>CAKXYN010000016.1:29600000-30950000 GCA_935064755.1 Tragelaphus eurycerus
CACTCTCTTGACAGTTTTGAATATTCACCTTGAAGATTCGTGACAAGCTGTTCTTTGCAACTTGCTGAAGTATCTATTAAAACCCCACCCACTCTGTACTGCAACTGATGTGAAGATAAAAGATTATCCGGGGACACAGAATACGGATATTTTGTGGATGTTCTCTTCATCTTGTGGATTTCACAGTGTGTATGTTTATGTTTTAAATTGGTTCTTAAAATAGCCAGTAGAACAGGGGAAGATTACAGAGTGATGCTTCTTATTAAGAATAAGGCACTTTGATGAGTAGAGGAGTCTAATGTTGCCTTTGGAGGGACTTGACTGAGATTTTTAACAACACTTTTAGGCATTATATGCAAGAGGAGAGCAACGATTATGAAAATAGTTTCATGAATTTCTGCCATCAAGCGATCATTGTTCATACGGATATGGATGAAGAAAGATTGTATGACTAAGAACTCTGCTGTTGTTCAGTTCCTCAGTCATGTCTAACTCTTTGCAACCCCATGGGCTGCAGCACGCCAGGCATCCCTGTCCTTCACCATCTCCTGGTGTTTGCTCACACTCATGTCCATTGAGTCGGTGATGCCATCTAACTATCTCATCCTCTGTCGTCCCCTTCTCCTCCCACCGTCAGTCTTTCCCAGCATCAGGTTCTTTTCAAATGAGTCAGCTCTTCACATCAGGTGGCCAAAGTATTGGAGTTTCAGCTTCAGCATCAGTCCTTCCAGTGAATATTCAGGTTGATTTCCTTTAGGATTGACTGGTTTAATCTTCTTGCAGTTAAGGGACTCTCAAGAGTCTTTTCCAGCACCACAGTTCAAAAGCATCAATTCTTCAGTGTTCTGCCTTCTTCAGCTCTCACGTTCATCCATGACTATTGGAAAAACCATAGCTTTGACTATGTGGACCTTTTTAGGCAAAGTAATGTCTCTGCTTTTTAATATGCTCTTTATGTTTGTCATTGCTTTCCTTTCAAGGAGCAAGTGTCTTTTATTTCATGGCTGCAGTCACCGTCCACAGTGATTTTGGAGCCCAATAAAATAAAATCTGTCACTGTTTCCATTGTTCCCCATCTACATGCCATTAAGTGATGAGACTGGGTATCAAGATCTTAATTTGAGCGTTGAGTTTTAAGCCAGGTTTTTCACTCTCCTCTTTGACCTTCATCAAGAGGTTCTTTAATTCCTCTTTGTTTTCTGTTATAAGGGTTCTGTCATCAGAAGAACTCTAGATTTTTTTTTTTTTTTTTTTTGCTATGGTTATGCTTATATTCCGGGAAAGGCAATGGCACCCCACCCCAGTACTTTTGCCTGGAAAATCCTACGGACGGAGGATCCTGGTAGGCTCCAGTCCATGGGGTCGCTAAGAGTTGGACACGACTGAGCGACTTCACTTTCACTTTTCACTTTCATGCATTGGAGAAGGAAATGGCAACCCACTCCAGTGTTCTTGCCTGGAGAATCCCAGGGACGGGGGAGCCTGGTGAGTTTCCGTCTATGGGGTCGCACAGAGTCGGACACGACTGAAGCGACTTAGCAGCAGCAGCAGCATGCTTATATTCAATCCTAACGGAACTCAATCTTAAAGTCAGTCCAAAAGGAAATCAACCCTGAATATTCATTGGAAGGACTGATGTTGAAGCTGAAGCTCCAATACTTTGGGTACCTGATGTGAAGAGCCAACTTGTCGGAAAACATTCTGATGTTGGGAAAGATTAAGGGTAGGAGGAGAGGGGGTAGCAGAGGTCGAGATGGTTGGACGGCATCACCGACTCAATGAACATGAGTTTGAGCAAACACAGGTAGACAGTGAAGGACAAGGAAGCCTGGAGTGCTGCAGTCCATGGGATCACCAAGTCAGACACGACTTAGCTACTGAACAACGATGCTTACGTGCCTCCTAGTAAGTCTTATAGTCTGAAGTCCAGTTAATATTAAATACCAGCAAGGTAAAGATATTTGTGCCTTACCTCCACAGAATCTTACTGAAATCAGGGTAGATATAGTGGAGGGGTCCAGAGCTGAAGACACAGTGCATAGATTTAAATAGAAGCTCTGCGAATACTGGCTGTGTAATATTCCTAAAGAGATCAGGATTGACCTATATGTACTACCATGTGTAAAATAGAGCTAGTTGGAAGCTGTTGTATAGCACAGGGAGCTCAGCTTGGTGCTCTGTGATGACCTAGGAGAGTAAGATGAGGGGGATGGGACTGAAGGGAGACCCAGAAGGGAAGGTATATATGTTTACATATAGCTGATTCATTTTGTTGTACAGCAGAAACTAATATAACATTGTAAAGCAATTATACTCCAATTAAAAAAAAAAATTGAGTAACACCTTCATGGGGACTTCATAAGACTTAAAGAAGAGAAGCCCTATCAGACCCAGTGGAGGGACATTCGCCTGCTCTCAGCCCACCCCGGGAAAGCCTGGGAGTCCATGAACTGTGGGAGACATTCTGACCCACAGAAGACAGGAAACAAAAAAGAGCAAATGGATAAAATGATTCTCCATTCCTCTCCCCCAGCAGACAATTCTGAGACACAGTGGTTCCATGTGATCAGTGCAGAAGACACCCCACCCAGACTGGAAACCAGCAGGCATTTCTTATAAGCTACAGCCTCTTAGTGTTTCTTTTCCTTACTTCCTGGTCTCGATTCCTTTTCTCCTTTATCCACACTTCTCTGAGTTTGCCCTCCTAATAAGGCCAAAGCATGCAGCTTTTTCTTAGGTTTAATTTTCTAAGCAACTTAGAACAAGGCAGATTCACGACATGGACCTGTTTGTTTTAAACTGTCTATTTTGAATTGGGTTATAGTCAGTTAGCAATGTTCTCTTGGTTTCTGGCAGACAGTAAAAGAGACTCAGCCATACATATCCACACATCCACTCTCCCCCAAACTCCCCACCCACCCAGGCTGCCACATAACATTGAGCAGAGTTCCCTGTGCTCTACTGTAGGTCCTTGGTAGTTCTCCATTTTAAATATAGCAGTGTGTGCATGTCCATCCCAAACTCCTTAACTATATCTCCAGGGGAAGATTTTGGATAACTAATGCTATACAGTTTGGAAGAATTTAATGAGAACAGTTTTTGTTTTTTTTTTTCTGAGAAATAAGTCCAAAGATAAAACAGAAAATATTAAGAGCAATATTAGTATTAGAAAGAGAGATAAAAGATAAAACAACAACACAATATATTAAAATGTATGGATGTAACACAAGCAAGGCATGATAGGAAATGTATGGGATGAAATATGTTTAAAAAAGGAGAACTTTCAAACCAATGTATTTAGGATTCATCTTAAGAAACTAAGAAAAGGAGAAAAAATTAACTGTACATGAATATTCTAAAGGTTTTATTAATAATAAATCACCTAGCACTGGAAATAACACAAATGTCCTTCAATTCATGAATGGATTAGAAACACTGTTATAGTCATGCCACGAAATATTATTATTCAGCTTTAAAGAGGAACACATTAGTGACCCACAAAGCAGTTGGGTGCATTTGTGCTAAGTCACTTCAGTTGTGTCCGACTCTTTGCAACCCCATGGACTGTAGCCCGCCAGGCTCCTCTGTCCACGGGATTCTCCAGGCAAGAGTACCGGAGTGGGTTGCCATACCCTTCTCCAGGGCATCTTCCCCACCCAGGGATCAAACATGGGTCTCTTGCATTGCAGGCATGTTCTTAACCATTTGAGCCACTAGGAAAGTCCATAAAGCAGTATACTGGAAATTAATTCTTTCAGTTTTTGTCTGAGAAAGTATTTCTCCTTAGATGTGAAGATTTATTTCATTAAATATGCAATTTAGGCTGTTGTTGTTTTCTTTTATAATAATTAAACAATTTCACTCCAGTTTCTTCTTGCTTGCATGGTTTCTGAAGAGATATCTGATTTAAAATGTATCCTTGTTCCTGGGTAGGTGAGATGTACTTTTTCCTGAATTCCTTCAAGACTTTGTTTTCTGTTTTCCTGCAGTTTCATACAGTAAGTCTCGGTGTTTTGTTCTGCTTTATTTTTTACATTTCTCCTTCTTTGTCTCTGAATGTCCTGGTTCTGCTTCTGTCATGTCAATTTGAGGAAGGAAAAAAAAAGTGCGCGATGTGCGAGTTTAGTTTTATCTGGGGGCAAATGAGGACTGCAGCCCAGGAGACAGCACCTCAGACAGCTCTGAGAAACTGCTTTCAAGAGGCAGGGGGAAGTTCAGGATATATGTGATTTTTGATGAAGGAGTACATGCAATCAAGCACATATTTTTCCATAAGGTTTCTACTAGTCTTGTGAAGCCTCTGCTAGTCTGGAGGAACAGTCATCACCATGAAGGATTTTAGTATCTGAAGAGATACAAGAATTGGGCTCATAAAATCAGCTCCTGAAAATATCTAACTATCTGAAGATCTATCCTGCCAGTTTTTCCCCAAGCACAGAGGCCTCATTTCTGCTCTCTACCCTGAACTTCTTCAGGGGGTGTTAAAATTACCAGCTGCAGCCCCACATGATTCAGTCCTTGGAGAGGTAGATGGCAAGTGCCAATTCATAGTTGACAGTCATTAATATTGAAATCTTTTCAACCTCTATCACTTCAAATATTTATTCTCCATTCTCTCTTCTGTCATTTTTCTCTTTGCATTTTTGTTTCCCAAGTTGTAATGGACCTCTCTTTAAATTCACTGATTCTTTCCTCACTTATGTTGAAGCAATACCATTTCAGTTACTGTTCTTTTCATTTTTAGAATTTCTTTGTGGTTCTTTCCTAGAGTTTCCCTTTCTCTGCTGTTAGTATCTTTTGGATATTGCAAAGTATCCACTTTTTCCATTAGAGTCTTTAAAAGAGCAATAATCATGGGTACTTTAAATATTTTCCATTCCAACGTCTGTGTTTTATATGGTCTGTTTCCAACACGTCTTTGTCACTTCAGATGATGGTTTTTCTTGTCTTTTGGTAAGCCTTGTAATTTCTTGTAAACTGGACACACCATGTCTGGTAAAAGGTACTGAGTTACATAGGCACTTAGATGAAGCATTTATGCTCAGCCCTTTAGAATGTGGGGCTGTGTTTGTTTTCTGTAGCTCCTGATGCCAAAGGTCTCAAATTCCTCTGTCATTTTGCTTCTGTCTCCTTGCATGTCTTAGTTCTGGAGGGCATGGCAACCCACTCCAGTGTTCTTGCCTGGAGAGTCCCATGGACAGAGGGAGCCTGGCGAGCTACAGTCCATAGTGTCACAAAGAGTTGGACACGCATGAAGTGACTTAGCATGCGTGCACACACGGCTTGGTGGCTTCCCTTTACTGTTCCTCAGAGGATGGCTCTGCCTTTCACAGATTTTTCAGCTGTTTATCATTCTGAAAGTTTGTTGATGTGGAAGTATACTGATTAGGTCTCCATCTTCTTTTTAACATTTTTATATTATTAATTATATTTTATTTTCCATACTGTTTTTAGGCTGCACCTTTAATCATGTAGGATCTTAGTTCTCCAAACAAGGATCAAACCTATGCCCCCTGCATTGGGAGCATAGCGTCTCAAATACTGGACTGCCAGGGAAATACCAATGAATACATATATATATATGTATGTATATGAATATATTCATATTCATATTTTGGCCACACCTCAAAGCATGGGGAACTTCCCCAACCAAGGATAGAACCCAGTGCCCTTTGCATAGGAAGCACAGAGTCTTAACCACTGGGTCACCAGGGAAGTCTTAGTCTCCATCTTTTAGTGGAGCTTGTTCTCAGGGGTGAGAGCTTTACAGTTTCTAGTCCTTCCTCAAGGTATATCCTCTCCCCCATCTCCCCATTTCCTTCCGTGACTGTAGTGTTTCCTTCCTGTTTCTTTGAAGCCTCATCCTTAGCTGATTATATTTTTGCTTCTGTTTGATTTTATTTTTCCTTAGTGCTGTGCTAAGTCACTACAATCATGTCTGACTCTGTGACCCCATGGACTGTAACCTGCCAGGCTCCTCTGTCCATGGGATTCTCCTGGCAAGAATACTGCAGTGGGTTGCCATTTCTTCCTCTAGGGATACTCCTTAGATGAGATGGGAAATCTGGAATGTACCTAGAGAGCTCAATTTGAGAATATCTCGTTCAGTTCAGTTCAGTCGCTCAGTCATGTCCAACTTTTTGCAACCCCATGAACCACAGTACGCCAGGCCTCCCTGTCCATCACCAATCCCCAGAGTCCACCCAAACCCATGTCCATTGAGTCAGTGATGCCATCCAACCATCTCATCCTCTGTCATCCCCTTCTCCTCCTGCCCTCAATTTTTCCCAGCATCAGCGTCTTTTCAAATGAGTCAGTTCTTCGCATCAGGTGGCCAAAGTATTGGAGTTTCAGCTTAAACATAAGTCCTTCCAATGAACACTCAGGACTGATCTCCTTTAGGATTGACTGGTTTGACCTCCTTGCAGTCCAAGGGACTCTCAAGAGTCTTCTCCAACACCACACTTCAAAAGCGTCAATTCTTCGGCACTCAGCTTTCTTTATAGTCCAACTCTCACATCCATACATGACCACTGGAAAAACCATAGCCTTGACTAGACAGACCTTTGTTGACAAAGTAATATCTGGTTCAGATGAATCCTTTTCCTGAAGCATGAGGATTTGTTCCATTAGAACTTTGCAACTGTTTTCCTGACAGATTGAGTTGCTTTAAGAATTCTGCAAAGAATAAAGTGTATTCCATCAGACTTTTGGACTCTGGGACTGGGAGAGGGTGGGATGATTGGGGAGAATAACATTGAAATATGTATAATATTATATCTGAAACGAGTCGTCAGTCCAGGTACGATCCCCGATAACAAATGCCTGGGGCTGGAGCACTGAGACCTGGAGGGATGGTGTGGGAGGGGAGAGGGAGGAGGGTTCAGGATGGGGAACAAGTGTATACTGGCGGTGGATCCATCTTGATGTATTGTAAAAGCAATACAATATTGTAAAGTTAAGCAAAATAAAAAAAAATAAAAATAAATAAAAAGAAAGGTATCATCAACAGTCACTATTTATAAAAAAAAAAAAAAAAACAACAATGAAGATTTGAACTCCCTGTAGAAGATATTCATCACCATTACGTGGTTTGCATAGTAGACTTTTAAAAAAAATAATCATGGGGCTGAAAACACTGGAAAAAATCTCAGTCCTAGATGATTTTTCTGGGCCATTTGAACAAAGGCAATACCCTTCTTCTACCTCTACAACCCCTGCCTCCCCAAAATGGAATAAATGGGTGTTAACCAGTTTGTGTGATTAAATAAGATCAGGAACTATGTGCTTGAGTTACATGGATTATTTACCTTTGGAATCTTAATATGCTACTTTATGTGGTGAAAATTCAGGAAAATGACTTAATATGTGGTTGTCTTTATTCTTTCAGATAAGAGCTGTGTGTGTTTCTTTGTTTTGTTTGTGTTTTGCAGGACACCAATCAACATTAGTGCGGCAGAGTAATGATACAATTTGGAAAGCAGGGCTCTGTGATTGCTCTCAACAATAATAATTATGGCATCTTATATATATTGAATGCATGACATTTTCTTAGGGCACTGAGTGCTTAGCATACAGTTTTCACCATATCACAGGAAAGAGAAGGCATCATTACCCAGTTTTATAGAAGAAGCCTGAAGATGTAATGGACCTAGCATTATACGGCCAGTTAATCACCAGCATTTGAATCCAAGCTTGTTTGACTTTATTGTTCTAAATGCAGTGTATCACTTATTTCAATGTCTGCAAAAGCGGGCTTTGGTTTGCAAGTTTCCTGGCCTCCTGACTGCTCTTTGGCTTCAGTTTTGCATTTATTGGATTTTTTTTTTTTTGCATTTATTGGCTGCTGCTGCTGCTGCTAAGTCACTTCAATCGTGTCCGACTCTGTGTGACCCCATAGACAGCAGCCCACCAGGCTCCCCCGTCCCTGGGATTCTCCAGGCAAGAACACTGGAGTGGGTTGCCATTTCCTTCTCCAATGCATGAAAGTGAAAAGTGAAAGTGAAGTCGCTCAATCGTGTCCGACTCTTAGTGACCCCATGGACCGCAGCCCACCAGGCTCCTCTGTCCATGTGATTTTCCAGGCAGGAGTACTGGAGTGGTGTGCCATTGCCTTCTCCGATTTATTGGCTAGGTATTAATATATCCCATCAGAACAGTTTCACAACTTTGCCATTGTAGGC
This sequence comes from Tragelaphus eurycerus, assembly GCA_935064755.1. NCBI lineage: Eukaryota > Metazoa > Chordata > Mammalia > Artiodactyla > Bovidae > Tragelaphus > Tragelaphus eurycerus. The sequence goes on from CAKXYN010000016.1 coordinate 29,608,184, forward strand.
AAATGGACTAGATAAACTTAGGACATTTCTAATTCTGAATTTTGAACTTCTCCAAATATTCAGAGTGCACATGTATCTTGGTTCCCTAAGTTATTTTACCTTTACTTTTCATTTCAAAATTCTTATTTGTCCAAGCCAATTTTTTGTGTTTCTTTTTTTAACCTTTGTCTTTTGAGTCTCTAACAATTTACTTTCTTTCTATAGCAATTTGTATGTTTCTCTATTTTATTCTGTGCCCCAACTTTCCTATGATTGAGTAGATGGAGACAAAAAGTGCTAGAGAACAGTAGCACAGGTTAATTAGCAAAATAATGACAATCTCAGGCGGAAAGAAGCTACTTTGAAGGAAAAAAAGTCAAAGTTATACTGTTTGTAAAGAAAAAGTTTATGCAGCATGATTATTTTTAAGTCTTTTTTTTTAAATAATTAAAAATTGTAAATAGGAAGTTGCAAAGAGAGGTCAAGGAAATCCCTTATAATCTTCACATGGTTCCCCTCAGTGGTTACAACTTAACTGATTATAGTACAATATTAAAGCCTTAGACTTTTTATTATTGCAATGTGTGCTATGGGTCTGTCATTTGAGAATGTGTGTGTGTGCTCTCCGTCCTGTCCAAGTCTTTTGTGACCCCCATGTACTCCCCTTTACTCCTTCCTCTCCAGTAACCACTGCTCTGTTCTCTGTGTCTATGTATTTTTGGTTTGATTTAATCATTTATTTATTTTTTATTATTCTGCAAATGAATGAAATCATATTGTATTTGACTTTCTCTGATTTACTTCACTTAGCATAATACCCTCAAAGTTCATTTGTGTTGTTTCAAATGGTACATGCCACATATTTTACAGTGGAGTAAATATTACATTTTTTATATATATATATGGACTTCCCTGGTAGCTCAGAGGTTAAAGCATCTGCCTGCAAGGTGGGAGACCCAGGTTTGATCCCTGGGTTGGAAAGATCCCCTGGAGAAGTAAACGGCAACCCACTCCAACCCCTGGTGGGCTACAGTCCACGGGGTCGCATATATATATGTGTATGTATGTATACACCAAATCTTTATCCATTCATCTGTCAGTGGGCACTCTGTTTCCATACTTTACCTATTGTAAACAATGCTGCAATGAATATAAATGTACATGTATCTTTTCAAATTAGTATTTTGGAGTTCTTTGGGTAAATATCCAGAAGTGGAATAGCTGGATCATATCGTTAATTTTTTTCATTCAGTTCATTTCACTTGCTCAGTCATGTCCGACTGTTTGTGACCCCATGGACTGCAGCATGCCAGGCTCCTGAGTCCATCACCAACTCCCGGAGCTTGCTCAGACTCCTGTCCATCAAGTCAGTGATGAAAATCTCTATACTATTTTCTGGGATTCCCTGGTCCTTCTGCCAGTGTAGCAGACTCGGGTTCGATCCTTGGTCAGGAAGATCTCCAGGAGAAGAGAAGGGTAACCCACTCCAGTATTCTTGCCAGGGAAATTCCATCAACAGAGGAGCCTGGTGGTCTATAGTCCATGGGATGGCAAAGAGTCAGTCATGACTTACTGTCTAACAAACAACTCACTATTTTTCATAGTGGCTCCATTGCACCACTATGTTATGAATCCCAGCTGACATTTCTGAAGCTCTTTTCAAGAAAACAAAACACATTGAGCAGTGGCTTTTAAAGAGCAGGAAGAGAGGAAACCAGTTATGGAAATATGGAGCAAAACTCTCATCTGGCGTCAGAGAACTAGAGTCAGCAGAGACCTCAGACAGACAAAACATTGCAACACTTAACTCTCATGGAGTTCCTTAAACTCCATAAAGAGAAAAATTAACAAAATGAGCAGGATACAAGCCCTAAACTTAAAAACTGACCAATTTGAGAGGTCATGTGGTTGACCCCTTAACACCCAGTCTCCTGCCATCTGACAGTTTGGTTGCATCACTGCTTGTCCGCAGCTCACTTCTATATAAGGCTGCTCAACCGCTCCTCTTTAACTCCTGCTATGCCCTCTGAGCATGGACTGTGACACCTGGGCACCTGGGTAATGAGGATTAACCCAGGTCTGCATTAACTTTTGCTGCAGGTCTAAGCTTTCCCGAGCACCTCTTACTCGAGTCCTTGCTCTATGCTATGCTAAGTCACTTCAGTCGTGTCCGACTCTGTGTGACCCTATAGACGGCAGCCCACCAGGCTTCCCTGTCCCTGGGAGTCAGGTCTAATACATTGCTATTTTTACTTAAACTTACTGTAGTACCTTTTTTATTCTTTGGTGTAGCACATAAAATTATCATTTCAGTAATGTATTTTGTCTCCACATAGGTTTTAATAATACACATTTTAACTTTGAAATGTTGCTGCAATTTCCAAATCAGTGCTTTGTTGCCTGCAGCAGTGGCTCTAGTGCTATTAGCTCTATTATATCAAAGACTGACAACATTCCTCAGAAAACAATGATTAGCTAATGCTCTTTCACCCTCTAGGTACTAACACTCAGTCCCAGATTTTCTAATACAACTAATGTGAGGGCTTTTCTACTGAAGGTAAGATAGTCAAGATTAAATACTAGTGTCAGACACGACTGAGCGACTAACACTTTCACTTTCTAGATTTCTTACTTATTTGTGAGGAATGAAGCATGGATGAAGATGAACAGAATATGAAACAGACACAGAAAACAAACATTTCCAGAAACACTGATTATAAATTTTACAATGAATAACTCTGAAATATAATCTGGAAGCCACTGTTTTATTTTGAAGTAATATTTAGTAAATAAATGTAGTTTCTAGAACTACTGCCTGGGCCATGAAAAGATAATTCAAAATAATTAATTATAACTAATAAAAATGATAGGATAAAATGTTGCTGGGGCTTTAAATATATTAAAGAAATCATTTAACTGGAATTCTGCAACTTCAGCAAATATAACTCTTTTCTGCCCATTTCTTTTAGGACTTGTTTTATCACATTTAATTTTACATTAATGATCAAACACAATTTCATTCTGAATTTTCTCATAGTGTATTCCTAAATAAGCACTTTATGAGGCTTAAATTCTTATTTTCTTCAATTTAGTTCAGTAGCTCAGAGAGTCGACTCTTTGCGACCCCATGGACTGCAGCACGCCAGGCTTCCCTGTCCATCACCAACTCCTAGAGCCTACTCAAACTCATGTCCATCGAGTCAGTGATGCCATCCAACCGTCTCATCCTCTGTTGTCCCTTTTTCCCACCTTCAACCTTTCCCAGCATCAGGGTCTTCTCAAATGAGTCAGCTCTTCACATCAGGTGGCCAAAGTATTGGAGTTTCAGCTTCAGCATCAGTCCTTCCAATGAATATCCAGGACTAATTTCCTTTAGGAGAGACTGGTTGGATCTCCTTGTAGTCCAAGGGACTCTCAAGTCTTCTCCAACACCACAGTTCTTATCTTTTTTAAAGAAGTCTTAATACTAATTTACATAGTCTCCAATGTTTGGGGACTTGGAAGTTACCAAGATTTCAATGTTATCAAGTTTTCAATGCTAGTCACACTTTAAAATATTTCCTAGTTTTCTATTGTGAACTTCAGCACAATTACCTGATCACAGTTAACAATAGTTTTACATGTACCTTGATGAATAGAAAAGTAGTGCCTGTAATTTAATGTTCTCCCTGGAGTTACAGGGGTTATTCTCTTAAATGATTCTATGGACTTTAATCCTGCAACCTACTTCATTTTTATAGAAAAGATTTCTTTGGGTTTCTAAGTATCAACTATGTTCTTCACATTTCACACAGAACAAATACTGGATGATATTTAGGGAAGGTATCTTCTAGAATGGCAACTTAGCAGAGATAATTTCAAGGTCAATACCAGGGTGTTAATGTGCCAATTCTGCCTGTTGCTGCCAGGAAATTACATCTACCTTGGGAAGGGAAGTTTGTGTGGACCTGGGTTTTTTAAGGTTTGTTGTTGCTGTTGTTTAGTCACCAAGTCACACCCGACTCTTTGCCAACCCATGGACTCTAACCCACCAGGCTCCTCCATCCATGGGATTTCCCAGGCAAAAATATTGGAGTGGGTTGCCTTTCCCTCCTCCAGGGGATCTTCCCTACCCAGGAATCCAACCCACATCTCTTACATGGGCTGGCTGATTCTTTATCACTGAGCCACCAGGGAAGATTTCTAAGGTTTAGACAGGAGAGAGTGTTGGTTAGAGAATCCATTCAGGTCTGGCATCTTTTATCTTGCTATGATTTGACATGTTCTAATACTGTTTTCCTGGTTTTACAGACTATTAGTATTAAGTGATGTCATAATAATTAAAAACATTAGCAATGTTTTATTTTGATGTGTAATTGGTATTTTAGTCATTCATTCCATATTATTTTTTCATGATATACTTTAAAAGTGTATAAAATTGTGCATCAAAATAATACAAAATAAAAAGCTATGTTATGAAAAAATAATAAAATATAAATAAAAATATGTTAACAGAACACATATGAAAGTTTAACAGCTTATCAGTAATCACGTAAATCCAGCAAACTTTTGCCTAAAAGAAAGGATAGACAGGGAGGGTTGCCATATTTGCAAATAAATGTACAGAATACTCATTTACATTTGGAATTCAGAAACAATTTTTGGTATAAGTATGGCCCATATAATTATTATAATCATACTAAAAAACATCATTTGTTGTTTATCAGAAATTCAAATTCAGCTGTGTGCTCACTTTTATCTTGCAACACTATTTAAGACAGGACAATCACTGGGTTTCCAGTATTTTGGTGACGAATGCAAGAAAAAATTCATTTTACATTAATCCCTGCCTTCCTCTCTCTAGTCTCATGAATACACTACAGTCAAATAATCAAGGCATTACTTCTTTTAAAACTTAACTTTATCTTTTCCAAAATGCTTATATTTCCTGCTGCTGCTGCTAAGTCGCTTCAGTCGTGTCCAACTCTGTGCGACCCCAGAGACGACAGCCCACCAGGCTCCCCCATCCCTGGGATTCTCCAGGCAAGAACACTGGAGTGGGTTGCCATTTCCTTCTCCAATGCATGAAAGTGAAAAGTGAAAGTGAAGTCGCTCAGTCGTGTCAGACTCCTAGCGAACCCATGGACTGCAGCCTACCAGGCTCCTCCGTCCATGTGATTTTCCAGGCAAGAACACTCTCTGACTTACATCACAGCAGGATCCTCTATGACCCACCTCCCAGAATATCGGAAATAAAATAAAAAATGAACAAATGGGACCTAATCAAACTTAAAAGCTTCTGCACAACAAAGGAAACTATAAGCAAGGTGAAAAGACAGCCTTCAGAATGGGAGAAAATAATAGCAAATGAAGCAACTGACAAACAACTAATCTCAAAAATATACAAGCAACTTCTACAGCTCAATTCCAGAAAAATAAATGACCCAATCAAAAAATGGGCCAAAGAACTCAATAGACATTTCTCCAAAGAAGACATACAGATGGCTAACAAACACATGAAAAGATGCTCAACATCACTCATTATCAGAGAAATGCAAATCAAAACCACTATGAGATACCATTTCACGCCAATCAGAATGGCTGCTATCCAAAAGTCTACAAGCAATAAATGCTGGAGAGGGTGCGGAGAGAAGGGAACCCTCTTGCACTGTTGGTGGGAATGCAAACTAGTACAGCCACTATGGAGAACAGTATGGAGATTCCTCAAAAAACTGCGAATAGAACTGCCTTATGATCCAGCAATCCCACTGCTGGGCATATACACTGAGAAAACCAGAATTGAAAGAGACATGTGTACCCCAATGTTCATAGCAGCACTGTTTGCAATAGCCAGAACGTGGAAGCAACCTAGATGTCCATCCACAGATGAATGGATAAACAAGCTGTGGTACATATACACAATGGAGTATTACTCAGCCATTAAAAAGAATACATTTGAATCAGTTCTAAGGAGGTGGATGGAACTGGAGCCTATTATACAGAGTGAAGTAAGCCAGAAACAAAAACACAAATACAGTATACTAACGCATATATATGGAATTTAGAAAGATGGTAAAAAATAACCCTATTTATGAGACAACAAAAGAGACACTGATGTATAGACCAGACTTTTGGACTCTGGGACTGGGAGAGGGTGAGATGATTGGGGAGAATAGCATTGAAATATGTATAGTATTATATCTGAAATGTATTAATTGTTCAAACTAAAGACTATCATGTTACAATTTGTTCATACTAGATGTTTGTAATGTTTCTGATAATCAATAAAAGAGATTCTTGATTAAAAAAAAAAAAAAAGAATACTGGAGTGGGGTGCCATTGCCTTCTCCGACTTATATTTCCTAACATTACTTTAATTCATGAATTCACTTCCCAGGTAGCACAGTGGGAAAGAATCTGCCTGCCAATGCAGGGGACATAAGAGACAAGGATTTTTGATCCCTGGGTTGGAAGATCCCCTTGTGTACAAAATTGCAACCCACTCCAGTATTCTAGTCTGGGAAACTCCATGGACAGAGGAAACTGGCGGGCTACAGTCCCTGGGGTTGCAAAGAGTCAGATGTGACTAAGCGACACACACACACACATAGACACTCATATCTATAGAAACTGACAAGTTATTTGCAATATTTTGAATCTTCTTGAAAGAAGAGATATATTTCTGTGATTGTTCTTGCATAGTTATTTGTATTATAGTGTTTACAAAAGGCTCTACCAAGTAATGGAATGTTAGATGGCTTGTTTGCTTCAAATATCCAAACTTTAAAAGAAGTTTCTTCTTTATTACATATAAAGCATTTCTCCAAGGGCACAGCTGTGTAATTTCATTCCATTGACACCTCCTCCCACTTAGCAAAATATTTAGATACACAGACATATAGATAGAACATCACAATAGGGCAAAAAGAAAACACACAACTATTAGAGAATAAATTTCACTTGCCACAACATATTTTTGAGATCCACACACCCTCCTAGTCTATTGCCTTCGCAGTGTTATAGCATATTGTAGGTGAAACATAGTTAGGAATGGTTTACATTTCACCTTTCTTCAAATGACTCTCCTGCTTTTCGCATAAAAATATTGCAGTCAAATAATCCATCACACATCAGTCTTGGTGAACCGTCACCTTTCTTTCCTAATGCTATCATTTGCAGCCCACAGAGCTGCTCGGCTCCCACAGCTGTGTTACAGAAAACACAGAATTCTGACCAAAGGTCATTGATACTGATAGCATTTACTTAGCAGGGGCCTTGGCAATCAGTTTTCATGCATCTGAGCTACATTCGCTTCTTCCACTACTGCTGGTCTATTGAAAAAAAAAAGAAAAGGTGGCAGAGGTGTCAAAGATGTCAAAGGCACAGACTTCCTTGATAAGCTTTGATTTAAAGAGCTGAGAGGTAAAACCCAAAATAACTCCTGATGTGTCTGCTCCTGCTACAGCAGCAGTTAGAAGAGACTTGGGAACCTCATCTTCCATGAGTGATAGTCAGTAATGACTCAATATGACTTTGACCTCATTGTTATTCCATTAGGCACACCTGGAAAGTGCTTTCTCAAGGTGCAATTTGAAGTCATTATTTTAATCAAGAAGTGCCAAATGGCAGCAACATGGAGACTCACCCCATTGAAAATTTCAGGACCCCAAGGCCATTTTCAGGAAGCTTATTTATTTTTGATAGAAATAAAAAGTCAAAATCTGCATTACCTGCCCCCTATTGGGTTCTTTATCAATTTTTGTTAAAGATCTGATTTCTGTTAGGTGATCTTGGCCAGTAACAATACTAGACAAATAGAGTTGTGCATTGCATTGGATGTGTTCTCGGTCATGTCCAACTCTTTGTGATCTTATGGACTGTAATTTGCCAGGCTCCTCTGTCCAAGAGATTTCCCAGGCAAGAATACTGGAGTGGGTTGCCATGCCCTTCTCCAGGGTATCTTCCTGACCCAGGGATCAAATCCACATCTCTTACATCTCTGGCATTTGCACGTCGATTTTTTACCATTGCACCACCTGGGAAGCCCGATAGAGTTGTGAGTTGCCACCAAATCTGAATAGGAGGGTTGAAGAGCATAATAGTAACACAACTAGAATTATATTCAAACCCTTTATCAGTGAAGAAGCAGTAGATACAACTACCAAGGCTTATGAAAAATAAAAAAATAAAAAAACCACTAGGTAACAACCTCCATGATATAGACTCTTTTCAGCATATGCATTCAGCCAATTAATTGTTCAAAATTATTACTTGAATGCTTTGTGTATATGTGTGTGTGTGTTGTGTATGTGTGCTAGGCACAAAGTTAGGCAATACAGAGATGACTTTGTCCTAATGGAACCTGGTGGTAACTATGTGTTGACTTCTCTAGGTCTGTTATAATCAAAGTTAACGTAAGTTTGATTATGGGGTGAATTGATTAACTCTTTTTTATTAGTAATATAGATTTAAAACATTTTTTATATAATTTTTTTAGGTTACACTCCTTTTAGGTTATTACAAAAATGGACTATATTTCCCATGTTGTACAATACATCCTTGAGCCTACCTTATACCCAATAGTTTGTGCCTCCCACTCCCCAAACCCTCTATTGTCCCTCCCTCCCCACTGATGACCACTAATCTATTCTCTGTGTCTGTGAGTCAGCTTCTTTTTGTTATATTCACTAGCTTGTTGTATTTCTTAGATTGCACATATGTGTGGATTGCACATCTATGGTACTTATCTTTCTCTGTGTGACTTATCTCATTATGCATGATCCTCTCTAGGTGGACCCAAGTGTTGCAAATGGCACAATGTCATTCTGTCTTATGGTTATTCTTCTTTATCCATTAATCTGTTGATGAACATTAGGTTGCTTCCATATCTTGATTGTTGAAAATAATGTTGCTTTTATAGAAGTTTTATAGTTTCAGGTTTTATGTTTAGGGCTTTACTCCATCTTAAGATCACTTTTGTACATGGTGTGAAGAAATAGTCTAATTTATTCTTTTACATGTATCTGTCCATTTTGCATTCATTGAAGAGCCTATCATTTCTCTTGTATATTCTTGTTTACTCTGTCATAAATTCAGTCAGGTCAGTTCAGTTCAGTCGCTCAGTCGTGTCCGACTCTTTGTGACCCAATGAATCACAGCACGCCAGGCTTCCCTGTCCATCACCAATTCCCGGAGTTTACCCAACTCACGCCCATCGAGTCGGTGATGCCATCCAGCCATCTCATCCTCTGTCGTCCCCTTCTCCTCCTGCCCCCAATCCCTCCCAGCATCAGAGTCTTTTCCAATGAGTCAACTCTTCACATGAGGTGGCCAAAGTACTGGAGTTTCAGCTTAAGCATCATTCCCTCCAAAGAAATCCCAGGGCTTATCTCCTTTAGAATGGACTGGTTGGATCTTCTTGCAGTCCAAGGGACTCTCAAGAGTCTTCTCCAACACCACACTTCAAAAGCATCAATTCTTTGGTGCTCAGCTTTCTTTACATTCCAACTCTCACATCCATACATGAGCACTGGAAAAACCATAGCCTTGACTAGACGGACCTTTGTTGGCAAAGTAATGTCTCTGCTTTTCAATATGCTATCTAGGTTGATCATAACTTTTCTTCCAAGGAGTAAGTGTCTTTTAATTAAATGGCTGCAATCACCATCTGCAGTGATTTTGGAGACCAAAAAAATAAAGTCTGACACTGTTTCCGCTGTTTCCCCATCTATTTCCCATGAAGTGATGGGACCAGATGCCATGATCTTCATTTTCTGAATGTTGAGCTTTGCTGCTGCTGCTGCTGCTGCGTCGCTTCAGTCGTGTCCGACTCTGTGCGACCCCACAGACGGAAGCTCACCAGGCTCCCCCATCCCTGGGATTCTCCAGGCAAGAATACTGGAGTGGGTTGCCATTTCCTTCTCCAACGCATGAAAGTGAAAAAACTGAAAGTGAAGTCGCTCAGTCGTGTCCGACTCTTAGCGACCCCATGGACTGGAGCCTACCAGGATCCTACGTCCATGGGATTTTCCAGGCAAAAGTACTGGGGTGGGGTGCCATTGCCTTCCCCGGTTGAGCTTTAAGCCAACTTTTTCACTCTCCTCTTTCACTTTCATCAAGAGACTTTTTAGTTCCTCTTCACTTTCTGCCATAAGGGTGGTGTCATCTGCATACCTGAGGTTATTGATATTTCTCCCAACAATCTTGATTCCAGCTTGTGCTTTTTCCAGCCCAGCATTTCTCATGATGTACTCTGCATATAAGTTAAATCAGCAGGGTGACAATATACAGCCTTGATGTACTTCTTTTCCTATTTGGAACCAGTCTGTTGTTCCATGTCCAGGTCTAACTGACTAGCGAGAAGAGATAAGAAAGCCTTCCTTAGTGATCAATGCAAAGAAATAGAGGAAAACAACAGAATGGGAAAGACTAGGGATCTCTTCAACAAAATCAGAGATACCAAAGGAACATTTCATGTAAAGATGGGCTCGATAAAGGACAGAAATGGTATGGACCTAACAGAATTAAGAAGAGGTGGCAAGAATACACAGAAGAACTGTATAAAAAAGAGCTGCATGACCAAGATAATCACAATGGTGTGCTCACTCACCTAGAGCCAGACATCCTGCAATGTGAACTGAAGTGGGCCTTAGAAAGCATCACTACAAACAAAGCTAGTGGAGGTGATGGAATTCCAGTTGAGCTATTTCAAATCCTGAAAGATGATGCTGTGAAAGTTCTGCACTCAATATGCCAGCAAATTTGGAAAACTCAGCAGTGGCCAAAGGACTAGAAAAGGTCAGTTTTCATCCCAATCCCAAAGAAAGGCAATGCCAAAGAATGCTCCAACTACCGCACAATTGCACTCATCTCACACGCTAGTAAAGTAATGCTCAAAATTCTCCAAGCCAGGCTTCAGCAATACGTGTACCATGAACTTCCAGATGCTCAAGCTGGTTTTAGAAAAGGCAGAGGAACCAGAGATCAAATTACCAACATCCGTTGGATCATCAAAAAAACAAGAGAGTTCCAGAAAAACATCTATTTCTGCTTTATTGACTATGCCAAAGCCTTTGACTGTGTGGATCACAATAAACTGTGGAAAATTCTGAAAGAGTTGGGAATACCAGAGCACCTGACTTGCCTCTTGAGAAACCTATATGCAGATCAGGAAGCAACAGTTAGAACTGGACATGGAACAACAGACTGTCATAAATTCAATTCATTTCAGTTCAGTTCAGTCACTCAGTCGTGTCCGACTCTTTGCGATCCCATGAATCGCATTGATCATAAATTTGTGTGTTTATTTCTGAGTTCTCTATTTTGTTCCATTGATCTGTGTCTGTTTTTGTGCCTGTGCCATGCTATTTTGATTACTGTAGCTTTGTTGTATAGTTTGGAGTCACAGAGTGTGATACCTCCAGCTTTGTTCTTTTTTCCCAAGATTGCTTTGGCCATTTGGGGTCTTTTGGGCTTCCACATCAGTTTTAGGACTAATTGTTCTAGCTCTGTAATAAAGGGCTTGGACATTTTGATAGGGATTGCATTAAATCTGTAGATTTCTACAGGTGAGTACTTTTATTAGTGTGCTTTCTGCAGAGGAGTTTTGGGGGCCTAACAGCCCACTTATTTTGTCCTCTCTCTGCCACTTTAAGTCCAAGCTGGGAATGTTTGTGCTGGTATATAATTCTCTTGAACCTTGTGAATTTTGTGGGGGTTTTAGAAGGACTCCTTGTATGAGATGGAAACTGTGTCCATAAATCTTTTTAAGATAATGCCTTCTGTATCTTTGGTTTCTACTGATATGGCTGAGGCTCTACACCATAAAGATTCTTGCAGACCCTCTGCTTTAGTTAAGAGAATGTGTGAGGAACATCACTAATCACTTCAAAGGCTCTTTTGTGTGACTCAAGGGGCTGATCTTTTGATGTGTCTGAGGTTTTAGTAGAAAGTTGTCCAGTCACAAACTTAGCTTTTACTCTACACCACGTTTTTGGAATTAATCCCTTAATTTTAGTATCTTTTGCCATCTGGATAGGCCAAGAATTTTGCAAACAATCACACCTTGGCTTCTTCTTCTTTAACAGTTTTTCACTCAATTTATCTCTCCTTGCACATTTTAGTATAAGCAGCATGAAAAAATCAAACAAAGCCTTCAACATTTATCTTGGAAATGCCTTCAGCTAGTTAATCAAGTTCACCTTTTTGACAAGTTATGTTTTGCATAGTACCACAGCACAAAATTTCACCGTGCTTTCTGCCACTACATAATAAGCATCTCTCTTCATTCATTTCCAGTAACATGTTCCTCACTTTCTTCTGAGTTCTCAATAATAGCATCTCCAATGACCATATTTCTACTAACAGTCTGTTCATGACAATTTAGGTATTATTTAAAGTGATGTCACTTTTCTAGTGCTTTTTCACTGAGCAGAACTGTTGTGAATTTATATTGATACTGGTTTAGTATACTCCACAATATAATCACTCTTTTCAGAAACTCAGTGATTTTATAAATAAAACCCTAACATAATGCTTATCTAATCTCTTTAATATAAATTCATGTGTACTATCTCCTCCAGTTATGGCAGATACTGTAATTAATAAAAGCATTCCTTCTTTCTAAGCCTAAACATGATTTCACCACCATTCTAAGCACTGCACTCCAGTTCATCATTAATAACCCCAAAGTTTTGGCATGGGAAAGGAAACTATTTGCCAAATAATAGTGCCTCATTCTATTATCTGACCAAGCCTTGTAAAAATAATAACCAAAAACATGTCTAAAAATATAAAACCAACATAATTAAGAAGTCTTATCATTTGATGTAACTTCTTGTTTTAACTTTATATTATACAAAATAAAAATACAAACTATAAGTTTTACACATGATGCTATTATTTTTATTTTTAAATGTATACTTATTACCAAAAAAACTTAAGCAATACAGAATAATACAAACAGTGTAAGAGGGTTCCCTTTTCCATTGTTGGTGGGAATGGAAGCTAGTACAGCCACTGTGGAGAACAGTGCAGAGATTCCTTAAAAAACTGGAAATAGAACTGCCTTATGACCCAGCAATCCCACTGCTGGGCATACACACTTAGAAAACCAGAATTGAAAGAGACACGTGTACCCCAATGTTCATTGCAGCACAGTTTATAATAGCCAGGACATGGAAGCAACCTGGATGTCCATCAGCAGATGAATGGATAAGAAAGCTGTGGTACATATACACAATGGAGTACTACTCAGCCATTAAAAAGAATACATTTGAATCAGTTCTAATGAGGTGGATGAAACTGGAGCCTATTATACAGAGTGAAGTAAGCCAGAAAGAAAAACACCAATACAGTACACTAATGCATATATATGGAATTTAGAAAGATGGTAACGATGACCCTGTGTACGAGACAGCAAAAGAGACACTGATGTATAGAACAGTCTTTTGGACTCTGGGAGAGGGAGAGGGTGGGATGATTTGGGAGAATGGCATTGAAACATTTATAATATCATATAAGAAACGAGTCACCAGTCCAGCTTTGATGCATGATACTGGATGCTTGGGGCTGGTGCACTGGGATGACCCAGAGGGATGGTACGGGGGGAGGGAGGAGGGAGGAGGGTTAACCAATACAATATTGTAAAGTTAAAAAATACAATAAAATAAATATATTATTTAAAAAAAAGAATAATACAAACAATAAACCAAGAATTATCCTCATTTCCTGCTACCCAGAAATGAACACTCTCAATATTTGTTCTAAATAATTTTGGATAGTTCTCTCTCTCTCTCCGTATGTATATATACATACATATATGAGGCTACCTAGGTGGCTCAGTGGGTGAAGAATCCTCCTGAAACTCAGGAGACACAGGAGATGCAGGTTCAGTCTCTGAGTTGGGAAGATCCTCTGGAGGAAAGCATGGCAACCCATTCCAGTGTTCTTGTCTGCAGAATCCCATGGACAGAGGAGCCTGGAAGGCTACAGTCCAAAATTTTATTTGACTGTAAAATTCTTGACACATTCTTTGCCTCAGCTATTTGTTGACAGATCTACTGTCTATAGGAATTCAGCATTATTATGAACCCTAGCTTAAGATAGTCTTGATTTGTTTTTCTGCTTAATTGCTCATGTGTGCTGTGCTATGCTTAGTCACTCAGTCATGTCCGACTCTTTGCAACCCCATGGACTGTGGCCCACCAGACTCCTCTGTCCATGGGATTCTCCAGGCAAGAATACTGGAGTGGGTTACCATTTTCTCCTCCAGGGGATCTTCCTGACTCAGGAAACAGAAACTGAGTCTCTTGCAACTCTTGTATTGGCAGGTGGATTCTTCACCACTCTGCCAACTGGGAATCTCTTAATCATGAAAACAAAGCACAAAAAGCAAATTTAATCTTTGCCTATACCCGGCCTTTGCTCTAGTCTCTGTATAGATGTGTCACAAGAGAAGAGGTGAAAATGTAGAAGAAGAAAGAAAAAGAGGAAATGACATGTGACTTTTCCAAATCACCATTGCCCTCCCTCTATGCTAGAGGTTTGTTAGTGTGTATCTCAGAGCCACTCCTGCTGTTCTTGACTTCCTGACAAATTACGAGTTGTCATCATATTGTAAATAACAGTTGGGGAATACGTAATGGAAAATCTCATGGGCCAAGCAAAGCATGACATTATTAATTTGTCAGAAATGCTATTACCAAGAAAACTAGTTTTAGAATTGGAGCTTTTATAACAGAGCATCAGAGAAACTCAGCCTAAGCACTGAGCAATACCAGAAAATGTACTGAGAGAGCCTCACCCAAATTAGGGTTTGCGGGAAGGGTTTCTGTTTGGTTTTTGTTTCTTTTTGCTTTTGTTCTTTGTTTTTAATAACATTGAAGCAGTGACAGATTCTATTTTCTTGGGTTCCAAAGTCCTTGTGGATGGTGACTGCAGCCATGAAATTAAAATATGCTTGCTCATTGGAAAGAAAGCTATGACAAACCTAGACAGTATATTAAAAGGCAGACAGATCACTTTGCCAACAAAGGTCCACATATTCAAAGCTTTGGTTTTAATGCAGCAGTCATGGAGGGATATGAGAGTTGGACCATAAAGAAGGCTGAGTGCCAAAGAATTGGTGCCTTTGAACTGTGGTGCTGGAGAAGACTCTTGAGAATCCCTTGGACAGCAAGGAGGTCAAATCAGTCAATCCTAAAGGAAATCAACCCTGAATATTCATTGGAAGGACTGATGCTAAAGCTGAGGCTCTAATACTTTGGCCACTTGATGTGAAGAGTCAATTCATTGGAAAATACCCTAATGCTGGGAAAGGTTGAAGGCAGGAGGAGAAGGGGATGACAGAGGATAAGAAGTTGGATGGCATCACCAACTCAATGCACATGAGTGTGTGCAAACTTCCAGAGACAGTGAAGGACAGGAAAGCCTGGCATGCTGCAGTTCATGGTGTCGCAAAGAGTTGGACATGACTTAGTGACTGAACAACAACTTTACCAAGTACAGAACTTCTAGAGACATAACTTTAAGTATTAATCCTTACAAAACACCCGTGGTTAAGAGTTTTATTTGAAGAAGGAGTGTTCTCATGCTGGATCCAACAGACCAGTCTTTAAAGAGATATTGTAAAATATTCTTGGAAGAGAAAAAATTTACTCAGACAACCCCCAAATGAATCAAAACCCTTTAAGTGCTCTTTTAGACTTTATTTGCATTTGCTTGTATAAAAAACATATTAGATTTACTCCTTTCCCTCTTAAAATTTTTATTTTTCTAAATGATTTATCAGATAATTATGTGTGAGGAGGAACTGAGTCTGGACTTATAATAAAAACAATTTTAGAAAAATTTTAAATATGCTTGAATAGAAATCTGTAAAATAATTTTCAAGAGGAAGACTGTTATAAAAATAAATTATCCCAAAGCAAGAATTTATCTAAATAGACAAAACAGGTCAATCTTCTACATATGGCCTCTAAGAAAAGAGGAAAACCTAACTTATTACCTTTTTAATTAAAATAAAAAGATAAAAATGAAAGAAAAAAGAGTGACAAGACTTCTTGTTTCAGCTCTAACATGTGAAGACATCAGTACTCTTCATTCTTGAACTTAGAACAGGAAAAGTTGAATAAATTGAAAGCCCTCAATTTTTATTGAACCCATTAGAGAACTACTAGCAAACCACAGTCCCAAAGCTGGAGATAGAGGCAAATTTAGAGAGTCCCTACTGAGTTTGCTCAACTAGTTCAGAAGCCAATGGAGCCATAAACTTGTAGGAACTACACTTAAATACTCAAATCTGGTGCACCTAGAGGGGTGGGATGGGGTGGTAGGGGGAAGGAGGTTCAAGAGGGAGGAGACATATGTATACCTATGGCTAATTCATGTTGATGTTTGTCAGAAATCAATACAATATTGTAAAGCAATTATGCTTCAATTAAAAATGAAGAAATTTAAAAAAGAAAAATAATTTTTTGTAATGATAATATTGACTAGCAGATGAAGACAAGTCTTGACCAGCATGAGAATGAGAAACTCCTGGGGCTGTGGTCTTAACAGTTCCCCAAACTTTCATAGCCTTACCTCTAGGAACCCCACTTAGTACAGCGAAGAACTAAGAAAGAATTATCCATTGCTCTGTCAGGGAGAGGTTAATCGTGAAACACATCTAAAGCATTTTTTGTAAAAAATGCATATCCTAGAGATTAAAAAAAAAAAAAACCTAAAATCAATATTCTAAGTCCCCTCAGTAGAATACTGCAGAAACAAGAGCAAACTAAATCTGAAATAAGAGAAGACAATAAATAAAAAAATGTTGGGTAGATAGATATCAATTTAAATTGAATACAGGGAAACAATAGAGAAAATAAACCAAACCTGATTTTATTTTAAAAAATGAATAAAATTGATAAATGTCTAGCCAGGTTGACTAAGAAAACAGAGAGATTAAAAAAAATACTAGAAAGAGTTGTCATTAATATTGTTTACATGAACACTAAAAGTGTAATAAAGGAATAGAATAAACAATTTTGGGCTTCCCAGGTGGCGCTACTGGTAAAGAACCCACCTACCAATGTAGGAGATGTAAGAGATGCAGGTTCGATTCCTAGGTTGAGAAGATGCCCTGGAGAAGAAAATGGCAACCCACTCCAATATTCTTGCCTGGAGAATCCCATGGACAGAGGAGCCTGATGGGCTATAGTACATAGGGTTGCAAAGAGTCAGACACGACTGAAACAACTTAGCACAATACAGCATGACCAGTGGAACAAGACTATAGCTCAGAAATAAACCCATGCACCTATGGGTACCTTGTTTTGACAAAGGAGGCAAGAATATACAATGGGACAAAGACAGCCTCTTCAATAAATAGTGCTAGGAAATCTGGACAGCTACATGTAGAAGAATGAAATTAGAACACTTCCCAACACCATACACAAAGATAAACTCAAAATGAATTAAAGACCTAACTATAAGACCAGAAACTATAAAAATCTTAGAAGAAAACATAAGAAGAACACATGATGACATAAATCAAAGCAAGATCCTCTGTGACTCATCTCCTCGAGTAATGGAAATAAAAGCAAAAGTAAACAAGTAGGATCCAATTAAACTTAAAAGCTTTTGCACACCAAAGGAAATTATAAGCAAGGTGAAAAGACAACCCTCAGAATGGGAGAAAATAACAGCAAATGAAACAACTAATAAAGGACTAATTTCCAAAATACACAAGCAACTCATATAACTCAATATCAGAAAAACAAACAATCCAATCAAAAAGTGGGAAAAAGATCTAAACAGACATTTCTCCGAAGAGGACATACAGACGGCTAACAAACACATGAAAAGATGCCCAACATCGCTCATTATTAGAAAAATGCAAATTAAAACTACAATGAGATATCACCTCACACCAGTGGTCAGAATGGTCATTATCAAAAAAATCTACAAACAATAAATGCTAGAGAGGGTGTGAAGAAAAGGGAACCCTCTTGCACTGTTCGTGGGAATATAAATTGATACAAGCACTATGGAAGATGGGATGGAGATTCCTTAAAAAACTAGAAATAAAGCCACCATATGACCCAGCAATCCCACTCCTGGGCATATAACCTGAGGAAACCAAAATTGAAAAAGACACATGTATCCCATTGTTCATTGCAGCACTATGTACAATAGCTAGAACATGGAGTAAATCTAGATGTCCATTGACAGATGAATGGATAAAGCTGTGGTACATATATATAATGGAATGTTACTCAGTCATAAAAAGGAACACATTTAAGTCAGTTCTAAGGAGGTAGATGACTTAGATCTTATTATACACAGTAAAGTCAGTCAGAAAGAGAAAGACAGGTATCATATACTGAAGCATATATATGGAATCTAGAAAGACGATACTGATGAATATACATACAGGGCAGTGGTGGAGAGACAGACATAGAGAACGGATGAATGGACACAGGGCATGGGGCAGGGGGTGGAAGGAGAGGGTGAGATGCATGGAGACAGTAGCATGGAAACTTACATCACCATATGTAAAATAGAGAGCCAACCAGTAATTTGTTGTATGTCCCAGGAAACTCAAACAGGGGCTCTGTATCAACCTAGAGGGGTGGGGTGGGGAGGGAGATGGGAGGGAGGTTCAAGAGGGTGGGGATAATTGTATACCTATGGCTGATTCACATTGAGGCTTGACATAAAACAACAAAATTCTGTAAAGTAATTATTCTTCAATTAAACAATAAATATATTAGAAGAAACTAAAAAGAAAGAAAATAGGAGAACATAGGGAACACTTGTTAACTCATCCTATGAGGCCAGCAACCATGATGTTGAAATCAAATAAAGACATGTGATGAAAGGGAGACTACAGGCCAATACGCATGAACATAGATGTAGAAATTCCTAAGAAAATAGTCAATCAAATCTACAATGTTTTAAAAAATTATAAAATGTGTTCCAAATATGCAACTGATTCAACATTAAAGTACCAATTCATGCAATCTATAGCATCAAGACTGAAGAAAGCAAATTATATGATCATATTTGTACATAGAGAAAAAAGCCTTTGACATAACTCAACACCTATTCATGATAAAAAAACTTTTTAGAATATTTGGGAAATTTTAAATCCATAATGTCTTGCAATTTTATTTCTGAAGACCATTTAGGATCTGTGTACTCTAGTGACAATCAATAATTGGGCTTATTTTCACTAATCTAATGATCCAAGCTGCATTTATTGGTGACAGTTTGCTAAAGGCACTTTGGTAGACCATACGGAAATTAAAGCATACTTCAGACAGATGTTTCATCCCCAAGGTACCTCTTTAAACCAGCTCCTTTTTTTTTTTTTTTTTTTTTGGTATCCAACAAATGCCTTTTTTCAAAAGCTGTGGATCAGATTTTGCCTACACTGATGCTACTTATTATCAGAGAAACTTTCTCTTTATTGCAATAAGCATCCCAACAAGCCTAAGATGATGTATAATGAGGTTCACTGTTCTTTTTTAAAAAAAAAAAAAACCAGGAAAACCAAGGTGATTTACCCAAGGTCAAAGAAAAACAGGGAAGAGAAAAACTGAATTCTATAAAGTCACTCATCTGCTCATGCCTGTCTTAGTTGTTTCACATGAAAGTGACTATAATGTAATTAAACATACAGAAGATGGAATATTTTCCTAAAAAACAACATGTCACTTTAGAAGTTAATCGTAATATGTTATATTTTTTACTGCAAACATTAAATAAGAAAAGAAACACTCTAGCAAAATACATTAATACTACATTTTTCAGGTTTAATGTATTTTTAAAAGAAAGTGGGGATTCCCACGATCCGCCTGCTAATATGAGAGATGTGGGTTCGATCTCTGGGTCAGGAAGATCCTCTAGAGAAGGAAATGGCAATGCACTCCAGTATTCTTGGCTTGAAAATTCCATGGACAAAGAAGCCTGGCAGGCTAAAGTCCATGGAGTGGTCAAAGAGTTCAGACACAACTAAGCAACTAAACAACCACAAAAAAGAAAATATTCAATATACAGGACAACGGTAGTGACATTTTTCACTGAAAATGTGGCATGGCGACAAAGTGGAGGTCTACATCTGCTGATACTTTAGAAGGAGGAAAATCAGCAACTTTTCTGAGACTTTTTGTAGACTTATGTAATTCAGATGCTTTAGGTAATGCAATCATTGTGTTAACATTCTAGCCACACATTTCCACCTCCTGGAAAGGGAAACTATGAAAAACTACAGAAATTTGTCAACTTTATTGAAACAGTGATTCAGTTTTTCCAGCATCCTCACATGCATGAGTACCTTTAAGGAAATATTGCCTCTTCATACATTTCAACATTCCTGTTCTTTTTTAAGCCTCTGCTGGGATTATATTCCTGTCAACCATTTGATTTCTCTGAAATATAGAGGAATTTTAAAAGAATTCATCTGAATATCACAAGCTAGAATTCTAATCCAGGGCATGGGAGAGTTCTGAAGCTAAAATAAAATTTTTTGTTTTAGCCATAATCACTCTGATGAAGAAAACTCAGGTCAAAACACCTTAAATAAGGGAAATCTGCACTGGGGATCCTAGAACAACCCCCAAGGCAGTGAGCAAAGAAGGTGACTTGTGAATGGTGTTGTCATTCCTCAGTTGCAGCCTTGGTATAATAGTGCCATCATCATAATAAATATATATTACAGATAAGAAAAGGGTTAGCAGGAATAAGGAGAAGGCAATGGCATCCCACTCCAGTACTCTTGCCTGGAAAATCCCATGGACAGAGGAGCCTGCTAGGCTGCAGTCCATGGGGTTCCTAGGAGTCAGACACGACTGAGCGACTTGACTTTCACTTTTCACTTTTACGCATTGGAGAAGGAAATGGCAACCCACTCCAGTGCTCTTGCCTGGAGAATCCCAGGGACGGGGGAGCCTGGTTGGCTGCTGTCTCTGGGGTCTCACAGAGTCAGACACGACTGAAGTGACTTAGCAGCAGCAGCAGCAGGAATAAGGCATACATCAACTTACTTAACTTGATTTGAAGTCTTTTTAAAGATACCTCATACACTGGGTTTTCCTGGTTACTCAGTGGTAAAGAATCCACCTGCCAATACAGGAGACATGGGTTTGATTCCCGGTTCAGGGAATCTAAGCCCGTGTGCCACAACTACTGAGCTTGTGCCTTAGAGTCCAGGAGCCACAACTACTACTAAGCCCACAGACTGCAAGTATGTAAGCCGGTGCACCCTAGAGCCCATGCTCCACAACAACAGAAGCCACCACGATGAGAAGCCCGCACACTGCAACTAAAGAGCAGCCCCAGCTCACCACAACTAGAGAAAAGCCCACACAGCAACCAAGACCCAGCACAGCCAAAAATATAGAAATAATTTAAATTATTTAGAAAAAGGATGCCTCATACACACAGTTTGCAGAGAATGATAGGTAGAAATCTATTACAACCAGTGAACAGCATACAATATCCACGTTGGTTAAATATTTAATTGAACGATTACTTTGTATGGGTCACTATGATTTCTGCCACTTTATTTATGGCTGCATCATGCGACTTGCAGGATTTTAGTTCCAGGGATTGAACCACTCCCTTGGGGCAGTGGAAGTAGAGTGCCCAGATCAATAGACCATTGGCAAATCCCCCTCTGCCACTTTAGACCTTGGTGTCCAGGAAACAATGGTTCAGGTCACTTTTCCCCACCCTTAAATGATTATTTCTGGGTCAGAGATTCCTTATTTGTAACACGGGCTTCACATTAGGGACTTATAAGGCAGAGTTGCTGTGCTGTGTAGCAAGCTAATACATTCCACATTCTCATGACAGCACCTGACACAGGATAAACTCTCAGTAAGTGTGAGCTGTTATGATTACCATTAGGTACAATACATTTTTCGTTGAGGCCAACATTAACTGATGCATTATGCACTTCTATTTAATGACAAAATGTGTGGTAATTAAGGGAAACTTGTCTCTAAAAAAAGCTTTAGAAAAAAAATTTAAAACCGTCAGAAGCCTAATTCTGAGTGAAAGCTAATAAGCTTATTGCTGGGCTGCCAAGATTCAAACATGACTTCATACTTTAAGAGCGAAGGAATAAAACCTCACTTTAAAGTGCTCTTTAAAGTTGTAAGAATGGGACTTGTCACAAATTAATTCCAGCGTTTCAGGTTAGAATAAATTTCATATGATAACAACTTTGCATTTTTTCATTATTCATAAGATCGTTGGACTCTTTCAGACACTGTTGGATCTGGCTTGATCTTTTTGTCTTCTGTGCTGTGTGACTTTCCATGTTTTGATGGAATGGCCTTTTGGAAATGATTTGCAATTTTCCTAAATTAATACATTTTATGCAAACAAAGGACACAGGGATTTTTTGAAAAATTCTGAGACCAAAAATGTTTTTCCCTTTAATCTTCTGTTTCCAATCACTGAGTGATCAAAGATATTTTATTTAAAATGAGAGATGTAATGTATTGGGCCACCAGGTACACTTTATACTGCCCACTGCCCTGACTTATGTTTATATTTAAAAGAGTTCATTGAGTGTTATCTATGGATGGCACATGGAACATGGAACTTTTACCTTAGGGTCTTCCTTCACTGCTCCTAAGCCTGTACAATTTTATTTTACGCTTTTTTTAAGACAAAATGGAAGAGACATGGATATCTAAAGAAAGATCTCGAAAGAAACTTTGGGGGGGAGGAGCTAAGATGGCAGACGAGTAGGACGGGGAGAATACTTTCTCCTCCACAAATCCATTAAAAGAACATTTGAATGCTGAGTAAATTCTACAAAACAACTTCTGAATGCCGGCAGAGGACATCAGGCACTTAGAAAGACAATTCATTGTCTTCAAAAGGAGAAAATGAGCCCTGCGGTAACTCCTTTTGCAGAGAAGCGGCGTGGACACCAGCATTTGCTATTAGCAAGCGGGGGCTGGGCTAGGAGGAGCGGTGCGGCCTGCATCGCTTTGAGAAAGGATTTGGCCTGGCTATCTCGAGCGCTATCTGAGCAAAATAACCAGACTGTCGGTTATCTACTACATCAAAAGCCAGCCCTAACTTAAGACTGGTTCCAAATAGGAAAAGGAGTACGTCAAGGCTGCATATTGTCACCATGTTTATTTAACTTATATGCAGAGTACATCATGAGAAATGCTGGACTGGAAGAAACACAAGCTGGAATCAAGATTGCCGGGAGAAATATCAATAACCTCATATATGCAGATGACACCACTCTTATGGCAGAAAGTGAAGAGGGGCTAAAAAGCCTCTTGATGAAAGTGAAAGTGGAGAGTGAAAAGGTTGGCTTAAAGCTCAACATTCAGAAAACGAAGATCATGGCATCTGGTCCCATCACTACATGGGAAATAGATGGGGAAACAGTGGAAACAGTGTCAGACTTTGTTTTTCTGGGCTCCAAAATCACTACAGATGGTGACTGCAGCCATGAAATTAAAAGACGCTTGCTCCTTGGAAGGAAAGTTATGACCAACCTAGATAGCATATTCAAAAGCAGAGACATTACTTTACCAACAAAGGTTCGCCTAGTCAAGGCTATGGTCTTTCCTGTGGTCATGTATGGATGTGAGAGCTGGACTGTGAAGAAGGCTGAGCGCCGAAGAATTGATGCTTTTGAACTGTGGTGTTGGAGAAGACTCTTGAGAGTCCGTTGGACTGCAAGAAGATCCAACCGGTCCATTCTGAAGGAGATCAATGCTGGAATTTCTTTAGAAGGAATGATGCTAAAGCTGAAACTCCAGTATTTTGGCCACCTGATGCGAAGAGTTGACTCATTGGAGAAGACTCTGATGCTGGGAGGGATTGAGGGCAGGAGGAGAAGGGGACGACAGAGGATGAGATGGCTGGATGGCATCACTGACTCGATGGATGCGAGTCTGAGTGACCTCCGGGAACTGGTGATGGACAGGGAGGCCTGGCGTGCTGCGGTTCATGGGGTCGCAAAGAGTCGGACACGACTGAGCGACTGATCTGATCTCTGATCTGAACTTAAGACACCACCAGGACTACATACGGAACATAGGAATGCACAGAGATGGTCAGCTGCAGGCTGTCCCACTCCGGTGACAGGCAGCCAGAGCCAGAGGCGGGCAGTCACAGCCCTAGAGAGACACTGTCTACAGAACTGTGAGTAGGTTTCTGTGCTGACTCATGCTTCTTGGGGCTCTGGATGGTCAACATCTGCCTGAGAAAGTGCACCGGTTGTATACCCAGAAAACTGAGCGGCGGGGAGACAATAAGTCACAGCAGCTGCGCTCGCTAAACATTTCATCACCTGCACTACTCGGATCTGGGAAGGGCATAAAACGCAGACTCAACCGAGTCTGTGCTTCTGAGGATTATCCGAGTGCCTGAACCTGGCTGGCTTAAATTTGGGTGTTCATCTCCGCCCCCTCTGTAACACGGCAGAGATCAGATATTGAAAAGACCAGTAAACCGCCTCAATAAAGAGAATTCAATAAACTATCAGGGTATAGTAAGGACACTCTAAACTTGGCAATTTTAACAAAATGAAGAGACAAAAGAATACCCAGCAGCTAAAGGAACAGGATAGATGCCCACCAAACCAAACCAAAGAGGAAGAGATAGGGATCTTCCTGATAAAGAATTCTGAATAATGATAGTGAAATTAATCCAAAATCTCGAAATCAAAATGGAATCACAGTTAAAGAGTCTGGAGACAAGGATTGAGAAGATGCAAGAAAGGTTTAACAAGGACCTAGAAGAAATAAAAAAGAGTCAACACATAACGAATAATGCAATAAATGAGATCCAAAACACCCTGGAGGCAACAAATAGTAGAATAACAGAGGCAGAAGATCAGATCAGATCAGATCAGTCGCTCAGTCGTGTCCGACTCTTTGCGACCCCATGAACCGCAGCATGCCAGGCCTCCCTGTCCATCACCAGCTCCCGGAGGTCACTCAGACTCACATCCATTGAGTCAGTGATGCCATCCAGCCATCTCATCCTCTGTCGTCCCCTTCTTCTCCTGCCCTCAATCCCTCCCAGCATCAGAGTCTTCTCCAATGAGTCAACTCTTCGCATCAGGTGGCCAAAATACTGGAGTTTCAGCTTTAGCATCATTCCTTCCAAAGAAATTCCAGGATTGATCTCCTTCAGAATGGACCGGTTGGATCTTCTTCCAGTCCAAGGGACTCTCAAGAGTCTTCTCCAACACCACAGTTCAAAAGCATCAATTCTTCGGCGCTCAGCCTTCTTCACAGTCCAGCTCTCACATCCATACATGACCACAGGAAAGACCATAGCCTTGACTAGGCGAACCTTTGTTGGCAAAGTGATGTCTCTGCTTTTGAATATGCTATCTAGGTTGGTCATAACTTTCCTTCCAAGGAGCAAGCGTCTTTTAATTTCATGGCTGCAGTCACCATCTGTAGTGATTTTGGAGCCCAGAAAAATAAAGTCTGACACTGTTTCCACTGTTTCTCCATCTATTTCCCATGTAGTGATGGGACCAGATGCCATGATCTTCGTTTTCTGAATGTTGAGCTTTAAGCCAACCTTTTCACTCTCCACTTTCACTTTCATCAAGAGGCTTTTTAGTTCCTCTTCACTTTCTGCCATAAGGGTGGTGTCATCTGCATATCTGAGGTTATTGATATTTCTCCCAGCAATCTTGATTCCAACTTGTGTTTCTTCCAGTCCAGCATTTCTCATGATGTATTCTGCATATAAGTTAAATAAACATGGTGACAATATGCAGCCTTGACGTACTCCTTTTCCTATTTGGAACCAGTCTGTTGTTCCATGACCAGTTCTAACTGTTGCTTCCTGACCTGCATACAGATTTCTTAAGAGGCAGATCAGGTGGTCTGGTATTCCCATCTCTTTCAGAATTTTCCATAGGATTAGTGAATTAGAAGATAGAATCCTAGAAATAAATGAATCAGAGGAGAAAAAAGAAAAACGAATCAAAAGAAATGAGGACAATCTCAGAGACCTCCAGGATAACATTAAACGCTACAACATTCGAATCATAGGCGTTCCAGAAGAAGAAGATAAAAAGAAAGACCATGAGGAAATACTTGAGGAGATAA
This sequence comes from Tragelaphus eurycerus, assembly GCA_935064755.1. Taxonomy (NCBI): domain Eukaryota; kingdom Metazoa; phylum Chordata; class Mammalia; order Artiodactyla; family Bovidae; genus Tragelaphus; species Tragelaphus eurycerus. The sequence continues at coordinate 29,634,244 of CAKXYN010000016.1, forward strand.
TAGTTGAAAACTTCCCTGAAATGGAGAAGGAAATAACCATTCAAATTCAAGAAATCCAGAGAGTCCCTAACAGGATAAACCCAAGGCGAAACACCCCAAGACACATATTAATCAAATTAACAAAGATTAACTATAAAGAACAAATATTAAAAGCAGCAAGGGAAAAACATCAAATAACTCACAAGGGAATTCCCATAAGGATAACAGCTGATCTTTCAATAGAAACTCTCCAAGCCAGGAGGGAATGGCAAGACATAATTAAAGTGATGAAAGAAAATAACTTACAGCCTAGATTATTGTATCCAGCAAGGATCTCATTCGAATACGAAGGAGAAATCAAAAGCTTCACAGATAAGCAAAAGTTGAGAGAATTTAGCACCACTAAACCATTTCTCCAACAAAAACTAAAGGACATTCTCTAGATAGGAATCATTAAAAGGGTGTATAAATTCGAACCCAAAACAATAAAGTAAATCCTATTTATCAATAATTGCTTTAAATGTTAACGGGCTGAATGCCCTAATCAACAGACAAAGACTGGCCGAATCGATACAAAAACAAGACCCCTACATTCCTTGTCTACAAGAGACAACCAAAAGACTAAAATGGGTCACATGGATAAAAAAACTAGACCCCTATATATGTTGTCTACAAGAGAACCACCTTAAAATGACTGAAAATGAAGGGCTGGAAAAAGATTTTCTATGCAAATATGGACCAAAAGAAAACAGGAGTAGCATTACTCATATCAGATAAAATTGACTTTAAAGATCCTGAAAAGGAGACAATCAAGCTTATACATAACGACTTAAAGGAACAATCCAAAAAGAAGTTATAACAATTATAAACATATATGCACCCAACATTGGAGCATTGATATATCTAAGACAAACATTAATTAATATGATAGAAGAAATATGCAACAATACAATAATAGTGGGAGATTTAATACCCCACTCATATAATCTGGCTGTAATAGACAAAGTAAAGAGGAAAACATATTCACTTATTAGCCTTAAAAAATTCATTCACTCAGGACAGTTAAAAAAATAGACTTATTTGTTCACACTGTAAAGGTTTATTGACTATTTTATGGGTCTGGTACCACTTTGGGTAGTAAGGAGGAAGAAGTGTCAAATGTGATCCTGTCCTAAATAATATATTGTGGTAAAGATAGACCTACCAATACAAAATACCAAGATGTGCCTAAGATGAGGACACCCAAACTGGACTTTTAGTTTCCTGAACTTTTCATTTCCAGATTAAACCTCCTAATATAGGATGAATTCAACATGATTTTTTTAAAGTGTTCTTTGTGATTAAAAACAGAAAGCCATTAGTTAAGAAATTACATATACTCCTCCCCATCATCACTTCCCTTCTTTCTTCCCATTTCTCTCCCACCCTCATTGATCCTTTTCTTTGTCCATTTTCCCCTGCAAAAAAATAAAAAATAATAATAATAAAAAAGAAACTTTGGTGATCACAGAGGTTAAAAGTATGTTACATTTGCCCAAAGAGTTAAATCACATTTACAAGAAAGAAACATTTGAAAGGAATTAATAATTTTTCTCTCATTCGGTTTAGAGTATCTATGAATCATTTTAACCATTTGAATTTGGAGACAAGATAAATTTGTGGCTCCAGATGTAATCTGATGAGTTGATGTCTTTTGTCTGATCATGATTCAAGTAAGAAAAAAAAAAGAAAGATTTCTCAGTTTTTAAACTCTACACCCTATTCTTGAATAAAATTCTGCTGTTCTGATAACACTTTCTGCAATTTTCCCCAATCATTTTGTCCTTGTTTAATTGCATTTTCCTTTTCTTAATTAGTCTTCTGACTGCTTATTCCCAAAGCTCAGAGTTATAGATGGAGGAAATGTAGAAATGGAGAGAAAGTGAAATCAAACTACAGAGGATGATTTATTATCTATTTATATATATATTATCTATTGTCTATCATCTATCTGCTTATTCATCATCTATTATGTAACTATATCTATCATCTACCTAGTATCTATCTACATATGTATTATCTATCTATTATCTATCCTTCCATTTTCACTTTCATCTTGTTTTGGCTTTGCTAAGGAAATGGCAACCCACTCCGGTTTTCTTGCCTGAAGAATCCCAGGGATGGTGGAGCCTGGCGGGCTGCCGTCTGTGGGGTCGCAGAGTCAGACACAACTAAAGCGACTTAGCAGCAGCAGTGCATAGATATGGGAGAAGGCAATGGCACCCCACTCCAGTACTCTTGCCTGGAAAATCCCTTGGATGGAGGAGCCTGGTAGGCTGCAGTCCATGGGGTCGCTAAGAGTCGGACATGACTGAGCGACTTCTCTTTCACTTTTCACTTTCGTGCATTGAAGGAGGAAATGGCAACCCACTCCAGTGTTCTTGCCTGGAGAATCCCAGGGATGGCGGGGCCTGGTGGGCTGCGGTCTATGGGGTCGCACAGAGTTGGCCACGACTGAAGCGACTCAGCAGCAACAGCAGCAGACCCACTCAGGACTTACCTGGTGGTCCAGTGTCTAAGATTGTGTACTACCAATGCAGGGGCCCCAGGTTCCATCCCCTGATCCGGGAATTAGATCTTACATGCTTCAACTAAAGAGCATGCTGCTGCAGCTAAGACCAGCAAAGCCAAATAATAAATCAATAAATAGACCCACTTGGTGATGGTGTGCAGTCTCTTTTATCTTAGAATATTTTCCTCCAATATCTTCTATTTACAATGTGAAAAGACAATAATATGTAAAATCTACTAATGCTGAGCAATGGAAAAGGGCCAAAATCTGAGCAGCATGCCCCAATGTTTTGAGAGCACCTGAGAAGGGATCTTCCAAGGGCCGGCAACTCTAGGTCAAAAGCAAAACTGTCAGTTGGCAAAAATTACAAGCACTTTTATATGTAAGCCCTATTAGCTCTGCTTATTTTGAGAGCCGTGCAACAAATATTTAAATTCTTGTTTTCGGGCTTCTTCTAACACATCCATAAAACCTCCCAAGACCCAGCAAGTCAGACTATTCCTCTTTTTTTAAGGGACAGTCCAATATCAAAATGGCCTCAGCTATTGGAAAAGCAACAAGGATTGGAATGTGTGGTATTTTTTCATTCCTCGATTCTTATCATACTCGTGTTCCTTCCCCAGAAGGTTTAGTTTATCTTGGTATGTATTTGAATGCTTATGTGAGCTTTCTCGTAGATCACATAAGTGATCTTACTGATATTGAATACTATCTGTAAAACACATCAAGGACACAATTCCCAGCTTGAGACAACAGAGCCTACATCAGCAAAGAAGAAAGAAACCCTTGGTTCCGAAGTTGACTGAGCATCAACCTCTCCAACTAAGGCAATATACCTTTAGGAAGAAAAAACGGTTTCTAAGGCTGATGTTTTATTTTAAATTAAAACTTTTACAATTATAGGTTTCCTTTGAGATGCTGCCTAGGTTATTAATTATCCAGTGTTGGTTGGATGTCTTGTTAGAATGCACTTCTACTAAAAACATGTACTCTTTCGGAAAATCCTTCTTTAACATGCAATGAATAAAACTGACCTATGTTGTGTCCACCGACCAGTCTCTACAATTACATTGCAGCTCACACATTTCAGGGATGAAACAGTTAAATACCACAGGAAAGGAAAATACTAATGCTACACTAGGAAGGCAACTGAGACTAGTCAATTGTTTCTGAGTCATGTAATCTTTGTTAAGTCATACTCAGCTTGAAAGGGCTTAGCCTACTGTGGGTGCTCAGTAGATATTTATTGGCTGAAGCTATGTCTTCTTATCAGGAGGTCTAAAATCTCTGTTAACACCATGAAGCAGCTTAGGGAGAGATGGAAGCAGAGAAAGGCCACAGAGAAGAAAGAGCAACTGTTACATGAATAACTATGGCTGACATTCACAAAGCGTGTATAAGGATAAATATTTTTCTCAGTTTTGAGGAAAATTTAACTAAGGAATAAGTGGAGCTCCAGGTGTATAGTATATGGAGATCATAGTTCAGGTCAACCATAGAGAGTGAGGCTGAGGAGTCTCAGGTTGATTCAACAAGCATGCCTACGAGTTCAGTGCTCTGCGCCAGGTGCAGGATGCTATATAATTGTAGTAAAACCTCAACACAAACAAATGACCATTTTTTATAATAATTATCATGATATGGAGATATTTTATAAATGATGCAGAAAATCCACAACATGTTGTGATGGATTCTCAAAAGACAAAGACTGGAATATTTCACTTGGCTCATTTAGCTAAGACCTTCAACAGTGATTGCAAAAAAAAATAAAAAAAACTGGACTTGAGCCTGAAGAAAACAATGACGATAACTGACAGTTTAGCATCTATATAATTATGCATATGTCATTATTTAGGAAACTTTTCTTATTACGTAGTATGTGCCATCCATTGCAAACAAACTTTTATATTTATAATTTAGACTCCAGTTAAAGAATATCTTTCTAGTATTCTTATTGATAACTTCCTGAATAAAGTTTACACCAACTTGTAATTTCAGGAAATATGCTGGTGCCCAGGTTATTTAGATCACATATATAGAGATACCAAAATATAATATTTAGGATATGGACTCCAAAACCAGACTTCAGGTCAGTTCAGTTCAATCGCTCAGTCAGTCATGTCCGACTCTTTGCAGTCCCATGGACTGCAGCATACCAGGCCTCCCTGTCCATAACCAACTCCCGGAGTTTATTCAAACTATGTCCATTGAGTCAGTGATGCCATCCAACCATCTCATGCTCTGATGTCCCCTTCTCCTCCTGCTGTCCATCTTTCCCAGCATCAGGGTCTTTTCAAATGAGTCAGTTCTTCGGTGGCCAAAATATTGGAGTTTCAGCTTCAGCATCAGTCCTTCCAATGAATATTCATGACTGATTTCCTTTAGGATAGACTGGCTGGATCTTCTTGCAGTCCAAGGGACTCTCAAGAGTCTTCTCCAACACCACGGTTCAAAAGCATCAATTCTTCAGCACTCAGCTTTCTTTATAGTCTAACTCTCACATCCATACATGACCAACTTTGACTAGATGGACCTTTGCTGACAAAGTAATGTCTCTGCTTTTTAATATGCTGTCTAGGTTGGTCATAACTTTTCTTCTAACAAGTAAGTGTCTTTTAATTTCATGGCTGCAATCACCATCTGCAGTGATTTTGGAGCCCCCAAAATAGTCTGCCACTGTTTCCACTGTTTCCCCATCTGTTTGACATGAAGTGATGGGACCAGATGTCATGATCTTAGTTTTCTGAATATTGAGTTTTAAGCCAACTTTTCCACTCTCCTCTTTCACTTTCATCCAGAGACTCTTTAGTTCTTAACTTTCTGTCATAAGGGTGGTGTCATCTCCATATCTGAGATTATTGATATTTCTTCCAGCAATCTTGATTCCAGCTTGTGCTTCATCCAGCCCAGAATTTCTCATGATGTACTCTGCATAGAAGTTAAATAAGCAGGGTGACAATATATAGCCTTGACATACTCCTTTTCCTATTTGGAACCAGGCTGTTGTTCCATGTCCATTTCTAACTGTTGCTTCTTGACCTGCATACAGATTTCTCAAGAGGCAGGTCAGGTGGTCTGGTATTCCCATCTCTTTAAGAATTTTTCACAGTTTGTTGTGATCCACACAGTCAAAGGCTTTGGTTTAATCAATAAAGCAGAAATAGATGTTTTTCTAGAATTCTCTTGCTTTTTCCATGATCCAATGGATGTTGGCAATTTTATCTCTGGTTCTTCTGCCTTTTCTAAATCCAGCTTGAACATATGGAAATTCATGGTTCATGTACTGTTGAAGCCTGGCTTGGAGAATTTTGAGCATTACTTTACTAACATGTGAGATGAGTGCAATTATGTGGTAGTTTGAGCATTCTTTGGCATTGACTTTCTTAGGGATTGGAATGAAAACTGACCTTTTCCAGTCCTGTGGGCACTGCTGAGTTTTCCAAATTTGCTGGCATATTGAGTGCAGCACTTCACAGCATCATCTTTTAGGATCTGAAATAGCTCAACTAGAATTCCATCACCTCCACTAGCTTTGTTCATAATGATGCTTCCTAAGACCCACTTGCCTTCACATTCCAGGGTGTCTGTCTCTACGTGAGTGATCACACCATTGTGATTATCTGGGTCATGAAGATTTTTTTTGTATAGTTCTTCTGTGAGTTCAAAGAATAAATGAATTCAAAGTCTAGTTCTGTCATTCTTCCAAGCTGAGTAATTTGGGGCAAGCTAACTAAACTTGCTATCTTGGTGTTTCCTCCTAAGTTAAATGGAGGAAATAGTCATTTTACAGGAGTGACATCCTGTTAGACTCACTGAGTTATTACGTGAAAACCTAGAACAGTGCTTCAGGCGTGCCAAGTGTTCAATGCATACTGATTACCATTTTCATTAATAATATGGCAGCGGAACATATCTGTAGAAGTGGGTTCCAATAGCACACAGCCCTGCTAGCATGTGTGGAGCACTGAGAACAATGGGTGTATATACCACCAATAGGAATACAGTTTTCCAGTTTTTAAAAATTTGTATTTGAATACAGTTGCTTTACAATGTTATGTTATTTTCTGTTGTACAACAAAGTGAATGAGCTACACATGTACATATATCCCCTCTTTTTTGGATTTCTGTCCCATTTAGGTCACCACAGAACAATGAGTAGAGTTCCCTTGCTACACACTAGGTTCTCATTAGTTACCTATTTTATATATCGTATCAATAGTGTGTGTATGTCAAACTAGACTGGATGCAAGCCAAGAAATTTGCAAAACATTCCATCTATTTATACCTTAAAGACATCACTTCCAACTCTGTTTCATATGAATTTCCTATTTGAAACCTAACTTCTGAGACTTTGTATGTACTTAGCACATAAACCTCAATAGAAATTATATATTAAGCCCACCATAAGTAATTCATATCTAACCTGACTTTGTTTGGTCATGGGGATGAGAGTCCATAGCCTCAAATAGCCTTTCAAGCAGACAAGATTTCAAAGATTTGTTCAACTAACTGAATTTAAGGAAACAGATGTTCAGAGAGAAAAAAATAAAATGGCTCGAGCACAGTGATCTAGTGGGTTAATACGAATACCATTAAGCCAGCTAGGTTAGAGGTTCTTTATGTTACCCCACATTGCCATTAATTATGCTCTCATGTCACCTCCACGTTCTTGCTATTAAAACTTGCTATTGTTATTTTCAATAGCAAATTTGATAAATTTAGAATTTATCATTGATAAGCCTTTTATTAGCTCTTGGTTCCTCTAACCACAAGAGGAAAGTTTGGATACAATGACCATTCTGATTAGATACAGAAGAGAATGTTAATTTTTGCTGTTAGCATATACCTTCATTTTTAACAGTATGACCTTAGTTAAACTCATATTGATTATTAGCATTTAAAAATATGACTCATTTAAACATCTAGCAAAAATAATAGATAGTTGTTTTGCAATACATTTAAACCAATACATAAATGTCAGCAGGAAGTCCCAATCACACTAAATTAGGATCATGCATTAATCTTAGTTACTTTGACTTTGTATAGTGCACTGGACATGACCATTTTGCAAAATAAAAACAAATGCTTACACCTGACCTATGACTTGTGCTTTATAAAAACATACACAATTAGGGATATAATTGTGGCAATTTTAAGCTGCATTCATCTAGTCAACTGTCCAGATTTTGTGTTAGTCTCATTTTTCTCCACACTGGGATATATTTTTACCCAGATTGTTTTTATTAATTGTACAGAACTAAACCTTGGAATTGGAGAAGGAAATGGAAACCCACTCCAGTATTCTTGTCTGGAGAATCCTATGGACAGAGGAGCCTGGCAGGCTACAGTGCATGGGGTCACAAGAGTTGGACATGACTGAGCAACTAAACCACCACCACAAACCTTGGATTTAGTCTCATACATTTTATGTGTCACATACTCACTGTGTCTTTGCAGCCCCATGGGCTGTAGGGTCTATCTGCAGGGTCTATTTTAACTAGCAAATACCAAAACATTTGGAGATTACAAAGCATACTTATAAATAGTATATAAGTCAAATAAGAATTCTCATGAGAAACTCAGGAATAGTTTGTACTAAATGAAAACAGCAATAAAACTTCTCAAACTTGTGAGATGCAATCAAAGCAGTACTTAGAGGGAGATTTATAGGATCAAATGCATATCTTAAAAAAGAAGAAATTTACTGTCAATAAGCTAAGATTAGGAAACTAGAAAAAGAAGCAAACTGAATCTAAACTAGGCAGAACAAAAGAAAAAATAAAAAACAAGCAAAGGAATCAATGAAATGAAAACAGAATCAATAGAGAAAATCAATGAAGGTAAGAGTCTGTCCTTCAGCTTGACAAATTACAGATAAACAAGCCTACAGCAAACATGTTTAACAGTGAGATGTGAATGGTTTTCCTCTGAAGTGGGAAATGAGGTGAGGGTGTCCTCTCTTCCCACTTCTACACAACATTGAATTGGAAGGCTTAGCTAATGCAATAAAACAAGAAAAGTAAAGAACAGGTACACAGATCAAGAAGGAAGAAATAAAACTGACTTTGTTCACAGGTAACATGGTTGTCTATGTAGAAAATATACAAATGTGCCAAGATACAAGTCTAATACACAAAAGTCAATTGCTTTCCTGTGTACCAGCAACAAACAATTGGAATTAAAATCACTTCATTTACAATAGTGTCCAAAAAAAATGAAAGAAGGTATAAATGTAGCAAAATATGTACAAGATGTATATGAGGAAAATTACAAAACTCTAGTGAAAGAAATTAAAGATGATCTAAACTAATGGGGAGATACCCCCTATTCTTGGATAATAAGACTCAATATTGTTCAGCCATCAGTTCTTCCCAACTTGATCTTCTATATTGATTCAACACAATCCCAATTAAAACCTCAGCAAGTTATTTTGTGTCTGTCGACCAACTAATTCTAAAGTTTATGAAAAGGCAAAAACACAGCCAACCCAATATTCAAGAAGGACAAAGTCAAATAACTAACACTATTCAACTTCAAGAATTACCATAAAACTACATGTGTGTGTGCTCAGTAGCTCAATCACATCCCACTCTTTGCAATCCCAAGGACTGCAGCATGCCAGACTCCTTTGTCCATGGGATTTTCCAAGCAAGAATACTGGAGTGGGTTATCATTTCCTTCGTGGGCTCCTCTCAACCCAGGGATCAAACTCACATCTCCTGTGTCTCCTGCACTGGCAAGCAGGTTCTTTACTAATAGTAAAATTAAAGTGCAATATTGGTGAAAGACTAGGCAATAGATCAATGAAGCATATTAGAGAGCCCAGAACTACACCCACACAAATAGAGCAAACTGATGTTTGACAAAGGAGCAAAGGCTATTTTCAAGAAAGAAAATTTATTCTTTTCTACAAAGAATGCTGGAACAACTGGGCATCCACATACCAAAAAATCTAGACCCTAACTTAACACTTTTTTGCAGAAATTAATTCAAAAATAGATCATAAGCTTAAATATATAATTAAAAATATATAATATCTATAAAATTGTTTAAGAAAAAAATCTAGATAACTTTGGATTCAGTGATGACTTTTTAGAAAAAACACAGAAAGTCTAATCTGTGAAAGAAAAAATAGATTAATTTGGACTTTATTAAAATTTTAAAAGTCTGCACTGCAAAAGCAACTCATAGGGAGTAAAATCACAAACTACATACTAGCAGAAAATATTTACAAAACACATATTTGATAAACAACTTCTACCTTAACTATACAAAAGACTCTCAAAACTGAACAATAAGAAAACAAACAACCTAATTTAAAAATGGGGAAAAGATTTGAGCAGACACCTCATTGAAGATATACAGATGGCAAATAAGTACATGAAATGATGCTCAACATTATATGTCATTAGAGAATTGCGAAATAAATAACCATGAGACACCATTACACACCTATCATACCTACTAAAATGTTGAAATCTGAAGTAGATGCAACACTAAGCACTGGCAAGAATGTGAAGCAACAGCCACATTCATTTATTGCTCTTGGGAATGCAAAGTGGTACCGTCATTCTGTAAGACAGTTCAGCAATTCCTTACAAAGTTAAATATAGCCTTACTTTACAATCCAGCAATCACACACCTCAATATCTATCCAAATGAGTTGAAAATGTATGTCCACACGCAAATCTGCATACAAATGTTTATGAAAGCTTATTCATAAACATTTATTCATATAAACATTCACAATATTTGGAGAAGGCAATGGCACCCTACTCCAGTACTCTTGCCTGGAAAATCCCATGGACAGAGGAGCCTGGTGGGCTGCAGTCCATGGGGTCGCTAAGAGTCGGACACGACTGAGCAACTTCACTTTCACTTTTCACTTGCATGCTTTGGAGAAGGAAATGGCAACCCACTCCAGTGTTCTTGCCTGGAGAATCCCAGGGACGGGGGAGCCTGGTGGGCTGCTGTCTATGGGGTTGCACGGAGTTGGACACGACTGAAGCGACTTAGCAGCAGCAGTCACGATGTTATAAGGCCCAAAACAGAAGGTAACCAAGATGTCCTTGGATAGGTGAATGGACAAACAAACCATGGTATATCCGTACAATGGAGTATTACTCAGCAATAAAAGAAAATGAAACATCAAGCCACAGAAAGACATGCAGAAATCTTAAATGCATATCGCTGTGCTGAGGACACCAGTCTGCACAGTTCTAACTATATGACTTTCTGGAAAAGGCAAAAATACAGTCACAGTAAAAAGATCAAAAAGTAAAAGGTAAAAAAAGTGGTTACTGGGAGTTCAGAGAGGGAGGAAGTGATGACTAGATGGAACACAGTGGATTTTTTTTTTTGGTGGGGGTGGCTACCCTGGTGTCTCAGTCGATAAAGAATCCACCTGAAATTCTGTAAACACGAGTTCTATCAGTGAGTTGGAAAGATCCCCGGGAAGAAGGAAATGGCTACCCACTCCAGTATGTATTCTTGCCTGGGAAATTCCTTGGACAGAGGAACCTGGCAAGCTACAGTCCATGGGGTCACATAAGAGTTGGACACGACTTACTGACTAGACAACAAGAACAATGAATTCAACAGTGTCAGGGATTCATCAGCTCTGTATAATTGCAGCTGGGGTATCATATCCAAATATAGAATATCTCCTATACTCTTTGTTGGTGTTGTGCATTGCTTCATTTTTCAGGTATAAAAATGGATTCACCTTCCATTTAGTTCATATATATATGTCACTAGTTTTTTATACTTCAAGTAAATTGATCCTGGAACATCTGTGAGAAGCCTTAACTACTTCTTCTGCCCCCAAGGGAGTGAATATGACTCATTTATAAACAGACACTTTTTTAATATCTACAATCCCTATCAAATTCCGTGGCAACTATAAATAACCGTTAATTTACAACCCTAAAACTAGTTTCTTCGATTATGCTTCATATAATTATATATATTTTAAATGCAAATATTTGTTTATAAATATTATTCAAAGAACTAATAAGCTCTTTTAAATACCAAAATATCTCACTTTCTCTAATTATGATAATTTTATAGCTGGATAAATAGCATGTCAGACTGTCTGCTCCTCCTTTATCCATTGTGGTGAGCTCAAATGGGAAATCTAAAAACTGAAATCTGGAGCTGATTTTCCAACTGCCTCTGGTTTTGAACATAGAATATTAAGAAATTGGGTGCTCTTTTATGTAGTTACTATACGTACACTTATTTAAAATACAAGCTCCATTATTCTACATTGCAAAAGATATTTATGATGGTTTGTCGAACATGCATTAGTTTATCTACATTAGTCTTCCATCATGTTTCATCAAACTGGGTTAACATAAGACAGATCTAAGTCCAGAATTCAGTAACTTTGGATCCTCTGTGAGAATGATATAACTTTTAAGTTAAAAACAAATCCCTGTGAGTGTCAACATTTAAGAGAAAATATCCCCAAATGGAACTTCTGAGTGAAGAGTACAGACTTTGTGAATTGTGGAGCCCTGACCCCCAGGAGTTTAATTCTAGTGGAAGAGACAGAAGTGTAATTAAATAAATTTTGCTCAGTTTAAAAATGGATGGCCCCTATATGACTCAATGTTTCTGAAGTTTTCCATGGTTATATTATCACAGATAGTTTTATCAGAGAAGTTATAGTATTATTGTTATTAGTTAATAAATAGAGGAAGGTGAATAATTACATTCTAATTCCATCAGCAATCTTAAATTCCTAAAACCTTGTGGCCAGACATATTTGCTGACCTTGAGGAAATTATCCTGGATTATCCAGGATGGCTTTTCGTAATTTTAAGGGTTCTAATATGCTAAGGCTGGAGATGCAAGAGACTTAGGTTCAATCCCTGGTCAGAAGAACCCCCTGGAGGAGGGCATAGCAACCCACTCCAGTATTCTTGCATGAGAATCCCATGGACAGAGGAGCCTGGCGGGCTATAGTCCATGGGGTCGCAAAGAGTCAGACACAAGTGAGCACACATGCATGTATGCATGCATGCAATATGAAAGAGAAGGCCCTCTTTCTCTTCTTCTTCTCCTTTTTTTTTTTTTTTTGCTGATACAAGTGGCTTGTGGGATCTTAGTTCCCCAGTCAGTGATTGACCCCCATCCCCTGCAGTGGAAGCTCAGAGTCCACTGAACCACCAGGGAATTCCCAAGAATTCTAATAAATGCAAGAAGGAGACAGAAGACTAAATCGGGGAGAGATCTATAGATGCTATGCTTAGGACTTTGAAAGGAAAAAGCCATGAGCCAAGGACTGAGGCAAAACTGGAAAACACAAGAAAATGGATGCTCCCCTGGATGCTACAGAAGAAACACAGCTAAACCAACACTTCGACATTAGCCCAGTGAGATCCATTACAGGTTTGTAACCTCTAGAGCTGTAACAGGAGAGATGTATACTGTTTTAATCCATTAAGTTTGAGGTAATTTTTTACATCAGTAAGAGAAAACTAATAGATGAGGTATTTCAACAAACGTAGCCTGGGAAAAGGACAAGAAGAGGTAAAAAATGGCCTGCAAAGTCATGGATGGGCCTCCAAACTCACCCACCAGAAGTTCTGGTGTCATTACAGGGGATGCAGTGTTTTTTGGGTCTCGCATCTCTGCCCCAGTTCCCTGCCGCTTCTCTCCAATTACTAATTACATTAGATAGTTTGGGGCTACTCAAATGGCTCGATGGTAAAGAATCCACCTGCCAAAGTAGGAGATGTGAGAGATGTGGGCTCAATCCCAGTGTCAGGAAGATCCCATGAAGGAGGAAACATCAATGCACTCCAGTGTTCTTGCCTGGAGAATTCTATGGACAGAGGAGCCTGGTGGTCTACAGTCCATGGGGTCGCAAAGAGTCAGACATGACAGAGCACACACAATTCACTATTTAGGTAGTTTTAGTTACCTTTGGAAGGTCTCTGTCAATGACCAGTGAGGTCTTATAAACCCATCCTTCTCATGAATCTATTTTCATGAAACATGTGTGGTGTGCGTGTGTGTGTGTGTGTGTGTGTGTGTGTGTGTGTGTGTGGACACAGGTGTGTGTATGTGAGTGCCTGACCTGCATAAACAAAGGGAAAGACAAATCCTGGACAATTTATGCTACAAACGAGTAAGACTTGGAGTTGAATGAATGAAAGCAAACTTTCATTTTCTACTTTAGATTTCTTTTTTATGAAAAGTGGTATATTTATGAATAATTTACACACATGCATTTAAGTTAAAAAAGAAATACTGTGTACTAAATATAGATTCTGATTTTATAATTTTACTAATATTTCAATGTGTATTTTAGACATTTGCAGCCCCACTACCAACCAGAAATGCTGGTATTTTCCATGTGGCTTGTTCTTGGCCAGATATCAGTCTTTATTCAGATGTGTTGTTGTGACTATGGGAAGTTAGAGTAAGACTGTTTTTCCTCTTGTTTCATAAATAAACAGGAATACATAGACCTCAAAATCATATGTCCTTTTGGGCAAAACAAATATTGGCAGTTTCATATGGTGCAAACTAATACATCGTTGCAGAAATCTTGCAAGTCCATGGTGTGTTATCTTATGAAGGGGTGTGTGTGGGTCTACCCACACTGACAGTCTTGTTATAAGAGGAAAGGCATTAACAGATGGGTTCTTTGGTGAGAGATCAATGAAGAGGTCTATTAAGATGAGTGTCCTTTAGGCAGCTGGAATCAGCATAAGCAAAACGAAAAGAAAAAAAAAATATCCAGCCACTGAGATGGGGCTTATCTATTTACTCCTTAGTTGATAAAGCCTGACAAGTTAATTAAGTCACTTTTATTAAGGTTGCAATGCCATGCGAGACTTCAGTGATAATATACTTAACTGCTGTGCACAATATTTGCAAAAAAGAAAAACACTACTGAAAAAATATCAATTAAAAGTTAATACTTTAAAATCATGTAAACCAAGTTACCTAAATTAAATAAATAAAATGTTGTCCTTTAGGACTATTTATAACACAGCAAACTGCCCTAGAATGATGGCAGAAGATCAGGAATGGTTTGCCACATTCAAAACGGGAATGAGAATCAATATTTTATAATATAATACAAAGGTATCAATATTTAGAAGCCTTCCTACTTCACTAAATTCTTAATGCAATTTTTGTTTCTAAAATGATGATCTCAGGTTTGATACATCTCTTTTCAGGTATTTTAGCAGATTAAAGGTATATGTTTATTAGCTGAAACCTGTCTTAAATAATTTCACTCTCAGGGTCAAAAACTTTCTGAGAATAACTGCTCTGGGATGTTCATTATTAATAGTGTTCCTCTCTCGTTAATAGTTTATGGTGAGCTTCTCAGAATATTATGAGACTGTAAAAATTCCATCCCAATAAATGTGTCTATAGTAATAAATTGAATATAAGTTACAGTCTATGAGACTCACAGTGATTTATGCTTGCCGTTAACAGGTAGCTATGCATGGGCCTTAACACCCAGCAGACTGCAGCATATGGTTTACTATCTGTGGGTGCAAGACATCCAAAATAGTCCTAGGCTGCAGAAAATAGGTATAAAACGATATCAGAAATTATTATTCCATGTCTAAACCAGAACTCAGTAGGAAACCTCTTCTAAATCAACAATTTATTTTCCCAGAATGCTCTTTTATTTGAGATGGGAAACTAGAGCCAAAAGAATGTGCTTCTGGAAGTGATTAAGGGTTAAAGTTGAGAGACAAGCAAGAGAGATATTGGGTACACAGACGCTTGGAGCATTTGCCTGCCTCATGAAATCCTGCATCCTGTCTTTTCATTGTAGTTCTGTTATATACTTCGCTGAGAGAGTTTTGCATATTAACATTGAAGGGAATCTCTTTAAATTTTAATTTTGAAAACTGCAGTGTTTCATTCTTATGTAATCTAAAAATTCTGGCTGTCACAACTTAGGCCCAAATATCAAGATAAAAATATCTTGAAAAAATATCAGTTTATCATCACCATGCTCTTGAATGTACTGATGGTCAGTATTTTCATATTGATGATAAAACACTGAGATGATGTACCGCGTTTACCCAACCTCTTTGTTGTATTTGCTCAGCCTTGGTTAGTTATTTTGACACTTTAAATTTAACCTCGCCTAAACAGAAATGTGAGTCAAAAATAACAGAAGTATTTTGACTTATTTGACATTAATCATTGACTATTTCCAAAGGCTTTTAATTTCTAACCCTGTGAGAATGGAAATCATCTTCTTGTATATTTTTGGCATGACTTTTAATTCAATTAAAAAGTATGAAGTTAGTAAGTGTAAATTAGAGAACTTATTTAAGTAAGGATATATACTATGAGATGAATAATATAAAATGTTTAAAATGACTTCATGTGATTTATCTTCTTCAATACAAGTTTGTCACATCCCCATTTGATAGCAAATGGATCACCTCACTCACAGATGAGAAATAAGAAAGCACAAGGCCTACTGAACACAACAGAATTTCACAGTAGGTCAGCACAATTTGAGCAGCACAGGTGTTCTAGAATTGAAGTCCACTGGAAAAATGCACAGTATTTCACTCTCAACAATGTTCACACACACTTCCATCTGGGACTTTGATGATCTCATAATAATAGGCACCTCATTGAAAAGTAAAAATAACATACACGAACCCAAAAATTAATTATCTTAAAAAATGTTTTTTGAGATCCCTAATATACTTAAGGAAACACAATTTGAATTATCTACATACTCCTCATCCATTCCTGGAGCAGAAATGGCAACTCACTTTATTGTTCTTGCCTGGAAAATTTCATGGACAGAGGAACCTGGCAGGCTACAGTTCATGGGGTTGCAGAGTCAGACGTGACTGAGCACACACATACAAATATTTTAATAAAATTTTGATTGGCAAACGATGTAAAGACTAAAATGTATCATTTAAATGGTGTGATATATTTAGAGAAAACAACAACAAAAAAGTGTGAGATAGCTTTAATAAATCTTATAATAAAAATCTTATTTTTTTAAGCTAAAAGAGTAACCCTTCTTCCTATATAGGCCATGCTTATGCACATCTGTAATTGTTTTGTAATGCAATGTTATTCATTGATTTTTTTTTAACCAAAACTATGCCTACTCTTTAGAAAAGATAGAATTAATTTTCCTTTCCTGGAGCATTAAATTGTTAGGTGTTAAAGGTTGTCAGTACTTCTTTTAAAACGCGAAGTTTTAAAACTTAGAGATGGTTAATTGTTAAATTACATAAGAACCTTGGTATTTGAGATAGAAAACATACCTTACAAAATTATCAGAAAGCACAAAAAAGCTCTGAGTTTAGAAAGCAGAATATTTCATTTGAATCAGCGCACTTAAGTGCTATTGCAGTAAGAGGCAGGGGTCATTGGTTTACTCAACCAATAGATTTATTTGATATACATAACTTGAAGAGAAGGTGTGATGTGCTTTGCTTGGTGTTCACCTGGAATGATGGGCTAGTTTGAATTCTGCTCTGTGTGGATTCATCTCTATCTCCTTTGTCCATCCTGGCTGTTGGCTAGGTCAGCTCTTGGACCTTTCCTGACCTACAGGCTCTCATCTTTGCTCACTTTCCTTTTGTAAAACTTTAATCTCCTCTCATTTGTCAGTAGGACATGACCCTTAGAGTAAACTAGAAATGTGTGATGTGTGCATGCTCAGTCAGGACTCCAGGCACTCTTTGTGACCTGCCATGGACTGTAGCCCACCAGGCTCCTCCGTCCATGGGATTCTCCCGGCAAGAATACTGGTGTCCGTGGCCCACAAATAGGGGTCACCTGCATTGGCAGGCAGATTGTTTACCACTGAGCCACCCTGGAAGCCCGCAGAGAAGCCTATAATTCTTACAAACACTACAAGGAAAGTGTTCAAGTTTATAGATAACATATTTTGCATATTATCCAAACCAAAAATGTTAAAAATTAGGTCCTTTAGACAATAGTAGTAAGAAACAAGCATCCACATCCGGGGATTTAGGGACTTGAATGGCACACATGTGCCCATGTAACCCTCTTTACCCCCAGAAGCATGCAGCCTGGCTCGTCCGAGGTCAGCACAGCCTCCACCCCGATCTTATTCTGTTGTCCCTGGCTGACAAGCTTGAGGGCTACATGCAAAAAGCAATCCTTCCAAGAAAATATGACCCATCCCTGGGATCAGCCCCAGCCCACACTTGTTCCTGGGGTCAGATCACTTCCGCCCACTTACTCCCTTCTCACTCTGGTCCTTCCTCCTCCCATCAGTAGCTTCCTTCCTCTCATTGTCCCCTTTCAAGCCAGCACGTCTGATAAATATTCACACCATGACTGAGCTCTCTTTAGTAGTGATCACATTCAAATATTTCAGTCAATACATATTTTCTCCCAAAACAAATAAGTTGTCAGAGAATAAATGCTGCGGTTTACCAAGTTAAGAACCACATATGAGTTTCTACTGGAAATATATTATCTGTGTAAATCACAATTCCTTGAAATAGCAGCCATTTCTTTCTTTCTTTCTTTCTTTGCTCAGTACACTTATAGAGGACAAAAACATGTTTCCCAAGCAATAAATAATAGCATTAAAGGCAGTGAACCAGTAGTAAAATAGCATCTGTTTTGGTACCCCTTAACCACCCAACAGAACCATAAAATCCCTAGTAAATGGAACTATATTAAAGTACTAATACACCATCAAAAGAGGAGTGGAGGGCTTCCCACATTGATGGTGAAACTCAGCAGGACCAAGTGTGGCTCCTGGGCAGGAAAGCCTTTCTGTGCCCTCCGTTTCTTAATTATAGGAAATAGGCTTCATTCAGCCTCCATGACTTTCCTTGAGTTCCAAGGGACAGGTTCAAATGTTTGCTAATTAGGGAAGGGAGGGGACGTGGAGATAACAGAGGAGCAGTCAAGAAACAATGGTGCATTTTTTATGACTGAGTAATATTCCACGATGCCACATCTTCTTTATCTAGTCCTCCATCAGTGGAGAGTTAAGTTGCTTCCAGGTCTTGCCTATTGTAGACAGTGCTGCTGTGAATGTTACAGTGCATGTATCCTTTCAAATTATGGTTTTCTCTGGATGTATGCCCAGGAGTGGGATTGCTGGGTCATAGGATAGCTTTATTTTTAGTTTTTTTAAGGAATCTTCATACTAATCTCTACAGTGTAGGTACCAATTTACATTTCCATCAACAGTGTAGAAGGGTTCCCTTTTTCCACACCCCCTCCAGCATTTGTTTGTAGATTTTTTTTGATGATGGTATAGCAGAAACGAACACACACAACACTGTAAATCAACTATACTCCAATAAATATTAATTAATAATAAACAATAGCACAGCCTTGGGGCAGGTCTTTATTTCCCCCTCAAGGGACACACACAACAATACCTTTGAGCTGCTCTGCAGACACGGAAACCCCCACCAGGTGGGAGCAGTTAACTGCTGCCCACAGGCACGGAGCCCCCAGACATGTAGGAACCAGAAGGTTGATGATGCTGATTCCCACATACTTCACCACCCACCAATCAGAAGAATGCCCATGAGGTCACCACACCCTCTCTGCACCATGACTATAAAACTTCTCACTACCTGCTCCAGGCAGGGATACAGACTTTTGAGGGCATTAGCCTGCTGTGTCCCCCGTTGCCTGGCAAAGTGGTAAAACTATTTTTTTCTACTTCACCCCAAAGCTCTATCTAAGAGATTTAACTCTGTATTGGGGTCTAGAGGCCTGATTCTGCATCAACAGGGCACACTGCCAAGAAAAGAGATGATAAAGTCATTAATGATGATCCACAGGCCCTTGGACCACGCCAGCCTGCACCTTAAACTCATAGCACATATCAGAGGTGCTTAGAGGGTGACTGTGTGGAAGGAACACAGTCAAAGAAGAGTTTCCAAAGTGACGCTTTATACTAATCTATTGAATAACTTAACATTTGCTTTTTCCCTCAGTTTTCTTTGGCAAGCAATTTGAAATATCTCCCCCTTAAAAATTTTGAATTAACTCTATGCTATGCTATGCTATGCTAAGTCACTTCAGTTGTGTCCGACTCTGTGTGACCCCATAGATGGCAGCCCACCAGGCTTCCCCATCTCTGGGATTCTCCAGGCAAGAACACTGGAGTGGGTTGCCATTTCCTTCTCCAATGCATGAAAGTGAAAAGAGAAAGTGAAGTCGCTCAGTCATGTCCAACTCTTAGCGACCCCATGGACTGCAGCCTACGAGGCTCTTCCATCCATGGGATTTTCCAGGCAAGAGTACTGGAGTGGGGTGCCATTGCCTTCTCCGAATTAACTCTAACTGAACCAGAATTATCTGTATCAACTAGAAACTGAGCATCAGTCCAGGCAGAGAGATATTTTAAAAATGGTGCTTGGAATTAGAAGAATAACTTGACTGGAAAAATCCACATTTCATAAGTTGCTGATCTCTCTCATAAAAGAGGAAAAGATAAACTGAGGTTTCTATGCCTAACAAAGATATTGTTATAAAAAGTTAATTTAAATGTATTTAACAGTTTGCAAGTTAAAAAAATTAACAAACTTGGCTCACTATGAACACTTTGTAACAGTCAGACATGAACCAGATTTAGTATATAAAAAATAGACTTCTTGATTCTTATGGGTTCTTGTAGATATTTAAATGCAAAAGACTGTATCTATAAACCATGTCTATATATAAGACTCAATAAAAAGGTGAAGATTCTCTTAAGCAGCACTTTTGCTTCCTTTGTATAAAGCATAGGCAAAATGCTTTCAAAGTACACATTTTAAATTTTATATTATTAAATTTTTATTTTCTAACCAATCTAAGTAAATCTTCATCTACATAAAACCATTATAAAATGTTAAAGAGGGAATTCCTTAGTGGTCTAGTGGTTATAAACCCACGCTTCCACTGCAGAAGGCATAGATTTGATCCCTGATTGGGGAACTAAGATCCTGTATGCCATGCCACGTGGCCAAAAAAAATATTAAAGAATATTTTATTTAATATTCTCTTTTGTTACTCCTACAGAATCACAATTCTACTGCCAATGTGAGAGGGCAAACCACTCCTTGTGATAAGTGTGTATTAACTCTATTCTTGTAGATGATATTGGAGTAGGAAATGGCATTGCATGCCAGTATTCTTGCTGGGAAATCCCACGGACAGAGGAGCCTGGAGGACTACAGTCCACGGAATTGCAAAGAGCAGGACAAGACAGAGACTGCGCACGTGCTGAGAGATTTAACATGAATTTCTGAGTTTAGTTACTTTCTTGTCTAGATGGAAAACCAGATTTCTGAACACATTTTTTTGGATATACTAGTGACACAGCCATGCTAACTCTCAACGGTAAGCTTAGATTTGTGGTATTTTCTGTATGCAACTGTGCTTAAAACTAGCATTGTTTTAGGAAGCTGGTGTCAAGCTTCCATACTACATATGGAATAAAAAATTCCTCTCTGCAGTTCTGTGTGTATGAGAAATGCAGTGTTCTTATTTTTACTTTACTTCAAACGTTGATCATTTTTGTGAGCTATCTGGGTGGTAGTGCTATGGTTCAAAATGAAGTCCCAGAACCTCTCAGATTAAAGCCAAGGAGGGCACTTTTTATTTTTCTTTAATATAAATTTATTTATTTTAACTGGAGGCTAATTACTTTACAATATTGTATTGGTTTAAAGACTAGGCCCTCATTAAGAAGGCAGCTTTAGCAGTGAAGGGCTTCCATAGCCAGGTGGGCTTCCCTGGTGGCTCAGACGATAAAGAATACACCTGCAATGCAAGAGATGCAAGTTCGATCCCTGGGTGGGGAAGATCCCCTGGAGAAGGAAATGGCAACCCACTCCAGTATTCTTGCCTGGTGAATTCCATGGACAGAGGAGTCTGGCAGACTACAGTCCATGGGATTGCAAAGAGTCAGACACAACTGAGTGACTAAGCATATCCTAGTGAGGGGATAAGAAAGGACAGAGTTATTTCTGTTACTTCCTAAATTAGTATCTCTTTGAACAAATTATTTAAACCACTCTGGCTAGTGAAGGCACCTGGGACAGAACTAAAATGTTGGGTGGGGAATAAATTAGGAATTTGGGATTAGCAGATACACACAATTATATACATAAAACAAACAATTACTTACATATAGAACAGGGAACAATATTCATTATCTTTTAATTATCTACAATGGAGAAGACTATGAAAAAGAATATACATATATAAAATACATACCTATAATTGAATCACTTTTGCTGTATGTCAGGAACTCACACAACATTGTAAATCAACTGTTTTGTTGTTTCATCACTACTAACGTGTCTGACTCTTTGGCGACCCCATGGACTGTAGCATGCCAAGCTCCTCTGTCCATGGGATGGATTTCTCAGGCAAGAATACTGGAGTGGATTGCTACTTCCTTCTCCAAGGGATCTTCCTGACCCAGGGACCAAACCCAAGTCTCCTGCATAGGAAAGCTGATTCTTTATCCCTGAACCAAATCAACTTCAATGAAAAAAAATGTTAGCCTCACTTGATTAATCTGTCACATTAGCTGACACACTTTAGATTTTAAAACACTATTGATTATTTGTTAATATGGGCATTCTTCTCTGCTGTGGGAAATCCATGGACAGACAAGACGTTCTAGAAGGAGGGTAGGGGCAGAGCTTCTAGTACCTTTGCTGGCAAATGCTCATTCAGGATTGACTACTTTTCTGGTGCTGTTACATTATGACTATTTTGATGAGACATTTTTACATCCAGTCTTATTCTCAGGTTAACAACAGAAAGGACAAATCTCCTGACACATTATGGGATGTGTGAACACGTGTTTTAGAAAATTTTCAACAAGACTACTCAATAAAGATGGAATTCACTCCAACCTTATAAGGATGCAATCAAGCTGATTTGGGATTTATCAATAAATTGAGCATAAAACTTTAAGACATTTGCTATAGAAATCATTATACTCTTTTAACAGTTGTAAACAGCTTCAGTTTCCTTAAGAAAATCCATTTTGGAAGCCCTAAAGAAACTAGGATCCTTTATAGTTTATCTCATTTTAATGAATTTAAATACAGTGATTTTGTCTTTTAAACACTAAACCTTTACTAACATGAGCAAGATTGCACCCCTGTGATCTGAGGATCTCATGGCATCTATTAGGATGTCTTAGTACTATTCTTTTTCTTTACTTTCCACTCAGAGGCATGGAAATTGCTTTAACATTTACACAGAAGAGTTCTATGTAATTTGTGGTCCTAATAGCTGCTTATTTAAGAAAAGAATAAAAATTTAATTATTTTTCATTTCAGAAGAAAAAATTCTCTTTAGTCTCCTTATGTTTGTCTTCTTTATAACACATTCATGATTATCTAAGAATAACTGGAAATTTGGGATACATGTTATGTTAATTGATTGAAGCATATATCTTACTTTGAAAAAATGGGTATTGCATAGGCTAAAGATTCAAAGATCAGAGTCTAGTATCAATTTAGTTATTAAAACGAGCTTATCATAAACAATGAAGTTAGATATTTCCTTGAAAAATGAAGTCAGGATATCATTTATTTGTTCAGTAACAGGAGAAGGGCCTCTCAAATATAAATCCTTCCATATTTGTGGGGAAATGTCCTACAGGTTTAAATATGACATATCACTGTGATTTCAACTCTATTAATGATATATGGACAGATCTGGGTACATTTAAGACTAGTTAGGAGGAACATAAAAACAACTGAATGGGCAAAATACCTGTAGTGCAGAATGGTCATCCTCAGACATGTATGTGTAAGAGAGAGAGACAGAGACAAAGATACTGAGAGAGAGATGGCAAAACAGCAAGAGAGACAGAGAATGAAAGAATCTGTACTGCAGAAAATGAAGCAGTACAAAATAAACAGGTGAGTATATTTCCCAGCAAGAGAAAGGAACTTCTTTTAAGAACTCCAGGTCCAGAGATAAAGGACCTGGGAGCAGAGGTCTCCAAACTTTGGCATCAGGGACCAGTTTCATGGAAGACAATTTTTTCCACAGATGAAGGGTGATGGTTTCAGAATAACTCAAGCACATTACATGTTTCATGCACTTTATTTCTATTATTGTTACATCAGCTCCACCTCATATCATCAGGCATTAGATCGTGGAGGCTGGGGAGCCCTGCCGGGCAGCACTACTATTCATATTCTCTAAGCCTGAGCTTTTTCCCTAAATGTAGAAGCTAAAAGATGGGCCTATGATAAGTAATATTTAAATCTGATTTTATTGTTTTACCCAAGATTCTGTGAATTCCTTAATTCATTCTAATTAAGGAATTATTTAATTCCTTAATTCAATCTAATTACAGCTTGATTTCTCAGAGGGAAAATATATGACCCTACCTTCTCGAGTTACTTTTTGATTATTATCTTCTCTGGCTACTGCATGGCTGGATGCAGCCCAGGGACTTCCTGCATTTCAGTTCTCTCTGCAGTGAGTACTGAACATTGAGTAGATCTGATCCCACAGCGTTTACATTGATTGTGGAGACGGGCAGAGGAGAGAGACTACTCACCCCAGATGTTGTGAACGGATTCACAGCATATATTCACAGTGATGCACCTTTGTGATTTTTACATTCCAGTTCCAGGAAGGGTTCACGTTTCAGACTCCTTGGGTTTACAACCATAAGATGATTGAAGAAAAATTAAACACTCTGCAGCCAATTTTTTTTTTCCTGAAACGTTCTGATATATAATTATCATCACCAAAAAGTGTATTTTCAACCCTGTATATTCTTTATTGAGTGCTGCTTAGAATGTTTTTCTTTTTGACAAATCCTCTTTGCTTCCCTAGGAACCCTGACTGATGTTGAGATGGATGCTGACAAAGGAAATGGTACAGGGGTTCTTGTCTTGGTGAAAAGACCAAGTCTAAGCAAAGGCAGAGAAAACATCTTGACAGTCCTTCTGCTTCTGCTCTCTCTTCTGGTCTCTGTACCTCTCTTTTCTACCTCCCTAACCCTGAACTCAGATCTGTCTCTCCTCTTATTACATCTTGCTGTGCAAACTCAGACACACACTTCCAGGGCATTAGAGACTGGCCTCTGTGAAGTGTGCAGAAAGTGCATGCACTTTCTGTGTGTCCAGACAACAGCTTCAACAACAGGAGTTGCTAAGTGTTCTGTCTGCTGCCCCCATGCCCAGCATCCTTTGCATTTATCTTCAGAACCACCCTCAAAAGTGACTCTAAGGACTTGGGAAGGCTAAGGTTTCTGAAGGGGAAACACACAGTCGCGGGAGTGCAGCTGTGGTCTAACCACAGCAGAACGAGTCCTGAGACTTGTGCATAAGACCTGTGTGCCCCCCACCACCTGCAGAGCACCACCTGCTCCCACTCCGGTGACTTGCCTGCAATGTGGGACTCAGCTGGGGTCACAGGCCAGAGGGACTTCCTGGTTTGCAAGGTTTCCAGTTACTCAAAGGTATCTTTATCATAAAGCTACTGTTTTCCTCTTTAAATTAAATTTTCTACCTTTATTTTTTAAGTTAACAGTGATCAATCTGGCTGTGCTTTTGTAAAAGAAAAAACTTTTGGGGGGTTAAAGATATAAAGCTAAATATAAACCACTTTTATAGACACTGGGTGAGATTTTTATCTGTTTGGGTAAGATTTTTTTTTAAAAAAATTAATCCCAGTTGTGCAGAACATAAAACCTGAATTTGTTCATGCTGACATTACGTGAACTTGAGCTTGCATTTGGTTCTGCAGTGATAACTTCAATTGCACAAGGCTTGTTGCATTTGACCAGAGTCTCTGCCCTAATGAAACTGAAAACATCCTAGAGGTACTCTGAGACAATTTTTAATTCACCTTTAAAAAAAGCCTTTGATGAAAAAATTGGAATTTCCGTATTAATCTCTTTGAACTGCATATGGAGACTGCATCCAAGCTTATTCCTACTTTTTTTTATATACAGACAAAACTCTAATAAGGGGGTATATTATGTACTTTTTAGATTTTTTAGAATGCTTTTTGAAAATGATTTAAAAGAACTTTCATGAATTGGAGTGTTATTGAATTTCTGATTGGTGATACAAAGAACAGTCAAGATATATGCAAAAAAAGAAGAAGAAATGAAATCCTGAAGAGGTCCCAAGATGGTTCAGTATTATCAGACAAATGAGATCGCAGTGAACAGCAAATGAAGCAACTGTCCATTGTAACAAAAAGAAAGGGGTATTTGTTTTTAAAGATTTTTTTGATGTGGACCATTTTTTAAAAGTCTTTATTGAATTTATTACAAAATTGTTTCTGTTTCACATTTTCGTTTTTGGCCTCCAGGTATGTGCGATCTTAGCTTCCTGGCCGGAGATGGAACCTGCACCCCCTGCGTTGGAAAATGAAGTCTTAACCACTGGACCCTCAGGTAAGTCCCAAGATGGGGGCATTTTTAAAAGTTTCCTGCTTATTTTAGAGACTTTCTGCTTAAAAACACCTACCGTACTCCAAATTGGATGAGAATGCCCTGCTCAGTGGGACGTGGGCATGAAGAATTTTGGAGACCTGTCCTGACACCTGAATGATATTGAAGTCTTGCTTCTTATCTAGTTCGAAGCACAAGTAGAAGCCTTTTGCTTTCCTTTAACAGAAGTATTTTCAACCTTACTGATGCAGGTATGCTAAAAAAAAAAAATCCTTTTCTCTATTAAGGACTTCCACTGACATTTGGTTTCATTGAGTGCATTAAATTTGTGTTAAAACACAACTACCCTTTGCTGTTAATCAAAACTGAAGTGAGGGACCTCAGATGCAAAAGCATATTTTCTTTGAATCAAAGACACCTAGGTTTTTTGCAGCTCTCACTCCAAGTGATTTTTTTTTTTTTTTAATTTTGATAGAAGACCTTCTGTTTCTATAGCTGGTACCATCAAAATGCACTGGTTCCCTTCACCTCCAGCGCAAAGAAGTAAACAATATTCATATAGGGAGAATACAGCTTAAGCGATTCCCAGAGTATACAAACATTTATTGGTACAAAATCTGCGACAGGAGTTTTTTCTTGTTAAATTTTTACAGTGTTTTCTCAAATCTTCAAAGCTCGCCTTGATGGTTTACTGAAGTAACTGAACCGCTCTTGAGTTGTTTTATATAGGACATCTTATCTTTCTTTCATTACTCAGGCTGTGGCTTCCTCTTCTATTCCCATGAAATCCATGTACACACTTTAGAAGCCCTCCTGAACAGGCTCTGCTTCTAACTTTCACAGAGCCCTTAGCACCATTTGAATACGAAAGAGATACTGAATAAAAAGCTTTAATCTCTTGTCTGTTAGGCTGCTTTCTGGCCTCTCTTCATCTCCTCCTGTTCCAAGGGCTTCTCTGTGAGAGGCAAGTGAACACGCTTCTTTTGGAAATGAAGTGTAATGCACAAGAAGATGCTTTTGGCTGGGCCGAGATGGGAAAGCCAGAGGCTCTTGGAAACCAACCCCCCAACCCTCCCCTCTGTCAAAATTCAGCTCCATGCCTGCACCACTGGCTTGTGTTTAAGGCTTTACAGGTAAAAGATTAGTCAAAAGCTCGCTCCCTGAACAAAAATCATTCAATCGGCAGAATGTTCAGGAGTATCAAATAGGCCCTCCACCTCCAATACTGCGGGGCGCTCCCCTCTGATACTTCTTCCCCTCCGTGAGCTGGAACTGCTTGAAAGGGTTCTCTGTTCTCTCTCTCTTGTCAATTTGAATGCCAGGAAATGAGCCCCCTTTGTGAGATTAATTAATAGCAGGAGCGGATCGGCCTGAGCCCCAGCGCCACGCAACCGAGCTGTAATTGCTACTTTGTGGAAAGGAAAGGGAAAAAAAAAAGTTTGGGTTGCAGTTTAAGAAGAGGGTTTAAGGAAAGTTCTTTGAACTAGAGGTCTCAGTGCACTGGATTAAGGCAAGAAGCAAGGAGGCCTTTGAAGCTGGCTAAGAGGTTTTGGAAGGGAAAAAAGTTGGGTGGCGAAGGGGAGCTGGCAACATCAAAAGCAGTCGCTTGCTCGGCCTCTCACCTGCTTGGTTTCAGAACAGGGACCCCGGGGCTGGAGGGCAGCGTGGCGGGTCCCCACCCCCAGCCGCAGTAAGGGCTGGGTGGGCGGCTGTGCATTCCGGATGCGTGGTCCACCCTGGGCTGCAGCGCCTGGGCCGTGTACAGTGGCTCAATCAAGGTGGGGACGTTGTGTGAACGGGCCGGGACGGCACACGCCAAACGCACTTAAAGACTGCAAAACGGATTCCTCTCATTTCTCTCCTGCCACACTCTCTCCTGAGACTTTAAGACGTTTTTCAAAAGTTCCTCTGCTTATCGCTTAGCCCTGATGTATTGATAAGAGGAAAAAGAGAAATCATATCCATATCCTGTCTAGAAATAAGAATTAACGAGGGCTGTCTTCTCAATAGGGGCAACACCGCCCCCAAGGGGGTGAAATTGATTCCTGGGGCTGAAAGAAAATTTTAGATTTTCTGCGACTTTGTGATTCTAGGAAGGGCCACAGTGCATCCACGGATACACATTACATCTTTGCTAATAAAACTCCATTGGGAAGGGCAATTAGAAACAAAATATCTAAAAAGAGCTGCTTAAATATATCACAGCCTTTTTTTTTAAACCACCAATCTGAGGATGAATGCTATATGCAAATTCCTAAACAGTGGCATGAATTTCATTTTATGTGAATTGTATATTAACCAGAAGTTAACTTGAGCACGTGAATTTCAAATTTTTATTTTGTGTGGAAAAAGTCCTATCTCACATATTTTTATATTCTAAA
This sequence comes from Tragelaphus eurycerus, assembly GCA_935064755.1. Taxonomy (NCBI): domain Eukaryota; kingdom Metazoa; phylum Chordata; class Mammalia; order Artiodactyla; family Bovidae; genus Tragelaphus; species Tragelaphus eurycerus. The sequence goes on from CAKXYN010000016.1 coordinate 29,662,553, forward strand.
TCTCACTTTAAACTATATTGTCTTGCTGTTTGTCAGACTGATGGATGAGATTTCTACTTATTTTAATGGAAAAGTATGAATAGATTCCAGCTCACACCATTTACAGTTTGTGCATAGGCTCAGATATTTTTGAAAAAAAAAAAAAAATCACATTCTCCTCAGTTTTGTTTGTTTGTGGGGAGTGAAGGAGGGCTTCCTTACAAGTTCTAAACTCGGGATTTTTTTCAGTGACCTGGCAGATATAGATGTTTTATAAATACACCTTATGTTGTTCATTCTAACTTTGTATATATATTTTTTCTAAGTTAATATGGTTATGTATCAATTTCAAATGATAACTAATATTTATGGAGAGAAGTTAAAAACATTTTCATGGCATTTATTGCCTGATGGGATTATTTTAGATCTTATAAGGGTATTTATTTTCATTTTGAACTTAACTTCCAAGATAAATACATACACTTTAATTCAACCAAATATGTAAATACTTAGGGGCATGCCTTAATAATAGAAACTAGAAGTGAAGAAAAAGTCGTGAGTTCCTATGTTTTCAACTATAACTATGTTGTATCTTTGTCTCCTTATAATGACAAGAAAGGTTGGAAAATCAATAGCCAATCGCAGTCTGTGCTGTAAAAACCAGGAACTTTTCTAGGTCTGTCTGGCTAGATGCCACGTTTCTGAGCATCACCACCATTCAGACTATTTATTCTCCACTGAACTCGAGAAAGCTATTTTGGAGGCTTTGCCTTCAGGAAAATTAATATACATAGCAGCATACCCAGGAAGCCATGTCTTCTCTTTTCTAGTGTCTATGTCTGTTGTATTCAGAAAGATTCTCAGGAGGGTGACAGTCCCAGCAAAATGTACCAGTGACATTTCAGAGTTTCCTCTTCATTGACATCCAATACCAATTCACTCTGCACATGCAGGGTGGACCAGCCCAACCTTCAGCCCACAGTGAGCAATCAATAAACACTGTTGACTGACCTCGTTGATGCACCCAACACCTCAACTCATGGCCATGCAACCTCATTACTGTGCCATCTTGGGGGACCTGCCATTTTGAAAGATTAACAAATATTTTTAATACAAGTGAGTGAATAAAGTAGCTAGCGATTATGAGCCCACTGGCAGAATTTCCTATCCCTAGTCCTTCCAAACTTGCAGCAACAAATATGTGTCCCTATTTCAAATGGAAGCCCACATCTATTGGCTCACCCTATTTAGAGGACACCTTGTCCACTCTGCGTACAACAGGAATTAGGTAAATACAGAACTAGGTACAGTCTGACTTTCTTGAAATACCTTTCTTACCATAATGCCTAGACGCCAGTCTGCTGCTGCTGCTGCCAAGTCGCCTCAGTCGTGTCCGACTCTGTGCGACCCGAGACAGCAGCCCATCAGGCTCAGTCTACGAGCTGTCAAAAAGCTGTACCTAATTATGCTCATTAAGAAAAACAGACATTCAGTTACCTGCCTGCTGCCAATACAGGAAACGAAATAGTTTCCTCTTTTATTATATCCACTATCTTAGTCAATGCCACGCATGTTAAAGTTTACCACTCCTTGAGGCTTGCAATTGCAACATTTATTTGTTTTTTTAGCTATCTGGAGGATTATAATTGCGTGCACGCATCAATTACAGATTGGATTCAGCATTTTCAGATAAGTTCCCAAATCACAAAGAGAGCACAGTGGTCTCCTGGCATTTCCAGGCCAGTTTGATTACAGGTGTAGTACACGCAGGCTTGTTAGTTCTCCGTGATGAGGGCATCCTTCTCTGCTATACCTCTAGGAGAGGAGCTGACCATTGCTTCTCACTAACAATTTCTCCCCATTCCTCAGAGAAACTTTAATGAGCCCCTTGGACATGGCCAAAGGCAATCTTTTCTCTGGGCCAGTGAGGTGAAAAGCCAAAGCTTTCCCTACCAGGCAAGCAATAATTAATAAGGTGTCTTTGATTCATCTCAATTCATTAACAAAGTTACAGGTTGGGCAGCCTTCAAGGAGCACAGTGGAAGACTATCCTTTCACTTACAGAAATTGGATGAAACATGCGTGCCAAGGTATGTTATGTTATGTTAAAAAAATTAACTTACAACCAAAATAAATGAATGTAGAATACTAATTGGGAGAAAGCAACTGACAGATACTGCAAAAGATTGATTTTCGGGAAAACGGAGAAATCTGTTTTCTGTTTATTTTAAGGACAGGAAATGAATACTGATTAGAAATGTATAGGCAGTTGCGTTAGGCAGCATTTGGTAATGTTTTTGCTGGATATTTGATTTGTCTAAGTTTTTCCTAGATCTGAGACTGGATGTCAGTTATCATAGTTAGTTTTGGTCTAATAATTAGTTGGACTTGGCTACAGGGCTCTTAAATCACAAAGCATTTTCCATGCCTCTCTGCAGAAAAGGAAATAAACCTGAGTGCCGTGTGGCCACAGAAAGAAATGCCTGCTATGAGAGTCCTGGTCAAGTTTCAGCTGGCCTATGTTTTTCCCTAAGAAACTACTATGGACTTGAGAAATATTGCTCATTTGAATTTGTAAGAATCTTAAAATGCTACTATATTATTTTTAATTGTATATTATAAACATATATATATGTAATATATACAATTATTTTTAATTAAATAAAATATATTGAATATAAAGATACAATAAAATATCAAATATATTGCATATAAAATATATTATATATAAGATCCCCTGGAGGAGGCCACGGCAAGCCACTCCAGTATTCTTGCCTGGAGAATCTCATGGACGGAGTCTAGTGAGCTACCGTCCATGGGATTGCAAAGAGTTGGAGATGACTGAAGGACTAACACACGCACATACATATATAAACATATAAAATACCTACAGTTATTTAATAATAATACTCATTCTTATTTTTTTCTATTATATATGTATAATATATATACCATATATAATATATACCATGTATAACATATATACCATATAGGGGCTTCCCTTGTGGCTCCACTGGTAAAGAATCCATCTATAATGTGGGAGACCTGGGTTCATTCCCTGGGTTGGGAAGATCTCCTGGAGAAGGGAAAGGCTACCCACTCCAGTATTCTGGCCTGGAGAATTCCATAGTCCATAGGGTCACAAAGAGTAGGACACGACTGAGTGACTTTCACTTTCACATATACCATATGTAATATTATAATATATAATGTATACAATTTTTCTTAATAATTAGTAATATTCTTATTTCTTAATTGTATGTGTTACATGTCAATATATATTTTGTGTGATATATTTATTTTTATATTTATACTTAATATATTTTATATGCATATACACAGACACACACACACACATATATATCTCCTGTTATTTATGATAAGAGCACAAACAAAACAGAACACAAGCCACACTCCTAAATAGGAGAGACTAACTTTCAGAGCATGTTAGAAGGAAGCCCCTCAGAGGACGGGAGGGGTTTGGCGGTGCTGCGGAAGCTGTTCCCTATTCCTGGCAGCCCCCAGTGGTGGGGGCGGGGGCTTCTCATTTGCCTCTGTGGTGTTGCAGTCTTGCTCCAGGTCCCTCTCCACAGTGAAAAAGACTGACTCGGGGAGGCCGCTGGGGCAGGCAGCAAGGCTACAACAGAATCAGGCTGCTTGCCTCATCAGCTTCGCTGGGACCACCGCACGATGGCCTCTGTGAAGAAATGTAGACAATAATGTACGTCTCCCAGAACCATGGCTGGAGTCAGACTCTCCTGATCCTTCATGGGAATTTAGCAGTGCAGTTGTGAGGTTGCAGTGACATCTAAAGGCAGACTCCTCAACTCCTGCTGCACTTCCGCCCTGCTGGTTCCTTCTCACAAACACTCCTTTCCCCATCAGAGCTTCTGACAAATGACAAACGTCTCCTAAAATCTGCAGGTAACCACTTCTCCTGGGATCTTCTCTTTTCTTGGTCTACTCCATTTGGAAGTGACTTTCCAAAGTGTACTGGCCACCTTGAAAGCCTTTCTTGGGTTCCACATTCCATCACTTCTGGTATTGTTGCGACTTCCCTGGTGGCTCAGACGGTAAAACGTCTGTCTACGATGCGGGAGACCTGGGTTCGATCCCTGGGTTGGGAAGATCCCTTGGAGAAGGAAATGGCAATCCACTCCAGTACTATTGCCTGGAAAATCCCATGGACAAAGGAGCCTGGTAGGCTACAGTCCATGGGGTCGCAAAGAGTCAGACACGACTGAGCGACTTCATGTTCTATCTTCTTATACTCTTAAAACCTTTGTGCCCATATGTCTTGAGGCCAAACCAGGCTTACATACACAAACCACAAGTTGAGGTTAGCTTGCATTGCCCTGGGGCCAGGATCCAGCTTTATCTTCCTGTTGTTGTTCAGTCCCTAAGTCATGTCCAACTCTGTGAGACTTTGTGGACTGCAGCATGCCAAGCTCCCCTATCGTTTACTATCTCCTGTAATTTGCTCAAACTCACGTCCACTGAGGTGGTGATGCCATCCAACTATCTCATCCTCTGCTGCCCTCTTCTCCTCCTGCCTTCAATCTTACCCGGCATCATGGTCTTTTCCAGTGAGTCGGCTTTTTGCATCAGGTGGCCAAAGTATCGTCCTATCTCCACCTCATTCTCCCTCTTCTACTTTTCCCGAGGAGATAGGATGGTCCTGAGGTTGTGTGAGCTTCCTCTGAAGGGTAGAGGCTGGCTAGGCCACATGCTGTTCTTGAATTACATATGACCACCTTGCCAATCAGGATACGGAAACATGCATTTTTAATGGATGCCCAGGTATGAACTGTGCCCTTTCCTCCTTATTTAAATAAAATGACCTTTTCTGTAGCAAGGTAGGTAGTTGTCTTTCCCTGACTCCATCACCAATGGCAGGCACAAGATCACTGCCATCCTGCAGGGAGGGCCATCTTCCCACCTCTGCTCCCCTAAGGACCCCAGCCATGGACATATTTCAGCCACCTCCTCTTTCATTTCAAATGTGCCCCAGAGTCTCTTGTCAAGCAGATTCATGAATCTGAAACATCTCATGCTCTGCTTTGGCTTCACCATCCTTAACAATCAGATGTGTGGCACTGGTAAATTCAGACAAGGGCAGAGAAATGAGACCATGTACACAAGGAAACAGGGTATTTTGCATGCAGGTGATCCCCGACAGTATTAAAACCTGAATGTGTTTTCTTAGCTCCCCATTGAAAGGATGGGAGTCTTTCTTTTCTATTTTTTTTAATGGCCTTGATGAAAGACCTATAAAGTTGAGTTGAATGGCTGGAAGATAATAACTCCGGTGGTAAAGTTCCGCCTTGTCTCTGACCCTGCCCTGGCAGTAATCCTGGCTTTGGGGTCTGAAATTTCCTAAAGATGCATTAGTGTCGTATACACATGTGCTCTTGTATGCTCATAATCCCTTTCACTAGCTTCTTAGCTGCATGCTTTGTATTTAAATTTTCCTTCTGACCAAGTAAATCCCTTCGGATGAAGTGACAGGATCTTTTCAGCACCCATGGCTGGTGACAGCTGGTGGGGAGATTCTGAAAGCCTGCAAAGTATTCCTTCTTGCTTCCTTCAAGACCAGTGCCAGCCACCAGCTGAGAGATTTGTTAGCGCTCCCTTCAGGCATCCGTCAGCTGAAGAGGTGCACAGTCAATGCTAAAGAAGCATAATAGATATCAATGTAAAAGACAATATCGATGCTTCTGGCTTAACCGTGTCTTTAATTAGGTACTTATTTATTATATGTGAACATGAAACCTTTTCATTAATTCCTGTGTAACCCTTTATTAATACTGTATGAAGCATACACTGGCGTGTCAAAATGCAGTGAAAACTGGGCTTTGAAAGCAATCATTGCCGATAACCTTTAAAAGAACAGCTCCCAGGGCCAGATGCATGCTGTTTCCCCTCCTTCCGTGAAGTTTCCTTGTGAATATCTGACTTGTAGTACATGCCGTCGCTCTCTGTGAAAATCGAAGGATGTCCTTTTTGGGGGAGAGGGGGGTCCTCTCTGGCAAGTGGTCATTGTTAGATTAAGCAATGAGGTAATGAGAAAGACCCCAACTAAGTAAGAAACTAAATTTTTAATTCATGAGGGTGTTAGCAGTAGGTTGGTCCTTATGTGGAATTACTTGGTTTCAAAGACTTACCTAACCAAATGTTCTTTCTCTATTTGCTGGAAAACTGAAACAAAATAATGCTTTTAGGGTAACAAAGGTGATTAACCCCTTAAGAGCAACATTTAGGTGTTGTGAAATTTTTCTGTAAATTTATATCCCTAACCTACATAACCATCTTTCTAGAAATTACAAATTTGCTTACCTACAAAGTGAAAATAAAATGCAAGCTAAAATGTCACTTCAAAAGATGCCTGGTTATAGCTTCACTTTTACATAGTGCCCCGTTGTTTTTGCCTTTATTATTCTAACTACAAGAGAAAGTTGAGAGAATGTTTCATTGTTTACACCCACTTATAAATATTCCTAGCAATTAGAATCTGAGAGATGAGGAAAACTGGTTGTTGTGTGTACAATCTTTGTTGTTTTGTATTTGTGCACAAAAAAATCAGAGCAGTGGTCACCCCAGAATGTTGAGACGTTCATATACATCATCAAGTATTTTGACAATGCAAAATTAATGGCAGATTTCATAATCACTATTCTGGTTTGGCAACTTATAAAAACCAAAACTTCCTCCTATATCATAGAAATGTATGTGCTTTGCATCTTCTAGTATTTCTCAAATTCCTTTCCTGATTATTTTTTAAATTGACAGAACTTTCTACTAAGTGAATTCGTGCCATGGTTTTGTTTTACAAAAGCTGTTGCACTTGAAAATGTACCTAAGTTACAGATGAGAAAATTACTATGAAAATAAAATGATCGTCATCTTATTTTACATTAGGATTTGGGGTTACTAACAGTATATCAGCAGCAAAACAGATTCTGTGACTTTTAATAAGGAAGAATGACACACTTTGGAATTTGAAAATCTGTGTTTTCTTTTTGTCCTTCTGCATTTAACATGCCATGTTTCCTTAAGGGAGGGAAGGCTATTGGACAGAGTGGAGGAAAAAGGATTGGAGACTTTTAATTATATACACATTATTGCTAAACCCCAAACCCAGGCACTTTGCAAAACATCAAATGATGCCTTTTCTTATGAGAAAAATTGCTAAACTCTATCATCCTAGTGCGCTACAAGGATATTATATAAGCTGTTGAAAGAATAAAATTTCTCTTGTAAACATTTAAAAGCAACCAACTCACTAAGAATAAAATTGAAATCTGAGTTTGTGGTATTGTTGTTTGAACCAAAAAGCACATGGCTTTTCAAATATTCAAGTACCGACGATACCATTTGTGTGTGTGTGTGCCTGATGAATTATTAATTCAGGGCTTGCACTGGGTTCACCAGCTATTCCTGAATCCTTATTAGTAAGTTGCAACTTGATGTGTCACAAGGAAGGTGAAGGGCATTCCTAATAAGACTATAATCTATCCATCGGTGAACATACATTGATATCTGCTTCTTGATCTACTTCCTCTCACATTGGGTAAATTCCTTTGAATGGGCTTTGTGTTTTTATGTAAGAAATTGCTTGGGTTTTGTTCTGTTTTGTCCTGGTTGCTGTTAGGGGCATGCATGCATGTGTGCATGTGTATGTTTTAATGGGCTGTTTTACATGCTCTAATTTTTTTGGTATACCTTTGCACCAAATATTCCAGTTCAAGTATACACACGCATATATGGACCGGCCTACCTGTATGTGTGGCGTCTGTTTACAATTCTGTCATGTCGTCATTAAGCACACAACGCAGCCTTAAAGGGTGTCAGAACTGACAGCCCGGCATGATGGATGATGTTGTACTAGACTGATTCTTACCAGGTGTGGTGTGATGGGAATTCAGATGCTCTTCAGAGCTCTTATTTGTGTTAGTAAAGTTTTGCTTTTCTGTAAGTTTTTTCCTTTTTTTTTTTTGGGGGAGGGCTTCTGCACTTGTAGTCATAAACCTTTGTCAGATCTATCAAATACTTGAAGTAAAAAACAATATAGAGGTTGTGTGTATGATGTGTGTGATCTACTTTGAGATCACCTCCTCTTCAACAAACATCTAAGTAGCCTCAAGTTATCAGGAGAGATATTTTCAAAGATTTAATATTGCTGATTCTGTTGCTGCTAACCTCTGGGTAATATAAATGGCCCCACTGACCCGCTTAACTGGGCAGGAGTGATTACCACCTGCCCAGATCCATGAAAACGTCAAGCCAAAGTTAGAATTTCATTTAAACATTAACTAAACTTTTATTTAAATATTTTGGGTCAGTTACAAGTTTGAAGGGAGAAAGGCAACATTCTCTGGCCTGTCTGTACACAATGGCTAGTCTCTGAACAAAATCTGAAAGCTTACGTTGGTCCCTTCTAGCCATCAACACAAAAGCAGTGGGCTGTGCCAAACTGCCGTGAGAGTGCCCTTGCCAAGCTAAGCATGTGGCTAAGTGACACTCTGTACCCACAACAAACCCCAGCACCAACCAGGGGTACTGCTGCCTCAGTGAAGCTTGTTTGTTTTCCATAATTGAATTCAGTGTCTTCTGATCAAAAAGAACTTGTCCTTCCTTTTTACCACTTAAGATGGGGATGGCAGAACTAATTGGCTGAATTTAAGGCCTTCACAATTTGACAAAACTGGACGACCTGCCTCAGGGTGTTGTCAAATATCACCTGTCATCAACAGAGGGAAGCTGGTAACTTAAGTAATCAGTGGACCTGCGTGATAAGAGTTCTAACTTCACCCAAGTGTTTACTGATCTTCCCAAATAATACTGGGTTAACTCAGCCTTTGTGTACAGATGGTCTCAAAAGCTTGTCCTGACACCTGCTATGAACCATTTTCCTCACCAAACTTCCAAAGAAAATTATAACACAAAACAACTAACCCAGTGTCTAAGATCTTTACAGCTTTGATGAATCTTCAATGTTCCTTATACATATGTGAAAGTGAAAGTCACTCAGCAGTGTCCAGTTCTTTGTACCCCCATGCACTATAGTCCAGCAGGCTCCTCTGTCCATGAGATTTCTCCAGGCAAGGATACTGGAGTGTGCTGCCATGCCTTCCTCCAGAGAATCTTTCTGAACCAGGAATCAAACCCAGGTCTCCCGCATTGCAGAGACTCTTTACCATCTGAGCTATCAAGGAAGCTTATATACATATATGAATATGTATGTGTGTGTGTATACATACATATATATATATATATATATATATATATATATATACAGTATTCTTGCCTGCAGAATTGCATGAACAGAGAAGCCTGGTCGGCTACAGTCCATGGGGCTGTAAAGAGTTGGACATGACTGAGTTCCACATAGCAGTCTTTCATTTCCGAAATATCTAATGAGAACCTATAATGTTCTGAATTTGTGGTACAGAGGTTGGGGCTTGGTCCTAACTGATAGGTGTCTATCTGGAACTTGCTAGAAATCCACCCTCCATAGTGCCAGGGAAAGGTGTTCACAGGGAGGTGTCTCATTAGTGGCAAACCTCTACCACTCACCTGGAGAAGATGCTAGAAAGCTGCAAGTGATTGGGTGACCCTGGCAGCCATGTGGTTCAGGGGCCCTGAGGGGAGAGGCTGTGCCTACTGTGGGACCCAGGCCCTTGGGAAGTCAAGAGCCTTCAGGAGCCCACCTACAAGTCCACTGGAACCAAAACTCAGAACTACTTCTCCTGCAGTGTCTCTCCAGCACCCTCTGCTGACAATGAAACCGAACACGGCACTAGCTGAGAGCAGATACTTAGCGGGCACAGATCCATCTTCATAAATCAGGCAGTTAAGGGAGAATTTAGAGCTGGAAGCATCACATAGGTAACTGGCCCACACAATGAAAGCACATCACCTTGCAGGCCTACTCTTCAGGGGCTTCTCCTTTGAGTGTTTTGGTCTTAGGTTTTTCCTAGTGGTTACTTGTAAGATTGGGCTTCTCTGGCGGCTCAGCAGTAAAGAATCCACCTGCAATGCAGGAGATGCATGTTTGATCCCTGGGTCGAGAAGATTCCCCCAGAGAAGGAAACGGCAACCCACTCCAGTATTCTTGCCTGGAGAATTCCATGGACAGAGGAACCTGGTAGGCTCCAGTCCATGGGCTCTAGTCAAAGAACTAGAGACGAGTTGGCAAGTAAACCACCATCATTTGTAAGACTACACACACACCTCAGAGATATTGCAGGTTCTGTTCCAGAGTACTGCAGTAAAGCAAATATCACAGAAAAGCAAGTCACATGAATTTTTTGGTTTCCCAATGCATATAAATATGTTTACCCCCATACTATAGTCTATTAAGTGTGCAATAGCATTATGTCTAAAAGAGTACAGGCTTAATTTAAAAATGCTTATTTTTTAATGCAATAATAATTACAATCCTAACATCAAAAATCATTAACCACCATAACAAATGTAACAAAGTTAAAAAGTGAAACGTTATAAGAATTACCAAAATGTGACGCAGAGACACAAAGTGAGCAAATGCTGTTGGGAAAATGGCACACAAGTTGTCACAAACCTTGAACGTGTGAAAAACGCAATATCTGCAAAATACAATAGAACAAGGTGTGCCTCTATGCTAAGATTTTCAATTCGTGATAAACCAATTTGAAGCATTATCTACTAATACTTTACTATGAAAAATAACAAATGTGCTCCACTTTATCATCCCAGTGTTTCTTAGCCATGACTGCAGTGACCTATAAAACTTTAAATAATATTTGAGCTTTATTTCCACTTGTCATCTTTGGACAGTATTTTCTGACTCCTTAACTTCCAGAGAAATACCAGTGGCTCTAGGCTTTCTTCTTTTGATCCCCTTCTCACTAGTACATCCAATGGAGTTCTCAGATTCAATGCTACTTCTAAATTCCTACTACTACATTCTTTCAAAAAAAACATTGTTATACTTAAGTCCTCTGTGCTTTGTATAGTAATTGGCATTGAAAACTGAACCCAATGAACTGCACTTTCAATGTTATGATTTGGTGTTATTCACTGGAATATTATTTATTGGTTCCTGGAGACGTAACTCTAAACCTAAGAACAAAAAAGAAATGTACTCTTCTTGCAATCATATAGCCAATAAGACTTGGAGTTTTCTCAAACCTCCTCCAACTTACAGTGAGTGACAGAGTTGGATATCTCAAATGTAATTCTAATGCACTGATCTTAAACACAATGCTGTGTAGTAAACTATTATTTTTACTTTTGGTTCTTGATAGATTTTTTTATGTTAGTCTATTTCTGTTTCATTATATTCTTTTTTTTTTCAGATTTCATGAATAAGTGTTAACATACAATACTTGTGGAGAAGGAAATGAAAACCCACTCCAGGATTCTCGCCTGGAGAATCCCATGGACAGAGGAGCTTGGTGGGCTACAGTCCATGGACTCACAGAGAGTTGGACATGACTAAGTAACCAACACACACATTATTTGCCTTTTTCTATGTGACTTATTTTACTAAGCAAAATACCTTCCAGGTTCCTTCATACTGTTGCAAAGGGCAGATTTCATTCTTTTCTCATGGCTGAGTAATATTCAATTATATATTTATATACCACATTTTATTTATGCACTTGGCTATGGGTGGAGAATTAGGTGGCTTCTATATCTTGGCTATTATAAATAAAGCTGAATGAACATTGGGGTGCATAAAAATTTTTGAATAATTATTTTGCTTTGTTTTGTTTCAGATATATACCCAGGGCTGGAATGACTATCATCATAATCTACAAATAACAAATGTTGGCAAGGATATGTAGAGAAAACAACTCTTGTACATTGTTAGAGGGAATGTAAATTGGTGTAAGCCACAATGGAAAACAGTAAGGGAGTTCCTCAAAAAAAAACTTGATGTATTCTTTATTAAAAACACAGAAGATGATTAGATGTTAGTCATAGAAAAGTAATTTATGTTCAGAGCATTGTCAGGTGGTATTGAGATGCTCATGTGCTCCTATATGCATCCATTCACACTAGTGTTTGTGCTTATAGAAATACACTCATGTGTTTAGTTTGGGTTTATTTTTTTTTTTTAGGAAAAAAAGGACTACACTATGCATATTTTTAAAGCTTTTTATGTTGTAATTACTTTTTGATGGATGGAGAGATCCAAAGATATCACAAAGAGGTCTGGCAAGCCTTTTACAAGAATCTGCCCAAAATACAGAAGATCCAGTTTCCACCCCTGGGTTGGGACGATTCCCTGGAGGAGGAAATGGCTAATCCACTCTAGTATTCTTGCGTGGGAAATCCCATGGACAGCCCATGGGGTCACAATAGAGTCAGATATGACTCAGCAACTAAACAACAACAAACAACAATGCAACAACAAAAGACATGTGGAAATTCTAGCCTTTTCCAGTGCCAGTGAATGTGACTGTATCTGACAAAGGGTTTTTGCAGATGTGTGCTGTGCTATGCTTAGTCGTTCAGGCGTGCCTGACTCTTTGTGATCCCACAGACTGTAGCCCACCAGGCTCTTCTGTCCATGGGGATTCTCCAGGCATGAATACTGGAGTATTCTTCAGGAGTGGGTTGCCACGGCTTTCTCCAGGAGATCTTCTCAACCCAAGGATCGAACACAGGTCTCCCGCATTGCAGGTGGATTCTTTACGTCTGAACCATTTTGCAGGTGTACGCAACTTCAAATGAGTTCATAAGGGTGGGCTCTAATTCAACAGATGGTGTCCTTTTAGGAGGGACATTTCATGTAAGACAGAGACACACAGGGAGATGCTATGTGAAAACAGAGGTGAAAATTACAGTTCACTCTCTCATCATTACTTTTGATTCTTACTGGACCAAGAATAAAACTATTCACTGTCACCCAAGGAAAGAGCAGTGTTCACTTGGAAATAGCACTAGATAACTTAATATATTTGTCACTACTTGTTCTCAAATTCTGTACCTCTATTCTCTTAGTTGATTGTGTGTATAAAGTGGGTTTCAGTGAACCTCTGGGTCTGAATCCCCAGGAGAGGAATAGAATGGTATTGAAGTAAAGAAAATGGTTTTGAAAGTGACAATGATACTCATCAAATACTCTAACTATGTACCTGCATTTCTCAGCTGCCCTGGGAATCCACATGACTACTTTTTCTGGCCAGTGGGCTGTGAGCAGAAGTGTCATGTGTCACCCACAAGTGTTTATAAACTGGCAAGGCACCCCAAGATGACTCTTCTGCCATGGTAACTGAGGAGGCTTCTTTTTCAAGCTTAACATGTTCAGCCTACATCTCTGAACGAGTAACTCTACCTGTACCAGATAAGCAGAATAAAAAAGTGGAAAAAAAATTGTGAAATGGTTTTAACTTTAGCAAGACCAAGTCCATCCTGACAAATTAGAATACAATGGGTAACTATTCAAAAAGGAAAGCATGTACAATTACATCTTTACCTATGAAGGTGAAGACTCCTAGGCACATGAATAACTAATAAAGTAAAACAGTAAGTTTCAAAAAGCAAAGCCAAGAAAGTGTGAGCATTACTAAGAGGGGAAAGGGCAGGTAGGATGAATTGGGAGATTGGCACTGACAATGTATACACTACTGATACTGTGTGTAAAATAGGTAACTAATAAGAACCTACTGTACAGCACAGGGAACTCCACTCATTGCTCTATGGTGCCCGAAATGTGAAGGAAATCCAAAAGAGAGGGGACCTATGTATGTGTGTGGCTGATTCACTTTGCTGTACAGTAGAAACTAACACAACATTATGAAACAACTACACCCCAATAAAAAGTCCCAAAAATATTTTTTAAAAAGAGAAACAAAACAAAACAAAATTTAACCCAATAGGAAATCAGGGAAGGCTTCACGGAGTAGCAAATACCTAAATTTAAAAACTTAAAATTACGTGTTGTTTCACACTTGAGATCTCAGAGGCCCAGAATTGCTCCAATCATTCCAATCATGCAAACAGCAACATAAAGACTAATCCTTATAGTCTCTGAAATAGTACTTGAAAAAAATTATGGTAAGAATTTATTCGTTTAACTTGTTTTGATTGCACAGATATCAGAACTGACCCTCTGCAATTCTTAAGTTTGGTACAAAATGAAATGAAGCAGCTATTTGAAGAAGCTCCTTAAAGTGAGGGCAAAGCACAGTCCTCCTCTTGACCATAGGTGATTTCTCTCAGGATCTCTTAGAGTCAGATTTTCTAACAGAACATATCAACTCCATCACTAAAGTATCAAAAAAAAAAAAAATGAATAAATATATTTACATAGGGTATGGGCTTCCCTGGTGGCTCATATGGTAAAGAATCTGCCTGCAGTGCAGGAGACCTATGTTCGATCCCTGGCTTGGGAAGATTCCCTGAAGAAGGGAATGGAAAATCCACTCCGGTATTCCATGGACAGAGGAGCCTGGTGGGCAAAGAGTTGGATACGACTGAGCAACTTTCACTTCACTTTCATTTCACAAGGATATAAATATATAAGAGCCATTCCTCAGGAAACTGAGATCATCTCTTCTAAAAACAGCATTTCTGCTTTTATTGGTCATTTATTATTTCCCTTGAAAAATTTTCTAAAAGGCTCATATAAAGACTCTATATTCAGTTTCAATAAAATAAAGTCCAGCTTTTGGAACTGGATCCAGTCCATGAAATAGCTCCAATACGTTTTCCTCTCCTATATAATTGTCATTTTGTCATAATTGTCTTAGAGGATGTGTTTTATTCATTCAACAAAAAAGACTATTCTGTGAATGAGAGAAATTGGCAGCAGCTTTTGGTATTAACTACCTGTGTCAGTACAAAATTTCCCTGCTAACATTTCTGAAAATGTTTCACATGTATTTTTGACAGCATCTTAAAGTGTTTAAGAAGTATTTTATATATATATATATATATATATATTTTAGTTGTACCATAAGATTCAACATATTTTAAAATATTATATACGTTTGTAATATTAATATATAAAATACCTTAGAAATATATTTAGAAACCTAGTAACCTTGCAGAGTAAGCAGATCCAGGTCTCACATTCCCAGGATGGACTTGAGACATTGCTGGGCTTTCTGCAGACTTAGTGGATCCAGCGGCATGTGTGCCTGTCTACAGATGGGACCACAGGAAAAGTCCATTTAGGTTATACTACACAAAAGACTTCCCTGAGGGAATAAGGAGAATCAGAAATACAGTCCATTCTCTGTTTACCAAGCTTTATGTTTTGGTTAGGCTGGATTAGGTGGGAGCAAGGGACACTTTATTCTACACAGAGAACTAGAGGCTCACAAAGCCACCAGCCCCAAATATGAGTCCTTCCAAGGATATAACCATTGAATTGAAAGGGAATTATTCAGTGCTCGCTTCGGCAGCACATATACTAAAATTGGAATGATATAGAGAAGATTAGCATGGCCCCTGTGCAAGGATGATACGCAAATTTGTGAAGCATTCCATATTTTTGACATTTCTCCAAAGAAGACATACAAATGGCTAAGAAACACATGAAAAGATGCTCAACATCACTCATTATCAGAGAAATGCAAATCAAAACCACAATGAGGTACCATCTCATGCCGGTCAGAATGGCTGCTATCAAAAAGCCTACAAACAATAAATGCTGGAAAGGGTACGGAAAAAAAGGAACCCTCTTATACTGCTAGTGGGAATGCAAACTAGTACAGCCACTATGGAGAACAGTGTGAAGATTCCTTTAAAAGTTGGTAACAGAACTGCTATATGACCCAGAAATCCCAGGGCTGTGCATACACACCGAGGAAACCAGAACTGAAAGAGACACATGTACCCCAATGTTCATCACAGACAGCACTGTTTACAGTAGCCAAGACATGGAAGCAACCTAGATGTCCATTGGCTGATGAATGGGTAAGAAAGCTGTGGTATATATACACAATGGAATATTACTCAGCTTTTAAAAAGAATGCATTTGAATCAGTTCTAATGAGGTGGAGGAAACTGGAGCCTATTATACAGAGTGAAGTAAGCCAGAGAGAAAAACACCAATATAGTATATTAACATATATATATGGAATTTAGAAAGATAGTTATAATGATCCTATATGCAAGACAGCAAAAGAGATACATATGTAAAGAATAGACTTTTGGACTCTATGGGAGAAGATGAAGGTGAGATGATTTGAGAGAACAGCATTGAAACATGTATATTACCATATGTGAAACAGATTGCCAGTCCAGGTTCGATGCATGAGACAGGGTGCTCAGGGTTGGAGCACTGGGATGACCCTGAGGGATGGCATGGGGAGGGAGGTGGGAGGGAGGGTCAGGATGGGGGACACATGTACATCCATGGCTGATTGATGTGAATGTATGGCAAAACCACTATAATATTGTAATTAGCCTCCAATTAAAATAAATTAATTTTAAAAATTCATGAAATTGATGCATAGGAGAAGTGTAATTAAATTCAGTAAGTTTTAAGCCTTTGCTTTGTTTAGAAGATGATAAATATACTAATTTATATTGAATTATAATAAATAAAAATAGCATGTTTAATTTTTAGATGTGGACATTCACTAAAATAACAGTGCTGCTACTGCTACTGCTAAGTTGCTTCAGTCGTGTTCGACTCTGTGCAACCCCATAGATGGAAGCCCACCAGACTCCCCCGTCCCTAGGATTCTCCAGGCAAGAACACTGGAGTGGGTTGCCATTTCCTTCTCCAATGCATGAAAGTGAAAAGTGAAAGTGAAGTCGCTCAGTCGTGTCTGACTCCCAGCGACCCCATGGACTACAGCCCACCAGGCCCCTCCTTCCATGGGATTTTCCAGGCAAGAATACTGGAGTGGGGTGCCATCGCCTTCTCCAAAATAACAGTAATAATCTATAAAAAGTGGTATGCATAATATATACCTCTTCACACACACACAAAAAATCATTAACTATAAAGACAACTAAAATTATTTTAAACAGAAAAAGTAAAAATACTGTAAAAGATATAAAACCTAATTGTTCCATACTTTGTAGCTTAGCCATACACAATATTTGTAAAAATTGCAGAATTATTTAATATTAGTCTAATTACAAGCAACATACTAGGAAGTCATTGAATCATATCTAAATATAAACATCAAGGAGATACAGTATGAAAAATAAAGGAACAAACTATGTTTAAAATATGGAGATAAAGACAGTAAGAAATTCCTAAAAGTGCTAGAGATCATTGCTTCTGAGAATTAGGGGGAAGACAGGACAAGTAGATGATAAGTTTTCACTGAAAGACTTACAGAAATATATTTACAGTGGTGAACTGAAAAAAAATCAAATTAAATTTTTAAAGAAATAAAAACCTTTATCCAAGAAAGATTTTTTAAAAGGCATGGATAATTAGCTCAGGCAATTAAGGGCTCCCCAGGTGACTTGGTGGTAAAGAATCCGCCTGCCAATGCAGAAGACCTGGGTTCAATCCCTGGAGAAGGAAATGGCGACCCTATCCAGTATTCTTGCCTGGAAAATTCTGTGGACAGACAGGCCTGGTGGGCTACAGTCCATTGGGTTGCAGAGAGTTGGACACAACTGAGCAACCAACACTTTCACTTTTCAGACAGTTAAAAATCTCAAAGGTGAACAAAATTTATTAGATCTTTGTGTAAGTAATGGCAGAGCTCCTTCATTGGGGACTGTTGCAATGCTTTCAACAAAAGAAAACAAGAACACGTTATTGATTTGAACTTAACTTCTCTCCTTTTAGATCAACAGACTTTTCTTCAAACTAGATATGCTAGAGAAATAATCATTTGCATCATGTGAAAAGAAAAAGTGAAAGTCATTCAGTCATGTCCAACTCTTTGTG
This sequence comes from Tragelaphus eurycerus, assembly GCA_935064755.1. Taxonomy (NCBI): domain Eukaryota; kingdom Metazoa; phylum Chordata; class Mammalia; order Artiodactyla; family Bovidae; genus Tragelaphus; species Tragelaphus eurycerus. Next base: position 29,680,392 of record CAKXYN010000016.1, read on the forward strand.
ACCACTAGGCTCCTCTGTCCATGGAATTCTCCAGGTAAGAATATGCCATTTCCTTCTCCAGGGAATCTTCCTAACCCAGGGATCAAACCTGGGTCTCTTGCATTGCAGGCAGACTCTACCTTCTGAGCCACCAAGGAAACTCCCTGTGAGAAGAAAGAAGATTTGCTAACTTCTTCCCAGAATAACTGACAAGCCTTTTAGAGAAAAATCCTTCAAAACTTGTAGGAGGCTGCATTTCAAGATTCTCAAAGAGAAAAATAAAGCATGTGTTAGAAATTTTAGTATGTTTGATAAATTCTTCCTCAAATTTTAAGTAGATAATGTATGAATTTTTAAAATACATATGGACCACAAGTTGCATAGATTGCTTAAGGAAAAAGTTGTGTTTTTTTTTTTTTTTTTTCCCAATTACATGAACAAAGACTGAAAGCTTTCTCTATATCACAGATTTTGAATTCTACAACACATTTCCAACAAAAGTCTATCATGATATGCTTACATGTACGTGATTCAGATCAGATCAGATCAGATCAGTCGCTCAGTCATGTCCGACTCTTTGCGACCCCATGAATCACAGCACACCAGGCCTCCCTATCCATCACCAGCTCTCGGAGGTCACTCAGACTCACATTCATCGAGTCAGTGATGCCATCCAGCCATCTCATCCTCTGTCGTCCCCTTCTCCTCCTGCCCCCAATCCCTCCCAGCATCAGAGTCTTCTCCAATGAGTCAACTCTTCGCATGAGGTGGCCACAGTACTGGAGTTTCAGCTTTAGCATCATTCCTTCCAAAGAAATCCCAGGGCTGATCTCCTTCAGAATGGACCAGTTGGATCTCCTTGCAGTCCAAGGGACTCTCAAGAGTCTTCTCCAACACCACAGTTCAAAAGCATCAATTCTTCAGCGCTCAGCCTTCTTCACAGTCCAGCTCTCACATCCATACATGACCACAGGAAAGACCATAGCCTTGACTAGGCGAACCTTTGTTGGCAAAGTGATGTCTCTGCTTTTGAATATGCTATCTAGGTTGGTCATAACTTTCCTTCCAAGGAGTAAGCGTCTTTTAATTTCATGGCTGCAGTCACCATCTGCAGTGATTTTGGAGCCCAGAAAAATAAATTCTGACACTGTTTCCACTGTTTCTCCATCTATTTCCCATGTAGTGATTGGATCATATGCCATGATCTTCGTTTTCTGAATGTTGAGCTTTAAGCCAACCTTTTCACTCTCCACTTTCACTTTCATCAAGAGGCTTTTTAGTTCCTCTTCACTTTCTGCCATAAGGGTGGTATCATCTGCATATCTGAGGTTATTGATATTTCTTCCGGCAATCTTGATTCCAACTTGTGTTGCCTCCAGTCCAGCATTTCTTATGATGTACTCTACATATAAGTTAAATAAACATGGTGACAATATACAGCCTTGACGTACTCCTTTTCCTATTTGGAACCAGTCTGTTGTTCCATGACCAGTTCTAACTGTTGCTTCCTGACCTGCATACAGATTTCTCAAGAGGCAGATCAGGTGGTCTGGTATTCCCATCTCTCTCAGAATTTTCCACAGTTTATTGTGATCTACACAGTCAAAGGCTTTGGCATAGTCAATAAAGCAGAAATAGATGCTTTTCTGGAACTCTCTTGCTTTTTCAATGATCCAGCAGATGTTGGCAATTTGATCTCTGGTTCCTCTGCCTTTTCTAAATCCAGCTTGAACATCAGGAAGTTCACAGTTCACATATTGCTGAAGCCTGGCTTGGAGAATTTTGAGCATTACTTTACTAGCATGTGAGATGAGTAATTGTGCGGTAGTTTGAGCACTCTTTGGTATTGCCTTTCTTTGGGATTGGGATGAAAACTGACCTTTTCCAATCTTGTGGCCACTGCTGAGTTTTCCAGATTTGCTGGCATATTGAGTGCAGCACTTTCACAGCATCATCCTTCAGGATTTTGAATAGCTCAACTGGAATTCCATCACCTCCACTAGCTTTGTTCGTAGTGATGCTTTCTAAGGCCCACTTGACTTCACATTCCAAGATGTCTGGCTCTAGGTCAGTGATCACACCATCATGATTATCTGGGTCGTGAAGCTCTTTTTTATACAGTTCTTATGTGTATTCTTGCCACCTCTTCTTAATATCTTCTGCTTCCGTTAGGTCCATACCATTTCTGTCCTTTATCGAGCCCATCTTTGCATGAAATGTTCCTTTGGTATCTCTGATTTTCTCGAATAGATCCTTAGTCTTTCCCATTCTGCTGTTTTCCTCTATTTCTTTGCATTGATCACTGAAGAAGGCTTTCTTGTCTCTTCTTGCTATTCTTTGGAACTCTGCATTCAGATGTTTATATCTTTCCTTTTCTCCTTTGCTTTTCGCTTCTCTTCTTTTTGCAGCTATTTGCAAGGCCTCCCCAGACAGCCATTTTGCTTTTTTGCATTTCTTTTCCATGGGGATGGTCTTGATCTCTGTCTCCTGTACAATGTCACGAACCTCATTCCATAGTTCATCAGGCACTCTATCTATCAGATCTAGGCCCTTAAATCTATTTCTCACTTCTACTGTATAATCATAAGGGATTTGATTTAGGTCATACCTGAATGGTCTAGTGGTTTTCCCTACTTTCTTCAATTTCAGTCTGAATTTGGCAATAAGGAGTTCATGGTCCAAGCCACAGTCAGCTCCTGGTCTTATTTTTGCTGATTGTATAGAGCTTCTCCATCTTTGGCTGCAAAGAATATAATGGATCTGATTTCGGTGTTGACCATCTGGTGCTGTCCATGTATAGAGTCTTCTCTTGTGTTGTTGGAAGAGGGTATTTGCTATGACCAGTGCATTTTCTTGGCAAAACTCTGTTAGCCTTTGCCCTGCTTCATTCCGTATTCCGAGGCCAAATTTACCTGTTACTCCAGGTGTTTCTTGACTTCCTACTTTTGCATTCCAGTCCCCTATAATGAAAAGGACATCTTTTTTGGGTGTTAGTTCTAAAAGGTCTTGTAGGTCTTCATAGAACCGTTCAACTTCAGCTTCAAGTGTAAAAATCCTGTGGGAAGGTTTACTCATGATCCAAAAACATCCACAAGGACTTCTGCCTAGGTCACATTTGCGATGTATCAACACTTACTGAGCACAATGCTAGATACTAATGGACTAGTAACGAGCAAACTCAGACAAGCACTCCCATTCATAAGGTTATAACTTACAGATGAAGGCAGATGGTTAAATAATTATAACAAATTATGACAGATTTTATGATACCAACATATAAAGTAGGATGGAAGAATTAAGTGGAATATTACTCAGCCATAAGGAATGAAATAGTGCCATTTGAAGAGACATGAATGGACCTAAAGACTGTCACACTGAGTAAAGTAAGTCAGAAAGAGAAAAATGAATATTTCACACTAACACTTATATGTGAAATCTAGAAAAAATGGTATAGATGAACTTACTTACAAAGCAAAAAATAGAGACACAGATGTAGAGGACAAATAGATTGATGCCAAGTGGGGACGGAGGGGAGGGATGAATTGGGAAATTGGGATTGACATATATACATGGTTGATACTATGAATAAAATTAATAATTAATGAAAACCTACTGTATAGCACAGGGAATCCTAATCAGTACTCTGTGGTGCCTTAAATGGGAAGGGACTACTTAAAAAAAAAAAAAAGATATCTTCCCAGCACAGGGATTGAACCCAGGCCGCCTACATTGGCAGGTGGATTCTTTACCATCTAAGCCAACAGGGAAGCCCTCAATTAAATCAGTCTACAGGTATTCAGGGGGTGTTCTTCTTTCTTATTGGTTTTTTGTACGTGCAGTATTTATGCTATATTTGTACCCATGATCTGGACAGTTTTTTGAAAACAAATTCAATAATTTAGGGGAATTTTTTTTTCAATGCTTCAGGATCAATTATGTAGTGTAAAAATTACCCATTTCTACTTTTTATTTCTCTGCTTTTGTGAGTAACAACAAGTCAGAATAGCCTTAGCATCACAATATATGATTTATACTAATTCTCAAAGTATCTCTGATGATTGACTGTGTTTTGAAAGAAAAACCCTACCCATTGTCAATCTCTGGTAGAGAACAGAAATGGCAATGCAAAATTTTTTTTTCTTAATATATATATTTTATTTAAGTATAGTTGACTTAATGTTTCAGGTGCACAGCAAGGTGACTTAGTTATACATATACACATATATTATTTTTGAGATTATTTTCCATTATAGGTTATTATAAGTTATTGACTATAGTGATGAATGAAGAAACAAGTCAACCCCCTGCCTCCCCACTCACTCTCCAAACACATTCCACCTCTTGTATTTACAGCTGGGTTTCTAACTGGGAGCCTAGGAGCCACAGAAATTATTAGCATCAGTTGCGTCTCTTGTTTGCCAGGCACAGTGCTGAGTCCTACAAAGTTCAGGGCATTTTAAATTGTCCCCAACCTGCTCCTCACCATCTATATTAGCAGCTCCAACTCAAGGCAGTTCAACTCAAGAGATGCCCCTAGGTTCCTGCCTTTTCTCTCTATATCCTGATGATGCTGCCTTCATCCTCTACCTGGTAACCCCTCACCTGGACGCCTAACAAGCTTCCTGTCTGAGCGTCCTCGCCAACTGCAGGGAACTGAAGCCAGTTCCTCACTCTCTCTGCCTTTTACATTCCCAGTAAAGTTATTCTCAAGAGAAAAAAAAAATCACGTATCACTGACCTGATTTTAAAAGGTTGATTATTTCTGATTAGTTTGGATAAAAATCCAAAGTCCTTGGCCAAACGGTCCTTGTTTCAGCCACACTTAGGCACATTCAATCTCAACCCTCTCCCACCCCACAGACCCTCCACCATACTCTAGGTCTTAATTGTCCCCTGACCCCCTCAGGTCCCTTGTCTCTGCTTCTACTTAAAGTGCCCTCTGCACCTTCTCTTCTCCCAAATGCCGGCCCATACTTTAAAACTCAGATCAAATGTCACCTTTTTTAAAAATATAAATTTATTTAATTGGAGGCTAATTACTTTACAATTTTTGCCATACAGTCACGACTCTCAGTCATGGGTGTGCATGTGTCCCCCATCCTGAACCCCCTCCCAACTCCCTCCCCATCCCATCCCTCAGGGTCATCCCAGTGCACCAGCCCTGACTACCCTGTCTCACGCATCAAACCTGGACTGGCAATCTGTTTCATATATGATCATATACATGTATCAATGCTATTCTCTCAAATCATCCCACCTTCATCTTCTCCCACAGAGTCCAAAAGACTGTTCTATACATCTGTGTCTCTTTTGCTGTCTTGCATATAGGGTCATCGTTGCCATCTTTCTAAATTCCATATATATGCATTAGTATAGGCAATGCCAAAGAGTGCTCAAACTACCGCACAATTGCACTCATCTCACAGGCTAGTAAAGTAATGCTCAAAATTTTCCAAGCCAGGCTTCAGCAATATGTGAACCATGAACTTCCTGATGTTCAAGCTGGATTTAGAAAAGGCAGAGGAACCAGAGATCAAATTGCCAACATCCGCTGGATCATGGAAAAAGCAAGAGAGTTCCAGAAAAAACATCTATTTCTGCTTTATTGACTATGCCAAAGCCTTTGACTGTGTCAGATCAGATCAGATCAGTCGCTCAGTCGTGTCCGACTCTTTGCGACCCCATGAACCACAACACGCCAGGCCTCCCTGTCCATCACCAGCTCCCGGAGGTCACTCAGACCCACACCCATCAAGTCAGTGATGCCATCCAGCCATCTCATCCTCTGTCGTCCCCTTCTCCTCCTGCCCTCAATCCCTCCCAGCATCAGAGTCTTCTTCAATAAGTCAACTCTTCGCATGAGGTGGCCAAAATACTGGAGTTTCAGCTTTAGCATCATTCCTTCCAAAGAAATTCCAGGACTGATCTCCTTCAGAATGGACTGGTTGGATCTTTTTGCAGTCCAAGGGACTCAAGAGTCTTCTCCAACACCACAGTTCAAAAGCATCAATTCTTCGGCGCTCAGCCTTCTTCACAGTCCAGCTCTCACATCCATACATGACCACAGGAAAGACCATAGCCTGGACTAGGCGAACCTTTGTTGGCAAAGTGATGTCTCTGCTTTTGAATATGCTATCTAGGTTGGTCATAACTTTCCTTCCAAGGAGTAAGCGTCTTTTAATTTCATGGCTGCAGTCACCATCTGCAGTGATTTTGGAGCCCAGAAAAACAAAGTCTGACACTGTTTCCACTGTTTCTCCATCTATTTCCCATGTAGTGATGGGACCAGATGCCATGATCTTCATTTTCTGAATGTTGAGCTTTAAGCCAACCTTTTCACTCTCCACTTTCACTTTCATCAAGAGGCTTTTTAGCCCCTCTTCACTTTCTTCCATAAGAGTGGTATCATCTGCATATCTGAGGTTATTGATATTTCTCCCAGCAATCTTGATTCCAACTTGTGTTTCTTCCAGTCCAGCATTTCTCATGATGTATTCTGCATATAAGTTAAATAAACATGGTGACAATATGCAGCCTTGACGTACTCCTTTTCCTATTTGGAACCAGTCTGTTGTTCCATGACCAGTTCTAACTGTTGCTTCCTGACCTGCATACAGATTTCTCAAGAGGCAGATCAGGTGGTCTGGTATTCCCATCTCTTTCAGAATTTTCCATAGTTTATTGTGATCTACACAGTCAAAGGCTTTGGCATAGTCAATAAAGCAGAAATAGATGTTTTTCTGATACTCTCTTGCTTTTTCCATGATCCAGCGGATGTTGGCAATTTGATCTCTTGTTCCTCTGCCTTTTCTAAAACCAGCTTGAACATCATCACAATAAACTGTGGAAAATTCTGAGAGAGATGGGAATACCAGACCACCTGATCTGCCTCTTGAGAAATCTGTATGCAGGTCAGGAAGCAACAGTTAGAACTGGTCATGGAACAACAGACTGGTTCCAAATAGGAAAAGGAGTATGTCAAGGCTGTATATTGTCACCATGTTTATTTAACTTATATGCAGAGTACATCATGAGAAATGCTGGACTGGAAGAAACACAAGCTGGAATCAAGATTGCTGGGAGAAATATCAATAACCTCAGATATGCAGATGACACCACCCTTATGGCAGAAAGTGAAGAAGAACTAAAAAGCCTCTTGATGAAAGTGAAAGTGGAGAGTGAAAAGGTTGGCTTAAAGCTCAACATTCAGAAAACGAAGATCATGGCATCTGGTCCCATCACTACATGGGAAATAGATGGAGAAACAGTGGAAACAGTGTCAGACTTTGTTTTTCTGGGCTCCAAAATCACTGCAGATGGTGACTGCAGCCATGAAATTAAAAGACGCTTACTCCTTGGAAGGAAAGTTATGACCAACCTAGATAGCATATTCAAAAGCAGAGACATTACTTTGCCAACAAAGGTTCGCCTAGTCAAGGCTATGGTCTTTCCTGTGGTCATGTATGGATGTGAGAGCTGGACTGTGAAGAAGGCTGAGCGCTGAAGAATTGATGCTTTTGAACTGTGGTGTTGGAGAAGACTCTTGAGAGTCCCTTGGACTGCAAGAAGACCCAACCGGTCCATTCTAAAGGAGATCAGCCCTGGGATTTCTTTGGAAGGAATGATGCTAAAGCTGAAACTCCAGTATTTTGGCCACCAGATGCGAAGAGTTGACTCATTGGAGAAGACTCTGATGCTGGGAGGGATTGAGGGCAGGAGGAGAAGGGGACGACAGAGGATGAGATGGCTGGATGGCATCACTGACTTGATGGATGTGAGTTTGAGTGACCTCCGAGAGCTGGTGATGGATAGGGAGGCCTGGCGTGCTGCAGTTCATGGGGTCGCAAAGAGTCGGACACGACTGAGCGACTGATCTGATCTGATCTGATATGATACTGTATTGGTGTTTTTCTCTGTGGCTTACTTCGCTCTATATAATAGGCTCCAGTTTCATCCACCTCATTAGAACTGATTCAAATGTATTCTTTTTAATGGCTGAGTAATATTCCATTGTGTGTATGTACCACAGCTTTCCTATCCATTCAGGGGCTGATGGACATCTAGATTGCTTCCATGTCCTGGCTGTTCTAAACAGTGCTGCAATGTCACCTCTTTAATGGAACTTCTCCCACATCCCCAGGCACAATAACCTCCTATCTCTGTAATGTTACTCATCACAGTGCATTCTCATTTGCCTTTAAAATCACTCAAGTTGTTCCTCAAAGCAGGGACACAGGCTCTGCCCCACCCCAACCATGTTCCAGGTGCCTAGAAGCGTCATGTTCAATCTTGGATTAATTTGCTAGGGCTGCTGTAGCAAAGGACCACAGACTGGGTGACATGAGCAATGGAAATCTATCCTCCCAGGGCTCTGGGGTCGGGAAGCCTGAGCTCAAGGTGTCAGAAGGCTGGTTTCTCCTGAGGGCTGTGACAGAAGGATCCATCCAGGCTTCTCTCCTTGATTCGTAGGTGGTCATCTTCTCCCTGTGCCCCTTCACATTGTCTCCCCACTGCATGTATCCTCTTGTGTTCAAATTTCCCCTTTTTATAAGGACACTGATCTTATTAATATTAGATTGGGCTCTCACTTTATTCACCATTACCTCATTTTATCTGATTATATCTCAGTTCAGTCGCTCAGTTGTGTCTGAATCGTTGCAACCCCATGAATCATAGCACGCCAGACCTCCCTGTCCATCACCAACTCCCGGAGCTTACCCAAACTCATGTCCATCAAGTCGGTGATGCCATCCAGCCATCTCATCCTCATAATAGTCGTCCCCTTCTCCTCCTGCCCTCAATCCCTTTCAGCATCAGGGTCTTTTCCAATGAGTCAACTCTTTGCATGAGGTGGCCAAAGTATTGGAGTTACAGCTTCAGCATCAGTCCTTCCCAGGACTGATCTCCTTTAGGATGGACTGGTTGGATCTCCTTGCAGTCTGGGGGACTCTCAAGAGTCTTCTCCAACACCACAGTTCAAAAGCATCAATTCTTCAGTGCTCAGCTTTCTTCACAGTCCAACTCTCACATCTATATATGACCACTGGAAAAACCGTAGCCTAGACTAGATGGACCTTTGTTGGCAAAGTAATGTCTCTGTTTTTTAAAATGCTATCTGCTGCTGCTGCTGCTAAGTCGCTTCAGTCATGTCCGACTCTGTGCGACCCCATAGACGGAAGCTCACCAGCCTCCCCCGTCCCTGGGATTCTCCAGGCAAGAACACTGGAGTGGGTTGCCATTTCCTTCTCCAATGCATGAAAGTGAAAAGTGAAAGTGAAGTCGCTCAGCCGTGTCTGACTCTTAGCGACCCCATGGACTGGAGCCCACCAGGATCCTCCACCCATGGGATTTTCCAGGCAAAAGTACTGGGGTAGGGTGCCATTGCCTTCCCCAAAATGCTACCTAGGTAGGTCATAACTTTCCTTCCAAGGAGTAAGCCTACACAGACCCTATTTTCAAATAAGTTCACATTTTGTCCTGGGGGTTCAACATGTGCATTTGTGGGGGCACATTTTAATCCATGACAATTGCATGGTGTTTAGTGAAGGACTGAACAATGAAAGGAGAAATGAACGAAGTACTGTCGCTCTGTCCTTTGAAATATACACCACTGTCTCCTTTCCTTCCAAGTCCCACCAGCTATTTCCTCACCCTTACTCAGACAACTTTGCATTAATCTCTGCTCCAAGGCTCTGTTTCCCAATCCAACCTTCATATTTCCACTATATTATTCTTTTTAAATGCTTTTTACACCAACTCATTTATCTAACTAAGGGTTTACCATGGCTCACTTTCTCGTACTTTATCAAGTCTAAAAGTACTCTACCTCCTTTCAAGAGCTATTGTACTCTGAATCTAGCTTATTTATTATATTTTAGGCAATGTTTGGGCTTGTCATGTGTGGATATCCACACTAGACTGGAGGAGTCTTGAGATGACTGAAGATATAAAAACTGACCAGGTATCTTGTAGACAGAATCTAGAAGGAAGCCCTGGAGAGTTTCTGGGGATTGGCAGACTGAGCAACATATCAGAAAAAAACTGATCACAAGTAAACAGGAAAATGAAAACATAGCATCAGGAACTCTATGAAAAGGAGCAATGAGTCCCAATAGGTGGGTGGAACCCAGACACAGGAAATCTAAGGACAGGTGAAATTCTGAGCTGCAGGGAAGCCAGCCACATAGGAAACTGTATCTCTGAGAAACAAAGCACAAGCCACTAGGACCCAGTTCAGAAGGAGTGTCCAGGTTTCTGGATGAGCCAGTAGACCCATGAGAACAAACAAAATAGAAATGAGAACCAAGAGCAGAGGGGACATGGGATCAAATTAGTCCAGTTCATTCAAGATGGGTGCAAGAATAATGAAGCAGCACAGGAATGTGATGAAAAAGCTAGGTTTACATAATCTTCCTTTCAAACCAGGAAAAAAATATCGATAAAAACATTGTTATTATTATTTAACAAATATTTTACACATAAAAACCTATATGCAATCTATTTAATATTATTGAAAGACTTAAATGTAAGATCTAGAAGAAAACACAGGTGGTATCCTCTTTGACAGAGGTCTGTCTAAGGAATGGTCTTTTAGATATGTCTCCTCAGGCAAAGGAAACAAAAACAAAAATAAACAAATGGGATGACAGCAAACCAAAACACTTTTGCACAGTGAAGGGAACTGTCAACAAAACACAAAGTTTGCCTGCTGAATGGGAAAAGATATATCTGATAAAAGGTTAATATTCAAAGTACACAAAGAATTCATACAACCGAAACGAAAAAAAAAAAAAAAAAAAACCTGATTAAAAAACCGACAGAGGACGTGAACATACATTTTTCCAAAGAAGACTTAGAGATGGCCAACAGCCACATGAAAAGATGCTCGATATCACAAATCATCAGATCAGATCAGTCGCTCAGTGGTGTCCGACTCTTTGGGACCCCGTGAACTGCAGCACGCCAGGCCTCCCTGTCCATCACCAACTCCCGGAGGTCACTCAGACTCACATCCATCGAGTCAGTGATGCTATCCAGCCATCTCATCCTCTGTCGTCCCCTTCTCCTCCTGCCCCCAATCCCTCCCAGCATCAGAGTCTTCTCCAATGAGTCAACTCTTCACATGAAGTGGCCAAAATACTGGAGTTTCAGCTTTAGCATCATTCCTTCCAAATAAATCCCAGGGCTGATCTGCTTCAGAATGGACCAGTTGGATCTCCTTGCAGTCCAAGGGACTCTCAAGAGTCTTCTCCAACACCACAGTTCAAAAGCATCAATTCTTCGGCTCTCAGCCTTCTTCACAGTCCAGCTCTCACATCCATACATGACCACAGGAAAGACCATAGCCTTGACTAGGCGGACCTTTGTTGGCAAAGTAATGTCTCTGCTTTTGAATATGCTATCTAGGTTGGTCATAACTTTCCTTCCAAGGAGTAAGCGTCTTTTAATTTCATGGCTGCAGTCACCATCTGCAGTGATTTTAAGGGCCTAGATCTGATAGATAGAGTGCCTGATGAACTATGGAATGAGGTTCGTGACATTGTACAGGAGACAGGGATCAAGACCATCCCCATGGAAAAGAAATGCAAAAAAGCAAAATGGCTGTCTGGGGAGGCCTTACAAATAGCTATGAAAAGAAGAGAAGCGAAAAGCAAAGGAGAAAAAGAAAGATATAAACATCTGAATGCAGAGTTCCAAAGAATAGCAAGAAGAGATAAGAAAGCCTTCTTCAGCGATCAATGCAAAGAAATAGAGGAAAACAACAGAATGGGAAAGACTAGGGATCTCTTCAAGAAAATCAGAGATACCAAAGGAACATTTCATGCAAAGATGGTCTCAATAAAGGACAGAAATGGTATGGACCTAACAAAAGCAGAAGATATTAAGAAGAGGTGGCAAGAATACACAGAAGAATGGTACAAAAAAGAGCTTCACGACCCAGATAATCATGATGGTGTGATCACTGACCTAGAGCCAGACATCCTGGAATGTGAAGTCAAAGTGGGCCTTAGAAAGCATCACTACGAACAAAGCTAGTGGAGGTGATGGAATTCCAGTGGAGCTATTCCAAATCCTGAAAGATGATGCTGTGAAAGTGCTGCACTCAATATGCCAGCAAATCTGGAAAACTCAGCAGTGGCCACAAGATTGGAAAAGGTCAGTTTTCATCTCAATCCCAAAGAAAGGCAATGCCAAAGAATGCTCAAACTACCGCACAATTGCACGAATCATCAGGGAGAGGCAAATCAAAATCACAATGAGATATCATCTTACCCCTGTTATCATGGTTATTATCAAAAAGATAACACAATTCTTGGTAAGGCTGTACAAAAAAGGGAAGCTTGTTCACTCTTAGTAGGAACGTGAATTTATGCAGCCACTGTGGAAAACAGTATGGAGAGTCATGAAAAAACTAAAAACAGAACTATTGTACAATCCAGCAATTCCACTCCTGGGTATTTATTGGGTGAAAACATAAATACTAATCTTAAAAGAGATATATAATAGATATAAAGATATATGTATATATTAAAAATGTCTATTCAGATCTTTTTAATCAGGTTGTTTGCTTTTTTGATATTCGTTGTATGAATTTTATATGCATACCTAATATCATTGCAGCATTATTTACAGTAGCCAAGATATAGTAGTAATCTAAGTGGCTATCGACAGATGAATGAGCAAACAAGACATGGCATATGTATGTGTGTGTACACACACACACACACACACAAAGGAATATTAGTCATAAAAAGAATGAGATCTTGCCATTTGCTATAACATGGATAGACCTAGAGGACATTATGCTAAGTGAAATAAGTCAGACGGAGAAAGACAAACACTGCATGATTTCACTTATATGTGGAATCCAGAAAACAAAACAAATGAACAAACAACGAAACATAAGCAGAGTCATAAATTCAGAGAATAAACAGATGTGGTAGGGGAGGGGGCTGGAGAGGAAGAGGTGAGGGAGACTACCAAGTACAAACTTCCAGTTACAAAATAAACAAGTCCTCGGTATGAAATGTACAGTATGGGGAATACAGTCAATAATTATGTAGCATCTTTGTATAGTGACAGATGGTAACCAGAATTTCCATAATGATCATTTTGAAATGTATAGAAATATCAAATCATTATGTTATGTACCAGGAACTAACATAGTGTTGTAGGTTAATTATATTTTGAAAACAAACAAACGCATAGAAAAAAAGAGATCAGATTTGTGGTCACCAGAGAGGTGGACTGGGAGAGGGAAGATTGGATAAAGGTGGTCAAAAGGTAAGAGATGCTAGTTATGAGATAAATGTGTACTAGAAATGTGAGGTACAAGATGATAAATATAAATAAGAGCACTGTACATTATATAGGACAGATGTAAAGACAATAAATCTGAGTTCTCATCATAGGAAAAATATTTTTTCTACTTAATTTTGTATCTATATGAGATGATTATATCTACTACTGCGGGCAGGAAGTAAATGGAGAAGAAAGAAGAAGAAATGGAGTAGCCATCATGGTCAACAAAAGAGTTCGAAGTGCAGTACTTGGATGCAATCTCAAAAACGACAAAATGATCTGTTTGTTTCCAAGCCAAACCATTCAATGTCACAGTAATCCAAGTCTATGCCCTAACCAAAACGTTGAAGACGCTGAAGTTGAATGGTTCTATGAAGACCTACAAGACCTTTTAGAACTAACAACCCAAAAAGATATCCTTTTCATTATAGGGGACTGGAATGCAAAAGTAGGAAGTCAAGAAACACCTGGAGTAACAAGCAAATTTGGCCTTGGAATACGGAATGAAGCAGGGCAAAGGCTAATAGAGTTTTGCCAAGAAAATGCACTAGTCATAACAAACACCCTCTTCCAACAAAACAAGAGAAGACTCTATACATGGACATCACCAGATGGTCAACACCAAAATAAGATGGATTATATTCTTTGCAGCCAAAGATGGAGAAGCTCTATACAGTCAGCAAAAACAAGACCAGGAGTTGACTGTGGCTCAGACCATGAACTCCTTATTGCCAAATTCAGACTGAAATTGAAGAAAGTAGGGAAAACCACTAGACCATTCAGGTATGACCTAAATCAAATCCCTTATGATTATACAGTGGAAGTGAGAAATAGATTTAAGGGCCTAGATCTGATAGACTGCCTGATGAACTATGGATTGAGGTTTGTGACATTGTACAGGAGACAGGGATCAAGACCATCCCCATGGAAAAGAAATGCAAAAAAGCAAAATGGCTGTCTGGGGAGGCCTTACAAATAGCTGTGAAAAGAAGAGAAGCAAAAAGCAAAGGAGAAAAGGAAAGATATAAACATCTGAATGCAGAGTTCCAAAGAACAGCAAGAAGAGGTAAGAAAGCCTTCTTCAGCGATCAATGCAAAGAAACAGAGGAAAAATACAGAATGGGAAAGACTAGGGATCTCTTCAAGAAAATCCAAGATACCAAAGGAACATTTCATGCAAAGATGGGCTCGATAAAGGAAAGAAATGGTATGGACCAAACAGAAGCAGAAGATATTAAGAAGAGATGGCAAGAATACACAGAACTGTACAAAAAAGATCTTCACGATCCAGATAATCACTATGGTGTGATCACTGACCTAGAGCCAGACATCCTGGAATGTGAAGTCAAGTGGGCCTTAGAAAGCATCACTACGAACAAAGCCGGTGGAGGTAATGGAATTCCAGTTGAGCTATTCCAAATCCTAAAAGACGATGCTGTGAAAGTGCTGCACTCAATATGCCAGCAAATTTGGAAAACTCAGCAGTGGTCACAGGACTGGAAAAGGTCAGTTTTCATTCCAATCCCAAAGAAAGGCAATGCCAAAGAATGCTCCAACTACCGCACAATTGCACTCATCTCACACGCTAGTAAAGTAATGCTCAAAATTCTCCAAGCCAGGCTTCAGCAATATGTGAACCATGAAATTCCAGATGTTCAAGCTCATTGTAGAAAAGGCAGAGGAACCAGAGATCAAATTGCCAACATCCACTGGATCATGGAAAAAGTAAGAGAGTTCCAGAAAAACATTTATTTCTGCTTTATTGACTATGCCAAAGCCTTTGACTGTGTGGATCACAATAAACTGTGGAAAATTCTGAAAGAGATGGGAATACCAGATCACCTGATCTGACTCTTGAGAAATATGTATGCAGGTCAGGAAGCAACAGTTAGAACTGGACATGGAACAACAGACTGGTTCCAAATAGGAAAAGGAGTACGTCAAGGCTGTATATTGTCACCCTGTTTATTTAACTTCTATGCAGAGTACATCATGAGAAACGCTGGACTGGAAGAAGCACAAGCTGGAATCAAGATTGCTGGGAGAAATATCAATAACCTCAGATATGCAGATGACACCACCCTTATGGCAGAAAATGAAGAGGAACTAAAAAGCTTCTTGATGAACATGAAAGTGGAGAGTGAAAAAGTTGGCTTAAAGCTCAGCATTCAGAAAACGAAGATCATGGCATCCAGTCCCATCACTTCATGGGAAATAGATGGGGAAACAATGGAAACAGTGTCAGACTTTATTTTTCTGGGCTCCAAAATCACTGCAGATGGTGACTGCATCCATGAAATTAAAAGACGCTTACTCCTTGGAAGAAAAGTTATGACCAACCTAGATAGCATATTCAAAAGCAAGGACGTTACTTTGCCGACAAAGGTCCGTCTAGTCAAGGCTATGGTTTTTCCTGTGGTCATGTATGGATGTGAGAGCTGGACTGTGAAGAAGGCTGAGCGCCGAAGAATTATGCTTTGAACTGTGGTGCTGGAGAAGACTCTTGAGAGTCCCTTGGACTGCAAGGAGATCCAACCAGTGCATTCTGAAGGAGATCAGCCCTGGGATTTCTTTGGAAGGAATGATGCTAAAGCTGAAACTCCAGTACTTTGGCCACCTCATGCAAAGAGCTGACTCATTGGAGAAGACTCTGATGCTGGGAGGGATTGAGGGCAAGAGGAGAAGGGGACGACAGAGGATGAGATGGCTGGATGGCATCACTAACTCGATGGATGTGAGTCTGAGTGAACTCTGGGAGTTGGTGATGGATAGGGAGGCCTGGTATGCTGTGATTCATGGGGTCGCAAAGAATCAGACACGACTGAGTGACTGATCTGATCTGATCTGATGAGATGATGACAGTTTACCAAACTTACTGTGGTGATCATTTCATGATGTACATAAGTCAATTCATAGCCTCACATCTTATAATACAGTACTGTACATCAATTATATGTCAATAAAATCAGAATTAGAAGTGTGATTTAGTGATTTTTGAAAAGATCCACAGCGGTTTTTCTGGTTTTAAAATTTTGTGACATAGGAGACATATTGGTGACATGTCTCCTAAAATATCAACTTTTTCCCAATGAACAATCACTGCAGAGAAGTAGCCCACCAGGTCATGAGAAGTGGACACAGATTTCCAGACAATCTTCCCAGTTCCCTGAAGAAGCTAGTAATCCTCTGATTGGCTGAGCATCTCTTTGCTCACATTTACCTTATATGATTGTCTTAAAATCAAATGAAAGAACATATATGAAAATGGCTGTGTTGACTCTGAGATGCTTTTCAAAAGCATGTTACTACCACCAAGAATAGTAACACAGGATAGTAACACACTAGTAGTAAAAGGACTAGGACTTATTTTTTTTTTTTAAGACTTTCTGATATAGATTATTTTCAAAGTCTTTACAGAATCTGTTACAATATTGTTTCTGTTTTACATTTTGCATTGGGGGCCACGAGGCACGTGTGATCTTAGCTCCAAGACCAAGGACAGATACTGCAACCCCTGCACTGAAAGGCGAAGTCCTAACTACTGGATCACCATGGAAGGATTGAGGAACCGTGCTTAAAATATCTGTTAGAAAAGGAAAATTTGACCTCAGGGAGGTGTGCTTTCCTGCCGTTCTTCCTTAGTTGTATGCAGTTTGGCCCGTGTCCAAGAGGCACTGCAGTTTCAGATGGCATCCGGGACAATCAAGGGCAGGGGATGTTGCTGGTACATAACACTGGAGGGAGGGTGCGCTCCGCTGGGTCCCCACCCTCAGGCCCCCCACCCCCAGTGGGCTCGGCTCCCCTGCCAGCACCACAGTGACAATATGAGACAGCGCATCTGAAGCAGCAGAGCCAAATATTTGATTTGGATGGCTCCGCTGAAGATGCCTCATCACAACTGTGGGTGCCCAGATTACCAGCTTCTTGCTCTTGGCTTCCGCGTGCTCTGCAGCGAGTACAAACTGCACAGAGAGCTCCTTGCAACAGGGACGGGAGGAAGCCCAAATGGCTGATGTGGAGTGTCTTGTTTGGGGAAGAGTTCACTGATGAGGAATAAGCTGAGGAGGCAAGATGCTGTTGTTTTTCCTGTCAAGGCACATGGTAATAAGCACATGGCAAGTGTGTGTATGTTTTTTTTTTTTTTCCTTTATAACTTAGATTCAGAAATTTCTGGCGATGAGAAAGCAATTCCTTTTCAGGGAAGAGTCACCATGACTTTTACCCTTCTCTCCTTGACATACATAGGCTCCACATCAGTTAGCATCATTGACAAAATTACAGATCCAGGAAGGACCTGGTCTCAGCTGTCCCCCACAACCCTCTTCCAAAGTATTAGCTGTTTCTGACACCCTACTGGGTTCCTGTTTCAATCTGACTGAAACATAAATAAAACCATGGTGCCTCATTAGCCACAAATACCTTCTTGATATTTTTACTACACAAGGGATAGTACCTTCTGAACTTTATGCAGAAACCCCCGAAGTCTCTAAAGACAACAGGAGATGAGGACTTCACATTTCCCCACATGTGCCTGCAGAATAAAAGTTTCTCTATATTTTTAAGTGTGTAAAAAGTGAATTTCTCATTCAAAAGTATCCAGACTTGTAGAAAACAAATTTATGGTGGGTAACAGAGGGAGGGATAAATTGGGAGATTGGGATTGACACCTATACACAGTCATATATAAATAGATAACCAATAAGGACCCACTGTATAGCACAGGGAACTGTACTCAATACTCTGTAATAACTTATGTGAGGAGGAAAAAATCTGAAAGAGAGTGGATATATGTAAAACGGATTCACTGTGCTATATACTTGAAACTAACAGAACACTATAAATCAACTATATACCTCAGTAAAAAATTTTAAAAATAAAGCAAAATAAAACTCATTTTAAAAACATCTGGCTTTCCTGCCAATTACTTCTAGAGATAACAGCTGTAATTACAAAGTCCAGGGGGATCACTGAAATGCAAGATGAGTAAGATTCTGGTCATTACACACGTGCATACACACACCATGTACTTACAGACATTAATTGTGTGAGAACATAAACAGATGTACGTGCATCAGTGCACAATCATTGAGGAGGTTCACACTTTGTATTTAGGGTTGTTGGCACGAACTCACATATATTTCCACCTGCATACAAACACAAGTATAATGACATGCCAACTTGTACGTATCAAAGTCTTTAGAATGATTTTGAAAACTGAAGTGACCAAATGTGCATGTTTTAATAGATGTCCCTTCTTGATTTTCATAGGCTATCCTGAAAAAAAAAATCAATTCATAATAAAGGATTTGGGATAACCTGCTTCTTATTCACTTAATCTTTTGGTCGTGTGCTAATCATGCCAAGTTTGTGGGTTCAGCCCCCAGGCAGGCTGTTTACATCTGCTCTGCTCCAGAGCACCAGGCTGCACTTGAACTCCGCATCAGTCACGAGATGAACACACCACGGAGGCTTGAAGTTGAGCACATGAGGTCTGGAACAGACTCCATGGATATAAAGCTCAGCTCTCTACTTCCTAGATATGTGATTTCCGACTACTCAGCCACCCTAAGCTTCCATCTCATCTGTAAAATTGACTAATATTTCTCTCCTCAAACTGTTGTGGAAACTAACTGAGAACACACACAGCTCAGAATCCACTTGGGGTGGGGGCTGGGACGAGGTGGAGATGATGGCAATACTCACCACTTTGCTACCAGGGAACCAAGCAGCTATGTTGAGTGGATACAAATCCCCTCTAATGATCACAACTCAGGAGCAAGTTTGAAACCCAGGATCATGAGTCTGAAGAATGTGCTTCCTGCAAATTCAAAACTAATGGAAAAATAACTGGCTTATTTCCCAGCTTTCTAATCCCTGGTTATGATTTGAAAGATTTGCAAAATGAATTCCACGGCATAAAGCCCAATTAAATCTTTTGTGGGGGTTGGGGGGGAAGCCAACACATATAGTATAAACTTCAACTTGTCAAGGAGAAATATATGCACAGTAGAAAGTTAATTAACGGTATTCTCCATGCATTCCTATTTTAACTCTACTTTTCTACTGTCTTTTTCACTAGTTAAGTATTGCTTTTATAATTTCACTGAGTCCCACAGAAGAACTTTTAGTAGACCACATGGTCAGATTTAACTACTTTATCTAAGTCCTAATTCACCTATCTCAATATCATAAGACACTATGTGATGAGTCTAAATGTTTTTCAGGTACAATATTTCATTTGTCTGTGATGATTTATCTGATCAATGATCTTACTTAAAAGCAGAAACAGACACAGAGACATGCAGAACAAATGTATGGATGCCAAGGGGGAAAAGGAGAATGAGATGAATTAGGAGACTGGAATTGGCACATATACACTAATGACACTGTGTATAAAATAGAGAACTAACAAGAACCCACTGAACAGCACAGGAACCTCTACTCAATGCTCTGTGATGACCTAAATGGGAGAGAAATCCAAAAAAAGGGGGAGACATATGAACACAGATGATTCACTTTGCTGGGCAGTAGCAACTAACACAACATTGTAAAAGAACAATACTCCAATAAAATTTGTTTTAAAAAAATGATTCCAGAAGGACCATCAGTCTGAAATGTACAATGAGTCTGAGGCTCCCCTTTTCTTTTCTGTGTTCACTCTTGCCATGATTTTTTCTCACAGCACTGGCTGGTGTGACTTCTTTAGATTAATTTCCCCATATGGTTCTAATTCACTCTCCAGAGAAATCAAGGTCACGTATAAACAAAACCTCAACTTGTTTTAAAAAAAAAAAGAAGTAGAAAAAAAATTAAACCAATTATTTGTCACCATTTCCATCTTTGTATTTACTTCTCCCACAAGATAATAATTTAAATGAATACAACTTGTGATACCAAAATGGGCCATTTTATAATTAGCTGTAACATAACCTAAATCTTAAACAAACAAATCATCTTATACAACCTCTAGCATCTCTGAGCCATTTGGAAGAAATTCTTTTTAGCGCTTATCCAAATCTCACAGAGAATTTCTGGAAAATCATTGGGTGTCTCCAAAGACCTCAATCCAATTTAAAATATGTTCATATTATTGATTTATTCTACAATTTATATCTACCTGTCGGAGAAGGCAATGGCACCCCACTCCAGTACTCTTGCCTGGAAAATCCCACGGACGGAAGAGTCTGGTAGGCTGCAGTCCATGGGGTCGCTAAGAGTCGGACATGACTGAGTGACTTCACTTTCTTTTTTTCACTTTCATGCACTGGAGAAGGAAATGGCAACCCACTCCAGTGTTCTTGCCTGGAGAATCCCAGGGACGGGGAAGCCTGGTGGGCTGCCGTCTATGGGGTCACACAGAATCGGACACGACTGAAGTGACTTAGCATAGCATAGCATATCTACCTGTAGCTTTACCATTATTTACATAAATTAACCTTCATATTCCTTCCTCTTAATTTTTCCTAAATTTCTGTTTATTCAATCTATTTTCCTTCTTATACTAAAATAAAGTGAGGGACTTGCCTGGCAGTCCAGTGGTTAAGACTCCAGGCTTTTACCAGAGGGGGTGCCAGTTCGATCCCTGGTCAGGAACTAAGATCCCACATGCTGTTGCGGCCAAAGATTAAAAATAATAAATATAATACAGTGAATAAATTAAAAATTAAATTTTTCATCCATAGTACCTTTAATAAAACCAAATAATAAAGTTTTCTTTAAACCACTTTCTCACCTGATACTGAAATATCAAAATGTTCCAATCGGGCCTCAGAAAACATGTATGAAAGGATAGCACTGATACTGAGCTCAGAATATTATCTCTTAGCTTCTAGTAAATATAATTATCACTTCTCAGGGGGTGTAGAAATTAGAAAATTTTCTAAATATGGATTCATCTGCATTTCTTAATAGTAGGAAAGAAATAAAACTACTCTGAGAGGTTGTTTCCTGAGATGCTGGTTACTTCTCTTGGAACTTTTTCTAACACTTAAATGAGGTTTTCTGAAAATAGCATCTGGCATATTTACACTGACCACAGGACAGCAAGAATAAAACAGCATGGGGTGGGTTGGGCCAAATCTCTCCTGTCTCCACCCCACTGCCCACCCCCTCAAGTCATGAATCTCTGCTAAAGCTTATCTGGGAAGAGAGATAACTATCTCCATAACTCAGCAGCTGGGCTCTGAACACAGTAGAAACACGGGGTCTGTTTCTCCATTGCTGCCCTGTAAGTAAATTCTTCAGTACCATTTTTCTAGATTCCATATATATGTGTTTGGATCAGTCACTCAGTCGTGTCCGACTCTTTGCGACCCCATGAGCTGCAGCACGCCAGGCCTCCCTGTCCATCACCAACTCCCAGAGTTCACTCAGACTCACATCCATCGAGTCAGTGATGCCATCCAGCCATCTCATCCTCTGTCGTCCCCTTCTCCTCCTGCCCTCAATCCCTCCCAGCATCAGAGTCTTCTCCAATGAGTCAACTCTTCGCATGAGGTGCCCAAAGTACTGGAGTTTCAGCTTTAGCATCATTCCTTCCAAAGAAATCCCAGGGCTGATCTCCTTCAGAATGGACTGGTTGGATCTCCTTGCAGTCCAAGGGACTCTCAAGAGTCTTCTCCAACACCACAGTTCAAAGCATCAATTCTTTGGCGCTCAGCCTTCTTCACAGTCCAGCTCTCACATCCATACATGACCACAGGAAAGACCATAGCCTTGACTAGACGAACCTTTGTTGGCAAAATAATGTCTCTGCTTTTGAATATGCTATCTAGGTTGGTGTTAGAATACAGTATCTTTATCTTTCATCTTTCTCTTTCAATTATCCTTCAATAAAAAATAATTGATAAAAAAAGAAAAAGAAACACGGGGTCCCTGGAGCAAGTCCACAAAGGATACTGGAGAAACTGAAGATGTTCTTGCATCCCAGAGACCAAGGCAGTGCCTTCTTCAGTTGAGGGACCAGGACATCAGTGCCTTCTTTCCCAACGTGACTCTATATGATCTTTCAGCTGTGGCATATTAGGACAATGGGTAGAGAACTTAAAGGACATGTTCATAAAGAACCATAAAACATTAATCCAGAGATTGGAACAAGAAGGACTTCAGCACAGATCAATTTCCGTTCCACTGGTACATAGCAGTCCTGAGCCAACGTGGTGAAGCAGGGTAATATTTGCATCAACTATGGAGTAATTATTTCCTGGTTTCATACTTGGATTTTTAACCCACTCACATTTCTCACAGAAGAATGGAATAAATAAATAAATAAATGGTCCAAGGGACAGCATAAAAGCACCAGAAAGGTGATGAAGCTTGTCTTAAGATTTAATGAGTGCTGGAAGCGGGTGCCACTCAGGGAGAGAAGGCATCGCAGGAGCCGAGGGCTTCACAGGAGATGTTTTCTGCCACATCAATGGCTGAAGTAGCTTCGTTGGTCCTTCTTGCTACCCAGTACCTATCTGTGATGCGAGATAAATATTAATGGAAGCTGAAAAATGTATAAGGAGACAGGTGGGAGCCTAGTGCCAGAGGAAAAGGGAGCAAAAGCTCCCATTCCCATTTCAATCGGGATAAATAGCAGGAGTCAGAGAAGCATAAGGAAATCCTCAAAACCGAAAAGACAGGACTGGGATGTGGTGGGAAATTGACAATGATTTTTAATTATTTCAAACCTGCTGGTTAGCCCTATCTGCTTTGAAAGGAGCTTCATCACGATTTACTCAACGACACTGAGAACAGGTGGAATAATGACACACAAACCAAAGGGCAACAAATGATTAAAATACTGGAGGGGTAAGAAGTTCTGCTTTGGGGGAAGAAACATAATTAAAAATTGAGGGAAAAAGAAAATGCATAAAATATCAAAACATACATAAGATTTGAGACACAAACACCAGGGAAGGAAAGAAAACATGGAACAACTTTAGTTTTGGTTTTGCTTTTTAAATTGGTATTAGAGGTCATGCTTAATGAGATTCAGAGTTGGGGGGGGGGGACAAACAACTGTCATTTCAAACAAAAGAGAGACTGTACAAAGGATGATATTTCCTGCAGCCAGACCAGGGCATATTTATTGAAGTTCTGAAACTCTGCATCCCAGAGCATACAGGGATGTTGTAGCCAACAAAGTCTGCATGTTAGGGTATCTGGCTAACTCCTTCCTTAATACACTTGTCTTGTGTATACTTGATGTTTGTATTTTGTAAGATTTTTTGACCTGGGAATAGTCATTAGACAACTAATATAGAGGGAAATAAAATAAGATAGAAGAGAGAAAAAGCAGATAGTTTTTAATGATAATAAAAGTACATCAATGAACTACTTGTTTTGGTAAAACAATTATTTGGATGATAAGAAAAATAGCAGTAATATTTTGTTTTAATTTGTCATGTATCATCAGGCCTTAATACAACCAGCCTTGCCTACTTGTGTATTCCTTACCTGTAATATGATGTATTTAACATAAGCCAATTTTAATGTAATTAATTGATTGAACGATGATGGTGATGTCCTTTGTAAGTAGTGCCTATGATGAACACTTTTATGCTGGAGAGTAAAATTGCTGGGGCAAAGAGGGCAGAGTTGTTACTGATGTGGGAAAGGGGATCAGATCAGATCAGATCAATCGCTCAGTCGTGTCTAACTCTTTGCGACCCCATGAATTGCAGCACGCCAGGACTCCCTGTCCATCACCAACTCCCAGAGCTCACGGAGACCCACATCCATCGAGTCGGTGATGCCATCCAGCCATCTCATCCTCTGTCGACCCCTTCTCCTCTTGCCCTCAATCCCACCCAGCATCAGAGTCTTCTCCAATGAATCAACTCTGCATGAGGTGGCCAAAGTACTGGAGTTTCAGCTTTAGCATCATTCTTTCCAAAGAAATTCCAGCGCTGATCTCCTTCAGAATGGACTGGTTGGATCTCCTTGCAGTCCAAGGGACTCTCAAGAGTTTTCTCCAACACCACAGTTCAAAAGCATCAATTCTTTGGCGCTCAGCCTTCTTCACAGTCCAGCTCTCACATCCATACATGACCACAGGAAAAACCATAGCCTTGACTAGACGGATCTTTGTTGGCAAAGTAATGCCCCTGCTTTTGAATATGTTATCTAGGTTGGTCATAACCTTCCTTCCAAGGAGCGTCTTTTAATTTCATGGCTGCAGTCACCGTCTGTAGTGATTTTGGAGCCCAGAAAAATAAATTCTGACACTGTTTCCACTGTTTCCCCATCTATTTCCCATGAAGTGATGGGAGAGGGTGCCATAATCTTCGTTTTCTGAATGTTGAGCTTTAAGTTAACTTTTTCAGTCTCCACTTTCACTTTCATCAAGAGGCTTTTTAGTTCCTCTTTACTTTCTGCCATAAGGGTGGTGTCATCTGCATATCTGAGGTTATTGATATTTCTCCCAGCAATCTTGATTCCAACTTGTGTTTCTTCCAGTCCAGCATTTCTCATGATGTACTCTGCATAGAAGTTAAATAAACATGGTGACAATATACAGCCTTGACGTACTCCTTTTCCTATTTGGAACCAGGTTGTTGTTCCATGTCTAGATCTAATTGTTGCTTCCTGACCTGCATACAAATTTCTCAAGAGTCAGATCAGGTGGTCTGGTATTCCCATCTCTTTCAGAATTTTCCACAGTTTATTGTGACCCACACAGTCAAAGGCTTTGGCATAGTCAATAAAGCAGAAATAGATGTTTTTCTGGAACTCTCTTGCTTTTTCCATGATCCAGCGGATGTTGGCAATTTGATCTCTGGTTCCTCTGCCTTTTCTAAAACCAGCTTGAACATCAGGAAGTTCACAGTTCACATATTGCTGAAGCCTGGCTTGGAGAATTTTGAGCATTACTTTACTAGCGTGTGAGATGAGTGCAATTGTGCGGTAGTTGGAGCATTCTTTGGCATTGCCTTCCTTTGGGATTGGAATGAAAACTGACGTTTTCCAGTCCTGTGGCCACTGCTGAGTTTTCCAAATTTGCTGGCATATTGAGTGCAGCACTTTAACATCATCATCTTTCAGGATTTGGAATAGCTCCACTGGAATTCCATCACCTCCACTAGCTTTGTTCGTAGTGATGCTTTCTAAGGCCCACTTGACTTCACAGTCCAGGATGTCTGGCTCTAGGTCAGTGATCACACCATCGTGATTATCTCGATCGTGAAGATCTTTTTTGTACACTTCTTCTGTGTATTCTTGCCATCTCTTCTTAATATCTTTTGCTTCTGTTAGGTCCTAACAGAAGCAGAAGATATTAAGAAGAGGAGGGAAAGGGGAAGATGTTAACAATAAAGTTTAAATATCACTTACCACAAACAGTATACTTTCATTAATTCCATGTTACTAGTCAGAATTCACCACCTGGGCCCTTGTCGAGTTTCTCCTCGGAAGACCAGGCCCCTGAGTATCACCAGGTTACCTGCAGCTGTGTCTCTGGGAGGGCCATCCTAGGCTTTGTTTCTATAAATCATATTCTACCTGCAGATGATTCCATAATTCCTTCCCTCCTTAGTAGTCAGGGATTTTGTATATTTTGAATGTGGAATTCTATAAATACACTGTCAATGATAAAGAAAACCATGGATATGGTTTTTATAGATATAAACATATAGGATAGATGGATGCATGCATTGATAGATTGGATGGACAGATTAGATTAGATGGACTGATGGATGGATGGATGAATAAATAGATATATAGCTACCCAAATCTATAGACATTCCCTACAGACATACATGGATGTGGGAATTACCCTGGCTGTTGAGTAGGGGTTCTCCAGGAATGAGGCACTCCTTTTGGTGATCTTACTACAGTATAGTAAGGTATGAAC
The DNA here is from genome assembly GCA_935064755.1 of Tragelaphus eurycerus. Classification (NCBI taxonomy): domain Eukaryota; kingdom Metazoa; phylum Chordata; class Mammalia; order Artiodactyla; family Bovidae; genus Tragelaphus; species Tragelaphus eurycerus. The sequence continues at coordinate 29,706,511 of CAKXYN010000016.1, forward strand.
TTTGCCTGGAAAAATAAAAATGTTCTCTAAACATTCATAACTGTAATACTACCCTCCCTTGGATGTGGACTACATCAAAGGTCAAGAAAATCCTAAATTGAGAACTTAACATGGAAATCCATCCCAGATTTTAATAGAACCAGGAAATACAGAAGCCACCCTCTCAAGAAGTTCAGATTATAGAATGATCAGACATGAATTCTAAAATAATAATGTTTAAAATAATAAAGGATGGACTTCCCTGGCGGTCCAGTGGCCAAGACTCTATGCTCCTGGGTTTCATGCCTGGTCAAGGAGCTATGATCCCACAAAGTGCAACCAAGACCCAGTGGAGCCAAATAAATAAATATTAAAGTAATAAAGGAAAGAAAATTAAGACCGGTTCAAAATCTGAGAGAGAAATGCAGTGTTAAAAATTACACATATCAGAAAAGAAACCAAAGAACTTCAACATATAAAAAATTTTCATTAAATTTAAACACTTAATGGATGAGTGAAACAGCATATTAGACACAGATCAAAAGAAAATTGGTGTAGCAACGGACAGATTTATATGGAGGCACAATAGTCAGAGAAACATAAAAAGCAACTTAAAAGAAGATCAAGTTGGGGAACCTTCCCTACAAGACAACAAGATCTATTTTATACAGCAATATTCTATAGAAAATGGAATAGAATATTGGTGATGCAGGGAGAAACAGACAGTGTAATGGAGAAAAAAATGTAATACTCAGAAACAGACTCACAATATATATAAACCTGATAGAGGACACGGTAAATCAGTTGGATAAGGATGAACATTTCTAGGACAACTGGCTACACACATGGAGAAAGAAATGAAGTAGATCCCTACATTCTACTGTAGACAGACGTCAATTTCAGCGTCTTTTCCTCATCTCACTGCTCCCTCCTTCTTCCCCTTTCAGGAAAGCGAATTTTTAAAGAATTTACTTTATCCTGGTATTTTCTTTGTATTTTTTTAACATACAGATAAATATGTGTTTAATATAAGCAAACACATATATTTACTTACATATGCAATGTATAGAAGTGTATATATATATATATATACACACATGACAAAGAATTGTACATATGCATATATATTTATACTACTTTTAAGATTTTTAAAGTTTTATTGAATTTGTTACAATATTACTTCTGTTTTATATTTTGGTTTTTTGGTCAAGAGGCATGTGGGATCTTAGCTCCCCGACTAGGGATCAAACTCCCTGCATTGGAAGGTGAAGTCTTAATCACTGGACTACCAGGGAAGTCACTATACTCATATTCCTTTTATATATGCTTGCACTCATATCCCTTACCATTTTTTTTTTACAACCTAAAAGATAAACTATAGTTTAATGAGTGTTATTTTTTTTTCACTCACAAAGGGAGTCTAATTTTTAAAATGATACAAATGAACTTAGCTACAAAACAGAAACAGACCCACAGATACTGAAAACAAATCTATGGTTACCAAAGGGGAAACCTGGTGGGGAGGGGGAGATGGACAAACCAGGAGCTTGAGATTAACATACACACACAAGACAGACAACCAGAAAGGACCCACTGCACAGCACAGGGTCCCACTGCACACACACAAGACAGACAACCAGAAAGGACCCACTGCACAGCACAGGGAACTCAATATTCCCTGATAATCTACATGAGAAAATAAATGAATCTGAATGAATAATCTGAAAAAGAATGAATGTACATGCATAACTGAATCACCCTGCAGCACACCTGAAACTAAAACAATATTTTAAATCAACTATAATCCTTTTTTTTAATCAAGCTCTACTTGCTGCCTATCAGCAGAGAGCAACTGGCCTGCACTCAAGGAGTCATCAGTCTCATGAAAGCAAAACCCTGTCATCTGACTATTAAAAAAAGAAAAAAAGTTAAATAATATTTCTAAAAGCATGGTAAGAAAGCCATTATTCAAGTGGGTGAGTTATGACAGGTATAGGACCACTGTGATGGAACAAGGTTTTCCTTTTTAGAAAGTGTTCCCACGAAAACTCTGGGGAGCTAAAATGGCTGCCTGGGGTGCACAGCTGCCTCTATAATGGTTTCCTGAAGACAAACACTTAACACTTGCCAAGGAGCAAGTTGGCGGTCAATGGACAAAAAAATTACTACAGAAGCATCAGTGGTAAGGGGGATTCTGTATAGGATTCTCACTGAAGGCACTCCAGCATAATGAGCCACTACCTGGGGAATGGTGGTGAGTGAGCAAACTGATCTGATGTGGGGGTGGGGGCGGTGACTGTAGTTAAAATGACCTAGCAGAGTCGCTGGGGAAACTAGATTTTACAAGGACATCACCTCTGGCCTAAAAGGAAGTTCAGGAGTGAGAAAGTTTGGTTCAGCAAAAATTTTTTGTCCTCAGTGGTGAGGAACCCGCCTGCCAATGCAGGAGACATGGGTTCCATCCTTAAGTAGGGAAGACCCCTGGAAGAGGAAATGGAAACCCAGTCCAGTATTCTTGCTTGGACAATCCCATGGAGAGGAGCCTCGCAGGCTATATCCAAAGAGTTGCAAAGAGATGGACACAACTGAGGGACTACAAAACACCCAGCAGAGACCGTCCCTCCGTGCCACCCAGAACCCTGCCCAAAGCCCAAGCATTTCTCAAGCAGCGAGGTATTAATGATCCTGGGTGTGCTTAGGATTAATATTCATGTGTGTGTCCAGCAAGCGAAACAGAAATTCAAAACAGGAGGAAGGAAAGCTCCGCCCCGAACTACTAGCAACGGTCTGAGCTTTCCTCCCCACACCTTCTGACCGTTACCTGAGTCTCCTCTGGGGCGATGCAGTGAAGTAATAACACACAATTGCAGAACAAACACCCTTTTGGAACAACGCCTCCGCTACCCAGGCTGGAAACCTGAGATAGGGATCTACATGCAGCAGAGTCAAGATGGCGATGTGTCAGGCGGCGGGAATCCTGGCGCATGCGCTTCAGGAGCCACAACGTCGGCTCCCCAGAATCCTCCACGAGGGACTTCCGGGTTTCCCAGGTAATCGCCTCATGACTGGCCCGCGGCAGTTCGTGATACTAGAGCTACCAGCATCCTCCACGCTATCTTCCATGAACCTCCTGAATCTGAACTCCTGCTATTTTCAGTCAGAAGGTGATCTCCTGGGCAAGCAGCCGGCCAGACAGCATTTACATCACTCCCTCATCCCTACCTTGGTGCTAATTGCAGACCTCTATCATTTTATCTGTGACAATGGTTTTAGTGTATTTGCCCTCTGATGCCATCTAATCACACAAGGAACACACCCTTGTCTAACTCAATGAGATTAAGCCATGCCCGAGGGGCAACCTGGGATGGGCGGGTCATGGTGGAGAGATATGACAGGGTGTGGTCCGCCGGAGAAGGGAATGGCAAACCACTTCAGTATTCTTGCCTTGAGAACCCCATGAACAGTATGAAAAGACAAAATGATAGGATACTGAAAGAGAAACTCCCCAGGTCAGTAGGGGCCCAATATGCTACTGGAGATCAGTGGGGAAATAACTCCAGAAAGAATGAAAGGATGGAGCCAAAACAAAAAGAATACCCAGCTGTGGATGTGTCTGGTGATAGAAGCAAAGTCCGATGCTGTAAAGAGCAATATTGCATAGGAACCTGGAATGTCAGGTCCATGAATCAAGGTAAATTGGAAGTGGTCAAACGAGATGGCAAGAGTGAATGTTGACATTCTAGGAATTAGCTAACTAAAATGGACTGGAATGGGTGAATTTAACTCGGATGACCATTATATCTACTACTGTGGGCAGGAATCCCTCAGAAGAAATGGAGTGGCCATCATGGTCAATAAAAGAGTCCGAAATGCAGTACTTGGATGCAATCTCAAAAACGATAGAATGATCTCTGTTCGTTTCCAAGGCAAACCATTCAATGTCACAGTAATCCAAGTCTATGCCCCAACCAGTAACGCCGAAGAAGCTGAAGTTGAAAGGTTCTATGAAGACCTACAAGACCTTTTAGAACTAACACCCAAAAAAGATGTCCTTTTCATTATAGGGGACTGGAATGCAAAAGTAGGAAGTCAAGAAACACCTGGAGTAACAGGCAAATTTGGCCTTGGAATACGGAATGAAGCAGGGCAAAGACTAATAGAGTTTTGCCAAGAAAATGCACTGGCCATAGCAAATACCCTCTTCCAACAACACAAGAGAAGACTCTATACATGGACATCACCAGATGGTCGACACCGAAATCAGATCGATTATATTCTTTGCAGCCAAAGATGGAGAAGCTCTATACAATCAGCAAAAACAAGACCAGGAGCTGATTGTGGCTCGAACCATGAACTCCTTCTTGCCAAATTCAGACTGAAATTGAAGAAAGTAGAGAAACTACTAGACCATTCAGGTATGACCTAAATCAAATCCCTTATGATTATACAGTGGAAGTGAGAAATAGATTTAAGGGCCTAGATCTGATAGATAGAGTGCCTGATGAACTATGGAATGAGGTTCGTGACATTGTACAGGAGACAGGGATCAAGACCATCCCCATGGAAAAGAAATGCAAAAAAGCAAAATGGCTGTCTGGGGAGGCCTTACAAATAGCTGTGAAAAGAAGAGAAGCGAAAAGCAAAGGAGAAAAGGAAAGATATAAACATTTAAATGCAGAGTTCCAAAGAATAGCAAGAAGAGATAAGAAAGCCTTCTTCAGTGATCAATGCAAAGAAATAGAGGAAAACAACAGAATGGGAAAGACTAGGGATCTCTTCAAGAAAATCAGAGATACCAAAGGAACATTTCATGCAAAGATGGGCACAATAAAGGACAGAGATGGTGTGGACCTAACAGAAGCAGAAGATATTAAGAAGAGGTGGCAAGAATACACAGAAGAACTGTATAAAAAAGAGCTTCACGACCCAGATAATCGTGATGATGTGATCACTGACCTAGAGCCAGACATCTTGGAATGTGAAGTCAAGTGGGCCTTAGAAAGCATCACTACGAACAAAGCTAGTGGAAGTGATGGAATTCCAGTGGAGCTATTCCAAGTCCTGAATGATGATGCTGTGAAAGTGCTACACTCAATATGCCAGCAAATTTGGAAAACTCAGCAGTGGCCACAAGATTGGAAAAGGTCAGTTTTCATTCCAATCCCAAAGAAAGGCAATGCCAAGGAGTGCTCAAACTACCGAACAATTGCACTCATCTCACACGCTAGTAAAGTAATGCTCAAAATTCTCCAAGCCAGGCTTCAGCAATACGTGAACCGTGAACTTCCTGATGTGCAAGCTGGTTTTAGAAAAGGCAGAGGAACCAGAGATCAAATTGCCAACATGCTCTGGATCATGGAAAAAGTAAGAGAGTTCCAGAAAAACATCTATTTCTGCTTTATTGACTATGCCAAAGCCTTTGACTGTGTGGATCACAATAAACTATGGAAAATTCTGAAAGAGATGGGAATACCAGACCACCTGACCTGCCTCTTAAGAAATCTGTATGCAGGTCAGGAAGCAACAGTTAGAACTGGTCATGGAAGAACAGACTGGTTCCAAATAGGAAAAGGAGTACGTCAAGGCTGCATATTGTCACCATGTTTATTTAACTTATATGCAGAGTACATCATGAGAAATGCTGGACTGGAAGAAACACAAGTTGGAATCAAGATTGCTGGGAGAAATATCAATAACCTCAGATATGCAGATGACACCACTCTTATGGCAGAAAGTGAAGAGGGGCTAAAAAGCCTCTTGATGAAAGTGAAAGTGGAGAGTGAAAAGGTTGGCTTAAAGCTCAACATTCAGAAAACGAAGATCATGGCATCTGGTCCCATCACTGCATGGGAAATAGATGGGGAAACAGTGGAAACAGTGTCAGACTTTGTTTTTCTGGGCTCCAAAATCACTGCAGATGGTGACTGCAGCCATGAAATTAAAAGATGCTTACTCCTTGGAAGGAAAGTTATGACCAACCTAGATAGCATATTCAAAAGCAGAGACATTACATTACCAACAAAGGTTCGCCTAGTCAAGGCTATGGTCTTTCCTGTGGTCATGTATGGATGTGAGAGCTGGACTGTGAAGAAGGCTGAGCGCTGAAGAATTGATGCTTTTGAACTGTGGTGTTGGAGAAGACTCTTGAGAGTCCCTTGGACTGCAAGAAGATCCAACCAGTCCATTCTGAAGGAGATCAATCCTGGAATTTCTTTAGAAGGAATGATGCTAAAGCTGAAACTCCAGTATTTTGGCCACCTCATGCGAAGAGTTGACTCATTGGAGAAGACTCTGATGCTGGGAGGGATTGAGGGCAGGAGGAGAAGGGGACGACAGAGGATGAGATGGCTGGATGGCATCACTGACTCGATGGATGCGAGTCTGAGTGACCTCCGGGAGCTGGTGATGGACAGGGAGGCCTGGCGTGCTGCGGTTCATGGGGTCACGGAGAGTCGGACACGACTGAGCGACTGATCTGATCTGATCTGATCTGATCATTTTATCAAAGAGTCAGACACGACTGAGCGACTGATCTGATCTGATCTGATCATTTTATCTCCTATTGGGACCACAAAAGCTGTATTTTATTAATATCTAGAACAGAGAAAGTGTTCCCCAGCCTTCTGCGTAATGAAGGAGGCTGTCATATAATCTTTTTCCAAACACCCTCTTCTCCTTTCCACATCACACAATACATTATGAAGCCTAGTCTGGGGTGTGATCGTTCACAGTTTGAAAGCTGGTGCTCTGGTGTCACCGAGATTGAGAAGTAAGACCTTGTATCTCCACGTACAAGGAGTGCTGTTAAGCACAGACACCGCTTTAGTGGCCGTGAAAATTCTACTCTCTGATCACCCACTGCAGGGAGCATATTTGGGCAGTTACCTACTCTTGCCTCTGACATACTTCTCACTCATAACAGAATAGTAGCATACCACATACTTTTCTCGATCTTGCATTTTTCACCTATGGATATAAAGGTGAAAAATACAAATCAGATCAGATCAGATCAGTCGCTCAGTTGTGTCCGAGTTTTTGCAATCCCATGAATCAAAGCCCACCAGGCCTCCCTATCCATCACCAACTCCCGGGGTTCACCAGACTCACATCCATCGAGTCAGTGATGCCATCCAGCCATCTCATCCTCTGTAGTCCCCTTCTCCTGCTGCCCCTAATCCCTCCCAGCATCAGAGTCTCTTCCAATGAGTCAACTCTTCACATGAGGTGGCCAAAGTACTGGAGTTTCAGCTTTAGCATCATTCCTTCCAAAGAAATCCCAGAGCTGATCTCCTTCAGAATGGACTGGTTGGATCTCCTTGCAGTCCAAGAGGCTCTCAAGAGTCTTCTCCAACACCACAGTTCAAAGGCATCAATTCTTCAGCACTCAGCCTTCTTCACAGTCCAACTCTCACATCCATACATGACCACAGGAAAAACCATAGCCTTGACTAGACGGACCTTTGTTGGCAAAGTAATGTCCCTGCTTTTGAATATGCTATCTAGGTTGGTCATAACTTTCCTTCCAAGGAGTAAGCGTCTTTTAATTTCATGGCTGCACTCACCATCTGCATTGATTTTGGAGCCCAGAAAAATAAAATCTGACTCTGTTTCCACTGTTTCTCCATCTATTTCCCATGAAGTGATGGGACCAGATGCCATGATCTTCATTTTCTGAATGTTGAGCTTTAAGCCAACTTTTTCACTCTCCACTTTCACTTTCATCAAGAGGCTTTTTAGTTCCTCTTCACTTTCTGCCATAAGGGTGGTGTCATCTGCATATCTGAGGTTATTGATATTTCTCCCAGCAATCTTGATTCCAACTTGTGTTTCTTCCAGTCCAGCATTTCTCATGATGTACTCTGCATAGAAGTTAAATAAACAGGGTGACAATATGCAGCCTTGACGTACTCCTTTTCCTATTTGGAACCAGTCTGTTGTTCCATGACCAGTTCTAACTGTTGCTTCCTGACCTGCATACAAATTTCTCAAGAGTCAGATCAGGTGGTCTGGTATTCCCATCTCTTTCAGAATTTTCCACAGTTGATTGTGATCCACACATTCAAAGGCTTTGACATAGTCAATAAAGCAGAAATAGATGCTTTTCTGGAACTCTCTTGCTTTTTCCATGATCCAGCAGATGTTGGCAATTTGATCTCTGGTTCCTCTGCCTTTTCTAAAACCAGCTTGCACATCAGGAAGTTCACGGTTCACGTATTGCTGAAGCCTGGCTTGGAGAATTTTGAGCATTACTTTACTAGCGTGTGAGATGAGTGCAATTGTGCGGTAGTTGGAGCATTCTTTGGCATTGCCTTTCTTTGGGATTGGAATGAAAGCTGACCTTTTCCAGTCCTGTGGCCACTGCTGAGTTTTCCAGATTTCCTGGCCTATTGAGTGCAGCACTTTCACAGCATCATCTTTCAGGATTTGGAATAGCTCAACTGGAATTCCATCACCTCCACTAGCTTTGTTCGTAGTGATACCTTCTAAGGCCCACTTGACTTCACAGTCCAGGATGTCTGGCTCTAGGTCAGTGATCACACCATCATGATTATCTGGGTCATGAAGATCTTTTTGTACAGTTCTTCTGTGTATTCTTGTCATCTCTTCTTAATATCTTCTGCTTCTGTTAGGTCCATACCATTTCTGTCCTTTATCGACCCCATCTTTGCATGAAATGTTCCTTTGGTATCTCTGATTTTCTTGAAGAGATCCCTAGTCTTTCCCATTCTGTTGTTTTCCTCTATTTCTTTGCATTGATCACTGAAGAAGGCTTTCTTATCTCTTCTTGCTATTCTTTGAAACTCTGCATTCAGAAAAATACAGGCATGTTCCTATATAGACATATTCCTCATTCCAATGGTTACATAATACTTCACCGTGTAGAATAGATGCTGTATGACCCAGTGATTTTGCTTTTCATTGCATATCTTAGAAAAACTCTATTGTCTACAAAAAAAGTTAGAAAAATTCAAATGACCATCTACAGAGGAAAAGGAAAATCGTGGTTATTCAAATGAAAACATGTTATGCAGCCCTGAATGCAGGTGAGCTTACTAGTATGTAACTTTATATGACTGACTTAAATTAAGGGCTGATTTCCTTAATGGTTAAGCAGTAGTTATATAAAGAAGCTAGTAAGTATTAAATAGAATTGTTGTTGTTTAATTGCTAACTTTAAGTACTGTCTGATTCTTTTGTGACCCCATGGACTGTAGCCCACCAGGCTCCTCTGTCTATGGGGTTTTCCCTGACAAGAATACTGGAGTTGGTTACCATTTCCTTCTCCAACCCAAAGATCTTCCTAACCCAAAGATGGAGCCCTAGTATGCTGCATTGACAGGTGAATTCTTTACCACTTTGTCACTAGGGAAGCCCATTGAATAGAACAACCTAAGGGAAATGTTTGGGCTTCCTGGGTGGCCCAGTGGGTAAAGAATCTGCCTGAAATGCAGGAGACATGGATTTTATCCCTCGGTCAGAAAGATCCCCTGGAGGAGGAAATAGCAACACGCTCTAATATTCTTGCCTGGAGAATCCCATGGACAGAGGAGCCTGGTGGGATACAGTCTGTAGGGTCCAAAGAGTCAGACAAGACTGAAGAGATGGAGCACGTATACAGCCAAGGGAAATGTTTAGTACTGTGTCTTCCACAGATGAAGTGTGGTAATTATTAGTACTATTTGGCAAAGGGAACTGGCAGAGGCTGGAAGAGGGAGATTCATGTTACCTATGGAAAATAGTTGGTGAAACTGGTTTATCTACTATCTTGGAAAAAGATACATGATCATGGATTCTAGTTCCAGTGTGAGATAATGGCAGTACATGTTCCTTACTATCAGCTGTATTTAATGGGCTATCACAAGAAAGAGATGAATTCACAAAAGAGCTGGTCAATTTGAAACTAAGAGTGAAAGGGAATGAATGGATACCAGGAAAGCATGGTTTGTCAAGAGTAAAAGGAGAAGTTGCTCTCTGTGCCCAGGGAGTAAAAAATAAAACTGAGGAGGTCTTGAGCAGGAGGGTCTCTTAGACTTGCAGCAAGAATAAAACCAAGGGCATGACTTCTAATTCTTTAGTTATAATACCTAATGTTTTAAGGTATTCCAGACTGTAGGCACTGTTAGTCTTTGATACCCAGCAAATCTGATGAGTTGGACTAAATATTTCAGTGGGGAAAAAGCTATTAAAACCTGATTTTGAAAGAGAGGTTCATGCCTCTAACAATTAGGTAGAGAATGACAGCATCGTATAAAGGAAAGAGAACAGTAGATCATTAAATGGATCTAGAGAAGAACTCAGAGAAGGAAATGGCAACCAACTCCAGTATTCTTGTCTGGAAAATCCCATGGGTGGAGGAGCCTGGTAGGCTGCACTCCATGGGGTCGCTAGGAGTTGGACATGACTGAGTGACTTCACTTTCACTTTTCGCTTTAATGCATTGGAGAAGGAAATGGCAACCCACTCCAGTGTTCTTGCCTGGAGAATCCCAGGGATGGGGGAGCCTGGTGGGCTGCTGTCTATGGGGTCACACAGAGTCTCACACGACTGAAGCAACTTAGCAGCAGCAACAGCAGCAGAGAAGAACTATGGGTATAGCTATGGGGTCATTGGAATCAAAGTATCACATAAGAAATCTATTGTATTTTGAGGAAATTGAAGTCCAAATAAATCAGAAGCCTGACTTTAAAAATCTGTAATTTAGTCAAGACATAAAATGGCCCACTACCTCCCTCCATCCTTTGGGTAGGCACCCCTCTGAGAGACCAGTTTAGCTCCAAGGAGTGTAGCTTCTCAAATGCCCTTTTCAGAGATGGCCAGGGAGGAAAACCGAGAAGATAGTCTCTTCCTTCCATGGAAAAGGGTGGTTGTTGGGCTCCAAGCACTAAACCAGATGGAGCTATTAGGTTGGCTCCCTTCAAGAGAGGAGAGGGTGAGGGCTTCATGCTCTTTTCGTTCCAGTAGAGTTGGGTAGGGCCATATGACAAGTGAGTGGTGAGTGGAAGGGACATTGCCAGGCACTTGGGGGCTAGAGCATTGAAATGCAGTTGAAACATATTGCTGGACTCTCTGCCAGTTGAGATGGTAGCCATTTCATCACCCAGAGTCCCAGAGCTAGGAGACCTGTGAGCAAGCATACTGTGAGCAAGAAATGAAATGTCTTTGTTTTAAGGCAGGAAGAAGTGCAGGTCGTTTGCCACCATAGAATAACCTGGTTTGATGTGACTTATCAGTAAGAACAGAGTACAGTAAACATAAATTATAATAATGAAAATGTTAATGAGCAATATCACTAATATATTACTTACTAATGGTACCCTCTTATCTTATATTACTAAAAGTTTGCATAGAATAGATAATGGACATTTATATTATGTTTACTTAATATGTCTCCTCTGTTTAATTGCTTCCTTTTTGCCTCTTAAGATTTCCTGTTTCCTCACGGAGGCTTATCTTTACTCCTTCTACCAGAATATTAGCAATCACTTAAATTGTTCATTTTCTCATTCTCATTTTATATTAATGCTTATACTTCCTTGGCTCAGGTGGCAAAGAATCTGCCTGCAATGCAGGAGAGGCGGGTTCAGTCCCTGGGTGGGGAAGATCAACTGAAGAAAGGAATGGCAACCCACTACAGTATTCTTGCCTAGAGAATCCCATGGACTGAGAAGCCTGGCGGGCTACAGTCTATAGGGTCACGAAGAATTGGACACGACTGAATGACTAACATGTTCACTTTGAATTTCCTTGAACAAAGGAAGAACTTTCTTTGTGTTATGCCCACTTTCATGCTTTTCCTTGAGCAAGAGGAGGGTCTTCTTTGAATGCACTCAGCATCAACAGAGCACCTGGGCAAATTCCCTCTGTCCCTGGTCTCTGATCACTGGGTGAGGATTGAATTATCTTCTCAGAGGAAGCAGGGGTTCTCAGAGGAAGCAGGGGTGTTGGACACAGCGCTGATCTTCTGATCATTCAGTTATTTGTGGCAGAAAACCCCTGCCACCTTCTGGACTCTCAGGATGACTCTCACTCTTACCATGTCTTGGTGACTTCTCTTATTTCAGGTGGAATTTACATCTAAAGACAACATTTTATTTCTCACACTAAAAACAGCAGCTCTTGGTAACCCATTTATTCTGCTACAGTCTTTAAAGAACTTAAAAAAAAAAAGCAAGGTCCACCAAAACTTAAATCTTTCTTGATTTCCTAGTTCATTCTAATGGTTCATATTTTTAAATATATATATATATTCTATTTCTTGGAGAAAAATTTTACCAAGGATCAAAAGAAGAAACCCTAGAATTTAAATGGGGACATCTATATATCACAGTGGATTTCTTCTCAAACTGACAATGTTTAAGTTTTAAGCAAATAAAGTACCAGTTAATGTGAAACTCAATCACAAAGACTTGAGATTTTTGCTTTATGAAAACGGAGAATTGAAGTTCTTTTATGCCATAAATGTGCATTCAGAGTCTGTGAACCATGCTGTGTTTTTATTTAGGGGTAGAATGTTTTCCTGTCAAACCCCATTCTTCCCATTTCCAGGTAGAAACATGGTATGGGGTGCCTCTCTTGGCTTCCTGCTCATTCATAAGACACTGTGGCACAGCCCACTCCCAGTGCCCACCAATCCTACTCTAGGACATAATTTCTCCTGGTTCTGTTCTTCACTTACTTCATATCCTGTGCTTGATGGGAGTATGTGACATGCTGCTCGGACACTATTCAATTAGCATTTGTCTTTATGCTGGTGCCCTTGCTTACTGCATATGTTGCTTACAGCTGCAGTCTAAGGGACTCTGCAGGGCTGGAGAAACCACGCATTCAGGAGTCCTGTGTGCAGTTGGTAACAGACCAGTTACATGCCTTATGAAGGTAATCAGGAGACAGATCTGGAGAATGTGGAGATCTCCACATTCTGGTACCATGAGCTAATGGGAACAAGGTTTGCGGGGACGGGGGGTGGGGGTGGGGGCTGGTGGTGGAGGGACTTAGTGTGCTAATGGGCTTCCCAGTTCTCTCAGTGGGTAAAGAACCTGCCTGCAATGCAGGAGACACTGGAGATGTGGGTTCAATTCCTGGGTCTGGAAGATTCCTTGGAGGAGGATACGGAAACCCACCCCAGTACTCTTGCCTGGAAAATCCCATGGACAGAAGAGCTTGGCGAGCTACAGTCCATAGGTCAAAAAGAGCTGGACACGATTGAAGTGATTGAGCACAGCATGGCACTCAGTAACTCATTCCAGGAAGCTCCGGATTCCACAGAGGAATCTTAGAAGAAAAAAATGAAAAATTAGACGTCTACACACTTTTAGGCTAAGGAAGCAGGGAAGCTTAGTCTGGAGAATGGAAAGCAGGGGAATGATTAGATGTGTTTCCTAGCTGTTGATCATAACTAATGAGGATAAAGTGGAAAACTCCTGAATAGAGAAAACAACAGGAAAGAGGTTTTCTCAAAACATCGTCAGAGGCGGCATGACTTCCCTGTTGCAGCTCTGCCGCTGCTTCTTAGGTCAAATCTCAGAAACTCAAGAGACCTCTGTTTCCTCACATTTACAACAATGGCAATCAAAGACCTTAAACTAAGATATTTTGCTTACAATTCTAAAAGTGTAATTGATTCTACAATTAAAACATATAAATTTTATAAAATGTTAAAGGGCTTTAAGTATTGACAAAATGTAGACTAAATGAATAATTTTTTTTTTAAACCAATTACTTCAAAACTTCCAAGCATTGGAACTTCCAACCCTGGTGGTCCAGTGGTTAAGACTCCACGCTTCCACTGAAGAAGGCAGGGGTTCAATCCCTGATCAGGGAAGTTCCGCATGCTTTGAGGTACAGACAAAAAGAAAGAAAATCATTTCAAACATGAACATTCTAAGGTAAGCAAAGCCTCTTTATGTGTGCCCAGTCATGTCTGATTCTTTGCGACCCCATGGACTGTAGCCTGCCAGGCTCCTCCGTCCATGGAATTTCCTAAGCTCTCTAACTTTGTCTAAATTGAGAAAATGTATTGTCTATGTCAAATGGCATTTCCTTTTTATGCATGCATGCATGCTCAGTTGCTCAGTCATGTCTGACTCTTTGCAACCTTATGGACTATAGCCTGCAAAGCTCCTCTGCCCTTGGAATTTTCCAGGGAAGAATACTGGAGCGAGTTGCCATTTCCTGCTTCAAGGGATCTTCCCAACCCAGGGATCACAGCCACATCTCTAACATCTCCTGCATTGGCAGGCAGATTATTTACCACTGCACCAACCACCTGAGAAGCCCCTCATTTTTTAAAACCCACCCAATAATATAATAAAACAATAATCATATGAATCATTGCATCTTGACATATGATTTAGGTGTCCTATTTCCTTGCTCCCCACAACAGCACATAACCACACACTCATTTATACACATATGTACACTCACACACCTCATACCCATGTACTATGTACATTTCCTACCAGTTTTCTAAAGGTGAAAGTAGAATGAATAATGCTTCCCTCATGTTATTCCTGAAGAAGCTCAGACACTAAGAGATCAGACACGAAGAGATCAGGTGATTTGCTTAAATTTATTTCACACAAGATATAAATTGTGAAGATAAGAAACAAGTCAAAATTCCCTGTCTACCATCCTAGTGGTCAGAAGTAGACTTTAATGCCTCTAGCCATGATTCTTGCATGAATCACATCAAATAAATATAAGGATGAGGTCACTTTTGATTGCACAAAATAATTTTACTCTACTCCTTAAGAAAAAAAAAAATAGGGAGGGAGACAGGATCGCTGAGAAGATGTCATTGGCGGATGTTGTCAGAGTGTCTCTCTACCAGTTTTTTTGTGAAGGCTTCCCTGATAGAGTTTCACTGCTTGACAGCGAAATGCCTCTTCCTGTGTAGGACTGAAAGGAAAAGATAACCGAGTGACTGTACACTATGTCAATGGCAAGAAAAACTGTATCTTTTTCACCTCCAAAGCCTGAAAGCCCTTTGAATACTTAAGCCAGGATCTCCTAAGAGGAATCTATTTTCCATGTAATGGTGTGAATTTCCCACTTGAAAACTAAATATTCATGACTTCATGAAAGAGCTAAGCTTCTGCAGGAAAAAAAAAAGATTCTAAGTCCATTTTATACATTTTGGACAAGATAGTATTTGACATACTCTATATGTTCTGAATAGTATTATAATTTCAAATAAATCTCCACTGACATCATTTCAGTAGTGTCAGATCCTTAAAACCATCTGATAGGTGAAGTGCCCTCTTTGTGGATTAACCAAGTAGACATGACGGAGATGTAGAGGAGGGGAGAGAAAGCCGGCCAAGACGATACTTCCTCTTATGTTCTGAACTGGAATTGGCCCTCATCTCAGACCTGCTTTTCTTGCCAAGCATCTTACAAAGTCCTCTGGAACTTCTTTATGGCTCAATGCCTGGGGCGTTTCTCAGCACAGTCAGTATCTAGTAGAAAGAGTTTTTCTGGCTCTCTTTCTCTCTCTGGGGAAAATATTAAGCAAAGTGGATTACACGGAGCTGTCTTCTGTACAAACTGAGCCAAGTGGGAAAATCAGGTGTGGCTAACACACCTGGTCACAATGATTCTATACAAGCACATGGCCTTATAAACTGAATAAATGTGTTCAGAACTTGTCGGGATGTTCTTTGCACATGGAGGACCATACCTGTTCCTTTATGTAATTTCTCCCTTCACCATCCCACCCACAGGAAGTAACTTCCTGCTCACTCCAAACATTCTCACTGGTTTTGTTGAATGAAATACAAAAAGCACTTGAATGCCACATTTTGTGCTGAAGAGTTAGTAGATGAATATATAACTCTTTCATTCCATTTTGTAGATAACATCAAAATACCTAAGAAAATGTACATTTTTTTTAAATAAAGGTCTGTTATTTTATTTTTGCTGGGCTGGATCTTCACTGCTGTGTGCAGGCTTTCTCTACTTGTGGTAAGCAGGAGCTACTTTGCATTGTGGTGCGCGGGCTTCTCATCGTGGTGGCTTCTCTTGTTGCAGAGCAGGGACTTCAGTAGTTGTCGTGCATGGGTTTAGTTTCTCTGTGCCTTGTGGGGTTTTCCTGAAGCAGGGATCAGACCCATGTCCCCTGCGTTAACAGGTGGATTCTTAACCACTAGACCACCAGGGAAGCCCCCCACAAAATACATTTTTATTTTTAGGTACAACCTTAGAAGTTCAGAGGTGGGGAAGCCATCAAGCCTGAAACGTCATTGTTTTTCACTAATTCAGCTGAGCCCTGAAACCTCTCAGCCAAATAGATATACATTTTTGCTACTATTCCTATTTTATGTCCAATTTTCCTTAAAAAGGAGAGAATAGATTCCTAAAACTTCTTCTTGGTCTTCAGTAAAACATTCCATTTACTGGAAGCTGGTAAACATGGAAAGACCTAGAGATGATCATACTAAGTGAAGTAAGTCAGACAGAGAAATCACTGATATTGCTTACATGGTCTTCCCTAGTGTCTTGGTGGTAACGAATCTGGCTGCAGTGCAGGAGATGCGGGAGACACAGGTTTGATCCCTGGTTTGGGAAGATCTCTTGGAGGAGGGCATGGCAACCCACTCCAGTATTCTTGCCTGGAGAATCCCATGGACAGAGGAGCCTGGTGGGATAGTCTATAGGGTTGGACATGAATGACGCGACTGAGCACAGCATCACTTACATGCAGAATCTAAAATGTAACACAAAAGAATACAAAAGAACCTACCTGCAAAACAGACTCACAGACACAGAGAACAGACTTGTAGTTGCCAAGGGTCGGGGGAGGCATAGGGTGGAAGGTAGGGATTAGGAAGTACAAATCATTATATACAGAATGACATATAAAGAATATATAAAAGACATATACAGAATACAGATAAACAACAAGGTCATACTGTATAATACAGAAAACTACACTCAGTGTCTTGTGATAAACCATAATGGAAAAGACATGAAAAATACTGTGTGTGTGTGTGTGTGTGTGTGTGTGTGTGCATAACTGAGTAACTTTGCTGTACAGTAGAAATTAACACACATTTTAAATCAACTGTGATTCAGTAAAATTTTTAAAATGGTCAGGGAGGTAATCCTGGGCAGATGACAAGGTAATACCAGCCTCAAAATGGCATTAGCTTCCATTACTTCTGGGCTTCCCTGGTGGCTCAGCCGTAAACAATCTGCCTGCAATGCAAGAGATGTGGGTTCAATCCCTGGGTCGGGAAGATTCCCCGGAGAAAGAAATGGCAACTCGCTCCAGTATTCTTGAGTGGCCAATCCCATGGACAGAGGAGCCTGGTGGGCTACAGTTCATAGGGTCACAAAGAGTCGGACATGACTGAAGCAACCGAGCATACACATGTGCATGTACGTTACTTCTGGAATGGGATGAATATTTCTCCAGCAGAGACTTCAACTCTGTCTCAATGTAAAAAGTTTTCTTTGCATGCTATCTGTCTAGGTATTTCCCTTTGACTCGAGGTATCTAATTCTTCCTTTCATTTATGTGTTCATAGAAAGTCTAAAACCAAAGGGTTAAATGATTATTAAAGTACCTATGGGAGAAAGAGGTGAGGGAGAAGCCACTGGATGGCTCAAACGAATTAGAAATGTTGATTACTACTTCTCCTGCTCGAGGCCAGCAGTATTTGTGGTGTTTCAGGCCCAAGGGTGCCAGGCCAACTGTGGAAAAGACAAAATTAATTAATGTTTTCTGAGATTAATTAGAAAATTAAATGGAAGTCTAGTGAAAACCAGCATGGCTTAGCTGCCTGGATTTACAACTGTGTGTCCCTAAATTTTAGAGTTGTTCAAAAATGCTGTGTATTATTCAAATAAAAATGATAGTCAGATTAGCTGCAATCATTTTTTACAACTCCAGCATCCAATTCCAAACTGAATCAACTATACACCAATAAAATTAATTTTAAATTTTTAAAATTAAAAAAAATAAATAACCACACACACACAAAAAAAGCAAGGTTGTACTGTATAGCATAGGGAACTCTACTCAATATCTTATAATAAACCATAATGGAAAAGAAGATGAAAAAACATACACACACACACACACACACACACACATATATATATAATTTTCTTCACATGTCCACATTGAGCTGTCAGATAATCAAAATGAAATAAAAATTAACCAGTTATCAACTGACATAAATCCATCAATGGGGTCCTTATTATTGTTTAATATGATCAGTATTTAAGGGTATTCATTAATTGAAAATTATTTTTAGGTGACAACAATTCTGAGTAAATTCAATTAGCTTTTTATGACTTTAGAGGTATCTTATTCTCACAAGCTCTGCTAAGGATCTTGTTTAGGCAACTGCTGCCAACTTCCTAAATCCAGCCTCTCTGAGCTTGTTTTTTGCTGGCCTCCATTGCTTGGGGCTTTCCAGGTGGCGCTAGTGGGTAAAGAACTCACCTGCCAATGCAGGAGACATAAGAAACTCGGGTTTGATCCCTGGGTTGGGAAGATCCCCTGGAGGAGGGCATGGCAACCCACTCCATTATTCTTGCCTGGAGAATCCTATGGAAAGAGCAGCCCTACAGTCCATGGGGTTGCAAACAGCTGGACACAACTAAAGCAACTTAGCATACACACTGTTGCTTGAATCTCCTGATGCCCTAAGATGGAGTATATAGTGAGATAAACAGGAAAAAAAAACCAAACTAATCTGCTTAATATCAGCTAAGCACTCATCAGACCCAGTAAGATGAAGCAGAAATTTGACTATGGAATATTTTATGTTTCAGAATCCTGTGATTAGCAATAAAGCAGAAAATTCTACCCATTTTCACACCTACATTTCTTAATCTTATTTTTTTTTTAAATTTTTAAGGGAGAATAGCAGTAGGTTTATTCTGTTTTGTTTCAAAGCACATCTGATACAGTGTCAACAATGGTCAGCATGAAAAATGTTAAGTTTTGAGATGATTAGTATTGTGCAATTTTTATTTTTCCTGTTGCACTTTTAATGAAATTTATAAAGTTTGCCCTTTTATCTTTCTTCAGTTACTGAGTTAAATAAGACTTCATTATTTAAAAATTGAGATTATAAATAAAAACTAAAACTCACCTTCTTTGAAATATAATAAAGTTATATCTCACGGTGTAATTATTAACATTTTTAGTATTTAGATTGGTATTTAGATTAGTATATAGATTAGTATTTAGATTTCTCAAAGAGTCCTCAGGGGAATCTCATTTGATAAGATGTCCCTTGAATAATGTTTTTTGTGATGAAATAAATAGAACTGTTGTGCTGGACAAGACTCTTGAGGATCCCTTGGACAGCAAGATCAAACTAGTCAATCCTGAAGGAAATCAACATTGAATATTCATTGGAAGGACTGAGGCTGAAGCTTCAATACTATGGATACCTGATACAAAAAGCTGACTCATTAGAAAAGTCCCTGACGCTGGGAAAAATTGAGGGCAAGAAGAGAAGGGGCAACAGTGGATGAGATGGTTAGATTGGATCATCAAAATAATGGACATGAGCAAACTCCAAGCAATAATAAAGGAGCAGGAGGGGATATATGTATACATACAGCTGATTCACTTCGTTGTAGAGCAAAAACCAACACAACAGTGAAAAGTGACTGTACCTCAACAACAACAACAAAGAAGCAAAGCCCGTAACTTCCTAAAGTGATTGAATCCCTCATGAGCACTTCATCCTGATTTCAGTTCAGTTCAGTACAGTTCAGTTGGTGAGTTGCATCCGACTCTTTGGGACCCCATGAATCGCAGCACACCAGGCCTCCCTGTCCATCACCAACTCCCAGAGTTTACCCAAATTCATGTCCATTGAGTCAGTGATGCCATCCAGCCATCTCATCCTCTATCATTCCCTTCTCTTCCTGCCCCCAATCCCTCCCAGCATCAGAGTCTTTCCCAATGAGTCAACTCTTTGCATGAGGTGGCCAAAGTACTGGAGTTTCAGCCTCAGTGTCAGTCCTTCCAATGAACACCCAGGACTGGTCTCCTTTAGGATGGACTGGTTGGATCTCCTTGCAGTCCAAGGGACTCTCAAGAGTCTTCTCCAACACCACAGTTCAAAAGCATCAATTCTTCGGCACTCAGCTTTCTTCACAGTCCAACTCTCACATCCATACATGACCACAGGAAAAACCATAGCCTTGACTAGATGGACCTTTGTTGGCAAAGTAATGTCCCTGCTTTTGAATATGCTATCTAGGTTGGTCATAACTTTCCTTCCAAGGAGTAAGCATCTTTTAAGCAATCACCATCTGCAGTGATTTTGGAGCCTCCCCAAAATAAAGTCTGCCACTGTTTCCACTGTTTCCCCATCTGTTTGACATGAAGTGATGGGCCCAAATGCCATGATCTTCGTTTTCTGAATGCTGAGCTTTAAGCCAACTTTTTCACTCTCCTCTTTCACTTTCATCAAGAGACTTTTTAGTTCCTCTTCACTTTCTGTCATAAGGGTGGTGTCATCTGCATATCTGAGGTTATTGATATTTCTCCCGGCAATCTTGATTCCAACTTGTGCTTTTTCCAGCCCAGCATTTCTCATGATGTACTCTGCATAGAAGTTAAATAAGCAGGGTGACAATATACAGCTTTGACGTCTTCCTTTTCCTATTTGGAACCAGTCTGTTGTTCCATGTCCAGTCCTAACTGTTGCTTCCTGTCCTGGTTTAGAGGAAAATAAACTATCTCGCTTGTTGGGCTTCCCCGTTGTCTCAGTGGTAAAGAATCCAGCTACTAATACAGGAGATGATGGAGCCCTGGGTTCAACCTCTGGTTTGAGAAGATACCCTGGAGAAAGAAATGGCCACCCACTTCAGTATTCTTGCCTGGAGAATTCCATAGACAGAGGAGCCTGGCGGGCTATGGTCCATGGACTTGCAAAGGGTCAGACATGACTGAGCTACTAATACAACAACTAACAAAACTATCCTGATTAGCATAAAAACCTCTTCAACAGGGACCTCTTCAACAGCTTCGCTGAGAAATCACTTCTTTGATGAAATAAAAACCACAAGAGCACACACACACATATTCAAAATTTCTTCAAAACTATCCTTTTTGTTTGAAAATTGAATATAACAACAACAAGAAAAGGGGGTTGCAAATTATAATATGCTCTCAAAATTACAGGTCAGTTACACCCATCTGAGAGGTCTTTTTTTTTTTTCTTTTCCATCCTTCTCTCTGTCTTTCCCTAGCATGACTTTCCTTTTCTTTTATTACTGTTCAGGTAGCACTGTGGATAAAGACATCAGGAAAAAAACACCAGTGCCCAAGACACTTTGATGGCCTTTTCACTGTGTAATTATACTTGCTCTCAATAACACTAAAGGCATCGCTTATTGGTGGTGGCAGAAAGACCTTCTTTTTCAGAGGTAGATGGATTGTTTCTGCGGGCCTTGATGGTCTTCAAATTATCTGAGCGCAGAAAAGAGAGCAGTGTGGATTTTATTTTAACTCATTTTATTTCTGAATTTATTTTCCAGTGGCTGGGAGGTGGTGACTGGCCCCAGCAGTCAAGTCAATTCTTATCTGTGGGACTTGATTACGTTTGGACCCGGTCGCTCATTTTGAGCAAGACACAGTTAATGAGGAGAGAAATGAAAAGTGCATCAAGACCCAGTGTGTTTGTGGTAATTTGTGACACATTTACTCCCCAGTTCTTTGTTTATTCCTCCCCCTTCTGTGCAGGTTCTCTAGAAAAAGGAGCAGATAAGCGAATTCACTGGTAGACAGTTAAGGATGTGGTAGGTAATGAATCTCTCTCTGTATCTCTGACTGCATTGTTGGCAGTAATTGGGGCACCGTTCATCTCTACAGTAAAATGCCAGGAGAGCTCATCTTAAAGAAACATCTTTTTTCCCCCATTATTTCACAACATATTTTTCATTGACACTGCTAGTTTCCATTTTCACTACGTCTTTTTTTTTTTTTTTGGTGTGCTCTTTGCCACTTTTCTAAATAATAGTCCATTAAACAGTTCACAGTGTGTGTTCTGTAGAAATGTAAAAAAGTGATTGGATGGTACTAATTAAGGAGAGATTTTGTTTCCACTCACTGCAGATCAATGGTGGGTTACATTAAAGCTGCATTTTGTGATGAGTTTAACACAAAAGAACAGCTGTGCTAAATACATATTTCAAGACATCCAGGTAGGTCGCATAAACATTGCTTTCTTTGAAAAGTTTATGTGTTCCCTCTATAAATTCTACTTGCAGAACTGTGGGGAGACACAAAGGCTAATTATTCACTACCATTATTATTAATTTGAGTAGAAACTGTTAAGGATAAAATTGGGATAACTTCAGTTACTGCTAGTTCTTACTGTGAGTCCTTCAGTGTATTGGTTCTGCTATGGTATTTTTCCAGTCTGATTTTTAACAAAATGTCCAATTGAATCAGATTTTCTCTTTTCTTTTTTTTTTTAATAATAATTTTGAGTTGGAGAATTCAATTCAGTCGCTTAGTCATGTCCAACTCTTTGCAATCCCATGGACTGCACAAAGCCAGGCTTCCCTGTGCATCACCAACTTCCCAAGCCTACTCAAACTCCCGTCCATCGAGTCCGTGATGCCATCCAACTATCTCATCCTCTGTCGTCCGCTTCTCCTCCTGCCCTCAATCTTTCCCAGCATCAGGGTCTTTTCCAATGAGTCAGCTCTTCACATCAGGTGGCCAAAGTATTGGAGTTTCAGCTTCAGCATCAGTCCTTCCAATAAACACCCAGGACTGGTCTCTTTTAGGATAGACTGGTTGGACCTCCTTGCAGTCCAAGGGACTCTCAAGAGTCTTCTCCAACACCACAGTCCAAAAGCATCAATTCTTCAGCGCTCAGCTTTCTTTATAGTCCAACTCTCACATCCATACATGACTACTGGAAAAACCATAGCTTTGACTAGATGGACCTTTGTTGGCAAAGTAATGTCTCTGCTTTTTAATATGCTGTCTAGGTTGTTCACAGCTTTTCTTCCAAGGAGCAAATGTCTTTTAATTTCATGGCTATAGTCACCAGATCAGATCAGATCAGATCAGTCGCTCAGTCGTGTCTGACTCTTTGCGACCCCATGAATCGCAGCACGCCAGGCCGCCCTGTTCATCACCAACTCCCGGAGTTCACTCAGACGCATGTCCATCGAGTCAGTGATGCCATCCAGCCATCTCATCCTCTGTCGTCCCCTTCTCCTCTTGCTCCCAATCCCTCCCAGCATCAGAGTCTTCTCCAATGAGTCAACTCTTCACATGAGGTGGCCAAAGTACTGGAGTTTCAGCTTCAGCATCATTCCTTCCAAAGAAATCCCAGGGCTGATCTCCTTCAGAATGGACTGGTTGGATCTCCTTGCAGTCCAAGGGACTCTCAAGAGTCTTCTCCAACACCACAGTTCAAAAGCCTCAATTCTTTGGTGCTCAGCCTTCTTCACAGTCCAGCTCTCACATCCATACATGACCACAGGAAAAACCATAGCCTTGACTAGATGAACCTGCAGTGACTTTGGAGCCCCCAAAAATAAAGTCTCTCACTGTTTCAATTGTTTCCCCATATATTTGCCATGAAGTGATAGGACCAGATGCTATTGAAGAGGAGCAATGTCAATGAGTTTTGTGGCTTAACTACAGCTCTTCTCATGAATTTTATCTTTACTATGCAGTAGGATTTATTTGTTCCCATGGAATGTTGTTTTCCTCTACACAAGTTTGAGGAAATGCCATTCAGTTCTGTGGGTAACCATGAACGTTCATTAAAGACTCAAGTACCTGGATTAATAGAATTAGAGAGCAGAGGAAGAGAAATTACCTAAATCGTTCATGTCAGTTTAGCCTGCAGGGACTTCACCTCTGACTATACATGTGCAACTCAGATTTATACACAGTTCTTTCAGTAAATGCTATTCTTTGTGCTACTTTTTTAAAAATGTTTACATATACACAATAGATGTGCGCTTAGTTGCTAAGTCAGGTCTGACTCTTGTGACTCCATGGACTATAGCCAGCCAAGTTCCCCTGTCCATGGATTTCCCAGGCAAAAATACTAAAGCGGGTTGCCATTTCCTTCTCCAGGGCAACTTTCCAGTCCAGGATTCGAATGCACATCTCCTGTGGCTCCTGCATTGCAGGAGGATTCTTTACCACTGAGCCATCTGGGAAGCCCTTATACAAGTAGATACTTTACAGCAACTTTCTGCTCCAGCTACCTTCTGCTCCAGCTTTAATGTCACTCGTCTACAACAATGTCTACCGCAGTTACGGGTTTACCTCATGAGATACCCTCATAAATAGGATGTTGCTATAACAATGATTTTTGTCAAACATGATCTCTGCTTAGCTTTGGGCATGACAGGTTGGACTTTCAAACCTGAATGAGGTTGATGAAAAGGCTTACAAGGGAGGAGGACTCCAGGATGACTTTCCTGATTCCACATTTGACTTGCTGGATGACTTGAGACCATTAACCCTGCATCTCTGTTCAGTCATCGGTAGGACTCTGCTTAATGGGAATGAGGGTTACATGGCAACCCCAGTATGCAACTGGTTTCAAAGGGTCCTGTCTCTTGAGGAGGATGCAAGCCAGGTTGTAGAGATGGAGAATCAGATGGCAAAAGGGCAAAATTCTTTTAGGGAATTGGATAGTGAAAAGGCAAATTTGTTTCAACCCAGACAGAAAGCTTAGGAGGCTATGGTTGGTTACAGAGCTCAGCTTTTCAGAGACTACAGAATTCATTTTGGTTTTGAATTCAAGAAAATAGTCTTTCATCTTTTTATTTGTATTCCAGGGCAATAAGATGAGAAGGAAATGCAAGTCTCAAGGGTGATGTGAATGACATTGTGTTTGTGTAAGTATATCCATGTGTATCGTTATGTGTTGGGCTTCCCTGGAGGCTCAGATGGTAAAGAACCTGCCTGCAATGCAGGAGACTCGAGTTTGATCCCTGAGTCAGGAGGATTCCCTGGAGAAGGGAATCGCTTCTCATTCCAGTATTCTGCCTGGAGAATCTCATGGACAGAGGAGCCTGCTGGGTGGCTCAGTGATACAGAGTCCACCTGCCAGTGCAGGAGATGCGGGTTCGATCCCTTTGTTGGGAAGATCTCCTGGAGAAGCAGATGGCAACCCTCTGCAGGATTTTGCCTGGGAAATCCCATGGACAGAGGAGCCTGGTGAGCCGTAGTCCATGGGTCGCAAAACAGTTGGTTATGGCTAAGTGACTAATTTACATTTTTATGTATATTTTCCCACAATGATTATGTTATTTTCCTTTATCCCCAGACATGTGAACTCTGCATCTCAGTTATCTTATTTATAAAATCAGAATAGTGCTCTCCTTACCTAAGACTCCTCAAGAAAGCTTAAAGAATCCAGAAATAGTGTATGGGGAAGCCCTTTAGAAAATAGAGATCACTGTTAAGTTACTGTTGTCAGCGTGTCATGGCATGGCTGTGGTGGAAATTGGCACTGATCATACATGAGACAGTCAAATTGATTTTAATTGTTTCTTTCAACAAATATGTATTGAGCACTTTCTATAAGCAGGCAGTGTTTTTGGCTCTTGGAATACAGCAAACAGACGCACAAAGCAAACAAAATGTCTTACCCTCAGGGAATTTATGTTTGAACACATGTCCCTGCTTGTAAGGTCACCTTGTTCCTTCAAGAGGCAGAAAATGGTCTTGTTTTGGTGTGTGTGTATGTGTGGTGTGTTTTTGTGCGTGCGTGTTTTTCTACTTAAAAAGGGAACAAGCACAGGAAAACGTCAGCCTTTTTCCAACTCTAAGTTATGAGTGAGCGGTAAGTGAAATGAACATGAAATCATTTCAGAAACTCTGAGGTCCAGAATTAACTGCTCTTGATTCTGCGTTCCTATGAGATGTCATAAATTCTACGTCCTTCCTTCTTTTCCGATCCCCACTGTACATGGGGTGTACACTGTACGCCTCCATGAGGCATACATGGGGTGGTGAGCTCTCTGATGGACTAGAATAGGAGGCTGGAGCATCTCTTCTCTTCAGCTCAGGGAATCCAGAGACTTACACAAGGACTGCAAATCAGCAAGGGCTCTGGGTCCAGTGGTAGGAGTTAAAGGCTAAGTTAGGAATGTGAGGGCCTAGGAGCCCTGGGGGAGGGGATGGAGAGTCTCTACAGACAACAGAGTTATCCATCACTAGGTACTGCTTTCCCACCAGTTGGCTGGGGATTATTTGGATATTGTTATTAATATTTGGGCTCAACAAATGATTAATGATTTCCAGAAGGGAGATGAGAATTGTCATGCAAGAGAAGTAGAAACGCCACAAATACCACATGGAAAAATCTGGAATGGAATGTAAGTTCTAATCTTTGCTCTTTAAGTCACTAGAACAGGTTACTTAAAACTCTTGACTTTTGTTATCCTGATCTTTACAGAGGGAGAGACATCTCCAATATATAAGATAGCTATCACATAGACTGGATGTCTGTGCTTCTCCAATGTGTTTTATAAAATCGCAGCCAACACTGAACCATTGCTTCCAGGGGAAATACGGGGCTAGGATCCTAGAGAGCTCCTGTCCACATTTTCATCAACCTTGTTTTATGTGTGTTTTGCTTAAAGATACTTATTTAATACATAGCACTGAGTCATAAACATCGAGCTCACCTCCAACAGCACCCTAACTCATGACTGAAGGAAGCTTATATAAAGTGTATTTTTTTGTCTAAGGTACATCCTAGTTATTTCATGCTTCTGAACACTAGAAAGCACTTCAGCTTTGCATTTAGGAGGTTTTTTGAAAGAATGAAATCACCAGTAACAATCACAAGAGTGAAAAAAACCAATGCACTAAATAGAGGAAGAGAAGGAACCTTGTTTACTGTACGAGGTCAAAAACAAACAATCAAAACATCTCTTGTTCTTCCTCAGCTGGTAATACATGTCTATGGTAGCTCAAAATTTTTACTACTTGGTACATATTTGCATGTGATCCTAAAAGTACAGGTGTCCAGTATTGATTTTGGAATTACAAATAAATTTTGGCAAGTAGACAAAATTACAAATATGTAGTCTATAAGGAATGAGGATTGATGTTTCTTTTAAATAATATTTTATTTGCTGTTATGATCTTTAATAGCAAAAAATGTTACAAGAAAAGAAATATAAAACAGGAGTATAATGTTGTTTACATTTATTTATTCACACATGTCACTCAAAAATATTATTCCTGAATTTAGTACTTATTTTTTCTAGTTTTGTTAATCTATTTCTTTCATTGTCTAAGAATCCCCAATAATAACTCACAGTTTTAAGAGCTGTCATAAATTATTGCACAAGTCTGTCTTGTAATTATAATTATACCTTTATATTTCACCAAAATTTTACCATCTAAAACACATACAGAAAAATGTTCTCTTTTTTCTGATTTTCCAAGTGAATCTAAGTGGCATGTCTTGTTTTTATATCAGATATCATGCTATGTAGGAGATATGATAACCTATGTCAAATATAGGACCACAAGATCATTCACAGTGTAAAATTCAGGGGAGCCTCAAATAATGGCCTTTTAAAGGCATTGGGAAAGTTCAAAGCCAAATTAGAGGGGTTAACCCAGTACTAAGTAGAAGCCAAACTTCAATTCATCCTCATCAAAATGCTGAGCCTCCTGATTCTCATCCATTCTTCATTCCTTCATACATCTCCTGCCCTGCCTCTGCCCTACCCTTCTGTACAAAGAGATCCATAATTGTATTCTATTACTAGCCAAGATCTGACAATTTAAATTTCATTCTTGCATGAGGAATCTTTTGTAAATTAAACAGTTCCTCATCAACTAAAAATGATTTAGCTAGATCTTTGCCTTAAAGCTAGAGACAAGGCTCTAGCTTCTGAATGCATATCATAGGAGTCTGTGGGATTTGTTCCACTTCTTTCCACTGAGTGAAATGTGGAGTTTCCACTCAGTAGGAGACTGTGAAACATGGAGGTTAGGCACACATGTTCTAGAGTCAGTGTCTGAAGCTGTATTCTGGCTCCATCACTTACTAGCTGGGCAGTCCTGGGCAAGTTACTGTATCCCCGTGTGCCCCCGTTTCTCACCCATCACTGGAGACATCAGCAGTCCCCATTTTGCTCGCTGTGAAGAATATATGAGTTCATATATGGAAAGGGAATCTGGAAGTAATAAGCACTCAGTAATTCTCAGCCATCATTTTATCACATCACTAATTCCCTTGTGGCTTCTTCTATCATCTCCATAATCATCAGCATCATTCCTAGAACACCATGCCAGACTCAGTTGAAAGCAGTATTGAAGCTGAATCAGGCAGAGCTTCAGATGAAGTGGAGAAGAAATAGCTTTATTGCTCTGCCAGGCAAAGGGGGCCACAGCAGGCTGATGCCCTCAAAAGGGAAGGGATAGTGTGGAGTTTTGTATCAATGGCTCAAAGAGGGAGAGGGTGTGGTCAGCTTATGGACATTCTTCTGACTGGTGGATGGTGAGGTAACTGGGAGTCATCATCATCTACCTTTTGGGTCCAACCAGTCTGGGGTCTACCTGTTTGTGAGCAGCATGCAGTTCACTTCTCCCAAGTGGTAGGAGTTTTAATATCTGCAAAACTACTCAAAAATATAGCTAGGTATATCTCTGCCCCAAGGCTGCACAATTTTTTTTTCTTTTATAATTAATTTTTGTTGAGGTATATTGGATTTATAATATTACATAAGTTTCAGGTGTACAACAGTGATTCATAGCATTTAAAGATTAACTCTAATTATAGTTATTCTAAAATATTGCCCATATTCCATGTGCTGTATAATATATCTTTGTAGTTTATTTATTTTATTTTTAACTAATTTTTATTGAAGTATAGTTGCTTTACAATTTTCTGCTGGTTTCTACTATACAGCAAAATAAATCAACCGTACATATACATGGATCCCCTAAGTTTTAGACTTCCTTCCATTCAGGTCACCACAGTACATTCAGTAGATTTCTCTGCTGTGCAGTTCTCACTAATTATCTATTTTATACATAGTATCAGTAGTGATGTGTCAACCCCAATCTCTCAATTCCTGCCAGTCCCAGAGAAAATGGTAATTCAAAAAGATACATGTATTTCAGTGTTCATAGCAGCACTATTTACAATAAATAGCCAGGACATGGAAGCAACCTAAATGTCTATCAACAGAAAAATGGATTAAGAAGTTGTGGGATACATATATATGATGGCATATTACTGAGTCATTAAATGAAACTGAGTCATTTGCAAGGATGTGCATGGACCTGGAGAGTGTCATACCAAGTTCAATAAGTCAGAAAGAGAACAACAAATATATATTAATACATATACGCACTGTAGTTTCTTGACTGCTTCTCCCTTGTCTCTGTATCCCCTCTCTTCCCTAATTAGCAGCTGTTTAAATCTGCCCATTGGGACTCTGGGAAGGTCATGGAGGCTGAATGAAGCCTATTTCCTATAATCAAGAAATGGCAGACACAGAGAGGCTTTCCTGTCCAGGAGCCCCACAGGGTCCTGCTCAATATCAGTGTTACAAAATAATTTTGGATTCCCCATGTCTCACTGAACATTTTAGTTTGGGTTCATTTATGTTATGTGACAAAAGTAATAAGTCATCTTCAGTCGCCTCCAACTCTGTGCGACCCCGTAGACGGCAGCCCACCAGGCTCCCCCGTCCCTGGAATTCTAGAGCAAGGAACTGTATTTATTGAATAACCTGAATGAGTGTAGGAAAAGGCCTTGAGTTTCAGATAAGAACTCAGTTCTGTAGTCATCTTGATTTCGGACTACTATGACCTTGAGCAGAGAATCCAGCTAGGCTGTGCTTGGATTTCTGATCTCTAGAAACTGTAGGATTAAAAAATAGGTGCTATTCTAAGCCACTAAGTTTATAGTCATTCATTAGACAACATAGAAATCTAACCCAATAGCCTGAAAGAGCTGCAAAGAATCAGACACAACTGAGCACATCAACACAATAACCTGAAAACTGGGAGGGGATTTTTAACGACAAAACTGTGACACATTGCAAAGATTGTCTATAGACACAGTCCGGCTTTCCAGGTGGTGCTGTTAGAAAAGAATCCATCTGCCAAAGCAGGAGTCATGAGACAAAAGTGTTCGATCCCTGGGTCAGGAAGATAACCTGGAGGAGAAAATGGCAATCCACTGCAGTATTCTAGCCTGGAGAAGCCATGGACAGAGGAGCCTGGAGGGTTATAATCCATGGATTCCCTAAAAGTCAGTCACAACTGAGCACATAGACACAGTCATCATATAGGAAGCCTCGCTATTCAGGACATGGTGCATGCTGGTGGAAGCAATGGAAACAGTGACAGACTTTATTTTCTCGGACTCCAAAGTCACTGTGGATGGTGACTTCAGCCATGAAATTAAAAGGAGGAAAAGAGGCCAATAGAGGATGAGATGGTGATGGTATCACCGTCTCAATGGACCTGAGTTTGAGCAAGCTCCAGGAGATGGTGAAGGACAGGGAAGCCTGGCATGCAGAAGTCCATGGGAACACAAAGAATCAAACGTGACTGAGCAACTGAACAATAGCAACAGCATGCTGGCAGCAATACGTCCTTTTTCTTATCTGGAGACTTCAATTTGAGGTCTTATGGCCTACTCTTCAATCTCAAAGGCATCTTTGAGGGAAATCCTGTGTATTTCCCTTACTCATCTTGATGACTATGTCAGCTGGCCAAATTAGACATCACCCTTGGACAGGACCTACATATATATTTTGGTATCTTGATCCACAGAAGAGAATTTAACACAATGGCTAATGTATCACCACTATCACATTCGTCTTATATACAACAGATACGCTACTGATTTCAAAGAGAATGAATGGGCTGTTGGCAAGACAAACGTCCATGGAGACAAATGACAATCTTTCTGCCTTCCCTTTGTGTTCATGCAAAGGAGGAAGGCATGGCTTCTCATTGTTTGCAAATGCTCTCTGCACTTCCTTGTCAAAACAATCTGCTGCAATTTGAATAAAGGACAGTTTTGAAATGCTTCCCAACTTCACATTTTCAAGGGTAATATTTTCTTTTGAGTTGACAGACAAAGCCTTCAACTGACAAATGAATATGCTCAAGAGATTGTATCAATGGCTAATCCAATTAACAATCTTTGAGTTGCTCCGTTATCTCTGCTGTGAATGGGATGAGCTATAGATTGTGGAAAACTGAATGTAATGTTTACTTTTCCCTTAAATATTTATTAATCATTTTTTGTATTTAACTTTAGGGAAATTATAACTTCCAACTATTGTCCTTATCTTTAGAATGAAGACACTAACAATAGGGGAACAATCCTACCCAAAATCTGCTTTTTAATATTAGTTTTTCTTTGGTTATCATTTTAAGATTAAATGATTTATTTTACTAAACCAATGGATAGAAACAAAAAACAATCACATGAATAGGACTAACCAAGTGTTCTGTTCCTCTCACGTGTGTGTGTGTGCGTGTGATTTGATTAGAGATACACCTCTCAATAAAGCACCAATCCATTGTTGTTGTTTAGTCACTAAGTCGTGTCCGACTCTTTTGTGATCCTGTGGACTGTAGCCCACCAGGCTCCTCTGCCCATGGGATTTCCTAGGCAAGAATAGTGGAGTGGGTTGCCATTTCCTCCTCCAGGGATCAAACTTGCATCTCCTATGTTGACTAGCAGATTCTTTACAGCTGAGCCACCCGGGAAGCCCATCAATCCATCATGCTGACTCAATTTCCAATCAGTTATTTTGGGATTCAGGAGGAGCCTGGTAGGCTGCAGTCCATGGGGTCGCTAAAGAGTCGGCCGCAACTGAGGGACTTCACTTTCACTTTTCACTTTCACGCAATGGAGAAGGAAATGGCAACCCACTCCAGTGTTCTTGCCTGGAGAATCCCAGGGATGGCAGAGTCTGATGGGCTGCTGTCTATGGGGTCGCACAGAGTCGGACACGACTGAAGCGACTTAGCAGCAGCAGCAGCAGACAGAGCTACCAAGTATGTGGCCTGTATGATATAATCTTAGACCTTCAGAAGCGTTGCAAGAATAACCAATGATTATTCTGGAATAAAAACACTATTTGAAATCCTTTTGGAAACAATGACTTTAGTGGAGGATGGGAACATAACGATGGTGAGGACTTGTTAGCCTTCATCCTTAAGATGGGGGGTTTGCTTTCTTGTTGCTACATGCTAGTCTGTGTGCAAAGAGAGGGGTAAGGCATTATCTTATCATCCTATATTTCATTTTTTATTTGGCATGGAGAATTCTAATCCTCAGATTTGTGACCTCACTTTCTTTCTGAAGAGTTATTTTCCTGGTTTACAAAATGTTTCAAACTGCCTCCCGTCTTTCCAACAAATACCAAAGTGAGAATGTGAACGCAGCATAAGAATGTTGGAAGCCTGATGAATATCTGGACATCTCCTAAGGGCAGCAGGGTAGCTCTGCATCTTGCCTGAGAATTTTCAAACTGGATTACTGTGTCCAGTTCTCCAGCAAATTCAGCCCACATTAAGGAAAAGGGGTTCCTCTATATTCATCTCAAATCCCATTTTTATATTTTTAATTCTAACTCATAAGATGTTACAACACAAAAAAACAAACTCCAGTGAAAACATTTTCCTTTATTAAGTGGTTCCTCCCTGCAGGAGTCATAAGAGACATAAGTTCAATCCCTGGGATCTGGAAGATGCCCTGGAGGAGGAAATGACAACCCACTCTACTATTCTTGCCTGGAAAATTCCATGAACGGTGGAGCTTAGCAGGCTATAGTCCATGGGATTGCCAAAAGTTGGACATGGCTGAAGTGACTTAGCGTATATACACACCATGAAGAGAGCACGGCTGTGATAATTCTTTTCTCCTAGTCACTTGGTTATCATAAACCTGGCCCTTCTTTCCTTTACATCCCTAAAGCTTTGCCTGTGTGATTATCATAACTCCCTTTTCTGTGGGATTATGTGTAATTAAGTTTTCAATCAATCTGACTAATTAAATCGAAGCACTGTCTGTGGGCTAGATCAGGAGACTAGAAATCTGGGTTTCCGAGTATTATCACAGTTCACTGAGTAGATACAGTAGGTTGCTGTTGTTGTTCAGTTGCTAAGTTGTGTCCGACTCTGTGACCCTATAGACTGTAGCCCGCCAGGTTCCTCTGTCTGTGGAATTCTCCAGGCAGGAATACTGGAGTGGGTTGCCATTTCCTTCTCCAGGGGATCTTCCCAGCTCAGGAATCCAACCCGTGTATCCTGCAATGGCAGACAGATTCGTTCATTGCTGAACCACCGGGGAAGCCCCAGACACAGGATTGAGACTACATTCAATTTGTTAGTAAAATCTTTGACTTTCTCATAGTTCTCCGTTAGGTATGAGTTAAGTATTGCTTGGGGAAACATCCTTTGCTATATCAATGTTTCCAGCTTTGGACCAAATACAAAATAATAACTCGCTTCCAGGTAGTACCTTAGCAACACTGTAGCCCAACCTTCTGACTTTTTGTAAAGAAACTGAGGTGCATGAGGGAAAAAGGTGTCCTGATCCCAGAAGGAGCTGGAACCACACACTTCCTTCCCAGTGCTCTTGCCACTATTTAGCACTGTCACATGTCAGGTATTGCTGTTGACAGCCACAACTGCTTATGCCACTGAGCCATTTTGTCAAAGGAGGCAATATTTCAGCAAACGTGACTCTGCTCAATGGCCAGACAGTCCGCCACCACCCAGCAACTCTTATGGAGTAGGAAATGGCATCGCACTCCAGTATTCTTGCCGGAAAATCCCATGGACAGAGGAGCCTGGTGGGCTACAGTCCATGGGGTCACAGAGTCAGACAGGACTGAGCCACTGAGCACGGCCCTTAGGTATCCAGAGGAACAGGCGCTCAAGAGCCAAGGGCAGCAGATCTGCCATGTTACCACTATGTCTGTCTCGTTCCCCCGGCACATCTTTTTGTCACCCTGTGGGATAAACAAGAGCAACAGGAGGAATCCTCATGGGACTCAAGATGATTGCTCAAAAGTCAAGCAGTTAAGTGACAGGGAAGAAGCATATAATTGCCTTCAGGATATTGGACCTCTAGGAGTCTCCAGGCTGAGATAAACAAAGCCCACTCTTGGTTCCAGCTCTTCCATCCCCTGGATTTCTCCTCAAAAAACCCCATCAGACCCCCAACTTGCAATCACACCGCTCACTTCACTTAACCCACCTTGAATATTTCTTTCCTTCAAAGAGCACAGCAGTGCTGACCAAAGATTCCTTCTTTGGCTACACGCAACACAAGGTGAAGTTTCCCTCAAATTTTTCAGTGTTTATTTAAATGATCTGTCCTGTAGTATCAGGCCTTTCCAGGTAGTGGTAAAGAATCCACCTGCCAATGCAGGAGGTGCAAGGGATGCGGGTTTGATCCCTGGGTCAGGAGGATCCACTGGAGAAGGAAACGGCAAGCCACTCCAGTATTCTTGCCTGGGAAATCCCATAGACAGAGGTACCTGGTGGGCTACAGTCTATGGGGATGCAAAGAATTGGACTCAACTAAGCACACTGAACTATCATGCATAATTAATATGTGGTTTTGAATATGTTCTTTAGTTACTCCCTCTGTGTTTTTCACATCATCCTACAGTATTACAGATTCCTTGAGGGGAGAGGCCCAGACTGTTCTGCATTTCTAACAGAATTTAGCACTTAATACACATGCATTGAGTTTACATAAATTTCTATGGAGACTTGAAAAAAAAAGGGTGAGTTTGTTTTCAGCCATTCTTTCAATGGTTTTGCCACAGAGAAACAAGAAAATAAATACCATGAGGGGACTTCCTTGGTGGTCCAGTGGTTGAGGATCCACCTTCCAATGAAGGGTATACAGGTTCAATCCCCGGTCTGGGAACTAACATCCCACATGCTGTGGGGCAACTAAGCTGCCCACTTCAACTAGAAGCCAGCACACCATGACAAAGAGACTGCACAGCCAAAATTAAAAAATGAAAAAAATAAAAATATCAAATCATATCCTTCTTAAAAAACACCATGGGCTTCTGGGAAGTTTAAACTGGGCCAGTATCCAAGCACAATTCATTAAAAGCATGTATTGCTTCAAAATGAAAAACAAATGCTTTAAATGTTGAATTTTTTTTAAATTGTAGATTATGCATCCATAGTTTGAAATTAAAGCATATATTTAAAAGTTAATATAGATAGATCAATAGCTAATAAAATTTTGCAAATTGGTTTCTGGTGACCCTGGAATCAATAGTTTTGATCTAGAAATATGATATATCTCTACACTAGAAATGAAACCATTTTGCTTTTCCAAGCTAAACTAATTCTTATTCCGTCATGCTTACTGCTCACAAATGTTTCAGGGAATAATATGAATTAGAGTTCTGCTCTGCAATGTTAAATAGTAGTGAGTCCATGATGGCATGTCTTGTCATTTAATGTGTCAAGGATCAGATACTAATATTGTATTAAAACTGAGCTATGTGCACTCAGAGTCTGCTTTTCTCCTCCTTTGCAAAATGTCAGCAGAGAAGCAACAGGAAATAGCAGAATGTGGGAGACAAAAGTTCCCCATACTTAAAGGATGGCAACAAAACAAAATGAAGTTTGTTTAATTGAAACAATGAAGTGTTTAATTAAAAGAAATTCATATCTCCTGTTCATTAAGATATGCATCATGGGGATTCATTTAGAATAAAAATTTAATATCTGCTTTGTAACTTCAGTAATACTTTCACACACTCTGTTTTTCAGAATAATACTCTCTTATGGGGGAGGAGGGAAAAAAATCTGCATTTATGCTTCTCTATGTACTGAGGATATGCCATTGTCTCAAATAAAATTAACAACTTCAAAAGAAATGCATCAGAAATGATGATTAATCCAGAGATATACAGGGAGGTGAGAAAGAATATGACCAGAACAGTCTTGAAAGCTTTAAGATTTAAGTGTTCTTAAAATTTGCATTCAAACTCAGAGAATGGTGACAGGCCAAGGCATTTCTACAGAACTCTGAAGGCAGTTGGTGTCTTGGATACTGCTTTTTGGACAAATTTAAAAGAGGATAAAAAAGTTTCTATTAAAAATAAAATTCACTTTAGGAGGAAAGAAACTGATTTTAGAATATGACATACAACCACAGTTTTTAAATTCTATGTTAGTTGAAACGCTCTTACCTCATGGATCCTGATGAAGAATATAAAATTATGTGGAGTGACATCTGCCTCCATGAAATAGAGTGATTTCCGAGAGAAGAACAAGACTTTCAACACAATAAGAGGCTTGCCAGGAAAGAATGTTCCCCAACCTGACCATTGTTGATGGGGTCTGATGTGTTCTCTCAGGAGTGGAAGGTCAAAAGCATTGATTCATTAGTCTGTTTAATCTTCATGCTTGCTAAGAAAGAGATTCTCCTTGATTTAAAGGCTGTCAGTCTGTCATCTCAAGAGGTTCATCCCTTGTCATTCTCTCCATCCACAACCAAAGAAAATGACACATAGCCCTGTTACAAAGAATTAGCATAAAGAAGAAAGCCATCTAGAAATAGAAGCTGAAATGTTCAGCTGAGGACATCTGCACTGTTATCTTCTGTTCCCACTGTGATTTTCAGTCGTTCAGATAGATATTTGCTATCCTCGATATAATGACGTCAGTTTTAAATATCTCTGTGGAAAAAAAACTTTCATGATATGGTTGGTATTGAGTTGATGATTACAGCTTTAAGACAAATGTTAGTTTTGTAATCATGGTGTTGTCATTTAGAGTTAAAATTTTGATACATAACCCAGACACACTGAAAGGAAAGTAGTGAAGAAAAAGTTCTGCTAGTGGAAGAAATAGAGAAGTGGGCAAAGTTCAATAGAGCTAACTGTTCAATTCAGTTCAGTTCAGTCGCTCAGTCATGTCCGACTCTTTGCGACCCCATGAATCACAGCACACCAGGCCTCCCTGTCCATCACCAACTCCCAGAGTTCACTGAGATTCACGTCCATCGAGTCAGTGATGCCATCCAGGCATCTCATCCTCTGTCATTCCCTTCTCCTCCTACCCCCAATCCCTCCTAGCATCAGGGTCTTTTCCAATGAGTCAACTCTTCGCATGAGGTGCCCAAAGTACTGGAGTTTCAGCTTTGGCATCATTCCTTCCAAAGAAATCCCAGGGCTGATCTCCTTCAGAATGGACTGGTTGGATCTCCTTGCAGTCCAAGGGACTCTCAAGAGTCTTCTCCAACACCACAGTTCAAAAGCATCAATTCTTCGGGGCTCAGCTTTCTTCACAGTCCAACTCTCACATCCATACATGACCACTGGAAAAACCATAGCCTTGACTAGACGGACCTTTGTTGGCCAAGTAATGTCTCTGCTTTTCAATATGCTATCTAGATTGGTCATAACTTTTCTAACTGTTCAGATCAGATCAGATCAGTTGCTCAGTCGTGTCGGACTCTTTGCGACCCCATGAATTGCAGCATGCCAGGCTTCCCTGTCCATCATCAACTCCTGGAGTTCACTGAGACTCACGTCCATCGAGTCAGTGATGCCATCCAGCCATCTCATCCTCTGTTGTCCCCTTCTCCTCTTGCCCCCAATCCTTCCCAGCATCAGAGTCTTTTCCAATGAGTCAACTCTTCGCATGAGGTGGCCATTTCTAACTGTTGGGCTGCTCTAAAATTAATATCTTTGAAATATACAATATTGAGTTGGATGGAAATTCACATTGATTTGCATTTTGCTCTAAAATTTCCAGATCTATTTTACCAGTTCTTCACATGTAGTTTATTAAAAGTCCAAGGTGAAATCTATATACCTGGCAACTGAATTAATATTATGAAAATGTTTTCTGTTTTTAATACCACCCTGCTTATTTAACTTGTATGCAGAGTATATAAGTGAAATGCCAGGCTGGATGAATTATAAGCTGCAATAAAGATTTCTGGGAGAAATA
Source organism: Tragelaphus eurycerus (assembly GCA_935064755.1). Lineage (NCBI taxonomy): Eukaryota > Metazoa > Chordata > Mammalia > Artiodactyla > Bovidae > Tragelaphus > Tragelaphus eurycerus. Next base: position 29,744,450 of record CAKXYN010000016.1, read on the forward strand.
TCAACAATCTCAGATATGCAGATGACACCACTCTAATGGCAAAAAGTGAAGAACAAAGGAGTCTCCTGATGGGGATGATAGTCAAGAATGAAAAAGCTGGCTTAAAACTCAACATTAAAAAAACTAAGATTATGGCATCTGGTCCCATCATTTCATGGCAAATCGATGGGGAAAAGTGGAAGCAGTGATCGATTTTATTTTCTTGGACTCCAAAATCACTGTGGATGGTGATTGCAGCCATGAAATTGAAAGATGCTTGCTCCTTAGAAGAAAAGTTATGACAAACCTAGACAGCATATTAAAAAGCAGAGACATCACTTTGCCATCACTTTGTCCATATAATCAAAGCTATGGTGGAGAAGGAAATGGCACCCCACTCCAGTACTCTTGCCTAGAGAATCCCAGGGACGGGGGAGCCTGGTGGACTGCTGTCTATGGGGTCGCACAGAGTCGGACATGACTGAAGTGACTTAGCAGCAGCAGCATGGTGTTTCCAATAGTCAGGTATGGATGTGAGAGTTGGACCATAAAAAAAGCTGAGCAGCAAAGAATTGTTGCTTTCGAACTGTAGTGCTGGAGAAGACTCTTGAGAGTCCCTTGGACTGCAAGGAGATCCAACCAGTCCATTCTGAAGGAGATCAACCTTGAATATTCATTGAAAGGACAGATCTGAAGCTGAAGCTCCAGTACTTTGACCACTTGATGCCAAGAGAAAGACTCACTGGAAAAGACCCTGATGCTGGGGAAAACTGAGGGCAGGAAAAGAAGGGGGTGACAGAGGATGAGATGGCTGGATGGCATCACGGACTCAATGAACGTGAGTTTGAGCACACTCGGGGAGATAGTGAAGGACAAGGAAGCCTGATGTGCTGTAGTCCTTGGGGTTGCAAAAAGTGGGACATGACTTAGTGACTGAACAACAACCACCAAGGAACTCCAATTCTATCTAAACATACATTCATGGAAAGAGAAAAAAGAAATCTAGATTGAATGGCCCCAGACAGAGATTATCCTTTCCCAACCACAGGAGAATGGGGTCTTTAGAATCAGGAACTTTTCACCCTTGAATATCTAGAGACTCCATAGTCTCTGCTTCCATCCCTTCTTTTAGAACCTGATTTTAGCCCATTTCCTTCAATCAACTAGAAGTGGGAGGAAGCAGATTAAAAAATCATCCTTCCCATGGGATGGATATCTGCATTTTCACCAGAGATTAGTATTTAAGCTTAAGTGCCTTCAATGATGTTTCAAGAAATTGTTCCAAAATGGGGTACCACTTTAGAGACATCCAGGTTTCCATGGGCTGCCTAAAATCCCCCCAAGTGGCCACATAGAGAACTCAGAGCTGGTTAGAGAATGCTACTGCAGTTATACCTGTTTGAAGGAGGTGTTATCTTTTATGAGCCAAAAAGCAGCTCCTATTCTGAGGATAATTAGCTTAAGAGCTCTTTGCAATAACTTGGCTTCTTTAAATGCCTTGCTAACTTCAATTTCCCTGACTTACAATTCACCTCCTTTGCGATACATGTTATTTGTACCTACTTGAAAAAAAGAAAGAAAAAATAGTAAAGGTTGCTTTTGTCCAATTGTCACTAATAGGCTGTTGAGATCCACACAATTCATTTCCAGATGAGAATATATTAAACCTTTAATTGACCCTTGTAAGAATGGAAGGGTTTGGTGTTTTTTTAAAAAAAAGAGTTTATGGGAGGAAGTGCCCTTTCCAACCCATTTCATGTGCTATCATTGAAGGAGGTTGATTTGCTAATTAATCTCAGAAAAGTGTGATGCTTGGAGGGTTCATAATTGTGGCAAACTTAGAGACTGTGGTAAATAATAATATTTAGAAACTATGCTAAATAATAATCATTTTTAAAAACCTATGGTCCCCTGCAAGGCAAGGACTATTATAGCACCTACAGAGATGTATCAGGAAACAAAACCAAGAGGTACCACACTGTAACCAAGCAGGATCATTTGGGGGCCTTCCCAGGGCAGACCCTTTCCCTGCATCCCCTGCTGCAGCTCCTCTCTGAAGTACCTAGGTAGTAGTATCTGATGCACATTTCCTGAACTGTTTTACAGATGTGAAAACCCCACCAAACAGTAGACTGCAGCTACCTAATGACCATAAGCACATGATCCCCGTGCCCCAATGACTCCAAGCCTCCTAGAGCACAAGGATTGATCATGTTACCTCCTGTGCCCCCATCCTTGGCACCTCACCATCAGTCAATGAGAACTGTGCATGAGCTGATCATGTACTTGGCTACCACTTTCCCTCACCTGGCCTTTAAAAGTGCCTGCTGACACCATCCAAAGAGTACATGGTTTTAGAGCATTCACTACCTGTTCATTTATTGGCATGCACACGCTTGCATGCTCAGTCGCTAAATCCTGTCCAAATCTGTCAGCCTATGGACTGTAGCCCTCCAGGCTCCTCTGTTCATGGGATTCTCTAGGCAAGAATACTGGATTGCGTTGCCATTTCCTCCTCCGTGGGATCTTCCTGACCCAGGGATGGAACCCTAGTCTCCTGTGTCTTCTGCATTGACAGGCAGATTATTTACCACAGAGCCCTCGGGGAAGGCCCTCTTGCACTGGCACCTTTACAAAACAGGCTGTACTTTCCTTCAGCACAAGCCGGTGTCAGTAGCTGAGCTCCACTGGACCCAAGTTTGGTTCTGTAACAACTGCCCTTGTGATACTGACGCTGTGTGGGGAAGTTGCGGTCAATTCAGTTCTAGATGCTTGGCAAGTAGAACCTTACCTGATTTAGACAGATCTGAAACATCTAACCCAGTAAGCTACATTTTTAGATAAATGTAGGGAAAATTTGCACAATAACGATTAACATAAAAAATGTGAATAAGCATTTTATATGCTTTGTGGATGAATGGATTTTGAATTTTCACCTATTTCTCTATAAAGGAATAAAATAAAAGTCATAACATCTCTATGTGTAAAGGGTTAAAGCAATCATTGGAACTAAAATGCATTATTCCATTCTAGCCAATTAGCTCTTAGAATGCAAAATCAAGTATTTCTCTAATGGTGAAATTTTATATGCTCTGTGATAACTGGACAAGAATTTTAAATAAATCATGCCTCTACTGCATCCTCTGCTGTTTCCTATAGTTTTATTAAAGATTTAACCATGACCAAGGACCATATTGAAAAAGTTCAACTTTTCTTTATGCTTTAATTGATCCAGTTTCTATTAAAAGAAAAGTGACATTAAAATGCTTCATGTTAACATTAAATTATGTGCAGTTACTTTGAAACCATATCTTGAAAAAAAAATAATAATGGAGTAAAATATATAGCTGCCAGAGATAAGAGGAGCCACAATTTATGCAGGCAAAATACACACTGTGGTGGTGGTTTAGTTGCTAAGTCAAGTGGACTCTTGCAACTCCATGGACTATAGCCCACCAAGCTCCTAAGAATACTGACTGGAGTGGGTTCCCATTTCCTTGTCCAGGAGATCTTCCTGACCAAGATATTGAACCCAGGTCTCCTGCAATGCAGGCAGATTCTTTACTGACTGAACCACTAGGGAACACTACCATATTAAAAAAATAGATAAATAATAAGGACCTACTATACAACACAGGGAACTCTACTCAATACCTGTAATGACTTATGTGAGAAAAGAATCCTAAAAAGAGTGGGTATATGTGTAACTGATTCATTTTGCTGTATGGCAGAAATGAACACAACATTGTAAATCAACTATACGCCAATACAAAATTTTAAAAATGGAAACAAGGTTTATGTAGGCATTGATGATAAATCAACCCCCACCTCCTCCTCTCAGGTCTGCCTGCTGGGTGTGTCCTCTGGAGACCCAGCTGCAAGGTAGTTCATATTTAGACACTCTAGGTTCAGCTTCATTCATGTTCACTGCCAAAGCACTGCAAATCCCACATTCCCCTCCTCTCTCGGGCTTAAAAAAGTCATTTAACACCAAGAGCTATTTAATTAACTGAATTTTCTGATATTTAATGGAGAACATTCTAAGCCATTAGAATGCAGCCCTGTTCAAATTTAGGTCACAGAAAAGTTCTACAAGTATACCTGTCAAGAGAAAATCTAACCATCTTTTCACCAGATTTTACTTTATTAGTAATCAGGTTTTTCTTTTCTTAATACCACATGAAAACTCATAAGGCAGGGATGTGTACTAGAACGATTTCATAATTCCTATCAGCATGCAAGTCCTTATTACCAGGAAGTCTTTAGAAAAGAGTTTGAATTGATGGTGTCAGTTGCTCGATTGTGTCTGACTCTTTGTGACCCATGGACTGTAGCCCACCAGGCTTCTCTGTCCATGGGATTCTCCAGGCAAGAATACTGGAGTAAGTTACCATTTCCTTCTCCAAGGGATTTTCCCAACCCAAGGACAAACCTGAGTCTCCCACATTGCAGGCAGATTCTTTAGCATCTGAGCCACCAGAGAAGCCTTTTAAGCTACACACAAAATAAACTTCACCTTTAAAATCAGTATGAAATAATAGTAATAATAAGTAGCATCATTAACTCTGAAAATAGTGTGAAGATCTGATGTTCATGTTTGTGTGTATTTGATTACAGGAAGGTACCTTGGTGTCCATGACTAAAGGCAGAAAACAAATTTTCTGACAACTATGGTTGTCAATTTTTCCCATGATGGAACTGTTAGATCTAATATTTTAGCTAGTCTTCTATTTGAGTCTGCCAAGCTCTCAAGAGCAAACAAAAATATGAAAGAAAATAGGAATTTATATCAGTGTATACAAATAAAGTGGCCTTATTTTGCAAAGCTTCAGATTTGCAGGTATTCACATATCAATTTTCATAAACACCTTACCTCCAAAACTAGATCATTTCTCCAGTGCAAATCTAAGGCCTCTATTTTCTGAGAATGAGGAGCTCCAAGTTCCCCATTGCCATCAGAAATGTACTTTCCATCATTTCGTATCAACTGCTCAGATTTATTTAAAGATTGTTTTCAGAAATAAAACCCAAACACATCACAAGGTAAATTCACAGTAGAAAGATGCAATCAAGAGCCAAATCATTTTTAAAGATTTATCTTCATGGATATGAATGGATTACTCTAGCCCTGGGTCTCTGAAATCCTTTGGGTTAAAAGTTTGATGACAGGACTCAAAGCCGGATTTCCAAAAATGTTAATTCTCAAATAAACTGCATTTAAGACTGTTTAAATTCATATAAGAGGTGGTTTTGGATTTATTTTCATCTTCTCCTCCTGGAAATGTAACTGAGAATATTTGCTAAGGTAAAAACTCTCCAAGACTTTCATCTCTGACTCAAAAGACCCCTTCTAGAATGAAGAAGAGCAAAAGATAAATTTCATGGAAATGCAATTCCCACAGCATTTCTGTCATATTCTTCAGTGAACAGTCTATGGACCATATCAGGGTCACAGTGGCTCAAGGGGTGAAGAATCTTCCTGCAATGTAGGAGACACAAGAGAAGGAAATGGCAACCCACTCCAGTATTCTTGCCTGGGGAAGTCCCAAGGAAGGAGGAGCTGGGGGGCTACAGTCCATGGGGTCACAAAAGAGTTGGGCATGACTGAGCGACTAAGCATGCGTGGACTATATTAACTCACGTGATCCTCCTATGAGCAGCTGTTCCTTCCAGAAAATCCAGGCCTAAGTGCCCAGGGCACAGGTGCCCTCAGGCAGCAACTCCAGAATCATAAACAAGACTAGAGTCTTAAGAGGGTGGAAGACTAGGGAGGCTGGATCCATTATCAAGTGGCTGGAAGAGATGTGAAGAAGTCCCCCATTTTCAGTGAAGACCCTGAACCATAAAAGTCTCTTCACGACCACAGCAAAACTTACCTGTATGACCTGACAACAGTATTAACTAAAGTTGAGGTAGTGATTCTATCGCAATCAATAAATTAAATCAACAGGTGTTGTGTCTTACACTTAATGTTATATGTAAGTGACATTATCATTAAAATTTTACATACAAAAGAGAAAAGGTGAAACTTAAAGGAGGGGCAGTCAGAAAACCTGGATTCAAAGTGTGACTTGATTACTTTTAAATGTGGACAGTTAAATTCTTTAACTGCTTCCATCTCAATTTCTTTGTATGCCAATGGATGACACCAACACTTGCTCGCAGAGGCATTATAAAAATGACTGAAGAAATGTATGTAAAGCAATAGCATTTATATAAATGCTTAACTCTAAAGTGGCATTTATTATGTGATAGTCAGTTCGTGTTTCTATTTTTCTTTTTTAATGACACACATTAGAATTTGTACTTGCCTGGTGGCTCAGATGGTAAAGAGTCTGCCTGCAATGCAGGATATCCATGTTCGACTCCTGGGTCAGGAAGATCCCCTGGAGGAGGGCATGGCAGTTCACTCCAATATTCTTGCCTGGAGAATCCCATAGACAGGGAAGCCTGGTGGGCTATAGTCCATGGGGTTACAAAAAGTCAGACACGACTGAGTGACTATCACTTTCACTTTTAGTTCTTTCACTAGGAATCGAACCTGTGCCCTCTGCATTGAGAGGGCAGAGTCTTACCCACTGGATCACCAGGGAAGTTCCCTGTGTTTCTAACTAATGCATTGTATTACTGTCATGGGCTTACTGTCCAGTGGCTCAATGGTAAAGAATTTGCCTACAATGCAGAAAGTTCAGGAGACCTGCGTTCAATCCCTGGGTCAGGAAGATCACATAGAGAAGGAACGACTACCCTCTCCAGTATTCTTGCCCAGGAAATCCCATGGACAGAGGAGTCTGGTGGGCTACAGTCCATAGGGCTGCAAAAGAGTTGGATATGACTGAAGTGACTAAACAACAACATTACTGTTTATATATTGAGCCCAAGACCACCAGAGGCACAGTTGTATTTGGCAAGTTGGGTTCATTACTTATGGCAGAGGGAGGACGTGCAGGATCCAACAGGAAGCATGCCTTCTCACCCCTCCGTTGGTGGCATCCTAGCAGAAGGGTAGACTAGAGTACAGCTGAGATAAGCTGCATCTAATTGTTCAAGAGTAGTGGTCACTCATAGGAGCCAGAATAGAGGAGTGGCCATTTTTGTGGTTTAGAGAGTGTTTAGGGCTTCCCTGGTAGCTCAGCTAGTAAAGAATCCACCTGCAATGCAGGAGACCTTGGTTCGATTCCTGGGTCAGGAAGATCTGCTGAAGGGATAGGCTAACCACTCCAGTATTCTTGGGCTTTCCTGATGGCTCAGCTGGTAAAGAATCCACCTGCATGAGATCTGGGTTCCATCCCTGAGTTGGGAATATCCCCAGAAGGGAAAGGCAACCCACTCTAGTGTTCTGGCCTGGAGAATTCCAAGGATGTGTAGTCCATGGGGTAACAAAGAGTGGGACATAACTGAGAGACTTTCACTTGTCAGAGAGCATTTAAGACAATGTCGATGTTCTGACATAATTGGGCAGTGATCTTGGTTTTGTCTTAATCTACCACAAAGTGATCTTGTCTGATGCAGATGTTCTGTAAAACTGTTTCTGTTCCACAGAACGCCAAGGCATGGGTCTGAGTACTACCAGGCCAGCTCCTGGAGATCAAGGGCAGCTACTGTCCACCCTGATATAAATCTGTGTATGTGCACAAATGTATATACACATATCTAGAAACTTAGTGTCAAGTTCAAAATCTATTAAACTGAATAAATTAAATTCTCAGCATATTTTCATTAATAAAGATGAAATTCTTTCCATAAAATCTCAACCTGGCTGTTTAGAATGTATACTTGATATACCTCCTTTTTTTTCTATTTACTTTTAAGATTAAATCTGTATAATATGGAACAAAAAAAGGGTAATTGTCAGATAGCCATGTGTGCGTGTTCGGTTGTGTCTGACTCTTTGTGACCCCATGGGCTGTAGCCCACCAGGCCTCTCTATACATGAGATTTCCCAGGAAAGAACACTGGAGTGGGTTGCTATTTCCTTCTGCAAGGGATCTTCCCAACCCAGGGATCCAACCTGCAAGTCCTCTGCAGCAGGCAGATTCTTTACAACTGAACCACCTGGGAAGCCCTTAAGATAGCTACACACAGTATGAAAAGCCTGCTGCTGCTGCTAAGTCGCTTCAGTCGTGTCCGACTCTCTGCGACCCCATAGATGGCAGCCCACCAGGCTCCCCCATCCCTGGGATTCTCCAGGCAAGAACACTGGAGTGGGTTGCCATTTCCTTCTCCAATGCATGAAAGTAAAAGTGAAAGTGAAGTCGCTCAGTCGTGTCTGACCCTCAGCGACCCCATGGACTGCAGCCTACCAGGCTCCTCTGTCCACGGGATTTTCCAGGCAAGAGTACTGGAGTGGGGTGCCATTGCCTTCTCCAATGAAAAGCATAACAAAGTGTTAAGAAAAAGTAAGCAAAAATAACTTTCTTCCAAAAGGGAAAAAATGTAAAACTTGTTTGAGTTGAAAAATGTCAGCAAACAATATTTATAGGGTTGTTTCTCTTGGGTTCTAAGTTTGATTACGTCTTGAACTACTCTGTCTGCCCACTGCCAACAAGAATGAAAAATTATATTTGTGGGGCAAAGAAGAAATAATTATTATTTCCAAAACATATTTATTCCAATCTGTGGCCTTGAACGATGCTGCTTAAGACACCCCAACAGATCATCCTCATTCTCAGCCATGCTTGCATTTTGCATGGAACTCTCTATGCCAAATGGTCATTTTTCTCACATTTATTTTGTTAACAGGATAAATGCCAACATTTGTCAACATCTTGTAAATGATGAGCCTTAATGAGGCAAGCTACTGTTTCACTCCTCTGAGGAATTTCATAGCAGAATAAGCAAAATACCAGGTTAAAGCAAGCCGGAGGGAATCCCAGGGAGCAAACCTTTTCTATGAACATATATTCCTTGAGGTTTTGCTTAGAGTGTGTTCTAGGATCCAGGCCAATTTGGCCTAAACCTTTATACAACATTTTAATTATATTTTTAACAAATCCTACAAAATGAGGTTCACATGTTGATTCAGCCAAAAAAAAAAAAAAAAAAAGCAGTATCCACAAGCTGAACAGAATGCAACAGAGAGGGAACGATTTAGAGATGTTGCCAAAAACCAATGAATACAGCTTTTTTTATAATATGGGGCCATGTTTCACTCACTTCGGGGAGAGATGAAGACCGGTGGAGGGTATATTCTTGCTCTAGAATAAATGAATGAAAAAGTTTTTATTTTACACATGTGTACTAGATGTAAAGAATCTGCTTGTTAATGCAAGACATTCAAAGACTTGGGTTTGATCCCTGGGTCAGGAAGATCCCCTGGAGAGGGCATGGCAACCCATTCCAGTGTTCTTGCCTGGAGAATCTCATGGACGGAGGAACCTGGTGGGCTATAGTCCATGGGGCTCAAAGAGTTGGACGCGACTGAAACAACTTAGCATGCATGCACTAGACTCAAAAGTAAAAAATGTAGTGTTTGCAGAAACATTAATATTCTGAGAATTTAAGGCCAGAAAAATGCTAAATAAGATAATGCACAGGCTTGTCAATCTGTGGAAGTCAACACAAGATTATAGTTAACACCTTAGGTTTGGGTCAGAAATATTAAGTTTCTGTGTTTAAGTCCTGGCTCCAGTAATGACAAACTATTAATAAATACAAACTGAATACACTTGGCAAATCACTTTATTCCCTTTAATCTCAGTCTCCTGATCTATAGAATAGCGATAATAATGCCTACTCTATGAGAGTATTACAATAATTAAATGCGATAATATACATAGAAGAGTGTTTATTAAAAAGCCATTAGTGGTTACCATTATATCTACTAATGAAATTGAAAATTTATAATCCCTGGCATTAAAAGCAAATGATGGTGGTTGGCTGTAAAACATGTTTAAAAATATTGTAAAATAGCATGCATGTATTTAGGTTTGTGGTTAGGGGGAAATGGAAACTTCCTATGTAAACCTAGCATCCTTTACAAAGTCTTAAGTCAAGATTTCAACATCTTTATCCACTGTTCAATTCTTAGAAGTGTTTCCTACTCAGTATTCCTGATCTGCTGGGAAAGAAAGACTTGGCAATGGGACTGGCAATGATGACCAAATCTTTACCATCACTATGGTTATCTGAGGGTCAAGGTGGCTGCTGCAGCTCCAGGCATTTTGTCCTAATCCCAGGCCAGAAGAAGCAGCATGGCAGCATGTGGAAATCTTCTTGTTCCAGGGATCGAACCCATGTCTCCTGCATTGGCAGGCAGATTCTTAACACTGAGCCACCAGGGAAGCCCTGGACAACATTGTTGAAGAAGATATTTGAGCTAATAGGATGCCTGCCCCTCCTGACTCAGCTCCAAGTCACTCCAAGGACACAAAGAACCAAACAGTATTTTAAGCTAAAGAACCAGCAAGTACTTTAATTACATCACATATTACCATGGAATATGCTTTCTGGATATGCTGTTGTGTATATGCGTGGAGAGTAATGACAGAGGTTTAAAGTCCAAAATTTAATGAGGCACCTCAGAACCGATTTGTGCTTGAAGTTGGTAAACTGGAAAATGCAAAAGTAGAAGGAATTAAATAAACAGTATTTACGAAAAAAATGTGGGAGTTTCCCATGAAAATATATAAACTTTCTTTCCTACTACTTAGTTACTGGCCAGATCTTAAATTCTACTAGTCAGAAATAAGAAACCAAAACAAGCCTGAAAGCCAGAAGGCAAATGTGTACTCAGCCCAGCTGTTGTTTAGTCACTCAGTCATGTCCAATTCTTTTGTGACCCCCTGGACTGCAGCCCACCAGGCTCCTCAGTACGTCGAATTTTCCAAGCAAGAATATTGGAGTGGGTTGCCATTTCCTCCTCCAGGGGATCTCCCCAACCCAGGGATCGAATCTATGTCTCCTGCATCTCCTGCACTGGCAGGCTGGTTCTTTACTGCTGAGTCAGCACAGATCACAGCTGCTGCCGCTGCTAAGTCACTTCAGTCGTGTCCGACTCTGAGCGACCCCATAGACGGCAGCCCAGCAGGCTCTCCCGTCCCTGGGATTCTCCAGGCAAGAACACTGGAGTGGGTTGCCATTGTCTTCTCCAATGCATGAAAGTGAAAAGTGAAAGTGAAGTCGCTCAGTCGTGCCTGACTCTTAGTGACCCCATGGACTGCAGCCCACCAGGCTCCTTCATCCATGGGATTTTCCAGGCAAGAGTACTCGAGTGGGTTGCCATTTCCTCCTCCAGGGGATCTCCCCAACCCAGAGATCGAATCTGTGTCTCCTGCTTCTCCTGCACTGGCAGGCTGATTCTTTACTGCTGAGTCAGCACTGATCACAGAGGTGGGTATAAATAGAAAGAAAGGGAACAGGTGAGTCAAGCATGATTTTATCCTTACTGCTTCCAGGACTTGCAAGGGTATCATTAAACATCTCGGGAATAGGGTCTGAATTTTACAAACTTTCACTAAGAATCTTTTCTTTTTTTAAATTATTTATCCATTTGAAGTTTGTTCTCTAAAGAGAACATCTAATTCAGATGATAATACAACCCAGTTTATTCATAGAAGACAGTAAATAAATCCAGAGCTTAGCTTCTTTTCCTGTTTTTCAAAAAACTTTGTTTCAGGGCTTCCCTGGCAGTCCAGTGGTTAGACTCCACACTCCCAATGCAGGGGGCCCAGGTACAATCCCTGGTCAAGGAACTAGATCCCATATGCCGCAACTAAAGACCTCACCTGTAGCAGGAAAGAAAATCCTGTGTGCCACAACTAAGACTTGCAACGGCCAAACAAAGAAATACTTTAAAGAAAGATGGGGTAATGGAGGGACACTGAAAAGAAATAAGCTGTTCCTAGTGACTCAGCAAATAGTGGAACCAGGTTTGCACTTACTGTCCAGGTTTCCAGGCTCTTAACCACCAGCTCTGGGCTTCCTTGGTGGCTTAGACGGTAAAGCGTCTGCCTGCAATGAGGGAGACCAGGGTTCGGTCCCTGAGTCAGGAATATCCCCTGGAGAAGGAAATGGCAACCCACTCCAGTACTCTTGCCTGGAGAATCCCATGAATGGAGGAGGCTGGTAGGCTACAGTCCGTGGGGTCACAAAGAGTCAGACACGACTGAGCGACTTCACTTCACTTCCGGGTCTGAAATCAAGAACCTGAACAGAGGTTGTTAACAGCATGTATCTGGTGTCAGAATCCAACAGAATCCACTACTCTAACAGCCGGAGAGTTCTCGGGAAAGAGTTGTTTAGCTGTATGGTGTTGGTCTTACTGAGTCTATGCTGGGCGTGCGTGCGTACGTACGTGCTGCGTCGCTTGAGTCGCTTCTCACACCTTGATATCCTATGGACTTGAGCCTGCCAGGCTGCTCAGTCCATGGGATTCTCCAGGCAAGAATACTGGAGTGGGTTGGCGAAGCTCTTTGTGAGTGAGACCATTTTTAAGCATTAGCGTTCAGCTGCTGCAAAATGTGCAAATCAACATGATAGGAGTTTAAGCTTACCGGAACATCTTACTCATATTCTGCTGTTCCCTAGGAAAGAATTGTCTTTCTTCCTTCTTCTCTATGTATGAAATAATAATAATCAATTTAGAAAGCTGAGTGTGCAGAAGCTAAGTCTACAGCTTTTTTTTTTTTTTTCCTCACTAATCACTTTAAGTAGGCTCTTGCAAACCACTTAGCCGAGCGGAGGTCCTAACACGCTGATATTATTGATAATGTGCTCATCCATTCTTGACTGATTTCTTCTGTCACTCTGCGCCCCCAACAGCTGCTATGAGTGTGCAGTTTCCATTGACTTCATAGAGAGAATTGTAAGCTGGTTGGCTTCTTGAAAGTATAGAGGGGAAAAGGCTAGAGACAGAGCCTTGGCTGACACAGAAGGAATGCTGGCAATGGGATGAATAATAACAGTCTATTTGGATGAAGCTGTCAGAACATAGAAGCGAAGGATCTTGAGATGGGTCAAGGCTGCATTCAGCAGACAATGGTGTGTAATATCATCTAATGAGGGGAACACGGTGCTTGCTAAGTTATGTAGGACTGAAGGGGTGGGAAGAATAGGGGAGTTACAGAGATGCAAGCTGAATGGCACCAGGAAGGGGGCACTGCACAATTCCAGAGGTTAGGATGTAGGTTCTTTGGCCAGGGGCAGATGGTTTTGCAATTCTGTACTCCTGCAAGTGAGATAATGGCTTTCCATTAGTCAGTGCGAGTAACGCTGACCATATATATTTGAAAGGCTTTATTTTCAAAAAATGCACTAAGATTATTTGTTAGGCTGAAACACTTAGAAAATTGCTTTTAATAATGTGACATAAAGCAAATGAATGTGTGTTCATGTGTCGGTACCATGTTTCTGATTTTTCTTTTCCTGTGTAAGTAAAACCCAACACAAGTGTCTTGACACTTAGATGTTTAAGTGAGGGGAGAAGGGAGTCCTATAAGCTGCAGGAATATGGTTTAAAACCAGTAAGATGATGAGCATACACTGGAACAAATGATATTGTTTAGATCAAGAGAGAACAGTGTGTTCATCTGAAACTATCACAGCATTGTTAATTGGCTATACCCCAACACAAAATAAAAAGTGTTTTTTTTTTTTTTTTTAAAGAGTGAACAACATTAGTGGTTCATTTCCTTTTTTCTCAAAGTATCAGTGATTTTTTAAAATTATTATTCATTTACTAGAAAGGTAACCTTTGTTTCCTGGTGGCTCAGATAGTAAAGAATCTGCCTGCAATGCAGGAGACCCAGGTTTGATCCCGGGCACAGGAGGATTCCCTGGAGAAGGGAATGGCTACGTATTCCAATATTGTTGCCTGGAGAATTTCATAGACAGAGGAGCCTGGTGGTGTAGAGTCCATGGGGTTGCAAAGAGTTGGACACGACTGAGTGACTAACGCTTTTATACTTGGAAACTCCTGGCTCATTCTAAAAAGAGTTAAATCATTTTTTTCTTCTCAATTTTAGTGCTAGCAATATTGATGGTGATGCTTTTGTATTTTATACTCAATTCTTGAATACAGTATTATTTCTTCAACTATTCTTATTTAAAACTAACATATTGAGATCACATTTTTAAAATGTGAGCTGTGAGCTGTGTGCTTAGTCGTTCAGTCATGTCTGATTCTTTGCGACCCCATAGACTGTACAGGTTCCTCTGTCCATGGTGATTCTGCAGGCAAGAATACTGGAGTAGGTTGCCATGCCCTCTTCCAGGGGATCTTCCCAATCCAGGGATTGAACACAGGTCTCCCTCGCTCCAGATGGATTCTTTAGTGTCTGAGCCACCAGGGAAGACCGTGAATACTGGAGTCGGTAGCCTATTTCTTCTCCAGGAGATCTTTCCAACCCAGGAATCCAACCAGGATCTCCTGCATTGCAGGCAGATTCTTTACCAGCTGAGCTACCAGGGAAGTATGCTTGTTGAACTCAGTTAGGAAAAGGGTGGATCCAATTTTTCATAGTGATTACCATCACCAACTTCAATTTAGGTAATATGCTTAAAAAAAAAAAAAAGTCTGCATTGTTAACTATTCTTCCTGAGAAAGACTTTAACCTTTTCAGACATTCTGTAAGAAATTCAATGTCTTTTAAACCCAAGAGAAATTCACACAGCACTTAAAGGTTACACTTACTATGTGATATGTTAGCACCAATATTTTTCACCAGATAGCTAAATTTTTTTAGGATTTTTTAGGTAATAGTGCTAAATGTTGATCATATTAGTGCTGTTTTGTGAGCTATTCTTCTCACCCTTAAGATAAATTCTCAGCTCTATTTGCCAGGCCACTGAGTACATTAAACAATAGTTCCTGAAGTCAGAACAGTCTGCTACCCAGGTTACAAACTCCCCCACCACTATATTCAATATTACACACAGAAGGACGTACAGCTTTTGTGTCTGACAAGAACTGAATGAGCACAAGAAAAAGAAGAGACAGCAGAGAGTTAAAGCAACATTTGGCTTTCCCAGGTTCTGAAATAAAGGTCTCAGAAATTGTGCCTCACCGTAAACTGCTTCTTTCTGCAAAGGTGGAAATTTATTAATAGATATTTTATTGACAATGGAAGTTGAAAGTATAGAAAAGTCTCCATCATTCCCTCAATAATCCTACTGGAGAATTGTTTGTTCTGAGAACACGGCTCACTCTACTTTGATGTGAAATCCTTAATAAATTATGTTTGCAAGTTCTTTTGAGGGAAGGCAACTGGGCCCACCTTGTCTATAATTACGCCTTAGAATATCCTATTGCATTCAGAGAAAAGATTTAAATTCATATAAATAAAAAGTAGTTAGATGGGAATGATCTGAGGCCATCCTTCACAGAATCCAGAGAAAAATCAAAATTTATACAGAGAGATCACACATCGAACATTTATGTGTTATTGGACACATGCATATGTGCTAAGTCTCTTCAGTCATACCCAGCTCTTTACAACCTTATAAACTGTAGCTGTCCAGGCTTCTCTGTCCGTGGGACTCTCTAGGCAATAATACTGGAGTGGCTTGCCATTTTTCTTCTCCAGAAGATTTTCCTAACCCAGGGATTGAACCCACGTCTCCCGCAGCTCCTGCTTTGACAGGCGGAGTCACCTGGAAAGCCTACTCTTAAATTAATTATATATTAAAATACAACTAGTTCTCTCTCACCAGTACAAGTTTATCTGTTCTCAACAAATGGTTTAGCTATCATACACAAACATTGCTGTTTCAAACTAAAGAAGAAAGGAGACTCTGGTGCATATTCCCATATAATTATCCCAAAGCAATTATTATGTATGAATTTTTTTACTATAAGATTCCTTCCCACTTCTGGCTTTTTATCAGCAAACCAGGTGTGCCGCTTTCTTTACACGCTTTCATTACAATCTTCATCACTCTGGAGTGTGAAAACACTCTGTATTTGTCTTCGCATTGTATTTAAACCATGCGACTGGTGTGTGGATAAGTACATCTCAGATAACAGTTACTCGTGCGTTAGTGACGGAAGGCAGACAATTCCAGAGTGAAGTCGCTTCTAAAGGCTCAGTGGAAGACACTTTTCTGGAAGAGGTGAACGGCTATGGCAGATGATGCAGCAACAGCGCACAGTTTCGGCAGGAAGTTCCAGAATTGAATTGTTCTCACATGAAATAGCCATTGAAGAGAATCATTTGTCTCCCTCGTCATTCATGCTCAGAGGCACACCAGCTGAGGAAATTGCCGCAGACTGTTGGGAGGAGAAGGGAAACAGGACTGAGTTCATTTTGTTTTTCCATGAACATGTTTCCCCTGAAAGGTGCTCCGTGGCACCCAGATGGATCTCACCCAAATCCATCTCACAGATGGATCTCATCTCCAGGGGGCAGATGCACAAGCTCATTGGGGTGCCTGGTCTCCCTATGTGAACAGGCTGTGGCTTTGATCCAGATGAAGATGTAGGAGTGGATAAAGAAGTGTGTTCGCAGACACGCCAGCTAAAATGCAGAGTCCTGGGGGGCCTCAGGACTGTTTGTCTCTGAAATTCTCTTGGATTCCATGAGTCAAAGATTCTCTGCTTGACCAAACTCTACTCATGGGCTTCTGAACTCTCTCCTCAGAGGCCCTGTTTGGGGGTTTGGGTTCAACATCTGTGTGCTGTTGAAGTTTAGCAAGAATCCTTCTTAGTCAGTTTACCAGAATCTCCCATCTTTGCTCTCTGGCCATCCTTAACATTTGATCAGGTATCTCCTCCACCATCCGATTTAGCCAGAATCCCTCCTTTTCCCCTGGGTGTTTCTTCCCGGTGATTTTCCACCCACTGACGCCCCCCCACACACACACACATACACATGCCCTGCTCCTTAGGTATAAGTTCCCACTTTTCCTCGTGTTCAGAATTGCATTTCTCTTTCATACTGTAAAATCCCATTGCAGTGGTACCTCCGTGTCTCATGATAGCTCTCCTTGAATTAAGTTTGTTGCTTTTTTTTTATATAATCTTTTAACATGGGAATGAAATTGACAGAATCAACCAAATTATTGAATACCCATTCTACCACCTACCTCCATGATAAGGGACTCTCTGGAAAGGTGTGTACAATGATATTTCTCATTTGTGAAGCCGCTGCAGCTTGCAGGCATCTGTTAGAAGTGGCTGACGGTACCTAACTGAGTTCATATTCTGGATCTTGGCCCAATAAATAAACACTTTCATACGTGTGTGTGTGTGTGTGTGTGTGTGTGTATACATGCTAAATCACTCAGTCATGTCTGAATCTGTGCAAATATGGACTGTTGCCTGCCAGGCTCCTCTGTCCACAGGAATCTCCAAGTAAGAATACTGGAGTGGGTTACCATGCCCTCCTCCAGGGGACCTTTCCAACCCAGGAAATGAACCTGCATCTCTTACTTCTCCACTCCAGTACTCTTGCCTGGAGAATCCCATGGACGGAGGAGCCTGGTAGGCTGCAGTCCATGGGGTCGCTAAGAGTCGGACACGACTGAGCGACTTCACTTTCACTTTTCACTTTCATGCATTGGAGAAGGAAATGGCAACCCACTCCTGTGTTCTTGCCTGGAGAATCTCAGGGATGGGGGAGCCTGGTGGGCTGCCGTCTATGGGGCCGCACAGAGTTGGATACAACTGAAGTGACTTAGCAGCATATATATATATATATATATATATACACACACACACACACACACACATATACATATGAGATTCTGAGTCCACTACACTTAATTCTTTCCCTTTTTCTCTGCTTATTTTATTTGCATCATTGAGACCTAAGAGATACACATGCCAACACCACCAAGGTCTGAATCATTCTTTCCCTGTTAGTGTCCTGTGAGTTCTAGAATAATCTTCATTAGCTGCAGTGAAGGTGTACTGATTTGCCTGTCAATTGTCACATGAAAGCAAAGGAATTGGAGAGGATGGGTTGCCATCAGTGCCTTACTTATTCACTCAGAAAGTTCCAGAGAGTTTTCTGGCTAGGGGAACATGAGTCAAGATGGGTTTACCAACATGTCCTTAAAGTTCACAGATGATTTTGAGGACTTGTGTTGAAGTGAATGTGCCTGGTAATCAAACGTGCACAAAATATTTGTTTCCAATCAGTTCTAAGAAGTCACAACTCATCCAGGTGGAGGCGAATACGTGAGCCCAGCGAAATGCAGAGAGCATACTCCATAAGGAGGAACCCACGCCAGGCCACTCGTGAGGAAAACTGGCTAAAAAAGGGCTGGAAGGAAGCCTGTTCAGGTAGACACTGACATGAGCAATGTAATAGAAATGAGCAATCAAAAGACACGTCAAGGAAGAGGAAGTCCGTCCTAGCGTTACCTAACGCGGGGTCCGGGTGCTCACTGCCCAAAAGTCAACAAAGAGGCCAGGTTGGCGGATAGGGAAGTCTGCTTTATTTCAGGTGCTGGTAACCTTGAAGAAGGGCAAAGGCCCATTTCCACCCCCAGTGATAACCAGTGGGGCCGGAGCTCTTAGAGGCTGAGGGAGGGAGCTATGTGAAGAACAGCACAGTCAGCTCTGACAGTCGTCTTCAAATTGGTCATCGTGGCTGTTTTAAGTACAGTTAGTCTTCAGTTTCAGGATCAGAGTGTTTCCGTGTCTGGGGCCAGTCCTTGGTATTTGGGGCAGTTTATGTCACAGCTACAGTCTGGTCATCACGTGGTTAACTTCTTCCACCTGGTGGGGTTTCAGTCTCTGTAACAGACAGCTCACAGGATATGGCTGCGAACATTATCTATAGCCCCTGACATGGAACTAAATGCCCTTGACTGTGCTTAATGACTACATTATTATTATTTGGTCTCCTCTGACTGTTTCCCTTTGTTTCTGCATTTCCTCATTTCTCTGATTAAATTTCTTCTTTGACTCAAGTTTCCCACAGACAAAAGGCAGGCAGAGGACGTGGGGGGTGGGCAAGGACCATGGGGTCCAGCTCCATTTCACTAGGACGTGGGGACCAGGGAGAGAGCCTAGGGTGAGGCTGAAGTCACAATACAAGATAAGCTGGTGTTCATGCTGACTTCATAGTTACTGAGTACTTGCTCTTTCACATATTAGCCTGGTCATAGGAAACAAAGCCATTTAGACTCTCTAGGACTCAGTTTACCTGCCTGTGGTCAAATCAAAATAATAGACTTTATTTCACAAATTTGATTTAAAGATTAAACACAGAAGTCCATGTAAAGCACTTTGCATAGTTTCTATAGCATAGCAAATGTACCCCAATGAAGCCAGTGTTATTAAGAGTTTTCCAATTAGAAAAATAGGTTGGTACTTGGAACCAACCATCCTCACTATAAAAATTCCTCTTTTTGTTCCTTCTGTCTGGAGAATGGGACTTCACCATAAAAAATTTCAAGAGAAGCGTGTGTGCAGTTCAGTCCAAAGCATTGTCCTTCCCTTGTTTGTTGGCGCACCTTTGAAAATATCTTTTGGTCATATTTTTGTGGGACTGTTTTTGGATTCTCCATGAAAAGTGAAAATGTTAGTCCCTCAATCATGTCTAACTCATTTCTACCCTATGGACTGTATCTTGCCAGGCTCCCCTGTCCATGGGATTTCCCAGGCAAGAATAGTGGAGTGGGTTGCCATTGCCTTCTCCAGGCATCATCTTTCTGGATCTTCTTGCTTGTTTGGAATGTCATGTCCAGCATTTTCATTTGTGAAAAGGAGACATACAGGCTACTCTGTTCTGCTGCAATGGTAACTCGCCAGCGTCCTTTTAGCTTATGGCTTCCTCATGCCTCTCCAATTTCATCCCCTGCCATACTTCCTCTCACTAGTCTCCTCCTGGGTACGGTGTCCTCATTCTTTCTTCAACAAGTGAAGAAGCCCCTACCTCAGGGCTTTTGTAGCTACTGTTTCCTCAGACGGTAGCCATTTCTCTCTAGAAGCCATGCGTCCCCTGCTCTCTGCTCAAATACTCTCTTTTATACAAGGTGCTCCCTAAGGACCCTTAACATGCTAACCACCTGCCTCCTAGTGTGTGCGGTCCCGCACTGACATGCTTTATGTGGATTCACAGAGACCATCACTACTGGACATACTACCTCCTTTGCTGTTGTTCAGTTGCTCAGTCCTGTCCGACCCCATGGGCAGCAGCATGCCAGGCTTCCCTGTCCTTCACTATCTCCTAGAGTCTGCTCAAACTCATGTCGATTGAGCGGTGATGCCATCCAGCCATCTCATCCTCTGCCACCCCATTCTCCTCCTGCCCATCCTTACTTGTTTCTTATCTGTCTCCTGTACTAGATTAAGGGCAAGGAGCTTGTGTCTGTTAGTTCTCTCAGCAGTACGAGTCCAGTGAATGGATAAGTGAGATAGAAATTATCTTTCCCATTTTCAGACAACAAACTAAAGTAGAAACTGAAGTTGTAGAGAGATTGTCGACTCTTTTTGACCCCTGGACTGCAGCCCACCAGGCTCCTCTGTCTATGGGATTTTTCAGGCAGGAACACTCAGCGTGTTGCCATTTCCTCCTCCAGGATAGAGAGCTTAATTGACCTGTATGACATTAGCTTCTTGGGAGAAGAACATTGCCCTGCATATGTAGAGAATAAGATTCTTCCTTCTTTCCTGCCCTACAGACATCAGTCAACTTACTGAACAGTCACAAGCTGAGTGTGCTTAAAATGTCACTCTGACTGCTGAGCAGGTTGTGTTCAATGCCCATGGCTCCCATAGAGAGCAAAATCCTGTCTAGCCCACCGAAGCCATCCTAGGAAGACCTGAGAAAGCATTTTGCCTGCGGAAATTCACACCATCTCCCAGGCACGTGGTTGACTGTTTAATGTCAATACTCCAGGATCACTGTGCTACATAATCTTCATTACTTTATAATTATATTCCAATTTCAAAAGTGTTCATTCTATTTCTTTTCTAGGAATCTCTTTTGAAACTTGTCAAGTAATTAGTTGATCAGCTTACCTTTCAGCATCAAGTGGTATTTTATCTTAATCTAAGATGTCTTTAATAACAAGGTATCACTGATATGATAATTCAATTCAGAAGCCTCTAGAGACTGACTTACATTATATTCATCATACAAAAGCAGAGACTTACTCAAGTGGAATGTGAATATCTGTGTTCAGTTATCTTTAGCACCATGAATAAACTATGTGAACACAGAACAAGTGCTTCTAAACATAATAAGTACAATATACGAAAATAAAGTGTCTAATATTTGTTAAATGTAATAAAACAACTATTTCATGATCTAGTTCCTTTTTTTGCCATAAGTTCTGAAAATGTAGAGCCAAATTTAATTTACTAATCAATTCATTTTGGGTGTCTGCTAGAACCACATATTTTGCACATTTTTTTTTCCATACTCCATAGCATGTGGGATCTTGGAATCGAACCTGTGGCCCCTGCAGTAGAAATGTGGAGTCTTAACCACTGGACCACCGGGGAAGTCCCCTTTGCACCTTTTTAAATGGACTTTGCATGTTTACTCTCTCTGCTCCCAATCTCTTCCCTCCCTCCCTCTTTCCTTGCTTTCTTCCTTTTCTTCCTGCTTTCATCCTCTTAAACTCCTAAAACATCTTAAAGGTTTGTTAACCTCTTAAACATCTTAAATTCCTCTAGTGCATCATTTTCCATCTAGAATGTGTGTATTATATTTTGAAATAAATGTTATAAATGTAATGAAACTTTGGCTCTACCAAGCAATCTGAGTTCTCTATAGAAACCTAATTGGACCTTCAAGGTTTGAAGGGTTGAATGAACTCCCTCGTATCTTGCATTGGTATTTGGGATATCAAGAAAGAAAACCATCTGATAAACCTTTCTGTCTTAATCATGTCTTTACCAGATCATATCGGGAATGCTTTTACTTATGTATTAATTCAATACCTGCTCTCCTGTACTAAGGTAGGTTCTGTAAGAAAATCCAGGATGGAATAGATTCTACCTGTAAAGGTGTATGGCTGATATCTTAGGAAAAACTAGAAAATTAGCAAGATGGATGGTGCTCTCGTTTGTCTCACCCTCTCCTTCCTCGGCTGTGTCCACAGGTCTGATCTCTATGTCTGGGTCTCTATCCCTGCCATGCAAATTGGTTCATCCATACTATTTTTGTAGATTCCATGTATATGCACTAACATACAATATTTGTTTTCCTCTTTCTGATTTACCTCACTTACTTCACTCTGTATTGAAAGAGTAGCGTTGAAACATGCACATTTCAATATATAAAATAGCTAGTGGGAGGATGCTGTATAACCCAAGGAGTTCAACCTGGTGCTCTGTGACAACCTAGAGGGGTAGGATGGCAGAGTGAGGGGGAGGCTCAAGAGCAAGGACATACATATATACTTAAGACTGATTCACATTGTTGTACGGCAGAAACCAGCATTGTAAAGCAATGATCCTCCAACTGAAAATAAATTTTAAAAAATTTTTGCAAGATAGATGGCCAGATAGATGATAGATACATACATACACACACATATATACATACATGATAAACAGATAAAGATCAGGACTCAAGATAGAAAGATCAACTCTCCATCTGTCCAAGTATCAGGACCCTCTAAGACAATGATTTTATTCCCTCTTCGCTCTACTTCCTAGGAAGTTCTTAGAAATATCTATTTATTTTTGTTGAAGATTGATCAATGTTCACCTTTGATATCTCTAATTGTCTATTTATGTTTAGCTAAACCCACTGAGCTGTTTGCTTCTCTGAAGAAAGATTTTGCTAAATCGATGCTCACATTCTGCTGGCAACATGGTGCTGACATGTCTTTGCTTTTGCAAACACCCTGATGCCCTTCATCCCCTCACACTCTGATTGTTTGTGGAATTAGTGGCCGAGGCACACCCAAATCACACCTCCGCCCAGTTTCACCCTTGCTTGGCTTCAGAGAATTGACTGTGATGCTAATCCATGCTTCACTAAGAGGGTGGATTTGTAGATTCTTCGAGTTCCTGGATGGGGACATTCTGTTTCTAGGGTGAGTGGGAAGAGACAGGGACCCCTGACAGCAGCTGTATTTTCTATGTTTGCTTAATGTTTCAGTGAAAGAGACTTTCCTTGCAGCTTTCTCCCAACTTCTCTGTGCCCCCTTGTTGCTTTTATTTCCTTGCCCGGATATCTGCTGCCTCTGAGGACCCTCCTGTTCCCACCCTCTTGGGTTGGGCATGGTCTCCAGCTCCAGGAAGTCTACCTTCCTCGCGGCTTGCACTGGCACAAACCGGGAAGGGCTGTTTTCCCTTCTTTCTTTCTTTGTAAGTCTTAATGATTTTTTCTCTGTGACTCCCATCCTCAATTATGTTCTCAAAAGACAAAGTCTGTGCATTTGTACACAACTGGGGGACCGTCTTCTCCTTGTTTTTCTTAAGATTGTGCCTGTGAATAAAACCCTGAAATATCAATTGTCTAATAGAGCCATGCCACTCTTCCAAATGGTTGAGTTAAATCAGCTGTGGCTTCAAGTAGTATTATCATTAATAATAGAAATAACTCTCCCACCAGTCGAATATTTACTTGCCCTAAATAACAGGAGCTTCCATGGTGGCTCAGACAGTAAAGAATTTGCTTGTGTGTGGCAGACCCAGATTTGATCCCTGGGTCAGGAAGATCCCCTGGAGAAGGGAATGGCAACCTATCCCAGAATTTTTGCCTGGAGCATTCTGTGGACAGAGGAGCCTGGCGGGCTACAGTCCATAGGGTCACAAAGAGTCAGACACGACTGAGTGACTAACATTAACTAAATAGTGTAGTAGCCCCCTACTGGAGACATTGCTGTGTGGACAGAATTGTCTGGAAAGAGGATGCCCGGAGGTTCCTCATATACAGCTCTCCTCTTTTCTCAGGCCCCTAGTCTAATACCAGCTTCCCTTGCAGCCCAAGTCTGTAATGATCCCTCCTGTTGGTGACAGTATTTATTGTCTCTTACACTCATTTGTGGGCATCCCTGATAGCTCAGTTGGTAAAGAATCTGCCTGCAATGCAGGAGACCCTGGTTCAATTCCTGGATTAAGAAGATCCCCTGGAAAAGGGAAAAGCTACCCACTCCAGTATTCTGGCCTGGAGAATTCCACGGACTGTCTAAATTCCATGGACCGACTCCAAAGAGTCGGACATGACTGAGCGACTTTCACTCTCACACTCATTTGTCATCTTACAATGCTGCCTTAATTGGTATTGATTATATATATATATACACACACACATATATATATAATTTTATTTATTTATTTTTAGCTGTGCTGGGTCTTCCTTGCTGCGGACTTCTCTCTAGTTGCAGCGAGCAGAGGCTACTCTCTAGTTGCGGTGCAGTGGCTTCTCTTGTCGTGGAGCACAGGGCTCTAGGCCTGCAGGCTTTAGTAGTTGCGGATTCTGGGCTCTACAGCACAGGTTCAATGGTTTTGGCTCATGGACTTAGTTACTCCACAGCATGTGGGATCTTCCAGAACCAGAGATCTAACCTGCATCCCTTGCCTTAGCAGGCAAATTTTTTACCACTGAACCACCAGGGAAGCCCTGTTATTGACCTTTTAATGTGTATCCTATCCCATATACTTTGATCTGGCCATTTCACTCCAGTTTCTGCTTTATATTCCTATAAGATTTAGGTTTACAGAGTTAACTACTGACTCTCAACTTCTTTTAAGGGTCTTTTTTATTTTTAAGAATTTTTTTTGATGTGTACCATTTTAAAACTCTGTATAGAATTTGTTATAATATCACTTCTGTTATGTTCTGGTTTTTTGGTTGTGACACATGTGAGATCTCAGCTCCCCAATCAGAAATTGAATCTACACCCTCATATATGTGGAATCTGGAAAAATGGTACTGATGAACCTATTAGCAGGGCAGGAATAGATACAGACATAGAGAATGGACGTGAAGACATGGGCAGGGAAGGGTGGGATGAACTGGAAGAATGGGATTGACGTACATACATTCTGTGTGCTAAGTCACTTCAGTCATGTCTGACTCTTTGTGACCGCATTGACTGTAGCCCACCAGGCTCCTTTGTCCATGAAATTTCCCATGCAAGAATACTGGAGTGGGTTGCCATTTGCTTCTCCAGGGGATCTTCCTGATCCAAGGATTGAACTCATATCTCCTGTGTTACAGGTGAATTCTTTACCACTGAACCACCAGGAAAGCCCTATAAGGATCTTAGTTAACCCAAAGAGTTCCCTTTGTACCCTCCCATTGAGGTAGGGTCCACATATCAGAAAGAATATGATACAGTTGTTGCTTCTGCCAACACCACTCATAATATGACCAACATCTACTGAGATATGACTGTGCCCAGGCATAGGCTGGGTCCTTGGAGAGAATTAACTGGGTATCCTTTGTTATGAATAATCCTCCTTAATTTAATGAGATGGGTAATATTCTCCCCATATTACAGGTGTTGCAACTGAAGTTCCAAAAGGTTAAGTAAATTCCTCAAAGTAATAACCCTAGCAATTCTTATTTTATTTTTTGGCCACGCCATGCAGCATGTAGGATATTCGTTTCCCAACCAGCAATCGAACCCATGCCCCTTGCAGTGGAAGCATGAAGTCTTAACCACTGCACACCTGTAATTTTTTCAGCTGGTCCAAACCCAAGTCCAGAGGTCTTGACCACCATGTCCCTGTGATGATCATAATAAAAAGACTCCATAGATAGCTCCTGTCCTGACAGGTGCTATCCTATGCACAATGCAAGTCTGTTCCATAATGCTGAAAAAAAGAAAACAGGGCAAATTATGAAGGAGAAACTGACCCTGGACATCAAGGAGTCAGAAATAATTGTCAGATTCCGTGGGTATCAGGATGATGGTGGCATGGTGGCCACCATTACTGTGGAGGTTGTTTGAAGAACTGTGGAAACAAGACCAAGGGTCCTTTTATGATGTTTAATTCACTGGGTATGAAAAGGCCTCAGTTCATGATGCTCTGGCCCCAGACTGCACAGAGCTGGCAGAGGATGGATCGGAAGACCCTCACCTTCCCAGGACACTGTTTCTTTTATTCATCTACCGAGACTGACACAGCCCTGCTTCTGAACTTGGAACTTGCTTCTCTCCTGACATGGAAATCCTCTCCAGGTTCTGTGAAAGACGTCCAAGCAACAGTACTTCCTTAAACAATATTTATCTCTGTGTAATCCCCACAGATAAATGCTATGCCTTGTAGGCATGGCATAAATTGTTTAGAAGCTTAATAAACCATCATTTTTCCCCCTGTTCATTCCAGTTACATTATCAGAGGTCCTTGGTAATAAATGCTTTCCTGATATTTATTCCAGCACTTTTGTGACCAACGCTCTTAAAGCTTCCTTTGTGTTCCGTTACCTTCAGCTGGGATTCTCTGTCACTTGACTGAATATATCGCATTTGTTTGGGACCTATTGTTGAATAAGGAAGGAATCGATCCTTTAGCAATTACCTACTTATTGGGGCCAAGCAAGGTCAGGGATATTGCTGGAATTTTTTTTAATGCTGGTTAAGATTGAACCAATAAGAACTCCTTGTCTGTCATTTCCCCTTGGATATTAAATGATGAAATTAAATAAAGCATGATTGTGCCGCTTTGGGTGATTGACAGTATCTTCCTCTGGTTTCTCATTGCTTCTCTATCGTCAGGTTTTCCTTTGTTTATTGCTGTTGCTGGGTTTCACTGCTTGGTCGTAAGATCTGCTCTGCTAGGGTTCCCCTTCCTTCTTCTCCACAGAAGCATCCATCATGCAGCCATGGAAGTCTGGCGTGACCCACATTTCACATTTCCCACTTTCCCTGCTCGTGGGTATTGGTTGATATTTTCTGCAAACGCTGTTGCTATCCTGAATTAGAAACTAGATTTCAAGCTCCAGCACATCCAGAGTTAAACTGCCTTGAAAAGGTGAAAAAGAAATAAATGAGAAAAGCATATTTAGAGGAAGAGACAATCTGTACCAACAAAGCAATGGCATTGCCAAAAACACTTCCTTGTAAAGCATCATCTACTAAGGTAGTAATAGGAGGATTTTCTCCTTTCTGAACTTTCTAAACCTAGACCGTTTTTGTTCCTTAAACTTACTGTGATCCCAGCCAGTAAGTCGGTCACTTTTACTATTGTAATCATTATTGTGACTCATATAGAGTTAGTTATACAGGAAAGAAACCCCTTGCAGATAGGGAAGCATTCCTTCCAAACTTTATAAACACCTCATGACATTTTTGTGGCTTTGAAACCTAAGGGAATCCAGTTACTTAGGATACCTTTGTGTATATCTGCCGATAACCAAGTGTCACAATTTGGGGAAATCCGATGCTCTTTAAAGTGTTACCTAAATTATAGTCTGTTCAATTCTAAAGCTGAAGATTTGTAAGTCTCTGTTTGTGAAGTAAGTCAGAAAGAGAAAGACAAATATCACATATGAATTCGTATATGTGAAATCTAGGAAAATGGTATAGATGAACCTATTTGCAGGGTAGGAATAGACACACAGACGTAGAATGGACATGTGGACACAGTTGGGGGAAGGGTGGGATGAACTGGGAGATTGGGATTGACATATATACATTGTGTGTGCTAAATCACTTCAGTCACGTCTGACTCTTTGTGACCGCATGGACTGTAGCCCTCAGGGCTCCTTTGTCAGTGGTATTCTCCAGGTAAGAATACTGGGGTGGGTTGCCATGCCCTCCTCCAGGGGACCTTCCAAACCCAGGGATCTAACCCAGGTCTCCTGCGGCTCCTGCAATGCAGGCAGATTATGTTTACAGCTGAGTCACCAGGGAAACTCCACATATACACTACCATGTGTAAAATAGCTCCTGGGAAGCTGCCGTACAACATAAGTGAGCTTAGTTCGGGGCTCTGTGATGACCTAGAGGGATGAGATACAGGAGCGGGGTGGGAGGGATGCTCCAGAGGAAGGGGATGTTGTATACGTGTGACTGATTCAGTCCCTTGTACAGCAGGAACTATCACAACATTGCCAAGTAACTCCAATGCCTGAGAAATCTCCCAGTGTCTAATGCTGGGACAATTCGAGCAACCACAGAATAATGTAGTTTCAGATTATAACTCACTGTAGGAAAGAAATATATATCAGTACATATTGATACAAATAAATGATTAAATAAACAAAGGGGGAGAAAATAAAACAGGAAGAAAAGGAATCTATCCATACGTGGCCCATACAAACACACGCTGTGTAAACACCAAAGTGAAAGTTGAAACTAAAGGAGGATGTTCACCTGCATACATGAGTGTAAACATAGATAAACTGTGTGATTCCACATTCATGTAAACACACGCGCACACACACACATGCACGCACACACCACACACACACACACACACACACACACACCCCCGATGCCTCCATGATCGGTGTAGTCTGTTTCCTTCCACTGGGTTTCAGTCTATTTTCAGACTTGTCCAAACGTTTGATTTTTTTGTGATTATTAGGATATTTTTTATCTTGCTCTGCATGGAAAATAAAATTGTGATTGAGAGAGTCAGGTCCCAGCGGTCCCGTCTGCGCGCAGCAAATGGTTCCATGTCACTCTGCATCACAGTGTAGGAGCCACTGAGCTTGGCGGCTGCTAATCCTCTGAGCCCGTTAATAAGCTTAGGAGCACGTTCATTGAAGGCTGACGCGCGGGGCACAAACAGGGAGAAAACATCTACTGGGGAAAGCTGAATTGGTTTTAATCATCTGCTAATCACCAGTAATGAGACCTACTCTGGGGAAGAAAAGAAAAACAGATAGTCGAAGGGAGGTTTTGTTCTTCGCAGCAGAGGAACAGGGAACGAGAGGGCAGCTGTGATTAGGGAAGAAAGGATGGAAAGAAAGGAGGGATTTGGCCGGACCAGATGAAGCATCCTCGGCAGGCTCCGTTTTGTTAGCTGAGTGTTTCTTTCATTCGGGCTCTGGGACTTCAGATCTCACGGGCTCCTTGGCAGCCCACCTCGAAGACAGTGCTTCTTGAAGAATGGAACATCCCCCTGGAGTCCCCTCCTCCAAACCCTGCATTTGCTGATGGCACTTTACAGGGTATATCAGCCAGAGGAGAGAAGTCAAGGCAGTGACAGCTCTGGATTGGCTCCAAAAGACAGCTGGGGTGTGTGCAGGGGAGGAGAGGTGTATAGAAAGCTCTGTGAAGGAGGTGAGACCCCTGGTCAGGAAGGCGAGGGCTGACAAGGAATCCAAAAAGGAAGAAGCAATTGCAGAATATCATTCCTAGACAAACTGGGTTGGAGAAGGCAATGGCACCCCACTCCAGTACTCTTGCCTGGAAAATCCCATGGATGGAGAAGCCTGGTAGGCTGCAGTCCATGGGGTCGCTAGGAGTCGGACATGACTGAGCAACTTCACTTTCACTTTTCATTTTCATGCACTGGAGAAGGAAATCGCAACCCACTCCAGTGTTCTTGCCTGGAGAATCCCAGGGACGGGGGGAGCCTGGTGGGCTGCAGTCTATGGGGTTGCACAGGGTTGGACATGACTGAAGCGATTTAGCAGCAGCAGCAGCAGACAACTTGGATGGATGGTCTTTTTAAGCCCTGGGCACTGTGTTTCAGGGCTTCCCAGGTGGTGCTAGTGGTAAAGAACTACCTCCTAGTGCAGGAAACATAAGAGATGCAGGTTCGATCCTTGGGTCAGGAAGATCCCCTGCAGGAGGGCATGACAATCCACTTAAGTATTCTTGCCTGGAGAATCCCATGAACAGAGGAGCCTGGCAGGGGTTACACAAAGTCAGACATGACAGAAGCGACTTAGCACACACTGTGTCTCAGGAAACTCAAGTGAGGTTATGGCTTGACTGCCATTTTGGATTCCATTTTTCAGGAACTCTTCCTTCAAAAGCCGAAGGAATGTTAAAAAATGATATGGGTGAATCTGTTTGCAGGCGGGAATAGAGACACACAGGAGCAGAGGGATGGTGGGAGAAACTGAGAGAGTACACTGACATGTGTACATTACCACGTGTAAAATAGACAGCTAGTAGGTAGGCTGCAGTCTATGGGGTCACTGAGAGTCGGACACAACTGAGCGACTTCACTTTCACTTTTCACTTTCATACATTAGAGAAGGAAATGGCAACCCACTCCAGTGTTCTTGCCTGGAGAATCCCAGGGGCAGGGGAGCCTGGTGGGCTGCCGTCTGTGGGGTCGCACAAAGTCGGACATGACTGAAGCGACTTAGCAGCAGCAGGAAGCTGCTGTATAACGCAGGGAGCCCAGCCTGGTGCTCTGTGATGACCCAGAGGGGTGGGATGGGGAGGGAGGGAGGCTCTGGAGGGAGGGGATATATGTATACATATAGTTGATTCACTTCATTGTACAACAGAAGCTCACACAATATTGTAAAACAATTATACCTCAATTTTAAAAAAAGCTCAAACTCTTGCAAGTTCTAATAATACAACCATATTTCAAGTGGTGGGTTTGAAATGCTGTCCTCCACGGAACTGGCATTCCCCAAGAGAAGGTGATAATATACTGGCTTGAATCACATTTCTAGAATAGTTATATTAACTAAATTCCTGGTGCCGAAGATGGTAAAGAAGCTACCTGCAATGCAGGAGACCTGGGTTCCATCCCTGGATCAAAAAGATCCCCTGGAGAAGGGAATGGCTACACACTCCGGTATTCCTGTCTGAGAAATCCCGTGACAGAGGAGCCTGGTGGGCCACAGTCCACAGGGTCACAAAGAGTGGGACATGATTAAGTGACAACATTAACCTATTATATTAATGACTGAACTGTTAACAACAGCTCCCCTGTCCTCTTTGACTCTTCATTTTCCAAACCTTCCTGTAGGCTGTGCAAGAGTGAAACCACAAAGCACAGCCTCTGCGCTTGGTCCCTGACCCTCTGCCCAGCTCACAAATTTCTACCAGCTTCATACTGAAATCTCACCTCAGTCCTTGCAGTCAAGTTTCATCATGCTCTGGGTAGGTTCTCTTCTTCCCATTCCTTGGTCTACGCATCTGCCCACATGGGCACTATGTCTGCCAACACAAGGGTTACTGTTTCCATATAGCCTGGACTGATTATAACTTTTTTTCAAATGTATTTATTTTTGGCTGTGCTGGGTCTTTGTTACTTTGCAGGCTTTTCTCTAGCTGTGGAGAGTGAGGGCTGCTCTCCAGTTTCCCTGTGCAGGCTTCTCATTGCAGTGGCTTCTCTTGTTGCAAAGCACAGGCTCACAGGCACTCAGGCTTCCGTAATTGCATTATGTGACTCCATAGTCGCAGCTCCTGGGCTCCAGAGCACAGGCTCAGTAGTTGTGGCACACGGGCTTAGTTGCTCTGTGGCGTGTGGAATCTTCCCAGACAGGGGATTAAACCCGGGTTTCCTGAATTTGCAGATGGACTCTTTACCACTGAGCCACCAAGGAAGCCCCTGACTATTGCTTTTAGTTTTACCAATGTTTAATAATTTCCAAGACTGGAGCAAGGACTTTAGAGTCCCTTGAACATCAAGGAGATCAAACCAGTTAATCCTAAAGGAAATCAACACTGAATATTCACTAGAAGGACTGATGCTGAAGCTGAAGCTCTAATACTTTGGTCACCTGATTCAAAGACCTGACGGAAAAGACCCTGATCCTAGAAAAGACTGAGGGCAGGAAGAGCAGGGGACAACAGAGGATGAGATGGTTGGATGGCATCACTGACTCAATGGACATGAGTTTGAGCAAACTCAGGAAGATAGTGAAAGATAGGGGAGCCTGGCATGCTGCAGAGAGTCAGACACAACTGAACGGCTGAACAACACCAATAATTTGCAAGGAAGACCCTTCCTCCAGCCTAAATAATCCACCCTTTCTCTCTGATTTGCTGCCAATTTGCTTTCCAGCATCCTATAGCACCACTTGTGTTCTCTAGAATCATGAATTTCTGTACGAGTCTCTTCTTCTCCAGGGCAATTTCACTTTTATTTGAATTCCTCACACCATCTAAAACCAGCCTGTCCATAGGAAATTCTCCATTTGTTGAAATATGCTGAATGTTAAAACTTCTAGCAGAAGGAATCAAGTTAAGATTTCAGCATTTTGTAAATGTATGTTTAAATGGTTCATTGGAACTCGAGGTGGAAGAAGACAAACTTGAATGTTCATATTTATTTTTATTTGTTAGCCATTTATATTCATTATTCATTCCAGCTACAGGCAAGGAGTTGGGACTAGGGAATAGCAGAGTAAAACCGTAAAGTATATTTTAGAAAAAAAAATGGAAAAAGCAAAGCTGGTGGAGAACATTCACTGAATATCTGAGTCATCGTGTCATAAAACTCTTCACAGTACCCACAAATACTGAGCCCTTGAGAGCCAAGGGCATGCAGTCTCTGCCTTAGGGGGGTCACAGTCTTAAAAGGAAAGGAAACCACATAAACAGGATGGTAGCAATCGGAGCAAGCATGTGGCATGAGCTTGCCAGCACTCTGGCAGTCCTGAGGGGCAATCCTCTCCCTGGCTAAGGGAGCTTCCCCAAAGTCACACAGCTCGTATATGGAAGATTCTTCCTCCTTCCTCTCCACCTCTTTGCCTGCCTAGAAAAAGACAAAGCAGAACAGAGCGTGCCCAAGCGCAAAAGGAGCTGCTCCCGACTCCCTGTTTACCAGAGCAATTAAGGGCATGCAGTAAAAAGCACATGTTCTTCTTCAGGAAGAGCACGGGGAAGGAAAGGCAGAATGCCCAGTGAAATGAAGAGAAGGGAAAGTCACTCAGTTGTGTCTGACTCTGCAATCCCAGAATGCCCAGGGCACCTTTGAAAGCCAGCAGGACAGTGTGGGGCTCCTGGGCACAAAAGTTTTTGTGTCCCCCAGTTCTCAATTACAGGAGACAGGCTTCATTCAGCTTCCAGGATCTTCCCTGAGTTTCAAGGGGCGGGTTCAAATGTGTGCCAATCAGGGAAGCGAGGGGATGCCGAGACAAGGGAGGAGCAGTCAAGAAACAATAGTGCAGCCTTGGGACAGGTCCTGGTTTCCCCCTCAAGGGACACCCACAGCCTTTGAGCTGCTCTGCAGATGCTGAAACCCCTACCAGCAGTGGGAGAGGTTAACTGCTGCCCACAGTCACAGAGACCCCAGACCTGTTGGAACCAGAAACTTGATTATGCTGACTCTCACCTCACCACCCACCAATCAGAAGACTGTCCTTGAGCTGACCATGCCCTATTTGAACCTTGACTGTAATACTTCTCACTACCCACTCCAGGGTGGGACACACACAGTTTTGAGGGCTACTCCTGCTGCTAAGTCACTTCAGTCGTGTCCGACTCTGTGAGACCCCATAGATGGCAGCCCACCAGGCTCCCCCATCCCTGGGATTCTCCAGGCAAGAACACTGGAGTGGGTTGCCATTTCCTTCTCCAATGCATGAAAGTGAAAAGTGAAAGTGAAGTCGCTCACTTTGAAGTCGCTCAAAGAGTCGTGTCCAACTCTTTGGGACCCCATAGACTGCAGCCCACCAGGCTCCTCTGTCCATGGGATTTTCCAGGCAAGAGTACTGGAGTGGGTGGCCATTGCCTTCTCCAGTTTGAGGGCTTCATCCACAAAACAATGGGGCTTCCCTGATGGCTCAGTGGTAAAGAATCCACCTGCAATCCACCTGCAAAGAATCCTTCTGCAAGACGCAGAAGACTTGGGTTTGATCCCTGGGTCAGGGAAGAAACCCTGGAGGAGGAAATGTCAACCTACTCCAGTATGCTTACTTGAAAAACCCCATGGACAGAAGAATCTGGTGGGCTGGGCTACAGTCCATGGGGTCGCAAAGAGCCAGACACGACTGAGCACACACGCATGCAGCCTGCAAAGCAATGAAGCTATTCTTTCCTACTTCACCCCAGACTCTGTCTCTGAATTTTAATTCATTGTTGGGGTACAGAGGCCAGATATGGTATCATCTTTCAATCCTAAACTGAAAGAAATTGCCTAGAAAAACACTACTAGGATTTATAAATCAAGTCTATTGGTTTACATCTTATATTAACCAGCTTCCTTAAATAACCCAAGGTTCAGTTTCCACTTCTGTAAAGTGGCAATAAAAATAGCACCCGCTCTGTCTACTTGTCCTGGGTTGTCATGAAGCTGTGATGTAATCCTGTAAAGAACATTCTGATGGTAAACTTGAGGAAGCAGTAGTAGGGGGAAAGGCTGAGGTAATGCCTGAGCCAAAGGTTTCATTGTGATTAGAGGGGAGAAGAGGTGGTGGACCCTGGCTGTGGCAGAAAGACCTGTGCAAAGTGGCTCAAGTGTGATGGGAGAGACAGTTCCTGGAGAGAGCTAAAAGCAAGACCTCAGCCAGCAGGTGAGCTGGGGGCAGAAGGGCTGGGTCTTCTTCCCAAAGGCTAGGCTTCCATCCTGGAAGCCGTGAGGGGCTCTCTGGAAACTTTAAACTGGGGAAACTCATATTAGCTTCAGGTCTTCGGAAAGATCACTCAGGCAACAGCATGACTATTGCACTTGAAAGAGACAGTAACTGTGAGGTCATGGTTAGGAGGCCTGATAGAAACATCTGCTGGGGAAATGAGGGAAATTGGCCAAGGTGGGAGTAATTAAGGAGTCAAATCTGCAGGACATGCCATGTGATGGAAGGGAATGACTCTCAGTTGGCTGGATTATGGTATTTCTACTCAGTTACAGGATCAGAAGAATGAGTTGGATGCAATGTGGAAATAAGTTTGGGGCATTGTGGTGAGGGAATTTGTGTGTGCATGTGTGTGTGTGTGTGTGCACTCATTTGCTCAGTCATATCTGACTCTTTTCTGAGCCCATGGACTGTAGCACACCAGGCTCCACTGTATAAGGGATTTCCCAGGCAAGGATGCTGGAGTGGATTGCCATTCTCATCTCCAGGGGGTCTTCCCAACCTAGGGATCACCCACATCTCCTGTGTCTCCTGCATTGATAGGCAGATAATTTACCACTGAGCCACCTGGAGGGTGTTGACAGCACCGCTGAAAGGAATAAACTTTAAAGTCAAGATGACACGAGTTTTAATCTGGGCTTCAGCACTTGCCACACACATATGAAATAATTGTGTAAAGCCTAGAAGATAAAGAATAGCACATAATTTAGATATAAGATGATGATGGTGGTGGTGACTGTGGTCCATGGTGGCACAGCCATTCAGGTAAGCATTCCAGAAGGAGAGAGCTCTGAGTAGAGTGGGTCATAGTACATTTAGAACAGTCAGAATAGTGGAAATATGGGAAAGAGTTAAAATAAATCACCCACAGGTCATGTGTATCATTGGAGAAGAAGATGGGGGGAGACAGTGGAAGAAACATTTACCTTGAGAAATACGGTGATAGTATAAGACAAAAAAAATGGTTATTGAGCAATGGATGATGGCTGGCAATTTTCAAACTCAAGTGTACCCTTCATGAGGGCCAAGACCGTGTCATGATTGTCTTTGTATTGCCAATCAGCATAATGTCTGAATTGGTGTAAAAATACATGGAGTAAATGGACTAGAAAAATACATTATGTTTAGTAAGGGCTTGCTCAGTGGCCTCTAATGTTCTGATCTGAGTATATCTGTACCCAGAGAACAGAACTCTCAACCTAGTGGTTCTGAAGGCTTTTCATTTTGTTGGGCTCTAGGATTTGAGAGACGCTTTGTAAAACTGAATGTGGGTATGTACATTTATGTGTAACGTGTGTGTGAGTGTATATGGGTGTGTTTGCTGGGTGAGGATAATTTATATACACGTAGGTGTATGTACATATATGGCTTCCCAGGTGGCACTAGTGGTAAAGAATCCACCTGCCACTTCAGGAGATCTAAGAGACATGGGTTTGATCCCTGGGTCGGGAAGATCCCCGGGAGTAGGGAATGGCATCCTGCTCCAGTATTCTTGTCCATGGGAAATTCCATGGACAGAGGAGCCTGGTGGGCTACAGCCCATGGGCCCTCAAAGAGCCAGACATGACTGAGTGACTAAGCGTTGGTCTCATGTACATATATGTATATGAAATTATTTTCATACTTTTGAGGAAGGGAGAAATATAATAATAGCAATGCTATAATTGATTAATGATTAGTTTGTTTTACATATTAAACATAGTCCCACACATAAAATCCCATGGACAGAGGAGCCTGGTAGACCGCAGTCCATGGGGTCACTAAGAGTCGGACACAACTGAGCAACTTCACTTTCACTTTTCACTTTCATGCATTGGAGAAGGAAATGGCAACCCACTCCAGTGTTCTTGCCTGGAGAATCCCAGGGGCAGGGGAGCCTGGTAGGAGGCCGTCTATGGGCCTCCATAGACGCACAGAGTTGGACACAACTGAAGTGACTTAGCAGCAGCAGCAGCAGCAACACATAAAAAGAGATATTTGGGATAATGGTGCCATATGTGGAATATATAAAAGGAAAAAATCTAAAGGTTCATCAAGAAACCAGTAATAATAATGTTTTGGGGGGATTGGGTTGAGATATTCCTACAGAGGAACATTATGATTGCTACCTTGCTGAACTGAACACAGAATCATGGATCCGTGGCTTCTAAAATTGTGAATAGATTACTCTATCCATTCCACAACTTCTAAGACCCAAAAATAGTCTTTAGTTTGCTTTTCCAGGAGGGCTTGGTGGATATAAAGCATAAAACATAGATTTTAGAGACAAATGTATAAACTTCCAGAAAAATGACTATATATCCTCAGGCAAGTTGTTTATCCTCTCGGAGCTTCCTTTTCCTTTTTATTTAAGAAATGATGAAATGTCAACATCTAACCTCTTTTTTTGCTGGGAGTCCAAAGTGAAAGACTTATTAAAGCATCTCACACAGTGTTTACAATGATGAATGCATTCAGCAATTTCCCTTTTAATCTTTCTACCTGGTTTAGTCACTCAATCATATCTGACTCTTTGTGACCCCACGGACTGTAGCCTACCAGGGATTTTCCAGGCAAGAATACTGGAGTGAGTTGCCATTTTCTTCTGCAAATAAATTGTGCTTCTCAGGTGATACTAGAGGTAAAGAACCTGCCTGCCAATGCAGGAGATGCAAGAGACGTGAGTTCGATCCCTGAGCTGAGAAGATGGGGTAGAAAATAGCAACCCACTTTAGTATTCTTGTGTGGAAAATTCCATGAACAGAGGAGCCCGTTGGGCTACTAAGTGACTGAGACACGTAGTAATAAACTAAATAATTTGGTTGCTGATATATGAACTCAAAAGATACTTGTGATTCAGTTACTAGAAACAGTTACTTAGTGCTTCTGTGGCTTTTAAAATGCTGAAGTAACAAAAAAACCCTGAACTCAGTGTCCTGTTGTATGACTGCAACAGTTTATATCCTGCTCATCGTGAGTGAACTGAAAGTCACCCGGTCGTGTCCAATTCTTTGTGATCCCATGGTCTGTAGCCCGGCAGGCTAATCTATCCATGGAATTCTCCAGGCAAGAATATTGTAGTAGGTTGCCATTGCCTTCTCCAGGGGATCATCCCCACCTAGGGGTTGAACTTGTGTCTCTTGCATTGCAGGCAAATTCTTTACCATCTGAGCCCCCACGGTAGCCCTACCAGAGTACCTGCTCATGGTACATATATCTAATTCTGTCAGCTCTATCCAGTAGCCAGCAAATTCAGGAAATCAAGGATGGTTCACCCAGTAGCTGGACCATCTGAATTTCAAACCCTGCATTCTCCTTGGCAGGAGAGAAGGCTAGAAGGTCACACAACAGGTCTTAAATACTTTCACTCAAAAATGACATCTGTCAGCTGTACTCACCCAGTCCCATAGTCCCCCGCAGCACAGAGAAATCTGAAAAATCAGGGAAGCCCATGTATATTTGGTGAGAAGTAAATGG
This sequence comes from Tragelaphus eurycerus, assembly GCA_935064755.1. Taxonomy (NCBI): domain Eukaryota; kingdom Metazoa; phylum Chordata; class Mammalia; order Artiodactyla; family Bovidae; genus Tragelaphus; species Tragelaphus eurycerus. Next base: position 29,782,186 of record CAKXYN010000016.1, read on the forward strand.
CTCTGCCAAAATCACAGACTCACATAAGGCACTATAGACACCATGATTTGGAATCTCCAATGAGGACTTGTTATGTATTTCCCATCCCATTCACAACTTTTTTAGGCTTCCCTGGTGGCTCAGAGGTTAAAGTGTCTGCCTCCAATGTGGGAGACCTGGGTTTGATTCCTGGGTCAGGAAGATCCCCTGGAGAAGGAAATGGTAACCCACTCCAGTATTCTTGCCTGGAGAATCCCATGGACGGAGAAGCCTGGTAAGCTACAGTCCATGGGGTTGCAAAGAATCGGACATGACTGAGCCACTTCACTTTCACTTTCACAAGTGTTTAAACTGTAATCTTATTTCACCCCTTTGTTGACAAAGGTCCATATAATCAAAGCTATGGTTTTTCCAGTAGTCATGTACAGATGTGAGAGTTAGACCGTAAAAAAGGCTAAGCACAGAAGAATTGATGCTTTTGAACTGTTATGATGGAGAAGATTTTTGAGAGTCTCTTGGACTGCAAGGAGATCAAACCAGTCAATCCTAAAGGAAATTCATTGGAAGGACTGATGCTGAAGCTGAAACTCCAGTGCTTTGGCTAACTGATGCACAGACCTGACACATTGGAACAGATCCTGATGCTGGGAAAGATTGAGAGTTGGAGAAGGGTGTGACAGTGGATGAGATGGTTGGATGGCATCACCGACTCGATGGACATAAGTTTGAGCAAGTTCTGGCAGATTGTGAAGGACAGGGAAGCCTTGTGTGCTATAGTCCATGGGGTCTCAAAGAGTCGGACATGAATGAGTGACTGAACAACAACACATTTCACACTCAGTTCCCAGGAAAAGGAGATTTCTGTAACATACTCCAATGAGCTTCCTCACTTTGCTGGGCTTAGAATAAAAGTAGTGAGTTGCTGGGAATAAAAATAGTGCTGTGTCCAGGGCTGACCTTTAAGGCCACCCAGGAAGTGTTCCACAGTGACGAGTGGATGCCGAGCCCTTCACTTACCCTTGGTTCCTCTCTCTCCTGTCTTTTCCTGTTTCCCACTAGTGTTTCTGCTTCTGCATTTTATCTTTCTGTCTGTCATGCCGATTAGCATAGTTTGACAGATTAAAAGGCTAAGGTCAAACCAAGAAACCCCTAAAGAAATACTGCTAATTATTGTCATATGTTTTTTTAAATACTTTGCTCTTCAAAGAATTTAACAAGGAATAAAATTCCACTTTGTATCCCAAGGGTTGGTTTAATATTATATTAAGAAAAATGGATTCCTTAGCTTTCTGTGTTCTGGATTGTAGAGAGCAATGAACTTCACCCTCAGGGTCAGCGATGGTCATCACCACTTCCCATGAGCCTCTTTCTAAACTGACACACTAAACGGCAAGCAGTCTTTCGATCCTGGAATAAAAGAATCCAGGGAGATGAGACTGTCTTCGTGTCCTTATATAATGCCTGAAGTTAACAGTGTTATCCTTTGTGAGCTGTGAACACTGGACTCATTTATTCTCTCAATTCCTTAGTTTCCTGATCCATAAAAAAAAGGGGGGGCGGGCTTGGGACTACAGTATCCATCTCATCAGGTTGTTAGCAAAAATTAAGATGAATTTGAAGAGTGTCTGGAACTATAGAATCTTTCACTGTGGGTACATCCTTCATATTATTACAGAGTGGTTGATCGCTTTGATGATCAGAAGGAAAACTCAAGTGTTTTTCAATTCCTCAAGGATTAGTCATCTGTCTGACAGGGAGGAAAGGTAACATGCCAACCCCACCTGCTGCAGGTAAATCATGCCGCTGCCATACCACATCCAAGGCCACTTCCAGCCATGGTCAACTTTGCCTAGAGTGGTGCCTGGGAGGATGCAGTCTAAAATGGAGATGCTCAATCTCCAGTCCCCTGTTGGGGGTGGGAGGTGGAAAGGGGCAGTAGGGACTTAGTGTTCACTGGGGACAGAGTTTCAGTTTAGGAAGGTGAAAAATTCGGGAGATGGATGATGGTTGGAGCTGCACAACAATGTGAACATACTTGGTGCCCCTGAACTGTACAGTTAAACCTGGTCAAAAGAGCAGCTTTTATATTATATTATGTGACTGTACAGTTAAACCTGGTCAAAAGAGCAGCTTTTATATTATGTGACTTTTACCACAATAAAACAATTTTAAAAATCAAAGTTAATGCAAAAAATTTACGATGAGCAAAATGTGAAAATTTTAAATAAAGATAAGAGTGGTCTGTATCCTTCTACCTCCAAAAAAAATAAAGATAGAAAATGGTACTTGAGTCCTGTTGATGGTGTCGCTCCTTCAAGGTCTGTGTTGGTGATGAGCCCTGGCTCGTTCCCAAGTGAGTTATGACAGGGGATTCTGGGCTGGGGCTGGGGGGAGCTCAGAGGAAGCTGGGGGTGGGTGGAGAGCCAAGAGGAAGCTCAAAAGCTCATTATCCAGCCTCCTTCGAAAGACAAGGACAGGATAGCCTCCAGTAAGAGGCATCTAAAGAGCTCAGGAAAGTCTCCAGCAAGTCGTTCACTACAGGTGAAAGGACAAATTACCAGATCAAGTGGCTACATTATCGAAAATTATTCTATTGATTTCAGGGAGGTGTGTTTTCCCTGAGATGATTACCAGCATCTAAAACCTCCTTTCCTGCTGATTTGGAGCACAAAGCACCATCTCCGAGTTTCAAGTTGTTCAAGATGCTTTACGCGTCTGTGGGTAGGCGCAGGTTGGCCTGCTGTGAGGGTCTAGTTAGTTCAGCGTCAGGAAGGCAGGTAGCCCCCTCCCCAGGGTCAGTATCTTTATCACTGGTAAGAAATCTGGTGCCGTGAGCATCATTTGCTCAGGGAATGTTCTGTGTTCTGTATTTTTTGGCATGTTTTCTACACTGGATCCTACTTTGGGAAAATGCCGCACCCTCTCCCCAACCACTGAGTACCTCCCAAATTCATGTGCTCATGGCTGTAAAGACAAAGCATTAACTTCACACATGGGCCCTGGGCTTCCCAGGTTGCACTAGTGGCAAAGAAACCGCCTGCCAGTGGAGGAGACCTGGGTTTGATCCCTAGGTCAGGAAGATCCCCTGGAAAAGGGAATGGCTATGCTCACCACAGTAACTTTAGTCAACAACCAGAGGAAAATGAAGGTTCACAGAACAATGATCCATCTAACTGAAAGCTGGAAAAGAATCTTAGAAGGGCATCTACTTTTTAAGGAAAAAAAAATGTTCTTCCTACTAGTCTGAATACAATGTCATTGTAATGATTTTTGGGGGGGTACATTGATGGGTGGATGATGCCTGTGGATAAAAAGTGTCATGAATTCTGCCTACAGCTCTACCCCACTTTCCTGGCCACTGTTCCTGGGCTCACAGTAGGTGACTGTGAGTGTCAGACCAGCCTGGTCCAGGGTATTCTGCAGCTTGTGTTTGAATCAGAGCCAAGAGAAAGCACCTTCCCACACTGGTGACCTTGCACCTCACATGGGTATGGAGCGCACCACTGCCTCCCTAAATCCAAGCACGGAGGCCGTGGTGTCCTTGATCTTCAAGCCAATGACCCCTGTGTCTGCTCTCCATGGGAATGCCCCCTCCTTCCTGGGACCCCTCGGGCTGATGCTGAACATATTCAAATGTTCCCCTAAAAGGTTTAGCCGGGGTTGCTTCTTCAGTACTGTTTGAACATTAAATATGCAAATAATCGTCATTACACTTCCAACAATTACACATGTTTGCGAGCACCGTGTCAAGAGCTGGCAGCGGAGCAATCATTTGTAAAGACAAATATTCCATTCCAAGAGATGTCACGCTGCTCAGAAGATTCTTTTTTGTATGAGTAGCCACACTGCTGCTTCCTAAATTGTGCAGATGAACACGGCCGAGCCTCCAATAGCTGCTGGGCCCTCCCCTCTGCCAAGCAGGTGCCAATCACCCGCCCGGGGCCAGTGGAGCTGCTGGAATCCTACCCAGTCCAGGTCCAGAGCACCCACAGCTGATGGAGAGACTCCTGCATCCGCTCCTCCCTCCGCAGCCCCTCCCTGGCCCCCCCATCTTCTCAGAGCGGGCCTCGGGCCCCGGGATATTTTAATTCCTGAAGTGCAACTGTACTCTCCTGTGTTTGTAACAGACGAATTGTCATTCCTAGCCCGGAAGCGATGGGAAGGGCTGCCTGAAAGCACAGGCCGAGAGTCACAGCTGGGGCTACCTTCTCTTCCCCACGTTTTTATCTCTCCCTCCTTTTTCCTCCTCCCTCCTCCTCCCCTTTGCTCTCTGCTTTTCCCCTCCCCATTCTTCACTTAGCCAGGGATAATTGTCACAGTTTACTTTTATCGCATCCAAAGTGGCGGCTTAGAGGGTCCTGGACTCGAGTCTGGGCTAATCTTGCCTTCTCCCAAAGTCGGAAAATCCCAAGTCTTGCGGGGTCCAATTGATAACCCTTGCGCTTCTTTTCCATGAAAGACAGATGACTCTGGCAAGCTTGGGAGACTGCAGATAATGGGATTGACTTGGTGCTTAAATCTCAGTGAACCAGGACAGCATAAGTAATTAGTGAATTGGATCCATCCTGGGGTGCTAATGATGGCTAAGTCTGCCCCCACACCATTGGGAGACTGGCAAGAGGCACATCCATCTCACACAGATAAAAACCAGAGGGACATTGCTCACAGACACCATTTATTCCTCCTTTAGTGCACCATTCATCCTAAGAGGGGGAAAAAAATCTAATTTTCCTCCAGCGATACTCAGAAGACCAAGTGACCACACTCCCACCAGAGTTCATTTTGATCACAATACTGCTGTTTTTAATTAAGAAAGGCTAATTAAGAGAAACTCCACATTTATCTTCTTATCTGCTTGTCCGCACAGACACTACCCGTATTTGTTTACAATTTGGTTACTGGCTTTCTATCAGCGAGAAGTTTCTCCATTTCTGTCTAGGTTGGTGCTTTCAAAAGTGTCAGTATTGAATAGGTCCCCACAAGGATAACTTTTCACCTATCAGATCCTGGTTTACATGCATGCAATTATTGTTGTTTAGCCATTCAATTGAATCCGACTCTTGCCACTCCTTGGACTGTAGACCACCAGGCTCCTCTGTTCATGGGATTACCCAGGCAAGAATACTGGAGTGGGTTGCCATTTCTGCCTCCAGGGGATCTTCCTGCCCCAGGGATTGAATCCATGACTCCTGCATTGGCAGATGGATTCTTTTATCCCTGAGCTACCAGGGAAGCCCTTACATAAATATATATACACAATTATGCACACACATACATACATATGTAGTTTACATATATGCATGTATAAACACTGATTATAAAGGAATCTTTGTATTTTTCCTCCATTAATTCATCTATGTACACACTGGCTGTCTCTTCCATTTTTCTTTTTACGTAGAATGATGGCACTTTATGAGGATAATTTAGATGAATGCCTTTTCCCGGAGTTCACTTATCCTCCTAGCAAACATGATCGACAAAGAGCCACAAAAGATGAATGGCATCGAGTTTTGATCCAACTTGCGTTCCATCAATGAGACGTCTTTAAGGCAGGGGTCTTCCTTTTTCTCCATCTCCCTCCCCCTAGTCTGATTTGATCAACATTCCCAACAACTAAAATGTCCACAGAATGCACTCTGGTGAAAACAACCAGGGACTCTGAGAGCGAAAAGTGGAAAGTGTGAAGCATAGAATTTCAGCAGCCAGACGCCCCAGCCTGACCGTTTTGGAGGGGATTGATCGGAACTCAATGTGACAGACTGTGAACCCCTGTCCTCGGCTTTGTCGTGGCAGAGAGATCTTAACGCCACACACAAGCTCTGCCTCCCTGGCCCCTTTCAGCTTCTGTCTTCAGTAATCGCCTTTTCTTCCGCTCTTTCATGTGGGGGCCAGTGGAGCAGTAACACTCTGGAGACGAGCCCGCAGAGTTGGTTAGTGAGACGCTCTCTTGTAACTTACATTCTTCCTCGCCCCATCCTGCCACACAAGCCTTGTTTTTCTTGATCTGAGGTTTCTTTCCATGATGCTTAGCTTCCCAGCGGCTGGCTTCTCTGAAAGCGTGTTTGTATACGTGTGCAGAACACACACATAGGCTTCCTTGGTGATGCAATGGTAAAGAATCACGCTGCCAATCCTGGAGATGTGGATTCAATCCCTGGGTTGGGAAGGTCCCCTGGAAGAGAAAATGGAACGCACTCCAGTGTTCTAGCCTGGGAAATAACATGGACAAAGGAGCCTGCACAGTTCATGGGGTTCCATAGCGTCAGACGCGACTGAATAACTGAACAAGAACAGAGCATGCTCACATCAGTACACGATTACATGTAGGACCGATGGCCCTAAAAGCTTTCTTCATATTTAATATTTGAGGAGAAAGCTGATGATTCAAGGACCCCATTTTTCCTCACAGTCTGAGAGGGAGGCATTGAGACTAGTGTCGGGTGAAAGGCAGGCAGAGTCCCCAGTAGGAATTTGGAGGGAGAAATTTAGTTCCTCCTGGAGACTCTAAGTTCTGATTTGAGTTTGTTTCCTAGGTATGGACTTTCCTAACTTGCAGTCTAACTAAATTTGGCTTGCATGTTCAAATCAGTGTTAATATTCACAGTTCAAATTAAGTCTGTCTTCCTTGAGCAAAGAAAGTTTATGCTGACTGTATGATTTTGCTCAGAATTGATCTTGTGTGCATGTATGTGATATTATGAGTGAGTGCGTGATATTATGAGTGTGTGTATGATATTATGGGTGTGTTTGATATTATGAGTGTGTGATATTGTGTGTGTGATATCATGAGTGTGTGTGTGATATCATGAGTGTGTGTGTCTGATATCATGAGTGTGTGTGTGTGATATTATGAGTGTATGTGCGATATTCATATGAACATTGTTTGAAATAGGTCTTTCCGCTAATCAAAAAGCGTTCCTCTGAAAATTTTTATTTTAATTATTTTCTACTTATACCAAGGAATAATGTAGACTGATTTTCATTTTTATTTATGTATTTGGCTGGACAGCATGGAATGTGGGATCTTAGTTCCCAGACCAGAGACAGAACCTCGGCCTCTTGCAGTGGAAGCTCAGAATCCTAACCACTGGACCACCAGGAAATTACCTAGACTGATTTTTTAAAAACTATTATTCCCAATATCGTCCCTTATCGTATAAGCCCATATTTCTAGCACCCATCATGGTACCACAACAATAAAATTAAAATACATATCTTACAATTACTTTGGGAGAATTAGTGACACATTAAAAATATAAATTATTCATTTTGAAAGCAGCACCATATATCAAGTGGACTTGAGGAAAATTCCTTTATCTCTTCTGGGAAAAGTGGTATTGTTGGATAATACATATGTCCATATGTATTTAGTCAATCTTAAAGGAAATCAACCCAGAATATTCATTGGAAGGACTGATGCTGAAGCTGAAATGCCAATCCTTTGGCCACCTGATGCAAAGGGCTGACTCATTGGAAAATACCCTGATGCTGAGAAAGATTGAGGGCAAGAGGATGAGGGGGCGACAGAGGATGAGATGGTTGGATGGCATCACTGACTCAATGGACTTGAACTAGAGCAAATTCCAGGACATAGTGAAGAGCAGGGAAGCCTGGCATGCTGCAGTCCATGGAGTCACAAAGAGTTGGACATGACTTAGCCACTGAACCGACTAAACGAAAAGTACATCTGTCTAATTTTGCTTAAAAAAAACTCTGTTGAAAATGTTATGAAATGTCAAAAGCAAATGTGTGCAAATACATGAGTATATTATAGCAAAGCGTTCAGATTGTCTGGGTGTGAATCTCAGGTTCATCTCTCTTGAGCTGTGCTTTCATGGGCAGTTTCCACCCATGTTCCACCTCTATTTCTTCATCTATAAAATGGGCATAAAAATGACACTAACTCACTGGAATCTTGTAGGATGGAGTCTGTTTCTCTGTTTGCTTTTGTTGTTGTTTGGCCGCTCAGTCATGTCCCACTCTTTGCAAGTCCATGTACCATAGCCCGTCAGGTTCCTCTGTCTGTGGGATTTGCCAGGCAAGAATACTGGGATCCTGTTGCCATTTCCTCCTCCAGTGGCTCTTCCCAACCCAGGGATTGAACCCGCATCTCCTGAATCTCCTCCACTGTCAAGCGGATTCTTTACTACTGGGACACCAGGGAAGCCCATTTCTCCATGTAAAGTACTTTAATAGTACCTGAAGCGACTTAGCAGCAGCAGCAGCACATAGTACACAAGAAAAAAAAAAAAAACTGCTGTTTAGGAAGTTGTATTTTGCTAACAAAAATAAGCTTTTTTTTTTCTTCCTATGCCTAAAGGATTTCATGTTCTACCCCAAATTCTGGTGACTTCTGAGGTGTCCCACTCACTAAGAAAAGAAGACCCATCTCATACATAATATTCAGGCAGCCAACACTGTTGTCAGCATATTTCACTGCATGGTCCCTGCGAGGAGCTGATGAGACTCCGAAGGTTGGTCAGGGGATGGTCAGCCCCCGCAACCCCCATCAGCCTGGTGGATGCTCTACTCATAATGCTCAGTTAAGATCTATTTAGGGTGTGTGTTGGGGGGGAGGGGCATGACTTCCAGACCTAGACTCCTCCCCTGTCCCAGAATCAGACAATTAGTAAATGTGATGCTGATATGAGGTGTAACGAAATATGCTTTTAAAAGAAGCAGGAGACTGAGATTAGAAAATGGGATTTCCCCTCTCACAGCCCCCAGTGAGTGATTATCTGATTCTGTATGGTGCTAATTGAGTGATCATGTTTAAGAAACAAGGGGAGAGCCTTCCCTGGCAGTGCAGTGGATAAGAATCCACCTGCCGATGCAGGGAACTGGGGTTCAATCCCTGGTCTGGGAAGATCCCACATGCTGGAGCAGCTAAGCCCGTGTGCCACAAACTACTGAACCTGCACTCTGGAGGCTGGAAGGCCAACGACTGAAGCCCGTGTGCCTAGAGCCTGTGCTCCACAGCCAGAGAAGCAACCACGGTGGCAAGCCCAAACATCTAGAGAACTAGACCAAACACCAACTAGAGAAAGCTTGAAAGCCTGCGTGCAGCAGTGAAGATCCAGTGTAGCCAAAAATAAATAAGTAATAAATTAAAAAAACAAACAAAGGCAATTTCCCTGGTGACCCAGTGGTTAAGACTCTGCATTTCCAAAGCAGAGGGCTCACGTTTGATCTCTGGTCAGGGAACTAATATTCAAGTAGTGTGGCCAGAAAAAGAAAATTTAAGAAAAAAAAATTTTAAGTAAGAAATAAATGTAAGGTTATGCTAATATCACCCTACAGCAATTGGGAATTAATGGTGAGATGGAAGGCAATGTCTCATATGTACGTCTGACTTTTGTGTTTTAATTAATTTCCCCCTGGTCCCTAAATCCTGCCGCTAAAAACATCTCCCACTTTTCTTCATGGATTCATGTGCACAGTAGTTAAAATTTTTTGAGTGTGTTGAAAATTTCAGGAGAAAATATTTCATAAAATGTAAGTATCTCTTGCTATGAAATGGCCTTGAGTTGTTGTGTAATTCACTCAGTCGTGTCCAACTCTTTGTGACCTCAAGAACCGTAGCCTGCCAGGCTCCTCTGTCCATGGGGATTTCCCAAGCAAGAATACTGAAGTCGCCTTTCTTCAGGAGATCTTCCTGGCCCAGGGATCAAACCTGAGTCTCCTGCCTTGCAGGCAGATTCTTTACCCTCTAAGCCCCTGAGTAGTATTTACTATGTTCCTATCTTAATGTTCTCCCTGGAAGCATTATCATTCTCATGATTTTCATGGAGCAGGGAATTCATGTGTATGTGAACTTCCCCAGCCGTGATGGAGAGTTCCTTAACTTCAAGAGAAAGTTAAGTTAAATGGGATCCTGGCAGGTGGAAGAGCCATGCTCTCTGAGGAGTAGGGTTACACAGGCAACTTCAACGAAATCTATGAGGTATTCTTTCTCTGAAAGAGACTCAGAGAATTGGAGAGGGAGAAAATGGGAGTGAGCGATTAAATTAATTTGAGGAGCATTTTTATCTGAGAGACAAGTGTGGAAGGAGGAATAATAAATGACTCCCTGCCTTTCCTGAAAACCACTGGCTATCCATTGTCTTCTCTGGAAGCCATCTGATAGCCCGTGCTCTCCACCAATGGGCATAGAAAAGTGGACAAAAAAAAAAAAAAAAAAAAAAAACAGGGGTCAGCTAAGTAGAGAGAAGAGGCTTAGCCAAAACAAACCGAAAGGCTTCGCTTCACTGAGGTTTGATTAATGGCATATTAGACAGCGTCCTCCGTGTGAAGACAAGAGCTAACTAGCCTCCAGCAAACTGTGCTATGAATCACACTTCACACATCAAGATGTGAGGTAATGAGATTCTCAAAAAGTCCTACATTTAGAAACAACCCTTTAAACCCAAGCGCACAATCCCCCGCTCCTGCCAGTCGCTGGCACGATTCCACTGGTGAAATTGGAAAGGAAACTTGGCTTTTTTTTTTTTTTTTTTTGAGGGGTACTTTTTGTTTGTTTGTTCTTGACCATGGATAGCATGATGGAGCAGCTGGTGTGAGAATAAAGGAAAAATATGTGTGTGTTGGCAGCAGACATTTGTAACACGGCGTGATTATCCTCTTGGAGTCTTAAGCATCTGAACTTATGGCTTAAAAAATAATAGTTTTCCTCGACTGCTTTACAAGGAACAGCACGGCACATTGAGGGTTGTTTGCTATTGTTGTTTGATGTGGGATTTTTAAAAACCTCCTCCCTCACCCCCTTCCACAAGATCACTGTGAATCCGTGACCCACATGATTCATAACTGATCAATCTTCAACATTTTAAATTTTTGTTAAGGATTCCACAGCCTTCACAGGCCATTTTTAGCCAGAGAATGAGTGCTCGATAAACCTACATCTCCACCTAGTGGTGTCAGGGAACAGTTAATGACTTTGAAATGCAAGGAAATCAAGATTTAGTCAGAGTTTGCAGTCAGCCCGTAAGCTCTTGGTCGCTGAGCAGCGGAAGCACAATATTTAAAGATAACATTTTAATCTCAGGATATTTTTCCTTCTTTTCCATCCTCCCCAGACTTTTCTCCTCCTCACCCCCTAAAGGCTGACATTCTTACATTGCACAAGAGCTGAAAAATATTCCTCCCACTCTATTTTGTATTCTTACACTGTGCTCAAAGGCTTTGACCAAAACTTCCTTTGGGTAGCCAAGGATCATTTTTCAAGGTTCCCCCACCCTCCTCCACTTTCGTATTCTCTGCCAGGTCACTGCTTGGCAGAGTCTCCACTGCTAGACAGGCCAAACTCAAGTTTCGCTATAGATGTCTCAGGGTATCTTCTCAGTCTGCTTGGGGAAAAAAAAAATCACTGATGATGCTCTGTCACCCTTCAGGTGAATGAAGACACCGCCTCTGCCCTCCCCACCTTGGATCCTCCCAAACAGAGAAGTCACATCAAAACCTGTTTCTATACAGCAGCCCAGCTGTACCGGACCACATTCCTGGTCCAGTAAACTCTGATATCCCAGCTTAAAAGGAAATCCCAGCAGTCCCCAATCTTTTCAGCACAAGGGAGTGGTTTCATGAAGACAATTTCTCCACAGACCAGGATGGGGGATGGTTTCAGGATGAGTCAAATACTTTACATTTGCTGTGCACTCTATTTCTATCATTCTGACATCTGCTCCACCTCAGATCATCAGGAATTAGATCTTGGAGGTCGGAGACACCTGCTGTAGAACAATCTCTCTAAATGGCCAAAATCACACCACCTAGGAGCAGATGCTCTGCAATCTTGCAAGTAAATGAAAAACAAAGCCATCTATTTCCTGTTAAATGTGACCAGATTCAAACGTCCTTTAGGTATTAAAGATGCCAAACATTCTTAATTGTTTATTGATTATTCAAATCATATAAACCTGAGATATCTGAGTGTGGTTATCAGGGGTCGCCAACTCCAGGATCTGATGCCTGATGATCTGAGGTGGTGCTGATGTAATAATAACAGAAATAAAGTGCACAAGAAATGTAATTCACTTGAATCATCCTGAAACCATCTTCCCCACCACCCCAGTCCATGGGAAAATTGTCTTCCATGAAACATGTCCCTGGTGCCAAAAATATTTGGGCCTGCTATTCCATAGGGATCCTTCTTGCTACTGAACTCATCACTGGCATCAACTGCGCTGTCATGAAATACGAGCACCATTGGCTTTTCAACTGGTATATGTCTAGAAAGATTAAAGCTAAATATGAGAGTCTCTGCTTGCTATTCCGTAAAATTAAACACTCATTGGAAGGTGTATTATGCTGATTGAGGCTGTTGTTGCTGTGTTGGACCCTAAAATGTTTAATAACCCTCCAAGGTTGAATTTTTTTTAATACCTAGTAATGAACACCCATTAGCTTGTACAGAAGGCAAAAAGAAATCAATGTGTTAAATGTCAGTTAGTTTCTGCTCTAACCTATGTTTTTCCTTAAACCTGGTGTTCTGGCATGTCAGCCCTTAAAAGTGCAGGCATGCTCCATATGCAGAGAAATCCATGCAGAGAAGTCTGGAGTGGTGGAATTCTTAGAGTTTTTTAAACTTTCTCTGCCTTTAAAGCAAATGTTCCCAATTCTTTAGCTCAGATGTTTAAGCTCTCCAGTCATCGTCCTCTGCACCACCATCAGCCAAGATCCATCACAGTCTGTTTCTCATTGTGCCTCCCCCACCCCAGTTGCTTCCAGACTGCTGCCTTGACTGGTAGGGGGATTTCTCTAGGTTCAGTGGTTAATGCATTTTCAGCATAGTCTCTCAGTAAGAAAGAACTGTGGTTGGCCAACTTTTCACAGATTCGTCTTCAATTACATAGAAATGATCAACATCACCTTTCTCCTTGAATGTTCTTTGGATCTTTCCATCCTTCAACACAAGTGGGAAGTGACCAGAACCTGAAGGGCGCACACCAAGGACACTTTGTATGCTTGAGTGCTAAGTCGTTTCAGCAGTGTCCGACTCTTTGCACCCCCATGGACTGTTGCCCACCAGGCTCCTCTGTCCATGGGATTCTCTAAGCATGAATACTGGAGTGGGTTGCCATGCCCTCCTCCAGAGAATCTTCCCAACCCAGGGATTAAACCTGTATCTCTCTCTGGCATCTCCTGCACTGGCAAGTGGGTTCTTTACCATTAGCACCACCTGGGAAGCCCCTAGCATGCATGCAGTGGAAACCAAAAATATCAGCTGAGTAATGAACTGGTATCTTTTAAAAGAAAAATGCAATTCTGCAGCATATGCTACAGTGTGCCCAGGTGACAACGGGACATCCCTACTGGAAGATCCACCAAAAAAAAACAAACAAACAAACAGAAGAACATAGACTGTGTGGAAATAAAAGGGAAGAGACTAAATTTATTGCCAGGACTAAGGCATGCTCATAAGCAAGAAAGATACCACACCAAAAAAGTACTTACGGTCAAAAGTACGTAAAACGATCCACTTCACAGAATCAGGGATTTACTTCAAAGTCCCATGTTGATTCAAGTACGTTCGTGGTCCGGGAAGCCTTGTGTTTCTAAAGTCGAGTGTCTTTCTGTGAGGATGGGCCTTAACCAGAGTCAATTTTCCTTGCACTCCACATATGGCACCTAGGGCTCAGTGGAGTGTTTAGAGAAATAAATAAGATGGCCATTTCCTTCTCTCCTTCCCTTGAGTAGTCCTTCAGCCCCTACAGAGTTTAAAACTGTAATGTGTTTGGGATTACTGGATGGCAAGAAGGAGACAGAAGTCCACACAGCGTGACTCCCATCGAAGGCAAACTGTGTAAGCAAACACTTGGCCGGCTTTCTGGGCCACTCTCTCCAGCTCCATCATGAAAATGCTTCCAGCCTTTCTCACAGGTGCCAAGAAGACTTCACAAGTAGTTCTCCAGGAATCGCCTTGCAATCCCAGAGCCTAAACGATAGATGATAGTAGGCCTCAAGAAATACTGTCACCAGCCCCAAATTGAATCTCAGAGTCGAGGAGAGGGTCAGGGCAGGCGACTCAACATATACCTGCACGTTCAGCTTGGTTCTGAGGGTCTCTGGTCCCAGATGTAGAGCAGACATGAGGGATGGGGTGGTGGCAGCCCTCTCGACCAACCTTGCTAATGACGTGATTGACTCTAAAGATGATCAGTGTGGACTCTGTTCATTTATCTACCTCGTCTGGAATCTTAGTTCAGAGTGAAAACCATTACTTACCTTGGAATCTCCCCACAGTGACAGCCATGTGTGGTGGACCTTCAGGAAGTTGAATTAATTGTCCTTCCTGAAAATAAGATCTCAAAGGCAGAGTTTCTTTTTTGTTTTTACTCGCACATTCTTGACGTACATTTAGTGCTTCATTGCTGCTCTATCCAGTTTATTCATTCGTTTATTTTTAATTGGAGTATAATTGCTTAGCAGTGTCGTGTTAGGTCCGGCTGCACAATGAAGTGAATCAGCTATGCATATACATACATCCTCTCCCTTGTGAACCTCCCTCCCACTCTCTAGGTCACCACAGAGCGTTGAGCTGTGCTCCCTGTGTTATACAGCAGCTTCCCCGTAGCTATGTCTTACACAGGGTAGCGAATATATGTTAACTCTACTCTTCCAATTTGTCCCACCCCCGCCTTAAGTGGCTCTTATTCACTCTTGAAATGGGCCGCTGTGTTGCGTTGTTCCTACATGTATATCTGTGTCGATGGGTAGAGTCTTTGAAAACTCTCTTCATTGGTCTTCAGGGAATAAAACAGGGGTATTCTAAACAGAGCACTGATGGAAGAGGGATTAGAGTGAATAAACTGAATCCAAGAATCAGTCTGTCACTTCTCACAGTTACTTCAACAAGTCTACAATTACGTGGATCAGTAGCACTGGAATCACGAAAATCTGATTGCTTGAGATGCCACTAAGACTCAGGCTCAGTCAGTTCAGTTCAGTTGCTCAGTTGTGTCCAAGTCTTTGCAACCCCATGAACTGCAGCACGCCAGGCCTCTCTGTCCATCACCAACTCCTGGAGTCTACCCAAACTCATGTCCATTGAGTTGGTGATGCCATCCAACCATCTCATCCTCTGTCATCCCCTTCTCCTCCTGTCCTCAATCTTTCCCAACATCAGGGTCTTTTCCAATGAGTTAGCTCTTCGCATCAGATGGCCAAAGTATTGGAGTTTCAGCTTCAACACTAAAATAACGCAAAGAACGTATGAACTTAGGAAGCCTTTTAAATGCTCTCAGGTTTAGACCACAAATCCTCAAGGGAACAGGCTGTCTCAGGAAGTGCTAGCGTCACCAGGAAACTATCTGAGAGTTCAAACAGATCCTTAGGGGCTTCCTTGGCGGTCCAATGAGTAAGACTTCACCTTCCAATGCAGGAGGGTGTGGGTTTGAGCCCTAGTCAGGAAGCTAAGATTCCCACATGCCTTGCAGCCAAAAAAACTAAAACAAAAAGCAGAAGCAATACTGTAACAAATTCAATAGACTTTAAAAATGGTCCACGTCAAACACAAAAACAAAAACCCTTAAGTATATGTTTATATTGCTGCCTTTGGCCAAGTGGGAAACCTTAATGCAGTGACAGCAGCACTATAGTTCCCTTTTACTTTTTGTCTATTTTTCATAGTATTTCAGGACCTCCCACCCCTCACTCTCCCAGGCCCCACATTTCTCTCATCCCCTATATTCTTTGCAAGGACAATCACAAAGGTAAGTCACAGAGGGCAGTGCTGGGCCTCGGCGTCACTCCCCTCTCAGTCAGCGTCTTTATACTCTCTTTAACCTCAGTTTTTCTAATCAAAATGAAGAAGAGTGAGCTGCTATACAACACATGCGCCCTTTCTCTCTTCAGTTCATAATTATGGTAAATAATGCAAAATGTGGGGAATGGGGTGGGGGGATGAGGCACCCGGGGAGGGCATTTGGGGAAAGGTCAGCTGAGGGCCAGAGGCAGTGGAAGGCAGTGGTTAAGACCTCTTCTCAGTGTGGTTGTTGTTGTTCAATCATGTCCAACTCTTTTGTGACTCCAAGGAGTTCAAATTGCCTTTCTTGAAATTTACCAACATACTAGTGATGTGATGGGAATCTGACATCCTGACTTTTACTTTGTGGAGCAACCTGCTTACCTACTATTGACAAAGTCTTACTGGAAAATCCAGGTATGGCTGACTACAAATGTCCTTAGCCCTGGTGGACTCAGGTCTATTTGGCACCCTTGTCACCTCGAGGAGGGTCCCGGGACCCACCTACATGGCTGGTTTTCACGGTGCCTCCCTGAACTGTCTCTCTTCTTAGGTCAGCCAGCCCTGGCTCCCATGCTGCCCTGGCAGGAGTTCTTCTTTGTAAATTTTCTTTCAGATATATACTAATTCTTTCTTCTGCTGTGCTGTGCTGTGCTAAGTCACTTCAGTTGTGTCCAACTCTTTCTAACCCTATGGAGCCCACCAGGATCCTCTGTCCATGGGATTCTCCAGGCAAGAATGCTGGAGTGGGTTGCCATCCCCTCCTCCGAGGTATCTTCCTGACCCAAGGATCAAACCTGTGTTTCCTGCATTGACAGGTGGGTTCTTTACCACTAGCGCCATATGGGAAGCCCGATTCTTTCTTAATTATGACTTGAAACATAGTACCGTGCCACACTGTGTGTTACAACTGTAATTCATTAGCAGCAGAGGCTGTGGGAACATGTCCTCACCTCTCATCGGCAATTGGAATGTGGATTCTCTGGCTGTTGGGTTTGCCACAATCTTTATGAAATGAAATGCAATATTAGTTTCTAAGGCTCTCCCAAGCAACTGTCCTCTAATGGGAAAGCTTCAACAAAAAAATATGTATTGCATGCCAAATAGCTAACCTCATTCTCATAAATATTAATATCATAGGCAGAGTCGAAATATCCTTGGTAAGATGAATGTGCTTCTTTGGGTTTCCAACAAGAAAATATCTTGCAAGCTGAACCCATTTCAGCCATCAAGAGGCATAAGCTTTTGGTGGCAGGCTGGGGGTGCAAAACAACATTACTAATTGTTCCAGGAGGAGTGCATTTCAGAAGAACTTCTCCAATATCATCCTCTTTCCACTAAAGAGGAGGATAAAAACATAAGAACAGATGTTGGATTTGGAAGGATCTCAAGCTGCGACTGCAGCACATGTAATGTGGAGGGGTCGGTTGGCTTAGTGCAGTGACTGGTACTCAAAGCATGGTCCTTATGCCAGGAGCGTCAGCATCTTCTGGGAACTTGTTGGAGATTACATCCTCAGGCTCCACTACAGACCTGCTGAGTCAGAAGACTGAGTGAGGAGATGGACGGTGTTCTGTGTTTCACAAGCCCTATCTTCCCTGGTGGCTCAGATCGTAAGAGAAGCTGCCCACAATTCAGGAGACCAGGGTTCGATCCCTGGGTTGGGAAGATCCCCTGGAGCAGGGCATGGCCATTCACTCCAGTATTGTTGCCTGGAGAATTCCATAGACAGAGGAGCCTGGCACGCTACAGTCCATGGGATCGTAAAAGAGTTGGACACGACTAAGAGACTAACGAGACATTACTTTGCCAACAAAGGTTCGCCTAGTCAAGGTTATGGTTTTTCCTGTGGTCATGTATGGATGTGAGAGCTGGACTGTGAAGAAGGCTGAGCGCCGAAGAATTGATGCTTTTGAACTATGGTGTTGGAGAAGACTCTTGAGAGTCCCTTGGACTGCAAGGAGATCCAACCAGTCCATTCTGAAGGAGATCAGCACTGGGATTTCTTTGGAAGGAATGATGCTAAAGCTGAAACTCCAGTACTTTGGCCACCTCATGTGAAGAGCTGATTCATTGGAAAAGACTCTGATGCTGGGAGGGATTGGGGTCAGGAGGAGAAGGGGACAACAGAGGATGAAATGGCATCACTGACTCGATGGATGTGAGTCTGAGTGAACTCCGGGAGTTGGTGATGGACAGGGAGGCCTGGCATGCTGCAATTCATGGGGTCGCAAAGAGTCGGACACGACTGAGCGACTTAACTGAACTGAAAAGACTAACACACAGGTGAGTCTGATGCCAGTAGGTTTTGTGAAACACAGTGGTTTATGATTTTGGGAAAATCCTAAGTGTGAACCCTGTCTCCAGGATGGTCCACGGGTCCCTTGGTACATGATTGACTTCTTCAAGCCTCACTTTACTCTTCTATGCTGCTGCTGCTAAGTCACTTCAGTTGTGTTCATCTCTGTATGACCCCATAGATGGCAGCCCACCAGGCTCCCCCATCCCTGGGATTCTCCAGGCAAGAACACTGGAGTTACCATTTCCTTCTCCAATGCACAAAAGTGAAAAGTGAAAGTGAAGTCACTCAGTCATGTCCGACTCTCAGCAACCCTACGGACTGCTGCCTACCAGGCTCCTCTGTCCATGGGATTTTCCAGGCAAGAGTACTGGAGTGGGGTGCCATTGCCTTCTCCAACTCTTCTATGAAAAGGGGATAATATTACTTACCTCATAGAGTTTTAAGGATTCATGAAGAAAATCCATATAAATTGTATGTAACTGTGCCTGACACAAAATAAGTATGTAATACATATTATCTATTATCATTATTATGGTTATTACTAAGTTGTTGTTTGAAGGCTGATGAGATTCAATTACTTAAAGTACTTCCCAGGTGGCGCTAGTGGTAAAGAATCCACCTGCCAATGCAAGAGACATGGGTTCTATCCCTGGGTTGGGAAGATCCCCTGGAGGAGGAAATGGTAACCCACTCCAGTATTCTTGCCTGGAGAATTCCCACGGACAGAGGAGCCTTTGACAGGCTACAGTCCATAGGATCGCATAGAACTGGACACGACTGAATGATTGAGCACAAGACTATTCATAGGGGCTCTGCCCTGAATGACCTCCCAGAAGCTCCAGCTCTAAACACCATTGTCATGGGCTTAGACTGTCAACATATGAACTCATGGGAACACAAACATTCAGTCAAGGGCAAATTGTATATAACAAAATCCCACATAGTCCCCTTTATAGTGCATTGACTAAAAAGAGTAAATGATGATAATAGTAACCCCTCCTTACAACAGTGGTATCACATCACTGTACCCATCAGATTTTAAGCAAAGGTATGGTTAAGTAAGAGGATGACCCTTAAGTAAATGAAACTCATCAGTCTTCAAACTTGACCTTCATACACCATAGATTGTGGGGAGGTAGGGCGAGGAAGGTAAATTGTCACAAAGAGATCATTCTCCCTCTGATATTGAAGCATTCTCCATCTTTCAGGGCCATTCACTCTGAAATAAGAGAATCTTGGAACTTGACCACATTTTCTTTATTTTTCTGGGCAGCCACTATTTTGTCTGTTATTTGGGTCTAGCACGGATCCTCAACTGTGTATTTACAGAATTAAAAACGAATTGTCCCCACTCTGTGCTTCTGCCCCCAAAACAAAACTCCCTCTTTGTGAAGTGGAAAGTAGTGACTGTTATTTTATTCAACAATGTGACCGTGGTGATTTTGTCTCAGCAGTCAGTCCAGTTGTCTGCTGTATGGAGCTGTCACCAGAGACGGGCTGTTAGTGACCTCTGTTTATCTATCGACGCCAAATGGTGCTCCCAATCACATCGATTATGTTGAAATTAATGAAAGATCCTACCTAAATAATAACTTTTTTTTTTAAGTTTCCCCAACTGAATTCTGTGATGTTCTCTGCATGTGACAAGTATGGCTCCTTAACCCTCCAAGATGAAAGGCGCATATTGGTGGCATTTAGATTCTTATCCATTATTTATGCAGGGCATAGGCGGACGTGTGGCTCCTGGTGGGTGCACCTGTGCAGACAGAACAAAGCAAGGATTTTCCTTTGGGGGATCACAGTGTAAATGTACCCAAGGACATGCGAGACAATAAAACTCAGTGCAACACAAGGATGTTGAGAAGTGAGTGGTTATTGTAACTGAAATACTTTGCAAAACAGATGGTTTTTAAGGAGGTTTGTGATAAAGAAGGTGAGCGAGTTTGATGCACTTTAATAGGCTGTTGTGAGTCCTGAGAAGAAGAGGAAAAAGTGACTGTAAGAAGGAAACCCTTTTTTCCTCTACAGCCCTCACACATCTCTGTGACCCAGATTCCACCATGAGAGAGATGGCTGGCCAGTAGATCTATCCCTTCTAAAGAAAAGAGAAAGGGAACACACAGCGGTCAGGGGGCAAGTAGTCTGAGAAATGGGATTAGACACGCCTTTCATATCTTGGCAGCTGGGAGTCCATGGGCAAGGAATTCTGCAAATTTCATGATCACAGGTCTCCACATCTGTGAAACCAAATGTGTCTTGGAATTCGGGAGAATAGAGAATTTACACGGGTAATACGATATGTATGCTGCACATTACACACCACCCTGGCAAGGTCTGGGGTAATAAAACACAGACCTAATTTTATAGCAAATCTTCAAAGCAAGTGGAATAAACAAGGACAACAAATCAGTTCGGTCCAGGCTTTTCTGCTCAATGAAGTCATGCTGTGGCTCGAGGATTGGGGAATTATGGATTATCTTCCTGTGAGGAAGGTGGAGGCCCATTGCATGGATTGAGAAATTGACCTTAGGTAGAAATTGATCAGGGCTTCCCAGGTGGTAATGAGTGGTAAAGACTCCGCCTGCCACTACAGGAGACAGAAGAGACATGGGTTCAATCCCTGGGTTGGGAAGATCCCCTGGAGTAGGAAATGGAAACCCACTCCAGTATTCTTGCCTGGGAAGTCCCATGAACAGAGAAGCCTGGAAGGCTACAGTCCACGCATTCTCAAAGAGTTGACCATGACTGAGCACTCACTGTCTTCTTAATAATTGTTCAGAGCAAAGACTGGATAGATAGATCACTGATCCTGATGCTTTTATTTTAAAGAATATTTCACTCAGTCCAGATGGCCCTTACCACATTCACCTAATTTTCACCTATGGTACACATTCTCCTATCCAAGTTACCAGCTTTCCTCATGGTCAACCCACAGTAGTCACCCAGCTTGTGAGTCTGCTCATCAGGAAGGGCCACTCTGAGAAACTGTGTCCCCATAAACTGCTCTCCACACTGGAGCCTATGTGATCATCCACCATATGCAAATCAGATCCCACCATCCCCTGGTGGAAATCTTGCAATGATGTCCCAGGATCCCCAGGTCAGTGGCCTGAGCTCTGGACAAGGTCTACTTGCCCAGCACCTGGTCAGGTAACTCTCAATTTCTGAGCTCTTCTCCTGTCTGAGGCCTTCACACATGCTGTTCCCTTGGCCCAGAAGGTTAATTCTTCCCCATTCTCCCAGCTCCCATCCTTTGGTTCTTCAGATCCGAGATTCAGATCGCTCCTTGCTGCCCACACTTGCCCATGCTGTCCTGCCCCACCTGCCCCCAGCATTCTCTTCCTGAAACTCTCTCCAAGGTGGTCAGTGGATACATTTCTGTGCTTGGGATCACACAATCCCCTGACGGGCCATGAGTCCCACAAAGTCAAGGCACTGTTTTGCTGGGTCCTGGATGGTAGGGCTTAGCATCTTGCTGGGTACATGGTGCCCTATGAGGCAGGTGTTACTATCACTATGCAGTAGATGTAACGGCCAAGTAAGAGAAAGATCAAGTCGCTTCCACAACATCACACGCAGACACAGTGTGACCTCAAGCCTGGGGCAGAGGCACTCCTCCTTTCCCCCACGGCCATGGAGGTGGCGCGGGAACAGGATGGACCTGGGAGATTCACCCTTATGGATATAGGGCAGGGTGAAAATGCAACAAAAGTTAACTTTCAAATTGAACTGAAGAGCTGGGTCAGGATTCTGGAAGGGGCATCAGAGGAAACACTTAGAACAATTGCTTACAATTAAAGTTCCCTGATGCAGGTAACAGAGTCTACCAAAAAGGAAAAAAAAATTCTGTGTGGCCTTCTGCTCCCCATGCCACTAAGTGTCGTCTGCTGTCTGGATGGGTTCTGGCAAAGAAACCTCACTTTCTAGCAGAAGACGAGATGGCATTCTTTCCTTGAAGCACCAGTCCTATCTTCCCAAACACCCTCTTCACTGATACCCCAGGCCAATTGTTGCCCTGATGGTAAGCATGGTGAGCTCCCCTGTTAACCCCAAAACAAGCTTGCAAAGCTTATGTTTCAGAGAGTTGCCTGCTTGTGAGGTCTTGTGTCAAGTTCTTTCCTTACATAAGTTCAGTGACTATCATGATTCTGTATTAAGGAAATAGTTGATGATGGTCACTTCATCTCTAGTAAAGACATAATAATTGTTAATTTATTTACCAATACTGTAAATGTTTCACCTCTTCTTACGTGCATACAATGACAGATTAAAAAGCCGGAAGCGTGTGTTAGACTTTATACATCAAAAAACTTTCAGTAAACATTTCTTGAATAATTCCTCTCAATCGTCAGAATTCTATGAGAAAAATAATGTATATTCTTCATCTTTAAAGGAAGGAAATCTGGTGAAGCTGATCCCCTGAGACGAAAAATGAACACCAGATGATAGGAAAAACATGACAAAATTCTTCTTGTCTAAAAGTGAATCGGTTGATTTTATAGGTGAACCAAAGGCATATTTAAGCTTTAACTATTTTTCTTCCCTATCCTAATTATTGACAATTTTTTTTCAATATAAAAGCTTTATATCCACTAAGCTGTCTCTAAAGCTGGGCACGTAGAAAGAAATTGAGTCATACATAATATATTTGTGGAAAATGAGAAGTGTCGTGAGTCTAGTAACCTATTCTCTAATGCTATTTAATTTAGAAATAAAGTAGGGCCTATTTATAGGGGTAAATACAATGAAATAATTCTGAGTTATGTATCCAGAATTCAAAGCAAAGGACATAATACAGTAAGAGTTAATTACATCAGCATCTAGCTCCCAATGAAAGGAAGGATACTTATTAAAGTGGAACACTTAGGGAGTCTGTGTGGTGGTAAAAGAGTACACATCTAGATTGTTAGCTGCTTAAATCCATTACACTCTTCAACTATCATAATAACCATAATAATAGCAAGTGGTACTTAAATAACACTTTTCAAACACAATGTCCTAATACTTTGCATTTATGTGGGCGAAACATCATCATACTGGACATTCACAGCTCACAGGGCACTTTCCCATGTGGTGCCTCATGGGAAACTCACAAGACAGAGATGACATTGTACACAGATGCTTATGTTCAGAAACATCAGGTGCCTGAGGTCACACTATGGTACCTACAGGAGACTGGTCCACATCTATGTGGGAAACAAGTGGCCCCTGTAGTATCCGTGTATGATACATGAGCCTTGCCTGTTAACAGGAAGGACGAATGAACCACAGGTCCTTGAAAACATTCCCTTAAAAGATGAGGCATCTTTTTTGTTGTTCAGTCACAGAGTCCTGTCCGACTCTTTGCAACCCCATGGACTGCTACACACCAGGCTCCTCTGCCTCCCCCTTCTCCTTTTGTTTTTAATCTTTCCCAGAATCAGGGTCTTTTCCAATGCTTTGGCTCTTGGCATCAGGTGGCCAGTTTGCAACTTAAAAAGTGCTTTCCTGTACATAATGTCATTTGAACCACACAACTTCATCATCAGACAGAAAAGACAGGAAAGGCTTTCTGTCCCAATTTTAGCCAAAAAGAAAAAAATCTGTGACAAGAGAGGTTGACTAGGTCACCCAAGTTTTCTAAGCCAGGAAAGGCCAAGATAAAATGCTAATGAGCAAGGTCTTCTGATACCAACATAAAGCAGTAGGTGAAAGAACCCAGGAGAGCTAGGGGGAAAGAACCTTCCCTGGGTTGGGAAGATCCCCAGGAGGAGGGCATGGCAATCTGCTCCAGTATTCTTGTCTGGAGAATCCCGTGGGCAGAGGAGCCTGGTGGGCTACAGTCCATGGGATCACAAAGAGTTGGACACCACTGAAGTGACTTAGCACACAAAAGGCCATTCCCTCTCGCTGTCACCGCTACAGGTCAGGATCTGACCACCCTCCGCATCTCCACTTTCGGAACCATCTCCTCTTCTCTCTCTTTTTCATTGCATATCATCCATCCCAAATCCCCAAATGGGTGTGTGTTTTGTTTCTGTGTGTATCTCCAGCCAAATCCAATAGACAGATTGGTTTGAGAAAAGCATTAAACTGGCCTCAGTATTTGGAACAGTAGAGATGCCCATTCACATACAGTAAGGGTGGCCTGAGTCCTCATGAAAATAATTAAGCATTTATCATCATTTATAGAGAAGCAAGCTTTTCTGTCCAGGAAGGTTTTTTTCCCCTGCTCATTAAACCTTACATTTTATATTGGGGTATAACCGATTAACAATGTTGTGATAGTTTCAAGTGGACAGCAAAGGGATTCAGTGTTCATCTACGTGTATCCATTCTCCTTGGCGGCTCAGATGATAAAGAACCCTCCTATAATGCAGGAAACCCAGGTTCAATACCCAGGACAGGAAAATCCCCTGGAGAAGAGAATGTCAACCCACTCCAGTATTCTTGCCTGGAGAATCCCATGGACAGAGGCACCTGGTGGGCTACAGTTCATGGGGTCACAAAAGAGTCAGACAGAACTGAGTGACTAACACTTTCAGACTTTGACACTCTCCCCCAAACTCCACCTCCCATCCGGGCTGCCACATAACATTGAGTAAAGCTGTCTGTGCTTAACTGCACACTCTTGGTTATCCATTTTAAATACAGCAGTGTATACATGACCGTCCCAAACTCCCTAACTACTTATTTCCCCCATCCTTCTCTGTCTGTGAGTCCTGGAGGGTTGTTGTTGTTTTTGTTTTTTTTTTTTAATGACAATCAAGCCCAAGGAAGCCATGAGGCTCTGCTGTTCCGAAGGGTTTTGGTGGAATTCCCTGAGCTCTCCTGGTCTTGGCCACAGCCCGGGGGTTTACTGCAGACCCTGCAGGAAATGCCTCATTGTCACAGGAAAACCCAGGGCTGAAGACAGCTTCAGGAATGTGCGAAGCCACATAAGGCAGCACTTTGAAAGCATCTGACATTTAGGAAATTGACTTTGACCTTTGGCTTCCTCTTTCTCAGAAATAGGGCCAAAACACACACCTGTGGGCAGCAGATGGGAGATACAATTCCCAATTTGTGGCGTTTTTGCTCTCTGTTTCTTGGGGCTTGTTTGTTAAGTGGTGGAGAGGCTGAGGGTAGGGAGAACTGGGAAAAGATCATGAAGGGGAGAGAAAACTACTCTGGGTTGGGGGGGGGGGTCAAGGTCACTGTTTACTGTGACAAAAGTAGACATTTTAATTGTAAAGAATTCCACCATCTCTATTTTGTATAGACAGCCCTTCCCTGGGAGAGGAATTTTGATATTATTACTTGCTTGAGTTCTAAAATGTTTCAGGATTTCATAGGCAGACAGGGCATATGCTTAAAGCTGGAGACATGGGGACATCTTTATGTCACTGTTGTCCACTCGAGGCTCACAGCCTAGCTTAGGGAGGAGACCTTGCAGAGCCTGCCTGGTTCTTGGGACCTGCTGAATCAGCCTAGAAGAAAGTGCTAAGAACCACTGTGTTTAGAGCCTGAAAGCATAGAAGTCCTCTCTCATCAGTAGTACCCATAAAAAGATGTTTAACCTGCATGGGAGACGCCCTATTGTGTCGACCTTCCGACAACTGGGTGTAAAACTTTGAGTAAACACCTTCCTGACACCTATTACAGGGAGCCGGCGGGAGGCAGGGCCATTAATCAGAACAGCTGCAGGGGGCAGGGCGGCCAATGGAGCCCTGGAAAGATGGCTTGGTCCCCTGCCGTTCTCTCTCTTTTGCTTCAAATTAAAACCCAAGGAAATCGAGAAGGAGAAAAACTCCATTTGATTCCTGCTCGCTTCCCACAAGAAGGGTCTGCTTCAACCTGCCTGAGTAGGGAGAGGCATGTGAAGGGTGCTACGGCTACTTGGGTTTTAACTTTTCAGGTAGAGAAGAATAAGGGCTTCCCTGGTGGCTCAGATGGTAAAGAATCTGCCAGCAATTCAGCAGACCTGGGTTTGATTCCTGGGTTGGGAAGATCCCCTGGAGAAGAGAAGGACTACCCACTCCAGTATTCTTGCAGGGAGAATCCCATAGATGGAGAGGAGTCAAGGGGATCTGGGATGGAAGAGCCTTCTCCAAGGGATTAGAGGAGCAGATAGGGCTGGGTTTGGGGCCAGGGTTTTCCCAAGGATGAAGATGGGCAGAAGGGAGGTGGAGGAGGCACCGCTCAGAGAGCCCCTGGAGGAGGAGAGAAGATACTCTGGAAGGAAGGAGGCAGCAGAGGGGGGAACCATGTCCTGGTGAATAAGGGTTGCCTGGCAGCGCTGATGGCTGCCTTGGAGACATAGAGATCAAGTGGAAAACAGGGGCTTCAGACTCAGATTACCTTTGTGTGAACCAGGCTGTGCCAACTCAGGAACTGACTTAAGTTCATGAGTCTAATTTGTTTGCAAGTCCAACAAAGTTAGCCTAGGTATCCAATGAACACAATTAGCTACACTGTACTGTACTGTCATAGGTTTATAATACTTTCACACAAATAATACATAAAAAACAACAAAAAATTTCTAAAGTACAGTACCTTGAAAAATGCAGTAGTAACAGTACAACAGCTGGCATACTGGGGCTGGCATTGAGTGAACAGGCAAGAAGAGTTCTGACTGTAGGAGGGAGAGGAGGTGGGAGATGGTGGAGCTGAAGGATCATCAACAACAGGAGACGGAGGGCAAGCGGCAGTTTCACTCATGTGCAATATTGATGGAACACACGTTCACATCTTTGAGAGTTCATGACTTGCAGGTTCTTAGGCAAAGGACTCACTGTATCCCTAATAAAATCATGACCACGTTTCCAACACAGCCATGAATCTCAGCATAACCCTGCATGCAAGCAAAGCTGGATCCAGCAGGCTAGCCTCTCTAGCCACTCTCAGGTCTTTCTTCCTTCCTAGGTCCCAACAGAGAGACTCAAGTCCAGAAAATCCACAGCAGTTTGGTAGGGGCCATAGACTCAGCCCTGGCCAATAAGGTGAGAGGAGGAAATTTATGAGAAAAACATTCCCTTTATGATAAAAGTTAAGGAGGAATAACAAGAAGCGTCTCTCAGCCAAGGGTCAGCACCCTTGGTGCCCCCGGTCTCTATTAAGACAAGGATACGATGCTTGCCTTTGTGGCCTCCACCTTCTCACAGTGAAGAATTTTACTAGTACTTGTGTGTGCTCAGTTGTGTCTGACTCTTTATGACCCCACCAGGATCACATGGACTGTAACCCACCAGGCTCCTCCCCATGGGATTCTCCAGGCAAGAACACTGGAGCGGGTTACCATTTCCTCCCCCAGGGAATCTTCCAACCCAGGGATCAAATCTGGGTCTCTTGTGTCTCCTACATTGTCAGGCAGACTCTTGACCACTGAGCCACCTGGAAAGCTCCAAGATTCTTACTAAGGAAATCATAAGTGAACTTCTTATTGAGTTCTCTAAAACTCATAGCCAAAAACAATCTAATACAATGACCTACTGGGATCAAACCTGAACCTCCTGCTTCTCCTGTGGATTCTTTACCACTAGCTTCACCTGGGAAATCCTTAAAACTCAGAGCTTTAAAACCAACTAGAATGTCATCTATCTATCAATCTCACATCTCGCTCTGTTTGTTTGAAAAAAACAAGTTTGCATTTAGTTCTGGGTAAACTAGGTAAAGCTGAAACTCCAGTACTTTGGCCACCTCATGCGAAGAGTTGACTCATTGGAAAAGACTCTGACGCTGGGAGGGATTGGGGGCAAGAGGAGAAGGGGACGACAGAGGATGAGATGGCTGGATGGCATCACTGACTTGATGGATGTGAGTCTCAGTGTTGGTGATGGACAGGGAGGCCTGGGGTGCTGCGATTCATGGGGTCGCAAAGAGTCGGACACTACTGAGCGACTGATCTGATCTGAAACTAGAGTGAGCACAATTCCTTTGTATCTGTCTCCAAAGTCTAATGTAAAACATTCATCTTTTCATCTTCCAGGTGGAGCTGAGTTCCACATAAAAAGTATGGACCTGTGAAAGTTGGAAGCCCTAGAGGCGAGATCACATGCTAAGGCAATGCACGTGCAGAAGAGAACATGATGGGATCCAGAAAGCTAGAAATCATGGAGACAGAAAGGAGGGACACAACTGAGATACTAGCAACACAAAATACCACTATGGAAACTAACCTCCTGGTGCTACATGTTCAAAGGACAGCATCATGATGATCTGGGCAGAAGAAGTGTGGCGTGAGGTTGTATACAAGTGGATGCAGAAATGCTGAGGTCAACGGGGCTTCAGGGCTGGGACCTCGATACACACATTGTGAGTTGAGGACTGCATCTGGCGTGACTTAGGAAAATCTCCACAAGTGAGTGAACTAGAAATAAAACAGGGAGTCATGGTAACATACCAGTCTTAGGAAATTCAACGTCCAGTGATCTGATTCTATTCTACTTACCCCCTACCCTCCTGCATGACTCAACTTGAAATGGCAGAGACTTCTGAGGAATAAGAGACCACTCTTTTCTTTCTAAGAGAAGATGAAGGACGGCAGTAGATGTAAATCAGAGCAACGAGCATTTGGAATCTGGCTAGCGCCTTCTTTCCCTGACAACAGGTCTGTTTCTGGTTCTTTTTCAGATGAAAGATGTAAAGAAAGCGGTGGATATTATTATTCTCTGGGAAACTTTGAGAATTTGGCACTTTCCTTTTCCCCCTTTGCCCTGCCGGCTGACCTGTGGCATCTCTCCACTTGTCTGTTTATAATTAGGGTCCCCATACAGTCCAGATGGCCAGCTTTCCAGCCCAGGTGTGCCCGTCCACACATGCTGCACCCATCTGGGATATGAAGATGAGCAAATGTTGAAAAAGTTAACCGTTCCCTTCTTTTCTCACCCTCTCTCCAAAACATATCATTTAACTCTCATTCCACACTCTCTTTCACACGCTTTTCTGATTGTACAACTTGAGCCACCAAGAAACATGTAGATGATCCAACGGATGTTGAAATTACCAACATGGAATTAATTGTAGTGTAAAAGTTTGTCAGGAAAGGTCCCCTTTCCACTTTTTCATCTCTCTCTTGGGGACATTGACCTCCTGAGCTAAGACCTTATAGATATCTGTAACTCTATTTTAAAAAATAAAAGAAAACAATTAAACAAAGCAAATAATTTTTATTTTAAAAACTAAAGAAAACAAAAAATTAAACAAAATTAAAGAAAACGATACACTCTGATGAGAAATAAGACCTCAAAATGGAGCAGTGGGATTTCTGAGCCTTTGCCAAGATGCATGATCAGGCAGGTGGTTTCCTATCTGGGTACCCCTGCCCTTAACAACCAGCCTCTCACTGTACCTTCAGACACTGATTTCCACACAGCTTGCAAGAGACTAGTGGGAGGAGAAGGGCACCACAGTCCTGCAGGCTGTGTGGGAATCAGTGGCTCTGGCAGCTCGGTAGTAAAGCATCCGCCTGCCAATGCAGGAGACACAATTTCCATCCCTGGGTCTGGAAGATCCCCTGGAGGGCACAGCAACCCACTCCAGTATTCTTGCCTGGAGAATTCTGTGGACAGGGAGCCTGACGGGCTACAGTCCATGGGTTGCAAAGATGTGGACACAACTGAGCAACTAACATTTTCACTTTCTTTTCTTAGAAGAAAACTCTCAATCTCACCCTTCTCTCTTGCTGTATCTGTCTGTCTATCTACCTACATGTGTATCTATTTATCTATAGTCCATCTATTTCCCCCCTCTTCTTTTTTACATTTTTGTTGCCATTATGATATTTAAAAGCCCCATTAGCAAATAAAAAGTCTATCACTGAGCTTGCCCCCTCACATAAATACTTTCAATTCCTATATGATTCAAATAAAGTGGGATTTGGGCTAAAATTGTCTACCTTACTATTCCTAATAAAAGTTGTGGAGAAATTTTCAAGTGAAGTTGCATAAGAGGTGTTAGCAAACCATGTCATAGTTCTTCAGCCAAAACACGGTGCCAGGTTGAGAACAAGTTCATCTGCTTTCAACTGGTTTCCTCAAATAATCGGATTTAAAAATATAGTTTGGATCCACAGTTTCTTGAGTTCTATGCATATTATTCTTGAATTTTTTAGGAGAAAGGACAGCTAGATAATACTTTGCTTTGGGCTGTGTGAGTATGGTTTTTCTCATGTCTGTGATTACTGTGATAGGACATTATGATTATACCTGAAACAGTATAACAAAGCAGATTTTAAAACAAAGGCTTAAATCATCTGATACAATGTGAGCAATCACGAGCATTTGCCCTATGAGCAAAATAAAAGTAAAAAGATTAAGAAATGCTGGCTTACAAGTATATCATGAACTAATAATGCATGGAGACGGAGAATAATTTGCTGTTGTTGAAGAATCAGCCATAAACCAAGCAGTAGAATTAATACAATACTCCTTCAATAAACTTTATTTATGAATTCTGACAGAAACAAAGATGTCTTGCAATGGTCATAATTACAGTCAACATTTTAAATCATTAATCTTTACCAAAATGTGGTTGATTTGCTTTATAGATTGCAAATTAGGTTTAATGGGAAAATGATGTGACTAACTGGCATATTTCTCTAAATATTTAGAAATACACTTTAAGCTTTTTATAAAATTCTTTAAACTACTCAGGATCTTTAGCCATAATTATATGTGATCCAGAGAAAGAGAACATACTCATTCCTCATCAATTTAAGGATTTAAAAAATATCAAAATCATTAAAATAATTTTAATTTAATATATCTTATGCATATTATACATTTACTATTGAAGATTTGAAATCCGTATATTCTTGAAGTCAAAGAAGCAAAATATTATTACTTTTTAAATGTTCATATAATTTCTTGTATTTTGAGGAAAGGATTATTAAAATTCTTTTGGAATATTCCACAAATTTCCAAAACGAAATCTAGATTTCTGATACACATCA
Source organism: Tragelaphus eurycerus (assembly GCA_935064755.1). Taxonomy (NCBI): domain Eukaryota; kingdom Metazoa; phylum Chordata; class Mammalia; order Artiodactyla; family Bovidae; genus Tragelaphus; species Tragelaphus eurycerus. Next base: position 29,813,119 of record CAKXYN010000016.1, read on the forward strand.
GAATGCAATGTGTGTCAAAAATCACTCAAAATGTTATTTTTTGTTTTAGAAGTAAAATTTTATTTATGCATATAATTAAATGCATAAATAAAAGAAAATTGAAGTAATGATAGGCTGTTATAAAACACGATTTTAAACATTTACTTGAAGAATTGATTTTAAACATAAAATGTAATTCTGTGTGTATTCAAGTTTCAAGGAGTGTCATTTGTAATTCTCCAGCTGATAGAGCAATAAATGCTCTGAGCAGAGTTATATATTATGGAGAAAGAGTGTGTAGGGGTATTAGGCTAAGCTTTTTTAGCATTTTGTTCATGTTTTATAATTACAAGAGCAAAAATGTATATAAGTTACAGTGTTCATTTAAAAATCCATTCCCAAATCATTTGAAAATTGTAGAATTGATCATCTTAATTATACAGTTAACTCTTAATTGTTAGGCATTCTGGTCATAATTCATTTACTTCTAGTCTTTGACAACAAATCACTGGATTTTCTTGCATGTTTCTATAATGTGTATAACACGAAGACAAGGCTAAAGTTTCTTAAATCCATCAGAAAGCAGTGTGTTTTATTCACCCAGGGTGAGTTCTTGTGGTCTAATAAAGTTTTTGTGTGTGTATTAGTTGCTCAGTCATGTCCAACTCTTTGCAACCCCATGGACTGTAGCCCTCCAGGCTCCTCTGTCCATGGAATTCTCCAGGCAAGAATACTGGAGTGGGTTGCCATTCCCTTCTCCAGGGGATCTTCCCCACCCAGGAATCAAATCCAGGTTTTCCTCATTGCAGGCAGATTCTTTACCGTCTGAGCCACTAGGGAAGCTCCTGACAATGCTTAGAAACTTATTTTTAATGAATTTGAGAAGGATCTTTAATTCAAGTTTTGTAGAAAATCCATGGTCGAATTTTAAATGATTGAAACATACAATACGAGAATGAAATGAGAATGATATGCAGTTTACTAACCAGTCCACCTGAGCTGCAGTTTATCCTCCAAACCACAGGTTGCATCCGGGACAGTTCTACTGCTGTCAGAATTGTGATGCAACCGCACAAAGGTATTGGGTGAGCATAGAGAGGCCTCACTGCCCTGCCCTCTTCTCAGCTGGTGTCTGTTTCTGTCCCTGTGCAAAGCTCACTGCCCCACCATAGTATTCTCTGCATTGCAAATTGAAATAATCTGTACTTAAAAGAAGAAGCTTTTCAGACAGTTTTCATTCTCCCTGACAGCATTTACTCAAATTTCTAAGCCTGCAGTTTCTTCGTGAACTCACCACCGTTACATCTAATGATCTTGATAGTCATGAACTGTTTTTCAGATCTGAGCAATCCTGGATATTCCTTCCAAACTGGATCTGTGAATTGCCTACTGTCAGTGAGGCAGGGGATGGCCTTTTCACTCACCCAACTCTCTCTCCTGGTCCACAGCAGGCCCCTTTTCTCAGTAGGAAGATTGCAGAGTCAACATCCAGCTTAAGGAGCCAACCCTGCCCTCCAAGGTCATAGACCTCGTTGTAAACTTTACTGTTCCTAAAAGTTATATGCAGAGTACATCATGAGAAACACTGGGCTGGATGAAGCACAAGCTGGAATCAAGATTGCTGGGAGAAATATCAGTAACCTCAGATATGCAGATGACACCACCCTTATGGCAGAAAGTGAAGAAGAACTAAAGAGCCTCTTGATGAAAGTGGAAGAGGAGAGTGAAAAAGTTGGCTTAAAACTCAACATTCAGAAAACTAAGATCATGGCATCTGGTCCCATCACCGCATGGCAAATAGATGGGGAAGCAATGGAAACAGTGACAGACTTTATTTCTGAGGGCTCCAAAATCACTGCAGATGGTGATTGCAGCCATGAGATTAAAAGACACTTACTCGTTAGAAGAAAAGTTATGACCAAACTAGAGAGCATATTAAAAAGCAGAGACCTTACTTTACCAGCAAAGGTCCATCTAGTCAAACCTATGGTTTTTCCAGTAGTCATGTATGGATATGAGTTGGACTATAAAGAAAGCTGATCACCTAAGAATTGATGCTTTTGAACTGTGGTATTGGAGAAGACTCTTGAGAGTCCTTTGGACTGCAAAGAGATCCAACCAGTCAATCCTAAAGGACTGATTTTAGAATCCCTTAGGAGTCTAAGTAATCTAAAAAATCAGTCCTGAATATTCATTGGAAGGACTGATGCTGAAGCTGAAACTCCAATCCTTTGGCCACCTGATGTGAAGAACTGACTCATCTGAAAAGACCCTGATGCTGGGAAAGATTGCAGGCAGGAGGAGAAGGGGACGACAGAGGATGAGATGGTTGGATGGCATCACCAACTCAATGGACATGAGTTTGAGTAAACTCTGAAAGTTGGTGATGGACAGGCAGGCCTGGTGTGCTGCAGTCCATGTGGTCTCAAAGAATCAGACAAGACTGAGCAATTCAACTGAACTGTTCCTAAATCATGCACAGAGAATCCTGCCCTGGCTGATGCTGTTCGTGATTTTATTACTTACTCATTTCCTACCTTACAGTATATAATTAAGATTTCTTTGAAATGAAGTTTCTCCTTTTTAATATTTATTTTTTTAATTGTGCAAAATACATATAACTTATAATGTACCACTTTAACATTTTAAGCATATAGTTCAGGGACAATTAGGTACATTCACAGGCTGTACTACCATCACCACAGTTTGTCCGCTCTTCATTTTGCAAAATTGAGATTCTACGCATTACAAAGTAACCCTCCCACTCCCATCCTCCTGGCCCTTGATAACAACCAATCTACCCTGCCCACTGTGGTAACGCTGACTTTCCAACACTGTAATATGTAGACATAGTCAAAGGAGGATGTCTGACCTCACAGACAACAGTAGACATGAGCTATCATGAACTCATTCAAGAGCCAGCTGTGAGGCAGCGCGCAGCACTTGGTGGCAGATGCTGAGGTCCTCTGTGTTCCCAGCATGTCACACTGCATGCTTCCCCCACCCCATGCCACCCTGCCACCCCAAATCATAGTTAAGTGTTTAGAAATCACTGAATATTTTACTTATGAAAAATTAATACTCACAGATAAAATTTTATTGGATTGTTCACAATTACATAATCCCTTTTATCATCAATTCCACTCATGGAAATAAATATTAAATGGTTTTTGGCATATATATATATGAATTAAATATGGCATTTTTAAACTATTATTTGAGGAATAATAGCACTTTTGGATTAAGCATATAGAGATGAGGGGAGGAACAGTAGAAGAAAATGTTCATATCAATGTTAAGAATATATACCTTTGCCCACTATTAATTTATGATAGCCTACAGTGTTGTAACAAAACCCTTAATGCTAGTGAAGTTCAATGCTGCCTTTGAAACTAAAATGATATATTTTTATATGGTCTCTGTTTAGAATCAACAATGTAATAGTGATTCTGACCTATAGACTGGGGGAAAAAATAAACAGTATGAAGTACTGACAAAACAAGGCTGATATGTTGAAAAATTCAAAATATTTACTTGGAACCTGTGTGTAACATACAGGTTTTATATAAGACCTATTGTGATGTGTGTAGTTGTGCAGGAGGCAACTTAAGATCATAAATGATAAAAGGAATGTACTCATTAAAAAAGCTACAGATAAAGGTATAGCTAAAACAAGAAACTTAAAATATCATAATCTCTTAGCCTTTGTGTTTTACTTGAGAATCATAGTTTTTTTATAGATCCATCTTTTACATTTTGAATTGGAGGAAAATTGCCTTATAATATAGCGTTGGCTTCTGCCATACAACAATGTGAATCAGCCCCAAGTACACCTATGTCCCCTCCTTCCTGAACCTCCCCGCTACCCCTACACCTGGAGCTTGTCACAGAGCACCAAGCCCAGCTCCCTGTGCCCACGCAGCAGCTTCCCACCGTCTATTTTACAGGTGATGGTTCATATAGAATCATATCATTTTTATACCACCTTCATATCAAACTGTCAATTCCCGACAAAGTGATATTAGCATATCCTCTGAAATATAATATGTTTCTTCCTTGGGTAAATACACATTCCTCCATATCCTTTTAGAAAACAGTTCCAGGAAATTTCCCTTTGTAGATATTTCAGTTGTGAAGCCACATTGGCCAGTCTGGTTTGGTATAAAACGATGAAAAATTTTGTGTGACCATAGAGATGTCAATGATAGCTTACAAGGACAGCAAATTCAAATGCATGCAAAGAATATTAGTAATATTTTAGAAGTATGTTTGGAAAATATTACCATTTTTCTTGTCCAAATTTTTAAACAAATAATGTTTATAACTTAAGCCTCAAATTCAGTTGCTGATTTTACTCAGTTGCTTCACTATTCTTTTGCTGTTGTTGAATATTGTACAACTTGTAACTTCTTTTGCTATTTCTCAGGTCAGGTTTGAATTTAATGGTATAAGTAGCATTTTCTCTGGTTAATACAGTTTGATATTGCTTCAGCCACAAAAGAAACTCTTTTACCCCCTAACAATTCGGTGTATGTTTCTCCAGCATCCCAAATCAGCTAACAACGAGCCTCATTTCACTCAAAACAGAAATTTGTAAAATGATTTTAAAAGGTTATACTTATGATTGCAGTGCATTTATATGAAACACAAGAGGAAATTAACTCAAAACACTGATAAAAAATCACATAACATTAATGTCAAACAGTGTTTCTTGTCACCCAACGATAACCTCAGAACACCTCCCTCAGCTTGTAAGGGTGCCTGCTGCTGCTGAAGGCTGCGCTCGACTTTTCTGCACTGAAGAAACATTTTTATCAGTTGGAGGGAGAATTATGTTTTTGTACATAAAATTTATTTTGTGTACTCAAATCAGATAAAAGTTAAAAGCATTTTATTCATAATTTTCCACTTATGTATATTGACCTTTTTAAAAAAAAAAACTGGTTTCTTCTAAGTGCGCCACACTGGGATGTCAAAAACTGCTTGCAGAAATAAAAGTATCCTCATTATGCAAATTTAAGTTTCACTGATAGGCATGTTCTGTTTTATAAATTACATCCTCTTGTCAGAAGTCAAAGTGTATTTGAATAACTTCATGAAAATTGTCACCAAGATTTAAACTTGTGTGTCTTACATGCCATTGTTGATTTAATCCAGGGGCTGAAAAATGGCCATATATTTATTTTTAAATGTGTGCATGATTACTGTGTCACCAATGTTATCTAAATGAAACCTAGATGAAAGTGCAATTTTCATGTATATTTTGATAAAGTTTTGCATTTTATAAATGTATTTTAATTTACAGGTTTAATAAAATATGCTAAGTAGTATCAGTTGCTGTATATTTTAGTGCCAACAAATTTGTTTCCTACACACTTGGAATTTTCCTAAGGGGTAAAATAAATATACATGTTTTCACAAAATTATTAAAATATCAAAAATTAAAATGAAAAGGGGATTTGATTTATGAAAATTATTTCCTGTTCACCAAGATGAAAAACATTCCCAATTTGCATTTACATGTCACATCCTGGAAAACAAAATGTGGTCTCATTGAAATTGAGAATATTTTGCAAATATTCAAACATTGAATAAATGATTTTTTAATGTGAGCTTAAAAAATATTTAATAGTTTTAAATTTACTACTTAAACTATCAAAAGAAATCTGGAAGAGAACTGAAGGCATGCATTGACATGATCATTTTATTAGAGAAGAAAATGTATTACATTTCCTTTTCAACCATTCCTGATAAAAGATCAGATTTCAGTTTAAAAAAAAAAAGTATGCCCTATACAGAGCAGTTGCGTTTGGAGCTCATTTGATTTTACTTTTCAGAATGCCCAGTACCAGTGTTAGAGTAATCTTTGATGTTACAAAAAGTAGAAAAATCAAAGTGAAGAACTAAATCTGTTCGTTTTTCAAACATATTAATCTTGTCAAGATAATACATAAAAATCAATCCTTGAAATTTTTTTCCAGAGCCCTTCTCCTCTCTTTTATCCAAAATATGAAACCACTTAGAAGGATAAAGCAACATAACATGAATGATTTCAGAAAAATAACCCCAGTTATATTTTGGCTAAATAAAGTTGAAAATAGCTCAAGTGGACTGAGTTTGCATGGCCAGAATAATGTTCGTACCACCATTGGCATTCATCATATGTGATCAGCTCATGTGTATGGCAGACTGAGAATTTCTCATACTGCTTTTTTAAGAATTCAACTGAGTTTCAAGCCCCTGACAGTAACAAATACAAATTGCACCAGCCCCCAAAAAAATTGTTGGGGCTAATTTTAATATTAATGAATTCTTTACAACCTCAGTTCAGCGGTTTCGATTAAGCTTTAATTAGTAGCCAGAGGGGAATCCAAAACAAAAATAAGGAGTTGAATTGCTAATTAAGTTAGTTTGATGAGGTAGAGTTTTAGTAAAAGACTGGTTGTTGTTAGCTGTGCAAGTTCTGACAAGCTAAAAATACTAAAGATTATCATTATTGTAACTAACATTCTTCGTTACCACCAGCTTTCTGCATGGAGCAGACAGTTCATTAGAGTCCAGAGCTTTTGTCTGTCAGTACTGGAATTAAAACCTTGTTAATAAGAGAGCACTAGATGGGGATGAGAGCCCGAGACAAGCCTGTGGAGCTTTATAACTCTGATTGGTTATAAATTACCCAGTTATTACACCCAAGTGAATGTATTGAATATTTACCCACCAACAGTTTTGGTGTCATTCACTGCGTTTTGCACAAAGATCTTATTTATTAGAAACTGATGTTCCAAAGGAATTTGTTTTCTAGTGTTGACGGTGCCTCTGTTTCTCTTTACGTTTGGGTCCTGAACAACTTCCAAAATTTCACCATTTGTAAAGAATCTTTAAATTTAGAGAGCAGAAAACAAAAAGAGCCCACTATCTACAATAAAATATACCTCCTCTTATGTGTACTGATATTCATTCAATGCCTTTTTATTATTACTATTATTTGAATCCTCTCAACAGTAAATTTTGTTGAAGAAGAAAAAATAGCATGGATCATTATTATTTCAAACCTGGAAATTAACCCTTTCTTATAGTCTCCTATTCCTAATGTGATAGGAATGTTCCCTGGTACCCCAAAGTTTACTAATTATCCCCAGAAGGCTCTCTGGTGAGGGAATTCAGCCAGACTACACCAGAGGAATGTGAACCATCTTCTTCAGGATTGTGGAAAATGTAATTTGATTTCTCCATACTCCAGTGTTTTCTATAATTTGTATTTTATCCTTTTGCTTAAGGTTTCAAAGCCTTGCAAACCCAATAACTTAGGGATAAGAGAAGACAGAAAAATAAATGATATTGTTTCTAGGGTATTAAATATAAGCCTGGCTATCGGAGCTGCATGGCACTTGCGAATTGTAATCAGGTACTTTGATTTAACACTGTTTTGTTTTATAATAAGGTGGTTGCCATATGTTGGAAAACTGATCTGCCTATATCAGAGGGGCTCCATACCTCTGTAACAAATCCAAAAACTCATTTTATAATACCTTAAATCTACCTATTGTAATGTAGCTCCACAAGTGTAAATCCACAGCAATGTTGGCTCATGAATGTGGCTGCAAGATTACCTATATTATCATTGAAAGCAAAGGGGAAGCAGTGAATTAGAATGCAGTGGATCTCACAAAAATAACTTTCAGTAAATCTTCTTTTAATGCATAGTTTACAATTTTCTTTTGCTCAGCATGAAACTGATTAAGATCCCCCTCCTAAAGAATACTTTCCCCTTCACATAGACGCATTGTTTAATATAGTTACAACCCCAATACCTGACAAATCAGAATTTCAATGCCACAAATGTGATGCTTGTTTAACGGCAGCAGAGAGTATTAATAATTTATCTATTTGAATGTAGAATAGGTTCCAATTATAGTATTTCACATCGTGCAACCACTGAACACACTTTCTCTTAGAGACAGAGAGAAATCTTCAGTGTAAGCAAGCCATTGATATTTGCTGGAGGAATTCATAAATTGGTGCACATCGTGAAATAGTTCCACTAATAGTCATTTAGTCACATTTTAAGTGATTAAATATTAGAAGTTAACATTTAAATAATCAAAAAAAAAATGGAAAGACAACAAAGAGAAAACTTCTTTAATATTGTTACTGTTGGCTTCTAAAGAAGCATTCTGGAAATCTATAAAATTAAGGATGAAATTTAATCTCCAACATTTGATTTCTAAAAAATTTTATTTTCCAAAAAATGCATGCCACACTTTGAGGCACGTATAAGAACAAAGTAATTAGAATGTTAACACTCTTGCTTAAATATCTCATTCACAACAATCCATGGCTGTGTTTCAGAGATGCCAAAATTAATTAGTTCAGGGAGTCAGAGTCAAATTAAAATATTAACAAACAAAAAGTCAAACAAACTTGTTGAAATAATCTGTAAAAAGTACTGAGGGTTTTATTTCACTAATAAATTATTTTCTAGTATTGGCATAGACAAAGTCTAAAAAAGAAAAACTTATTTTTAAAAGTAGAAATAGATATTATTTATGACTCTTGATTACAAAATATCTCAAAAAACTATTTTGCTCTCTCACCATTAAGATAGTAAAGGATATTATTTCAAGTAGGTTTTTTTTTTTTTTTGTCTCACAATACCCCTGACTTCAACACATGAAGTCAAATACAGAGCATCTCAGGAAAGATATATTCTTGGACATGGATGTAAAGAATATCTAAAATATATGTCTACAATGCTATGGGATTTCTTTTTTTTTTTTTTTGATGCTTTTAATATTTTCTTTCATCTTATGAATTTCCATCTTTTCATGTCATTCATGAATATAACTGATGAGATATGCATAAAAATATGCCCCCTCTTAGAAAAAAATTCACATGTTTGTCTCCACACAGCACCATGGAAATAATTAGGGTGGGGGCTGTGTTCCCCAGTGTCCACTCCCTGCCCAGAGGCTTCACGCTGCCACCTGGGGTCTCCTGTTTCTCACCCTCCCAGAAAGTCTCAGAGTGAACTTGGGAAGGTAGATTAACTTTTATGCTCAAGTGTCTTCTTAAAATCAGGCTGCTTTTACAATTTTAGAAGTAGAGAGGCCATTGAGGAAAGAAAATGATAGAAACCTTTACATTTCACTTGAAATCATTAGATGATGCTTTCATGTCAAAAATTTGTTCAGGCAGAGAGAAATTAAGAAAAATTAGCACTTTTTCTTTCTCCCTGTCATCTAGCTGTGTAAATCTAAAAGAAGCAACTGTCCTCTTTCACGATGATATATCATTTTTAGGTTTCTGAGAAGATCTTCTTTGCTTTGATCCCAGAGACAAAAGCCTACATGAGGTTTTAAAGATGATTCTTATGAAAATAATAGAGTTGCTTGCTGCTTAGCTATAATGCTTACTTAATCTGTCCATACATAAATAAGACAGCAGCGGCATGCAGAAAGCATCCTTTAAACATAATCACCTATGCTATGAAACCCCCTTGGGTATTAGATTTTTAGCAAAGTGAGTGCAACAAGAATTTTGATTACTACATCCTGATGTTTTTTTAAAAGAGATTTTAACATTTTTGTATCTTAAAAGTTTATTTGGTCTATAACTTGACAATAACATACACATTGTATTGATTTTTTTTGACATGTGTTATCACATTTTATTCTCAAATCATTGGTAAGAACAACAGTAGCATTTCTTACACATTTACTGGTGCCTAAATTCTGTGCAAATCTTTTCAAAGTCATGTGCTCTTGCTTTGGAGATACTTGCAAGAACACAAGGGCTTTCCTGATGGCTCAATGGATGAAGAATCCACGTGCAGTATAGGCGATAAGGAGATACAGTTTTGATCTCTGTGTGGGGAAGATACCCGGTAGGAGGAAATGGCAACCCATTCCAATATTCTTGCCTGGAAAATTCCATAGACAGAGAAGCTGGGAAGGCTAAAGTCCATGGGTTCACAACGAGTCAAATACAGCTGAAAACATGTCACATGATATGACAAGAACGCAGGCAGCATGCTGCAGATGCCACCTAGCAAACTAGCTTTGAGTCTTAAGTTCAACTGCCCCTTCTGAAAATCGTCTCATGACTACCTTTGATTGTAGTTACCTCCACTCACCAGCTGGCTTACCTGGTGGCTCAGAGGATAAAGTGTCTACTTGCAATGCAGCAGACCTGGGTTCGATCCCTGGGTTGGGAAGATCCCCTGGAGAAGGAAATGGCAACCCAATCTAGTATTCTTGCCTGGAGAATCCCATGGACAGAGGAGCCTGGCGGGCTACAGTCCACGGGGTCGCAAGAAGTCAGACACGACTGAGCGACTTCATACACACACATACACCTCCACTCAGCTACCCAGACCTTCACAGTAGGATCTGTTCTACACAGAAAACAAGTAAAGGAGGTGGAGCCCAGGAGTGATATTTAGAGCATGAATATTTGCTTGGCAATGCAATGGTAAAAGTGGGAATAAAGTCTTCAAAAAGATTTTGTCTGCTCTTCTATTTTGGCATCAGAGGAAGGAGAATAAGCAAAAGTCCCTTGTGCTTACTGGTTGGTATTCCTCACCCTTGGAAGCCACTGTCTGGTGAAGAGTACACAGTAGGGAGTTCATAAAGATATGCTGGTAAATGAATGAATGAATGGAACACCTGCCTGGAACCAAAGCCACAGTTGTGTGAACTACGTTTCTGCACCAACACAGGCACTGAAAATGCCACCCTACCTTTCAAAATAGCACAGTTAAGGGTCAGCATGTTAGGTGCTTAGAGAATCGGACCAAGGCTGGAGGAGTAGCAGAAGAGGCAGTTCTGAGTAATGAAGTTTGGTTAGTAACCGGGAGTGCTACATGGAAGAAAGGGCCCTTGGCACCAACACAGACGTCAGCAAACGCCATCTGTGGAGAGGAGCAGCCATCTCCAGCAAGACAATGCCCTTGGGGGATTCCTGGTCCACATACAGTGTTGCAGAGGGGTGAGGTGTGAGCAGGGCATGGAACTCTGATTGGAAGCAGGCCCCGCCTTGAGTTGGGGTTCCATCCAGAACAAGCCACAGCTACAAATCTTAGCTTGATCAACTATAAAGGAAAGACAATTCTTGACCTACTTCAGGTTAGATTTGAAGGATTGCCCGAGCCAATATGTGTGAGCCATTTATCAAACAATCAAGTTCAACTTAAGGTAAGAATTCTTTCAATCAACCATGATGGGGAGCTGTGGAACTCAAGACTAGAGAAGTGTTTCATAGACCTGGCCTCCCTCCCCAGCTCCGCTTCTGATGCCAGGGTGATCTTTAGAACTTCGCCAAACCTCCATTCTCTCACTGATTAAACAGGCAACCTGGTAGTGCTCAGCTCCTGGGCCAGTTGTGAAGATGCTGTAAGAGAATGTTTATCTCATGCCATGGTTGGCTACACAGATGTTGCTGCTGCATGGGGTATGTCCTGTGCACCAGGTGGGAACTTGAGGAACTCAAGGTGCTGGACACCACCTGGGGCGTGGGACCATGGGAAAGTGCCTCCCAGATGCAATGGTAGGGGAGTATCTTTGTTTGTAATGGGAGTAAACGAGCTGCTCCTTGCTGTTCATTTGCCTCTTGAGTCCTCATTGCAGGGACATACTTAAAATATGCCTCCAGCCTAGAGAAGAAGAGTAGGCTCCTTCCTTCACCATCCTTCTGGAACAACATAGCATTCAGAGAAGTCCTTTTTCCTACAGAGTGGAGTCTACACTGGAAAAACCAGTGATATTTCCACTTCACTAAGGGTTCCTTGGTATTCCTTGGGTCCCTAAGGGTTCCTTGGGATTCTTCAGGCAAGTTCAATTGACCTGGCTCAGTAGTAAAAAATACACCTGTCAATGCAATAGACATGGATTCGATCCCTGGGTCAGGAAGATCCCCTGGAGAAGAAAATGGTACCCCATTCCAGTATTCTTGCCTGGGAAATCCCATGGACAGAGGAACCTGGCAGCCTACAGTCCTTGGGGTCGCAAAGAGTCTGATATGACTGAGTGACTGAACACCAAGAGCTTCTTAAGGAACAGTTTTCACTTCTAAATTTGCTCAGTCTCTCTTGTGATGCTCACTCTGCGGCAAATTCACTCAAGGCAATGGCTAAGTGTATCTGCATTTAGCCTCCAGCCTCCCCTCTGAAACTGGATGGTCCTACATGTACTGCTTTTCCCCAAAAATATGCATAAAATAGGGTCAGAGGAAGAGAGCAGGGAAGGGTGATTGTCAGCATCTTCAGCAATAATTCCTGCCACTTACAGTGGTAGGGGTGGTTTAATCGATAAGTTGTGTCTAACTCTTGTGACCCCATGGACTATAGTCCACCAGGCTCCTCTGTCCGTGGGATTCTCCAGGCAAGAACACTGGAGTGGACTGCCATTTCCTCCTCCAGGGGATCTTCCCCACCCAGGGATCAAACCAGCATCTCCTGCATCTCCTGCATTGCAGGCAGATTCTTTACTGCTGAGTCATGAGGGAAGTCCCACCATTATGTACATCCTTTCTAAAGAGGACTTATTAGAGCTATTTGTGAAACTAACCACTGCAAACATTCTCATACTTCTGTGAACACTTTTCCTTCCTATGCTTGTGGAGCCAAGGGATCAAAGGCAGGCAATGTGCAACTTCAGTCGAGTCCTCCCGATGAAGGAGATCATTATCACAGGGAATGGGGACAAAAATGCCTGATAATGTTCCCATTCATTGTACATATGTAATGAGTTATGAGGCTTCCCAGGTGGTGCTGGTGGTAAAGAATCTGCCTGCCAATGCAGGAGACACAAGAGACTCAAGTTTGATCCCTGGATTGGGAAGATTCCCCTGGAGAAGGAAATGGCAACCCACCTTAGCATTCTTTCCTGGAAAACCCCACGGACAGAGGAACCCAGCAGTCTACGGTGCATGGGGGCCAGACACGACTAAAGGACTGAGCAAAATGTTAAGCCAGCTTCTGACTCTAGGTAGAGATGGCCTGGGGAAGACAAAAGGGTTGTTCTTTTGTTCTTTTTCACAAACTATCAGACCCTATTGTTGGAAGTTAAGGTCCAATACAATTTTCATTCACAGATGATGAGCCAGCAGCTTTGTGGCCAGCAATAACGGGCTGGTGCACAGCTTCGAAGCTGAGTTCTCCAAGATGTGAAGGGCGAGGTCCCGAATTTGCCTTCAGAGCTTATAACTTTTCCTGGAACTTATAAGGTGCCAGGCAAAATACAATTTACTTACCTGTTGTGATTTTAAAAGTGGCTGAAACCAAGTAAATTGTTTACATTCCTTTTTCACATTTAAGAAAAATCAAAAGTATATTATTACTAATAAATGATGTCTTCATCAGAATGTTTCACATAACAGGTTTTGAGAAAAATGTGTCAATAATTGGCAAAGGTTTGCCAATCATTAATTAACACCTCTGTATGAATACAAACTTGTTATCCTCACGTATTATAGGTGAAAGATTACCATTAAAATAAGTCTTGACATTTATGAATTTTGTTTTTTGAACTCTTATAAGTTGTATTTAATAAAGGTAATTCAAAGATTTTTATTTTTAATCCCCATTTTAAAAAATAAAAATATTCTCTGGGTGAAAGATGACAGTGTCTTAATGCCTGCAAACAATCCTTTTGGAAGAAATTAGATAATTTTTGATTTCTTGTATAAAATCACATTAATTTTAAATTTGCTGTCATTTTCTCACCTGACTTTGTGGAAACAAACCATACGCGTAGTCTAGTTATGATATGTCATTCAGACTGATTTTCAGTGGAATTACTCTGACTGGTTAAAGTAAAATGCTAGTTCTCACCAGGAGGAAACAGAAGAAAAATTGATAAGTCAAATTCATTACATAAAACTTCAGTACTTTTTTTTAAGTTTGTCATGACTGAATAGCTCAGGATAAAAGGTAAAAGTTAAAGTGAAAGTCGCTCAGTCATGTCTGACTCTTTGTGACCCCATGGACTATATAGTCCATGGAATTCTCCAGGCCAGAATACTGGAGTGGGTAGTCTTTCCCTTCTCCAGGGGATCGTCCCAATCCTGGGATCAAGCCCAGGTCTCCCATATTGTAGGTGAATTCTTTACCAGCTGAGCCACAAGGGAAGCCCATTCTTTAAACACAAAAATGATTTTCCTGATAGTTACCTCTAATTTTCATTCAAAACATAAAGTCAAATCCTCTTTTCACATACCTATCTCTTCTAAAATAATACACTTTTTTCATTACAGATATATTTTGAAGTAAGGAAAGAATCTTTGTTTGAAATGATTGGGCCAGGATTAAGTGAACAGGAAATACGGCTTGCTATGTTGATCTATTTCTAGCTAGACAGGACAAAGTAGACTGTTGTTTGCTGAGGGGTAAAATCCTGTGTTAGTTTTATCTCCAAGAAAAACAAATAGAGAAGGAATAATTATGAGGTAAGATTCAAGTCAGTTGTTTTCCTAGTTAAGTTATTTCTAAGTTCCAGTTTGTTGATGTGGAATCTGGCAAGGTCCCATGTTTGCTTGTATTTAAAATTTAAAAATTAGAATCACAATAGCTTGGCTTCCATTGAAAATCTAAAGATGTGGCAAATTTCCACAAATGCATTTGAGCATTGAACTTCGTTGAATTTTTTAAAATGTGGTTTCAATATCAAGCACTCACATGATTTAATGCAGATATATGAATACATGAATCTAAATCATGGGATGCATAAATTACTTATTTTAAGTAATTGTTTTAAAAAATAAATGTATATTCTGAAGAAAAATTACAAATAGTCTATGTTCAAGCTCTATAGATCTTTAAGGCACATTTCTCATTTAGTAAAAAGAATTTAAACCATTTATGATTAAGGTTGCAAGCTGGCACAAGAACACAATTTTTAAATATATGTCCATGAGTACATTTGTGGAAGAACTCTCCATGTGCTGAATCACATAACACAATCTTAATGCCCACCTGATATGCTTTCTAAATAATCTGGGAACTATGGTCATGCATTTCTTACTTCATTTTATGCTATTCTTTTTTATTAATCAAATTAATAAGAAAGGCAGTTAAGGAACTTCTGAGTCATTTTTATTTTTAAAGATTTTTTTGATGTGGACCATTTTTAATGTTTTTACTGAATTTGTTACAATTTTGCTTGTTTTATGCATTGGTATTTTGGCCTGATGCCAGCAAATTTGGAAAACTCAGCAGTGGCCACAGGACTGGAAAAGGTCAGTTTTCATCCCAATCCCAAAGAAAGGCAATGCCAAGGAGTGCTCAAACTACCGAACAATTGCACTCATCTCACACGCTAGTAAAGTAATGCTCAAAATTCTCCAAGCCAGGCTTCAGCAATATGTGAACCGTGAACTTCCTGATGTTCAAGCTGGTTTTAGAAAAGGCAGAGGAACCAGAGATCAAATTGCCAACATCCGCTGGATCATGGAAAAAGCAAGAGAGTTCCACAAAAACATCTATTTCTGCTTTATTGACTATGCCAAAGCCTTTGACTGTGTAGATCACAATAAACTATGGAAAATTCTGAAAGAGATGGGAATACCAGACCACCTGATCTGCCTCTTAAGAAATCTGTGCAGGTCAGGAAGCAACAGTTAGAACTGGTCATGGAACAACAGACTGGTTCCAAATAGGAAAAGGAGTACGTCAAGGCTGCATATTGTCACCATGTTTATTTAACTTATATGCAGAGTACATCATGAGAAATGCTGGACTGGAAGAAACACAAGTTGGAATCAAGATTGCCGGGAGAAATATCAATAACCTCAGATATGCAGATGACACCACTCTTATGGCAGAAAGTGAAGAGGGGCTAAAAAGACTCTTGATGAAAGTGAAAGTGGAGAGTGAAAAGGTGGGCTTAAAGCTCAACATTCAGAAAATGAAGATCATGGCATCTGGCCCCATCACTACATGGGAAATAGATGGGGAAACAGTGGAAACAGTGTCAGACTTTGTTTTTCTGGGCTCCAAAATAACTGCAGATGGTGACTGCAGCCATGAAATTAAAAGACGCTTACTCATTGGAAAGAAAGTTATGACCAACCTAGATAGCATATTCAAAAGCAGAGACATTACTTTACCAACCAAGTTTCGCCTAGTCAAGGCTATGGTCTTTCCTGTGGTCATGTATGGATGTGAGAGCTGGACTGTGAGGAAGGCTGAACGCCGAAGAATTGATGCTTTTGAACTGTGGTGTTGGAGAAGACTCTTGAGAGTCCCTTGGACTGCAAGAAGATCCAACCAGTCCATTCTGAAGGAGATCAATCCTGGAATTTCTTTAGAAGGAATGATGCTAAAGCTGAAACTCCAGTATTTTGGCCACCTCATGCGAAGAGTTGACTCATTGGAGAAGACTCTGATGCTGGGAGGGATTGAGGGCAGGAGGAGAAGGGGACGACAGAGGATGAGATGGCTGGATGGCATCACTGACTCGATGGATGCGAGTCTGAGTCACCTCCGGGAGCTGGTGATGGACAGGGAGGCCTGGCGTGCTGCGGTTCATGGGGTCGCAAAGAGTCGGACACGACTGAGCGACTGATCTGATCTGATCTGATCTGATTTTGGCCTGAAGGTATGTGGGATCTTAGTTCCCCACCCAGGAACTGAAACGGTCCTTCCTGTATTGGAAGGGAAAGTCTTAACTCCTAGACCACTAGGGAATTCTCTGAGTCATTTTTAAAAAGTAATTTAATTATACTTTGCCATTATCAAAACATTAACTCTCTTAGAAGTTTCTGCTCCATCTTCATCAACCCCAATGCTTCACACATGGCAATCTGGACTATCTTCACAACTATTTGGATTTCAAAATTCTGTTTCTTTGTCAGACCCCTGTCAAGCCACATGTTCACAGCTTTTATATGGAGAACTTAGACCAGTTAGATTACTGAAGGATTGATAATTTGGTTCATGCTAGAAGGATTTCCTTTTACATTTAGTTTATTTAAAATAAGTAACTGAAAGATAGTTTAGAAGTTCTCTAAAGACGTTTTGATGAGTTTATTTTCCTCTTCTTATTTTTATCAAGTTTTACCAATATCTTTGGTTTATGAGTTTATATTTGGGGATATTTGCTACCACTATTTTTGTTATTCCATAGAATAACAAAAGATGACATTGTATGCTATATATCATAAAAAGCACCCAACGCCAAGAGTCAACTCACTGGAAAAAAATGCTGATGCTGGGAAAGATTGAAGGCTAAAGGAGAAGAGGGTGGCAGAGGATGGGATGGTAAGATAGCATCATGGACTCAATGGACATGAATTTGAGCAAACTCCAGGAGATGGTGAAGGACAGAGGAGCCTGGTGTGCTGGAGCCCATGGGGTCGCAAAGAGTGAGGCATGACTTCACAACTCAATAGCAATGACGTCATGTTATGTATTATAGATAACACAAGTGTTGTCTATAATAAATATATATTTTATACTAATTCAATTATATAAAAGCACTTGTGCTCCAAAATAAAAGGAGAATATTCAACTCTAGCCAGGTAAAAATGTATATTATAAGCTCCATAGAAGCTTAGTTCAAGATTAATATAGGACACATAATTTGAAAGAACAGATTTAAGTATCTGTAGCATCTAATTTTACCAATTAAAAAAATACATAAAATGAAAAATCTTAATTCTAAAACACCACTGTTATTTTTCACTACTTCTGCTAAGTCGCTTCAGTCGTGTCTGACTCTGTGCGACCCCAGAGACGACAGCCCACCAGGCTCCCCTGTCCCTGGGATTCTCCAGGCAAGGACACTGGAGTGGGTTTCCATCTGCTAATGAATTTAGTTTTAATTAAGCATGGATTACATATTTCTTAAAGTTTACACAAATTTACTAGATTCTGTCATATTCTAGTGAATCTGCTCCCTGATTTGTACAAGTTTACACAGCCTTCGTACATAAAGAATATTACAATTTTAAAAATAGCTTCAGAATATTGTTTTATAAAGATAAGTCATCTAAGAAAAAATGATAGTGAAGACAAGTGTGCTTATATCAATAAACTTACATTAATATTAATTTTACATACTGATTATTAACTACTTCTGTGCTGAACTATTTTATTAGGTTATTGACAATTTGACAACTTATTTTATAGAACTGAAAACTTATTCAATAGTCATGGTTTAGAAATACTGGGTTGGCACAGATTTGAAAACTTGTAGTCTTGAACTGAGATAGCAGTCCAGAGACAGATGGGTAGTATGGAAATCTAGCAGTGACTCTGAATAATTCTGGAGTATTTACGTAGAGGAGGTACTTGAGACTGTATGGAGAAAGCCCAGGAGACTTCTCACCACAGCAGAGCATGCCTACTTAGCAAAGGAAAGTTCTACCGTGAACAGAATCAGCTCTCCTTCCATGACAGTACGTGGCCATTTATTGGACCAGATCATAGGTTCTGTGACCTCTTGCCATTTTCCGCCGCAAGAGATTTATTCTTTCCAACCCTGGTAATCCCATGTAGTACTATATACATAAGAGAATTTCTTGTAAACATGATTTTCTCTGTCCTATTCTATCTTCTGTGGTGCCACATTTTCATTATTTCTTATGTTTTGGACTCCAATCCACATGTTCTTTATCCACTCAGTAGGTCCTGGTACTTTCTTTTTCCTAGCCACAGTTTTATAGTTTCAAAAAGAGTTAACTTACTCAACCCAGAGGTTATTAAATGGATATTCCAAGTGGTGGATAAGCCCTTATTACCTTTGAACATAGATGTCATTCTCTGCTCTCTTCTATTACATGAAGAGTGGCCTCAGATGGAGACTAAAAGAACTAGACACTGCAGGAAAGACAAGAATGACCTGAGGAACAATGGTTTTGGTTGTTTACTTGGATTCCAGTATCCACTCACTGAATGACTTAAAAACATGCCCATTTCCCTTATGACCACCCATTTGTTATTAAGCAATATTTAAGAAATAATAATGTGTATTGTTACGGGAAAATTGTGCCCCTGTCAGAGCATAATTTCTCTGATAGCATGTGCATTAGAAGTCAGTAAATCTTTGTTGAATGAAAGCAAATGTGAGATAAAAGAATTCTGGGAAAATTTGGTCTGGTTGTAATATTATGCTTTGAAATGACAGGTAGGAACTACTATTCCAGGAGATAATGTACTTAGTCAGACTAAACTCTTTTTCATATTGAAGGTAAAAAGAACCGGAAATTTGAGCACCATCTTTGGGGAAAATACTTAAGAGACCATTGAACTATCAATTATACCAAAATAGTTGAAGCAAGTATGAATAACATTAATAAATTAGTCTTGTTGCCAACATTCAGAATATAGAATTTAGGAAAAGAATATTTTATAAGGGTTTGGACACTACTTATGCATTTTAAGTTTTATCTATATATCTATGAAAAAAAATCAAAACCAAACAAATAAAATTGTACTGTGTCCTTCAAACTGATCGTGGAAATGTGTTTTTGTCTTTTGCCTACCTTTATCTCTTGCCAATAATCCAGTTTGCTGACACTAAACCAATGACACATAAAACTGTTTTCCTGAATGTGAATAATATTAAATTAAACATGAGTCAAGAAATATAATTTTGTAGAATGTCTTTGATATATACAGTCAAGTAGGAATATTTTATAGCCTTCAAGTAGATACTGCCCATTACAAATAAACCACATGTAATCATGCTGTAAGGGCTTCCTGGTGGCTCAGATGGTAAAGCATCTGCCTGCAATGCAGGAGACCTGGGTTCGATTCCTGGGTCAGGAAGATCCTCTGGCGAAGGAAATGGCAATCCACTCCAGCACTCTTGCCTGGAAAATCCCATGGACGGAGGAGCCTGATAGGCTACAACCATCGGGTCCCAAAGAGTCAGACACGACTGAGCGACTTCACTTTCATGAAGTCATCATGAAAGTTCAATCATGCTGTTAAGCAGGTAATATTAATGAGATTATTAAGGGGTTTCCCTGGTGGTCCAATGATTGGGACTTTGTCTTCTGATGCAGGGGTGCATGTTCAATCCCTGGTCAGACAGCTAAGATCCTACACACCACACAGTCAAAAAACCAAAACATAAAAAAGAAACAATATTGTAACACATTCAATAAAGACTTTAAAAATGGTCCACATCAAAAGAAAAATCTTTTGAGAAATTAGATTATTAAAATACGCAATTCAGTTCTTGGAATACATATCCAATTGCCCTGAGAAAGAACAAAGAATGACTTGCCTTACTTTTCTTTTTTTTTTTTTTTTTTTTGACAGACCTAAATCAGAGTGTTGTTTGGGGTAAGAAACTACTCACTTTTTGTAATAAAGTAATGTCACTAATTTGCAAGTTAGACTAATACTGCCTTGCAAGTTCCAACAATACCACATTCAGTCCAAACCCCAGGAAAACTCAGGATCCAAACATTATTCCTGGAACCCATGTACAGCCTTTTCACTTCTGTCCACTGTAGATAAGACTAGGCTTTGAAGGGGCATCTGTTCTTAGAGATTATAAGCTCTCTGAGTCCACCGTCTGACAAACAGCATTTTGAACCTAAAGCCTATTATACAGACTGAAGTAAGGTAAGTCAGAAAGACAAAAACAAATACCATAGAGTAATGCATATATATGGAATCTAGAAGGATGGTACTGATGAACCTATCTGCAGGGCAGAGATAGAGATGCAGGCGTGAGAACAGACTTGTGAGTACAGTCGGGGAAGGAGAGGGTGGGATGAATTGGGAGAGTGGCACTGAGACATATGCTTTACCATATGTAAAATGGTAAAGTGGGTAAAAATACCCAGTGGGAATTTACAGTATGACACAGGGAGCTCAAATCCAGTGCTCTGTGACAACCTAGAGGGGTGGGATGGGCTGAGAGGTGCATGGGAGGTTCAAGAAGGAGGGGACATGAATATCCCTATGGCCAATTTCTGTTTCTGTTTGGCAAAAATCAACACAATGTATTGTAAATCAATTATCCCCCAATTAAAAAATAGATAAAATGTTTAAAAAAGTAAAAGTAGGTTCCCCTGCTGTCTCAACTTTGAAAAAAAATGTTGAAATTCTGCACTATAGGATGAGAACTCATCACCTTTGCTTTGGTGAAAGCAAAGAGAAGGTTACTATTCAAGTGGGAGCTACCAACAGACATGTGGAGAGATACTAGTATTTAATCAACTAAATAAGAATAACCAAAAAAAAAATTTTTTTTATTCTATAAGTTAGAAGTGAAGAAACAATGCATGTTGAAGTTAAAGCACTAAAAGTTATTTGCTTTCCAGTGTGTTCAAAACCCAGGTTTTGATTTAAAAAAAAAAAGTTTACTTTTAGTCTAAAATTCTAAGAAAATCCTCCAATGACCGACAGAAATATACTAGACTAAAGAAACTTTAAAAAGAATAATGCAAAATATGATGAAAATTATACCTCCTAAATCAAGATTTTTATCTATTATCACTTTCCTGTTGTAGATAAAATACATTCTTTCTTAAAGAAATGACATAATTTTTATAATTCAGCAACGATTCAGGTATTTTTGCACTCAGTGTAGACTTTAAATACACCACTCATCCATTGCCTTGCTGTGCCATTGTTCTAAGATCTTGACCGCACGATGCTTTTCAAATGGCCAACATCTACATTGTTGAGATCTGCCAAATAGCAAATCAACCTTTATAATTAAAGTTGACAAGCTGACAAGAAAAATGAGTGTGTACTTGTATATATATATGAATTTTTATGTCACATTGCAGTCTGTACACTTATTTGCTTTTTGTCAATAGCCAAGGGCTCATTTCTCTGTACCAGAAGCGTGTTATATTCCAAGGTCTTCAGACAGCTCCCCTTCGCCCTGGTGAGCCCGTTGATTAATTTTGGATACTCTTTTTAATTAACACCCCAAAGGAGATCTAGATTATCTAGCCTATAGTCCATGAAAAGCAAGTGAATCTGAAGAATAATGACCCAGGGAGACAGGCACACTTTCACCAAATAATGTTGTAAGAACATTGAGTCTCACAAGTCAAAATCGTGTCAGGCCATGCCTAGGGAGGACATGGGCCTTTAATCAGGGAAAAATAGAGATTTGTGTTAGTCTAATTTAATTTTCTTTTTACAAGGAGAGAAGTGATAGATGCCCCTTGACAGATGAAACATGGCGGCCCAAAGCAGTCATGGTTGCCATTGGCCTTGATTAGGAACTGGTCGCATTTGACCTCCAGGCAGATGAGCTGATGAATGGCAGAAAAGAGGGGAGCAATTAAAAGAGTAGGATGCAGTAGGAAACTAGCTAATTGTACCCAAACCTGTGAAACCTAATCATAGAACCAAGAAATATGATGCTCATGGCAGCTTTCTTAAGTATGTCTAAAGACATTAATCTGTTACATGTGAGGATTACAACTGCACAACTCAGACAAGACTAGTTCCAGAAAGAAAATGTGAATTCATACCTTAATTTAAAAAAAAAAAACAAAAACACTTTTCTGTGGATCAACTTTGAGAATTGTTTGTTAAACCAACTGTTGCATCCATCAGAGATGAGAATGTCCAGTCCTTGTTAACCTTCAGACCACATCAAGAAGAGGTTGAAAAAAAAATTTTTTTTATCATGACTTTTCAAGCAAAAAACTGTAATAAATCAAACTAGCTTTGAAACACAGTGGCGGGGGGGAGTCTCAAATATATCTAATATACTAACTACAGCTTTCAATGTATTTCATTCTAGATCACTTGACTGCACAGTGTAGTCAAGGAGCATTTTTGAAGCTGAGTCATGTAATCGCTACTGCTGTGCTGGTTGTACTCAGCCCTGAGCAGCACCACATTTAGAATAGCATATGCCATCCTATCTGTTTGTCTTTGCAGAGGAGAGAAATCTCCCAGTCAACACTACATATTCCATTCTTACCTCAACTAACAAAATGTTAAAGCTGTTTCTTCTTCATCATTTGGATGTTTAAAGCCTTTAACCTATTTAAAGCCTCTAACCTGCAAAAGTCGGTTAAGTAGTCTATTTTTAACACATTGCCATGATGAAATGTGGATACATTTTATTGAATTTCTTAAACTAAAATAAGAATGAGTGGCCATAACTTAAAGTAACAGTTAAGCAGGCAACCATTTCAAGGCAGCTGGTCTTAAGAGAAGAAAAGTAACTGCTTATAAAGTTATTCTTCAATTTAAAATGTATTAATTGTTCAACTAATCACTGTCATGTTACAATTTGTTCATATTAGATGTTTGTAATGTTTCTGATAATCAATAAAAGAGATTCTTGATAAAAAAAAAAATGAAATACGAAAACCTACCTTCACAGAATTCATTAGTGAGTTGGTCAGGCAGTAAATATTTTAGTGTCTTCCATGGATCAAATGCTGTAAACAATAAAGGTGCTGTGCCTGTAAATTGAGTATAAGTCACTCTCCAAATGGCTCCAAACTCCTTTTGCAACTGGATCTCTCCATTTGTCCTGTAAAATAGTGGAGTCTATTTCTCCATTACTTAAATCTGGTATTGAGCACATAACAACGGGCCATCAGAAAACATGAAGTCTTGAAAAGCACTTTTCCACTGGAACTGGGAAAGGGAGTGCCTGGAACAGTGAAGTTTGGGTGATGACAGAGGAAAGAACTAAGAGATGGAGATATCAATAGTACTATTGTATTAATAAAGTTACATTAATATGAAAAAATCTGGTATAGATCTGTGTTTTGACTATTATTATGACTATTTTTGTTCAGTCACTAAGTCATGTCTGAATCTTTGTGACCCCATGAACGGCAGCATGCCAGGCTTCCTTGCCCTTCACCATCTCCTGGAGTTTGCTCAGACTCATGTCCATTGAGTCAGCGATGCCATCCAACCATCTCATCCTATGTTCCACCTTCCCTTCTACTCCTACCTTCAATCTTTACCAGCATCAGGGTCTTTTCCAATGAGCTGGTTTTTCCCATCAGGTGGCCAAAGTATTGGCGTGTCAGCTTCAGCATCAGTCCTTTCAATGAATATTCTGGATTGATTTCTTTTAAGATTGAATGGTTTGATCTCCTTGCTGTTCAAGGGACTCTCAAGAGTCTTCTCCAGTACCCACAATTCGAAAGCATCAATTCTTCTGCACTCAGGCTTCTTTATGGTCCAACTCTCACATTTCTACGTGACTACTAGAAAAGCCATAGCTTTGACTATACGGACCTTTGTTGGTAAAGTGATGCCTTTGCTTCTTAATATGCTGTCTAATTTGTCATAGCTTTTCTTCCAAAGAGCAAGTGTCTTTTGAAGACCTTCTATAATACAAAACAAATGAGGATCCAGTAGAAAATAGGTAAAAGACTGTAAGAGGAAGAAAATATCCACAGAATAATGACTTTTCAGTAGTCAGTTGATAGTTCAGTTCAGTCGCTCAGTCATGTCCAACTCTTTGTGACCGCATGGACCGAAGCACGCCAGGTTTCCCTGTCCATCAGCAACACCCTAAGTTTACTCAAACTCGTGTCTATTGAGTCGGTGATGCCATCCAACAATTTCATCCTCTGTAGTCCCCTCCTCTTCCTGCCTTCAATCTTTCCCAGCACCAGGGTCTTTCCCAATGAGTCAGTTCTTCGCATCACGTGGCCAAAGTCTTGGAGTTTCAGCTTCAGCATCAGTCCTTCCAATGAATATTCAGGACTGATTTCCTTTAGGATTGACTGGTTGAATCTCCCTGCAGTTCAAGGGACCCTCAAGAGTTTTTGCCAACACCACAGTTCAAAAGCATCAATTCTTCAGCACTCAGCTTTCTGTATAGTCCAACTCTCATATCCATACAATACTACTGGAAAAACCATAGCTTTGACTAGACAGACCTTTGTTGGCAAAGCAATGTCTCTGCTTTTTAATATGCTGTCTAGTTTGGTCACAACTTTTCTTCCAAGGAGCAAGCATTGATATTAAAAGTTAGATATTAGAAGTTGATATTACAAGTCAGAATATGCAAATTAAAACATAATAAGACACACTAGAGAACCACCACAATTGTTAAAATGAAAAATACTGAATCATTAAAATATAAGAGAGAGGAACTGCCTAGGACACTCTATCCCTAATACTGGAGTAGGGATAGAAATAGTTTTGAAAGTCAACCACCCAAAACTCTAGTACACTAAGAAACTGAGACTCAATTAGACTTTCAGAGAATTTCTCTTTCCCTGCACACCCCAACCACACTGGCACACACCTAGTAACAACAGTAGATTACAGCTCAAAGAACTGTGAGACTAAGATTCTCTCTGAGAAGTAGTATAAACGCAAACCACACAGCCAGGAAGGGAAGATAAAGCACATCCACTAGAAGAATTTGCACACACTGTATCTATAGTTACAATAAACATTAAACATACCCATTTTATAGCTGGTTTAAGATACACTCTAACACTAGAGTTCTATTGCCTTAGGACCACTGACTCAATGGACATGAGTTTGGGTAAACGCTGGGAGACAGTGAAGGAGAGGGGAGACTGCCACGCTGCAGTCTATGGGGGTCACAAAGAGTTGTACACGACTGAGCGACTGAACAACCACAATAAAGCTGCAAAAAAAGAAGCACAAAGAAATCCAATACTGGCATCAACAAAAATAGCAGAGGGAGAACCTTTAAGGTCCTCTCTTCCATAAAAGCCATGAGAACACTGGCCAAAATTGTCAGTTTCAACTGTTTTAGAACTTGCAGCAATCCATAAGAAACAAACCAAAAAACAGCAAAATAGCAGGCACAAATCCTGCTAATATATTAATTATAATTAACATATTATTATAATAAATCATAATACTACAGTAAATGTAAATGAATTATATATTCCAATAAAAAAAGCAGATATTGGCAGAATGGATTAAAGAATAAAAATCATGATTCAATCATATGCTAGCCAAGATATGCTTTAGATTCAAAACATCTTATGGAAAAACCTAAATTAATTTTATGGCCAACCCAATATAAGAGAGAAAGAGAAGGGGAGAGGGAGGGAAAAGAGGAGTGACGGAGGAGAGAAAGAGAGAGATTGAAAGCGTATAAAAGTGACATAATCATCATGGAAGTGCCTTTTCCTGTGTGAAGGTGACTAAACCTCGTCATTTCTCTATAGGTAGGGTGGGAAGATCCCTATAAACACTATGAAATAGATTTTTTAAAAATAAGGTAGACAAAAGTTAGGCTAGACTGCAGAAACCACAGCCACAGTAGCAATCTCGTTAGAATGCTGTCAGTGGCCTGACAGTAATGGCTAAAAAATCACAGCAGTACTATGAATAGATGTTAAACTGTGTCCATATTCTTGAGTCAGAGCTTTCACATGTGCGAAAGGAGGTATGGGTAATCTTGGGTCACACGCCTTTGCCCTGCCTGGGCTTCAGGGGCTGCAAGCGTGGGCCTCTCTCTGGTTTATCCTGCAGTGAAAAAGGCACCGGATCCCATCATTGCTCCCTATAATTGGGATTTGTGTGCCGAGTGGCTACAATGACAAAAATAGGTGCATAAAATACTTCCTTTATGGCCTCATACCCACATTCTTCTTCCCTTAATAAGACTCACAAATAAAAGGGTACTCACTCACCAGTGTATAACTGTCCCTTTTAGAAGTGGGGGCGGGGGGGACAGAATGTAACCAGTTATCACATCTAACTCTAAACATATAGCCTTCATCTTACTGAGTTGGAATCACATCTTGGAATTCTGTAGTATTTGGACAAAATGTAATAATGTAACTTCTGCCAATACACCCAGGTTTTATACAGGTATGCTCAGTTGCTAAGTCATGTCCAATGACTCAGCACCTAGGGATGTTCACTGTGACTCTACCATCACGACTTAGCAAAGTCTCCACTCAGCATCCAGACGCACACTTTATAACCTGGTGAATTTGCAGACAGAAGAAACTACATCGCGTACATTCAGCCCGAAAAGGCTTAGAAAGTTCAGGGGCTTCCCTGGTGGCTCAGACAGTAAAGAGTCTGCCTACAGTGCAGGAGACCCAGGCTCTATCCCTGGGTTGGGAAGATCCCTTGGACAAGGGAATGGCTACCCACTCCAGTATTCATTCTTACCTAGAGAATTCCAGGGACAAAGGAGCCTGGCCGGCTACAGTCCGTTGGGTCACAATTTAATGAGTAACACTTTTTTCGGACAGTTCAGACCCTATTCTTATCTGATAACTTAAGCTAGGGGAGATTTCATTCACTTTGCTACTACAAAACCTTCCGAGATGAAGTTTTCAGTACTTGTTGCTCTCAGAAAAAAATATTTGAATTGACATCATGCTAAAGATGACTTCCGTATCAGAGACCACTCCCCAATTTTCAAATATGGCTTCCCACTAAATTATAGCAGCCTCCTCATTGACATGTACATTTGAACAGAATAAAAAATTAATGTTGGTTCATTTGCCTACTGTGGACTAATTTCAGATTCTTTCAGAAAAGACTAATAAACTTCTCAGGACAGACAAGAATAAAGATTATTCTAAGATTCTGAATGTGTAGGGAATCAATTTCCAGATATAAAATCTTGTATGATAAAGTGTGTGATTTCACTTTGGGAAAGAGTGTTTAATAAGATTGTTCAAGAACCCTATAACCCAAAAGGTTAAAAATCATTGACCTGAAGAATATTCGTTAGTAGATTTTTCACACCTTTTAAGCAACAGCATCTGCCACAGCTTCTCACCTCAGTTTATTATTTTTAATTATATTTTCCAAATGTTTATATGTTTTGCTTATCTCACTTATATGCTTAGTCGCTCAGTTGTGTCTGATTCTTTGCGACCCCATGGACTGTAGCCCACCAGGCTCCTCTGTCCATGTGGATTCTCCAGGCATCAGTACTGGAGTGGGTTGCCATGTCCTCCTCCAGGGGATCTTCCCAACCAAGAGATGGAACCCAGGTCTGCAGCATTGAAGTCGGATTCTCAACCAACCAAGCCACCAGGGAAGCCATCACTTATAAATACCATGAACTTGTTTTTTAAAAGGGAAAACTTCAAAAGTCAAATAGAGCACTTTAACTACTTAAATTCGGGATTAGAGAGACAAATGATAACATGATGAAGTGATAACCGCAAGCTGAGTTTTGATCAAAAGACCATATTTTGTCTTTTTCTGAGGACACATTTAGCCATTTCTAATATGCCAGTTACATGATATTTTTCTAGGTAAGAAGTCATTGTTAAATGTGATCACAACAGAATGGTTTAGAACATTTAATAACATTGATTTCATGATGTTCACTATAATTCTTATGAATGCAGATGAAAATGAACTATGTTTCATATAGTTATTGACTGAACTGGGATTTGGTTTGGTCTTCCGCTAACCAAGGGCTTCCTAGATGGCACAGTGGTAAAGAATCCACTTGCCAATGCAGGAAATGCAGGTTCAATTCCTGGGTTGGGCAGAGCCACAGGAGAAGGGAATGCCAACCCACTCCAGTATTCTTGCCTGGGAAATTCCATGGACAGAGGAGCCTGACAGGCTGCAGTCTATGGGGTCGCAAAGAGAGTTAGACACGGCCAGCGAGTGACGGAGCAGGCACCTGTGATCAGAGTCCCAGCCCACAGAGGTGCTGACACCAAATGCTTTGGGGTCATGTTAAGGAAGTGCATGCAACTCCACTGACTGCTCTAGAGTCCAGGCAACACTGTCTCTGATGAGGACCTAGAAAAGTCTCTGGGCTTGAAAAGATAGCCTAAATGTCTTTTATGCTGAGTGAAGGTGAGATTTGGGGGTTTTGTTTGTTTGTTTTTGTAATGGGCTTTCTGCTGAAATTATACGCAATCCCTAAACAGTATCCTCATTCAAAGACTTTATGAGAAAGACCTTGAAAAAACAGAGAAGAGCAGACCTTCACCACCCCACCACCACCCCGGCTGGGATACTCTTGAAATCTACAACTTTTGAATGCCTCTTTATTCTTGGCCTGTATCTTCCTATCATCACAGATATAGGAGCATACTGTAATTGGATGCAAAGTGGCACTTTCTAACAAGAACTTGGGTAAGCGGTATATTTACTGTACCACAGTGCTGTTCACCACACACTAAAACAGAAGACCCTTTACAACTTCTAAAGTTCCTCTCTCTTACACACACACACATAGACACACACACGCACTTATGACACACTTACTCATCTTAATATATGCTAAGCAGCCTTGGCTGCTGTAGAATATAAAACCGTGTTTTTAGTCAATGTGGTATAAAGAAACAAGAGGCCTCATGTAATTTGGATTTTTCCAGGTATCCAATTTCCATCTAATGCACTGTTGTGAAACTAAAGCCAGGAAATCTATATGGCTGGTCCATTTGGGGATTTGGTCTACTATCTTTGGTCTACAACAATTGCTGGTTTCCATTCCTTGTTCAGGACTGATAACAGTGTAATTTACAGGTATAACTAACAAATGAGATCAATTAAAATGTCTCAAAGTGGCACCTGTCTGAGTATAGGGTTGCACGAAATGATTCCCACAGCTCCGTTTCCTGTAGCCGTACCATCTGCAAGCGCTCTCCACATGCAAGGTAACAATGAAGGGTTGTTTTCTAATGTACATGAATCGAGAAAGCAGGTCTTATCCTATGACCTGGCTATATGATTATTATCTCTCATGGGAAACAACAGGTGTATTTTTCAACTCCATTTACACAAACGATCCTTGTGCTTCATAGCATTCATTAATATAGCTTCTTGAATTGCCCAATTTGTTACAAATTTGTAGTGTCAGCTACCTTTGTGATGGAATTGAATTTGTCATGAAACTGAAGCTGCCTTTCATTTGTGTACATTATTGAGTACTTTGATCGTGACAAGACAAATCTGATACTCTTCAAAGTTCTCAGGTCATGGAGAAGGAGGGAAAATGGTTACTTCTGGATAAAAGTAACAAACAGATAAAACATGCCAGAACATTTTCACATCAATTCAGTTCAGTTCAGTCGCTCAGTTGTGTCCAACTCTTTGCAATCCTATGAATCACGCACACCAGGCCTGCCTGTCCATAACCATCTCCCGGAGTTCACTCAAACTCACGTCCATCAAGTCGGTGATGCCATCCAGCCATTTCATCCTCTGTCGTCCCCTTTTCCTCCTGCCCCTAATCCCTCCCAGCATATGTTCTACCAAAACTCTGTGGGAAAAATAGATAAGTCATGGACACTCGAGCAGATCCTATGATCATAAAGCATTATATTAAGTTGCTTTATGATCATGTATATTATGTAGTAAGTAGCAGTATTAAGTAGTATGAAGTATGTAGAAAATTGGAGAAGGAAATGGCAACCCACTCCAGTATCCTTGCTTGGAGAATCTCAAGGACGGGGGAGCTTGGTGGGCTGCTGTCTTTGGGGTCACACAGAGTTGGACACGACTGAAGCAACTTAGCAGCAGCAGCAGCAGCAGTATGTAGAAATGATGAAGGTGCAGGCATAGTTTTCTTATTAAGTCTGAACATAATTAAAATGTTGAGTTGAACTTTTTAAACATGCCTTTCCCTTTTGTTCTAATTTTGGGACAGCAAGAGCTAGATTGCATAGTGAAAGGTGAATATTTCTCTTCTATGATATATGTCTGAAGTCACAAATTGTATTTATGAAATAAATAGATATTCTAGAATACCTAAAACTACAACTTAATAGAATTCACAATAGCTTGCCAGAGGGGACTTCCCTGGTGATCCAGCGGCTAAGAATCTGCTCTCCCGATGCTGTGAGCTGAGGTTTGATCCCTGGTCGGGGAACTAGATCCTACAGGCCACAACCAAAAGATCTCATGTGCTGCAACTAGGACCCAGCACAGCCAAAGGAAGAAATAAAAATTTTTATCTCTATTTCTATGTGTCATAAAGCTCAAAAATAGAATACATCAGAGATGAGAGATTTTTGCCTACTAAATCATTTGCAATTTTCTACCTCAAATATTTAAGCTTCCCTGGTGTCTCAGATAAAGAATCTCCCTGCAATACGGGAGACCTGGGTTCTATCCCTGGGTTGGAGAGATCCCCTGGAGCAGGGAATAGCAACCCATTCCAGTGTTCTTGCCTGGAGAATCCAGACAGAGGAGCCTGGCGGGCTACAGTCCCTGGGGTCGCAAAGAGTCGGACAGTACTGAGCGACCAAGCACACATAAGTCAGATGGTCACACGTGCCACTTTGCCTGGGATGGTCCACAGTTAATGCCTATTGCTCATAAATATTTTTAAATACACCCCCTTTATCCTCACAGGAAGGTCTGAACAACTAATCATACAGATCCCCAAACTGTAAGTCTAACAAGACAAAACTGTTAAAGTTAATTACCTCTTACTTAAGAAAAATAACATCATGGTTATAAAATCTTAATTTAAGGCACTCATTCAAATAAGTTGCTGTTAGGTAGAAGTGATTTCCTTTTCCTATAAGACAGCCAGAGCATCCTCAGCTGTGTAGACTGTGGCTTCAGAGATGCCAAGTGTGATATGATTCTTATGTGTTAATGTTCAACTGGTTTAGTCCTTTAAAAATAGTCACACAGAATTGCCATTTAATTATCATCAACCCCCACATACAGCACTACGCCATATCTTACTCAGCAACAAAGACTCAAATACACTGGGAGGAAATCTAATTATACCTTATCTCTCATACTGTGTCTCGCCTACAGGTTGTCAACAGTAGGAGACAAACTACAGAATCAAAGCTACTCTAATCATTCTAGCATGAAGAGTGGAATCAACAAAGTTTATATCGCAAAGAAAGAAAATGCTCATACATTTACATTTTTAGAAACATAAGCCATTGAGAAGATGGTCATGAACCTGGAGAAAGTGGTGGTCATCTGGGGGCAGGAGCATACATTTCCAATCTTATTGTATCTAAATCTAGATAGATGGATAAGATAGAGACACATATCTACATGTAAGATAGAGATACATTTTAATTCTTCTCATAAAAGGTAATATTGCTGAAATTGCTTAAAGCTTCCAGAAACTTCTTAGTTATTAATGTGTTGGAACAGACAGAATTTGAGAAATAATCTAGCTCAGTCCCTCCCAATAAATCTTAGAAACTTAGACTCAGGATGATAGATTAATTTACTCGAGGTCATGGAGGAAAAGAGTCTTAAAGGGGTTCTGGCTCTCTCTTCCTTCCCTCCCTCCTTCCCTTCCTTCTTCCCTTCCTTATTTTTTAGTATCTTTCTTAGGTGGCCTGGCACCACAGCTCTTGCTTCTGCCCTCAGAGCATTCAAGGGCACAGATGTGCCTCATGTTCGTGGACAGAGAGACCATTTGCCCATGCGACCTGATCTAGTTCACACCAAGGTTCCTCACTCCGTGTTTGGTGAATTTAGAAGCTTCAAAATACCTTCATAGTTGATTAAATGTCTGCTGGAGGTGGAGGTCTTGACATCACACCATGATTCATCCACATTCCTGACAGCCACATTGCATGAGCCCTCAGGAATCATTCACAGGGTACCCTGAGGACAACTTCTCAGTAGAGTGAGCAGTGACCTAGTTAAGTAACTGCAATGAAATATCAGATACTAGGCTGGGATGATTCCATGTGCCATCCTTGTTCTGAATACAAATTTTAACCACCACAGTTGCTGCAATGGGCTAAGATTGTGTTTATTCCCCACCCTGTCCTCTCCAACTAGACCTTGAGCACGTTGAGAATTGGATCAACATTTTTCCTTTCATGTCACTTCTCATCTGCAGTACCAGGTAGTCAACTTTTAATAAGTGATTAATGGATGGAAGGCTGGATGGATGGTTGGAAGGATGGATGGGCAGAACATTCAATGGAACTAAGATAGGCAATTTGATGAAGAGTGTTTTAGGGAAAATACACTTAAGGAAGATGGAAAAACTCAAAGGATTACTGAAAACTTGCATCAGTTGGGGTGAGCTTTTGTAGGGCAAGTGATGTTGAGAAGGACATATCACTGAGGACTTTGGATACGGAACTAAGGAAATAATTTTACGGAAACAAAGCAACCTGTTTAAAATTCTTAATAAGGCGAGGAAAGAGACTTTATTTACATATTTCTGAGGTAGTTGATCCTGTAAATGGGTATAGAATAGTCATCTCTGTCTCCAGGTTTATTTAAATATGGGAGAAGTAAACTATAAATGATATTCTCTAGAGGTGTAAACAGTAAATGAACTACTATAGGAGAAGTGAATTCAGACCAACCAACCAGAAGATTCTTGTCTCAGGCCAACCAACCAGAAGATTCTTGTCTCAATCAGTCATTGCATGCCCATCAGACCTAAACACCAGCTGTGGTAAGCTCAGGCCTGAATTCAGAGTTTCAAACTTCACCACTTTAGGCCTACTCATGCAGTTCATAAGCGTGGCAGTCCAGATTTGGAAGGCTTTCCAGC
Organism: Tragelaphus eurycerus; assembly: GCA_935064755.1. Classification (NCBI taxonomy): domain Eukaryota; kingdom Metazoa; phylum Chordata; class Mammalia; order Artiodactyla; family Bovidae; genus Tragelaphus; species Tragelaphus eurycerus. The sequence continues at coordinate 29,846,478 of CAKXYN010000016.1, forward strand.
ACCTTTTCATCCCAGGGAATGGACCTTTGATCTTAGGCACCAGTCAGTCCTCATTATCTTGCCCGGAGTAAAAGGAGAAGTCAAAGTCAAAGATAATCATAGGAATAATTGTAACTCATCATGGTCATGAACAAAACAAAATTCATTATTTTTTTTCCCAACAGACTAGCAATTAGGACTTGCCATAAGTTGACAGTTACTATTAAGGAATAAGAAATAGTGTTCTCATCTCAATGTTCATTGCAGCACTGTTTATAATAGCCAAGACATGAAAGCAACCTAAATGTTCATTGACAGAGGAATGGATAAAGAAAATGTCGTACATAAACACAGTGGAATATTACTCAGCCACGAAAACGAATGATGAACCTAGAGATTGTCTTTGAGTGAAGTGATGATTGAGTGAAGAAAGTCAGACAGAGAAGAAATATTATATGACATCCCTTATATGTACAATCTAAAAAGTAATGATGTGAATGACCATACTTATAAAACAGAAAGCGACTCAGAGAATTAACTTATGGTGGCTGAGGGGAAGGATAGGGGAAGAGATCATTACAGAGTTTGGGATGAACATGTTCACACTGCTATATTTAAAATAGATAACCAACAAGGGCCTACTGTATAGTGTAGGGAACTCTGTTCAATGTTGTGTGGCAGCCTGGATGGGGGTTTTGGGGGAGAATGGATACATGTATGTGTATGGCTGAGTCCCTTCGCTGTCCACCTGAAACTATCACAACATTGTTAACTGGTTATACACCAATGCAAAATTAAAAGTTTCAATTAAAAAAAAGAAAGAAATAGTGTTCTTAGAAGGGATCCCAAAGCTATAGAACATAGGCAAACCACTCTTTTCTCTTGTGAGTCTTTTTGAATCTGAGCGATTAATGTTGTGTATTCTTCTCTCTGGGCACTGCGTTTAAAAGCATTGTTTACCATCACCTTGTAATCAGCAGGCCTCAGCAACCTCCTATTATCCTTGATAACAGTGTGGCTGCAATTTGGACCTGAAAGAAATAGGTCTCGGATGGACCCTCTGAAGCTTAAAGCTACTGTGAAGGCCTGTGATCTCCATTTGTAATTTGTTTTCAAGAACGGTGATTTCCATTTCAGTTGGATAACACCTTTTAATGCATCACAGGGGTAAAGTGGCCACAGCATAACCCCTTAGCTCCACCACATTTCAAATGAGGTGTTTGAGCCACTGTAGAAAAAAGCTACAGTTACAATTAAAACCCCAAAATGGGACAGTTCTTTTCAGGATGTGGCACTAACTATCTGTGGGTGTTAGAAAGGGACATTAGTGCTGTCCGTCCTGCTATTTTAAAGTGGCGTGAACAAAATAGCACCATGCCACGGAGGGTTTCTGTGGCCCATAGCCATCACTGAATGAGTGAAAATGAGCGCTCCTGAGAATACTATCTCACAAAAATTAAGTAAAAATAAGGTTTTTGTGGGGCTGCTTCACATTTTTAGGACAATACAACTTTTATTGGTAAATAGCCTGCCAGGCTCCTCTGTCCATGGATTCTCCAGGCAAGAATACTGGAGTGGGTTGTCATTTCCTCCTCCAGGGGATCTTCCCGACCCAGGGTTTGAACCCATCTCTTCTGTCTCCTGCATTGGCAGGTGGGTTCTTTACCACTGGTGCCGCCTGGGAAGCCCAAACATATTTTACTAAAAGAACAAATTAGGCCAAAATGAGATTGCAGAGCAAAAATATCAGTACTATGACAAATTATTGTTTTTAACAAGTGTTTATTTATAAAGATATTCATTAATGCATTTATATTCACTTCATTCTATAAATGAAGAATAGCACCCCACCCCAGTACTTTTGCTTGGAGAATCCCATGGACGGAGGAGCCTGGTAGGCTCCAGTCCATGGGGTCGCTAAGAGTCTACACGACTGAGCGGCTTCACTTTCACTTTTCGCTTTCATGCATTGGAGAAGGAAATGGCAACCCACTCCAGTGTTCTTGCCTGGAGAATCCCAGGGACAGGGGAGCCTGGTGAGCTTCTGTCTTTGGGGTCGCACAGAGTCGGACACGACTGAAGCGACTTAGCAGTAGCAGTAGCAGCATTCTATAAATGAGATTACTTTTTAGTTTCAGCTCGATTGAGGTATAAACTAACTGCACATAATAAGCCCATCCACATTTGGTGCATTTTGGCAGTTGCTTACAGTCAGATAACCACCCACTGTAATCAGGACATAAAGTCATTCTATGGCCACTGAAGAGTTCCGCATTTTTTTTTTTTTTTTTTTTTTTAAGCAATCCTCTCCACTGACCACAGACCTCAGACCACCACTGATCTGCTTTCTGTCACTGTGTTGATGTGGTTTAGTTTCTCACTCATGTCTGACCCTTTATGACCCCGTGGACTGTAGCCTGCCAGGCTCCTTGGTCCTTGGGATTTCCCAGGCAAGAATACTGGAGTGCGTTGCCATTTCCTTCTCTAAGGGGTCTTTCTGACCCAGAGATCAAACTTGTGCCTCCTGCACTGAGCCACCTGGGAAGCCCTGTGTCACAGTTTTGCCTTTTCTAGAATTTCACACAAATGGAACTACATAGTATTGTTAGAGCCCAACCAATCCTAAACCCCAAAGACGGTGGTACTAAGAGTCAGGACCTTTCGGACATGCACGTGTCATTAGGGTGGGACCTTCGTGAATGAGATTAGTGATCTTACAGAAGAGATCCCCCAGGGCTCCCTAGCCCCTCTTACCAGGTTCAGATCAGATCAGATCAGTCGCTCAGTTGTGTCCAACTCTTTGCGACCCCATGAATCACAACACGCCAGGCCTCACTGTCCATCACCAACTTCCGGAGGTCACTCAGACTCACATCCATCGAGTCAGTGATGCCATCCAGCCATCTCATCCTCTGCCGTCCCCTTCTCCTCCTGCCCTCAATCCCTCCCAGCATCAGAGTCTTCTCCAATGAGTCAACTCTTCGCATGAGGTGGCCAAAATACTGGACTTTCAGCTTTAGCATCATTCCCTCCAAAGAAATCCCAGGGCTGATCTCCTTCAGAACAGACCGGTTGGATCTCCTTGCAGTCCAAGGGACTCTCAAGAGTCTTCTCCAACACCACACTTCAAAAGCATCAATTCTTCGGCGCTCAGCCTTCTTCACAGTCCAGCTCTCACATCCATACATGACCACAGGAAAGACCATAGCCTTGACTAGGCGAACCTTTGTTGGCAAAGTAATGTCTCTGCTTTTCAATATGCTATCTAGGTTGGTCATAACTTTCCTTCCAAGGAGTAAGCGTCTTTTAATTTCATGGCTGCAGTCACCATCTGCAGTGATTTTGGAGCCCAGAAAAATAAAGTCTGACACTGTTTCCACTGTTTCTCCATCTATTTCCCATGTAGTGATGGGACCAGATGCCATGATCTTCGTTTTCTGAATGTTGAGCTTTAAGCCAACCTTTTCACTCTCCTCTTTCACTTTCATCAGGAGGCTTTTTAGTTCCTCTTCACTTTCTGCCATAAGGGTGGTGTCATCTGCATATCTGAGGTTATTGATATTTCTCCCGGCAATCTTGATTCCAACTTGTGTTTCTTCCAGTCCAGCATTTCTCATGATGTACTCTCCATAGAAGTTAAATAAACAGGGTGACAATATACAGCCTTGACGTACTCCTTTTCCTATTTGGAACCAGTCTGTTGTTCCATGACCAGTTCTAACTGTTGCTTCCTGACCTGCATACAGATTTCTCAAGAGGCAGATCAGGTGGTCTGGTATTCCCATCTATTTCAGAATTGTCCACAGTTTATTGTGATCTACACAGTCAAAGGCTTTGGCATAGTCAATAAAGCAGAAATAGATGTTTTTGTGGAACTCTCTTGCTTTTTCCATGATCCAGCGGATGTTGGCAATTTGATCTCTGGTTCCTCTGCCTTTTCTAAAACCAGCTTGAACATCAGGAAGTTCACGGTTCACGTATTGCTGAAGCCTGGCTTGGAGAATTTTGAGCATTACTTTACTAGCGTGTGAGATGAGTGCAATTGTGCGGTAGTTTGAGCATTCTTTGGCATTGCCTTTCTTTGGGATTGGGATGAAAACTGACCTTTTCCAATCTTGTGGCCACTGCTGAGTTTTCCAAATTTGCTGGCATATTGAGTGCAGCACTTTCACAGCATCATCTTTCAGGATTTGGAATAGCTCCACTGGAATTCCATCACCTCCACTAGCTTTGTTTGTAGTGATGCTTTCTAAGGCCCATTTGACTTCACATTCCAGGATGTCTGGCTCTAGTTCAGTGATCACACCATCATGATTATCTGGGTCGTGAAGCTCTTTTTTGTACAGTTCTTCTGTGTATTCTTGCCACCTCTTCTTAATATCTTCTGCTTCTGTTAGGTCCATACCATTTCTGTCCTTTATCGAGCCCATCTTTGCATGAAATGTTCCTTTGGTATCTCTGATTTTCTTGAAGAGATCCCTAGTCTTTCCCATTCTGTTGTTTTCCTCTATTTCTTTGCATTGATGGCTGAAGAAGGCTTTCTTATCTCTTCTTGCTATTCTTTGGAACTCTGCATTCAGATGTTTATATCTTTCCTTTTCTCCTTTGCTTTTTTGCTTCTCTTCTTTTCACAGCTATTTGTAAGGCGTCCCCAGACAGCCATTTTGCTGTTTTTGCATTTCTTTTCCATGGGGATGGTCTTGATCCCTGTCTCCTGTACAATGTCACGAACCTCATTCCATAGTTCATCAGGCACTCTATCTATCAGATCTAGGCCCTTAAATCTATTTCTCACTTCCAGGTTAGGACATAGCAAGAAGTGGGAAGTCTACATCCCAGAAGAGGGTTTTCATAGCCCAAGCAGGCTGACACCTGATCTTGGACTTCCAATTCCTAGAACTATGAGAAATAAATTCAGAATTGAATTAGTTCTACAATACTGGTGGGATAGAAGATCCAGACCCCCCCCCCCCAAAAAAAAAAAAAAAATTAGAACACAGAGGACTTGAACAACTCAGAATATCCTCCTCTCCTGTGTCTCCTGCCTTGCAGGTTGATTCTTTACTCACTGAGCCATGAGGGAAGCCCCACTAGACCTACACACACAGTCCATATAGAAACAGCAGAATACATGTATTTCTTATGTGCAAATGGAACTTTTTCCATATGTTAAGGTATAAAAGAAGCCTCAGTAAATTGAAGAAAATGAAATCATAGGAAGTATCTTCTTTGACTACAACAAAGTAAGTTAGAAATCAGTATAACACAAAGAAAACTGGTAAATTCACAAACATGACAGTTAGATGGCTAATTCAAACAACCAACAGGTCAAAAGAGTAATTACAAAGGAAATTGGAAAATATTTTGAGACAAATGAAAATTAATGGGATGCAACAATAGCAGTGTTCCAAGGGAAACTGGGATTTTTAATGTCAAGGCCTACATTAAAAAAAAAAAGAAGAAGAAAAATTTCAAATCAGTAACCTATCTTACAAATAGAAATATAAAAGCAAATTTAAACCACAGCTAGAGGAAAGAAACCAATGGCAACCCCCTCCAGTACTTTGTCACTGGAAAAGACCTTGATGCTGGGAAAGATTGAGAGCAGGAGGGAAAGGAAGCTACAATGATATGGTTACATAGCATCTCTGACTCAAGGGCCATGAATCTGAGCGAAGCCCAGGTCATAGTGGAGGACAGAGGAGCCTGGTGTGCGACAGTCCATGGGGTGGCAAAGAGCTGGACACAATTTAGTGACTTAACAACAGCAGAAAGGCCTTAGATAATACCCTATTCATAGGTCAAGGGCTGAGAGTTTCCTTCCTAATCTCAGGAACGAGACAAGGATGCCCACTTTCACACCACCGAGAGTCAATATTGTACTGGAAGTTCTACCCAGAGAAATTAGAGAATGGAAAGAAATTACAGGCATCCAAATCTGGAAAAAGAATTTAACTATTTCTATTTTCAGATGACATGATTCTATATATTAAAAATACCAAAGAATTAAACAAACAAAAAAAACTAATTAGAGCTAACAAAGTCACCAAAATTGCAGTTGACAAAATTTTTTAAAATTCTATCTTGTTCATATATACTTGCAATAAACAATCTAAAAAAGAAATCATAAAAAAATTAAATTCAGTTTACATTAGTATCCAGAAGACTAAAATGCTAAAAGATAAACTTAGCCAAGGAGGTAAAAGACTTATATACAGAAAACTTTAAAAAAAAAAAAAATGCTGAAAGAAACTAAGAAAGACCTAAATAAAGAGAAAACATCTTGCATTCATGGATTGGAAACTTTAATAGTCAAGATAGTAAGATATCTACATATTAGATACAATTTCTACTAAAATTTCATGTGCTTCCCCAGGGACTCAGTGGTGTAGAATCCACCTGTAATGCAGGAAATGCAGGTTTGATCCCTGGATTGGGAGGATCTCCTGGAGAAAAAAAATAGCAACCCACCCCAGTATTCTTGCCTGGAGAATTCCATGGACAGAGGACCTTGGTGGATTATAATCCGTTTAATTGCAAAGAGTCAGACAAGACTGAACAACTAACACGTTTTGTCTCCTCCAGTATTCTTGCCTGGGGAATCTCATGGACAGAGGACCCTGATGGGTTAGGGTCCATGGGGTCACAAAGAGTCAACACAACTGAGTGACTTAACAATAGCAACCAAACTTTCAATGACCATAGATTCTTAGATATGACACCAAAACTATTGGTGACCCTCCCAAAAAAACAGATAACTGGACTTCAAAAATCAAAAAATAAGGCTTGGTCTGGCAGTCAAAATGGTGACTAGCACAGAAAAGGAATCTGCCCCTCCTTATCCAATGAATGATCTCATTTAACATTCCTGAAACTATTCAAAGAAGTTACATAATTCCAATTTTATTAATAAAGAAACAGAGACATTATTTGTCCAATGATCAGTTCAGTTCAGTTGCTCAGTCGTGTCCGACTCTTTGCAACCCCATGAATCACAGCATGCCAGGCCTCCCTGTCCAACACCAACTCCCGGGGTTCACTCAGACTCATGTTCATCGAGTCAGTGATGCCATCCAGCCATCTCATCCTCTGTCGTCCCCTTCTTCTCCTGCCCCCAATCCCTCCCAGCATCAGAGTCTTTTCCAAGGAGTCAACTCTTCGCATCAGATGGCCAAAGTACTGGAGTTTCAGCTTTAGCATTATTCCTTCCAAAGAAATCCCAGGGCTGATCTCCTTCAGAATGGACCGGTTGGATCTCCTTACAGTTCAAGGGACTCTCAAGAGTCTTCTCCAATACCACAGTTCAAAAACATCAATTCTTAGGTGCTCAACTTTCTTCACAGTCCGACTCTCACATCCATACATGACTACTGGGAAAACCATAGCCTTGACTAGACGGACCCTTGTTGGCAAAGTAATGTCTCTGCTTTTCAATATGCTATCTAGGTTGGTCATAACTTTCCTTCCAAGGAGTAAGCGTCTTTTAATTTCATGGCTGCAGCCACCATCTGCAGTGATTTTGGAGCACCCCCCCCAAAAAAAGTCTGACACTGTTTCTACTGTTTCCCCATCTATTTCCCACAAAGTGATGGGACCAGATGCCATGATCTTCGTTTTCTGAATGTTGAGTTTTAAGCCAACTTTTTCACTCTCCTCTTTCACCTTCATCAAGAGGCTTTTTAGTTCCTCTTCACTTTCTGCCATAAGGGTGGTGTTATCTGCATATCTGAGGTTATTGATATTTCTCCCAGCAATCTTGATTCCAGCTTGTGCTTCTTCCAGCCCAGCATTTCTCATGATGTACTCATGTCCAGTGTTACAAGCTAGTAAATAACAGAGTCAAGCTTCAAACCCAAATTTTTTTTTCCAAATTCTAGCTGATTCTACTCTATTAAAGCTGCCTTCGTTAGCATTTATGTCATTCCAGTTTCACTATAATTTCTGGAGGATCACTTTTTGATGAAGTGAAATACACTTTGAATGTTTTCACTTATAAGCTCCTTTGTATAAACATCCAGACACATGAACACTGCATTTCACTCACCTTACTTGTGCTGGGTGTATTCTGCCTTCTGATCTGAGACTAGTCACTTTACAGTGAAATGCATTTCAGAAAACGAGTCTCATCATGCCTCATGGCCCTTGCAGACTTTGATACGTATCTCTTGGCTGATGTATTCATGGCTATATATATTTCCAGGGGAACTGCCTTTGTTTATCTGGTTGTTGACTCTCATTTTTACAGAGCATAGAAACTCTGTATCTTCTGCCTTCACTCGCTTGGGAGAAGTTCAGTGAAATACAGCTTTGCTTATCCCCATTTTCCTTTTCTTTCTTTTCCTGCAAAAAAACTTGTTGCCTGAGAAATTGTGCGCAACCGCCCTGAGCCATCTTCCCCACTCACTCTGAGAGCTGCCAGACCAACTCCAGGATATGTAAAGATGGAAAGTGTACATGGTGTGGGCTATTCCACACAGGCAGCTAGCCCACTTAAGTCCTTTATCTGGAAAGCCTAATTTGCAGAAGAATTCTCAGATCAGTTACCACTTAAACAGTTTACAGGCAGCCAAAGCCAGGAGGGGTTAAGAACAATCTTTGAAGTAGGGTTGGATACAGAAAAATACTAAAAAAAAAAAAAAAAAAAAACACTGAAATATTTTGAAGGTGTTTAAGTTTGCTTATTACATGTCTTTTTCTTCAAGGTAACTGCTTTATATAGGGTTGAAATTCTGAAATGATGCCAATTGAAATGTAAAATAATCAGAACTTCCTGCCCCATTCTTATTTGAATAAACCTTATTACACACTGCTTTTTACCCGTGACTAGGTTACTGCAGCAGAGTCGATATCATTCACATGATTTAGATTAAATTACAGCAGCGCGTGGGTCTCTCTTCTTTCTTTTCTCTCTCTCCTGAATATAAAATCACTGTGATTTTACTTTGGCTGGCATTTTGCTCCTTTGACTTTCCCCCATTTTCACGAGATGGTGTATGCTCCAAACACATAACATTATCAACTTTAAGGGCTGCAATTGATTGAATATTTTGACAAATATACCTCTCTAATTCCTGAAGCCATATGGACTTGCAGGATGCCATATGGAATAAAGTACTCTGCCTCATGAAATGATCCAAAAGCATTTTTTTTATTAGCGGTTATTTCCTTGAACTGAAAACTGATTAGATTTTGAATATTCCATCACTGGCAATAGTAATCTAGCCAACTATATATCCTTAGCAGCATCTTTAGTGATGGAAGTGGCTGGAGGAAGGAGAAGTCCTTGATGGGGGTCACTGCGTTTAAAAAAATATCAGACAATGGGCTACTTCTATGTTCTTTGTGTGTCCCTTAGGACTTCCTGCAGAAAGCAACAGAATATCCTCAATTAGCTGTTTTAAACAATGAGTAGGGACTACACAAGAAGTCCCTGGCATCACAGGGAAAGGGTTGGTTAGCCAGAGGCTCAGTGATGTCACCAGGAACCAGTGCTCTTTTTGTCTTCACACCAGATCCTCATAGCATTACAGCTGCATTCTCCAGCTGGCTGAGCACTTCCCAGGTGGCTCAGTAATAAAGAACCTGCTGCCAATGCAAGGGACAAGGGTTCGATCCCTTGTTGGGAAGATCCCCTGGAGAAGGGAATGGCAACCCACTCCAGTATTCTTGCCTGGAGAATTCCATGGACAGAGGAGCCTGGTGGGCTGCAGTCCATGGGGAGTGCAAAGAATTGGACACAACTGAGCGACGATCACTTCACTTCACTGTATTTCTTTAGCTTAAGAAAATTAACTTGGTCAGATCACCTCCACAAAAAACCTGCTGGGTACGTTTTTTCACACGGGGTAAATGAATGGAATCACCCTTACAGATTATCAAGAAAACAGTTCATTGAAATCTGAGGCAGTTCAACTATGGGTGTTTGTTGAAATTGACATTTCCAGGGTTACAATATCTATTTCTTAAAGAATATTTTAATGAAAACAAAAAGGTATATAGAATCCATTTTCTTCTTATTTGCTAGATGGTTTCGAGGGTGCTCTCAAATCACTAATCTCTAATCTGCAATCCTTTTTCTATTTATACAATGTGATGCTTTTTGAATGTCTTCTGTGAAACACTGGAGATGGTAAAATGAGATGAAAGTATCCGTCAGGCACTCAGGTCAGGCCCCAGACCTCCCGTGGTGCTTAGGACACTATCTCCTGGTCCACTGGATTACTGTGCCCACGAGGTGACTCCTTAGGTAGAATTCTGAACTTTTTTTTTTTTTAACATTTGCAGAAAGTTTGAACTGGCCTATCTCACTGAGACAAGTGATGGGCCCAGGCTTTGGAATCCCTAATCTGTACAAGTTCATTCTCTGACTCACTGTGTAAACTTCAATAATCTACACTAAGCAGGGCTCAGAGCCCTTATTTCCAAGACAGCAGTGGGTGAGAACCCTACTCGGTTATTTTCTAACTCAAATTCAGCTCTGTGGTTCCATAATTCTCATTTGAGTTAAAATTAAATGTTCCCAAATAACAAGTGGAAGCAAATCACGGTGACCAGCCAAAGTTCAAAGCCATAGGTAATCACTAAGTAATACTTTTGACTCTAGCTTCTGTGCAAATATGGGAACAGAAGTCAAAGTTTCTGAAAACTACACTTCACAATGAACAGATTCCAATCAGAAATGGATTTCTCAGACTCTACTTGTCTCCAATGTTAAAAAAAAAAAAAAAAAAAGTTTGTTACATACTAAGTGAAAGTGAAAGTTACTCAGTCATGTCCACTCTTTGAGGCCCCATAGACTATACACTAGGAGAAGGAAATGGAGCACTCCAGTGTTCTTGCCTGGAGAATCCCAGGGACAGGGGAGCCTGGTGGGCTTCCGTCTGTGGGGTCGCACAGAGTCGGACACGACTGAGGCGACTTAGCAGCAGCAGCAGCAGACTATACAGTCCATGAAATTCTCCAGGCCAGAATACTGGAGTGGGTAGCCTTCCCCTTCTCCAGGGGATCTTCCCAACCCAGGGATTGAATCCAGGTCTCTTGCCTTGCAGGCGGATTCTTTAACAGCTGAGCTCCCATGTAAACCAAGTCTAACTTTTTTTGGAAAAAAAAAAAAATTTTTTTTTTCGTATGGTCCACTTTTAAAGTTTTTATTGAATTTATTATAATATTGTTTCCTTTTTATGTTTTGGGTTTTTTTAGCTGTGAGGCATGTGCGATCTTAGTTCCCCGACCAGGATCAAACTCCCCACAGCCCCCTGCATTGGAAGGCATTATCTTAACCACTTGACCACCAAGAAAATCCTCGCTCTCCACCTTTTTAAAAAAAGTCCAACCTTATTTTTGGCTTAAAAAAAAAAAAAAAGAACTTTATTTTTCTGAAATCTAGGTTTCAGAGATGAATATACAAAAAATTGGAAGCCACTGTATTTCAGCTTTCTTAGTCTAAGACTAAATTAAACTCCTACCTTTAAAATCTAAGCAACAGAGAAAATACTTCTTGTTAATAACATGTAGGACAAAAAGATACTTTAATATTTACAATGTATTTATATGTCATCTACTCTCATTTTTTAGTTCACAATTCATTTTGATTCGTCTTCATTTTATGTATCGAAATTCTTTTATCCCATTAACACCCTTTCTTCTAGAAATCTGTAAATGAACATAATTAAGAAGCATATTTTTTAAGCCTCAGCTTCTGAAATATTCATTACTAACCTGCTGGCTACACTTGTCCCTTTATATATTTATATAATTAATTATCTCTCTTCTGATACATACATTTTCAAATAATTTATTAATACTATTCACGTTTTGACTTGTCTACTTCTTTCTTTTTTTTAAAGGAAATGTTTTCTGTTCATCAGAATCTCTCTCATCTTTTAACTTTCTCGTAGAGTTAAAGCACTTGAAGACAGTGAATGTTGGACCATTATTATTTTGCTAAGAAAATAGCACGGCAATACATTTAAGGGCCTTGAGGAAAGGAGTAGCACTAAATGTAGTGTAAATGTTTCATGATGAAAACATAAAAGAAGCACGGCCCAGATGTTGTGGGCATGCTGAGTCGCTACAGTTGTGTCCAGCTCTTTGTGAGGACCCTCTGTCCATGGGATTCTCCAGGCAAGAATACTGGAGTGGGTTGCCATGCCCTCCTCCAGAGGATCTTCCTGACCCAGGGATCAAACATGCCTCTCTTATGTCTCCTGCATTTTCAGGTGGGTTCTTTACCACTAGCGCCACCTGGGAAGCCCATGGCCCAGACGTTGCTGCTGCTGCTGCTAAGTCGCTTCAGTCCTGTCCGACTCTGTGCGACCCCATAGACGAAAGCTCACCAGGCTCCCCTGTCCCTGGGATTCTCCAGGCAAGAACACTGGAGTGGGTTGCCATGCCCTCCTCCAGGGGATCTTCCTGACCCAGGGATCAAACACGCCTCTCTTATGTCTCCTGCATTTTCAGGTGGGTTCTTTACCACTAGCGCCACCTGGGAAGCCCATGGCCCAGACGTTGCTGCTGCTGCTGCTAAGTCGCTTCAGTCCTGTCCGACTCTGTGCGACCCCATAGACGAAAGCTCACCAGGCTCCCCTGTCCCTGGGATTCTCCAGGCAAGAACACTGGAGTGGGTTGCCATTTCCTTCTCCAATGCATGAAAGTGAAAAGTCAAAGTGAAGTCGCTCAGTCGTGTCCTACTCTTAGCGACCCCACGGACTGGAACCTACCAGGCTCCTCCGTCCATGGGATTTTCCAGGCAAAAGTACTGGGGTGGGGTGCCATGGCCTTCCCTGGGCCCAGTCGTTAATTCTAGGAAATTCCTGGGGTCAGGTTAGTGCCAGATACAATAACTGAAGATTGCTGCTTTTAGATAGCATCTGAATTTCAACTTTGGTTGATGAGTCTCATCCTCCAGTTTTTCACAAATGATTTGATATAAATAATTCTTGTATAGCTTCCAAGTTCTAATTTTCTATATTAGAAAAAAATGGGGCCAGGGCTACTAATGAAGCCACGTCTGGCTTGGAAGATGAGCCAGCATCCTTCAGTGAGCTGAGAAAATCTATCATCCAGAGTCACCAAGGAAGAACCCCAGTTATATTTGTTTTCAGTGACAAATTAGTACTTTTATCCAACTAAAAATAGTATCACCATTGGAGAAGAGGAAATAAAGGACTTGGAACCACTTAAAGTGTTCCCAGACCTTGAGTCTTCTCTAAATGACTAAATTACTATGGAAGATTCATTTCATGCTTGTTTACTCTGCAAAAATTACTCCACTGGATGGTGAAGAAAAATTAATTTTGGGAATGGTCATGGTGATGCCAAAAGCCACGGCTGATTTTTCTGAATAGGAATTTCCATATAGATAAAAGTCAGTGAAATTTTACACAGACTTACTGATTTTAGAGAATTATATTCCCAGATTGGGCCTGAGAGTCATCAGAGTACATTCTGAAGGCATCCCTGGAAGTCAGCTAACTCCTTGTTCAAAACGTCAAAAATTACCTTCACACTGAGGAGGCAGCCTCATTACTGGGCATGTATTGTACCTCAAAAATAATTTCAATTTTTATATGACAAATATAGACAGCATATTAAAAAGCAGAGACATTCCTGTGCTGACAAAGGTCGATATAGTCAAAGCTGTGGTTTTTCCAGTAGTCATGTATGGATGTGAGAGTTGAACCATAAAGAGGGCTGTGAGTCAAAGAACTGATGCTTTCAAATTGTGGTGCTGGAGAAGACTCTTGAGAGTACCTTGGACAGCAATGAGATATAAGCAGTCAATCCTAAAGGAAATCAACCCTGAGTATTCACTGGAAGGACTGATGCTAAAACTGAATTTCTAATACTTTGGCCACTTGATGCAAAGAGCCTACTCATTGGAAAAGACCCTGATGCTGGGAAAGAGTGAAGGCAAAACGAGAAGGAAACAGCAGAGGATGAGATGCTTAGAAGTATCCCTGACTCAATGGACATGAACATGAGCAAACTCTGGGAGACAGAGGAAGACAGAGGAGCCTGGCATGCTGCAGTCCATGGGGTCACAGAGTGGGACACAACTCAGCAACTGAAAAACAATAACAAAACATGTCTAAAAATGCTTGCATGGGATTTACACTCTCCTCTCTTATTCCAGTCATTTATTTGACATATATTCATACCCTGTGCCAGACATTAATGTTCTAGTTGGAAAGACAAATGAGCAAAAAATAAAGCAATCATTCCATATATTATTTGTTTGCTGATTTATTTTTCTAGTGTGGGTGTATCAGCCCCAACGGTGTGGCTGACCTTTGGGCAAGGTGACAGCAGAGATTAAGCTCAATAGTTTCAGTGTGTGTGTGTGTGTGTGTGTGTGTGTGTGTGTGTGTACCATAGGACATAGTCCACACTTCAAAATAATGAAATGTAAGAACAGGAACCATGTCTGTTTTATTTATCATTTTATCCTCAGCAGTTAGCAGAGTCAGTGGCACATGGTAAGTGTTCAATGTGATTGAGTGAAACCAGAAAATCTTGTTTGGTTGACAAAATTGTCTTGGAGCATATACGTGACTAGTCTGCAGGTCTGAGCTTCCAAAAGCTTGGTGTCAAGACCCATTCGTTACTTAGCAACCCTCTGTCCCCTGAGTGTTTCCATCACCTCTCACAGCATCTCTGAAGGGCCAGCAGCTGTTCAGCCTTCTCCTATGGCTGGGAGACTGACTCTGTAATGAAGACATGCCAGAGGCTATCTCGATAGCCCCTGGACAACCTTTTCCCTTGAAGCTACTTACAGTTTCCTTTTCTCTCTTTGAGAGGAAGTTACTAGGTAAGATTTTGCAATTTGGTGCATTATCAATATCTCCAATGAGCAGATAAACATATCTACCATGTATTTACCACAATGTCCAGACTCTAAGAGAGAAAGCAAAGCTTCTGCCTTGAATCTAGATTCTGGCAGTACGTAGTGTAGCTAACTGGGCGAATGGAACCACTCTGTCCAAAACTCCACAACGGGGAGCTCCCTTCTCCCCCTCAGCTCACCTTGGGTGCCATCCGGGACTCATGGTGCCACCATACTGGTTTGTTAGGATCTAGAAGGGGATGATAGAGGATGAGACAGTTGGATGGCATTACTGACTCATTGGTTATGATTTTGAGCAAACTCCAGTAAAAGAAAGGGAAGCCTGGTGTGGTGCAGTCCATGGGGGTTGGGAAGAGTCACATGCAACTTAGCAACTGAACAATGAACAACAGAACTGATTCACTTTCATTTGGATGTTAAGAGCCACTGTCCTGAGCCTCTAAAAGTACCCTCCCCTAGGCCATCGTATCTCCCCAAGATACAGCAACTAAAGGGTTAAAATCTGCCACTCTGGCTAGCTCACATCCAGATTGATCTGACTGGTCAAGGCACTTTTGGGGGATACATCCCTGGACTCTGACATTCCAGCTGGGTGAGAGTGGGAAAGACAGTTTATATCTGAAATATTACTTAAGCTCTATTTCCTTTTTATTTGTTCAAGCAAAATAAATAGACAGGAATTAATGATCATGTTCTCTGCCCGAAGCCCACTTTAAGATCTCTGGACTTGGTACTTTCTAAGGCTTCTTTGAAACTACAAAAAAGGACATTTTTTCTGTGATTTTATAATCCACAAAGGAGACTCTTTGAATCCAAAACTACATTTATAGTGTTTCACATACAAAATTCCATTTTACAATTTTTTAGAAATATAACTGTTCTAAGAGTATCTACGGATACTCTTAATGTGCAAAACTTTTGTTCACATAAACAGAAATAAGGGAACTAAAGCCTGATGTATAAATTCAAATCCAGTTTTCATTGCTTAGTCTTTTCAACTTGGTAGAGGACACTCAAGTTCACATAATTAAGGGTAATTCTGAATATGTGAATTCTCTAGCAGTTGATCATATTTGCACATTTGGACTTCCTATTTGGCCACCTACTCTGCTGGCAATTTTTCTATTTCTGTTGAATTAATTTAATAATGTCACTGCTTGAAATATCCCAGGATATAGAAAAATGTCAATGATTTTCAAAAATGTCACCTTTCCTATGTAGAGAATGGCATTTTGTTTTCTAAAAAAAAAAAAAAGAAAGAAAGAAAGAAACAAAAATAAACCATTTGTATTAAAATATTCTCTGTGAAGATGCCTAGGAATCTCTGTGTTACACATGGTTAGAAACGAATTGATCTTCAAGTGGGCTCATTGGCCTTACCCAAATGAGCAGGAATATGCTGGACCATCAAAACCTTTGGGGTGGTTGTTTTTGACTTGAGTATGACACATGAATAAAACCCTCCCAGAAGGACCTCATTATATTTAGAAATCTCCCTTTTTAGCTAAGGGACAAAAGCTGGAGTTTATTGAAGGCCATAGAATCTTCCCATTTCTAAAGAGACTGAGAAAATAAGCTAATTTTGAACTCAAAACAGAGACCATTTTGGTGCATCCCACTGAATTCTGTTGTTATGAGACAGGATTCATAAAGAGCATAAATGCCTCTCTCTGTGCAAATACATTTGAGATTCAGGAAAGTAAAAGCCCTAGATCAAATACAAAGCCCCCATCAAATCAGCCCTAACTGCACTAAGAACATCAAAAGCAACGTCTCGTCGACACATCAAAACAAAACAAAAATCAAATGAAATCGTCCATACCCAGTGAGTTTCTGTTTTAATGAAGTAAATCATATACACCATTGTGAATTACACAAATTCTGGGGTAAGTGCATTTAAAATTTGCATTTAACTGCGATTTTGATATCCATACGCTAATGGAGAAGAAGAAAGGATGGCCTGGTAGCCAGTACCCACCTGCATAAGGGAACATGGAGATAAAAAGTCAAACCCCAAAAATAATAGAGCATGTGTTTTCTAGGTGATTTACAACATTACACTTGGTCCTTCCAACTATCTTAGTGTTAAGTATTACAATGGGCCCCTTTTTTTCAGGTTTATAGAAATGGGGTCAACTGGCATGGACCAGGAACTGAACACAGGTCCATTAAGCCAGAGTTTATGCACTGAATCTTGATTCCACAAAGAAAGAAAGATGTTCCTGGGAGCACTTGTGCTAACACTTTACATATCGTCTCTCATTTAATCTCCACATTAATCTTTCTCCACGTGGGTGGAAGTTAAGTATATGTTGAAAGAATAAATGTAGGCATGAAAAGTGACCGCCTTCAATGCTGGAAGGACAGAGGGAAACAGCAACAAAAGCAGAAGCCAAGGTCAGAGCCAAGGTCACCAGGATAAACATAACACTATCACCACCCACAGGAGAACATCATTCCTACCAAACATGGGACACGTGTGAGAACATTCGCACCTAATACTTAAAGGGAAAGATCACCCCAGCAGGCATGAAGACTCAGGAAACATCTGGGTTTTAAAAAAAATTTATAAAAGATTTTTAAAAAGCTGATGAAAGTTTGACACAGGAACCTCTGTCCCTCAAAGGCATTGTAATAATCGTGGTTCTGTTTCCTCTGACATATAATGCAACTCCTACTAATAAGTTTTGTTGTTGTTGTTTAGTTGCTGAGTCATGTCTGACTCTTTTTCAACCTCATGGGCTGTATGTAGCCTGCCAGGCTTCTCTGTCCATGGGATTTCCCAGGCCAGAATACTGGAATAGATTGCCATTTCCTTCTCCAGGGGAATTTCCCTACCCAGGGATCTGACCCACATCTCCTGAATTGGCTAGCAGATTCTTTACTACTGAGCCACCAGGGAAGCCCTGCTAATAAGCTTAACTCAGTATTAATTCAAGAAGTATCACCCCAATTTAAGGATAACACTTTTTTTTTCATATAGCAGAGAAAATGTTAAAAAAAAAAAAAAGTAGCATCTCTGAAAGTAAGCATTTTACTGGAAAAACAATGATGATGTCATTGTATGAGTTAATTGTGAACATTGGGGCACCATTTGGTTTCCTTTCTGTGCATCATGCTGCTGCTGCTGCTAAGTCGCTTCAGTCGTGTCCGACTCTGTGCGACCCCATAGATGGCAGCCCACCAGGCTCTCCCATCCCTGGGATTCTCCAGGCAAGAATACTGTGCATCATGACCCCCCACTAATTATATCAGTGAGACTGCATTTGGCTGCAAGTAGCAAGAAACCCAAGTAGAAAGAGCTAAACATACAGGAGCTTATTTCTCTCCAGGACAAGAGGTCAGTGGAGGGAAGAAAAGGCATAGGTTTCTTTACTTCATGATGCCATTTGGGGGCCAAAAGCACAGGGGGCGGGGGCTGCATCTACAGCATCACACCGAAGTTCAAGGTCAAAGGAGGAGACCTACAGGGAGTTGAGAGGATTTTGCCTCGGACAATTTTGTCTTCATTCTTCCTCTCCTCCTAGGTGGCTCCTGTCTCACGCTCTCAGCTCCGCATCTCCCAGTAGACTTCCCCTCCAGGTCTTATTGACTGTGCGGAGCACACGTGCACACATGCTCCCTCTCTGATCAGTGGTTGGCCAGTGGGAGGTGGACTGAGGAACTGATCGGCACTCATCAGTGTTTATCTCTGCACCAGTCTGGAAGGTCTGTTCATCCCAACTTCAGGTGCCCTCAGCCAGAAGCCTGGCAGTGCAGAGCTCCACAAGCAGGAAAGCCTGGGGTCAGAATGAGGCAGATGTCTGCTAGAGAGTCACTGTGCTGTGCTTAGTCACTCAACCATGTCTGACTCTTTGTGACCACATGGACTGTAGCCCACCACCCACCAGACTCCTCTGTGCATGTAATTCTCCAGGCAAGAATACTGGAGTGGGTTGCCATGCCCTCCTCCAGAGGATATTCCCAACCTAGGGATTGAACCCAGGCCCCCCACACTGCAGGTGGATTCTTTACCATCTGAGTCACCAGGGAACCCCATGAATACTGGAGTGTGTAGCCTATCCTTTCTCCAGGGGATCATCCCAACCCAGGAATTGAACCAGGATCTCTTGCATTACAAGTGGATTCTTTACCAGCTGAGCTACCAAGGAAGCCCCTAAAGAATCACTAAGCTTCTGTATACTGACTGCAGAATTTTCATTTCACATGATGTAGACATTTGATAGGGCTTCCCAGGCGGCACTAGTAGTAAAGAACTTGCCTGCCAATGAAGAGATGTAAAAGGCATGGGTTCAATCCCTGGGTTGGAAAGAGCCTCTGAAGGAGGGTACGGCAACCCACTCCAGTATTTTTGCCTGGAGAATCCCATGGACAGAGGAGCCTGGTGGGTTTCAAAAAGTCAGACACAACTGAAGCGATTTAGCACACAGGCAGGCACACAGTATTTTGATTGAAATTAGTGCAATTTTCTTTTTCCAAAGCAAATCCAATAAAAATTCATATTAAAACACCCGTATTTACCTTTACAAATAAAATGCAGGCTGGAACCACACATATTGAAGGTAACTGAGATAAAAATGTAATTTAGGAATTTCCTTGGTGGTCCAGTGGTTAAGATTCTGCATTTCTTTCAGGGTGCATGTCGATCCCTGCTCAGGGATCTAAGATCCCACAATTTAGGACTTGTGATTCTAGCTCCTTTAGAATTAAATGATGACTACTTCAGACCAACATATTTTAATCTGCAGCTTGAAAGTATGCAAAGTGCCCCTTATACAAAGAAAATGGAATGTCTAATATACTGCTATACATGTTGCTAGCTTCCTATGTCTAGTAATACATCCGTTTTCTCCAATGTCATCATGGTTGCACCATTATTTCAAAAGACCATGAACTATCACAATAAATTTTTGAAAACAGAGACTTAGACAGCAATCCCAATGTGTAAATGTACTTAGTATATATATTGAAACATTAAGTTCTTAAAAGACAACTATAGATAGAAACAGCACTGTTAGATCACATTTATTTGTTGTATACTTCAGTAAGACGCCATGACTCATTTAATGCTTCAAAGATTTGATGAATGTTTTATTATCCTTGTTATAAACAACACACTTGGTAACATCAGAGGATACATTTTAAGAAAGAGGAACTGGAATATTTCAAATAGCCTGAGTTAAAAAAAAAAATCTGCTATTTACAACTTAATCATTCCAATTCTGTGACATTAATAATTTATCAGACATTGACCCTGTGCGGCAGCTCAATAGGTATAATTTATCTTATGGAATCACTGCTGATGGTCAGTTAACCTAATATGTCCTGAGTGACTCAGCTTGTTAGAAGATAATTTAGTAACCGTCCAGCAGTCGGCTCCTCTAGAAATTGCATCATCTGCCATTGTCCGCCTTAAGTTCCCAGACAATCCTGCTAGAAACAGTGGGGCTCAGATGAAGCACTAGATGGTACCCAGGTAGTTTGTTCAGACATACCCAGTGGCAGGACCAGATGTTTTATGACTGCAGCATATAGAGAAGGCACAATTACAGGGCCTGTCAGAGTAATGTGCTTTTATTCTTAAACTATGCAAAAACAGCTCATTCTCCCAAGACCAAAGCCAACTTGTTTTTATAACTTGAGAGCCCTCAGCTTCATAGAATTTCATGTGGTATTTATTGAGGGCATCAATCAGAAAGTGTCTCTTTCGATTTAGAAACTGCATGTCTATCAGAACCAGAATTTTATCATGATCCCCAATTAAAAGGCAGGGGGGAGTAGTCTCCACATTTTGCCAGTAGCCTCTGAGTCATGATGGCTATCAGGGAGAGACTTAAAGAGGAGGAAAAAACTAAAACCAAAGCCAAAATAAACAATTTAGAGTTTGAGATCCTTAAAAAAAAAAAAAAAAACACATTGGTAAGATAATTAGTTTTCGACCTTGGTAATGAGTTAGCCATTAAGCGATGTTACTACTAAGGAAGCTGGTCTAATTTAGAAACACATTACTTTCATTCAATAGCACCAGAAATCTGAGAAAGCCGTGAGCAGAAAGGACGTCGTGGCTAGACTCAGATAAGATCAGGCTAATCAGCCATCAGAAATCACAGTTTGTTATTATTTCTCAGCCTTAACTCAATGTCAGTTGCAAATAACAGAGCAGGACATCATGCAGCAGGTTATCTGGGCTGGGTTTTACCTAAGAGTCTGAAGAAAGCATTCATCTTTCCCTCCAGTCCCCAATGGCAAGGCTGGGCTGGGCCCCTTCTCTCTGGCAGGTCTGCAGGATGAGCGATGGAGCATCCTTTTCATGCCCGTCTCCCCCACACTGCAGTAGCAAAGGGGATTGTGCACTCTCGTGGCTTGATTGGTTGGAAGCGTAAACTTACTGGGAAAATCCTGAATGGATTTCCAACCGCCCCCCCAACTTAATCCTTGAGCCAGCTCATTCACATGTGCGCCTTTTTAATTTCAGAAAACTGCTACGTTTTGTTCTTAGAAGCGAGGGTGTCACAGAAACTATGAATAGTTACTAAGTCACGAAACTTGTCTTTCTCTCCCATGTCTCCATCATTTCTCCTCCCACCATCAACCTGTCCTGCCTTTAAAGTAGAGACACAGGTCTGCATATTTGTGCAGGCTTAAGAAAAAAATGTGAATTCACGTTATGTCTCTCTTGATTCGGTTGCTCCTGACTTGAAAACTATGCACATATCAACAGTTTTATCACTGTGGGGGAAAAAAAAATAGTTTGAAATGCATGGCAGTACTTATAACCGATATTTTGCTTATGTTTTGGAAAATCTCTTTGGAATCATTTCGTAAATTGCAAAGAAAACTTCGTGCCATTTTTTTATTTGTCTAGCAAAAATAATTAAAGGACAAGGAGAAGAAAGAGAATGCAAGGAGTTATAGAGGAGAAAGGATAGGGTGGAACGGGAGAGAAATGGGTGAAATACAAACAAAAAAAGATCAGAATCGATTCGGTGAAGGCTGAATTGAAGTTGCAGTGCGAGCCTGCAGCCTCATAGGCAGCCCTCCACATGGAAGAATCTTGTCAGCGAACTTTGCAAGAGTCTCCAAAGGAGGAAAGGAGATATAAATGCCCACCAGAAACCAGACACAAGGAAACACACTTTTTTTTTAATCCAGAAAAAGAAAGAAATGATATATTTAACACGCACCGACCGTCTATATGGTGCCAACTGCGTTCAAAAGCTCATCTCTCAAATCAAAACCATGCTTGCTTGGACTCTGCAGATCAAACAAAGCTGTTGGAAGATAATTATGCTTCAATCCATCTGCAGCCTCCTGGTAGGTGTTCGGGAAACTGAACTCAATGTTCAATAAGAGCCTCTCCCCTAATGCTAAAGGTCACTAGGATTGCTGGGTGGACGTCCCAGTTTCAAAGCACTGGGCAGTGAGTTAAGGTACTTGCTAGTCTCTGAGATTTTGAGGGCTTTTGAATCTTTGCTTCATTTCTACCTCTCCCTCAAAGCTGAGATCCAAAAATGACTTTGTGTGTTAGTTGTAATTCTGCATTGGTTATGGACACTTTGCACTGAGGCTCATTTATAATCAAAGAGGTTATGGCTTTTCTTTCTCTGTTTCCTCTTTTCTTTTCACCATGTCTGGCGAGAGGAGATTGACAACGCGTTCTCCTTTTGGGTGCACTTCCCTAGTCAAGGCCTTGATTAGCACATTTTTGCCAATAAAACGGGCCGTAATTAGTCTTTAATAATCAGCCTATTTTGCTCTATCAGCCTGCAATCTCCGAGCCTGGGATATTTAAAAACAGGACTCAGAGCACAGGATGCCACATATTAACTTTGGGGCAAATATAGCTTTGAGAATAATGTTTTGAAAGCAGCCCCCTGTAAATATAAGGTGGGATAGCACCATATGGAGACTGGGTTTCTGACATATGGCTTGAATTAACAAGTTTAAAACTGTGAAGATCAGTTTTTCCTTCATTGAAGGCAAAACCACAAGATTCAGAAGTGAAATATGCTCCAGTCGAAAATACAAAGGCTG
Organism: Tragelaphus eurycerus; assembly: GCA_935064755.1. Taxonomy (NCBI): domain Eukaryota; kingdom Metazoa; phylum Chordata; class Mammalia; order Artiodactyla; family Bovidae; genus Tragelaphus; species Tragelaphus eurycerus. The sequence goes on from CAKXYN010000016.1 coordinate 29,869,336, forward strand.
GCCCAACGCTGGGCCTCTCGGGCGGGGAATTTTTTGTTGGCAGCAAGTACAAGTTATCAATAGTAAGACAAGTTGTAACACGACGAGGACTTGGCGGCTGCCAAGGCTTAGAATTTCACTTCAAATGGTGCTTACGTGGGCCGACACCGCGCTCGCTCGCAAAGGACATTGCTTCTTTGAAAGTGGCTTTTGAATTATGATTATTACATCCTCAAAATAAATTGTTTTCCTGGGTTGATAGAAAAGATATTTGAAGAGACAAACTTGAGTGACAGATGGAAATGGCCCAGAGTACTGTGTTGTATGATCTCCCCTAATTGAACCTCTGTAGGATGAATTGAACAGGAAAAGTTCAAAGATCCGGGACCCATATTACACAAATATTGTTTCATTTAATCAAAAACTGGCTTTGAAGTGTGGCGCTTGTGGGCCACCTGTAGCTTTGAAATTTAAAGTCATATAAAAGCTTTAGAAATGCTGGAGAGGACAGTACACAGCTATAATAAGCAGCTGGACTGGAAAAAAATCAAGATTGAGAATGAAAGTTTTTTTTTTATATTCATATTTCCTTTTATTGCCCATTATTTTTTTACATTTTTTTTTTCCAGTGAGCAGAATGCTCCAAAGTTGTGAAGAAGGGCACTACTACACTCAGGCATCCATAGGGCTGAGTGTCATCATATGAAATGTGTTTGTGGTTCAGCATCTAAACTAAAAATCCCAAGTTTGAAGTACCCCTTCAGTGTCAGGTTGAACCCAGCTCATCAGATATGAGTTCCTCACTTTGCAACTCCCTTCAGGAGGAACATTACAAATTGTCTCCCTCATAGAAAATGGACAGTAAGGTTTCCTTGTGGAACTTGATTGGAGTGCTTTCAAATATATATGGAGCCAGAATGGGAGACCCATACAAAGAAAGAATCAGTTCCGTCTCTGTCGTGTCCAACTCAAGGCAACCCCATGGAGTGCAGCATGCCAGACTTCTCTGTCCTTCACTATCTCCCAGAGCTTGCTCAAACTCATGTCCATCGACTCAGTGATGCCATCCAACCATCTCATCCTCTGTCGTCCCCTTCTCCTCCTGCCTTCAGTCTTTCCCAGCATCAGGGTCTTTTCCAATGAGTCAGTTCTTCCCATCAGGTGGCCAAAGTATTGGAGCTTCAGCATCAGTCCTTCCAGTGAATGATTGACTGGTTTGATCTCCTTGCTGTCCAAGAGACTCTCAAGAGTCTTCTCCAATACTACAGTTCAAAAGCCCTAATTAGGGGGAAATGCCATTGTAATCATGCTTAATAATAATAAGTTATTATCACCATGTCTAATAATATGTATATTAATACTATTATTAATAACATACAGACTATGTTGCACTTTGTATAATATAATAGTATACATAATAGTATACACAGTATCCACGCTTCCCTGGCGACTCAGGGGTAAAGAATCCACCTGCCAATGCAGGAGACACAGGTTCAATACCTGGATCAGAAAGATCCCCTGGAGAAAGAAATGGCAACCCACTCTAGTATTCTTCTTGCCTGGGAAATCCCATAGACAAAGGAGGCTGGTGGGCTATAATCCAGAGTCTCAAAGAGTCAGACACGACTGAGTGACTAAACAACAACAGCAACGCAGACACATATAATATAAAAAGTATATAGTGTGCATAATAGTATACAATGTATATATAGTATACATAATAGCATATATAATTCCATATACTGTATATATAGTATACATTATAGTGTACATCATAGTATATACCATATATATAGTATGCAGCACATGTATAGTATGCATGCTGCTGCTGCTGTTAAGTCACCTCAGTCGTGTCCGACTCTGTGCGACCCCATAGACCGGCAGCCCACCAGGCTCCCCCGTCCCTGAGATTCTCCAGCCAAGAACACTGGAGTAGGTTGCCATTTCCTTCTCCAATCCATGAAAGTGAAAAGTGAAAGTGAAGTCACTCAGTCATGTCCAACCCTCAGTGACCCCATGGACTGCAGCCTTCCAGACTGCTCTGTCCATGGGATTTTCCAGGCAAGAGTACTGGTGTGGGGTGCCATTGCCTTCTCCGAGTATACATGCTGGTATATCCCATATATACAGTATACTTAATTGCATGCATAATATTTATACACAGTATGTTCACTGTGACACTGAGTCCATAAAGCAGGGTAGGAGACAGTGGGTCTTCTTCCTCTTTTTCAGATGGAAAAAAGGAAAAAGAAAATTTTCTCCAGGCTCCAAGACTTGAGTGATCTGCCTAATTCATCACAGCCCATCAGCACCAGAAGGACTTGCCCTTGTCACATAGAGTGCAGGCTCTGTACTCTCTCCACCGTGCCCCATCCACAGGCTGGTTCCTCCAGGAGGAGGGAGCATTACCCTCCTGGTTGGACAGCTCTCACATGGGGCAGAATGAAGATGAGTTTCAGGCCCCATCCAAACCAGTCCTTGGGATGGAGGGAAGGGTCCATAATCACAGCTGTCCCCTCCTCTGATTGCCTGGCTTCCGTGCGGGCATAAACGGAGCAGGGGCATAGGGTATCCAACCCCATGAAAACTTCAGAGCACCCCATAGACTTGCTTTAGTAATCAGTGGGCACTAATCACATTAAAAAATAGTTTTCAAATGAATTCATTTTCTAGCTATAAACACACATAGAGGCCTTTCTTCTGCAAAAGGCTCCCAGCTCACACAAGATCTGTGCCCCCTTATTCTCTGCAATGTTCTGGGTCAGATCATAACTGCACATGATTCCTCTTGATCACAGGACCCTGTTCTTTCATAAATACCTTTAGATGTGTGGAGGCCTGTAGTGAATCTGGTAATGATTATTATATTTTCCCAAACATTTGTTTCTGCCCTTACACAACTTTTTTTTTTTTTTTTGCCTCGCTAGAGAAATTCCATTTAATCCTTTAGTTTAAAAAAATCAAGAGAGAATCAGAGAGCAGAGAGCCATCTAGGGAGCATGTAGTCCAACCCAGTTATGTCTTAAGTGAGAAAACACAGGCTCAGAAAGGCTGACTTGCAAAAAGTCACAGTACCTCAGGGGTGAGCACCCGGACCCCCAGCTCCCTGATCCCATGGCCTCCTAGTCAGATGATACTGCCTCAGTGTTCTCTGCATGTGTGCTAAGTTGCTTCAGTCGTGTCTGACTCGTTGCAAGCCCTGGACTGGAGCTCACCACACTCCTCTGCCCATGGGATTGTTCAGGCAAGAATACTGGAGTGGATTGCCCTTCCCTCTTCCAGGGGATCTTCCCAACCCAGGGATCAAAGCGAATCTCTTATGTCTCCTTCATTGGCAGGTGGGGTTCTTTACTACTAGCGCCACCTGGAAAGCCGAGTGTTCACTACTAAAATGAAAACCAGACAAAAGGTACAAGATTTCAGGCATTTCAATTCATCACTCCTCTGCCATGTTTTATTTATCTTCAGAGCATAACCACCTCCCAACCTGTGACACATTAATTGTCCATTATCTGTCTCTCCTCCTGGAGAATATAATCAGTGGTGTGCTGAAAATGACTAGCAACCAGCTCTCTGAATGGAAGGAAAACAACATGACTCGTAGCATTTGTTGATTTCCAAGGTATAGACCCTCCCACTGTGGCTGATTTTAGGCACCCAACCTGGCAGGACATCGGCTTGGAAAAGATGCTGCAGTTGGTCCAGATGACCTGGGACTGAGTCTGCTACCAGCGCTCTGGCTACTCCCCTGCATCTAGAACAGAGCCTGACACACACCAGCCACACCAGCACTATCCCTGGAACTGACCCGCAGGAGTCACGAAGACCAGTTTTCTGGAAACTGCTGGAATTCTGCTGCCTCTGTTTTCCCGCTAGCCAGCAAGGCAGTAGTGCCTCTTTTCTGGGGGGGATGTTCACTTTCTCAGCTTCCCTCTTTCTGGTTGATGGACCTTGGCCAGATTCTGTTCTAACTTCAACTTTACATGGAAGGAAGCATAAAGGGTTTTTCAGGTGAAATTGTAAATGCAGATTGAGAAGCACTAAATTATCATAATGAGACTCTGGTGTTTGGGAACATTGAGATAATAATATGATTCTTCCTCTGCTTTTTTTTTTTTTTTAATGCTTGGAATGACATCATTCATCCACTCCTTTGGGGATGAGGGTCAAGCCACTGGCAGGCATTTCCACAATCGCTCTTCCTCTGCAGACTCTGCCCATGAGCTATTTGTGGGAGGCATGAAGCCACTGAGAACTGGGGCCTTTGTAGCCAGATAAAGTAGTCCATGATGCTGAAAGTGGTGTGCTTTCATAATGAGAAAAGGAAATTTCAGCTCTGCTTCTGTAATTAGCATAACTGGAACCTAAGTCAAAACCAAATTAGGGGAGGTCTTTGCTCAACCATATATTTTTTGACATCTTTATCTGCAAAATGTTTCAGGCAAAACATGGCTGTTTTGAAGAACATTTCCCAGAATTTTGCTGAACCTGAAGTAAAAGCATCCCTGATGGAGAAGACAGAGGCATCTTCAAATATGGAGTTTCTTTCTCAAAGGGTAGTGGTTGCTTTTTTTTTTTTAATAGTATGTATTTACTTATTTGGCTGCAGAGGGTCTTAGCTGCATCATATGCAATCTTTCACTTCGGTGCATGGACTCTCTCTACTTGTAGTACCTGGGCTCAATTGTTGCAGCTTGAGATCTTAGTTTTTCAGAGGCATGTGGGATCTCAGCTCCCTGACCAGGAATCGAACCCATGTCCCTTGCATTGCAAGGTGGATTCTTAACCACTGGACCACCAGGGAAGTCCCTCAAAAGGTAGTATTTTAGAAACATAAATTATAGTATATTTCATAGAGAATTCTAACAAATGACCAACAGGTAGTAACAGAAACATAAATCTATATTATCTCACACACAAAGGTGTACATATTCCATGCCTATTTTATAAGATGGATCAGAGTCTCTTGGCCCTTTCACACTATGGCATGGAATGCAATTCCTATTAAATCTCACATGGATAGTGAACATCAGTAAGAAATTTAGCCCAAGGAGTTTTAATACTAGAATAGGCAAACAGTTCACTGGACATTTATACATTTAGGAATTTCAGGGGGTCGATTTCATTTCAAGGGGGTGATTTAAGAGGAAATAACTTTAACCATGGAAAGTCTTAAAGAATAGAAAATCCAGCAAGGAGTGGCTCTATGTCAGGGCACCTTGAATGCCTGAATCCTTGCTCACAAACTCCATGGGGGCAGTGCTCAGATTCCAGACATTTTCCATCTGCCTACACCCACTGCCCCAGTCTCCACACTCCCCCCGCACCCACCTGCATACAGTAAGTACTCAATGTGTGCACACTGACTTGGATGAGAAGGAATGATTCCAGTGGACTCAAACAGCTAATTGAAAGCTAACCCCTGTGATTCATAGGAGTACAGAGGAGGGAAGACTTCAATTTGGATTGGTTCTTTAAAATGTCTATCTGAGCCCTGGTGGCTCAGCGGTAAAGAATTCGCCTGCCAACACAGGAGACATAGGTTCGATCCTTGAGTCAGAAAGATCCCCTGGAGTAGGAAATGGTAACCCACTCCAGTATTCTTGACTGGGAAATCCCATGGACAGGAGCCTGGTAGGCTATAGCCCATGGGGTTGCAAAGAGTTAAACGTGACTTAGCGACTGAGTATGCACGCACTATCTTTCTTTACAAGCCCCCTGACTTCATCTGTTTTAGTTAGAGCAATGTTAACTTGGGATATTTTAGACAGTTGTGGTTCTTCAAAGCCAACCCAATTCAAATGCCTAATTTGGTTCCAGTAGTCATGTATGGATGTAAGAGTTAGACCTTAAAGAAGGCTGAGCACCGCAGAATTGCTAAAGCTCCAAAATTTTGGCCACCTGATACAAAGAGCTGTCTCACTGGAATTGGAAAAGCATCATGCTGGGGAAGATTGAAGGCAGGAGGAGAAGGCAGGGGCAACAGAGAATGAGGTGGTTGGATGGCATCGCCAACTCAATGGACATGAATTTGAGCAAACTCTAGGAGATGGTAAAGGATGGGGAAGCCTGGCATGCTGCAATTTATGAACACACAGAGAGTAGGAACAACAATGTGGTTCCAGTGGAAAGTATAATGTTCATATTTTCTTCTTCCCTGAAATGAATACCATGTTGAACCATTAAATGAGGAAAGTGATGGAAATACTGCCACAGGAGAGTACTTTTTTTTTCCTATTTACATGAAACTGGCTAATAGCCAGACAGTCTGGTGTTTCACTTAAAACACAGAGGCATTTACTACACAGAGCATAAGCCAGTTGCCTACCTGAGACAACCCGCCTCCTTCAAGAGCTGTACTTGGAAAGAAGTGTATTTCAAGCTGATTCGTAACCAGCCTCCCAGGGTCATTAGTAGAGCGATGTGAGGCAAGCAGCAGCCCAAGCTCAGTGATTAATTATCAATCCATCAAAACACTATTAGTAATCCCCACCTAAAAAGAGCAATGGCTTGTTTAATGTGCTGAATGAAAAATGTTAAAGCAGTAAAAATGCTTTACAGGAGACATTTAAAGCAGAGATGATCACGTAACCAGGGTTTAACTCTATAGTTCAGATACTACGGCAAGACAAAACCAAAAACAATTAAAGGATTAAAAAAGAAAAACTCCAAGTTTTCTTACAGAAAAACATGAAGAGTAAATTTCCTATCAAGAATTGCCCTCTCTTCTTTTCAAATGTATGGGTCTAGGGAGCTCAAACAAATTTGATTTAAAATGATGGTGACATGAATGAAGGAAATATTTGACATTTTTGGAATTTCGGCAACTTAAGAAAGTATTTTGTGAGAAGCAAGGGTTGTTACTAATCAAGGCAGCCCAGGGGCCGCTTTGACCATTTATTCCTCTTGCCCTAGTGGATTTTTTTTTTTTTTTTTAGTTTTTGGAAGCTGTAATTTGAGAAGTTTTAAAGCAAAAAAAAAAAGTAAAGGTTAGTCTTAAAAGGGATGTATTTAGCCTAAAAATAAACGAGCTTTCATAACTCAGGTGAAGTTTCCCTCTGTCTCTTTCCCCTGCCCCCTTCTTTCTCTCCCCCCACCCCGACTCCCCCTTCTGTCTGTCTGAGGCAAACAGCTATATTAATAGTCATTTCATAACCACATCATTTTGCTAACAGTCACAGAGCTATATTTAAACCCAGGGTGCTACTGCCATGAATTCTACAGCATCGTATAATTGTGTTTCTTAAACACTTGCTTTCGCCCAGCATCTCTGACCCCTGGAGACCGCAGTATCTTTTACCCCCACCCCTTCCTTCTTCCCCACCTTCCAGGGGTGGCTGCAGGTGGATGCGGCCACAGGCTCACTCCTGCCCTTGAATGGGAAGTAGACCCCAGGGTCTGGGCCTAAACTTTTCTACTTCACTCCCACCTGAGCTCATTTGAAGGAGTCCTGCTTTTTTTTTTTTTTTTTTAAGAACCCAACACTTAAAATGCACAAGACTTTGCAGGGAGGGGTCTGAGGTGTTGACCCTGGGGCGACGGGGGAGGAGGGGAGGGGGTGGGTGGCTCCAGTCCTTCCTGGCGCCCAGTGTCCATGGGTGACCTCCACCCTGAGCCCAGCCACACATCCATTCACGGCGAGATAATTATGCAAATATATACTAACTAGGCTTAGTTCCCTACTTAGACTTCCTTCCCACTCCCAGCTTCCTAGCATGGGTGCTGACAGTGTTTTGGAAGAGTTACTAAATAGCTGGAAGGCTTTCTGAATATATCTATCCTGGCCTGTCAAAGCTAGAACAGCGACGGTCCATCTGGGCCTGGAAGACAATTTCCATGGTGTAAAATACTCTTTCAATTCTTTCCTACCAGAGACAACCAGCTGGTGCTACAGGGAGGCAGCCAACTCCGCTGTGTGTAGACCTCCCTTCAGAGCTAAAGAGTGGCCTGGGATGACCCTGAAGTCGCATCTTTGGAGCCATGCGTGAAAGTCACTGCGGGTAGGGGGCAGCGGGGAGAAAGCCGTCCCTGGTTTTGGAGCCACGGACTCAGGCCGGCCATGGCCACAGAAGGTGATTCCAGCGGGATCGCTGAAGCTCTTGAGCAATTGATTAAATTTAAAAACAAGTGTTTTTCTTGCAACTTTCTGGATATTAAGCATCGGGAGGGATTTGGGGAAAAGAGTCTGAAGTTTTCCGAACAAATGCCTCACTTTCTGAGTGCCTTAATCTTAGCCAGAAACCCTTGCTGGCGCTATTCTGTTGTGTGATTGTATATACCATGTAAAAATCATAAACAGCACTTGAATGTGGATGTGTGGGGAGAGTGGAGGAAGCTGGTTCGCTCTCCGGAAGCCCTGAGATCCTGCTTAGCGCCCCGCCCCCACCAAGCAGTTCTTCCAGAAAACATCACAGTGAGTGTGCTTCAGTGCTGATCTGGACTCACACAGAGTGCTGATGCAATGTGCGGACTCACAGTGACAGCTCCTCCGGAGGATCTCTGCCTTGGTCCACGTTCTACCTTTTGGCAAGGGTGAGAGGGGTGATCCTTCCCTGAACCACCAGGTCTGGGCTCAGTATTTGGTTCGCTGTCACAAAGAGCAAACCAGCAACTCTCCTGACGCTCCAGTGGGTAAGCTCTGTGCTCCCAGCGCAGAAGTCCCTGGTTCCGTCTCTGGTCAGGGAAGTAGATCCGAGATGAATTGAGAGAACAACACTGAAACATATACAGTACCATATGTAAAATAATAGATAGCCAACGGGAAGCTGCTGTATAACACTAGGACCTCAACCATGTACTCTGTGACAGCCCAGAAGAGGGGGTTAGGTGGGGGTGAGAGGGAGGTTTAAGAAGGAGGGGATAAAAGCATACTTATGCTTGATTCATGGTATGTTATTGCAGAAACCAACACAATATTGCAAAGCAAGTATCCTCCAATTAAAAATAAATTTAAAAAAAAGAGTTTGCATTGCTACAACTACAGATCCATGTGCCACAACTAAGACCTGGCACAGCCAAATAAATAAGATTTTTTTTTAAAGAGCAAATCAAATTATCCAGCAGTGGGAGTCACTGAGGCTCAGCAGTCCTCAGCTCCAGCAAAGAATCACAGGTGAGTGTTGGGGAGCACATGAGATGGAAACATAAGGCCTATAGATTAGTAAGAAAGAAATGAAGCTACCTTTGATCAGAAACAACATGATCATCTATGTAGAAAGCCTGAAGGAATCAAGAAAAAGTGCAGAACTAACAATTATAGGAATGTTGATGTGAAAATCCAACTGCTCCCCTAAATACTAGCAATCAGAGATCAGTCGCTCAGTCGTGTCCGACTCTTTGCGACCCCATGAACCGCAGCACTCCAGGCCTCCCTATCCATCACCAGCTCTCGGAGGTCACCCAGACCCACATTCATCGAGTCAGTGATGCCATCCAGTCATCTCATCCTCTGTCGTCCCCTTCTCCTCCTGCCCTCAATCCCTCCCAGCATCAGAGTCTTCTCCAATGAGTCAACTCTTCTCATGAGGTGGCCAAAATACTGGAGTTTCAGCTTTAGCATCATTCCTTCCAAAGAAATCCCAGGGCTGATCTCCTTCAGAATGGACCGGTTGGATCTCCTTGCAGTCCAAGGGACTCTCAAGAGTCTTCTCCAACACCACAGTTCAAAAGCATCAATTCTTCGGCGCTCAGCCTTCTTCACAGTCCAGCTCTCACATCCATACATGACCACAGGAAAGACCATAGCCTTGACTAGGCGAACCTTTGTTGGCAAAGTGATGTCTCTGCTTTTGAATATGCTATCTAGGTTGGTCATAACTTTCCTTCCAAGGAGTAAGCGTCTTTTAATTTCATGGCTGCAGTCACCATCTGCAGTGATTTTGGAGCCCAGAAAAACAAAGTCTGACACTGTTTCCACTGTTTCTCCATCTATTTCCCATGTAGTGATGGGACCAGATGCCATGATCTTCGTTTTCCGAATGTTGAGCTTTAAGCCAACCTTTTCACTCTCCACTTTCACTTTCATCAAGAGGCTTTGTAGTTCCTCTTCACTTTCTGCCATAAGGGTGGTGTCATCTGCATATCTGAGGTTATTGATATTTCTCCCGGCAATCTTGATTCCAGCTTGTGTTTCCTCCAGTCCAGCATTTCTCATGATGTACTCTGCATAGAAGTTAAATGAACACGGTGACAATATACAGCCTTGACGTACTCCTTTTCCTATTTGGAACCAGTCTGTTGTACCATGACCAGTTCTAACTGTTGCTTCCTGACCTGCATACAGATTTCTCAAGAGGCAGATCAGGTGGTCTGGTATTCCCATCTCTCTCAAAATTTTCCACAGTTTATTGTGATCCACACAGTCAAAGGCTTTGGCATAGTCAATAAAGCAGAAATAGATGTTTTTCTGGAACTCTCTTGCTTTTTCCATGATCCAGCGGATGTTGGCAATTTGATCTCTGGTTCCTCTGCCTTTTCTAAATCCAGCTTGAACATCAGGAAGTTCAAGGTTCACATATTGCTGTGAGCAAGTGCAAATTCAAATAAACACACTGGGGATATTGAGGGTTTAGTTTCAACCACCACAATAAACCAAGTACAGCAATAAAGCAAGTCACAAAATGTGTTGGTTTCCCAGTGCATTTAAAAGTTATATACTCAGTACACTCTAATCTACTGACTCAATACACTCTAATCTACTGAGTATGCAATAGTATTATGCCTAAAATAAAAAGACAATGTTGTTGTTAGTCACTAAGTCATGTCCGACTCTTTGTGACCCCATGGACGTAGCCCACTAGGCTTCCCTGTTCTTCACTATCTCCCAGAGTTTGCTCAAATTCATGTGCATTGAATTAACGATACCATCCAATCATCTCATCATTTGTCACCCGCTTCACCTGCCCTCAATCTTTCCCAGCATCAGAATCTTTTCCAATGAGTTGGCTCTTTGCATCAGGTGGCCAAAGTATTGGAGCTTCACCATCAGTCCTTCCAATGAATATTCAGGGTTGATATCCTTTAGGATTGACTGGTTTGATACTCTTGCTCTCCAAGGGACTCTCAAGAGTACATACCTTAATTAAAAAATAATTTATTGCTAAAAAATACTAACCATCATCTGAGCCTTCAGCAGATCATAGTAGTAGCATCAAAGATCACTGATCACAGGTCATCATTACAAACACAATAATAACAAAAAAGTTTGAAATATGGTGAAAATTACCAAAATATGACATAGCTATATGAAGTAAGCAAATGCGGTTGGGAAAAATAGTGTCTAGGATTTACTTCATGCAAGGTTGCCACAAGCCTTCAATTTGTAAGCAATGCATCATCTTTTTTGGAGCATTGTTTGGTTTTTTAAATTAATTTATTTTAATTGGAGGATAATTTCTTTACAATATTGTGACGGTTTTTTGCCATACATCAGCATGAATGGGCCACAGGTATACATGTGTCCCCCCAAATCCTGAAACCCCCCACCTCCCTCCCCACCCTATCCCTCTGTGTTGTCCCAGAGCAGTTAGCTTTGGGTACCCTGCTTCATGCATCGAACTTGCACTGGCCATCTATTTCACATATGGTAATGTACATGTACATGCTACTGGAGATCAGTGGAGAAATAACTCCAGAAAGAATGAAAGGATGGAGCCAAAACAAAAAGAATACCCAGCTGTGGATGTGTCTGGTGATAGAAGCAAAGTCCGATGCTGTAAAGAGCAATATTGCATAGGAACCTGGAATGTCAGGTCCATGAATCAAGGCAAATTGGAAGTGGTCAAACAAGAGATGGCAAGAGTGAATGTTGGCATTCTAGGAATTAGCGAACTAAAATGGACTGGAATGGGTGAATTTAACTCGGATGACCATTATATCTACTACTGTGGGCAGGAATCCCTCAGAAGAAATGGAGTGGCCATCATGGTCAACAAAAGAGTCCGAAATGCAGTACTTGGATGCAATCTCAAAAATGACAGAATGATCTCTGTTCGTTTCCAAGGCAAACCATTCAATGTCACAGTAATCCAAGTCTATGCCCCAACCAGTAACGCCGAAGAAGCTGAAGTTGAAAGGTTCTATGAAGACCTACAAGACCTTTTAGAACTAACACCCAAAAAAGATGTCCTTTTCATTATAGGGGACTGGAATGCAAAAGTAGGAAGTCAAGAAACACCTGGAGTAACAGGCAAATTTGGCCTCGGAATACGGAATGAAGCAGGGCAAAGACTAATAGAGTTTTGCCAAGAAAATGCACTGGTCATAGCAAATACCCTCTTCCAACAACACAAGAGAAGACTCTATACATGGACATCACCAGATGGTCAACACTGAAATCAGATCGATTATATTCTTTGCAGCCAAAGATGGAGAAGCTCTATCCAAGCAGGAAAAACAAGACCAGGAGCTGACTGTGGCTCGGACCATGAACTCCTTATTGCCAAATTCAGACTGAAATTGAAGAAAGCAGAGAAAACTACTAGACCATTCAGGTATGACCTAAATCAAATCCCTTATGATTATACAGTGGAAGTGAGAAATAGATTTAAGGGCCTAGATCTGATAGATAGAGTGCCTGATGAACTATGGAATGAGGTTCGTGACATTGTACAGGAGACAGGGATCAAGACCATCCCCATGGAAAAGAAATGCAAAAAAGCAAAATGGCTGTCTGGGGAGGCCTTACAAATAGCTGTGAAAAGAAGAGAAGCGAAAAGCAAAGGAGAAAAGGAAAGATATAAACATCTAAATGCAGAGTTCCAAAGAATAGCAAGAAGAGATAAGAAAGCCTTCTTCAGTGATCAATGCAAAGAAATAGAGGAAAACAACAGAATGGGAAAGACTAGGGATCTCTTCAAGAAAATCAGAGATACCAAAGGAACATTTCATGCCAAGATGGGCACGATAAAGGACAGAGATGGTGTGGACCTAACAGAAGCAGAAGATATTAAGAAGAGGTGGCAAGAATACACAGAAGAACTGTACAAAAAAGAGCTTCACGACCCAGATAATCATGATGATGTGATCACTGACCTAGAGCCAGACATCTTGGAATGTGAAGTCAAATGGGCCTTAGAAAGCATCACTACGAACAAAGCTAGTGGAGGTGATGGAATTCCAGTGGAGCTATTCCAAGTCCTGAATGATGATGCTGTGAAAGTGCTACACTCAATATGCCAGCAAATTTGGAAAACTCAGCAGTGGCCACAAGATTGGAAAAGGTCAGTTTTCATCCCAATCCCAAAGAAAGGCAATGCCAAGGAGTGCTCAAACTACCGAACAATTGCACTCATCTCACACGCTAGTAAAGTAATGCTCAAAATTCTCCAAGCCAGGCTTCAGCAGTATGTGAACCGTGAACTTCCTGATGTTCAAGCTGGTGTTAGAAAAGGCAGAGGAACCAGAGATCAAATTGCCAACATCCGCTGGATCATGGAAAAAGCAAGAGAGTTCCAGAAAAACATCTATTTCTGCTTTATTGACTATGCCAAAGCCTTTGACTGTGTGGATCACAATAAACTATGGAAAATTCTGAAAGAGATGGGAATACCAGACCACCTGATCTGCCTCTTAAGAAATCTGTATGCAGGTCAGGAAGCAACAGTTAGAACTGGACATGGAACAACAGACTGGTTCCTAATAGGAAAAGGAGTACGTCAAGGCTGCATATTGTCACCATGTTTATTTAACTTATATGCAGAGTACATCATGAGAAATGCTGGACTGGAAGAAACACAAGTTGGAATCAAGATTGCTGGGAGAAATATCAATAACCTCAGATATGCAGATGACACCACTCTTATGGCAGAAAGTGAAGAGGGGCTAAAAAGCCTCTTGATGAAAGTGAAAGTGGAGAGTGAAAAGGTTGGCTTAAAGCTCAACATTCAGAAAATGAAGATCATGGCATCTGGCCCCATCACTGCATGGGAAATAGATGGGGAAACAGTGGAAACAGTGTCAGACTTTGTTTTTCTGGGCTCCAAAATCACTGCAGATGGTGACTGCAGCCATGAAATTAAAAGACGCTTGCTCCTTGGAAGGAAAGTTATGACCAACCTAGATAGCATATTCAAAAGCAGAGACATTACTTTACCAACAAAGGTTCGCCTAGTCAAGGCTATGGTCTTTCCTGTGGTCATGTATGGATGTGAGAGCTGGACTGTGAAGAAGGCTGAGCGCCGAAGAATTGATGCTTTTGAACTGTGGTGTTGGAGAAGACTCTTGAGAGTCCCTTGGTCTGCAAGAAGATCCAACCAGTCCATTCTGGGGGAGATCAATCCTGGAATTTCTTTGGAAAGAATGATGCTAAAGCTGAAACTCCAGTATTTTGGCCACCTCATGCGAAGAGTTGACTCATTGGAGAAGACTCTGATGCTGGGAGGGATTGAGGGCAGGAGGAGAAGGGGACGACAGAGGATGAGATGGCTGGATGGCATCACTGACTCGATGGATGTGAGTCTGAGTGACCTCCGGGAGCTGGTGATGGACAGGGAGGCCTGGCGTGCTGCGGTTCATGGGGTCGCAAAGAGTCGGACACGACTGAGCAACTGATCTGATCTGAATGTACATGTTTCAGTTCTATTCTCTCAAATCTAGATGTTCATCAGCAGGTGAATGGATAAGGAAGTTGTGTCCGTATACACAGAGGAATATTCAGTTCAGTTCAGTCGCTTAGTCGTGTCTGACTCTTTGCAACTCCATGAATCGCAGCATGCCAGGTCTCCCTGTCCATCACCAACTCCCGGAGTTCACTCAAACTCACGTCCATGGAGTTGGTGATGCCATCTAGCCCTCTCATCCTCTGTTGTCCCCTTCTCCTCCTGCCCCCAATCCCTCCAAGCATCAGGGTCTTTTCCAATGAGTCAAAGGGATGTTACTCAGCTATGAAAAGGAACACATTTGAGTCAGTTCTAATGAAGTGGATGAATCTGGAGCCTATTATACAGAGTGAAGTAAATCAGAAAGAAAAGACAAATACTGTATATTAATGCATATATATGGAATTTAGAAAGAGTACCGATGATCCTACATGCAGGGCAGCAAGGGAGCCACAGGTGAAATGCAGTATCTTGAAGTACAGCAAGCAAAGTGTAATAAAGCAAGGCATGCCTGTATCACCATTTACATCAGCACCCCAAAATGAAACATTTAGGTATAAATCTAAAAAATGTGCATTAAGCCCACATGAAAGAGACTAAAAAACTGATGAAAGACACCAAAGAAAAACAAGCTACGTGGAGCAATATTCCATGTTCCTGGGTAGGAAGACCCAATACTTACTGTCAGGATCTTGGTTCTTCCTAACGTGATCTATAGATTCAATGCAAACTCAGTCAAAACCCCAGCAGATTATTATGCAAATCTTGTCAAACTGATTCAAAAGTTTGTATGGAGAGACAGAAGACTCGAAACAGTCAATACAACATTGAAGAGCAAAGTTGGGAGAGTAAGGCTACCTGACCTCGACTTACTAGAAAGCTATGATAATCAGGAGTGTGATTACAAAAGAGAAGAAAAAGTATGGTGCTGGAGAAATAATGGACAACAGGTAAACTGACAAAATATAGAGCCCCATGATTGACCCACATAAATAAAGTGAGTCAGTCTTCACAAGGCAGGGTGGACAGTACAAGGGCATAGACACAGCATCTTCAAAAAACAATCCTGGAACAACGGGACGTCCAGGTGCAAAAGGTGAACCTCAGACTTCCCTGGTGGCACAGTGGGTAAGGATCCAGCTGCCAGTGCAGGGGACATGGGCTCTATCCCTGGTCTGAGAAGATTCCACATAACTTAGGTCAACCAAACCCATGTGCCACAACTACTGCACCCATGCTCTGGAGTCTGCAAACTGCAGCTACTGAAGCCCATGTGCCAAGACCCAGTGCTTCACAACGGGAGAAGTTGCCATGATGAGAAGCCCACATACCGGGCAATGAAGAACAGTAACTTCCAGCTCCAAGGCTATCACAGCTCCATTATCAGAGGATATACTTGGAAGATATTTGGTCCCTCTCACCAATAAAATCAGCACCCTTTATAGCTAGGGTGTGCCCCAAGAGCATAGTGAGACTAACACCTTTTTTTTTTTTTTTTTTGCCGGTAACAAAGAGGTTATCTGATTCCTCTGGGGTCACACAACAAGGCAGCAGCAATACAGAAACTAGAAATCAGGTCTCCTATTGTGTTCCTCCAGTCACCGTAATGTGTATTCACAGAAGACAAATACATTTTCATATCAAGCGATGCACAAAATGCCAAATCTGCGCACACACCCACACATTGCTCTCTACAACCATACATACATGCTTTGGATTATCTGCCTTAAAAAAATAAGTTCATTTTCCTTGCTTATCCTCCACAACTGCATGAGCTCAGAGAACTACAAGTTGACTCGGTATCTACATTTTTAAAGCTCTCTTCCTTAGAAGCACTGCCCATTTTGCAACAAGCCTACACATATGTGAAAAATGTCATGCTTTATATCATGTGGTGCCTCTGGGCATTTTGTCAAATTATTTCCATTTTCCTATTCCAGGTCCTAATGATCCTAGACACTCACTATACGAGGGGAGGAAATGTGTGTCCTGCCTCCCTCCTCTCGAAATCTTCACCCTGGCAAGTGCGAAAGGGCGTTCGGGCTCAGCATGTTCTCATCAGATGGATCACGACTGTCCCATCTTGACTTCGTATTCATGACTCTGCTCTTGCTATTATAGCCTCCACATCAGTGCACCCCCAGTCACCTGCAGCCTGTATTTTCTCCTTTGGAACAATCTCTGCTCTTTATACCCAATCTGCCAACGCCAAGCTTTCCTTGTGCTGTTGCCAGTGCTCCTCTGCTCTCTGTGTATTTGGATCTGTGATTGGGAGCAACGAGCAGGAAATAGAGTGCATTTGTTCAGCCTCTCTCGTGTGGACACAACAGCAGGCCCCCCTCCAGTCTCATGCACAACCTCCATTTATGAGGCCTTTACTGGGTTCCAGGCTTCCCAAGTGGCTCAGCAGTAAAGAATCCACATGCCAATGCAGGAGATGAGGGCATTATCCCTGAGTTGGGAAGACCCCCTGGAACAAGGCATGGCAATCCACTCCAGCATTCCTGCCTGGGAAATCCCATGGCCAGAGTCTGGTGGTCTATAGTGACCCATAGTGGTGCAAAGAGCTGTATACAACTGGAGTGACTGAGCATGCCTGCACCTTAGGGCTTCAAAGAGAAAGAAAGACACACCCACCGGGACCCGTCTGGCAATGACAGGGACAGGCAGGTCCTTGCTGTAATGTTAGCACTCTCTTGCTCTGTTGGAATCTTCCACAGATCTTTGAGCAGGAACAAAAATCAATTCAAACTCTTCACAGGCTGCAGTGGGTCTCAGGAGGACTGGGGAGCCAACGGAACCTGGTTTACAAATCTTCATTCCCCAGGCTGAGCATCAGAGCTTCTGCTAATGACCATCCAGGGATCTGGGGTTGGCTCTGAGACCTGCTTGCAGTTAAATATCCTGGCCGTCCCCTCAAACTGAGGGGCTTTCTTTAGAATTGATTGGTGTGTTCACAAAACAGTTCCCTTCATACAAAATGTTTCTGTTTCCTTAGGAGAAGGGAAGCCTTAAAAAATCATGTGGAGTATTTGAGTAATGGAACAGTCCAACGATCTCTTGTATTTCTAAAAATCATGGCAAATAACTTATGAGGAAAATCATAAATTTCATCACTGTGCTGAAACAGGAGACCATTTAGTCACTGGTAAAATAGGATAATGCAAAATTGCTGAGAAGTAAGGGGGAACAAGGAGATCCAACCAGTCCATCCTAAAGGAGATCCGTCCTGGGTATTCATTGGAAGGACTGATGTTGAAGCTGAAACTCCAGTACTTTGACCACCTGATGCGAAGAGCTGACTCACTGGAAAAGACTCTGATGCTGGGAGGGATAGGGAGCAGGAGGAGAAGGGGACGACAGAGGATGAGATGGCTGGATGGCATCACCGACTCGATGGAAATGAGTTTGAGTAAACTCCGGGAGTTGGTGATGGACAGGGAGGCCTGGTGTGCTACGATTCATGGGGTCGCAAAGAGTCGGACATGACTGAGCAACTGAACTGAACTGAACTGAAGGGGGAACTTGCTAACCCTTTGCGCACCTGTGGACACCTTATCTTTGACAAAGGAGGCAAGAATATACAATGGATTAAAGACAATCTCTTTAACAAGTGGTGCTGGGAAAACTGGTCCAACACTTGTAAAAGAATGAAACTAGAACACTTTCTAACACCATACACAAAAATAAACTCAAAATGGATTAAAGATCTAAATGTAAGACCAGAAACCATAAAACTCCTAGAGGAAAACATAGGCAAATCACTCTCTGACATACATCACAGCAGGATCCTCTATGACCCACCTCCCAGAATATTGGAAATAAAAGCAAAAATAAACAAATGGGACCTAATTAAACTTAAAAGCTTCTGCACAACAAAGGAAACTATAAGCAAGGTGAAAAGACAGCCTTCTGAATGGGAGAAAATAATAGCAAATGAAGCAACTGACAAACAACTAATCTCAAAAATATACAAGCAACTCCTACAGCTCAGTTCCAGAAAAATAAATGACCCAATCAAAAAATGGGCCAAAGAACTAAATAGACATTTCTCCAAAGAAGACATACAATGGCTAGCAAACACATGAAAAGATGCTCAACATTGCTCATTATCAGAGAAATGCAAATCAAAACAACTATGAGGTACCATTACATGCCAGTTAGGATGGCTGCAATCCAAAAGTCCACAAGCAATAAATGCTGGAGAGGGTGTGGAGAAAATGGAACCCTCTTACACTGTTGGTGGGAATGCAAACTAGTACAGCCACTATGGAGAACAATATGGAGATTCCTCAAAAAACTGGGAATAGAACTGCCTTCTGCTACTGCTAAGTCGCTTCAGTCGTGTCCGACTCTGTGCGACCCCATAGACGGAAGCTCACCAGGCTCCCCTGTCCCTGGGATTCTCCGGGCAAGAACACTGGAGTGGGTTGCCATTTCCTTCTCCAATGCATGAAAGTGAAAAGTGAAAGTGAAGTCGCTCAGTCGTGTCCAACTCTTAGCGACCCCACGGACTGGAGCCTACCAGGCTCCTCCGTCCATGGGATTTTCCAGGCAAAAGTACTGGGGTGGGGTGCCATTGCCTTAGGACCCAGCAATCCCACTGCTGGGCATACACACTGAGAAAACCAGAACTGAAAGAGACACATGTACCCCAATGTTCATAGCAGCACTGTTTACAATAGCCAGGACTTGGAAGCAACCTAGATGTCCATCCGCAGATGAATGGATAAAGAACGCTGTGGTACATATACACAATGGAGTATTACTCAGCCATTAAAAAGAATACATTTGAATCAGTTCTAATGAGGTGGATGGAACTGGAGCCTATTATACAGAGTGACGTAAGCCAGAAAGAAAAACACAAATACAGTATACTAATGCATATATATGGAATTTAGAAAGATGGTAACAATAACCCTGTTTACGAGACAGCAAAAGAGACACTGATGAATAGAACAGTATTATGGACTCTGGGAGAGGGAGAGGGTGGGATGATTGGGGAGAATAGCATTGAAATATGTATAATATCATTTCTGAAATGAGTCGCCAGTCCAGGTACGATGCCTGATAACGGATGCCTGGGGCTGGCGCACTGGGACGACCCAGAGGGATGGTATGGGGAGGGAGGAGGGAGGAGGGTTCACATGTATACTTGTGGCGGATTCATTTTGATGAATGGCAAAAGCAATACAATATTGTTAAGTTAAGCAAAATAAAATTTTTTAAAAAAATAAAAAAAATGTCAGGGAAAAAATAAAAGTAAGTGATTTGAAAGAAAAATCAAAGTCAAATCCAGCCTCTTCTATTTTTGTTTAAAACAACACTGAGGGGCTTGGAAATCAACAGTGTTCTCCTGTGCTTCCCAGAGCCCATGGGGAGCTGGAATGGGGCTAAACTCAGTCACAGAAGAGATGGAGGTCTGATCTAGGTAGAACCAACAGATTGTACTTGATTGTCTTTTTTTTTTTTAAGAACTTTTCCTTTTCCCATCTTAGTGCTAGATGTCAGACATCTCTACAAGTTACTTTTCTTCCTTTGTGGAATCCAAATCTGGCCATATAAGTCAGACAGCCATGATCATCTCCTCAATGGACAGACCACCAGTGATTAACAGCACTGGGTCAATAACATCTCTGCAAATGAAGACCGAAAGGGGGAACAAATGTCAGAAGCAAAGCCATTTGTTCAAAACTAAATATTACCTGGGGGACTTCCTTGGTGGCCCAGTGAATAACAGTCTGCCTGCCAATGCAGAGGACTCAGGTTCAATCCCTGGTCCAGGAAGATCCCACATGCCACGGGGCTACTAAGCCAGAACTACTGAGCCCCTGTGCTTTAAAGCCTACGCTTGGCAACAAGAGAAACCATCGCTATGAGAAGTCCATGCACCGCAACGAAGAGCTGCTCCAACTAGAGACCCAGCACAGTCAAAAATACATAAATAAGTTTAAAAATAAATACATAAATATTGCCTTGTTATGATATAATGCAGGTCAGGAAGCAACAGTTAGAACTGGACATGGAACAACAGACTGGTTCCAAATAGGAAAAGGAGTACGTCAAGGCTGTATATTGTCACCTGGCTTATTTAACTTCTATGCAGAGTACTTCATGAGAAATGCAGGGCTGGAAGAAGCACAAGCTGGAATCAAGATTACCAGGAGAATATCAATAACCTCAGATATGCAAATGATACCACCCTTATGGCAGAAAGTGAAGAACTAAAGAGCCTCTGGATGAAAGTGAAAGAAGAGAGTGAAAAAGTTGGCTTAAAGCTCAACATTCAGAAAACAAAGATCATGGCATCCGGTCCCATCATTTCATGGGAAATAGAGGGGGAAACAGTGGCAGACTTTATTTTGGGGGCTCCAAAATCACTGCAGATGGTGACTGCAGCCTTGAAATTAAAAGACGCTTACTCCTTGGAAGGAAAGTTATGACCAACCTAGACAGCATATTAAAAAGCAGAGACATTACTTTGCCAACAAAGGTCCGTCTAGTCAAGGCTATGTATGATTTTTCCAGTGGTCATCTATGGATGTGAGAGTTGGGCTATAAAGAAAGCTGAGCATAGAAGACTCTTGAGTATCCCTTGGACTGCAAGGAGATCCAACCAGTCCATCCTAAAGGAGATCCATCCTGGGTGTTCATTGGAAGGACTGATGTTGAAGCTGAAACTCCAATAATTTGGCCACCTTATGTGAATAGATGACTCATTTGAAAAGACCCTGATGCTGGGAAAGATTGAAGGAAGGAGGAGAAGGGGATGACAGAGGATGAGATGGTTGGATGGCATCACTGACTCAATGGACATGGGTTTGGGTAAATACCGGAAGCTGGTGATGGACAGGGAGGCCTGGTGTGCTACAGTTCATGGGGTTGCAAAAAGTCAGACACGACTGATCAACTGAACTGAACTGATGATATAATGAATCATATATGATAATATAAGGTAATTATGTGGTATTGCTGCTGCTGCTGCTGCTAAGTCATTTTGGTCGTGTCTAACTCTATGCGACCCCATAGACGTCAGCCCACCAGGCTTCCCCATCCCTGGGATTCTCCAGGCAAGAACACTGGAGTGGGTTGCCATTTCCTTCTCCTATGCATGAAAGTGAAAAGTGAAAGGGAAGTCCCTCAGTCGTGTCCGACTCTTAGCGACCCCATGGACTGCAGCCTACCAGGCTCCTCCATCCATGGTATTTTCCAGGCAAGAGTACTAGAGTAAGGTGCCATTGCCTTCTCCGAATATGTGGTATTAGGATATGATAATAATATGATAATATGTGGTATCACGTATGATAATATGTGGTAATAGAATCATAACAAAGGTAAACCAGAAATTCATCTTGACACTATTTTTTATAGAATATAGGAGTCCTAGTAATAATAACATTGTGCTTTTTCAAGCATTTTCACATACATTATTGAACTTAATCTTCAGGAAAAAATACTAGGCAGATATATTATCTCTATTTAAAATATGAGCAGAGTCAGAAAGTTTACATTTCTATAACAGATGAGTAGGTATGAAAACTTGAGATTTGAACCAAGTCTTAGGGCTCTGATGTTAGCATTCCTTTTGCTGATATATATACATTCTCTAAAATATTGACTTTTTGACAAGATCCAAAACTTAGTTAGAGACTGTAGAGAGTTCTTTATTCTGTAGTTTCATCTGTCTCTCCATTAGCAGATATAGTATATAAAGCTGACAAGTGGAAGATTCAAAGAAAGTTCAGAGATGGCCTCCATCTTCAAACAAGACAAGTAACACACAAAGGAAAACATAAGCCATAATAAATAAAATAAAAGTAAATTAATTTAAAAAATGAAAGGAGAGGAAAAAAGGAGAAGGGGGTGGCAGAGAATGAGATGGTTAGATGGCATCACCAACTCAATGGACATCAGTGTGAGCAAACCCTGGGAGATAGTGGAGGACAGAGGAGCCTGGCGTGTTGCAATTCATGGGGTCCCACAGAGTTGGACGGGGAAGGCAATGGCACCCCACTCCAGTACTCTTGCCTGGAAAATCCCATGGATGGAGGAGCCTGGTAGGCTCCAGTCCATGGGGTCGCTGGGAGTCGGACACGACTGAGCGACTTCACTTTTACTTTTCACTTTCATGCATTGGAGAAGGAAATGGCAACCCACTCCAGTGTTCTTGCCTAGAGAGTCCCGGGGACGGAGGAGCCTGGTGGGCTGCTGTCTATGGGATCGCACAGAGTCGGACACGACTGAAGCGACTTAGCAGCAGCAGCAGCAGCACAGAGTTGGACACAACTGAGCAACTGAACAACAACAACAGAGCCATAATAAAGAAGTACTGAGAAGCAAAAAAACTAAGGAGGATTGCAATCATTAGGAAAGGCTAAAGAAACAGACTGGCCTCGGTAAGGAATTTCCCAAAGAGCTCCAAAGGCAGGGAAGAGTGAATTCATAGGGAAGCAGAAGATAATGCCTGATGCCACGCAGACACTTAGGACTGTACACAGTTCCAGGGCTCCAGTGCATGTGGACTGTGCGGGGCATTGCGTCCAGGATGGAGACTGGCAAGTAAGTGCCAGATAAACACAATCTGGGGCTTGAGACCAGACTATAGTCAGAGCAAGATTCTCTTTTCAAAACAGGGAAAACCAAAGTGGCAATCCATTGGGGTTAAAGGAAGACCATGGTCTGTGGACACCTAGAAGCATCCAAGCACAGAAGCCCCATCTACAGCAGCCATGCTTGGTTTAGACCCTTCCCAGTGGGTGCTGGCTCTGAACCTACTGAAGTAGTGTACTTGCTCGAGCTCAACTGAAAGCAGCAGGTTAGAAGGGTTGTCCCTGAGCACCAACAGCTGAGCAGGTGGCAGAGGCTGATTGTGGCTGACTGATGCATGACTGATAAAATTAGAGGCACCAGTAGAAGTCAGTGATTGTGGAAAACACAGCATTTACATGTAAGTCAGCTGAGAGGCACCTGGGGACCTCTCACATGGCACCACCTAGTCAGAGAAGAGAATTTGTGGATGATTTCTACATCGTCAAAAGATCTCTGTCTTGTAACATAGTTGAAGGAGCTATCACGAAACAGAACCAATTGTTATTGCTATTACTATTGCAACATCGATAGTATTATTCACAATGTACAATAGATTGTATTTGTGGGACTCCCCTGACGGCTCAGTGGTAAAGAATCTGCCTGCCAGTACAGGAGTCACAGGTTTGATCCCTGATGTGGGGAAATCCCACATGCATTAGAGCAGCGGAGTCCCTGCACCACAGCTATTGAGCCTGTACTCTGGAGCCAGGAGCTGCAACTACTGAAGCCCGCGTGCCCTAGAGCCTGTGTTCCACAGCAAGAGAGTAGCCCCCACTCACCAAAACCAGAGAAAAGCTCAAGCAGTAATGAAGACCCAGCACAGCCAAAAATACATAAACAAAATTATATGAAAAAAACTTGTGCTGTGAAGTGCTGGCTCTGTACAAGTCCTGGGCTGAGCACAGCACACGCAGTATCTCTGAATGCAATGCATCTGTCTCCATCTTGTGTATCTAAAAACCCTTCACTAAGGTGGGCAAGAACCAGAGTTATTACTCCACAGAGACTGAAACTGAGGCCAGGTTCTTAACCATGATGCAATTGAGGGTTTTTTTTTTTTTAATTAAAGGTAAACTTGTAAATGCCAAGAGACTCAGGAGAAGAATTCCACTCTGCATTTAGAACATAAGTCAGCCACCATTTGTGGTCCAGGTGGGAAAATGCCAGAGAGCAAATGGGAATTGGGGAATTTTTATAATGAATGGATACTGGCAACTAAGAAAGAGCCAGATAACCACCATCTGGGGCTGGAGACAAGATTAGAGTCAGAGCAAGATTCTTGTCAGTGCTTGTGCATCTCTAGGTGAAGGGACAAGAACTCCTTGAAACTCTGCCCTGTGTCCTGATGCCACGAGTCTGCTCAGCCACCTCCTGGGATGTCGTGGACATCGTAGAAAGTACTCACGCCACCTCCCTCCAGCTGAATGACCTGGGATGGAGAACACTGGAGAAGTGGACTCCCACACTCCCCACCCTCAGCCCCAGGACCGTTCGCCAACCACGGGTCCATGGGATTTTCATTAAGGACATGAAAGCCTAGATGCTCATGAAGAATTTTTTTTAAATTTTTTGTCTCAACCTGGCATTTGTGGTACAGAAATGAAACAATTCATTTTGACAAGTTGCACTAAACTGAGGCCTGAACCATACTGTGAGAGCCTCTCTATGGATCCCATAAAATACCCAGGAAATATGCACTTGACATCTGGTTTGCTGGATTCCTGCTGAGAAGTGGAGGCTTTAGTGTGGGGCTGTCGGTCCAGGCAGGCAGATTGGCTGTGCACACAAACGTGCATGAATCCACACAAAGGGTCATGTTCAGGCATTAATTGGGCATGTTCCAACAGAACGTTAGGAGACACATGAGCAGAGAAGGAACAGTTGGACTCTTGTGTAGAAAGGTAGTGGAAACTTAAGAATGTGACTGTCAGGCACACAGCTCTAAGAAATAAAGAATAAGTTGTGCAAGTTGCAAAAAGCAAGCCAAATATCAATATACTTTCAAGTACACATCCTTAGGAAAAGAAATAGGAAAAAAAAAAAAAAGATGAAGACTTGGGAACTGTTAGCAAAGTTGCATTTCTCCATGCTTTCTTGTGTAAGATAAGCAGCTGACTACATCACCATAAAACATTTTTAAAGTTTAATGTTGGCCCCAATGGATGTCCATTGAATGGAAATGAAATATATAAAGACTAGGCTTCCCTGGCTAGGGGAAGGTAAAGAATCTGTCTGAAAAGCAGGAGATCTGAGGCTTGGTGTCTGGGTCAGAAGATACCCTGGAGGAGGGCATGGCAATCCACTCCAGTATTCTTGCCTGAAGAATTCCATGGACAGAGAAGCCTGGCAGGCTACAGTCCATGGGGTATTAAAGTCGGACATGACTGAAATGACTTAGCATGCATGCACGCAACTCTGAGATAAAGCTCTTCTTGGCCAAAACTGGCTCAGCATCAGTGTATTTATTCAGCATCCAGAGGAAAGAGTGGAGGATAGGCACAGCGTGACCGAGCCAGAAGCTGCCCACATCACTTTTGCTCACGCTCTCTGAGTCCTTTGGTCATGAGGAACCTAGTCACTTTGTCACCTTCAGCTGCAAGAAAGACTAGCAAGTATGTTCATCTAAATGGTCATGTGATCAAATAAAATTTGGTATATTCTATTAATAAAGGAGATCAGTCCCTCAGTCATGTCTGACTCTTTGTGATCACATGAATCGCAGCCCGCCAGGCCTCCCTGTCCATCACCAACTCCCAGAGTTCACTCAGACTCACGTCCATCGAGTCAGTGATGCCATCCAGCCATCTCATCCTCTGTCGTCCCCTTCTCCTCCTGCCCTCAATCCCTCCCAGCATCAGAGTCTTCTCCAATGAGTCAACTCTTCGCATGAGGTGGCCAAAATACTGGAGTTTCAGCTTTAGCATCATTCCTTCCAGAGTAATCCCAGGGCTGATCTTCAGAATGGACTGGTTGGATCTCCTTGCAGTCCAAGGGACTCTCAAGAGTCTTCTCCAACACCACATCAATTCTTCGGTGCTCAGCTTTCTTTGTAGTCCAACTCTCACATCCATTGCAGCCAAAGATGGAGAAGCTCTATACAGTCAATAAAAACAAGACCAGGAGCTGACTGTGGCTCAGATCATGAACTCCTTATTGCCAAATTCAGACTGAAATTGAAGAAAGTAGGGAAAACCACTAGACCATTCAGGACTTGATATGACCTAAATCATATCCCTTATCATTATACAGTGGAAGTGAGAAATAGATTTAAGGGACTAAATCTGATAGAATGCCTGATGAACTATGGACTGAGATTCGTGACATTGTACAGGAGACAGGGATCAAGACCATCCCCATGGAAAAGAAATGCAAAAAAGCAAAATGGCTGTCTGGGTAGGCCTTACAAATAGCTGTGAAAAGAAGAGAAGTGAAAAGCAAAGGAGAAAAGGAAAGATATAAGCATCTGAATGCAGAGTTCCAAAGAATAGCAAGAAGAGATAAAAAAGCCTTCCTCAGGGATCAATGCAAAGAAATAGAGGAAAACAACAGAATGGGAAAGACTAGAGATCTCTTCAAGAAAATTAGAGATACCAAAGGAACATTTCATGCAAAGATGGGCTCGATAAAGGGCAGAAATGGTATGGACCTAACAGAAGCAGAAGATATTAAGAAGAGGTGGCAGGAATACACAGAAGAACTGTACAAAAAAGATCTTCACAACCCAGATAACCACGATGGTGTGAGCCAGACATCCTGGAATGTGAAGTCAAGTGGGCCTTAGAAAGCATCACGACGAACAAAACTAATGGAGGTGATGGAATTCCAGTTGAGCTATTTCAAATCCTGAAAGATGATGCTATGAAAGTGCTGCACTCAATATGCCAGCAAATTTGGAAAACTCAGCAGTGGTCACAGGACTGGAAAAGGTCAGTTTTCATCCCAATCCCAAAGAAAGGCAATGCCAAAGAATGCTCAAACTACTGCACAATTGCACTCATCTCACACGCTAATAAAGTAATGCTCAAAATAAAGGAGATAATACACATCAATTATCAATTAATAAGGGTTTCCTGTGTGGCTCAGTGGTAAAGAAACCACCTGCCAAGGCAGGAGACACGAGAGACCCAGGTTCTATCCCTGGATCAGGAAGATCCCCTGGATGAAGAGATTGAAACCCACTTCAGTATTATTGCCTGGGAAATCCCATGGACAGAGGAGCCTGGCAGACTACAGGGTATGGAGTCAGAAAGAGTCACTTGATGTAACGACTGAGCACACATCAATTAGTAGTCTCTTCCACAGCAGGTAACAAAAACAACAGAAATCTGGACCCAAGTTCACATGGTTCCTAGAAACCATAGCAGCCATCCTGGGTCCTCAATCAAGGATCCAAGGTTCAGAGCCACATTGTTTAGAGTTTAGAAGACCACATTTTCACTTACAGTATTTTAGAACTGAAAATATCTTTTCAAATCATCTAATTCTATTTTCTATTTCAAAGATTAAAAAACCAGAAACTCAGAGAGGCTATTTCTTGCCCAAGGTCACACACCTAACAACTAGGGCTAGCCTGGTTCTCCTCAAGGTCAATCAGTGTTCTTTCCACTGTACATACTGTGACCCGCTCTTTCAATCAGTGGAGGACAATGGTGGCAGATAGCTACAGGGAAGGGCTTGATCTCTTTGGAAATGTTGAAAGGTGAGCGCATAAATAGAGTAGAAGCAAAAGTGACTGAAAGTGGCAAAATACGAGGGGTGGAGAGGGCAGTGGGTGCTGGATCACCAGAGAGAGCAGTGGGAGCTGGATCACCAGAGAGAGCAGTGGTCAGACCCGGAGAGGAGAGGCTGCCAGTCAGCAAGAGAAAGGTTCACATCTTCTCCCAATGTGTATACCAGATGGTTCTATGTGTCACTGTCTCAAGCCAGGACCTGGCCTTTTGGGATGGTTTCCTGCAGCGTGATCACTTTATATGCTTTAGGAGTGAATCACGCCGCATCTGTAGCCTTGCTCTTCAGGATCTCAACAGCTGTTTCTGAGATGAAAATGCAGACTAGATAAGAATTTTACATGAGTAGCTGTAGAATGACCACCAGGCAAAGTGCTGGTAACAGATCTCTTCTTTGAGAGTAGCAACTGGAAAGGGGCATAGATGTGATGTTTAGTCCCCTCGGTAGACACCACCCTGCAGCTGCAGGAGTGTGTGTGCATGGCTGTATCATGTCCTGCCCTGTTTACCAAGCCCCAGAGCCCCATGTTCTTGGCTAATAGTGTCTTCTCCATCTGGCTGTGAAACCAGTGATTGTACTTTAAGCTTGTACCCACAGACGGTTCTCTGTGAGGTCACTGTGATGACGGGCCTATGTCATGCTTCTGATTTTGGTACAATCCCCTGTGTCTGTGCTCATTCAGTTGTGCCCAACTCTTTGTGACCCCATTGACTGTAGCCCTCCAGGCTTCTCTGTCCATGGGATTTCCCAGACAAAAATACTGGAATGGGTGGCCATCTTCTTCTCTAGGGGATCTTCCTGACCCAGGGATCAAACCCACATCTCCTGTGGCTCCTGCGTTGGCAGGTGGGTTCTTTACCATGGGGCCCCCTGGGAAGTCTGGTATAATCTCCACGACTGCTCAATTTCCCTTCAGTCTGTGGCCACAAAGAGGAAAATGTGGGCAGAGAAGAAGGAAGGATGGAGGGACATGAGAGAGAAACAGCTGAGCAAAAAGTTGACAGAACTTATGAAGCAACTGAAATTATAAAATAAATTTGAAAACACATGGCAACAAAAATAGGCTGTTTCGTTATATTTCTTTGCTCTTCTTTGAGCCAGAGAACCATAGCCAAGCCTATCTGCCTAACGGGTCTACCCCACCTTTTCCAGACCTTTTCACACATGGCAAAATAATGGAAGGGTGAAGGTTAAATATATCCAAATCGCCAAACCTAATCATAAAGATGGGAAAAAAAGCATTCACCACCAGCTCCTTTCACTCACCCATGGCATTCCTCTAAAAGGTTTCTCAATGGTTCTCAGATTTGCAAACTGTCTCCCATTCAACTCCCTTGTGTAGATGTTTATTAAAAATTTCCTAGGTGCTTGGCACTAAAGAATATGAACTCTGGAGATATGTGGATTAAAAATTGCCAGTTTGACAAGTTAAAGCTCAAAAAACACCTTCTTCAGTTTCCTTACAAGGAAAGCACAGATAAGAGTAACACTACATCCAGAGGTGGTTTTAAGTAGTAAATGATATGATATTTGGAGACTACTTAGCACACTGCTTAGCGGTCAGTTATTTTCCCATCAATGCTTGTCATTATCATGAATGCTATCTAGTGTTGACAAAGTGTATTATGTGAGGATGCACACCAGTGTTCATAGCAGCACTATTTACAATAGCAAAGACATGAGAACAACCCAAGTGTCCATCAACAGATAATTGGCTTAAGAAGTTGTGGTACATATATACAATGGAATATTACTCAGCCATGAAAAGAATGGAATGCTGCTATTTGCAATACCATGAATGAACCTAGAGATTATCACATTAAGTGAAGTAAGTCCAACAGAGAAAGACAAACATATGATATCACTTCTAAGTGGAATCTAAAAAAATAATACAAATGAATTTACATACAAGACAGAAAAAAACTCAGAGACATAGAAAACAAACTTATGGCTACAAGAGGGAAAAGGGAAGGGGGTTAAATTAGGAGTATGGGATTGACAGACACAAATTACTACATATAAAATAATGAGCAATAAGGATTTACTATATAGCACAGGGAACTACAGTCAAAATCTTGCAATAATCTATAACAGAAAATGATCTGAAAAAATTTATTTACACAGGCTTTCTACAGTGCTTTATAGGTGGTAAAGAACATGCCTGTCAATGCAAGAGACATAAGAGACACAGGTTCAACCCCTGGGTCTGGAAGATTCACCTGGAGGAGGGCACTGCAACCCACTCCAGTATTCTTGCCTGGAGAATCCCATGGACAGAGAAGCCTGGTGAACTACAGTTCACAGGGTCACAAAGAGTCAGTCACAACTGAAGCGACTGAGAGTAAATGCATATATATATATACACACACATCAGATCAGTCGCTCAGTCGTGTCCGACTCTTTGCAACCCCATGAACCGCAGCACGCCAGGCCTCCCTGTCCATTACCAGCTCCCGGAGGTCACTCAGACTCGCATCCATCGAGTCAGTGATGCCATCCAGCCATCTCATCCTCTGTCGTCCCCTTCTCCTCCTGCCCTCAATCCCTCCCAGCATCAGAGTCTTCTCCAATGAGTCAACTCTTCGCATGAGGTGGCCAAAATACTGGAGTTTCAGCTTTAGCATCATTCCTTCTAAAGAAATTCCAGGATTGATCTCCTTCAGAATGGACTGGTTGGATCTTCTTGCAGTCCAAGGGACTCTCAAGAGTCTTCTCCAACACCACAGTTCAAAAGCATCAATTCTTCGGCGCTCAGCCTTCTTCACAGTCCAGCTCTCACATCCATACATGACCACAGGAAAGACCATAGCCTTGACTAGGCGAACCTTTGTTGGTAAAGTAATGTCTCTGCTTTTGAATATGCTATCTAGGTTGGTCATAACTTTCCTTCCAAGGAGTAAGCGTCTTTTAATTTCATGGCTGCAGTCACCATCTGCAGTGATTTTGGAGCCCAGAAAAATAAAGTCTGACACTGTTTCCACTGTTTCCCCATCTATTTCCCATGTAGTGATGGGACCAGATGCCATGATCTTCGTTTTCTGAATGTTGAGCTTTTAAGCCAACCTTTTCACTCTCCACTTTCACTTTCATCAAGAGGTTTTTAGTTCCTCTTCACTTTCTGCCATAAGAGTGGTGTCATCTGCATATCTGAGGTTATTGATATTTCTCCCAGCAATCTTGATTCCAACTTGTGTTTCTTCCAGTCCAGCATTTCTCATGATGTACTCTGCATATAAGTTAAATAAACATGGTGACAATATGCAGCCTTGACGTACTCCTTTTCCTATTTGGAACCAGTCTGTTGTTCCATGACCAGTTCTAACTGTTGCTTCCTGACCTGCATACAGATTTCTTAAGAGGCAGATCAGGTGGTCTGGTATTCCCATCTCTTTCAGAATTTTCCATAGTTTATTGTGATCCACACAGTCAAAGGCTTTGGCATAGTCAATAAAGCAGAAATAGATGTTTTTCTGGAACTCTCTTGCTTTTTCCATGATCCAGCGGATGTTGGCAATTTGATCTCTGGTTCCTCTGCCTTTTCTAAAACCAGCTTGAACATCAGGAAGTTCACGGTTCACATATTGCTGAAGCCTGGCTTGGAGAATTTTGAGCATTACTTTACTAGCGTGTGAGATGAGTGCAATTGTTCGGTAGTTTGAGCACTCCTTGGCATTGCCTTTCTTTGGGATTGGGATGAAAACTGACCTTTTCCAATCTTGTGGCCACTGCTAAATTTTCCAAATTTCCTGGCATATTGAGTGTAGCACTTTCACAGCATCATCATTCAGGACTTGGAATAGCTCCACTGGAATTCCATCACCTCCACTAGCTTTGTTCGTAGTGATGCTTTCTAAGGCCCATTTGACTTCACATTCCAAGATGTCTGGCTCTAGGTCAGTGATCACATCATCATGATTATCTGGGTCGTGAAGCTCTTTTTTGTACAGTTCTTCTGTGTATTCTTGCCACCTCTTCTTAATATCTTCTGCTTCTGTTAGGTCCACACCATCTCCGTCCTTTATCGTGCCCATCTTGGCATGAAATGTTCCTTTGGTATCTCTGATTTTCTTGAAGAGATCCCTAGTCTTTCCCATTCTGTTGTTTTCCTCTATTTCTTTGCATTGATCACTGAAGAAGGCTTTCTTATCTCTTCTTGCTATTCTTTGGAACTCTGCATTTAGATGTTTATATCTTTCCTTTTCTCCTTTGCTTTTCGCTTCTCTTCTTTTCACAGCTATTTGTAAGGCCTCCCCAGACAGCCATTTTGCTTTTTTGCATTTCTTTTCCATGGGGATGGTCTTGATCCCTGTCTCCTGTACAATGTCACGAACCTCATTCCATAGTTCATCAGGCACTCTATCTATCAGATCTAGGCCCTTAAATCTATTTCTCACTTCCACTGTATAATCATAAGGGATTTGATTTAGGTCATACCTGAATGATCTAGTAGTTTTCTCTACTTTCTTCAATTTCAGTCTGAATTTGGCAATAAGGAGTTCATGGTCCGAGCCACAGTCAGCTCCTGGTCTTGTTTTTCCTGCTTGGATAGAGCTTCTCCATCTTTGGCTGCAAAGAATATAATCGATCTGATTTCAGTGTTGACCATCTGGTGATGTCCATGTATAGAGTCTTCTCTTGTGTTGTTGGAAGAGGGTATTTGCTATGACCAGTGCATTTTCTTGGCAAAACTCTATTAGTCTTTGCCCTGCTTCATTCCGTATTCCGAGGCCAAATTTGCCTGTTACTCCAGGTGTTTCTTGACTTCCTACTTTTGCATTCCAGTCCCCTATAATGAAAAGGACATCTTTTTTGGGTGTTAGTTCTAAAAGGTCTTGTAGGTCTTCATAGAACCTTTCAACTTCAGCTTCTTCGGCGTTACTGGTTGGGGCATAGACTTGGATTACTGTGACATTGAATGGTTTGCCTTGGAAACGAACAGAAATCATTCTGTCATTTTTGAGATTGCATCCAAGTACTGCATTTCGGACTCTTTTGTTGACCATGATGGCCACTCCATTTCTTCTGAGGGATTCCTGCCCACAGTAGTAGATATAATGGTCATCCGAGTTAAATTCACCCATTCCAGTCCATTTTAGTTCGCTAATTCCTAGAATGTCAACATTCACTCTTGCCATCTCTTGTTTGACCACTTCCAATTTGCCTTGATTCATGGACCTGACATTCCAGGTTCCTATGCAATATTGCTCTTTACAGCATCGGACTTTGCTTCTATCACCAGACACATCCACAGCTGGGTATTCTTTTTGTTTTGGCTCCATCCTTTCATTCTTTCTGGAGTTATTTCTCCACTGATCTCCAGTATCATATTGGGCCTCTACTGACCTGGGGAGTTTCTCTTTCAGTATCCTATCATTTTGTCTTTTCATACTGTTCATGGGGTTCTCAAGACAAGAATACTGAAGTGGTTTGCCATTCCCTTCTCCAGCGGACCACACCCTGTCATATCTCTCCACCATGACCCGCCCATCCCAGGTTGCCCCTCGGGCATGGCTTAATCTCATTGAGTTAGACAAGGGTGTGGTCCTTGTGTGATTAGATTGACTAGTTATCTGTGAGAATGGTTTTAGTGTATTTGCCCTCTGATGCCCTCTTTCAAGACCTACTGTCTTACTTGGGTTTCTCTTACCTTGGGCGTGGGGTATCTCATCCCGGCTGCTCCTGGCTGCTCCCGGCCAGCGAAGCACAGCCATCGCACCTTACCTTGGACGAGGGGTCTCTCCTCACCACCGCCCTTCCTGACCTCGGTCGTGGGGTAGCTCTTCTCGGCCGTGCTTAGTGCGCTGGCCCTCACTGTCGTCCTTCCTCGGTCGTGGGGTAGCTCCTCTCGGCCGCGCTCTTCGTGCGCCTACACACACATACATATACATAAAAAACTGAATCACTTTACTATACACCTGAAACTAACACAATACTATGAGTCAGTTCAGTTGCTCAGTAGTGTTCAACTCTTTGTGACTCCATGGATGGTAGCACACCAGGCTTCCCTGTCCATCACCAACACCCAAAGCTTGCTCAAACTCATGTCCATCGAGTCAGTGATGCTATCCAACCATCTCATCCTCTGTCTTCCCCTTCTCCTCCTGCCTTCAATCTTTCCCAGCACCAGAGTCTTTTCCAATGAATCAGTTCTTTGCATCAGGTGGCTAAAGTATTGGAGTTTCAGCTTCAGCATAAGTCCTTCCAGTGAATATTCAGGACTGATTGCCTTTAGGATTGACTGGTTGGATCTTCTTGCAATCCAAGGGCTTCTGAAGAGTCTTCTTCACCACAGTTCAAAAGCATCAGTTCTTCAGTGCTCAGCCTTCTTTATGATACAATTCTCACATCTATACATGACTATTGGAAAAACCATAGATTTGACTATGCAGACATTTGTTGGCAAAGTAATATCTCTGCTTTTTGATATATTCTCTAGGTTTGTCATAGCTTTTCTTCCAAGAAGTGAGTATCTCTTAATTTCATGGCTGCAGTCATCATCAACAGTGATTTTGGAGCCCAAGAAAATAAAGTTTGTCATTGTTTCCATCGTTTCCTCATCTATTTGCCATGAAGTGATGGGACTGGATGCCATGGATCTTACTTTTTTGAGTGTTGAGTTTTAAGCCAGCTTTTCACTCTCTCTTTCACCTTTATCAAGAGGCTCTGTAGTTTTTCTTCGCTTTCTGCCATAAGGGTGGTGTCATCTGCATATCTGAGGTTATTGATATTTCTCCCGGCAATCTTGATTCCAGCTTGTGTTTCTTCCAGTCCAGTATTTCTCATGACGTATTCTGCATATAAGTTAAATAAGCAGGGTGACAATATACAGCCTTGACGTACTCCTTTTCCAATTTGGAACCAGTCCATTTTTCCATTTCCAGTTCTAACTGTTGCATCTTGACCTGTATACAGATTTCTCAGGAGGCAGGTAAGATGGTCTGGTATTCCCATCTCTTTAAGAATTTTCCACAGTTTATTGTGATCCACACAGCCAAAGGCCTTAGCATGGTCAATGAAGCAGGAGTAGATGATTTTCTGGAATTCTCTTGATTTTTCTATGATCCAAGGATGTTGGCAATTTGATCTCCGGTTCCTCTGCTTTTTCTAAATCCAGCTTGAACATCTGGAAGTTCTAAGATCATGTACTGTTGAAGCCTAGCTTGGAGAATTTTGAGTATTACTTTGCTAGTGTGTGAAATGAGTGCCATTGTGCAGTAGTTTGAGCATTCTTTCTCATTGCCTTTCTTTGTGATTGGAATGAAAACTGAACTTTTCTAGTCCTGTGGCCGCTGCTGTGTTTTCCAAATTTGCTGGCATATTGAGTGCAGCATTTACAATTAAAAAAAAAAACTGTACAATAAAAAAGTGTGTAATATGATATAATTTTTGCTCTCAGTCTTGTTTACAGTGACAAGAAAATGAGACTAGATACATGATTAAAAAGGGGTACAATGTGCCCAAAAATGGTACAGTGTAAAAAAAAAGCATCATATACACAGAAATGTGTAAATACTCTGAATGAGAAACAATGGTTTTTCACAGAGGTTTCATATGTGATTTGAACTCAGAAGTGGGAGGGCTTAGTTAAATAAGAATGGGGTGAGGGGACAATACAGAAAGAGGGTTTTAAATAAATAGACCGAGAAGGTAAAAGATATAGATGACTGACTAAGAGAGGGGAAAAGGAGAACCAGATGGGCTCCAAGTGACGTGCTGGAATTCAGGGAAATTGGATGGAAGGGTTGGCGTTCCAAACACTTCCTGAACACCGAGAAATGTGACGACTCTGTCCTGGTGGGCAAGACACACCCACCAGGTGTGTATTGGAGACAAGTTTTGTGCTGTGATTCCGTCTGTGGACTTTCTCTAGGTTCCCGCTTAGCCGTGAATTCCTGAGAAGACCACACCTTATTCTTTCTCAAATCTCACCTCTTTGCAGTGACTGACATGAAGGAAATATTCAATGATTTGTATAATTCAAAGAAATAGGGGCAAGAGTGGAGAAAAAAAGGAAGAAATAGAGGGAAAGAATGAGAAAGACAGTTTTCATTGTTGGGGCAGGTCAAGGTAACCTCCGGCTTGAGGATGTCATTCTAATGCACTTTTCTAAAGATATCCCGGAATTTTCACTCTTTCAGCCCACTGTTTCTGCTGCTGATTGAGCTGGGATTGCGAATTTAACTATCTGCTGTTGTTTCATTTTTGATGACTATCCCAAGGCACTCAATGGGGATCAGCCCCAGTCCTAAGGAGGCAGGTCTGTGCACCAGCAGAATATTAAGTCTGCTATTTTTAATGTCATCAAGCAGTTATGTGCTAAAAGACAAGCTAAAATAAGAGTGCGACTGAGCAAGGAGATGAAAGCTGAGTGACTTCATGATGGGAAACAAATGTAGCAGAACAGACTTCCCCCTCTTTCCCTTTTTCTGTAAATATGAAATTTACTAACACTTTGCAGCAGATAGATGCATAAGGCTCGAAATATGTATACAGTGGCTGTGAGCTCATCAGAGTTGAAGAGACTGGATGACAAATCACAGGGGTTAATCACAGTCCTATCAGTAAAGCTCACCATCCGGCAATTGCAATTGGTTTCTGTGAGAAGGAAGGGATGCTTCTTCGGAAAGAGAGAAATTTCACCATGTCATTCCAAGAGCAACTTGGAGAGTGAGTCAAGAGAAAAATCACCCTCAGTGCAAGCCTTTCTGCCTCCTGTTTAGCTATGATGGAGTGGCCCTTTTAGGTTTGTGGAAATGAAGGATACAGACACGTTTATTCAACTTTCGATTACCTACCTGTGCTTTGCATCTTTCCTGTTTCAGAAGAGTTTCCGTTTGTTTCAAAATTCCACACACAAACCATCAGGGCTCCAAACCACAGAGCAGAGAGATCATCAGGAGTCCTGCCAAGGCGGGTTGCGGGGAGGGAAGGGGGGCAGGCGAAGGGGGGAAACCAAACCTTCCCATGTTTCTTTCTGCTGTTGTTTTTTAAATAAAGCTGCAATTGGCCTGGCGCAATCTGATAAGTGTCTTATTATAAACTTGAACATCAACGGATGATAGAAAAAAAAAAAAAAAAAAAAGATGAAACTTGCAACTAAAAAGAAAAAAGGAAAAGGAAGAAAGAAAGAGAAGGATCTGAATGACTGGCAGTTCCCATTTCTTTACAAGTGTTAAATTTCAGTCCCCTGCCACTACCACATGTTTCCTGTTCACAGATAATTTGTACAACATATTTTATCATTCAGTTTTAGACACAGTTGAAAGGCTTTTGCCTAAGGCTTGGAACACTTTGAAAATTGTATACCATTTGCAAGGTTTTCTTCTGCTTCACTGTGCAATTAGGTGACTGTCTTTCTACAGACGTCGAATTTATCATTTACGGACTGTGGACGTCTGTGTGTGTGTTTGTGTGTGTGTGTGTGTCTATGTGTGTCTCTGTGTGTGTGAGTGTGTGCTTAAAACCAAGGTGAATTAGAAAATGAATGGGGATAACCTCCAGATGAGGGATGGAGAAGCAAAACAGGGATTTCGGCTCCTGGAAAGACTGGAGTTCTCAAATAGCAAGTGGATTTTCTCTCTTAAAGAAGTTAGGTTCTAGAAGGCTTTACTTCCAAATGTTGTTTACATATTTACTAGGTCCTACAGTCTCATGAGTAGTTAAAACCCAACGTAAAGGTCCTAAAGAAACTCAGTCTCAACACTGCCTGCGAAAGCGATTGCAGGGCATTTGGTAGCTTTTCCGCATCTCCTCTGCCTGTCTTGTCTGCATCTTACGGTTTGCCTGTGAAGCACTGACGTGCTCAGAGCTTCCCCTGGTGGAAGTTGCTGGCAAAAGGTGTCCTAGCCAGGGAGGGTGAATCTGGGACTGGCTCCCGGGAACTGGCTCCACGGAGCCCGTGCTCTGTCGCCCAGGAACAGAGAGTACATACTGTGACGGGAGGCTCTGATTGAATTTCCTATGCGTTTCTGTGTTTTACATAACCCGAATTTTAAAGTCAGATTTGATAAAAAGATAACTTATTCCCATCATTATGCCACTTAGGATTTTTCCACTGAATAATGCAAACGAAAAGGGGGAAGCAAGGGAGCCCGATCCAACCCTCCCAGGAAGAGCCTGACTTTCCCGGAGGTTGAATTCCGCATCCATCTTTACGCGCGGCCAGGCGATTATTCTCCTGTGTTTAAAAACACAGCAGTAAAACGGTGGGGAAGAGTCTGAGCAGCACTGACTGTTTCGCTGGGATACGATCTCAAGGCCTCCATGTGCACTTTAAAAGGTGTTTCTCTCCACTTTTTTGGATGGAAGCAAAGTTTCCACGTTAACTTCACTTGTAACATGTTTCTATACTATTTGCTAACCTATAAATCCTAAATATACGTGCCTGTTTTAGGTGATAAAGATGTTTAAGGCAGGTTTTGTTTTTTAGGAGTGTCTAGAGAATTGGACGGAGAAGGCAATGGCACCCCACTCCAGTACTCTTGCCTGGAAAATCCCATGGGTGGAGGACCCTGGTGGGCCACAGTCCATGGGGTTGCTAAGAGTCAGGCATGACTGAGCGACTTCACTTTCACTTTTCACTTTTATGCACTGGGGAAGGAAATGGCAACCCACTCCAGTGTTCTTGCCTGGAGAATCCCAGGGACAGGGGAGCCTGGTGGGCTGCTATCTATGGTGGTGCACAGAGTTGGACATGACTGAAACAACTTAGCAGCACCAGCAGAGAATTGGGCCTCCCTGGTGGCTCTGACAGTAAAGAATCTACCTGCAATGTGAGAGACCTGGGTTAGATCCTCAGGTTGGGAAGATCCCCTGGAGAAGGAAATGACAACCCACTTCACTATTCTTGCCTGGAGAATCCCCTGGACAGAGAAGCCTGGCTACAGTCCATGGGGTTGAATAGTCGGGCACAATTGAGTGACTATACACACACACAGAGAATTGAAAGCAGTCCATTAATAAATGTGGCCACTGTCAATTTGAAATTCATATCAGTGGTGGGAAAGAAGGATCAGAATTTGAAATCTATTCAGAAAATATTCACCAACCTACAGAAAAAAACCTTACCCAGCAGGGTGTGCAGGACGAGGAGCGGGGATCAGAGAAACCAGTTTGCTCCGTCTGATACTTTTCCTTGTTTCAAGAGACATTATCAGTCAAAAAGCATTGACTTTTTGAAACAACTAATCATTAGATTTAAATAATTTTACAGTCCATATCACTCTGAATGTTAGGAAGGCTAGAGATGCCAGGAATGTGTTCTGATGTAAATCTATGTAAATAATTGTATGAGTAACATGCTTTCTACAATTATACATTTATGACAGATACAAAAACAAAATTCTGAACACACAATTATATTCAAAGATGAAATCCACCTAACCGTTCAGTGCCCCTACCAATTCAAAAACAGGAGCTGGACCACAGAGAACTCACAGGTCCCCACTCACATAGGCTGCCGGGCTTCCTTTCTTGTCTGACAAAATATTCTTGTTGTTGTTCAGTCATTAAGCCATGTCTGACCCTTTGGGAACCCATGGACTGCAGCACACTAGGCTTCCCTGTCCTTCACTATCTCCCAGAATTTGCTCAAACTCATGTCTATTGAGTTGGTGATGCCATCTAGCCATCTCACCCTCTGTCATCCCCTTTGCATCCTGCCCTCGATCTTTCCCAATATCAGGATCTTTTGCAATGAGTCAACTCTTCACATCAGGTGGCCAAAGTACTGGAGCTTCAGTTTCAGCATCAGTCCTTCCAATGAATATTCAGAGTTGATTTCTTTTAGGATTGACTTGTTTGACAAAACTCTAAGAATAATGTAAAATGAAGCCACTTAGAGATGCATCTCCTCTGGAAGAAGGATTAAAGCTGCACAGACATGCTAGATTTACACACATGCCCAGAACCAAGACCAAGGGTTCTGGGTCAGTCGGGATATCACTGTAATAACTGATGTAAGAACAGCAGGAAGAAGCAGCAAAGACACTGAGGCTGGAAGAGCCATCCTGAATAACGTGTCACTTTCCTTTTGAAACTCATCCAGGACACCCTGCAATGACATAGATTTTTGGACCCAAGAAATCAGGACAGTTTATGTTATCATTTTATCAGAAGCCAGACTGTGTCCCTAAGTCCCTCGGCGGGTGGGGCTGCTGACTGCTGGACTCTGCTGCCTCTCAGCAGGACCTGCTCACAACCCCTTCCCATTTCTGGAGGACAAGACACAAGTCCTGGGCATGCACATGATTCTTTCACCTTCCTAATCAGCTTGGCTCCTTGGGTTTGTATGAGGGACTTTCTTATAGACTGAAGAGATCCTGTTAAGTGATTCTACTGTTCTTTACCAGCCAAATGGGGATGGCGAAATACGGTGGGGAGAGGAATTCTCTTTTAAAGATTTCCCTGGTGGCTCAGTGGTAAAGAATCTGCCTGCAATATAGGAGACCCTGGTTCAATCCCAGGGTCGGGAAGATCCCCTGAACTAGGAAATGGCAACCCACTCTAGTATTATTGCCTGGAGAATGCCATGGACAGTGGAGCCTGGCAGGCTACAGTCCATGGGGTAGCAAAAGAGTCAGACAGGACTTAGTGACTAAACAATGACATTCTCTTTTTAAACTGTCGTTTCCTTAACATATGACCCACATAAGAGCAAATCTTGAGAGATGAGGAAAAAGCATCTTTTAAAGATCTGATCATCTTATCAATATAGAGTTTGAAGAAAACTTTTTTTTTAGTAATATTTTTTCAATTTTTTATGTGGACCATCTTTAAAGTCTTTGTTGAATTTGTTATGTTATAGTTTCTGTTTTACATTTTGGTTTTTTGACCACGAGGCATGTGGGATCTTAGATTCCCGATTAGGGATTAAACGCGCACCCTCTGTATTGCAAAGCAGAGTCTTAACCACTGGACCATCAGGGAAGTCCCTGGATAAGACCTTTAACTGTGGCGGTTCAGAGTTACCCCACACCTAACAGGCACCCCTCCGATGCTAAGCTCCAGGTGGACAGAAAGGGAGGGGGCCCTTCCGAGGCACTGAGCAGCTGAATTCACTGCAGGATGCCTGGGAAACTGAACCACAGCAGGCTGCGTTTAAAGAAATATGACTCTTGGGGACTCTGATTTGAGCCTGTTTATGCCACTGACATTCTATGGGGCTGTGGGCAAAGCATTTAACC
Organism: Tragelaphus eurycerus; assembly: GCA_935064755.1. NCBI lineage: Eukaryota > Metazoa > Chordata > Mammalia > Artiodactyla > Bovidae > Tragelaphus > Tragelaphus eurycerus. The sequence goes on from CAKXYN010000016.1 coordinate 29,910,413, forward strand.
CGCAGGTGCTTCAGCTATCAGAGCAGTGTTTCTTGGTCTAAGATGTAATTTCAGGGGAAACTCCATCTTCATTTCTCTTCCTTTCCCCGTGACTCGATCTCATCTTAGCAATGCTTTCAGGGTGCTTTTGACTGGCCTGCCTGACTGGAGTGCTAGCAGGCCTTGTTCCTCCCGCTGGGCTGACGCGACAGGGGCTCTCCTGACACCGGGACAGGCCTGGCTCATTGCCCACGTGCAAGTGTGAGGCTGAGCTCCTCAGCGGACGAGACCCTGCTCTCCTCCCCAGATCACCGAGCAACTGATCAAAGATCCTGTGTCAACCCTCCTCTTACTCTGCTCTGTGCCTCAACCCCCATGCCCAGTTGGCACACACAAAAGTCAATACCATCACACACCCACACTCGAGTGCAGGGCAACAGTAAAGCGTGCTCTGGGTTCAAGGCCTGCCATTGCCCTTTACCAGCTATGAGAGCTTCGGGTACTCTTTAAAAAAAACTCCCACTATCTCTTCTATAGAGCAATGAACCCTGAGAATTAAGTGTCATAACCAATGTCATTAAATGTCTGGTACATTTACTGATGGCATTATCAACTCAATGGACATGAGTTTGAGCAAACTCCAGGGGATAGTGAAGGACAAAGAAGCCTGGCATGCTGCAGTCCATGTGGTCGCAAACAGCTGGACATAACTGAGCAACAATAACAAGAGCGAGTGGATAGTATACCGAGACTGGGGCCCAGGCCTGTCTGAAAGGAGCCTGATCACTACCACGCGGTTCGGGGGTTTAGCAGGCCACATGCCCTCGTGATTCTCATAGGATGTCGACAACAAAGTCCTGCAGGAGACCTGAAGCAAAGAGAAAGGCCCTCTGGTTTACAGGGATGGCTACTGAGCTGAGACTTTGATGGATGCCTGAGAGTGACTGGGCGAACAAGAGAAGGAAGGGTAATGCAGGAGTAGGTGTTCTGAGCAAGGTGATGGAGGCACAGGCAGTGTGGGGATGGGAGAGAGAGATGGACAGACCTGTGCGCAGTCACTCAGTCATGTCCGACTCTTCGCGACCTCATGGACCATAACCTGCCAAGCTCCTCTGCACATGGAATTTTCCATTTCCTTCTCCAGGAGACCTTCCTGAGCCATGGATCAAACCTGAGTCTCTTAAGTCTCCTGCATTGTCAGGCAGGTTCTTTACCACTAGCGCCAACCCATAAAACCCCTGTAGACAGACCTACTCGCAGGCAGTATCAGAGGTTCTCAGACTTTGGCAGGCACCAGAATCATGGAGGGCTTGTGAGAAGAGACTGCAGCTGGCCCTTGAGTTTCTTATTCAGTGGGTCTTAAGTGGGCCCAAGAAGTTGCATTTCTAAAAAGGGATCCTGCTTTGAGAGCCTCTGACCTGGGGCACGGAGGTGATAAAGAGAAAGTCAGGCTGTAGAGGAGACGGGAGGGCCCTTGAGTCCTCCCAACTGGAGAAAAGCAGAAGGTCCCTGCTTCTCTCTTAACATCCTGTATTCTGGCAACAGCTGGATGCCTCAGGGTTGGGTCTCTGCCTGAGAGTCCAGGCGAGCATGAGGATAAGAGAAGGGAGAGTGATGCAGGAGTGGGAGGCGTGACCTCCCTGGAGATGCCAGGAGGATCCACCAGACACATGTCAGCTCTTTCAGGCACCACAAAACACAGGCTCTTATTCATAAATCTTGATAAAGAATCCATGGACTAACAGCCCACAGTTGCCTTATAACTGAGCAGGAGGAGATGGTTCCTGAGTTATTCCAGGAAGTGGGGCCAAGTGCCACCTTGGCACCATGGGGTGGTACCTGCACCCGTCAGAAACACAACTTGACCACCGAGTCTCAAGCACTTAGTGAGCTGAATTCAAGTTGATTAAAGTGTTTCAAGATCCCTCTAAGAATGCTCTGTAGACATTGGGTCTATTAATCTTAGCATCTTCCATTTCAAGTCATGGTTTCAACTGGGTCACTGGTTTTCCCTACATATTCTGCAACTCTATTGGTTTATATAGTACTCACTTTGTGTAAGTATCATTTGGGGAAAGGATTTTATACACTGCATACTTGGTTATATTAAATTGTAATGGGTTTTTAACCCAAATTTGAATTTTTTCAGCTAATAGAACTTAGTCATTGTTGTTATTTTTCAGTCTCTTAAGTCATATTCCACTCTTTGTGACCTCCATGGACTGCAGCCTGCCAGGCTCCTCTGTCTTCCACTATCTCCCAGAGTTTGCTCAAATTCATGTCCATTGACTTGGTGATACTCATCTTCTGCCATCCACTTCTCTTGTTGCCTTCAATCTTTCCCAGCATCAGGGTCTTCTCCAACGAGTTGGCTCTTAGCATCAAGTGTCAAAATATTGGACCTTCAGCATCAGCACGAGTTCTTCCAGTGAATATTCAGGGTTCATTTCCTTTAGGATTGACTGGTTTGATCTCTTTGCTGTCCAAGGGACTCTTAAGAGTCTTCTCCAGCACCACAATTCAAAAGCATCAATCCTTTGGCACTCAACCTTCTTGATGGTCCAACTCTTGAATTCGTACATGACTATTGGAAAAAAACATAGTTTTGACTATGCAGACTGTTGTCAATAAAGTGATGTCTCTGCTTTTCAATACAACATCTAGATTTGTCACAGGGTGAGGCAAGCAGGATCTTAGTTTCCTAACCAGGGATTGAACCCAGACCCTCAGCAGTGAGAGTTTGGAATCCTAACCACTGGACTGCCATGGAATTCAAAACAGAACTTAGAAACTAAGAAACTATGAAACTTAGAAACTATGAAAATTAACAGTTTTTTCAGTGAAAGTCTTCATTCAGTATCACTCTATCTGTCAATGGCCATTGGCTGTCTGAGAAAAACAATCCAATTTTTCCTTTCTTTGAAGTATTTCTTTCATTACTATTCTTGGGCTTTATAAGAAAATGGTTAATATGGTGAATTTTTTCCCATGGGAAAGGCAATACCTCACACTGCACTGCACAGGAAGAAATAGAGAAATGGAACCATGCAAACTACCTGATGCTTTAATAAAAGTAGACTCCAGTGGCCCTGATGTCCTTTAAATGCTTCCAAAATCTCTAAAGTTCATTAGAGGTCAAGTCCAGTGGATTGCATTTCATACTGCTATACCCTGCCTATCTTTAAATTCAGGCTTGCCACATTGAGTGTATTTTAGTTTGAGAGTAAATCCAAACACTGGCTTTCATCTCACATTTTTCTCAATATAATCACTAAACATGTGATCTCGCAGTGGGTACTTTTACCTTTGGGTTGAGAGGTCAACATGAATTGAGTAATCATAAATAAATGTTTCCTGAGAACTCTTTTTAAACATATAAAGACTAGAAGGGAGTCGAACTGATTGAAATGCTTATAAGGCACTATCCTGGCTCATGAATTTCAGGCTCATGTTTTATGTTTTTCGATATTCTGTTCTGTCTTAGAAATTCCCCTGTGTGCAGGGAATGACTCACACAGTTCCAGGCAATAATGAGTTACTTAAGGGGGACTTCCCAGGTGCTCCAGAGGCCAAAACTCCACACTCCCAATTCAGGGAGCCCAGAGTCTGGTTCGATTCCCAGGCAGGAAACTAGATACCATAGGTCACAACGAAAGATCAGCATAGCCAAATACATAAGAAAATATTTTAAAAATTGAGATACCTAAGGTATCAGTGAGATGGATGGATGGCATCGTCAACTCAACTGACATGAGTCTGAGCCAACTCTGGGAAGGACAGGAGAATCTGGCATACTGCAATCCATGGGGCTGCAAAGAATCAGACACGACTGAGTGACTAAACAAAAAGGTATCATAGAGAATGTGTGAGTTTTGGTGGGTAGAAAGGCGCTCTCTACCTGAAGAATCACCTCTGAGCTAAACATCACTCTTTTCAGTCACACCCTGGACAACCTCTTTCAACTTCCCTCACCTCCAAAATGGAAATCACATGAAACAAATCTCACAGGATACATATATTGCTGAGTAAACAAGAAAGTGTATGTGGAGATCTTTAAAAAAGTAAAACAATTTATAAATGTAACAGGATATCAGACTTGCCTGCGATGTTGAAAATCTAACTGGCTTCAGAAATTCAACACACAGACCAATAGATCCCACTTCTGTTGCTGGACAAGAAAGGAAATTTTGAACATGGATACCAGGCTCTCTTTAGTCCCCTCCGCTAAATGGAGAGCATCTCAACTTTGTGTGTCAAATGCAGCATATGTGAACATACCTCACTATTGTCTTTCACAGGAATTCCTTCCAAGTGAGAAAGCAAGTAATGGGGTCATGGGCTTTCTGGGATAATGGAACCCAGGTTTTCAGTGTGATTTTGATTAGCAAACTCTGTCCCTGGCCCTATGGTGTGTAGGTAAGCTGCAGTCTGTGATTTCATGCAAATTCTGAAGGGAAAAGAAGGAAACTTGGCCATAGGTATTTTAGAGCTGTTTATAAGAAAGGACTCTGAAGTTCTCCAGGAGTCCTCCTAAGGCAGCCCTCTGCTGATCGACACTAGGCAATTAGCCCCGACGCAAAGGGAAAGTCACGGATTAACAGACAGTGCAGCCCAGCTGGGCATGCCTCTTCTCCTTCACTTCCTCCTCTCCATGACCCACCAGTGAAATCAGTAAAACGCAGAAGCACTGGTCCCTTCTGTGTTGGTTCTCAAAAATCCAATTCACACAGCTGTCAGCCCAAGCCCAGCTTTCTTGTAGAAGATTTCAATCTATATTGAGAAAGATTTCTATTGACCTCTCACTCCTCCTCTGTGGTTTTCAAGTTCTGCACTAAAACATTAAGTCAAATGAGCCTGAGAACACATACAGAGGTATATATTCCTACCATTAAACTTAGCTGCTCCTGAGCCTAGATTACCTGCCTTATCCCTGATGTTTACCTGTACACTAGAGGGCCTCTGTGATTGTGTTGGCATTACCAAACATCAGAAGTTTGGGTATAGGGACTTCCCTGGTGGTCCAATGGTTAAGACTCCACATTTCCAATCCAGGAAGCATGGGTTCTATCCCTAGTTGGTGCACATACCATGGGGCTTGGCCAAAACGTGAAAAAAAAAAAAGTGGGAATACAAAACCTTTTTCAAGTAACTTTGATTTAATCTGAAGCCTTAAGCATGTTCTGATAACTAACGACTTCAGCTATTCCAAAATTAGATCTCATCTGTAAATCATTAGGGTAGATTTTGGAGCAAAACCAGAAAATTTTTGCAATACCTTCTGATTTGGCAGAAATCATTCTGCCTGTAAGTTAATTTGAATGGTATTGCCATCTAGTTATTTGTGGCTGGATTGTGTATAGCAGTAGAGGGGGGAAAACATATTATCTCCGTGAATAAGAAAGAAATGTTCCATAGCAAAGCTCAAATAACAAATTGGCTGATGATTAAACTGGTCTGAATTCAGAGTGTCCACAAAGGTCTGAGATTCAGCAGAGCCCCGTCTTTGTCTCATTGCTCCATGATGCCTAAGAGATTTCTCCTATGAGACTAATTTAGGAACAGAATTTGGTATATCTGGTTACCAAAAAGTAAATCTCTGGAATATAAAGCATTTTCAAGTTCTAATTCCAAAGTGAGGATATGAGACATGGAGAGAGAGGGGCTGGAGAGAGGACATAATGCCATGAATCATTCCACAGTGGGAGGCTCTTTGGACAACATCTCATACACACACACACACACACACGAGTACAAACATGTGCACACTCACAGTCTCACACACTCACACAGGTTGAAATCTCACACTTTCAACCTCTGTGGGTCAATTATGAATTGCTTACATCCCAAGACCAAGGGCAGCAGGAATTGCTTTCTTAAGGTAGAAACTATTTGAAACAGCGAAGACCTAAGCTTTGTAGCCAGGCTTCCTAGTTAGCTCAGTGGTAAAGAATCTGCCTGCAATGCAGGAGATGAAAGTTCAATCCCTGGGTCGGGAAGATCCCCTAGAGAAGGAAATGGCAACCCATTCCAGTGTTCTTGCCTGGAGAATCCCATGGACAGAGGAGCCTGGTGGGCTACAGTCACAAAGAGTTGGACACGACTGAGTGAAAGCACACAAACTTTGCAGCCACTTAGGCCTGGTTTGAACATTAACTTGTACTTGCCAACCAAGTCACCTAACATCTTATCCTCATTTTCTTCCTCTGCAAACTGAGGGTAAAACACATACGTGATAAGGTTGTTGTGAAGACTTCATGAGATGATGTCCAAGGGGCACCTCTAACCTCATGAGTGGCACATGGTGGGGTCCGGAAATCGGTGCATATCATCAGTGATGCCTACAAACTTGACACATGTAATAGCGCAGCCAAATTCCCAAGGAAGAAAGTTGAGAGCAGGGATAGAAGAATTTAGTTCTAACTCATATAAAAGAACTCAATTGAGAAGACAACCCCAGAGTCTTTATCTTACCTGAAAATAACTGCCTACTTCTCTTTGTGTGTGTGTTTGTGTGTGCATGCGTGCACAAGGGCATACAGTCAGTCTTGTCCTACTCCTCTGTCCATGGGATTCTCCAGGCAATAGTGGAGTGGGTTGCCATTTCCTCCTCCAGGGGATCTTCCTGACCCATAGATGGAACCCATATCTCTTGCATTGGCAAGCATGTTCTTTACCATTGAGCCATCCAGGATGACTTTACTTCTCTTTATGTTCTTCTAAACTTGAGTTACATGCTCTAGAAATTAGAGGAGAAAACTTCATTTCCCCCGTTAGAATTAATTCTGCAGTAAACTGGGGGAAAACAGCCACCTCACCATTTTGAAACTAAACATGGAATTTTCCATGTCCAGGAGCCCAAGATAACCAAGAATTCCCATCCTTGTCTCTCCATCCTTCACCTCAGGCTCCCCACTATGCAGACAAAACTTCAGACCTACCCCAGTCTTGGTGACAACATGGATCAGACATCCAGCAAGGTGAGCTTTCAACTGCACTGCTATATGGCATCCCTCTCTTCATTCTGATGACCACGGTATTTTAGCTTATGCTAGAGGGTCCTCCAGAGAAGGCAATGGCAAGCCACTCCAGTACTCTTGCCTAGAAAATCCCATGGATGGAGGAGCTTGGTGGGCTGCATTCCATGGGGTTGCTACCAGTCGGTTGCGACTGAGCGACTTCACTTTCACTTTTCACTTTCACACAGTGGAGAAGGAAATGGCAACCCGCTCCAGTGTTCTTGCCTGGAGAATCCCAGGGACGGGGAAGCCTGGTGGGCTGCTGTCTATGGGGTCACACAGAGTCCGACACGACTGAAGCGACTTAGCAGCAGCAGCAGCAGCAGAGGGTCCTCAGATCCATCTTAGAATGTCAGCCCTTCTCAATTCTTCATGCTGTTACTTTTTCTTTCTCACCCTTTATGGTCCTTCTGGGCTTCCCAAGTGGCTCTAGTAGTAAAGACCCTGGCCGCCAGTGCAGGAGACATGAGAGTCTGTGGCTTGGATCCCTGGGTCAGGAAGATCCCCTGTGGGGAGGCCATGGCAACCCACTCCTGTGTTCTTGCGTGGAGAACCCATGAACAGAGAAGCCTGGCGGGCTACAGTCCGTAGGGTCGCACGAAGTTGGACACAACTGAAGCAACTTAGCACATGCCGGTTCTTTTTATCTGTTTTAAAAACATTTAAAAAGGAAATTACGTATCTCTACATTCTTCCTTGTAGTCCACCATAAAAGAAGCAGCATCTTGGGCCAGTTCTCTGACCCACTTCAACACACTGTCGAGAACCCATTATTACCTTTAGGACATTGTACAATTGAATCACACTCAGGAAATTTCATTTTCTAGATGGCATGTTTGTTTCTTTTTGGTTCATCCACATTCTGTCATTTTACTGTATCTTTCACATACACACACACACACACATACACACACAATTGTAAGAAGGAAAATAATGTGAAAAAAAAAAAAAAGAGAAACATTCGCTCCCAAGATTCCAACTTCCTGAATTTTGTAAATGATTTTCTCCCCTAAATGGACCAAGAATATTGAGGACCACATGTGTTAAAGTACAAATTTAATTCCTAGTCTTTCCTCTGTTAGACATGTGAAAAGTGCTGGGTTGAAAATGAGTTTGATGTATCATGTGCTATAGAGAAGAGTTCACATTGCTTCAACATCAGAGCATGGTGTGTTTTATCTGCTCTACAGATGCCCATGGTTTTAATAATTCAGTTCATTCCAAGTTTGGGGCATGTGTGTCCATCAAGATTTTCTTTTGTTCAAAGGGATTTTCTGTGACCCAATCAGAGACTCTTCCTTTAAATGTGTCCTTCCAGCTCCACAAAGGGGACTTGATATTTTTATTTATGAGGACCTCCTCACCATTCTCCATGCCAACCCCCCAATCCCAGATAAAAACAGAGGAAAATTATTTTAGCTTCAAATTTTGTTTTCCTGATGTATCTGATGTCCTTAGAAGCAATTCTCAGAAATGCATATTTCACTTAAAATCATCTAAAATCCAGTTGCATTGGGCTATAAACCCTAGATAGTTTAAAGTAAAGTAAAGTAAAGCCACTCAGTCGTGTCTGACTCTTAGCAACCCCATGGACCGCGGCCCACCTGGGTCTTCCATCCATGGGATTTTCCAGGCAAGAGTACTGGAGTGGCGTACCATTGCCTTCTCCGTTCTCCAGTGCATGAAAGTGAAAAGTTAAAGTGAAGTCACTCAGTCGTGTTCGACTCTTCGTGACCCCGTGGACTGCAGCCTACCAGGCTCCTCTGTCCATGGGATTTTCCAGGCAAGAGTACTGGAGTGGAATGCCATTGCCTCCTCTGAGATAGTTTAAAGGCATGTTTAAATATCCATTCACTTTACTTCTCACCAAAGGACTCCAAGACCTTGATTTATTCTTCAAAACCAACATCTCAGTTTACTGCTTCTCTTAGACTATTCAGAAGAATCTCATGAGATTGACTCTAGAACCTCCCAACAAGAAAATATCATTTATTGGAGAAATTACATTGCTTGGCTAAATCTCTATGAAGGAGAATAAGAGTGCTAATAAGCATGAAAGTAAATCTTTCTTCCTCGTTCTGCTGGTTTCCAGGAGGGCATGCTACCCCTCAACACCGAGGACCCTTCTTCCTGTAGCTAAAGTGAGCTACCTGACTCAAAATTTTGGATGAGTACCCCTTATATGAATCTAAACAGAAATGATACAAATGAACTTATTTACAAAACAGAAACAGATTTAAAGAACAAACATGGTTGACAAAGAGGGAAGGATTGGGGGAAGAGATGGTTAGGGAGTTTGGAATCAACAGGTAAACGTATGTACACATGATAAGCAACAAGGACCTGCTGTATATGTACAGGGAACTCTGTTCAATGTTATGTGGCAGCCTTGATGGGAGAGGAGTTGGGGGAGAGTACATACAAGTTCATGTGTGACTGAGTCCCTTCGATGTCCACCTGAAACTATCATGACATTGTCAATGGGCTATTTGTTGTTGTTCAGTCACTAAGTCGTGTCAGACTCTTTGTGACCCCATGGACTGCAGCACACCAGGCTCCTCTGTCCTTCACTATCTCCCAGAATTTGTCCAAGTTCACGTGCACTCAGTTGGTGATGCTATCCAGCAATCTCATCCTCTGCTGCTGCCGCCTTCTCCTTTTGCCTTCAATCTTTCTCAGCATTAGGGTCTTTTCCAACGAGTCAGCTGTTCACGTCAGGTGTAAAAAGTTAAAAAAAAAAAAAAAAAAACTGTTGGGGATGAATCGTGGGGTGCAGCCAGCTCTCCCTCCTTCCTTCCTGGAGCCAGACCCCACAGGAAGTGGTCATTCTCCTGGACTCTCCCCTGCCATCTGTTTTCAAGAAGCAGACCCTCAGCAGGAGGTTCACTGCCTGTGACCACTGGACCTCAGTAGTGGGAAGCCCATTTTGCTACACACCCAAGCCCTGTGCTCCAAAACCAGCTTTAGCAACAAGAAAGGAAATCTAATCACAGACTCCCTGGGAGGCTTCTCTCTCATAAAACGCCTCCCAATTCCAAAATATGCACAGTTTATGCTTTGATGGCTCTTTCTCATCTTACTTCCTTGCTGCCAGCCCAGGAGCAAACCTCAGGTCTGGACCCCAAGGACATACCTACAGTCATTTGGGCTTCCTAGGTGGCTCAGTGGGTAAAGAATCTTTCTGCCGTGCAGGAGACACAGGTTCAATCCCTGGGTCAGGAAGATCCTCGGAGACGGGAATGGCAACCCACTCCAGTATTCTTGCCTGGAGAGTCCCACAGACAGAGGAGCCTGGTGGGCTACAGTCCACGGAGTTGCAAAGAGTTGGACACAACTTACACAAAAGTACTGCATTTTCTTTGTTGAGTGTGTATTAGTGACTAAAAGCAAGGAATAACAGGACAGCACCCCACATTGAAGAATTTCTAGCCCAAAATGTTAATAGTGACTTAGCCTCTTATCACAAAGAATGAGCCATTCTTCCCCAGCCCAAACAGCCACTGCTATTTGGTGCTGCACACAAACACCGTGAGATGTGGAATACCTAAACCAACATTCAGAAAGCCAAATGAGGAAGACCCTTGTGAGTCTCCAACTGCAATTCAAATTCCCTGGCCAATTCCAAATTTATAACGTCAGTACAGCATAATACAAGCATAATTAGAAAGCAAAATTCCCAGACTATCAGCAGCCCATCTGATTAGCTGTTGGTATAAGTAATTCTCTATTATACGTCCCCAAATTATCTGATTGTATTAAAGATACTTATCCTGATATTTTCGTCCCATTATATAAAATGTCTAAGAAAAGATCTGAAATGATTTTCCTTCCCAACAATAACCACTTCCATCTCTTAGGCCCTCCTGCCCCCTCTCCTTCCAGTCATGAGCTGCAAACCACTTGGGCACTTCATTTTCACATTCTTTTTCCCGTTAGGTTGGAAATACCTCATAGAAGGGCATCAACCTGTATTTCAAGATATGGAGAGACTTAGAATTAGGAAACCTGAATTCAGCATTGTTTCTTACTGATTGCCATTAAATAGGTTCATTAATCTCACTTAGTCCCTTTTGTTTGGATATAAAGTGACCTAGCTCCAAGAACCAGGCTTCTCTGGTGGCTCAGTGGCAAAGAATCTGCCTGCCACTGTAGGAGATGTGGGTTCAATCCCTGGATCAGGAAGATTCCCTGGAGAAGGGAATGGCAATCCACTACAGTATTGTTATCTGGAGAATTCCATGGGCAGAGAAGACTGGTGGGCTATAGTCCATGGGGTCACAAAGAGTTGGACACAACTGAGGGACTAAACAACAACAAGCTCCAAGAACCACCCTGATGACTCAAACAGATGCTGGGAGAAAACTCTTCCAATAAGAAAATACGTCTTTAAATAGATAACCTACTGTAGGTAACTAACAAGGATGTACTTTATGGTACAGAGAACTCTATTCGATATCTTACAATAACCTATAAGAGAAGAGAATGTAAAAAAGAGTATTTACATATATATATATATATATATATATATATATATAACTGAATCACTTTACAATCAACACAAAATTGTATATTTAATATAAAAAAAATTTTAAGGAAAATCTGTCTTGAGGTCTTTGAAAAGCTGAGCTACCAGAGTACACAAAAGTGAAAACAGCGAGTTTGCAGCAGGTGGCATGTAAGGTGGCCATGATGAACTGCATTTCCCAGTACAAATAGGAAATGACAACCCACTATTGTTCCAGCATTCTTGCCTGGGAAATTCCATGGACAGAGGGGCCTGGTGGGCTAAAATTCATGGGGTCACAGAGAGTCAGACACGACTGAGTATGCACTTACCATGCATGTGTCCTTGTAATCCCTTCCCTTTGAATGTGGGCAGGACATGTTAACTAGTGTGTAAGATACGATTTGTGGTGCTGGAGAAGACTCTTCAGAGTCCCTTGGACTGCAAGGAGATCAAATCAGTCAATCCTAAAGGAAATTTAGGATTCAGCTTCAAAAGCTGAAGCTCCAACATTTGCTACCTGATGCAAAGAGCCAACTCATTAGAAAAGACCCTGATGCTGAGAAAGATTGGAGGCAGGAGGAGAAATGGGCAACAGAGGATGAGATGATTGAATGGCATCACAGACTCAGTGGACATGAGTTTGAGTAAGCTCCAGGAGATAGTAAAGGACAGGGAAGCCTGGCGTGCTGCAGGCCATGGGGTTGCAAAGAGTAGGACATGACTTAGCAACTGAACACACAACACACAAGATCAGAATATCTCAGAAGAGATGGGGCAGTGCTTCAATATTTGGTTATAAAAAGACAGTGCCTCTGTCTTGGGTGCTTTCTCTGGGCCACTTGTTCTGGGGGAAACCAGTTGTCCTGAGAAGCGGCCTTGAGCAACCATCCACAGGAAGTTTCTAACTGCCTCCTAAATGAGCCTCTAAGCAGGGTCTCCACCATAGGAACCCTGAGACCCCTGTAGTCCCAGCCAATGCCTTCGATTGCAATTAGATCTTCAGAGTAACTCAGTTGAATTTTGTTTTCATCAGTAAAAATTAGACAGATCTAAGGACTCAGGAGAAGAGACACAGAGGGCAGGGGTTTTTTTAAGTCTTATACTAAATTTTCTGACTTCCATCCCTGAAGATCTGACCGCTGATCAACATAAAAATATAGAACAGACAAGATAAGGCGTTTGGTACTCTTGAACAGAAGGCAACTCGTTTCCTACTGGCATGGGACTTCTGAAATGTTCAACAATGATGTACGTTTGATGAGATAGTTTTCGGCCTTTCTGCTACTCTGTATGAACACAGCACACTTGGTACAGTGCCTGTATACTTTCATGATAAATGGCATCCATGCAGCTTCCTCAAACGCAGAAGAAAGGATAATTAAAACCAAACATCTCATCTCAGAGATGTGTGAAGATTAATAAAATGATTTCCGTAAAGGTCCCTGAGCTTTTGGAAAGAAGAATACACCATGCAATGTATTACTATGTAGTTTAATTTGTAGTTATGTGAGGCAGTTTATAAGTGCTTTACATCAAATGAAAAACATAATTAGTACCACATTAATGCTTCAAAGGTCATTTTGTATACAAGGCAATAAATGTAAAATTTGAGGATTTAATCATGAATTAATTTACTGCACAACATATGTTATGTATATTAAGAGATACATTTTAGAATTTAACTAATAATAAAAATGATAAAAATAAGAATGATGCAGGTAAGCTACTCAATTTTCTTCAATTCAAAATGAGATAAAAGAGATTTTGAATAAACTTTACTGCTCTCTTTCTGTGTGGATTCCAAGTTAAGGACAGGCTTCTGCAGATCTGGGTTTTACCCCTGGGTTGGGAAGATCCTCTGAAGAAGGGAATAATTTCCCACTCCAGTATTCTTGCCTGGGGAATCCCATGGACATAGGAACCTGGAGGGCAATGGTCCATGGGTCGCAAAGAGTTGGACATGACTGAAAATCTAACACTTTCACTTCCACAGAAAATAGAGCCAAACGTGTAAAACAAGTTTCCCCAACCATGTACTTGAACTTTCAATCTATTAATAGATGCAGTAGATGAGGTGGATTGGAAGAAAGAGAAAGTGGAGGTGAACAGATCAGTTAGGGCTGATCTGCAAAGTTCACAGAACAGGTCATAGGGTCTAGACTTTGGTGGCTATGGTAGAAATGGGAAGAATGGAGGTGAAAAAGAAATGTTATTAAAGAATCATCAGGTCTCATAACTAAAACAGAAAGTGATTCTTTTGCTCTAAAGAAACTGCCAGTATGAATATACAGAAGCGTACAAGTCTATGCTAGCTGCTATAACAAAACTCTACAGACAGGCATCTTATTTATTTCTCCCAGTTCTGCAGATGAAGTCCAGTGTTATGGCATCTGCAGGCTGGGTATTTAGTGAGAGCTTTTGGTTCATAAATGGAGCCTTCTCACTGTGTCCTCACAAGGTGGAAAGGGCCAGGAGCTTTGGATGGTTTCTTTGTAACAGCAGTGATATCATTCAAAGGGAACACAGCAGAGAAAACCACAGGCCCTCATGGTGTCCCTTGTGCTAAATCCCATGATACCAAACCCAGACTTCCTCTCCAACTTAACTGCAATTTCCACCTCCCCCTAGAAATGTAATCTTAATCAACTGATCTGGAATTTTCAAATCAAGCATTAGTTGCTCAGTCATGTCCAGCTCTTTATGACCCCATGGACTGTAGCTAACCAGGCTCCTCTGTCCATGGAATTTTCCAGGCAAGAATACTGGAGTGGGTAGCCATTCCCTTCTCCAGGGGATCTTCCCAACCCAGGGATCAAACCCTGGTCTCCTGTATTACAGGCGAATTCTTTACCGTCTGAGCCACCAGGGAAGCCAGATCCAAGTGAGTTGCTAATGGGAATTGGAAGAAAAAAATAGCCACAAACATTAATGGGCAGAGATCAAGCATTTAAAAGCTGTTAGAGCACTCACCAGACTTCCCTAGCGGCTCAGTGGTAAAGAATCCACCTGCCAATGCAGAAGACCTGGGTTCTATCCTTGGATTGGGAAGACTCCCTGGGAAAGAGAAAGGCTACCCACTCTAGTATTCTCCCCTGGGAAGTATGCAATGGAAGGAGGTGAACTTTTCATTACAGTTTATTTCCATTAAAATTAAAAAGTCCAGTGTGGTTCATGGCTACCATATTGTCCAGTGCAAGTCAAGATGAATTAACGTAACAGCGTCAAAAGTGCCATTTGTAGGAAAAGGGAAGGCAGAGACAAAGGTTTGCTTGGGGAAAAGTCGGGGGCTCTGATAGTGCATGTGCACATTCTGTAAGAAAAGTGTACACTGCAGGACATACCCAGTGGGCCAGTGGTTAAGACTCTACTTCCACTGCAGAGGATGTGACTTTGATCCCTGGTCAGGGAACTAGACCCCGTGTGCCTCAACTAGAAAGAAAGAAAGAGAAAAGAAGGAAGGAAAGAACAAAAAGAAAACACACCATAATATCATGTGGTGAAAAAATAGGATAAGAACTACAAGCCATCCTTTAAAAAATATAAAACTGTTATCCTTAGCGCCTTTCAGGATTCACTGCGTGCAGCCCCTTTTCCTCTGTAAGTACATTCCTTTGATACGTATTCTATTCACACCATGTATTGACAGCTGAACACACTACCCAGGAGATCATGTGAGCGAGGGAGAATTCAGCTCTTATAACAGCAAACAGATACCGAAATATCAGGGGCAGAATTTCTTGCAGTGAATCCATCCCACTTCCTTGAGGTCACCATACTGACACTTATTAAAGGCACAAGATTTCATTACATGAGCCCTGATCAGTGTACCACACAGTCAGATTTGATATACGGAATAAAATTCAGAAAACAGTAAAAAAGACTTTTCACAATTGCAATAATAACTCATAAAGGAACATATATTTGATGCAAGAAATGTGTTTAGGTTACAGCTGCTAACTTAACAGGATAGGACTACATCTTGCTTTTCTTCCCATTTCCAGATTTCTTAAACTTCCCCGAGGTTATGTATAATTTAACAGTTTACTATATACTGGGAAGGTGCATCTTCTGTTTTACTCTAGCTACTTTTCAGGGGAAAAATAAAATATGGTCTTGTATTGTATTTGAAACTGCAACTACTATGCAAGATAAAAATTAACAGGAAATTTCCAAGTTTATTTTTTTAATCTCAACAAATTTTATAAAGGTACAAAGTATAAGACCTGTGTACTTGGTGACTATTTATACAAGTTGATTGCTGCTTCAGTCCCTAAGTTATGTCCAACGCTTTTGTGACCCCATGGACTATAGCCCACCAGACTCCTCTGTCCATGGGATTCTCCAGACAAGAATACTGGAGTGGGTTGCCATGTCCTTTTCCAGGGGATCTTCCCAACCAGAGGATTGAACCTGCATCTCTTAAGTCTCCTGCATTGGCAGGAGGGTTCCTTACCACTAGCACCCCCTGGGGAGCCCTCTTCTGTGTATACATGTTGTTAAATTTGTATGTGGTTTTCTCCTGTTAATCTGTCTCATGACAATTTAATTTTTAGACCAGCCAAGAGAAGGCAATGGCACCCCACTCTAGTACTCTTGCCTGGAAAATCTCATGGATGGAGGAGTCTGGTAGGCTGCAATCCATGGGGTCGCTAAGAGTCGGGCATAACTGAGCGACTTCACTTTCACTTTTCACTTGCATGCATTGGAGAAGGAAATGGCAACCCACTCCAGTGTTCTTGCCTGGAGAATCCCAGGGACGGGGGAGCCTGGTGGGCTGCCATCTATGGGGTCGCACAGAGTCGGACACAACAGAAGCGACTTAGCAGCAGCAGCAGCAGAAGAAGAAGAACCCAGACGGACAGAGGGAATTTCTTCCTCCCCAATAGCTGGTGACAAGGATGGGATGCAACTTTTATGGCCTAGACACTCCTCACCCCAAAGATGCTGTACTTAAGAGATGCTGCACGGGGCCTTCCCTGGTGGTGCAGTGGCTAAGGCTCTGAACTCCCAATGCAGGGGACCTGGGTTCCATCCCTGGTCAGGGAACTAGATCTGACATGCTACAGCTAAGAGTTCACATGTTGCAACTAAGAGTTTTCATGCTGCAACTGAAAAAAAAAAAAGACCTTGCATGCCACAACAAAGATTGGAGATCCCTCATGCCACAGCTAAGACCCAGCACAGCCAAATAGACAAATGGCTCAGTGTTAAAGAGAGAGAGAGGCTGAGCCACCTGAGAAAAGCCATCAGAAGGTAATAAGTGTGACCATGTTAGTCAGCCTCCCGGATCTCTGCTTGAAGGGTCTGTTGGAAATAAGAGGGGCAAGGGGTTTTTCTCTTTTCTAAAATGAGACTAACAGGAGGAAGTATTTGTAGCGCAAGCTCCTTGGGAACTTCTGTTTTATTTTCTCCTGCTAACGTCTCCTGTCAATTTAATTCTTAGATCAGCCAGAAGAACCTAGTAGGGTAAAGGGGGATTTCTTCCTCTTTGACATCAGTTATCAAGGCTGCTGTTGTTCAGTCCCTCAGTCCTGTCTGACTCTTTGCCAGCCCATGGACTGCAGCATGCCAGGCTTCCCTGTCCTTCACTGTCTCTTGGAGTTTGTTCAAACTCATGTCTACTGAGTTGATGATGCCGTCCAACCATCTCATCTTCTGTCGTTATCATGGTTAAGGGGCTCAAATGTAGGCTGACTTCACCTCCTGGTCCTTTCTGAGGAGGGCAGAACATTTACTCTGTCTCACTCTGACCTCTCATCTAGATCCTCTCAGAAACAGGGAGCCCCAGGGAGCAACTGCCACACTAGGAGGAATCGCTGGCTGGATAGAGGTATAGCCCATGTTTTAGGAAAGAAAGCTCTTGAAAATCAAGCAAGGTGGGCAGGTGCAGAAGACACAGAGTCTCTAGAAGCAGTTTCTGCTGTTTTGGTCTCACAACACAGATTTATTAGGAAATGAAACATCGGGTAAGAGGAAGCATCCCCAACAGCAGGGTGGAACCACATTGGAGGGAACCCCAGCCGAAACAGGAACCTGGAGTAGGAACATCTTGTATCAACCAACCCTTCCACTACAGGCCTGGGAGCGCCGGGCATCAGGGAGCACCAGGCCCCTCTCAACACCTGGCAGTCGAAAGAAACTGAACGTGTCTGGGGGGATCTGCCCACCTTCTAGCATGATTAGACAATGAAACAGAAATACTATTAATGAGACAGAAAGAAAAACTGCCCCCTGAAGAACAAGGCAAACAGAGCAGCATCCAGAGGAAGAACAATGGGTAAAAACAACCCTTGGCAGCAGCCAGAAGGGCTTCCAAGGTGGCACTAGTGGTAAAGAATCCACCTACCAATGCAGGAGACACAAGAGACGTGTGTCTGACCCCTCGGTAGGGAAGATCCCTTGGAGAAGGGCATGGCAATCTCACTCCAGTATTCTTGCCTGCAGAATCCCATGGACAGAGGAGCCTGGTGAGCTATAGTCCATAGGGTCGCACAGAGTCAGCCCCGACTGAGCATGCACACACAGAAGAAAACTTGGAGACAACTCCTCAAGAAAATTCAAGGAGACAGGCCTCTATGAACGAGGAACACTGAACACTGAGAAGGGGACAGGCTAAGTTAATAAGCAATATCAGTTGATAAAGCGGAACAAATGAAAAGGGAAGGGCATTATATAAAGAGGACTAACAAGGAAGCTAAAAGTACAAACTAAAGTAACACCCAGATTGAAAACAATAAAGACCAGAAGTGTTAAGGTAGGAATCTAATCAGGCAGGGGACAAATCTGAGAAGCTCTTCCAAAATGCAAGAAAAGTTTAAAGAAAGGAAGTCTGATTAGCACAGAGATCACTTCTGCTCTTGAAGACGAGATGAAAGCAAATAGATCAGAAGCTATAATCAAAGAGATGAAAGAGTCCTAGCTCGACCGATTTACAGTTGCTCACCTTATTGGAGGCAAAATTAATTAAAAATATTTCCACAGGTGGTATTCCTGAACACAGAGAATTCAAAATAGGTTATTTTGCTTTCACTCTGAAAATTAGAGCAATAAAACAATAAGGATGATATTTGAAATTTAAAGTATTACATTCATTGATGTCTTATGTTGGGCTAGTAATGCTTCTAGGCACTTGAAGTAGACGCATTTATTTAATTCATCTGTCATTATTTCTGTTTTGCAGATAAAGAAACAGTCACAGAAAGGTGAAGCAACTTGACAAAGATCACACAGCTAGCAGGCATCAGAAGCAGAATACAAAGTCAAGTGCTCTAATGATAGCTTTCTCCCTTGAAGAATATTTTTAAGAATTATATAAAACAGAATATGTGCATCCAGAATAGTGAAGGAGATAAAAACAGCAAATTCCAATATATGTATTCCAAAATAAATAAAATGCTATAACAAGCAAGTATATGGGCATGCACCCAAAACAGGAAGCACAAAGATGACACTGGTAAAATTGAACACAACACTGTAAAAAAAAATTAATAAATAAGCCAGTTAACTTCCTATTATGGATGAAAAGGCTTTTTTAGGCAAAAACTGAATTCCTTGGTATCCACGGGGGGTTGATTCCAGGACCCCTTGTCAATGGTGTTTAGTTGCTCAGCTGTGTCCGACTCTTTGCGACCCCATGGATTGTACCCCACCGGGCTTCTCTGTCCATGGGGATTCTCCAGGCAAGAATATTGAAGTGGGTCACCATTTCCTTCTCCAAGGGATCTCCCTGACCCAGGGATTGAACCCGGGTCTCCTCCTTCATTGGCAGTCAGATTCTTTACCTTCTGAGCCAAGAGGGAAGTCCCAGTTCAATGTAAATGCTTTATAAAAAGGCTCCTGCACATGGCAAATCCGACCTTTACCTTTTGGAACTTTCTGGAATTTATTTTCAAATACTTTTGATCCATGGTCGGTTGAATATGTGGATATAGAACCCACTGATATGGAAATCTGACTATTTTTTGGGAAAAATGCACCAAACACAGAGAGATGTTAAAAAAAAGGGGGGGGGGGGGGGTGGCGGGGTGGGTGTACATGACAGGACAGGAAAAGACAGATCTAACAAGTACAGTAAAAGGAAATCAGAAATGGCAGTTTTAACATCAAAGAAAACTGAATTTAAAATAAAAAATTTAAAAGAGGCAAGGAATAATTTTTCTAAAAAGGGAGATATAATTACTATCAGATCAGTCGCTCAGTCGTGTCCGACTCTTTGCGACCCCATGAACTGCAGCATGGCAGGCCTCCCTATCCATCACCAGCTCTCGGAGGTCACTCAGACTCACATTCATCGAGTCAGTGATGCCATCCAGCCATCTCATCCTCTGTCGTCCCCTTCTCCTCTTGCCCTCAATCCCTCCCAGCATCAGAGTCTTCTCCAATGAGTCAACTCTTCGCATGAGGTGGCCAAAATACTGGAGTTTCAGCTTTAGCATCATTCCTTCCAAAGAAATCCCAGGGCTGATCTCCTTCAGAATGGACCAGTTGGATCTCCTTGCAGTCCAAGGGACTCTCAAGAGTCTTCTCCAACACCACACTTCAAAAGCATCAATTCTTCGGCGCTCAGCCTTCTTCACAGTCCAGCTCTCACATCCATACATGACCACAGGAAAGACCATAGCCTTGACTAGGCGAACCTTTGTTGGCAAAGTAATGTCTCTGCTTTTGAATATGCTATCTAGGTTGGTCATAACTTTCCTTCCAAGGAGCAAGCGTCTTTTAATTTCATGGCTGCAGTCACCATCTGCAGTGATTTTGGAGCCCAGAAAAATAATTACTATAAACTTATATAAATTGTATCTATAAGGGATATATAATTACTATAAGCTTATAGGCATCACATGAGTTTTTACTACAATATATTAATTATAAACTACCACTTTAACACTAAGAAAAATGATCAAATAAAGATGCCGTTAATATACTATTATTGAATGATCTGCTGCTTTGCTGCTAAGTGGATTCAGTCGTGTCCCACTCTGTGCGACCCCATGGACTGCAGCCCAGTAGGCCCCCCCGTCCCTAAGATTCTCCAGGCAAGAACACTAGAGTGGGCTGCCATTGCCTTCTCCATTGAATGATCTAGTAAAAGATAAATAATCTGGAAGACATACTAACACTGATCAGTAGAGGCAGGATTCAATAGAGAGAGAGGCTGACAGACCATGCCGTGGCCACTGCAATCCCAGTGGAACCCACGGAGAGCACTCGAGCTGCCACAGTGCTCCAGAATTGTCCCAAATCAAGGCAAGGAGCCTGAGTTAGTGAATGCCTGCCTCGGCCAGGCAGCAGCCGTGGGCGATGCCCAATGGGACAACCCCCATAAGCCTCCAGTAGCAGATGTTCCCAGAAGCCTGAGTAGGAGCACAACCGCATCCTAGATGAAGTGCAGAGATGTTGCCAGAAAACGCTGTCTTTACAAAACAACCAAGGGACAACGTCTTACCCAGAAAGTGTGTGTGGAAGAGATGCTCATGCTTTGGGGTCAGGTGGTGAAGAGGTGAAGGTGTAGCCTTCCTACATCGTAGGTATGGCTGTTCAACAAACAACTCCAAGAGACACAGAGTGGGCAGGGGAGGGTGCGATGAATTGAGAGAGGAGCACTGTTACATTACCAGGTGGGCTTCCCTGGTGGCTCAGACGGTAGAGTCTGCCCGCAGTGCAGGAGTTGTTCAGTTGTCCTGTTGTGTCCCACTCTTTGCGAACCCATGGACTGCAGCATGCCAGGTTTCCCCATCCCTCACCATCTCCGGAAGTTTGCCCAAGTTCATGTCCATTGCATCAGTGATGCCATCCAGCCACCTCATCCTGTGATGCCCTTTTTTCCTTCTGCCCTCAATCTTTCCCAGCATCAGGGACTTTTCCGATGAGTCATCTGTTTGCATCAGATGACCAAAATACTGGAGCTTCAGCTTCAGCATCAGTCCTTCCAATGAGTACTCAGGGTTGATTTCCCTTAAGGTTGACTAGTTTGATCTCCTTGCTGTCCAAAGGACTTTGAGGAGTCTTCTCCAGCATCACAGTTCGAAGCTGGCTCTTTCACTCTCCTCGTTCACCCTCATCAAGAGGCTCTTTAGATCCTTTTCATTTTATGCCATTAGAGTAGTATCATCTACATATCTGAGGTTGTTGATGTTTCTCCAGCCTATCTTGATTCCAGTTTGTAACTCATCCAGCCTGGTCTTTCTCAGGATGTGCTCAGCATATAGGTGATAGCATTCAGCCCTGTTGCACTCCTTTCTCAATCTTGAGAGGGTACTGAGGGCTATGCAGGAGGCTGGGTTCATTTCCTGGGTCAGGAAGATCCCCTGAAGAAGGGAATGGCTACCCACTTCAGTATTCTTGCCTGGAAAATTCCATGGATAGAGGAGGGCTACAATCCAAGGGGTTGCACAGAATCAGACATGACTGAGTGATTGAACAACAACAATTTCTAAATTAACTGGTGGAAAGAAATGAATTTAATACATATAACCTTTCTAATCTACTTTTAAAAAATCTAAGATATAAGGGAGAACTTTAAATTCAGCATATTTACTCGAGATATAATTTCTGTCCATCTTTGGATATGAGGTTTCCCTCATAGCTCAGTTGGTAAAGAATCCACCTGTAATGCAGGAGACCCCAGTTCCTCTGGAGAAGGGATAGGCTACCCACTCCAGTATTCTTGGGCTTCCCTTGTGGTTTACCTGGTAAAGAATCCACCTGCAATGTGAGAGACCTGGGTTTTATCCCTGGGTTGGGAAGATCCCAAGGAGAGGGAAAAGGCTACCCACTCCAGTATTCTGGCCTAGAGAATTCCATGGACTATATAGTCCATGGGGTCACAGAGTCGGACAGGACTGAGTGACTTTCACTTTCACTTTTTTTTTTTGGATATTATCAGAGGAAGAAATCTATCAATTAAAAATATTTATTATATATGTTCATCTAGTCACAGTGGTTGATTCCTATGCATGCAGATGGAAAGGAAATAAGTGGTCTAAAAAAAGGAGAGTTCTATGGTTGCTTGTATTCTCTGGGTTTCGATAATATTGTATGTTTGCATAAAGAGCAATGTAAGCAGCTATCTGTAACTTAGTCTTATTCTTAGATTCCAAATTTTATAATTGCTAAGCAGTCAGCCAAGGACTATTACATTGGTATGTATTTAAAACAGCAAAATATTGTAACATAAAATTCTTAACCTTGAGGCATTATATGAATATTTTAGGAGTCATACATTTAGACATCTCTTGTAATAATTATCACAGTGAATCTGGCATCATTGGATTTAAAATATTTCTAGATTACAATACATTGTACAATATTTGTCCAGAGATTCAATAAATAACCTTTAATCCAGATATTAAATATTTGCCTTTATTTTACATTTACAAAAATCGTGTTTGTTTGCATGTACAGGATGAATTTCTATTTTATCTAAGTCTGTGAGCAAATTCTGACTTTTTCATTTTTTTCCCCCACTTTGTGAGGAGTAAAAAATGACATCAATGTCAAAATCCTCTGAAACAGAAATACCCAGAGAGCTGGCAAACTTGACAGTCATGGGACCAAGTTCAATCAATTATCTGAGGAGAATTGCTAACTATGTATAATTATTTTAATACATATCATTAGGCCATATTTTTGTAGCATGCAATTCCTCTTTTATATTGTTTCCTTGTTTCCAGCCCAAGGACATATTTCAGTGTTATAATTTATTCCTCTTAATGTGACGATTATTTGTGTTTTAGGAGTGATTTGTAGATTTTTTGACAAGGGACAGGGGGCTCTTCATATTATAAATAAATTACAGAAAATTGGAACCAAACTACTGTTACTCATTGTTATGCTGATGGTTTAGAGGGTTCTCAGCTCATGAGCTTTGCTAACAAATTTTCAGTACCCGCTCTTTTCTCTGTTAAAAACTTCTGTTTCTCCGTCATTGTTGACAGCATTTTCTCTTCTAAATGGCTTGCCTTGTGTATCCGTTACCACTGATCTGCCCAGCCTGCTTTCAGAGAATAATTAAGCTTTGAGGGGGATCCATTTTCTCGTCTAAAACGATTCCCCAAAGTCCAAGCAAACCAGAACAAAGAGGATCTAACAGCTGTTGGGCAGACTAACTTCTCAGATCCACAGAAAGGTCTCTTGCCATCAGCATCTTTCAGGTGGTGAAATGGGATCAGAGGCCATGATAATTGCCCAAGGCGTCCCAGCTAGGGACTGCCAGGGGGCCAGCCAGGATCTGAATGCTGGTTTCTCATCCCCAGATCCTTGCACCTTGACCCTAGCATGTTGGAAGAGACGTTGCATCAGTAGTGAGTAAGAGATTTTAGCGTGAAGGGACCTTTGTGGTTTGATGGTCAGTAACACTGGGAAGTTCAGTGTTCATGAGGCCCTAGAGTGGCACCAAGACATTTCACCCCAAAGTGTGTCCATCTCATGGGTTAGATGTTGCAGAAGTATCTTGGCATCTGGGGAAGATGATGCATCTTCCTTATGTATCTAAAAGAATGCAGAGACCTTCCCATCTCCTTCTTTTTTCATTTTATTTATTTGGCTGTGCTGGGTCTTTGCTGCTGGTTGGACTTTTCCCTAGCTGTGGCCATCAGGGGCTGCTCTCTACTTGCAGGGCATGGGCTTCTCAGTGTGGTGGCTTCTCTCCTGGTGAAGCGCAGGCTCCAGGGTGTGTGGCCTTTAGTAGTTGTGGCTCTCCAGTTCCAGAGCACAGGCTCAGGAGTTGATGCACATGAAATGAACACATTTTCAATAGGTTTCCCATATTTTTCTACATTTGTTTCTTTTTGTCTCCCTTCTCTACAAGAATAGTTTTTTAAAAAATTAATGCAAAATTAATGCACATTTTGGAGAAGGCACTGGCATCCCACTCCAGTACTCTTGCCTGGAGAATCCCATGGATGGAGGAGCCTGGTAGGCTGTAGTCCATGGTGTCGCTAAGAGTCGGACACGACTGAACGACTTCACTTTCACTTTTCACTTTCACGCATTGGAGAAGGAAGTGGCAACCCGCTCCTCTGTTCTTGCCTGGAGAATCCCAGGGACGGGTGAGCCTGGTGGGCTGCTGTCTATGGGGTCACACAGAGTCAGACACGACTGAAGTGACTTAGCAGCAGCAGCAGCAATGCACATTTAGCTGTCCTGAAGCATGTGGGATCTTCCTGACCCAGGGATTGAACCTGCATCTCCTGAACTGACAGGCGGATTCACTACCACTGAGCCACAGGGGAAGCCCCCCACTGCTATTTCGTGCCTCTCAGACGAAGCACAGGGCTCAGTTCTGATCCTTGGGAACAGAGACAGTTTAAGGCTGTCCGCCCTAGTGGAAGGCTCATTGTATAGATTGAGTATTATGTCTCTTTCATAAGAGTTAAAGATCTAATCTGACCGAGGCTCCATCGATGCTGATCAGGAAGAGGGGCGTCTTCAAAATATGGAAGACACTTGATCACTTTTTATGGACGAGATACTCTAATTATTCAGTGGGGATTCATTTCAGGTTGCAGAATTTTTATTGGAAACCATTTAATTTTCAGTACCCGTCATTCCAAGTGGACAAGGATGAGGCACATGGAAGAATTACTGAAGCAGGAGGCCAGGGCCCCTGTAATTTGCATGCACCCATATAATATAATTTTTATCTTCTTTTCACATAGGAAGGCAGTGAAATTGCAGATATTGTCCACAGACCGCTGCCTAACATATTGATCGTAGCAAAACTGTTAATAAGAAGGAGAAGAATGCGGGAAATTCAATTTTAGGAACTAGCTCTATTTATCCACACAAGGAGAACTTTCTCGGATGCTAACTAGAGCAAATGGAAGGGAGGATGTGTGTTTCCCTCCTCCTCTTCTGCTCTGTTACTGTTTCCCACGTTCAAAATTAAACTCAGCGCATAATTTCCCAAAGCAACTTGGTCATTTTCACCATGAAGATTAGACAAAAAGCAGACAGATGAATAAAAAGGAACGAAACCATAAGCAAATAGGCAGGGGTTGAAATCTCGAAGCCGGGCTCCTAATGTATGCTGCGGGTGGATCTCCGGTCTATTACAGCCATTTGTGAAGCTTTTACACTTGGTCTGTGCAGTTGAGGGGTATCACTGAGCCAGACAGCGATGCTCCCACACTAGTCGCTTCTACTCACGCCTGTCCGCATCCTGAGAGGCTGTTTGCCACCATTCAAATGAGACTTCCAGAAGACACCTTGTCTTCAGAAAATATCACCTTGTCAATAAATTTGCATTTCATATGCGGCAGAATTATACCAGGAGGTGTCTTTAAGAATGGTGTTCTTAAGGCATGGCCTTTCCAACTGTTTACGATTCACACAGCTTTGTCTTCAAGGCATCTCTGCAGCTCCCTCCACACATGTCCCACTGGCTCAAAGTAGCTCCCATTGCTGCCACAAGGTTCAGGAGGAGACAGGTGAGATCCCTCTGATCCCAGAAAGGCAAGAGATAAGACAATTTTCCCTCCTGGAGAGGAGCTGTGGACTTGCCCAGGGACGAGGCCTGGAGTAAATGTTACATGAAAGAATGCATGGCTGAAAGAAAGCCAGGATGGCAGGACAGTGAAAAACTGAGCTGGTGATGAGAGGACTCGGGATTCCCGGAGCAGGAGGAAGACAAGTAAAGATACGGTGACAAACACATGATGGAGCTTCTGCCTGAGTTCCTGCCAGCAGGTTTTACTGTGTTGGCCCTCAATTCAAGAAACACCAATTAAAACAGGTGGCCATTAGGGACTTCCCTGGTTGTCCAGGGGATAAGAAGCCACACTTCCAATGCAGGGGATCCGGGTTCAGTCCCTGGTGGGGCAACTAGATCCCACACACGGCAACTAAGACCAGGCACAGCCAAATAAATCATAAAAAATAAAATATTTAAATAAATAGGTGGCCCTTAGAACCAATTATTTCTTCCATGGACTCTGATATAAGCTTCAACACATCCTATAAGCGAGGGCTTTCGGGAACGTATAAGGATTAGAAGCAAGACCATGAGAAAGTGAAAGTGTTAGTTGCGCAGTCATGTCTGAATCTTTGCGACCCCACAGACTGCAGCCCACCAGGCTCCTCTGTCCATGGGATTCTCCAGGCAAGAATACTGGAGTGGGTAGCCAGGAAGAGGATCTTCCTGACCCAGGTAGTGAACCTGGGTTTCCTGCATTGCAGGCATATTCTTTACCATCTGAGCCACCAGGGAAGCCTAAGACCGTGAAAGTGAAAGTTGCTCAGTTGTGTCCGACTCTTTGTGACCCCATGGACTATATGGTCCACAGAATTCTCCAGGCCAGAATACCGGAGTGGGTAGCCTATCCCTTCTCCAACGGATCTCCCCAACCCAGGAATCTATTGGAGTCTCCTGCATTGCAGACAGATTCTTTACCATCTGTCTAAGACAGATGGAACTCTAAGACAATGAGAAGAAGGCAATAAATTATTGCCATTGGTCAAGGGTACCTGGCACCTTTCTAACAAATTCATTTTTACTCACGGGCAGCCTCAAAGCTCTCCTGAAGTTTCTCCATTGCCTGTGATACGGTTGACTCAGATATAAACACCTTGAACAGGTGGCATCTGAGTATCCACACAGCTGTTACTCAGGACGGTTCCCTCTGATCACATCCTTCGTACCAGCAGCCCACCCTGCAGGGCCACGGGCTCTCATGCTCTCCATCTGAGAGCAGGAAGGTGGAGAGAGTGATCTGAGGAGAGCCCGGTGTCGAAAAATCCATATCGACATTTTGATCATAGGCAGCGTGGGACCGAAAGTTTTTGAACAACAAACCATTTGAGAGTGTGTAACACGCTTGTGAAAATATTCAAGGCATAATTAGATAAATAACAGATCCAGTGTCTATTTTTACTTTGCCTTGATGAGAAGCTTTGCAGGAGAGACTGTTGGTAGTTAATTCTCCTTAACAACAATCTGTGTAATCACAAACCCCAATTAGCCGTGCCTGTTCTCTACGATACAAACTATTTCCTTAGCGCTTCACATCACTACTTTGTAATTAGCTTTCATCTACACGAGCTTTGACTAAAAAAATATAAAAGAGTGTAAGTGATTGTACTGCCACTCAGTATTCTGAGAAATAATCGCCTGCGATTTCAATCAGATTAATTTTATCACCCGTATTAAGGAAAATTACCTCCCTCTTCACTCTCTACAGCTGAGGGCTATTTCATTTCCTGAGATGTTCATAAAAGCATAATATAAAGCAATCTGTAATTGTAAATATCCTTCCCTAATAACTTTGAGATATTTCCTTAATACATCTCTACATTTGGAGTTTCCGTTCCATAAAATACAGTAACAAGTGCTCTATTATGTTTTAAGTGTGCGCTGTTAAGCCGGACAACTCAGCGCTGTCCTTCCTGTTTTTACATAGGGTTATATTTAACTTGCAGATAATGGGAACAAGGTTTAAAAGTGATGGAGCGGAATAATGGCGTTACAGCAATAATATATCTTGCCTTTGTGAGGAATAGAACTTTACAGCCCTATTTCAGGTCAGCCGACACTGATGCCATTTTTCACAGCCTGACAACTTTCACCTTCACCCAAACTCCTGATATGTTCTCAACACCCTTTCCAGCCAGGACACAGAGGTCTCTTTGCTATGGGTGTCCTTCCTTGTGAACCTCTTCAGAGAAGAACAGAAAAAAAAAGAAGAAGAAGAAAAAGAAAAAAAAGACTGTACAGGGTGGTCTGGGATTCTCAAGGCATCCAGAGTTCCCACAAGCATCAATGCAAAGGGTTGAGAGCTTCCTCTGAGAGTGAGTGATCACAGGGAAGGTTTCAGCCCCAGATGGGCAGGGAGCTGGAACCTTCCTGCCAGACTGAGTGCATCATGGCCCTTGACCCAGCCAACCCGGGCAGGACTGCTGTTCTGATAAGGTGGCGGGCGGCCTTCTATGTGGCATTGAACACCATACTGTGGCCCACTGACTCCCCGACAAGAACAATTTATTAGGTGGGTCGTTCCATCAGAGTTGTACCTGCAAGGGGGACTTTAGAAGGATTCCGGATTCTCAGCTCAAAAGCATGTCAAAGCCCCACATCTGGGAACCCTGGGGGAGGGGGGAACTCTCCTTGAAACCTTGCTGATCATATTAAAATATATTTTGTATCCTGGGCCACCGATCCATATGTTCACGCATAAGAAGTCTACCAGCATCGAAGACTAGGCATACCTAGCCCATACTGCACAACTATCTATATCTGTCCTGGTGGGCTCAGGTCATTTGAATTTGATAAAGACTGCGGGGGGCAGGCTGGTGCAGAAAGGAAGTCGCATTGCTCTGTGCAGTGGACCTTGAATTGCTCTCATACAGGCAGGCCCCATAGGGAAATGAAGTGCTCAGATGCCTTTAATCTGCTCCCCTGCAGCAAACACAGTGGCGTCTGCCAGCTCGGCTCAAAAGTGCTCTCCCTTGCTTAATATTCTTCAGGCCTCTCTGTCTCCTGGCAGGTTTGCAAAGGTTTTTTTCCCTGCAAAATAATGTAGTGCGAACCAAAACTTGGGATTCGAAATGCGAAGGGAAAGACAAGGATCCATGTGTTCTCTTCTCAGTCTTCTGATGCAAGAGAGGGCACGACAGAGGCAGGCACTTGGGCGCGGGAGCGTGCCTGATGAGAAACATCCACAGCCCCCATGCGCCACGTTGCGACTTTTTTCTGACCCCAACTCCTGGCACAGGGATGATTTGGAGCAGCAGCTGTGATGTGAGGCAGCCTGTGACCTGCCACTATGTCTGAAGACACAGCCTCCCAGGATGTGAGCGGTGACACAAAACTGAGACCCTGCAAATTAATTAGCCTTCCTCGGTTTATCCCCCTTGCTGTCTGCAAAGTCAAAAGAGGGTTTAACACATGCTCTTGCCTTGCATGTTTTAATCCTTCCATCAAGACATAAGACCCTTGAGAACATGAAGATGTCATCTGCTGTTAGGAAGAAGGTTTGCATGTGCAATGGCACCCCACTCCAGTACTCGTGCTTGGAAAATCCCATGGACCGAGGAGCCTGTTAGGCTGCAATCCATGGGGTCACTAAGAGTCGGACACAACTGAGCGACTTCACTTTCACTTTTCACTTTCATGCATTGGAGAAGGAAACGGCAACCCACTCCAGTGTTCTTGCCTGGAGAATCCCAGGGATGGCGGAGCCTGGTGGGCTGCCGTCTATGGGGTCACACAGAGTTGGACACGACTGAAGTGACTTAGCATAGCATAGCATAAGTTGCTTCAGTCGTGTCCAACTCTTTGTGACATCATAGATCACCGTAGCCTGCCAGGCTCTTCTGTCCATGAGATTCTCCAGGCAAGAATACTGGAGTGGGTTGCCATGCCCCACTCCAGGGGATCTTCCCGACACAGGGATCGAACCTGTGTCTCCTGCATTGGCAGGCGGGTTCTTTACCACTGAGCTACCTGGGAAGACTTTACACCACATTAGGGTCTACAGTAAACATCTGACCCCGACAAAGGAAGCTCTGATTTATGATATCTAATGATGTAAGTTATAGTTGCTGGGGGAAGGAGGGGGGAAGGGATAGTTAGGGAGTTTGGGAAGGACATGTACACACTGCTATATTTAGAATGGATAACCAACAAGGACCTGTGCTCTACTCAATGTTAAATGGCAGCCTGGAGGGGAGGGGAGTCTGGGGGACAATGGATACAGGTGTATGTATGGTTTAGTCCCTTTTCTGTCCACCCGAAACTATCACAACACTGTTAAGCAGCTATACCTCAATACAAAATAAAAGTTTAAAAGAAATAAAGATGTTAAATTCTACTCTAAATTATTAATGATATCTCCCAACATTGCAGAAGTTAACAGATTATTGCAGGTGGACTAAGTTTGGGCCAACAGTTAGGGACAAAGTGTGTGTGTACATAGGGAAGAATACACAGCGTACCAGGGGATGGTTCAGAAAGAAAATGTTTGTGTTGAATACCTCTCAGCAGGCATTTGTAAGGAAAGTCATCTCCTGGAGGAAGAGGGATCTCTTGCCATTTTCCTTGAAGTTATAAGGCATAAGGAAAAGGCAGCAGGCGTATAAACTGGTGGCGACCATGACGTATGGTCACACAAGTGAAGCAGATCAGCTCAGGGCAGCGATGATCAAGGAAACACGCGTCAGGCTCGGTTCATCCTCCCAAACCATCCTGTTGGGTGGACTCACTTAGGATAAGTTTAACTCTTCTTTGCTTGTATGGAGACTAAATTACTCAGTTAATTAAAGATTTTTCTCTCACCATGTAGGAAAATTACCTTGGGAAAAAGTTTTCATTTACATATCAAAATATTTCTTAACCTGTGAATTTCAGAAGCTAGTAAAGGACAGTTTGGTTTTGAATTATCGCTCTTTTTTGGAGGGCCTTGACCACTCTTGGCTTCCAAGATCTTAATTCCTTGACCAGAGATGGAAACTGTGCCCCTGTGCAGTAGAAGCACAGAGTTCTTACCACTGGATCAGCATGGGATTCTCTAGAAGCATCACCTTTAAACTGAGCTTCAAAGAGTTATGACAGTTCATTTCAGAATGCATTCATTCCTTACACATTGACTTTAATTGAACATTTACTATATGAACACTTACTATATATTGGATATGAGTCTAAGAACTGACTGTTAGAGGGAAGGTCTTGCTTAAGACAGTTAATTCATATTCCAAAACAATTTCTTTGTTTTTCTTTTTTTTTTCCACTTAGCCACTGTTGCAAAAGTAACCAACTTGAGGAAGAGCTGCAAAGACTGAAAACTATGCAAACTTTTTACAAATTTCTATTCACATCACCAAGAACTACTCCCTAGAGAGGATAAGAGTGTGGAATTTCACCCAACCCAGCAGATGTAAAACCTGCACTTTTTAATAATAAAAGTAATGGGAATTAGAAAGATCTATGACCAACCTAGATAGCATATTCAAAAGCAGAGACATCACTTTGCCAACAAAGGTTCGCCTAGTCAAGGCTACGGTCTTTCCTGTGGTCATGTATGGATGTGAGAGATGGACTGTGAAGAAGGCTGAGCACCGAAGAATTGATGCTTTTGAACTGTGGTGTTGGAGAAGACTCTTGAGAGTCCCTTGGACTGCAAGGAGATCCAAGCAGTCCATTCTGAAGGAGATCAACCCTGGGATTTCTTTGGAAGGAATGATGCTAAAGCTGAAACTCCAGTATTTTGGCCACCTCATGCAAAGGGTTGACTCATTGGAGAAGACTCTGATGCTGGGAGGGATTGGGGGCAGGAGGAGAAGGGGACGACAGAGGATGAGATGACTGGATGGCATCACTGACTCGATGGATGTGAGTCGGAGTGACCTCCGGGAGTTGGTGATGGACAGGGAGGCCTGGCATGCTGCGGTTCATGGGGTCGCAAAGAGTTGGAAATGACTGAGTGACTGATCTGATCTGATGCTGATTCATGGAGAAGGAAATGGCAACCCACTCCAGTACTCTTGCCTGGAAAATCCCATGGACGCAGGAGCCTGGTAGGCTGCAGTCCATGGGGTCGCTAAGGGTCGGACACGACTGAAGCAACTTCACTTTCACTTCACGTGCTGATTCAAGTTATTAAGAAAAGACAAAAATGTATCACTTTTGTTTTTGAGTGATAGCACTCAGTGTTGTTTTTTATCACTGGAGGTGTTAGTATTTTTACACACTTCAGAAAGGATTGTGGAAATAATGAAGGCTTTTTTAAAACAAACTTGAATAAAATTAAATTAAATTTAAAACAAAAACTTTCAAAAAAAACTTGAAATTTTCATTTACATTGAGAGTCCAAAACAAGGTACTGGTAGGAGCCGGCCCTCTAATGAGATTTTTTTTTTCCCTCTCTTGATGAAAGTGAAAGAGGAGAGTGAAAAAGTAGGCTTAAAACTCAACATTCAAAAAACTAAGATCATGGCATCCAGTCCCATCACTTCATGACAAATAGATGGGGAAACAATGGAAACTGAGAGACTTTATTTTGGGGGGCTCCAAAATCATGCAGCCATGAAATTAAAAGAGGCTTGCTTCTTTGAAGAAAAGCTATGACCAACCTAGACAGCATATAGAAAAGCATAGACATTGCTGACAAAGGTCTGTCTAGTCAAAGCTATGGTTTTTCCAGTAGTCTCATATGGATGTGAGAGCTGGACTATAAAGAAAGCTGAGTGCAGAAGAATTGATGCTTTTGAACTGTGGTGCTAGATAAGACTCTTGAGAGTCCCTTGGACAGCAAGAAGATCAAACTAGGTAATCCTAAAGGAAATCAGTCCTGAATATTCATTGGAAGGACTGATGTGGAAGCTGAAACTCCAATACTTAGGCCACCTGATGCGAAGAACTGACTCATTGGAAAAGACCCTGATGCTGGGAAAGATTGAAGACAAGAGGAGAAGGGGACAACAGAGGATGAGATGGTTGGATGGCATCATCAACTCAATTGACATGAGTTTCAGCAAGCTCCAGGAGTTGGTGATGGACAGGGAAGCCTGGAGTGCTGCAGTCCATGGGGTCGCAAAGAGTCAGACACGAAACTAAGCAACTGAACGGATGATAATGACTCAGTGACACAGGAAATCAACCCTGAATGTTCATTGGAAGGACTAATGCCGAAGCTGAAGCTCCAATACTTTGGCCACCTGATGTGAAGAGCTGACTCATTTGAAAAGACCCTGATGCTGGGAAAGATTGAGGGCAGGAAGAGAAGGGGACGAGAGGATAAGACAGCAGGAGGGCATCACCAACTCAGTCGATGTGAGTGAGCAAACTCCGGGAGACACTGCAGGACAGGGAAGCCTGTGTGCTGCAGTCCATGGGGTGGGACGGAATCAGATATGATTGAGTGACTGAACAGCAACAACAAATATCCAGTCCATGACAAGGGAATTGTACTAAAATATATGGCTCAAGTGAGATCATGCAACAACTGTTCTAATTATGTTAGACATCATCAGAAATCAGAGATGAAGGAGTGGGATGGGACAATGGTGAAGAGGCTTAACTGTAACCCGTGGTTGAAGGATTGTAGCTGCTTCTTTGGACATTTGTGCTGAACATCAGACAAGGAGGAGCACACATCCACGGGCTCCTGGTGCCTCCAGCCCCGCATCCCCTACAGGGTGAACGCTTAGGGGAGATCTTCCCGTCCTTCTTGAAACAGGATGAACCATGGTGCTATTTGTTCACTTTATTTTTTTCTGAAGACTTCCTCTTTCCCAGGCTTCATTTAAACAAAACCACATGGAATTTTGACTCACCTAAAGCCAGACATCCTGGAATGTGAAGTCAAGTGGGCCTTAGAAAGCATCTCTATGAACAAAACTAGTGGAGGTGATGGAATTCCAATTGAGCTCTTTCAAATCCTGAAGGATGATGCTGTGAAAGTGCTGCACTCCATAGGCCAGCAAATTTGGAAAACTCAGCAGTGGCCACAGGATTGGAAAAGGTCAGTTTTCATTCCAATCCCAAAGAAAGGCAATGCCAAAGAATGCTCAGACTATCACACAATTGCACTCATCTCACACACTTGTAAAGTAATGCTCAAAATTCTCCAAGCTAGGCTTCAGCAATATGTGAACCGTGAACTTCCAGAAGTTCAAGCTGGTTTTAGAAAAGGCAGAGGAACCAGAGATCAAATTGCCAACATCCGCTGGATCATGGAAAAAGCAAGAGAGTTCCAGAAAAACATCTATTTCTGCTTTATTGACTATGCCAAAGCCTTTGACTGTGTGGATCACAATCAACTGTGGAAAATTCTGAAAGAGATGGGAATACCAGACCACCTGACCGGCCTCTTGAGAAATCTGTATGCAGGTCAGGAAGCAACAGTTAGAACTGGACATGGAACAACAGACTGGTTCCAAATAGGAAAAGGAGTACATCAAGGCTGTATATTGTCACCCTGCTTATTTAACTTCTATGCAGAGTACATCATGAGAAACGCTGGACTGGAAGAAGCACAGCTGGAATCAAGATTGCCAGAAGAAATATCAATAACCTCAGATATGCAGATGATACCACCCTTATGGCAGAAAGTGAAGAGGAACTCAAAAGCCTCTTGATGAAAGTGAAAGAGGAGAGTGAAAAAGTTGGCTTAAAGCTCAACATTCAGAAAACGAAGATCATGGCATCCGGTCCCATCACTTCATGGAAAATAGATGGGGAAACAGTGGAAACAGTGTCAGACTTTAATTTTTTGGGCTCCATGATCACTGCAGATAGTTATTGCAGCCAGGAAATTAGAAGATGCTTACTCCTTGGAGGGAAAGTTATAACCAACCTAGATAGCATATTCAAAAGCAGAGACATTACTTTGCCAACAAAGGTCTGTCTAGTCAAGGCTATGGTTTTTCCAGGAGTCATGGATGTGAGAGTTGGACTGTGAAGAAAGCTGAGCCTGAAGAATTGATGCTTTTGAACTGTAGTGTTTTTTTTAAATACTGTTTTATTAAGGTGTAATTGGCATACAATGAACTGTGCATACTCAAAGTGAACAGAGAGTAGTTGACACCTGTGAAACCATCACCACCATCAAGATAATGAATAAATCTACCATCTCTCAAAGCTTCTTTGTGTTCCTTGGGGATTCCTCCTTCATTCCTCAGGAACCTCCACCACTGATCTGCCTGCTGTCACTATGGATCAGTTTTTACACTTCCTAGAGTTTTTGTTTTTTTTTAATTTTATTTAACTTTACAATGTTGTATTGGTTTTGCCATATATCAAAATGAATCTGCCACAGGTATACATGTGTTCCCCATCCTGAACCCTCCTCCCTCCTCCCTCCCCATACCATCCCTCTGGGTCGTCCCAGTGCACCAGCCCCAAGCATCCAGTATCGTGCATCGAACCTGGAGTGGCAACTCATTTCATATATGATGTTATACATGTTTCAATGCCATTCTCCCAAATCATCCCACCCTCTCCCTCTCCCAGAGTCCAAAAGACTGTTCTATACATCAGTGTCTCTTTTGCTGTCTCGTATACAGGGTTATTGTTACCATCTTTCTAAATTCCATATATATGCATTAGTACACTGTATTGGTGTTTTTCTTTCTGGCTTACTTCACTCTGTTGGAGAAGACTCTTGAGAGTCCCTTGGACTGCAAGGAGATCCAACCAGTCCATTCTAAAGGAGATCAGTCCTGGGTGTTCTTTGGAAGGAATAATGCTGAAGCTGAAACTCCCGTACTTTGGCCACCTCATGGGAAGAATTGACTCATTGGAAAAGACTCTGATGCTGGAAGGGATTGGGGGCAGGAGGAGAAGGGGACGACAGAGGATGAGATGGCTGGATAGCATTACCAACTCGATGGACTTGAGTTTGAGTGAACTCCGGGAGTTAGTGATGGACAGGAAGGCCTGGCGTGCTGCAATTCATGGGGTCGCAGAGAGTCGGACATGACTGAGCGACTGAACTGAATTGAACTGAAGGAGGAAAGCCCAAGTGAACTACCCAAGCTCTAAGAAGGGGTCTGCCCTCTCTGGTCCTCTGCCTGCTATAGTGATGAGCAGACATATAGCAACACTCACATATTTTTGTGGAATGAGCTTAAGAATAAAGAGATAGGGGAGGAGAATTTGGGGGAGAATGGATATATGTACAGCTGAGTCCCTCAGCTGTACTGCTGAAACTACCATAGCATTGTTAATCAGCTGTGTGTGTGTGTGTGTGTGTGTATGTGTGTGTGTTCGTTGCTCAGTCATATCTTGACTCTGTGACCCCATGGACTGTAGCCCGCCAGGCTCCTCTGTCCATGAAATTCTCCAAGCAAGAATATTGGAGTGGGTTGCCATTTCCTCCTCCAGGGGATCTTCCTGACCCAGGGATCAATCCCAAGTCTCCCAAAGTGCAGGCAGATTCTTTACTATCTGAGCCACTGGGAAGTCTATAATCAGCTATATCCCAACAGAAAATTAAAAAATAAAAATTTTTTAAGAAAATAACAAAGAAAAAAGAGATAACTTTACTGTGTACACAAACACTTCAAATATCTCCCAGCTGAATTGTTTTAGGCAGGATAACGCTCGATACTGTTGTGTTTTGTTTTGCTTGTCTGTTTGTTCTGTTTTTAGCTTTGTTTTTCCTCTTAGTGATTGCTCTAGCACCTAAAATATGCATCTTTAACTTAGAGTTTATTTACCTTAAATTAATACTATATCATGACACACTATGATACTATATCATCTGTTTTAATATAATACAATACTATATGATCATACACAAACACTCCTCTTGATTTTTAGTTTTAAAACTACATTAACTTATCTGAGTCTACCAATATGGCTTTTTGGAAAATTTTTTTTTAAAAATTTTTTTTGGGGTTTTCCCGGGTGGCTCGGTGGTAAAAAACATCCCTCCCATTGTAGGTTGGCCTGGGTTAGGAAAATCCCCTGGAGAAGGAGAGGGCCCCCGTTTCTCCCGAGAATATTTATAAAAAGAGGGGGGTGGGGGGCGACCCCCGGAGAATAAAAAAAAAGACGGAGGAATAATTTTTTTTTTTATTTTTTTTTTTAATTTTATGTTTTTTTTTTGGGTGGAGGTAAGGTTTAAGGTGAAGGAAAAAGAAAACCATTTTTTTTACCCACCCCCCCAAACAACAAAAAATAAACCCCCCCCCCCACACAAAAAAACAATTACCCCCCTCAACACTAATAAAAAAATTTTTGGGAAGGTTCGTCTAAAAAAAAAAGTAAAATAATAAAATAAAAAATTATTTTTATAATTTAATTAAAAAATCAATTAATCTACCGATGAATCGTGATCCAACCCATGGAGCAGGCCCGTGGACAGAGTAAAAAAAAAAAAAAAAAAAAAAAAAGATGGCGAAGGATTAGGACGGGGAATACGCTTTCTCCTCCACAAATTCATCAGTGGGACATCTGGGCGCCGAGTAAATACCACAAACAGCTTCGGAGTGCTGGCGGAGGACGTCGGACACCCAGAAAAGCAACTCACTGCCTTCTAAAGGAGGTAGGAAAGAATATAGAAGCCAGAGAGAGACAAAGAGGGAGGGGCGGACCTCTGTCCGGGGAAGGGAGTCTCAAAAAGAGAAGTTTCCAAACACCAGGAAACACTCTCCCTGCGGAATCTGCGCCGAACCTGGGAAACACGGAGACTATCATAACAGGGAGGAGAACAGTTGAGCAATTAGAACCCACAGACTGCGGGCCCTGCGGTAACTTCCGCAGCGGAAAAGCACCGCTGCAAACGCCCGCATCTGCCATTGGGGAGCCGGGGCTGGGCAGGGAGACGCCTTGGCCGTTCCCACGCGGGACGCTCCGCTGCCGGCGCTCCCCAGAGGGACGCTCCCCCGCGGGACTCTCCCCCACTGGACGCTCCCCCGCCGGCCACTCCCGCGCAGGTGTGCCCCCGCCCGCTGTGCCGGCGGCTCCCACGAGGGCCACCCCATCCCCTCCCCCACCCGCCCGCCCGCCATTCCCGTCGCCGACCCCTCCCCCTCTGCGGGCCTCAGCGCAGACTTCGTTTGCCTGATTGTCTGGAGTGCTGCCTAACTGGAGTAGTTTGGGCCGGCAATCCAGATTGTGCAGCGCCGACCACACGAGTGGCGGGCCTTGGCCCAGAACACCGCCGAACCGTGCACAGAACAAAGAACTATACAGAACAACCACAGAGAAAGGGGCCTATAGATCTTGAGAAATTTAAGCCGGAACAAGGAACTAGCTGAAAATGAACTGAACCCACAACAAT
Organism: Tragelaphus eurycerus; assembly: GCA_935064755.1. Lineage (NCBI taxonomy): Eukaryota > Metazoa > Chordata > Mammalia > Artiodactyla > Bovidae > Tragelaphus > Tragelaphus eurycerus. The sequence continues at coordinate 29,948,635 of CAKXYN010000016.1, forward strand.
AATAGAGAAACTCTTATATATATTGTTACTATTTTTCCCATCATTATTTCCTTTTTTTTTTCTTTTCTTTTTTTAATATATATATATTTTTTAAATTTTTATTATTTTTTAATTGGAAAAAGGAAAACAAAAATTTTTTTTCCCTTTTAATTTTTTTTTTTTGTTGTTGTTTGTTTTGTTTCTTTTATTTTTTTATTATTATTATTATTTTTATCCTCTAGTACTTCTTTAATCTCCACGTTTAGATATAACTTTTGCGACCCTGTTTTTTTTTTTTTTTTTTTCCTTTTTCCTTTTTGTCCTTTGCTTTTTTCCTTTCCTTTTTTCTTTTCTTTAATGATTACTGACTAGATCTGTCTCTCTCCTTCACACTCCCTCCTTTTATCCTCCTGACCACCTCTGTCTCCTTCCTCCCTTTTTCCTTCTATGTATAATTCCGTGAACATCTCTGAGCAGTCCAGTTGTGGAATGCATTATAGAAGAAGAAGTTTTTGAGACTACTGTAAAAATAAGACCAATAACTGGAACCAGGAGGCTTAAGTCCATACCCTGATCCCATGAAACACTAATTGACAGGAGCTCATTAAAAGCCTCCATACCTACTCTGAAACCAAGCATCACACAAAGACCAGCAAGTTCCACAACAAGACATACCAAGCAAATTCTCCAGAAAAACAAGAACACAGCCTGAGCTCCAATACACAGGCTACACAAAGCGACCCCAAAAGCATAGACATCTCATAACTCACTACTAGACACTCCACTGCACCCCAGAGAAAAGAAATCCAGCTCCACCCACCAGAACACCGATACAAGCTTCCATAAACAAGAAACCTCGACAAGCCACCGGTACAAACCCACATATAGTGCAGAAACGCCACAATAAAGAGAACTCCACAGACTACCAGAATACAGTAAAGACGCCCCAAACTTAGCAATTTAAACAAGATGAAAAGACAGAAGAATTCCCAGCAGGTAAAGGAACAGGATAAAAGCCCACCAAACCAAACAAAAGAGGAAGAAATAGCGAACCTACCTGATAAAGAATTCCAAATAATGATCGTGAAATTAATCCAAAATCTGGAAAGCAAAATGGAATCATGGATAAATAGTCTGGAAAAAAGCATTGAGAAGATGCAAGAAAGATTTAACAAGGACCTAGAAGAAATAAAAAAGAATCAACATATAATGAATAATGCAATAAATGAGATCCAAAACACTCTGGAGGCAACAAATAGTAGAATAACAGAGGCAGAAGATAGAATTAGCGAATTAGAAGATAGAATGGCAGAATTAAAGGAATCAGAGGAGAAAAAAGAAAAACGAATTAAAAGAAATGAGGACAATCTCAGAGACCTCCAGGACAATATTAAACGTTACAATATTAGAATCATAGGAGTCCCAGAAGAAGAAGACAAAAAGAAAGACCATGAGAAGATACTAGAGGAGATAATAGTTGAAAACTTCCCTAAAATGGGGAAGGAAATAATCACTCAAGTCCAAGAAACCCAGAGAGTCCCAAATAGGATAAACCCAAGACGAAACACCCCAAGACACATATTAATCAAATTAACAAAGATTAAACACAAAGAACAAATATTAAAAGCAGCAAGGGAAAAACAACAAATAACACACAAGGGAATTCCCATAAGGATAACAGCTGATCTTTCAATAGAAACTCTCCAAGCCAGGAGGGAATGGCAAGACATACTTAAAGTGATGAAAGAAAAGAACCTACAGCCCAGATTATTGTACCCAGCAAGGATCTCATTCAAATATGAAGGAGAAATCAAAACCTTTACAGACAAGCAAAAGCTGAGAGAATTCAGCACCACCAAACCAGCTCTCCAACAAATACTAAAGGACATTCTCTAGACAGGAAACACAAAAAGGATATATAAATTCAAACCCAAAACAACAAAGTAAATGGCAACGGGATCATATTTATCATTAATTACCTTAAATGTAAATGGGTTGAATGCCCCAACCAAAAGACAGAGACTGGCTGAATGGATACAAAAACAAGACCCCTCCATATGAATGAAACTAGAACACTTTCTAACACCATACACAAAAATAAACTCAAAATGGATTAAAGAGCTAAATGTAAGACCAGAAACCATAAAACTCCTAGAGGAAAACATAGGCAAAACACTCTCTGACTTACATCACAGCAGGATCCTCTATGACCCACCTCCCAGAATATTGGAAATAAAATCAAAAATGAACAAATGGGACCTAATCAAACTTAAAAGCTTTTGCACAACAAAGGAAACTATAAGCAAGGTGAAAAGACAGCCTTCAGAATGGGAGAAAATAATAGCAAATGAAGCAACTGACAAACAACTAATCTCAAAAATATACAAGCAACTTCTACAGCTCAATTCCAGAAAAATAAATGACCCAATCAAAAAATGGGCCAAAGAACTCAATAGACATTTCTCCAAAGAAGACATACAGATGGCTAACAAACACATGAAAAGATGCTCAATATCACTCATTATCAGAGAAATGCAAATCAAAACCACTATGAGATACCATTTCACGCCAATCAGTATGGCTGCTATCCAAAAGTCCACAAGCAATAAATGCTGGAGAGGGTGCGGAGAGAAGGGAACCTTTTTGCATTTTTGGTGGGAATGAAAATTATTACAGCCATTTTGGAGAACGTTTTGGAAATTCCTAAAAAAAAGAGAATTAAAATATCTTATTGAACAACCACCCCACTGCCGGGGAAAAAAAAAAAAAAAAAAAAAAAAAAAAAAAAAACCCTTCCCCCCATTTTTCAAAACAGCACTTTTGCAAGAAGAAGAAAAAAGAAAGAAACAAGATGAACACCCACAAAAGAATGGATGAAGAAGCTGTTGTACATATACAAAATGTAATAATACTCAGCCAATAAAAAAAAAATATTTGAATGAGTTCGGAGGGGGGGGGGGGAGGGGGCGCGTATAAAAAAGAGAAAGAAAAAAAAAAAAAAAAACACAAATACAGTATACTAACGCATATATATGGAATTTAGAAAGATGGTAAAAAATAACCCTATTTACGAGACAACAAAAGAGACACTGATGTATAGACCAGACTTTTGGACTCTGGGACCAGGAGAGGGTGAGATGATTGGGGAGAATAGCATTGAAATATGTATAATATTATATCTGAAATGTATTAATTGTTCAAACTAAACACTATCATGTTACAATTTGTTCATACTAGATGTTTGTAATGTTTCTGATAATCAATAAAAGAGATTCTTGATTAAAAAAAAAAAAAAAAAAAAAAAGAAAATAAATTCACAAGAGAACCTAAAATCTTTTGACCTAAAGGAGGATTAATAGCCTGAGAAGCTCTTATGATGAGTGCTATTTGTTGTTTAGTAGCTAAGTCATGTCCAACTCTTCTGCATGGAAAGTCCTTATTACAGGAGATGATCAGTTATTTGACTGTTACCTGACATTCCTGATGTATAGTGTTAAAACAACACCGAAACCCAGTACCGAGAACTCACAGAATGATTAATTTTGACCCAAATCCCCTCATCTGAAAGGATTAAATAAGACTGAAAGTGAAGTCGCTCAGTCATGTCCCACTCTTTGCTACCCCATGGACTGTAGCCTACTAGGCTCCTCCATCCATGGGATTTTATGGGCACCATGAGAGGTGCCATTTCCCTCTCCAGATCTTCCCAAACCAGGGATTGAACCCAGATCTCCTGCATTGTAGGCACCAGACACTTTACCATCTGAGCCACCAGGGAGGATAAATAAGACTGAAACCTTTTCAGATGCAAGCACCCGATTTACTAATGATTTGTACCTATACGCAAATCAAATTATTTGCACTATTTCTGGAAATGTTACCAGTCAAGAGGGAAATCTTCCATTCATCAAACCCACTTAAATCCATTTGAAACCCTTTTTGAGGGGCATTAACAAGATTTAGCTGTTTAAGGAGAGGGCTAGGCCATTCGGCCACAATTATTTATAAGTATTACACATGCTTCTGGTTTCCCCTTCATTTACTAGCATGAAGCCCAGGACCTCTCAGGTACAGAGTCCATCGTAGGTTTGACACTGGCCTCGGTTGTTTTTTTCAGCAAAGATTCTGGCATCAAAAGAGCCCAGACCACTTACTCTTTCAAGAGACATATATGATTCAGTTCAGTTCAGTAGCTCAGTGGTGTCTGACTCTTTGCGACTCCATGGACTGCAGCACATCAGGCCTCCCTGTCTATCACCAACTCCTGGAGTTTACCCAAACTCATGTCCATTGAGTCGGTGACGCAATCCAACCATCTCATCCTCTGTCGTCCCCTTCTCCTGCCCTCAATTTTTCCCAGCATCAGGGTCTTTTCACCTGAGTCAGCTCTTTGCATCAGGTGGCCAAAGTATTGGAGTTTCAGCTTCCACATCAGTCCTTCCAATGAACACCCAGGACTAATCTCCTTTAGGAAGGACTGGTTGGATCTCCTTGCAGTTAAGGGACTCTCAAAAGTCTTCTCCAATACCACAGTTCAAAAGCATCAATTCTTCAGCGCTCAACTTTCTTCACAGTCCAACTCTCACATCCATACATGACTCTTGGAAAAACCATAGCCTTGACTAGACGGACCTTTGTTGGCAAAGTAATGTCTCTGCTTTTTAATATGCTATCTAGATTGGTCATAACTTTCCTTCCATGGAGTAAGCGTCTTTCAATTTCATGGCTGCAGTCACCATCTGCAGTGATTTTGGAGCCCCAAAAAATAAAGTCTGACACTGTTTCCCCATCTATTTCCCATGAAGTGATGGGACCAGATGCCATGATCTTCGTTTTCTGAATGTTGAGCTTTTTTTTTTTTTCTTTTTTATTATTTTTTTTTATTTTGCTTAACTTTACAATATTGTATTGCTTTTACTATACATCGAGATGGATCCGCCACCAGAATACACATGTTCCCCATTCTGAACCCTCCTTCCTCCCCCCTTCCCACACCATCCCTCCAGGTCATCCCAGTGCTCCAGTCCCAGGCATCTGTTATAGGGCATCGTACCTGGACTGACTCGTTTCAGATATGATATTATACATATTTCAATGCTATTCTCCCCAATCATCCCACCCTCTCCCGGTCCCAGAGTCCAAAAGTCTGTTCTATACATCAGTGTCTCTTTTGCTGTCTCATAAGCAGGGTGATTGTTACCATCTTTCTAAATTCCATATATATGCGTTAGTATACTGTATTTGTGTTTTTCTTTCTGGCTTACTTCACTCTGTATAATAGGCTCCAGTTCCATCCACCTCATTAGAACTGATTCAAATGTATTCTTTTTAATGGCTGAGTAATACTCCATTGTGTATATGTACCACAGCTTGCTTATCCATTCATCTATGGATGGACATCTAGGTTGCTTCCACGTCCTGGCTATTGTAAACAGTGCTGCTATGAACATTGGGGTACACGTGTCTCTTTCAATTCTGGATTTCTCAGTGTGTTTGCCCAGCAGTGGGATTGCTGGATCATAAGGCAGTTCTATTCCCAGTTGCTTTAAGCCAACTTTTTCACTCTCCTCTTTCACTTTCATCAAGAGGCTTTTGAGTTCCTCTTCACTTTCTGCCATAAGGGTGGTGTCATCTGCATATCTGAGGTGATTGATATTTCTCCCGGCAATCTTGATTCCAGCTGTGCTTCATCCAGCCCAGCATTTCTCATGATGTACTCTGCATAGAAGTTAAATAAGCAGGGTGACAATATACAGCCTTGACGTACTCCTTTCCCTATTTGGAACCAGTCTGTTGTTTCATGTCCAGTTCTAACTGTTGCTTCCTGACCTGCATACGGGAAAGGAATCAAGCAATAAAGTGTCAGCTGAAATTTATAATTTCATGAGTTTGAGTAAGCTCTGGGAGTTGGTGATGGACAGGGAAGCCTAGTGTGCTACAGTCCATGGGATTGGCAAAGAGTCAGACACAACTGAGCGGCTGAACAGAACAGGTACAATGTTAAGGGCCACGATAATTCATTTTAAAAAGCTAGCTGCCATAAACATTTTCTTTCATTTGGCTGTGATCACTTAACAAATAAAAAGCATTTCTGAGCCACAAAAGGGCTTCCCTGGTGGCTCAGATGGTAAAGAATTCACTTGCAATTAGAGAGAACTGTGTTCGATTCCTGGGTTGGGAAGATGGAGGAAGAGGGCAAAAATGATATCTGAGAACTCAGGGGACTGATGCTCAATGAAGTACTTTGTAGAATAGAAATTAATCATTCTGATGAAACTAGGTTTTAGCCTTGTTCACCTGGCCTCTGTTTTATAGCCCCTTTGAGACTCTTTGGGGATAAATGCAACCGCTTCCCCCCATTTAGGCATTAATAGATATACACAGGTAAAGCCGGGAGGGGGCGAAGTGGATGGAGAGGAGGCCAGAGGCGCATGCGCACAGCGCAAGCCAGTCTACCCGCACGCCTGCCATTCCTGGTGATAGAAATCACACGCTTATAGCTGCAGTCTCCCAGTGGACAAGTACAGCACGCCAGCTTCTCATCAGAGAACTGCATTCCCCCCTTTTCCACATTAAACACGGGGTACACTTTGCGAAGTAAACACCCAAGGTCTTGAACCAGTTATTGGGCTCCAGCCTCAACTCTGTTTACTGTCCAGTACAGCCGCCCCTGCTACTGATGGTGGGGAACAGACGTGTGCCTGCGAGGACAGCGAGCCTGGACACGCCGATCACAGCTCTTTGGGGAGGGCAGGCTCAAGATTCCGGACGGAATTAGCTCTGCCAATTGCCTTATTCCATCTGTTCCTAGAGACCCACACACTACAGTCATTAACAGAAAGATTTCCTGTGACATTACAAAAAAGGAACCCAGTGATTTTTTTTTTTAAAAAAAGATGTGTTTTGAAATGGACATCACTCTGAACAAATTGTGCAAACATGCCTGATGCCAGTTCCAGAGCTGACCCTTTGATGTTTTATACTTTTATAAACGTATCCTCCTATTTTCAAGAATATATTTTTTGTTTTTTAATTTTTTATTTTTAATCGGAGGATAATTGCTTTGCATTATTGTGTTGGTTTCTGCCATACATCAACATGAATCAGCCATAGGTATATACATGTCCCCTGCCCCTTGAACCTCATTCCCATTCTCCCAACTCACCCCTCTAGGTCATCATTTAAATTTACTTTTAAACATGCCTTTACCTACTGTGTAGCACATGGAACTCTGCTCAGTGTTATGTGCCAGCCTGGATGGGAGAGGGGTTGGGGGGAAATGGATACATGTATGGCTGAGGCCTTTCACTGTTCACCTGAGACTATCACAACATTGTTAACTGGCTATATATCAATACAAAATATTTTTGGTGTTAAAAAAATTAAAATTAAAAATGTCTTTATACCTAACATGACATGGTCCCTACAGACTGGAGGATTTTTCACGAGGCTGGAATGTTAGGTTGACCTCCCATGCCTAACAGATCCTTTTTTCTCTCCATCATCCTAATTTTAAAGGTGTAAAAAGTCCTGGTTGATCCCCTAGACTGTGTTCTGATCCAGCTTCATCTCTGCTCGCTGTTCTGGCGACCAGGTTGTTGTTTAGTCTCTATGTTGTGTCCAACTCTTGGCAACCCCATGGGCTGTAGCCCACCAGACTCCTCTATTTGATTTCCCAGGCAAGCATACTGGGGTGGGTTGCCATTTCCTTCTCCAGGGGATCTTCTCGACCCAGGGATCAAACCCGAATCTCCTGCATTAGCAAGTGGATTCTTTACCACTGATACCACAATTAGCTCCTCAGTGCCTCAGCCTGTCACTAACATCTCCTGGTACCCAAGGTACCTTATCTTCTTGAATCTGTTGGTCCCTGAAAACAGGTAATGTGTCCCCCTCTCTGGATGGGGTCAAATGTCATCTTGTGGCCGAGTCAGCCAAGGTGTAGCACGCTGCTCTCATTTCCAGCATCTTCTCCACTATGAACAGCCCACAGCATGCCCTGTGACGCATTTGTTCTCAATCCCACTTTAGGATCTAATGCTTTTATTCTATTTCCAAGTCTCCTGTGCCCTGGCCGGAGTTCAACAGCCTCCCAGGCCCTCATTCTGCCTCCACGGAAGCTTACCTGTTCACTGTTACTTTCTGCAATGCAGATAAATAAATGAGATAGCATCTCGTCTTGGGCTTCCCTGGTGGCTCAGATGGTAAAGAGTCCCCCTGCCAATGCAGGAGACGCAGGTTTGATCCCTAGGTGGGGAAAATCCCCCTAGAGGAGGAAATGGCAAGCCACTCCAGTATTCTTGCCTGGAGAATCCCATGGACAGAGGAGCCTGGTGGGCTACAGTCCATGGGGTTGCAAAGAGTTGGATGCAACTGAGTGACTAACACACACACACACACACACACACACACACACACAATCTCACCGTACTTCTCACTTTACAAATGAGGATGCAGAAGGCGTGCTCATGGAGTTAGTCGTACAATATCACAGAGCTGGTCAGTGACAGAGCCGACCCTGAGACTTCTCACCCTGGGCCGTGCTTTCCCAGTGTCAAGGCTGGGTCTTACCCGGTGATCAGTTTCTCGTGCCTGTGTGATGGCCTGAGTGTTTAAGACAAAGACTGTTGGGTTCCCAGAACAGGCAAAGACTGCAGCTTGCGCTCCAGCTGAGGGAGGCAGGAGGGGAGCAGACAGCTGCCCAGGCAGGCCCCCTGGACCACACCCCTCCTGGCTGCCAGCCACTCCCATGGGGACCGCCGCCCCTGAGCAGAAAAGAGATTCACCACCAGCCCTGCTGCCATGGGCCTTCTCCTACAACACTGTCCTGCACTGTCTGTCTTCCACTCTCCAGTTTAACCTCCAAATCCTGCCTTCACCTCCCCTGACAAAGCAAGCAACAATTGAAACAAATATCTTATGGGGAGGAGCTCCCCAGGTGGCGCTAATGTTGAAGAACCCCCTTACCAATGCAGGAGACATAAGAGATGTGGGTTCCATCCCTGAATCAGAAAGATCCCCTGGAGAAGGGAATGGCAACCCACTTCACTATTGCTGCCTGAGAAATCTCACGAACAGAGGAGCTTGGTGGGCTAAAGTCCATGGGGTCACAGAGTGGGACACGACTGAAGCGACTTAGCATGAGCATGAACACACATCTTACGGGGAGTTTGGAAGTGCTGGAAGGCCAAGCCACCCCAGGATGCCTGGAAGAGAGCAGTGTCTGGGGGACGTGCTAAACCCCAATGCAGCCAAGGTCTCTAGGGCAGCCGAGGTTGCTAGTGGTGGAGACAGTTGCTGCCCTGGCGGGTGTCTGAGCAAAGCACTGGGGTGGTCATATTTCTGCTTGCCCACAGGTAGTCACCCTGCTGGAGCCTGGCCACACACAGGACTACCCTCCAGGCCACAGACAAGGACCTCCAGCCACTGGGAGTGGCCAAGCAGGGGTGTGAGGGAAGGACTCCTGCCCCCATACCTGCTGGGGATTCCCTGTAGGTCTGCCACGGTCATGGCTTTGACTGTTGCTTTTGACACTGACGCCTCTGTGTTAGCAGCCAACCCCTGACCATACACTGCGCCCACTTCACTGATGTGCTTTCTCCTACCAGCCACAGGGCTGTGGCTTTCCTGCCCTTCTAGTTTGGTTTCCATTTTACCTATTCTTTCTTCTTCAGACATCAATGGCTGTCTTCCTTTGTAAGGATGGAATGAGCACTCTGTTAGCAAAAAAAAAAAAAAAAAACCCAGCAGGATATATTACATTATAATTTTTTTTTAATTTTAAGGGGAAGGGGGAATAAAATAATTCACACATTGCCAGGAAAAGTGAAACCTCTGAAAAGTAAGTAGATGTGCTTTTAAAATTCAAATAATAAAACCACCAAGTTCCCCTGCCAACAGTGTGCGTGTGTGCTAAGTCGCTTCAGTCGTATCCGACTCCTTGTGACTCCAGGGACTGTAGCCCACCAGGCTGCTCTGTCCAAGGGATTCTCCAGGCAAGAATACTGGAGTGGGTTGCCTTGCCCTTCTCCAGGGGGATCTTCCCGATTCAGGAATCAAACCCACATCTATTGAGTCTCTTCCACTGGCAGGAGGGTTCTTTACCACGAGTGCCATCTAGGAAACCCACCCATGCCAACCACCACCAACAACAAATCAAAAACTTTGCACCTTCGCGCCACAACTGGTAAAAGCCTGGACATCTTGGTGCAGAAAACGCCATAGCTAGATCCACTTAAGACACAGTCACCTGACTCGTAAATACAAATACATATTGATATTTTCATAGCCATAGAAACTTATATGTGAGAAAGAAAATCACACATGCAAACACATTGGCTGCTTCTGAAAACTTGGCCCCGAAAGTCGACTATATTTTGCCATCGGCAGATGTTGTTGTTGTTTTTTATCATTTGGAGACGTCGGTATTTTTACACACTTCAGAAAGGATCGTGGAAATCACGAAGGCTTTTTTAAAACAAACTTGAAGTCATCATTTACATTCAGGGTCCAAAACAAGGTATCGGTAGGAGCTGGCCCTCTAATGAGATTTTTTGTCTCCCTTCCCTAAACAAATGTGGAATGATATGCGATGCACTTTCCAAGCCAGGTCACCTTTAAGAGCCCAGGGATGGCTGTAGTCACTGAATTACCCGCCAGCCCTCCGCAGAGATGTCTGCCCTGCAAAACCTGTGACAAAGGACCAAAATGACAGCACTCTGACTCACTCCTACATTGTGTTTGTTTAGGAGGTCCTAGAAATTGTATTTCACCAACCACATTCGCTATCAACACACAATTATCTGGCTTAATCATGTGGAACAGTGGCAAATTCACCTGGGGCTTAAGAACTAATGACATTCTCGTCTGAGCTGCTTTAGTGAAATGGCCCAGCACCTGAAGCAGGAACAGCAAGATTGCTCAAGAAAATTTGGTTTTCTGTTTTCATTTCACAGCATAGGGCCTCTGCTCAAATCAACAAACACTCCTGATTAAATAGCGGCGCTGGCCAGCTTCTCCTCGCTCTGGCGCGTGGCTCAGAATGTTACATCGAGCGCCCCAGCCCCGACAGGCCAGGGATTGTCTGGGACTTTGTGGGTGATGCATTGTCTTTCTGATGGGGAAATGAGTAAATAAATTGGTGGTGCCTAATTTGGGTCTGATGACAGTTATTAGCGCTGGGCAACCCCTGTGTGGCTGAGAGCTCCGCCAGCCTGGCAGCCCCAAAGTCACGCCAGTACACTGCTCAGGTGTGTATTTTCATTTCCTCCCACCATCTGGGGCAAGGGCATTGAGATTCTGCTTACTCCTGAAAAACCCAGCCTCTACCCTCGGCCCTACTAACCCCTATGTGCAAGGAGCTTTGTGGAGTCACTGCTGACTCTGCTATGAAAATCCCAAGGAGGGGAGGAGGTCAATTTTCGAAAGCTGGCAGGGGCGAGGGATCGAGTGCTCAGACTTCCAAATGTTTCAAAACAAGGAGCGGGGCAGGCATGGCGTTCCTCCTGGAGGGCCGCAGGAGGAATGGCCTTTATTTCTCAGAGAGATGAGAATTCAAAGGCGGCCTGGGAGACCCCCGAATTTCTGCTTCCCTTCTTGGTGAATGTTCCACACCCAATGTTCATTTATTTTTTTAAATGTCAGCTATGAACATCTGAACTTTATTTTATTTTTTAAATATTTGCTTTATGTATTTGTCTGCTCTGGGCTTCATTTGTATCTTGTAGGATTTAGTTCCCTAGCCAGGGATCGAACCCTGGTCCCCCTGCACTGTGAGTATAGAGTCTTAGTCACTGGACTGCCAGGAAAGTCTCCCCAACGTCCTTCCATTTTTGTTTCACCTCTCTCGTGAGCACAGGCTGTGGGGCTCATGGTGATGAGCAGAGCACTCTATCTTCAGCTATAGGCTATAGTTTTTGCTCTCACTGCCAGCCCTGGGGCTGAGCTGTCTGCATCAGAGCCCAAAAGCCTGCTACGTAGAGAAATTCCAAAGTCCTTAGGTTTGCCAGCTCCAAGCATAGTTCAAATGCTTGCCTCTGGCCCCCCACGTCCTCTGCTCCTGCTTCTCCTCTCATGACTTCTAACTACCCCTAACACCATGACAATCCCTACCCCCAGCGAATAAGAAGGAATGCATAAACAGAAAAATTGTACACAGAGCAGAAGCAAAAATAACAGTGATAAACCCTGAGCAGGAAAGGATAAAAGAGAGAGAGAGAGAAAGCAGGAAAGGTTAGAGATTAGCACAAGTGTGGAGACTTGTTGTCACACTGACTTTGAATATTTTTTTTAAAACACAGGTAGCACTTCATAGGAGGGTCTTTTGATACTTAACACACGAAAGGGCTTTTTGATGGACCTCCCAAAGTAACCTGCCTCATAATAAAATGGCTAATGGCACAAACAGCAGCCCCCCAGGCTCCTGAGCGGGTGAATTCACCACACTCTCACTGTTACGTGTGGCTTGTCGGTGGGCCCGCCCACCGGTGTGACCACTTTGATCGCTGTGAGACAAAGTGTAGTCAACCTTCCTTTCGCAATTCAAATAAAGCTACTGCACACTCACCACCAACAGCACACAGCTGCTGAGCGTCAGCCAGAAGCTGCAGTTCCTGACTTTGTCAGAAAGAGACCATGATACAGCTCAAGATGACATGAGTTATGGGAAATTTCTCACAAAAAAGGAGATACTTACATATGAGGCCATTTACATATGAGGAATCAGGGTTCAGATAAGAAATAACACCAGTTCAAAATCCACTAACTCTGAGAAGCAAGGTTACAACCAGCATTGTGCATGCGTGCTCAGTCCAGTCATATCCGACTCTTTGTGACCCCGTGGACTGTAGCCTGTCAAGCTCCTCAGTCCACAGGATTCTCCAGGCAAGAATACTGGATTGGGTGGCCATGCCCTCCAGGACATATTTCTGACCCAGGGATAGAACCCAAGTCTCCTGCACTGCAGGTGGATTTTTTACCACTGAGCCACCAGGGAAGCCCAGAGACTGGCCTTAGTACCTTTCCATTGCTTCTGTGAAACCTCAGAAGTGGAAATGACTTAGACAAATCTAAAACCACTGTCTTCCAAAACTGTACACATCCAGAAGTCTGCTGCTGGTAGAGGGCTCAGTGATTTGCTGCTTTTGCATCCACTGTGGCTTCAGTCTCCCCCAGGGTTTCTCCCTCCCTGACCCTTCTACCAGCATCCACAATGCTGACGTGTCCATGTCCATCATCCACAACGTGAGAAGGACCCAAAGTTTAACAAGCCACAGTTCTTCCATGAAGGGAACCACAATGTGTCTGCTGTTAGTGCTACAGAAAAACAAAACTAATGAGTTTTCAGCATCCATTGTAATTATAGAAACATGCAAGGGCTTTGTTGGGCTTCCTTGGTGGCTCATATGTTAAGAATCTGCTTGCAATATAGGAGACCTAGATTTGATCCCTTGGTTGGGAAGATCCCCCGAAGGAAAAAATGGCAACGCATAACAGTATTCTTGCCTGGAGAATCCCATGGACAGAGGAGCCTGGTGGGCTACAGCCCATGGGGTCACAGAGTCAGACACAACTCAGCGACTAACACTTTACTTTTTTTCATGCAAGGGCTTAAGGAACGTACATGGAGATGACCATTCTATTAACAGAGGAAAGTACAGCAACTTTTCACACAAAAAAACATGATATTTGCACCATGACTCTGCTCTTGTGAACAGGAAGGCTACTGGGGGAGACATAAAACCACCCAGTGATCACATAGATACAAACAGTTCCAACAACTTGAAGAAAAATAGGGACAGCAGTTCAGAGCAGCACCAGACATTGCTGAGGAGGCAATGTGTAAGCTTAGACCTAAAGGATGAACAGAGAGAGAGAGCCATGTGCATGGGGCTGGGGGGACAGGCAAAGGGGGAATAGACAGAGGAAGACCCCCTGCTAAGAGCCAGCACAGTGGTGGCTAGACCAATTATGTGCTGACCATTGGCCAAGAGTCTAGACCTGTGACCCCAAAGGGACCAAAGCATGTAAATAACCCACTCTGTGGGATTCTGGCTTCATTCTTCTGTCATTATTACATACTGCCTGTGACCACGTGTGAATCACTTCTCTTTCACGCGCCCACTTTGAGACACAAGAGCAAAACAAGAAAACGCTCAACCTGACTACAAATTAATAACAGCAAATCAATGATGAAAATGGTTTATCACCTCAAAGCAATAGATTTTCTCATGATGTGACCAAATGATTCCTCTCCCATCCTTCTGTCCTGGGGCAAAAATGATCTTCCCACAGTATCAGAGCAAGACACTTTCACCATCTACCACAGCATGTTGGACTAGAAATCCCATCTGACCAGCCAAATCTACATGAACTACTTGCCTAAAATAAAATTTTTATGTTGTTTCATAACCCACAGATTTTGAAAATTATCCCACAATTTTTAATTCAGTGGGATAAAGTAAAAATACCCAGACTAATTCATAACTAAAACAAACCTTATTATTCTCTAACCTTAGCAGCATGTTTTGAATTGCAAAAAAAAAAAAAAAATAGCATTCATGAGCTCATGAAATTAAAAGATGCTTACTCCTTGGAAGGAAAGTTATGACCAACCTAGATAGCATATTCAAAAGCAGAGACATCACTTTGCTAACAAAGGTTCACCTAGTCAAGGCTATGGTCTTTTCTGTGGTCATGTATGGATGTGAGAGCTGGACTGTGAAGAAGGCTGAGCACCGAAGAATTGATGCTTTTGACCTGTGGTGTTGGAGAAGACTCTTGAGAGTCCCTTGGACTGCAAGGAGATCCAACCAGTCCATTCTGAAGGAGATCAGCCCTGGGATTTCTTTGGAAGGAATCATGCTAAAGCTGAAACTCCAGTATTTTGGCCACCTCATGCGAAGAGTTGACTCATTGGAGAAGACTCTGATGTTGGGAGGGATTGGGGGCAGGAGGAGAAGGGGACGACAGAGGATAAGATGGCTGGATGGCATCACTGACTCGATGGATGTGAGTCTGAGTGACCTCCGAGAGCTGGTGATGGATAGGGAGGCCTGGCGTGCTGCAGTTCATGGGGTCGCAAAGAGTCGGACACGACTGAGTGACTGATCTGATCTGATGAGCTCTATGCTGAGTTCAGTCAGGTAAATGGTGAGGATAATTTATAAAGGCAACCTGTTGACCAGCTGTGCCATCAGGTAAAGTCCTCTCAAATTCTCTATTTTTTTTTTGCCTGAGATTCTCAGATGTAGTGGTCCCTACTCTTCCAAACTCCTTTGTGGTTGTTGTTCAGTCACTAAGTCCCGTCCGATTATTTGTGGCCTCATGGACAGCAGCACGCCAGGCTTTCCTGTCCTTCACTATGTCTAGGAGTTTCCTCAAACTCATGTCCATTGAGTCGGTGATGCCATCCAAACATCTCATCCTCTGTTGCCCCCTTCTCCTCCTGCCCTCAATCTTTCCCAGCATAAGTGTCTTTTCTAATGAGTCAGCTCTTTGCCTCAGGTGGTCAAAGTATTGGAGCTTCAACTTCATCGTCAGCCCTTCCAATGAATATACAGGGTTGATTTACAGTCCTTCCAATGAACATTCAGGGTTGATTTCCTTTAGGATTGATTGGTTTGGTCTCCTTGCAGTCCAAGGGACTCTTCTCCAACACCACAATTCAAAAGCATCGATTGTCTGGTGCTCAGCCTTCTTGATGCTCCAACTCTCATATGCATACATGACTAGTGGAAAAACCATAGCTTTGACTTTACAGACCTTTGTCAGAAAAGTTGATGTCTCTGTGTTTTAATACGCTGTGTAGTTTTGTCTTTGTTTTTCTCCCAAGGAGCAAGTGTCTTTTAATTTCGTGGCTATATACACCGTCTACAGTGATTTTGGAGCCCAAGAAAATAAAATCCAAACTGCTTAAGCAATGAGGAAATCAAACAAACTGCCACGGCTTAAAAAAAAAATGTGCTTTTAAAGAATCACCTAACTAAATGCATGTAAGCTTATTATACTGTCATTGCAGATAAGCCTCCTAGGTCATTGGAAGATGGAACCAAAAATGCCATCACTCTAGGTGAGAACAAAGATGAAGGAAACCTTCAGAAGAAAAATAAGAGATAACACAGAAAATGCACAGTACCAGGAACAACAAACCCTTCTTCTTGTGAATTACCTCTAAATGACCCAGTATGTATTCCAGAACCATTCCTGACCCTTTACCAAAAAAGCCCTTTGCTGCTTGCAGTAAACTGTAAACAATGGACTATTATCATAATATTTCTTCCCAGGAAATCATCTGAGTGCTTTGCTCAATAGAAAGAGCTCCCCTAGTTTTGTTCCTAGAGATTCTTATTCGATTGATAGGGAGAAAGACCTGAGGATCTGGATATTTAACACACACCACATGTTATTCTATCAGGCAGTTTTGAGAA
Organism: Tragelaphus eurycerus; assembly: GCA_935064755.1. Lineage (NCBI taxonomy): Eukaryota > Metazoa > Chordata > Mammalia > Artiodactyla > Bovidae > Tragelaphus > Tragelaphus eurycerus. Next base: position 29,965,041 of record CAKXYN010000016.1, read on the forward strand.
ACACCACTGCAGCCTGAGTAAGCGACTGAAGGGCCTTAAGCAGGAATGTGGCACCTCCAATCTATGCTAAAACCAATTTGCAAATGCCTCGTCTGGGAGCTTTATACTTTGAGTCAGCGATTGGCTTCTGGAAATCAGCTAGGGCACTGTTAAAAAATCCCAATACCCAGGCCAGAGCACCATAGACTAATTACAAAAGAAGCTCTGGGGGTAGGATCCAGACACAGTGTCTTTAAAGCTCCCCAGGTGATTCCAGCGTGCAGCCAGGTTGGAGCAGATGAAATTCTGAGCAATATTCTCCCGGCTCCTTACTCAAACAGGATCGCCTACCTCTCTCTCTCTGGCAGGCTTTGGGTTCTAATAATAAAAAGTCAAGGCTCATTAGGTCAGCACTGAGTGTCACTTGCTTTATTTTTCTTTGTAGAACTCATCACAATCTAACACTGTAATATACTTTAGTGAGTTTTAAAACACACAGAATCTATCTGCCTTTTAAAGTGTATGTTTCATTAGATGGAAGACTTTTTCTGGAAGAGCAGTGCCTAGTACAGCTCCAGTACTTTGAACACCTGATACAAAGAGCCGACTCATCGGAAAAGGCCCTAATGCTGGAAAAGACTGAAAGCAAAAAGAGAAGGGGGAGAGAGAGGATGAGATGGTTAGATGGCATCACCAACTCAATGGACGTGAATCTGAGAAAACTCTTGGGAGATAGTGGAGGACAGAGGAGCTTGGTGTGCTGTAGTCCATGGGCTCACAGAATCTGACATGACCTAGCAACTAAACAACAGTACATGATTGAAAAACTTTTTGTGTTGTTACTGGATACTGCATATATAATATCACTTGGCAGAGGACGTGGGGGGGGATATTCTTATTACCCAATAAAACCTTAACTAAGCAGATAGACTTTTTGGATGAAAAGAAAGAAAAAAATAACTGTGAATTAAGATATTTTTGACAATGATAATGTAGACAGACATCTTCCAGGCAGCAAGAGAAAGTGATCCAAAACATCAGATCAGATCAGTTTAGTCGCTCAGTCATGTCCGACTCTTTGCGACCCCATGAATCGCAGCACACCAGGCCTCCCTGTCCATCACCAACTTCTGGATTTCACTCAAACTCACATCCATCAAGTCAGTGATGCCATCCAGCCATCTCATCCTCTGTCGTCCCCTTCTCCTCCTGCCCTTAATCCCTCCCAGCATCAGAGTCTTTTCCAATAAGTCAACTCTTCGCATGAGGTGGCCAAAGTACTGGAGTTTCAGCTTCAAAATCATTCCTTCCAAAGAAATCAGTACCCTCCTAACAACATCAGCAGATTGGTGTTGAATTCCTGCTTGAAGGGAAAAAATCTCACAGCCAGCCAACCGCCATTAAATGTTTGCCTCCCAAAGTCATTTAAATCATAACAGTATCTAAGTAGATCTCAACTCTTTATGTTCATAACTTCATACCTGTAGGAAGCTCAAATCAAACACAAAACCACAAACCAATAAAAGTACATTTAACAAAATTAATGTGGTACGTGATGCAAAAATAAAAATGCCAATTTTGTTTTTAATAGGAAAGAGTTCTACATTTTTTACTTTTAACTTGCCCATTTATATCTTTTTATTTTGAGCATAATGGAATATCATCTGATCAACTTTGTTGAAATGTTATTTTCTTTTTGAACAATAAATGTGTAACTTATAGTCAATCCTTAACTTTAATGAACACATATATTTCAGATCAGATCAGATAAGTCGCTCAGTCGTGTCCGACTCTTTGTGACCCCATGAACTGCAGCATGCCAGGCCTCCCTGTCCATCACCAACTCCCGGAGGTCACTCAGACTCACATCCATTGAGTCAGTGATGCCATCCAGCCATCTCATCCTCTGTCATCCCCTTCTCCTCCTGCCCTCAATCCCTCCCAGCATCAGAGTCTTCTCCAATGAGTCAACTCTTCGCATGAGGTGGCCAAAATACTGGAGTTTCAGCTTTAGCATGATTCCTTCCAAAGAAATCCCAGGGCTGATCTCCTTCAGAATGGACTGGTTGGATCTCCTTGCAGTCCAAGGAACTCTCAAGAGTCTTCTCCAACACCACAGTTCAAAAGCATCAATTCTTCGGCGCTCAGCCTTCTTCACAGTCCAGCTCTCACATGCATACATGACCACAGGAAAGACCATAGCCTTGACTAGGCGAATCTTTATTGGCAAAGTGATGTCTCTGCTTTTGAATATGTGATCTAGGTTGGTCATAACTTTCCTTCCAAGGAGTAAGCGTCTTTTAATTTCATGGCTGCAGTCATCATCTGCAGTGATTTTGGAGCCCAGAAAAAGAAAGTCTGACACTGTTTCCACTGTTTCTCCATCTATTTCCCATGTAGTGATAGGACACATATATTTAAGGTACTTCAAAAGACAATACTAGCAAAAGGTAAAACTCCAGTTTAATCAAGTTCATCAATGTGTGACAACTATGATACTGACATTAAATATAAGTTATCTGTAGAGATAGGATCCCCCACCCACACACACACACACACACACACACACACACTGTAAATATAGTGCTAAGAGCAGGCTTGAGTGTAATAAAGGACTTGAGTTACCAAATGTTAATAGGTGAAAGGGTTTCCCAGGTGGCTCAGAACTCCCCACCAATGTAGGAGACATAAGGGACACCAGTTCCATTCCTGGATCGGGAAGATCCCCTTGAGAAGGGCATGGAAACCCATTCCAGTATTCTTGCCTGGAGAATCCTGTGGACAGAGGAGCCTGGCGGGCTACGGTCCATAGGGTTGCAAAAAGTTGGACACGACTGAAGCAACTTAGCAATACGTAAAATGTTTATATGTATGTGGTGATGGTTTAGTCACTAAGTTGTGTCTGACTTTGTGACCCCCTGGACTATAGCCCGCCAGGCTTCTCTGTCCATGAGATCATCCAGGCAAGAATACTGGAGTGGGTTGCCATTCCCTTCTCCAGGGGATCTTCCTGACCCAAGAATCAAAGCCATGTCTCCTGCATCTCCTGCATGGGCAGACAGGTTCTTTACCACTGGTGCCACCTGGGAAACCCTTTAAGGGATCCATTTAATAGGAGATGTTTAATTTCCAAAAGTGGCCAAACTCTTCAACCCTCCCTCTAACCATGCCCTTTGTCATGTGACTTTGGCGTCCTTATGAAGGCAGAGTATATTCTTCCAACCCTCCTGTTTGGGTTGGGACAAGCCCTGGGTTCGATCCCTGGGTTGGGAAGATCCCCTAGAGAAAGGAATGGCTACCCACTCCAGTATTCTTGCCTAGAGAATTCCAAGGACAGAGGAGCCTGGTGGGCTACAGTCCATGAGGTCACAAAGATTCAGACACAACTGAGCAACCAACACTTTCACTTTTTCCTAAGGACATCAAGGATGCAAAGACAAAAAGATGTGGTCCTTGCTCTTGAGGACCCTTCTCTCAACTTGATGACATATTGGAAAATATAATGAAATAAGTGTTTTGCCTTCTCTCTTTTGTAAATTACAAGAATCAATTAATGGTGCTTTTTAGCACCTAGTGTTCAGCTTTTATAAATACTCTCTTCTAATTCTCTATGAAAAACCAAATGGTCCAAATGAAAGAAAAGTCAATTTGTTTATTCCTCAGTTTGTAATGTCACACCTCAAGGTAAGACTCCCTTGAAAATATGAAACTTCTTGACATCGGCAGTATGGAAAAATAAAGTACGTGTCGCTCAGCGGGTGCCCAGGACCTATATTATGTCCTACTGTTGGTTACAGAATTTTCAATATTTCCTTATCCTTTTTCACTCATATGAACTGCAGCTTATAGCAGTGGTAATCATTTCCTGTGTTTGAAAAAGAGATGAAAGCATTCATGGATGAAAGTCAGTTGGATTTAATCTCCTTCTCTCTCATCCAGGGCACTGCACTGATCATTTTCCAGGAAAACAAGACTTAAGCTCATTTTTGTCATGACAAAACTGGTTTCCTAATAATCAGATGGCAATTCCTAGTGTACACAATTCTAATATAATTACCAGGAGGAAATGTGGAGGGAGTTGCAGGTTTGAGATAAAGAAAAGCCTGTGAATTTTGTATTAATGTCTCAGACTCTCTTATTTGTGCAAGTAATCAATCTTTTGGGGAGTAGAATAGTAATTCTTTGTGGGGAAAAAAAAAATGACAAGAGTCAGAGGAAGAAAGGAGATAATCTGAGTTCCATTCGGTACACAGTGGGTCAGCTGTGAGTGACAAAGCTCATCACAAAACTATAGCTCACGGAGTAATTCCAGTAGCAGCGTCTCATTTGCAGCCCAAGCAGTGTTAATGACATGTTTAACAGCTGCTTGTTGAAGTTTGGAATCTGCATTAACCCGCAGAGCAGTGAACAGAGAAATGAGGGAGCGTATTGAAATCAAGCCTTCATTATGCAGACAGCCCAGGTGAAAGGCTGTCCGGAGATTGTACAGAGGCGGGGAGGCAGGTCTGGAGGGTGGAAGGTTCAACTGCCTGTGAGGACCATCTCAGAGATGACAGGGGCTGATCAACAGACACGGAGGACCACAGAAGTACGTCGACGGCTCCTCTCCAAGACAATGAAGTGAGAGAGGCTGGCCATGGTATTGAAGTCGTGGCGGGGAACACCAGCCACTTGGTTGGCATGACCGTCACTGTGGATCAGCTCAACCTTACACTCCATTGGCGCTATTGTAGTGGGGACACCAAGTGATGCCAAGTCTCAGGCTCCTTCACCCCCGGGAATATTATTTACTCAGCACTGCTCCAAAAGCAGAGGAGTATAAGTGCCACGGCGTGATTCCTAGACTTCCTAAAATAGCGTGTGTCGAGTTAGCGTAAATGAATGACTAAATGTGCTTTCCCTTTGTTGTTGTTCAGTCACTCAGTCGTGTCCGACTCTGTAACTCCATGGACTATAGCCTGCCAGGTTCCTCTGTCTGTGGAATTCTCCAAGCAAGAATACTGATTACCATTCCCTTCTCCAGAGACTCTTCCTGATCCAAGGATCGAACCTGTATCTCCTGCATTGGCAGTGGGTTCTTTACCACCAACCACCAGGGAAGCCCAAATACAACCCCTTATACCGGTCTGTTGTTCCTTGAAAGTGTTTCTCTGGCTTTTCCCTTGCAAGAGGGCATTCATTACTGAGGACCAAGAAGGAGGACAAGGATTTGGGGAAAATCACAGCTTCTCTGCCCTTTTTAAAAAGTAGACTTAGGGCTTCCCTGGTGGCTCACATGATAAAGAATCTTCCTACAATGCAGGAGATTCATAATCCTTGGGTCAAGAAAATCTCCTGGAGGAGGAAATGGCAACTCACGCAGTATTCTTGCTTGGAGAATCCCATGGACAGAAGATCCTGGCAGGCTACAGCCCATAGGGTCGCAAGGAGTTGGACAGGACGGAGCAACTAACACTTTCACTTTTTCACTTTTGGCAGCTTTGTATGAAAGCCCTGGCTTCAGTGTTCCTGCCTATAAAAGGAAATAACAACACCTACCTTACAGGGTTAAGGTAAGGATTAAAGTAAAATGTTGAAAGCCCCCAAAACAAGTCGACATTTCATCAGAAGTCACTGGGGTTTTTACTGGAGATCACCACCATCAGCAGTGCAGGTGTGGCCAGTCTGCACAAAGGCCCTCCTCGGAGTAAACTACACCCAGACACACATAACACAGGCTTCCCAGGTGGCTCAGTGGCAAAGAATCCTCCTGCCAAGGCAGGAGATGCAGGAGACTCAGGTTAGATTTCTGGGTCAAGAAGATCCCCTGGAGGAGAAAGTGGCACCCCACTCCCCTATTCTTGCCTGGAAAATCCCACGGACAGAGGAGCCTGGTGCACTACAGTCCATGGGGTCGCAAAGAGTTGGACATGATTGAGCGTGCATGCATGCACATGCATGCATTCGCACACACACAGCTGCACTCAGGTAAATTGTCAACCGCATGAGACCTGTGCGGGTTTTTTTCTACTTTGTTGACTGATTAATTCCCTGAAAACTAAACAGTGACTAATCCATAATGGGCAAAACATATTTGTGGGTGACAAGCCTGCTGTCCCCATGTAAAGCACCTTTCACTCCTCTGTATGTTGCTTCTATATAAAGCTTTCTTCATTTAAAAAGGAAGAATGACGGGGCTTCCCTTGTGGTCCAGTGGTTAAGAATCTGCCTGCTAATGCAGGGGACACAGGCTTGATTCCTGGTCAGGGAACTGAGATTGCACACGTCCTGGGGCAACTAAGCCCGTGCATCACAACCCGTGAGTCACAACAGAAGATCCTGCACGCTGCAACTAAGCCCAGGTGCACCTAAATGAATGTTTTTTTAAAAAAGGAAGAATGCTGGAATTGTTGAATTGTAGTATCTTAGTTCTCATTTCTAAGAAAAACCAGCTCACTGGAAAAGACCCTGATGCAGGGAAAGATTGAAGGCAAAAGGAGAAGGGGGTGGCCGAGCATGAGATGATTAGATAGCATCACCGACTCAATGGACATGAATTCGAGCAAACTCCTGGTGATAGTGGAGGACAGAGGAGCCTGGGGCTGCAGTCCATGGGGTCGCAAAGAGTCGGACAGGACTCAGCAACAGCATAACAAAAACAAAAGCACTCATTTCATCAACCACTTCATTTTGCAAATGAGGAACCAATCAATGCTCACAGAGAGGTTGATATACTCTGTGAAGAGCAGGCTAAGCAATGAAGATTTCACAGCCTTAAGGAGATTCCCACGGAACAGTGTGCTCCGATACACCATGTCTGGGATGCTTTCCCTTTAACCAAAGCCCCAAGCAGTGAATTTTCATGGTCATTCAGTCATGAAAGCAGGCTTGCCCACTGGTGTTCTTTCTTTGCCCTCAAGTCGTGTTGCCTTTCAGGTCTTCTATGTCCTCTTATATTTTATAAAATGAGGAAACTGGAGAAGGTTTTGTCTTCACACAAAAGACATTCTGGAGAATGTGGTTCTTCCATCCTTATGTATGTATGTGTGCCAAGTCACTTCAGTCATGTCTCACTCTGTGCAACCCCATGGAGTGTAGCCCATCAGTGCCCTCTGTCCATGGGATTTCCCAAGCAATAAGACTGAAGTGGATTGCATTTCCTCCTTCAAGGGATCTTCCCCATGCAGGGATAAAACCCTGGTCTCCTGCGTCTCCTGCATTAGCAGGTGGATTATTTACCACTAGTGCCACCTGTGAAGCCCCTTCCATCCTTATATTCCTACTCAAAATATAGCACCTCTGTCGTAACATCTATTTTATATACCCGATTCTAGGTAAGATTTGTTTAGGGTTAAAGACAGTTTCTCCAGCTAAGCGGCACTTGCCTAGATGACCCTGAGGCTCCTTCCCTCCTGTTCCCCTTGGGAACAGAAATCCATGAGGAGGCACTGGGTTCTGACTGCAACCCTCCCCAACTTCTCCTTCCCAAGGGATGAGGATCTCAACAGAGGAGGCAAGAGGAAGAGGGAGGCGGAGGAAGGGGGTCAGAAGGAACTATTAATAGAAGGTTGAGAAGAACAAGAAGAGGAAGAAAGCCAACAATTCTACAAGACGGCCAACAATTTTTGGCTCATGTATTTCTGCATCTATCATCTTAGTTAATCCTCACAAAAATCCAGGGGTCTAAGTACCAATGGTATTAAAATGAAACAGTGGAGGCGATAAGATGAAGTTACTTCACTCAGTCACTCAGTCTGTCAACGTATTCATCCACCTGCCAATACAGGACATGCAAGTTCCATCCCTGTGTTGGAAAGAACCATGCAGCAGGAAATGGCAATCCACTCCAGTATTCTTGTCTGGAAAATCCCATGGATAAAGCAGCCTATCAGGCTGTAGTCTGTGGAGTTGCAAAGAGCCAAACACAGTTGACTAAACAACAGCAGTCCAAAGGGCAATGGTCAACGGCTCGCATCTCTGAAGTCTCCAAATCCAGGCAGCACTCCTTCCCGAGAGAACTTAGGTCTGGAACAGCCAGATCTCTCCAGCTAACCTCCTCACCCCCAGCACCTCCTGCATTCTTCTGCTTTGCATCCAGGTAGAGACTGCTCTGTTGCAGACTCAGTCCCTAGTCGTGAGGCCAATAAACAGTTAATTAGCAGGAAACAGGCTCAACTCCTTCTGTGGCATGCAAATAAGGATGACTAGATATTCTGAAACCATGCCAAGTGTTCGGATCACTGAGCCTCCTGTTTCTGGTTTTGTGACATCCTGGGATCCCCTCCTCCCAACCCACCGCCCTCTACCCTCTCCTAAGACCTGAGGCTTTTCTTAAATTTTCTTAAAATGTCTTCAAATACAAATAGTTTTAATTCGCTTTTCACATATTCCTATATATATGTATGCTGGTGTAACTGCACATATTTCTTTTCACATATAACTACATATGTGTACTTTTAAATGTACCTATAGAGGTCTTCCCTGATGGCTCAGCGGGTAAAGAACCCACCTGTTAATGCAGGAGACAGGAGATGCGGGTTAGATCCTGAGTTGGGAAGATCCCCTGGAGGAGAAAATGGCAACCCTCTCCAGTATTCTTGCCTGGAAAATTCCATGGACAGAGGAGCCTAGCGGGCTACAGTCCATAGAGTTGCAAAGAGTCAGACACACCTAAGTGACTGAGCATGCATGGAGATCACATACCTTTATCCTTTATTAAAAAAAAAAAAAAAACCTCAAGAACTACCTGGAAAAGTACTTGCATCTCCCTTGCTTCTCCCCGCCCTGGTACAGGAACTTCCCCATTCATCACAGTTTATCCTTATATCCCTCCCCCACTCTCAGCCCTAAAGAGCCATGCTTCCCCTTCTCCTGCAACTTGGTAGAAATAATAACAGCCTACAGAGTACCTGCTCTGCATCGGGCACTGCACTGGATATTTTATAGATAAGATCTCCTATACTTTCCCCCCTAAATAATCCACTAGGATTATCTGCATTTTATAAGGAAAAACTGACGTTTATAGATTAAATGAATGTCTAAGGGCACATGACTACTAAGGGAGAGGATTGATATTCAAGCCTAGGACTAGTTTTTCCTAAAGCCCGTCATATTAGCCAGTAACCTGTGTGCCTTGCATCCCACTCCTGAGGATCTTCCTGTGGATGAACAGGATCTTAATTCACTGGGCACGTGTTTACTGAATGCCTGTTTTCCTCCAGACACTCTTATAGGCACGTCAGATCTGGCAGGAGCCGAAACTAACAAACACCCCGGCATTTGTGGAGCTCACACTCCAGTGGGGAAGACTGACCACAAAAACGTGAGCGAATCTGCCACCTTGATTTCCGTTTCCGAGATGAACAGGGCTGAAACCATTACAAAAGGGAGACTATTTGTCTTTACATGTAGCTTTCTGGGAAGGCCCCTGCCAGGTGAAAGAGAGTGACTTTTAAAGGGAGGTGGGATGCAGGCACACTGGCCGGCAAGCTGGGGGGTCTCCAACAGAGCTTGGCAAAACCAAGCCAGCAAACAGCTTCTTGCCTTGTGGGAGGGGAAGAGGAACACATTTGTAAAGTCTGGACTTTTAACCAAGCCAAGACGTGCGTGCCCAGTCATGTTCGACCCTTTGCAGCCCCATGGAATGCAGGCCGCCAGGCTCCTCTGTCCATGAGATTTCCCAGGCACTGGAGCGGGTGGCCATTCCCTTCTCCAGGGGATCTTCCCACCCAAGGATCAAGCCCACGTCTCTCTTCTGTCTCCTGCGTTGGCGAGCAGGTTCTTCACCACCAGTGCCACCTAGGAAATCCTTGTCATGCTTACATTCAGTCAAAAGCTATTCAAAATGCAGATACTCTAAGAGTCTTTCCACAAGGCACTCACAGAATGTAGCCACAGAATTTGTATAAACAATCTTTAGTCCACTCCTCCAAGGCAACTTCCCAATTCGGGGACTGAACCTGTGTCTCCTGCATCATAGGCAGATTCTTTGCCGCTGAGCCACCAGGGAAGCCCGGGGAATCTGCCTAAGTCAACACAAATCTTTAACATTGTTTTCAAAGTCTTTATTGAATTTGTTACAATATTGCTTCTATTTCACGTTTTGGTTTTTTTTGCTGTGAGGTCTGTGGGATCTTAGTTTCCCAACCAGGGATCGAATCCACTCTCCCTGGATTGGAAGGCAAAGTCTTAAACACTAGATCGCCAGGGAAGTCCCCTCAACAAAATCTTGAGTCGGGGAGCAAAACTTTGAATCCTCGCCTCCAAAATCCCAACCTCTTTTCCATGACAAAGAGCTTCCAAACTTTTACTGAGGAAGCAGTGTACCATCTATTTAGAGGTTTCTTTAGTTTCATTTGTTGGCAGCATATTCATGGTTGTAAATTGAAAGGAGAGACAAAGAAAAGGAATAACATGAAATAGCACGTTTTTACCACATAAGTCCTGTGATGGCATATAAAATTAGGAAATAATACCATGAAAAAAAGGTATACTGCCATAAAAGTAATAAATACAACACTGATGTTTATTATTGTGCTAAAAGGTAAAAGGAAAGGGACATTCCTTCAGAATACTGGAACTAAACATTTTTAAATTATCACTAACATTGAGTCTGTTTATAGCTTTTCAGTAGAATATGGAGCTCTGTGTTCCCTAGAACTCTCTTTTAGCTTGTTGCATGAAAATGGCTAATTTGAACTCACTATTCTTTTCTAGCCTGTTCATCCGTGTGCAATGTCCTGAAAGAGTAAATTTAAAAAAAAATTATTTAGGCACAAAAATAATGGCATCAAAAGTAAAAGAAACAATGTCCAAAGAAGGAGAACAAAAAAACAAGCAATGAATTTCAAACCAGCAACAGCAAATCCCAAACAAGAGCTTTTGTGAGCAGATCACCAGGATCAGTGAAGCGTTCCTCCTGCAATTCTCACTCCGACCAGGAGGGTGTGCTACAAACCTTCAAGGTTGCCCACCCAGCTCTTGCTCACACCAGCCCTTTCCTTTCTGAGGCAAAGCCACTGGCTGGAAGTGAAGAAGAGAGTGTGGGTGTGTCAGGAACTGGCCTGAGGCTAGCTGACTCCCTAGCACCCTGAACAGTGACACCAAGGTGGAGATGTTAGTGAGAGCTGCTCCAGTCCTCCACGAGGTCCGTCTGACACGACACCAAACCCCAGCTTCACAGTTAGTAAATGAACATGCAAATAACAGAAATGACAAAGTCAAGCTCTAATCTCTTCGGCTAGGTGTTCTAAAGATGAAATGAACTGAGAATCGTGGCGACAAGAGGAAAATCTAAGTATCTACCTGAGTACGCCAGGGTTAAAATAAATTTACCTTATTTCCCCCTTGAAATAAAAACCCAGTGAACTTGGCTCATGAATCTTTTAGTTAACGAACTATTTTGCTGGCAGGAGGTTTAGCCAGAAAAGGACAGAAACCGTTTTAAGTTTTTGAAGTCATCCTCTCACAGCAAAAAGGAAAAGACCCTCTCTCTTAAGAAAAATCTTATAACTGTATGTGGGATACAAATTATAACAGGTTTGCTCTAAATTCAGTACAATCGTGGCTATGTATTAAGCAGTTGAACAGTTTTTCTTCAGGTTTTTTTTTTTTTTTAACTTTCATAAAATATTAATTTTTCCCCCTTTAAACATTGTTGCAATCCACCTGGTTAATGCTATGAGGTGCGTGTGGTCGGGTAAGGAGAGCTGTATTATTACCACCGTGCTCTATTTAAGCAGTACAGCATGGTCTTTCAGAAGCAAAGGGCACACTGAAATAAAATCAGCCCAGCAGTGTTCCTCTGTGTTTACGTCTCACAATAGCAATCACCACCAGCGTGCAGGGTGTTTCTTAGCAAGGCCTGACTGGCTGAGGTTAACTGCCCGGAGTACAGCTGAAGGCCAGCAATTCTCCCCAGCTACTTATTAACCCCCAGGAAATCTCCTGAACCCTGAGGGTCATTGTTCAATCCTTTATAAGCAGTTTTCCAAGTATTTTGAGTACTTGTTCTTTCCTGAACACCTACAGCCAGTCAGATCGTGTTTGTATAAAGAAACGCTCTTTTTTTTTTTTCTCTTTAAAAGTGGATTGAATTTCAGGTCACCTTAAAGGCCAGTGACTCAGGGAACCTTCCGTATAGCACTGGGAGCTCTGCTCGGTGCTCTGTGATGACCTAGAGGGGTGGGATGGAGCGGGGAGGAGTACGGGAGGGATGCTCAAGAGGGAGGGGATATATGCATCCATATGGCTGATTCACTTTGATGTACAGCAGAAATTAACACACTGTAAAGCGATTATACTTCAATAAAAAGAAAAAACAAAAAAGAAACACAAGAATGGCCCTTACATTCTTTCAGAGGTATTTAGACGGGGTGTGTGTGTGTGTGTGTGTATGCACACTCAGTCTTTCAGTCGTGTCCAACTCTTCAAGACTGCATGGACCATAGCCCACCAGGCTCCTCTGTCCATGGGATTTTCCCAGCAAGTATACTGGAGTAAGTTGCCCTTTCCTTCTCTGGGGGATCTTCCCAACCCAGAGATCGAATCAGCATTTCTTCCATCTCCTGCATTGGTAGGCAGATAATTTTACCACTGAGCGACCTGGGATTCCCAAGATGGCATGGGATGACCTGTAGTTCACTTCTGGCATGACTGTTACCCAGAATTATAGAGTCTTCTACATCCCTGAAGTTGCTGTTCTTTGCATAATCAACGCAGGTTGCAGAGTTCACAAAAAAACACTACTAAACATAAAGAGAATTATGGTGAAATATTTTGTACATGTCCCAAGGGAAGTCATTCTTTTTAGAGAAGGGGGAAAAGACCAGTGGCTCAGAGAAGGTCACTTTCATCACATTTTGGCTTCTTTTTTTTCCTAAGGACCAAGAGAATAGAGAAGGTAAGGGAAAGAGGGGAGACAAACAGAAGGCCAAGGAGCCCAGGAACCAAATTCCTCCTCCTCCCAGTAATCGCCCTGCGAAGGACAAGAGAGCAGGGAGGCTGCTGGGGAGGAAGGAAAGGCTTAGAGGAAAGGATGCAGGCAGGACACAAGGAGGTCGGAGTCAGAGGTGCCACTCTGCCAGCCACATGGCCGGGCGCGGACCAACCAGAGACCACAGCTCAACCCAGAGGCCGGAGACAACACTACTGATCTCCTTTTGCAAAACCAAGAGATTCTATCCATGCAAGAGAGTCCCACGCTTGTGTGTTTCAATATTGCAAGAGTATTGAAGAGTATCTGAGGTTATTGATATTTCTCCCAGCAATCTTGATTCCAACTTGTGTTTCTTCCAGTCCAGCATTTCTCATGATGTACTCTGCATATAAGTTAAATAAACATGGTGACAATATGCAGCCTTGACGTACTCCTTTTCCTATTTGGAACCAGTCTGTTGTTCCATGACCAGTTCTAACTGTTGCTTCCTGACCTGCATACAGATTTCTTAAGAGGCAGATCAGGTGGTCTGGTATTCCCATCTCTTTCAGAATTTTCCATAGTTTATTGTGATCCACACAGTCAAAGGCTTTGGCATAGTCAATGAAGCAGAAATAGATGTTTTTCTGGAACTCTCTTGCTTTTTCCATGATCCAGCGGATGTTGGCAATTTGATCTCTGGTTCCTCTGCCTTTTCTAAAACCAGCTTGAACATCAGGAAGTTCACGGTTCACATATTGCTGAAGCCTGGCTTGGAGAATTTTGAGCATTACTTTACTAGCATGTGAGATGAGTGCAATTGTTCGGTAGTTTGAGCACTCCTTGGCATTGCCTTTCTTTGGGATTGGGATGAAAACTGACCTTTTCCAATCTTGTGGCCACTGCTGAGTTTTCCAAATTTGCTGGCATATTAAGTGTAGCACTTTCACAGCATCATCATTCAGGACTTGGAACAGCTCCACTGGAATTCCATCACCTCCACTAGCTTTGTTCGTAGTGATGCTTTCTAAGGCCCATTTGACTTCACATTCCAAGATGTCTGGCTCTAGGTCAGTGATCACATCATCATGATTATCTAGGTCTTGAAGCTCTTTTTGTACAGTTCTTCTGTGTATTCTTGCCACCTCTTCTTAATATCTTCTGCTTCTGTTAGGTCCACACCATCTCTGTCCTTTATCGTGCCCATCTTTGCATGAAATGTTCCTTTGGTATCTCTGATTTTCTTGAAGAGATCCCTAGTCTTTCCCATTCTGTTGTTTTCCTCTATTTCTTTGCATTGATCACTGAAGAAGGCTTTCTTATCTCTTCTTATCTCTTCTTATCTATGCAGATGACACGACTCTTATGGCAGAAAGTGAAGAGGGGCTAAAAAGCCTCTTGATGAAAGTGAAAGTGGAGAGTGAAAAGGTTGGCTTAAAGCTCAACATTCAGAAAACGAAGATCATGGCATCTGGTCCCATCACTGCATGGGAAATAGATGGGGAAACAGTGGAAACAGTGTCAGACTTTGTTTTTCTGGGCTCCAAAATCACTGCAGATGGTGACTGCAGCCATGAAATTAAAAGACGCTTGCTCCTTGGAAGGAAAGTTATGACCAACCTAGATCACATATTCAAAAGCAGAGACATTACTTTATCAACAAAGGTTCACCTACTCAAGGCTATGGTCTTTCCTGTGGTCATGTATGGATGTGAGAGTTGGACTGTGAAGAAGGCTGAGCGCCGAAGAATTGATGCTTTTGAACTGTGGTGTTGGAGAAGACTCTTGAGAGTCCCTTGGACTGCAAGAAGATCCAACCAGTCCCTTCTGAAGGAGATCAACCCTGGGATTTCTTTGGAAGGAATGATGCTAAAGCTGAAACTCCAGTATTTTGGCCACCTCATGTGAAGAGTTGACTCATTGGAGAAGACTCTGATGCTGGGAGGGATTGAGGGCAGGAGGAGAAGGGGCCGACAGAGGATGAGATGGCTGGATGGCATCACTGACTCGATGGATGCGAGTCTGAGTGACCTCCGGGAGCTGGTGATGGACAGGGAGGCCTGGCGTGCTGCGGTTCATGGGGTCGCAAAGAGTCGGACATGACTGAGCGACTGATCTGATCTGATTGAAGAGTATAGACTAACTTGTCAATTTATGACAATAAATAGAATTAAAATTTTGGTCAGCCTTGCCAATAAAAATTTTATATTTCGCCTCAACATTTAATATCTTCTAGATCAGGTGTCTGGTATTAAGAAGTTGTATAAATAATGGAGATTATTTTAAAGCCACAAATTAATTATAGAGTTGGCCAGTGTTAACTCATTGGGAAGTTTTGAGTACCCTGTTCGTTCTGTGTGTATATGTGACAGTGTGACAGAAAGGAGGGGAGTAAAAGAGAAGCACGAGAAAGAGGAGAGAGAAGAAAGAATCTTCTGAGTCAAAGTGGCTTCATCTATTCTACCTGTTACTGTCCCTTCTTCCAAATCATTTTTCTATCATTTATTAGTGCCCATAAGAAAAAAAAAAAAAGTGTCAAATGAAAATGAGGATCTTCTAAACAGATACTGTTAACGATAAGCATATCCCTGAAAGTGAAAGTGAAAGTCACTCAGTCTTGTCGGACTCTTTGCGACCCCATGGACTAAACAGTCCATGGAATTCTCCAGGCCAGAATACTGGAGTGGGTAGCCTCTCCCTTCTCCAGGGGATCTTCCAGACCCAGGGATGGAACCCAGGTCTCCTGCATTGCAGGTGGATTCTTTACCAGCTGAGCCTCAGGGAAGCCCCAAGTATATCCCTATTATGACTTGAGAAATAGGGTCTCTTCCTAACAAAATCAAAGACAAAAGGAGAATCTCCTGGTGGTCCAGTGGTTAAGATTTCACGCTCCCAATGCAGGGGGCCCAGGTACCATCCCTGGTCAGGGAACCAATGAGGATCTGGCACATCCAAATAAATAAAATAAATATTAAAATCAAAGACAAAAGACTAGATACATAGAAATGACACATATTTTGTTTATAATTTAGAAAATAAAAGGATGTGAAGGCTGTCTCAATGGACCAATAAACTTTCTAAAGTCATATGGCAGAAACATCACTATAGTTTTTTTCTTTAGCTGAGAGAAGAGAAGAAAACTATATTCATAATAACACACATACCAAATTGCTGTATCTTGATGTACTGGAGATCCCTAGCTCCCTTCCAATCTAGTGGTGGGCTTCCCATATATGTTTATGAAACATTATGCTATATCAGTCCAATGCAATTCAGGCCGAAGGAGAATCTGGCCCTGGTATTTTTATGAGTATAGGGTGAACTGTGATATCCTAAATGCAAAGGGGATGATGGGCATTGCCTATTCAACCAGGGTAGAGCTGAAGGAAATTTCTATAAAATGTTTTCTAATTTGACAATGTCTACAATGGCACCCCACTCCAGGACTCTTGCCTGGAAAATCCCATGGACAGAGGAGCCTGGTAGGCTTCAGTCCATGAGGTCGCTAAGAGTCGGACACGACTGAGTGACTTCACTTTCACTTTTCACTTTCATGCATTGGAGAAGGAAATGGCAACCCACTCCAGTATTCTTGCCTGGAGAATCCCAGGGATGGGGGAGCCTGGTGGGCTGCCGTCTATGGGGTCGCACAGAGTCAGACACAACTGAAGTGACTTGGCAGCAGCAGCACACAAGCAAGAAACATTACTTCGCTGACAAAGGTCCGTATAGAAAGCTAGGATTTTTTTCAATAGTTATGTACAGATGTGAGAGTTGGACCATAAAGAAGGCTGAGTGCTGAAGAATTGATGCTTTCAAATTGTGGTGCTGGTGAAGACTCTTGAGAGTCCTTTGGACAACAAGGAGATCAAACCCCTCAATCCTAAAGGAAATCAACCTTAAATATTCATTGGAAGGACTGTTGGTGAAGCTCCAACACTTTGGCCATCTGATGTGAACAGCCAACATATTGGAAAAGACCTTGATGCTAGGAAAGATTGAGGGCAGGAGGAGAAGGGGAAGACAGAGGATGAGATATTTTGATGGCATCACTGACTCAATGGACGTGAGTTTGAACAAACTCCAGGAGATAGTGAAGGACAGGGAAGCCTGGCATGCTGCAGTCCGTGGGGTTGCAAACATGACTTAACGACTGAATGAAAACAACAACGCAAGCAAAATTATAGTATTGGGCAAAGCAAGTTGCATTATCTCTGCATCTTGGACACTGACATAAATACAGAGCAAGTCAGTAATTCAGTCAAACCTAAGTAGTATTGGGTTCAGTCTTTATAATGTTATGGTATCCGGTATACATTTAATCATAAAAGGATTCTAACCAAGCCAGCAGCCAAGAACAGGGTTGAAGGAAGTGTTTCTTGCAGACAGTAGGATTTGAGCGTCTAGGACTTCAATTCAGAAAGAAGCAGACAGTTCAGCTCAATGACTCTTCCTTTCCCCAGAAAAGACTTGGAGTCCCTGAGTGAGAAGGAAAAATGCCTTCCACCCTGCTCACTGCCATCCTATCCCTGAAGGCTACCCTGTGACTAAATGTAGCAGAGCCTGTTGAAACCTGCACAGCTGTGATAAAAACACTTGGACCAGGACCTCCACAATAACTGTTTGCATGGCTAGGTACGGTTAATTATTATGTTTTTCTTCACCCTTTCAGAATTCATAAACTCTGCCTCAAGGTCAAGGCATGATTTTTCTGTACTTTTAACAGGTCATTTATTCTTAAAATGTTTGGGGACTTTTTTAATTTTTTTTGAGAGAGAGAATGAAACAGGTATATAACTTTAGGGAAAGCTCTAACAGTCCAATTTGAAGAGATGGTAAATGGTGGGGAGGGGGATGTTGTTTTTCTTAAATATTTCATTAGTTTTTCACCTTGAGATTTTTTTAAAAGCCTTATGTTTAGGATTATTATTATTATAGGCCTGATATCCTGCTAAGAATTTTATATATGTTTTAGTTTTCACAATAACCATATGAAGAAATTTCATTACCATTCTCCATTTACATACTGAAGGTTAGAAAATTTCAAACCCTTTGCAGGAGTCCTGTTACTAGTAAGACACAGAGCTGAGGCGCGAATTCAGGTCTGTCCTGACTTCAAATCTCTTTATCTTAATTATTGAATAATTCTGCAATTGAATTGCTTTTCAGAGGTGAACTACTTCAGATAACAAAATGAGGTTTGCATTTCCTTCCCTATTATCATGTTCAGTCAAAGGATAATAGTTAAAAACAACACTAGGGACTTCTATCCAGTGGTTAAGACACTGAGGTCTCACTGAGGTCAGCTGGGGTTTGATCCCAGATTAAGGAACAAAGATCCCACAAGCCACGCGGAACTGCCAAAAAAAAAAAAAAATACATAATAAAATAAAAGCAACACTATATTAGATATTTACTGCCTTGTCAAGTTCTTCACTTTTACTAAGAGTCTAATAAAAAGTTTTATTTCAAAAGGCCATACAATAAATCTCAAATGATGGTTTCTTTCCCAGTTCTATTTCATCTACAGGGAATCCTACATAACTAAGGAAGACATTGGCCACACCCCAATTTCACCCAAGCAAAGCTCTTCTCACCCAGGAGAGCTTAGTAGTGACATGTCGGTATTAGAATAGCTATCTATTTACCCTGGTGTAATACTAATATTGTTAACCAGAAAATTCACATTTATCAGTGCAGAAATGCTGCATTATCAATTCAACCCTTTCGATCCCCTTGGAAATGTTCAAGGATTTACATTTTTGTAAACAGAGCTTTACATTTTACAAATAAAAGCTTTCTTTTATACTCCCCAGAGCCCGTCCAAAAAGTTGTGCCAATAGCATCAACTTTCTGCTCCCACCATAAACACACCCACACGCACACACACATGGGCACACACAGGAACACACACCCATCTCATCTTTAGAGGGAGAAATAATGAATAAGGTAGTTGAATACGAAGCTAATTAAATGCACTTAGCCTACACTGCCATCAGCTTTCTATTCAGCTTCATGTATATTCCTTTACCTATGTAATCAAGGCATACACCCCAAGCTGTCAACACCTCAGCCCAAATAATCAAAGCAGTTCCTGGATAACAAAGAAATAATATGCAAACAAAGTGTTTCTATAGCCTCATGAATTTATGTATGGCTCAAAGTTCTTAGATATTCGTTCTATGAACTTCGGATTCAGTCAATATTCTACACTGACCCAAAACCAGAGTGAAATATCCTTGAACAGTTTCTTATGCTTGTTTATATCATTTATTCACGATCTACAAATTTATTTAGGAAACATTTCAGTTCAGTTCAGCTCAGTCGCTCAGTCGTGTCCGACTCTCTGCGACCCCATGAATCGCAGCACGCCAGGCCTCCCTGTCCATCACCAACTCCCGGAGGTCAATGAGACTCACATCCATCCAGTCAGTGATGCCATCCAGCCATCTCATCTTCTGTCGTCCGCTTCTCCTCTTGCCCCCAATCCCTCCCAGCATCAGAGACTTTTCCAATGAGTCAACTCTTCGCATGAGGTGGCCAGAGTACTGGAGTTTCAGCCTTAACATCATTCCTTCCAAAGAAATCCCAGGGCTGATCTCCTTCAGAATGGACTGGTTGGATCTCCTTGCAGTCCAAGGGACTCTCAAGAGTCTTCTCCAACACCACAGTTCAAAAGCATCAATTCTTCGGCACTCAGCTTTCTTCACAGTCCAACTCTCACATCCATACATGACCACTGGAAAAACCATGAATAAATATTTCATGCAAGCTTAAAAGAAGCTTCATGAGAAAATGTAAGGAAGCAGCATACACAGAAGATGGAAAGTAAATGTGTTCTTTTTCAAAGAAGAATCCAGGAAGATTTCAAGTACCGCAGAGCAACTAAGCCCATGTGCCGCAACTACTGAAGCCCACAAGCCACCGCAAGAGAAGCCACCACAAGGAGAAGCCCTCACACTTCCACAAAGAGTAGCCCCTGCTCGCCGCCACTAGAGAAAAGTCCACGTGCAGCAACAAAGATCCAGCACAGTCAAAAATTAATAATTAAATAAATAAAAATTAAACAAACAAGAGAGTCCTAATCCCAATAAAATAAGAGGGATTAAATTTATTTTTTAAAAAAGAGTATGTTTTAAAAGCTCAAGTGTATCCATGAAAATGGCTGTTTCAGCAATCTGAATGTTTCTTTCACAGAGAAACAGGTTACTCCTGACCTGTTTTGCAAATATACTTCACACTGATTATCAGATCACTATCAGTCTGGAAAGGATTGCTATTTTACCAACTTTCAATAAATATGAAATAATCCTGGAGGAATAAATGCACAATAAAAGTCCAATTGGAGTTGCTTTGTTTCCCAAATGCAAACTTGTTCATCTGCAGCCTGTTTATACACCACAGTTCTGAAAGGAAGAATTAGGTCATGAATGGATGTGGCTGAGAAACAGAGGTTGAATAAAAAGGATATGACATTCCTCAACTGAGCACAAAGTATTATGAAAATGCATAATGCAGTGTGATGCCCTTCCTCATGAGTGACCAGTACAATTATAATGAATATACCAATGTCAGTGGTTAAAGGCCATGCAAAAGAGTCGTGGGGAGATTACTTTCTGAGATAAAGAACACATTGCAGATGTATATTTATGTATTTTCACTAGAGTTGATAATAGGTTAAGGTTTGGAATGGCAAACATTCCCGGTATAAAATCTTTTTAACGAGACACACTGTGTGCGGAGGATATAGGACTGTGAGAATAAAAAAAAAAAAAAGTGCTGATTTCAAAGAAGTTAAACAATTTGTTAGCTTTCTTGTATTCTATACTAGTGTGCTGTTGCTGCTGCTGCTAAGTTGCTTCAGTCGTGTCCGACTCTGTGCGACCCCATGGACTGCAGCCGACAGGCTTCTCCGTCCATGGGATTCTCCAGGCAAGAACACTGGAGTGGGTTGCCATTTCCTTCTCCAATGCGGGAAAGTGGAAAGTGAAAGTGAAGTTGCTCAGTCGTGTCTGACTCTTAGCAACCTCATGGACTGCAGCCTACCGGGCTCCTCCATCCGTGGGATTTTCCAGGCAAGAGTGCTGGAGTGGGGTGCCATTGCCTTCTCCCATACTAGTGTACTGACATGTTAACTAAAAATTGAAACTATCAGTGTAAAAATGCTATTGTTGTTGTTGTTCAGTCACTTAGTCCTGACCGACTCTTTGTCACCCAATGGACTGCAGCCCACCAGGCTTCCCTGTCTTTACTATCTCCCAGAGTTGGCTCAAACTCATGTCCATTGAGTTAATGATGTCATCCAACCATCTCATCCTGTCTGCCCCTTCTTTTCCTGTCCTCAGTCTTTCCCAGCATCAGGGTCTTTTTCCAATGAGTTGGTTCTTCATATCAGGTGGCCAAAGGTTCTTCGCATCAGGTGGAGCTTCAGCTTCAGCATCAGTCCTTCCAGTGAATATTCAGGGTTGATTTCGTTTAGGATTGTAAGAGAAAGAAAGAAAGTGAAAGTCGCTCAGTCGTGTCTGACTCTTTGCGACCCCATGGTATAACAAAATAATCCCCTTGAAGTTTTAATGTGATCCAATAGCTCTCTTGTGCAACACAGCCTTTAAAAAGTGCCGAGATTTATTGCTTTGGGAAAATACAATAGACTATAAATCAAGCTATAATAACAACTATGAAAATTTCTCTTACTGTTCTACACCTCTAGGCTCACCTCTGCCCAAGGAAGCTCTGGAAACCTTCTATTCAATAGACTCTGTCTACAAATAGTTATTTATCACACCTTGAGAGGTGGCTTCACCTCTGCAACAAAGTGTCTGGAGATTTCATTTGTCCTCACTCACAGTTATGAGAACAAAGGAAACTTTGATTTACTTGGTTGGGATGAAACGTATCCATATAATAGCAATATTAGGACCTTTTAATCATCTCTCCATAAGAAAAGATTAAAATGCCTTAGTTATGCGAGATTAAATGCACATTCAGTAATTGCAACGGACAGTATGCTTTCAGAGTGGGAGAATTAAATTAAAAGAAAGACAACTCTGGCAAATGTACTAGTGGTAGAATTAGAGGATGTTTCATCAGGTCCTGATGTCTCTACAGTAATGAATCTGCCAAAAGATAATAATATTTTAGTGAAAGGTGTGATTGGATAAGTCACATTATTTATTAACTGTTACCCTAAAATATCACTTTTGTCTTATTATTAAGAATGGTTAGAGGGCAGCTGGAATGCCTGACACAGGGTATTAGAATTGGATTGTGTCCATCACAGACCCTGGAGGCATGATCTCTGAGCTTGGTACTGGAGCTCACTAGCACCTGCTGGCTGAGTGTTCACAGACCAAGGCCTGCCAAAGTCTCAATTATGTCTCCAGGATCATCCGATCTTTCACATGGTCCTTTCCAATGGCCTCAACAAGAGCTGTCTTTAATTCCTAAACTTGCTCTTCAAAAAATTTCAAATAGATGCAGACATTGGAGAAGACTGTCGGAGATCAGAAAGACTAAAGTTACAAAAGTGGGAGGGAGGAAATTTCCTGGTGACCCGGTGTCTAAGACTCTGTGCTTCCAATCCGGGGCGGGGGGGATGGCGGGGAAGGGGGTTCCAGGTTTGATCCCTGGTCAGTAAGACATACGCAGCCAAATAAACATATAAAAAATCCTGTTATTTTTGTTGTTCAGTCACTTAGTTCTGTCCCACTCTTTGCAACCTCACAGTCTGCAGCATGTCAGGATTCACTGTCCTTCACTATCTCCCGGGGTTTGCTCATTTCATGTCCATTGTGTCAGTGATGCTATCTAACCATCTCATCCTCCACTTCCCCCTTCTCCTGCTGCCTTCGATCTTTTCCAGCATTAGGTTCTTCTCCAGTGAGTCAGCTCTTCACATCAGGTGGCCAAAGTATTGGAGCTTCATCTTCAGCATTAGTCCTTCCAATGAATATTCAGAATTGATTTCCTTTAGGATTGACTGGTTTGATCTTCTTGCCGTCCAAGGGACTCACAAGAATCTTCTCCAGCAACACAATTTGAAAGCATCAATGCTTCAGTGCTTGGCCTTCGTCATGGTCCAATTCTCACATCCTTACGTGACTACTGGAAAAACCACAGCTTTGACTATGTGGACTTTTGTCAGCAAAGTGATGTCTCTGCTTTTTAATACACTGTCTAGGTTTATCATAGCTTTCCTTCCAAGGAGCAAGCATCTTTATTATTATTTTTTTAATTTATAAAGAAAAAAAGATTTGGTGGGAAAATGTCTTAAAAGCCCTCTCTGGAGGTTATTGGCATTCTCCTGGGAAGCAAACTTTCATGGACAGGTTAATTTAACTCCTTAGATTCCCAAAATCTTATGTGATAAAGACTAATGATGAAACAGACATACCAAAGAACAAAAGAATATAGACTTCTTCAAGCAAAGCAGGTCTGGAGGGTAAGGAAGCCACAGGAAATCAATCAGCAGTTAGGCTGAATTTCCAAGGGCCTGCAATGGAGAGGGCAGGGGGAAGGAGGAGATGGGGAGAAGTCCAAGGGCCTCACAGCTGTCAGAATTCTTTCTTGCTGGGTGGAGGTCAGTCTTTGTCCTACTCAGGCCTTGGATTGACTGGAAGAATCCCACCTTCATTATAGAGCCATCTGCGTTACTCAAAGTCCACTCATTTAGACTTTGGTTTGTTTGCTTTTGGTTTGTACTCAGTTGCTCAGTCAAGTCCGACTCTTTACAATCCGACTGTAGCCCTCCAGGCTCCTCTGTCCATGGGATTCTCCAGGCAAGAATATTGGAGTGGGTTGCCATTTCCTTCTCCAAGGGATCCTCCCGACCCAGGGATTGAATCTGCTTGTCTCTGTCCTCTCCTGCATTGGTAGGCAGATTCTTTACCACTAGTGCCACCTGGGAAGCCCTATTTAGACATTGCTGTGTGTGCTGTGCTGAGTCACTCAGTCCTGGCTGACTCTTTTCAACCCTGTGGACTATAACCTACAAGGCTCCTCTGTCCACGGGGATTCTCCAGGCAAGAATACTAGAGTGGGTTGCCATGCCCTCCTCCAGGGGATCTTCCCAACCCAGGAATAGAACCCAGGTCTCCCACATTGGAGGTGAATGCTTTACCATCTGAGCCACCAGGGAAGCCCTTATGTAGATGTTAATCTCATCCAGAACCCACCTTCACTGGAACACCCAGTACGTGGGACTCCCCAGTGGCCTAGCCAAGTTAATGCACAGAATCAACTTTCAAGGTATCTAAATGGACTTGATACTTAAGACCCAGTTAACTGACTATCTGGGTAAGGAGCCACAGCATCATTTACAGGGAAAAGATAAAAGGAATAAGTCTGCAGATAAAAATGGACTCTTCCAAGTCTCAGACATGAAGAAGAGAAAAAAGCCACGGTGAGACTAATCATGATGAACAATTTCTTCACATAGTAAAATCATTTCATCATTTCAGCTTCTCTTAAATTGGGTCAAGTGAATAACTCTATGAGAAAAGCAAAAGATCATTTAATAAAATATTAAATCAAGCCCATGTATAGTAGTGTTACCGGGTGTGATGGCTAATTGTATGTGTCAACTTAGTTATGCTCTAGTGCTCAACTGTTTGTGGTCAAACACCAGTCCAGATAAGGCTGCAAAGGTATTTTTAGATGTGAGTAACGCTTATATCAGTAGACTCCAATTAAGCAGATGACTTCATAACGTGGGTGGACCTCATTCATTCAGTTAGTGGACTTAAAAGGAAAGTCTTAGGTCCTTTGAGAAAGA
The DNA here is from genome assembly GCA_935064755.1 of Tragelaphus eurycerus. Lineage (NCBI taxonomy): Eukaryota > Metazoa > Chordata > Mammalia > Artiodactyla > Bovidae > Tragelaphus > Tragelaphus eurycerus. The sequence continues at coordinate 29,989,688 of CAKXYN010000016.1, forward strand.
GAAAATTCTGCCTCCAGACTGCCTTTAGACTTGAAACTGTGACTTCTGCTAAAATGTCCAACCTGCCCACCTGCCATATATAAGTCAAATTTACCAGCTCCCATATTCACACAAGCCCATTTTTGCAAATCTTTCTTTCTGTCTCTTCTCTGTCTCTGTCTCTCACCCTCTCTTTCTCACTCATTCTCTATGTGTGTGTATGTGTGTTAATGTTAGTCACTCAGTCGTGTGAGACTCTACATGACCCCATGGACTGTGTAGCCCCCCAGGCTTCTCTGTCATGGAATTCTCCAGGCAAGAACACTGGAGTGGATTGCCATTTCCTTCTCCAAGGGATCATCCCAATCCACAGACTGAACCTGGGTCTCCTGCATTACAGGTAAATTCTTTACCATCTGAGCCACCAGGGAAGCCCAATAGGATGTGTGTGTGTGTGTGTGTGTGTGTGTGTGTGTGTGTGTGTGTGTACACATCCTATTGATTCTATTTTTCTGGAGGACCATGACTAATACAGTGGTGGAGAGCTTTACAGCACGAATGGGCCCAGTATCTGAAACATTTCTCTTCTAAAATAGGTGTGCTGTTCTATAAAGAATCCTTATATCTTATTTTTAATGTATATATTAACACTTCTTTAACTTTGTTACAAACTTTAACACTTCTGTTTTAAATTCATAAACTCACTTTCTGTGTTAAATTCATAACTGACCAGCACAAAACTCTCGGAAGAAGAAACTAAGATTGCCTTACAATCTGTTTAGTGCCTTGCACACAGCAAGCACTCTTTGAATGGCTCAGGTTTACCAATTAATCTTCCCACATTACAAGGATATGGTTTCCCAGGTGACGCAGTGGTAAAGCATCTGCCTGCCAATGCAGGAGATGTGGTTCCATCCCTGGGTCGTGAAGATCCCCTGGAGAAGGACATGGCCACCCACTCCAGTATTCTTGCGTGGGAAATCCCATGGACAGAGGAGCCTGGCGGGCTACAAAGAATGGGGTCGCAAAGAGTTGGACAAGACTGAGCACACACACACAAACCATGAAACTAATCTGTTTAGACAAAGAGGTCTGTATCTTCTCTATGCATCACAAGACAAGAAGTGAGGTCTCTAAATACAAAATGGCAGGTGGACAGCATTCCTTAGCTGATAGTCAGCAGAGACGAGACATTTGACTGGCTTTCACCAACTTCCACCCACCCGTGTTTCATATTCAGCAAGTTTTAAAGAACTCCAAGAAACAGAACTGGCTAACTCCCTCAGGAGCTAATTCCAGCACACACAACATCCGCTTGCTTGCTAGAAATGGTGTTCACGGGATGCAGAGGCTATTAAAGGGAGGTGCTCACTCAGTTAACGTTATATAAAACCAAATATGCACAGGCAAATTATTAAAGATTTGTTTACTTGGAACTCTGATATTTGCCATGAAAATTCCTACAATTAAAATTTGACTTAAAAAAAAAAAAAAGTTTGTCCCCCCCTCCCTTTAAAAATCAGTTTCAAAAAACCCTTGATAGAATCAGCTAATTAATTCTTGGCCTCTTTAACGAACACCACATTTGAAGTCACATGCCATAAATCAGTTTCAGTTGAAATATTAAAATCAGATTATAACAGAAAAGCCTTGTAAATATTTGCCTCCAAATGAGTTTAAGAATAAATATATATTCAGTATATCATCCATATTTAGCAGATATTAATAAGACAAAGCATAGCTTTAAATTCACTTATCATTTAATACAAAGGAGGAAATAGGAAAGTGGGCCTGATTAGCTTGTTTATTCTTGGGCTTGGTAATACCTTATTAAAATTTGAGGTTCAAAATTGATATAATCTGTCAAATGTCAGCAGAAATATTTATTCTGTAAATGAAGCTTTAGTTAATAGAACTTTAATTTGAAGTATTTTACATTTTCTTCTCCTCCATAAGGAAACTGGAAAAGGGGTGGGAAAGTCTTGATAGGAATGTGAAATTAACACAAGCAGCGTGCTCCGTCACTAAGTCGTGTCTGACTCTTTGCAACCCCATGGACTGTAGCCCTCCAGGATCCTCAGTCCATGGGATTTCCCAGGCAAGATTACTGGAGTGGGTTGCCATTTCCTTCTCCAAGGGATCTTCCTGACCCAGGGATCAAACACAGGTCCCCTGCATTGGCAGGCAGATTCTTTACCTCTGAGCCACCAGGGAATAGGAAATTAACACTGAGGTCTGAATTTCCTTTCTGGATCTGTGCTGACACTAGAGGTCAGCAACCTTCCAGAAATGATATCTGGAGTCTTCACTCATTGTAATTTGCGATTTGACAGAAGAACCACAGAGTTTTAGGTGAGGAAGTAGTCTTACTAATGACTTAATTTGCTGTCTTTCTAGAGGAAAAAGAGATGAGCTCTCAAGAGGACCAGGGACTTGGCTGGTCTCACAGTTACAGGGAGTCAGGGCTGAACTCTGGACGCTGGGAGCTGTCAGTGACACAGCGTTGGGGCTCTTCATGGTCACCGAGACCCTATGTGGGTGCTTGTGCCAAGTCCCCTCAGTCATCTCCAGTGCTTTTCGACCCTATGGACTGTAGCCCCCTAGGTTCCTCTGTCCACAGGATTTTCCACGCAAGAAAACTGGAGTGAGTTGCCATTCTCTTCTCCTGGAAATCTTTTCAACCTAGGGATCCAATCCATGTCTCTTGCGTCTCTTGCCTTGGCAGGTGGACTCTTTACCACTGGCACCACCAGGGAGTCCCCAAGGTAGGTTGTCTATAGGACATCAAACACTCACTTCATATTTTACTGATAAAATCCACCCACTTCCAGTATTTTCAGCACTCCATAGATAGGACCTTAATGCAATGATTTTGAAGACAAATTAACCTCTGAGGAATCTATCCTAACTCAGGTTTGTAAAAAAAAAAAGTCTGCTTATTCTGGAATGGGAGCTGCTCAGCTTTTAGCCCAAGGCTGCTCTCAAAGCTCTCCAGTCCATTGGGTTCAGAAGACACATCACATTGGGAGACAATACCCACTGCTCTTCTTTACTCAGGCTCAGACAGCTTCTGTTTTGTACTGTTTTCTCCTCCGTCTTCCTGACACTGTATCTTTTGAAAATATAGAAGAAAAACTGAAGTCTGTGACTCCTGAAAATGTCTATTAGAAAATCACTTTATGTGAACATGGAAAATGACCTAAACACTCTAATAGCAAAATTAAACATGTGGTGATGAGGATATCTCTAACAAAATAATTAATTGGGCTTCCCTGTTGGCTCAATGGTTTAAAAAAAAAAAAATCTACCTGCCAATGTAGGAGACATGGGTTCGATCCCTGGATCAAGAAGATCCCCTGGAGAAGGAAATGGCAACCCACTCCAGTATTCTTGCCTGGAGAATCCCCATGGACAGAGGAGCCTGACGGGCTACAGTCCATGGGGTTGCAAAGAGTTTCACTGAGTGACTAAACAGCAACAAGGACAATCCTTTTTGAGTCACCCTGGGGAAAAATACACCCTGGGGGACCATTATGTCTGTATCCTGCAGCTTCCCTCTGGGCCCTGTGCTTCTTCCTTCTCAGCTGCAGCAGGTGCACCAGTGACGGGACTCTGCGCCCACACTTGCACTCCAGTGGGATGGGCGGCCTGGGAGGCTGAGTGTGCGGCACTTCCTCTCTGCACCCAGCTTTTGAAACATGGGTTGAGGGACCACTGCCTCACCTCCTCAGCCCCCTGTCATCTACCGTCACATGAATGTGACGTCATTTTAGTCTGTTAGAGCACAGTGACAAAAAGGGAGGCGTTAGAGCCTGACAGCACCTGTCAGAGTGTTGCAAATATTTATGTGAAATATTGGATTAAACCGGTGTCATGTGACATTAGCGGTGGCAACTTGTCCCTGTAGAGTAAGTTCATTTATTTGCAGAGTGTAAATGAGGGCATCGCACTCAGGCTATCATTAAAGAAAATGTCCCCTCGTGTAGCTATGGAATCAGAATTTCTAACGTGGAGAGGAGCATCGCGACCATGAAGAACGATGCTACAGCATTCCTAAGCTCGTGGCTCAGTGCCGAGCAAGCCAGTCACTGTGCCCGTGAAGGCTAGCTAAGCTTCTGTGACCACACGGGTGGACATTCAAGTACTTTGATTATCTCCAAACAGGGTTTTAAAGTCATCACAGCCTTGCTCTAATCCAGCCTCATTTGCGCTTCTCCTGTTTCCTTAACTGGAGGCTCCCTGAGTGAGTAGGAACCATCTTGCCCTGTTCCTCTCCACCTGAGCACCCAGCACCATGGCTTCCTCCTACCAAAAGCACAGTGTTCAGCGCCTGAAGATCGAGGGCAAACTTTTCTTTTTAACAGATGAGGGAACCAGTCAATGCACAAGAGTTACAGAGTGAGGGCAAATTCTTTAGTTGCATTCCTTAAAACTCACATGGTTTTATTACACAGAGTGCCAGTCTCACTCCTGACTGAAAAGTATACATTGTGGTCTCTTATCCTTTACACACTAGGTTGTGTCTGATTCTTTTGTGACCCCATGGATTGCAGCCTGCCAGTCTCCTCTGTCCAAGGGGTTTCCCAGGCAAGAAGACTGGAGTGGGTTGCCATTTCCTTCTCCAGGGGATTTTCCTGACCCAGGGATCAAACTCCTGTCCCCTACATTGGCGAGCAGGTTCTTTACTGCTGAGCCACCAGGGAAGCCCTAAATTAAGGTTTCGCATCTAAAAATGGGTTGTGAAGTTATCCATCCGGAAGTTGAAGACTTCAGTTATAGCCATGTATTATTGCTAGGTGAGTGAGTGAAGCTGCTCAGTCATGTCTGACTCTTTGCAACCCCATGGGCTATAGCCTACCACGCTCCTCCATCCATGGGATTTTCCAGGCAAGAGTACTGGAGTGGGTTACCATTTCCTTCTCCAATTACTATGCTATGCTATGCTAAGTCACTTCAGTCGTGTCTGACTCTGTGTGACCCCATAGACGGCAGCCCACCAGGCTCCCCCATCCCAGGGATTCTCCAGGCAAGAACACTGGAGTGGGTTGCCATTTCCTTCTCCAATGCATGAAAGTGAAAAGTGAAAGTGAAGTTGCTCGGTCGTGTCCGACTCTTAGCAACCCCATGGACTGCAGCCTACCAGGCTCCACTGTCCGTGGGATTTTCCAGGCAAAAGTACTGGAGTGGGGTGCCATTGCCTTCTCCACTCCAATTACTAGGTAGCTGAATATAAAATATTTACTTTCTTATAAAAAGACCCTGATGCTGGGAAAGATTGAGGCAGGAGGAGAAGGGGGCGACAGAGGTCAAAATGGTTGGATGGCATCACTGACTCAACAGATATGAGTTGGCACAAACTGTGGGAGACAGTGAAGGACAGGGAAGCCTGGCGTGCTGCAGTCCATGGGGTCACAAGGAATCAGAAACGACTTAGCGACTGAACAACAATTCCAACTATGTTCTATGCTAGTGATGAAAGACTAGGAAGCATCAGCTCTTCTAGGTCACAGGGCATTAGAGTAACTCCGCTGGTGACAATGACCATGGTGGAGATGACAGTGAGTGTGGCGACATCAGCAGCAAGAAAGCTCCAGGGACCCAGATGTACTCAGAGAGGAGGGGCCTCTAGGCGAACGACAGCCTGATCTTAACGTCTGTGTTGTACCAGCCTCTTTCCCTCTGGTTTCTGTTTTCTCTAAGGGGGGAGGTGAAAGGTTTAGGAGGAGACATTGTGACGTCATCTCCACACTCTGGGGTTCAGTGAACTAAACATGAGCGTTTAATACATTTAAATATGTTTACTGCAGCCTGATGCCGAAACAGGACGCTACATCTCCTCGGAAGCCCCCTCCCTGCCCTCATCAGAAGTGACCACTGTCCTGACTTTCATGGAAGTCACATTTCTGTTTTCCTTTGTATAATTGTTGTTGTTCACTCAGTCGTGTCCGATGCCTTGCAGCACCATGGACTGCAGCACGCCAGGTCTCCCTGTCCTTCACCATCTCCCATAGTTTGCCCATCTCATCCTCTGTTGCCCTCTTCTTCTTCTGCCTTCGATGTTTCCCAGCATCAGCGTCTTATACGAACATGCATTTTCCTAAACACTTAGGCTTAGTTTCATCTGTGTGGGAACATTTGCTCAACATTATGTTTGTGAGCTTCACCTGCCTTTTTTGTCCAGCCGTAAATTTGTTAATTTTCAGTACAGTGTATCATGCCACTGTGTAGATAAACAATTTATCCATTCTATTGATCATGGTAACTTTTTTCCTGCTTGAGATAATATTCATAAAGCTGTTAAAATATTCTTGCATGTGTATGTAAAGAGATAGATACAGAGAAATATAGATATTTCTTTGTGCACATATGCATGCATTTCAGGGGTATATTTTTAGGTATGTCATTTCTGAGTCAGAAATTTTATTAGATAATTATAAACTTTAATAATTTTATTAGATAATTAGAAACTATTTTCCAAAGTGATTCTACTAAGATTTGCCATCATTAGCAGTGTAAAAGTATTAATATTCCTTCCTTTTCCTGGAACACATTATCCGTCTTTCACAATTTCAATCATTCTGGTATGTCGGGTCATATAATGAAGACATGGGGAAGAACCAGAGCATTCTTAATGCTATTTGGGGTCATTTGTGACCGAAGCACAATCTAGGGTGGTGGGATGTAAGGACAGCCCTCCAGGACCTGTGCCTCCTGGAATCCATGCCCTGACGTAATCCTTCACCTTAAGAATTTACAGACTCATTTCCTGGAACAGAACGCAGCAAATGTGATGGGCTATCGCTTCCGAGATTAGGTTACAAAACAACCGTGGCTTCCGTGGTGGCCACCTTCTCCTAGCCTCTGATTCTTTCTCTCTGTCTCATCAGCACCCACCACATCACGACAACACCCGGGCAGCCTATACAGAGACCCATATGGCAAGGACCTGAGGCCTGCCAGCAACTACATAAGTGAGCTTGGAAGCAGATCTTCTAAGGCAGGCACGGAAGTGAGCTAAGAAGTGGATTCTGCAGTCCCAGTTGACAATTGAGATGACTGCAGCCTCAGAAAATATTTTGATTGTAGCCTCATGAGATTCCCTGAGCAAGAACCCTCCTGCCTGGCCACTCCTAGACCCTTGGCCCACAGAAACTATGAAATAAGAAATGTTTTTTTGATCTAAGATATTAAGTTTTCAGGTTAACATTTTGTGGAAATTTGCATGGGCGCATGCTCCATGGACTGTAGCCCACCAGGCTCCGCTGTCCATGGGATTTTCCAGGCAAGAATACTGGGGTGCTTTGCCATTTCCTCCTCCAGGGCATCTTCCTGACTAAGTGATGTAGCAATAGCTAAAAAAACATATACTTTGGTACCTGGAAATCAGGTGAAAGTGTTAGTTACTCAGTCATGACTGACTCTTTGCTACCCCAAGGACTATAGCCCGCCAGACTCCTCTGTCCCCGGACTTCTCCAGGCAAGGGTACTGGAGTGGGTAGCCATTCCCTTCTCTAGGGGATCTTCTTGACTCAGGGAGTGAACCCAGGTACCCCGCATTTGCAGGCAGATTCTTTGGTGTCTGGTGTCATGATGAAAAAATACCTTAAAATGTGGGAGTAGCTTTGGAATAAGAGAGTTGGTGGAAGCTGGACTTTTGGGAAATGTTAGAGAAGGATACATTTCCTTGCACAGACTGTTAGTAGCACCATAGGTTTTGAGGACTCTGAGTTAGGACTTACAAGGAAATCACAAATGTATTTCTGGAAACCGGAGGAAGGGGATTTTGGTTAAATAGCGGTGGAAAGGTTTGCAACATTATCACCTGCAGAAACGTGGAAAGTAGAACATATGTCAGATGAACTAAGGAGGTTTCCAAGCAAGTTGTTGAAGGTACCAAATGGTTTCTTTTTGCTGTTTATAGTACATGCGAGAGAAAAGACATAAATTGTGGGAAGGACTGTTCGTTACAAAGGAGCCAGGACTTGCTGGATTTGAAAGTTCTCAGACCCTCAAGATAACAAATAGCTATTGCTAAAGCTAAAAGGGCTTCCCTGGTGGCTCAGACAGTAAAGAATCTGCCTGAAATGTAGGAGACTCAGGTTCAATCCCTGGGTTGGGGAGATCCCCTGGAGAAGGGAATGGCAACCCACTCCAGTATTCTTGCAGCTTGCCAGAATTTTTATATTTCTCGCAGCAATATTCTTGTAGCCCGCCAGCCTCCTCTGTCCATGAGTTCATAAAGAGCTGGACATGACTAAGTGACTAGCACTTTCACTCTCTTTTTCAAAGTTAAACATAGTTTCCAGGTAAAAGTCAAATCCAGGGCACTCTCAGCAAAATATGGCCCAGAGACGAAGCTGAAGGTAGGAGTATAGTCTTCTGTTACATCTAAAGAACAATCAAAGTCGATGCCCCTGAGTACTATATAGTCACACAGGCGGTCTTTTAAAAGAGTAAGGGTATATGTGACAGGTCCTCTCTGTTGAAGAACCAGACCCTGAAAAGCCTAAGGTCTCATTAGAAAGGGGTTTGGAGGCATGGCTTTTGTTTAATGGAATGAACCACAAAGAGATTCTAAGGCAGCCCACAACATTTGAGAGGATTTTGTTAGGAGAAATATAATCAGGCTAGAATGAATACTAAGAAAGTACAAAATGAAAAGAGGCATTTGGACTCCTGCAATTCCACTGGCAGGAGGCAGGTCAAGAAAACTGCTCAGCTGCAAACAAGTGCTACGTTTCTTGAAAAAGGAGGATGGCTTGGGGGATGGAGTCAAGAGTCAAGGAGACTTTTTTCCCGGCCTTCATATCTAATCCTAGAACTTTCAAGACTTTTTTCCCAACAAGATTTCAAAACTGCTATGGACCAATGACTTATTTTCTTGGCCCACACCTTTCCCATTTTTGAACAAGAATATTTATAGCGACTATCCTGTGTCTGTGCCACCACTGTACGTACACGTAGAGAACACATAACTTCTCTCTCTAGTTTAGATTTACAGATAGAAATGAGCTCCCCATCAGAGTTGCACTTAAGAACTATTCCTGAGAAACCTCATCCACACCTGAACCTGAGTCAAATAATGGCATCCTGAACTTTGAGCTGAGTTTAGAATGCGATGAAACTGTTGTGGGCCTTGGAGAGTGCCCATGTGTTTCATAGGTTAAAGGGACAGAAATCATTGGGAGCCAGAGGGAAGTGTGTAAGATGCCTCCAAGTTACTGCCACTTCTGGGTAGAACAGATGGCTCAGTGGCAAAGAATCCACTTGCCAACGTAGGAGACACAAGAGACTCAGGTTCGATCCCTGGGTTGGGAAGATCCCCTGGAGGAGAGCGTGGCAACCCACTCCAGTGCTCTTGCCTGGAGAATCCCATGGACAGAGGAGCCTGGCAGGCTACAGTCCATGAGTAGGACTCAACTGAGAGTGCACGCATGCAATGCAACACTCGGGAGCTCCAACCCGAGGCTGAGGTGGTTCATCAGAGCAAGCCCTCTTTGAACAGGCACTGGATGCCAATCTTGGTGTCTTAGGTCCTAGATATTGGCAGAAGCAACGTTCAGTCTCTCCTGTTTTCAGCTTCTGCCTTATGAATCGTTAGTTATCCTTTGGAGAAAAGACGGCCAATGCCAATTTTTGGGGACCTCTGCCCTTCTTTAATCTCAAAACACAAAATAGATGATGATATCATTACTAAAACATCAATAGGAAGCTCACTGGATCGTACAGAGACAAAGGGACCAGGGCTAATGTTTGTGAGTAACTTCTAAACGCACATGTTTATTATATGACATTGCATTTATGACTCACTTTAAAAGTGGTAATTCTTCTGTCCCTATTTCTACATGTTGATGCAGAAACACAAGATTCATAGTTACGATTTGCTTAGAATTACAGTTCCTTCCAATGAACACCCAGGACTGATGCTGAAGTTGAAACGCCAATACTTTGGCCACCTAATGTGAAGAGCTGACTCATTTGAAAAGACCCTGATGCTGGGAAAGATTGAAGGCGGGAGGATAAGGGGACGACAGAGGATGAGATGGTTGGAAGGCATCACCAATTCAATGGACAAGAGTTTGGGTGAACTCCAGGAGTTGATGATGGATAGGGAGGCCTGGCATGCTGTGGTTCGTGGGGTCACAAAGAGTCAGACACGACTTAGCGACTGAACTGAACTGAACATTAGATACTATTCTGGTTTTGCTGAGCCTCTGATAAACTGCTATCTCTGCTTCTTATGATATATGACATGCATAATAAAGGGAAGTATGTGGAGAAGGAAATGGCAACCCACTCCAGTATCCTTACCTGGAGAATCCCATGGACGGAGGAGCCTGATAGGCTATAGTCCACGGGGTCGCAAAGAGTCGGACACAACTGAGTGACTTTTTACTTTTACTTTTTACTTAGTAGCTACATAACATCCAGCTAAAGACTGGCAGGCAGGTACTCTTTCTGCCCCCTTCTGATGTCTATGTCAGAAGCTTTCTCTATCTCCTTTATACTTTAATAAAACCTTATTACACACACAAAATAATAATAATAAAGGGAAGTATGAAGCCATAAGAGTAGGATCTGACCTAGAGTAGGCTATACTCGCGCTCCTCAAGAGTTGTCTGCAGGCATCCTGGTCTGCTGTCCGTGACCAATTCTCAAGGAGGGAAGGACAGAAAGTTGAAAGCCAGCATCCGGAGACCTGTGGGGCAATTTGGCATCTCCATGAGCTCCAGCTGTGTGGTCAGGGTCTCCTCAGCTGGACGGAGTTTGGCGGAATCTGGAGTTGATGAGCTCAGGCATGAGTTACATGTGACCAGGCTCGTGCCAGCCTGGCATAGAAGGACTTGTTGAGACAGGAGCCCAGGAGTCAATGAAAAAATTTAAAACACGTCATTCATGGTAAATAATCTGAGAAGCGCTGATTGCTGGCAGTGTCCACTCATGCCCGACTCTGGATTGGCGCCCCTGCCTTCCCCCGATGGAAGTTACCCTAGCAACAGCTAAACCTTAGACTGGACCTTGGATGGGTCCCTCATGCTGGGAGCCTTTGAACCTATGAGCCTGTGTGTGGTGCCAGCTGCCATATCTGTCCTCTGGCAGGCTTAGGTCCATGGAGGCTGGCTACTCCAGTGGTCCAGAAAATGACATGACCCAGAAGTAGAAGAGGGCATGGAAGCCCATTCCAGTATTCTTATGGGCTTCCCTAGTGGCTCAGACGGTAAAGAATCTGCCTGCAATGCAGGAGACCTGGGTTCGATCCCTGGGCCAGGATAATCCCCTGGAGAAGGGCATGGCAACCCACTCCAGTATTCTTGCCTGGAGAATCCAATGGACAGAGGAGCTTGGAGGGCTACAGTCCACGGGCTCAAAAAGAGTCGGACACAACTGAGTGACTGACACTATTACTACTACTACTACAATTGAAACAATGCTGCATACCAAAACTTGTCATGATTTCTATATCTTAACCCCTGTTTCCCTTTATTTTGGTTCTTCATAACTTAGACCAACACAGAGAAAACTAAATTTGGGACCATCCTGTTGTGTAATTTATTTATTTTACCTCTCGTTGCATCCTTCTGGCTTCTTCTACCTTCTAAGATAGCTATCTAGAATTATAACTTTGTCTTAAATAAAGCATATTAACACTAATATTTAAACTTTCGCAACTCTCCAGGAAATCCCCAGGACACCTCCATGGTCTGCTGACAACATCAGGATTTGGAATCCCCACTCTGGTCAGAACCTGGGGACAAGTGAGAGTCGTGTGTGTGTTTGTGTGTGTGTGTGTGTGTGTGTGTGTGTGTGTGTGTGTGCATGCGCACATGCTCAGTTGTGTCTGACTCTTCGTGATCCCAGGGACTGTAGCCCACCAGGCTCCTGTGTCCATGGGATTCTCCAGGCAAGAGTACTGGAGTGGCTTGCCATTTCCTTCTCCAGGGAATGAACACACATCTCTTGCATCTCCTGCATTAGGAGGCAGATTCTTTACCACTAGCACCATGTGAGAAGCCCTTAGAGTACCCTGGGAACTTTTAAAATAGACTCATACATTGGGCTCCCGTCTATGGGGTTCACAGAGTTGGACACGACTGACGTGATTTAGCAGCAGCAGCAGCAGCATACATTGCTGGAGAAGCCAATGGCAACCCACTCCAGCACTCTTGTCTGGAAAATCTCATGGACGGAGGAGCCTGGTAGGCTGCAGTCCATGGGGTCGCAAAGAGTTGGACACAACTGAAGTAACCCAGCAGCAGCAGCAGCAGCATACGTTGCGTCCCTCCCCAAAGAAAACGACTCTTTTGGATTATGTGGGAGAGGGAGAGGGTGGGATGATTTGGGAGAATGGCATTGAAATATGTATAATATCATATATGAAACGAGTCGCCAGTCCAGGTTCCATGCACGATACTGGATGCTTGGGGCTGGTGCAATGGGACAACCCAGAGGGAGGGAGGGGAGGGAGGAGGGAGGAGGGTTCAGGATGGGGAACACATGTATACCTGTGGCAGATTCATTTCGATATATGGCAAAACCAATACAATATTGTAAAGTTAAAAAATAAAATTAAATTAAAAAAATAAAATAAAAAAGGAGAAAAGAAAGAAAGAAAACGACTCAGATGGTCTGAGGTGGGACTAGGTTCTAACTATTTCAAAAGCCCTGAGGTGGCTTTCTAGGGTTGAGAAACACTGTGAGGTCCCCTTCAGCTCACAGAGTGCTTGTTTTTTGCTCTCTGACCCCAGAAACCCTAGAAGAAGCACACAATTCCAAGTATTTCTGCCTTTCAAAGGCAATTTAAACAACAAACACACTACCAATACCTCAGAACCTTCAGGAAGACTTCTTCTAGTAAAATGACATTCTGGAAGCTGAAGTCCAAGAACAAATCTGAATCCATTTAAAATTACACTCAGCCTGCACCCCCAGAGACATTTAAAATGATTTGCGGGACTTCCCCGGTGGCCCAGTGGCTCAGCCTCCACACTGGAAATGCAGGGGACCTGGGTGCAATCTGCAGTCAGGGAACTAGCTTCCCACACGCCACAACTAAGGCCTGGCACGCATGTGTGCTCAGTCGCGTTGGGCTCTCAGTGATGCCTTCGAGACTGAGCCCCCCAAGAAGCCCCTAAGAACCAGCGCAGGCAAATAAAAACAAATGGTGTGCAACCTTCTTATAGAACTGTTACTGCCTCTTGTATTTCCTGCTTTGCTCCAGGCCATAGCTGAGGAAACCTGGTCTCCCACAATCCCAGCCCACTGACTGCAGCCTGGAGCTCACCAAGGTAGAAGGAGTTGGGGTGTGGCTGAGGGTGCCCTCCCTGAGGGAGGGGTCTACACGCTAGCCCAGAAGGTGAACTGTACAGCTCCAGACAGTTCCTGGGTGCAGCTCTAGGCTGGGGGCCAGCTCCCAGGAAGGCTTGGAAACCACTGGCCTCCTGAGCCAGATTCTATACCAGGCCTGCTGCCTTATCCCATGAGTTGATTTGAGCTGAAATTTTGTGTTTGATTCTCACCTCTATTCCCTTAGTGAAAATCCCATTATTTCTAACAGCTGTGTGTCAAGAAAAGACATGGATTTTGTGTAACAACAGAAGGATACCATACTTGTTTTTCTAGGTAGCCTTAGGCAAAACCGTTTTAGCTCACTTTCTGGGCTTATTACACAAAGACTTAAACTTTGTGTAGAAAGAGGGGAGTTACGTTAGTGTGAGAAACTGGAAAAAAGGAATTCAATCTCTATTACACAGAAGCAAGTTGATAACGATATTTTTTTAAAAAATACACCCTGGACCAAAAAGATGGCATAGATTTGCCAATAAAATATTATTTGCAGTTTATTATTTCTAGATAAATTCATAAAGTGAAAGAAAACCAGGAAGGTGACATACACTGCTTGTGTAAGCCTTGAAACTGATTTCAGAAGCATCAGCCCTCATGACAAAAGAATTTCACAGTTTAATTAGGATGGCTCAAATCCAGTGTCTATATTTAGGATAAGCTGGAAATTACAGTGTAGAAATGAGAGTCATCCAGCAATACTCTAAATGGGGCCAAGGGATCTATGGAAAAAACTACCACAGCTTTTCTCAGCTAACCATAACATTTCTCCGCTTTTGTTTATCAGTGGATACAAACAGATTAATCTCTAAGGATTTTTTACCTGTTCAAACTGAGGACGGCATTTTTCCTAAAATTCCCTAAATACGAATTTTTAAATCTGCACCTACATGTATCACCTAAATTCTTTTTAATACCTGTGTGATCTGTGCTTAAGCACAGATTGATTTGGCATTTAATTTATAACATATCAGAGGAATCTCATTAAAATTCTGAATGTATATAAACATATTTTATACAGCTAATATTTTGGCTTCGTTTTGTATGTGGTTGGCAGAGTTCTCATGGCACTCTATCATTAATTCCTTAAATATTCCTGTTTTCTTCTCATCATCGGTGTATCATCAAATAAATCAGTTCAAACCCAAGATGTGACAGAAAGAACCATATGATTACTTTTTTTTTTAACTTCAGGAAATATTTTAAATGATCTCGTACAAGTTATATTGGCTTCACATCCAACAATTTATTAGATGAGCATATGACTATTTATGACCGTAATTATGGTCTTTGGATGTCCAACAAAATGCTTTTCTTCTTTCTCTTTCTCTTCTTCACTGTGACCTGGGTCTGAGTTTATATATGCTTGTCAGTAATTTCCCTAAAAGCAGTTTAAATGCTCTAAATAATATACTCAAAATCATTAAGAAAATAAATCTCTGTAGTGAGCTGACCTCGGCAGCAAAGATGCTCAAAAGCACAGTGAATATGCAGCCAGAAAGATGCAGAGAGAAGTCAGAACCTCAGGAATCAAAAATCCTTTGCCATTTAAGTTACTTGCCTTGGCTGAAGGTTTACTTTTAAATTACAAGGAAGGAAATATTCCAGGTAAAACAGCTCTTAGCCAGTTGTAACTAACAAATCAATTGTAGATATCCGGTGCAGAAGCTGAGTGTGTGCCATCGCTACTTATGAATTACCTTCTCCTCATTTATTTATTTTGCAGTAGTTACAACACTGCTCCATGCTACCATTTAAACGTCAGGCAGCTCATTCAATGTGGTCATTCAGATTTGTAAAGGGCTCCCTATACACCAAACTCCCACCGTGAAGACCCAGTGGAATTGAGTTTGTTTGCTTGTGTGTTATTGTAAATTAACAGGTACACTGACTACTCCTTTAATCCTCAAACTGTCACTTACAGATAGGGGATCACACTCTATCGGTGAATAAACTGAGGTTAAGTGTTAAGGTTTTCCAACTGTGGTGCTGGAGAACACTATTGAGAGTCCCTTGGACTGCAAGAAGATCAAACCAGTCAGTGCTAAAGGAAATCAACCCTGAATGTTCATTGGAAGCACTAATGCTGAACCTGAAGCTCCAATACTTTGGTCACTTGATGTGAAGAGCCGACTCATTGGAAAAGACCCTGATGCTGGGAAAGACTGAGGGCAGGAGGAGAAGGGGACAACAGAGGAGGAGATGGTTGGATAGCATCACCAACTCAATGGACATGAGTTTGAGCAAACTCTGGTAGAGAGTGAAGGACAGGGAAGCCTGGCATGCTGCAGTTCATGGGGTCACAAAGAGTGAGACACGACTTAGCAGCTGAACAGCGACAACAAAGCACATGTCAGTAATCTGGTGCCAGAGCCTTAATGGAGAACCCCTCCAGGTGGGCACTGTCATTCCCTGTGCTGTGCCTGTTTCTGTTCCTGGTCTCTGATGAAGCAATTTGGGAAGAGGTTGACCTATCCAGGAGGCACCTAACATTAGCATGAAAAACTAAGCGCTTCTTGCTTCCCTGAAGCCATCTGGCAACTGAAGGTGAAACCAACAAAGTCATTTTTCTCTTCCTGGGAAAATGGGAAGGTGGGTAAGGTGATGGTGGCTGAAATGAACACCTTGGGCTGCCTTTGTGTGTGTGTGTTAGATCTTCAGTCATGCTCTACTCTTTGCAACTAACTCCATGGTCTGTACCCCACCAGGCTCCTCTGTCCAAGGGATTCTCCAGGCAAGAATACTGGAGTGGGTTGCCATGCCGTCCTCCGGGGGATCTTCCCGACCCAGGGATCGAACCCACATCTCCTGTGTCTCCTGCATTAGCAGGCAGATTCTCTACCGTCTGAACCACGAGGGAAGTGGCTGCCTTAATTTCCTATCAAATTAGCTAAAACATCCAGAATGTCTTATTGTTTCTTTTAACTCAAATTAAAAACCTTCAGCCTCCAACCAAAAAATTTTCTTATACTTTGAACGAACTAATCAGGAGGAGGACTGGTGATTCCTATTACAAGGCAGGCACACCAGGCTGGTCAGACTTGTTGGTCACCCTCACGATAGGCACTGGCACTGAGGAAACGGGTTTTGCACAAGGAGCTGCCAGCTGGTGGTACTGTGTCTGATGGGCATCCGGAAAATGCAGAAAATCAAGACCAATGTGGGGCAAGGTCACTTTAACAACGTGGAGAAGCGCCCTAGGAGATATTGTTCCCAACACTGCCACCAGGTGGTCATTCCTGGGAAAGACTTACTTAAATAAAAAAATTAAAAACTCTCTGATGATTTCCTGCTAACGATCAGAATCTAGCCAGGTCTCAGATCTACCATCAGTTTACAGCCAAATGGAGGATTCGACCAGCCAAAGTCAGAACCCTGGATCTTCAGGACAAATAACTCACTCTTTTCAACTTGTTAATGGGAGGAAGAAAAAAAGAATGAAATGGAGTTTGTATGGAAGCACTGAGGAGTAGGGGAGGTGCTTTAAAGGGCAGGTAAGAGATATACTGAGAAGGAAATGGCAACCCACTCCAATGTTCTTGCCTGGAGAATCCCAGGGACGGAGGAGCCTGGTGGGCTGCCGTCTATGGGGTCGCACAGAGTTGGACATGACTGAAGCGACTTAGCAGCAGCAGCAGCAAGAGATATACTGATGAGGACTTCCCTGGCGGTCCAGTGGGTAAAACTCCAGGCTTCCACTACAGTTCAATTCCTGGTCAGGGAACTAAGATTCCCCCCCGCCACACGCCTATGAAATGCCCTGGATAGGCACGTTGAATCCTGAGTCAAACAGATCAACTGTAACAAGACATTTTCTGAGCCAAATGGGGAAAACTGGTTACAGCCTGTTTGTCAGATGATATTAAAGAATCATAACTCATTTTGCTGGTAATAATATTGAAGTTTATTTGTAAAAGAGGGATGCTTTAACTTATAGATAGGCAGTATTCATCAGTGACATAATACAGTATGGAGGATTTGTTTTAAAATAGTTCAGAGAAAAAGCAGGGTTGGGAGTAGATGAAAGGAGATTGGGAGAATGTTGGTGCCTAGAATCCAGGGTTATTCCCTTATGTTCCTTATGTTTATAGGTTTGAAAGTAACTTCAATAAAAATTCATTTCAAAAACCTACTAATTTACAGGAAAAATATCAATAACTTTGAGTTAAAACCTGCTAACTTACAGGAAAAATATCAATAACTTTGAGTTATATACATATATGTTATGTGTGTTAGTCACTTCAGTCATGTCCAACCCTTTTCGACCCCATGGACTGTAGCCCACCAGGCTCCTCTGTCCATGGAATTCTCCAGGCAAGAATACTAGAGTGGGTTGACATGCCCTCCTCCAGGGGATCTTCCTAACCCAGGGACTGAACCCGTGTCTCCTGCATTGGCAGCAGGTTCTTTACTACTTGAGCAACCTGGGAAGCCCTACAACATAGTATTTGAACTCAAAGTCAAATTAGTCAAATTTGTACTCAAATTCCATTTTGCATTCAACTTTTTATCGCTGCACCCTCACAATAAGGCCTCGTCTACTCCTACAGGAATTACAGCAAACCAGAGCATTCCAATTAAATTGGGCGTCAGGTCAGTTTTGATTTTTTTCTGGTTTAAATTTCATAAGAACAAGGACTATAATACAGAGCAACCATTGGTTTACAAAAGGTAAGAGATTTGAAGGAGAAGGAAAATTTTCCAAACAGGTAGAAAGATAAAAAAGGTATTTATCTTACACTGATTTCTTTCCTTTTAAATTTCAGTTAAAAAATAGCTACAAAAAACTTTTTCTCCAAGAACATTTCTTAGTGTGGGTGCTTTGTTTTATTTTTCTTGAGGTTGGCAGTGGGTGGAACATAAGTAAACGTACCAAATATAACCAGTGTCATAGTAACTCTCCTTGTTAATAAAGTATTAATAAAGTATTTTATGTTTCTGAATCAATATCACTTCCAGTGATTAAGAGTCCAAAAATCATTGGATATATTTCAATTTCCCCTAAATTGTGATTTCCCTCAATTTAAGGGAGGAGATTAGTTTTGCTTCACAGCTTTCAGAAAAGTCTCTGCCTCTGACCATAAACTTGCTGGATGGAGAGTCCCTGGTAGATCAGTGGTAAAGAACTGGCCTGCCAATGCTGGGGACACGGGTTCAATCCCTGGTCCGAGAAGATTCCACATGCTGAAGAGCAACTAAGCCCGTGCCACAACTATTGGGCCTGTGCTCTTGAGCCCGGGAGCCACAGTTAGAGAGTAGTCCCCACTCACTGCAACTAGAGAAAAGCCCACGCAGCAATGAAGACCTAGCGTAGCCAAAAATAAAATAAAATTTAAAACAACAACAACAACAACAGGACAGACTTGTGAGCACCCAGAGGGCAGGTGCCAGACTGGCTATTACCAAGATGCTGAGCAGAGCAATGGATTTCATCTCTTGGTTTCTTCGATCTTAAAATGGGCAAAAATTGTGTCTTTCCTGGGAGGATACAGGCAAGTCTACACCACCTGGTGCTCAGGGAGAAAGAAGGTTGAGTACCCACACCCTCGCCCAGGGCTCCGCCCACATGCTCACTCCGCCACATCGGGGCCCTGACCCTCCCCTCCCCACCGCCCGGGTCCTCCTGATTCCAGGCTCTGCACCTTCCCGCCCCTCTGCCTGGACTTTCTGCTCGGCTCCCTGTGCCAGCTCCCGCGTCTTCTTTGGGTCTCAGCTTCACCGTAAGCGCCCACGGAAGCGTTTCCGTACCTCTAAGTTGACCTTTGCTTCTGAGAAGGTGAAGTCCCCCAATCATCTCCAGTGTTTCTTGGGTTTTCGACATTTATTGGTGATTGCACAAATGAATGCCACTCCTCCCAGGCTCAGTTCCAACTGAGAAGTCTTGCCTGTCTGTTCAGCGCTCCTCCTATGCGCTTGCATGTTGTACAAGTGGCATGCTCAGTTGCTCAGTCGTATCCGAGTGATCCTCTTTGTGACCTCGTGGACTGTAGCCCACCAGGCTCCTCTGTCCTTGGGATTTTCCAGGCAAGAACACTGGAGTGGGTTGCCATTTCTCCAGGGATCTTCCTGACCCAGGGATTGAACCCAGGTCTCCCAAATTGCAGGCCAATTGTTTACCTCTGAGCCACCATTGAAGCTCCTCACATTGGACAACTGGCTACCAACTCAATGCCAGAGGAGTGGGGGACTCCTATGCCCCTCACGCTCTGCCGCTTCCCATCCTTGGCTGGACCAGGGCAGGCCTCAGCCTGAGATGTCAGCAGAAGGCAGCCCTGGTTAGAAAGCACCTTTGGCCCGGGGCAGTGGCCTGGTTTCAGTCTGGAGGCTCCGGCCTGGATACAATTAGCTTGGGACAGGCTCCGGGAATCGGTATGCAAATATGCCGTAATGCAACCTTCCTTATTTTCTAAAGCTGTCATTTTTTTTTCTTTTTTTTTTTTTTTAAAAAAAAAAACCTCATGTATGGATAGAAATATCTGAGACCAGTGGCCTCTGCTGACCACTGGGTCAGCATGGAGGTTTCTGGTCACAAAGCGCCATCCATTAATCACCCTGACAGGAGCAATTACAAAGCGGACGTGCTGCAGAGGGAACATTGCATTTCCCTGCTGCATGTGAACTGTTGAGGGAGTGGATAATTGGAAGCATTTTTGGAAAAACAAATACTATAATCCCCAGCTCCCTTTAATTATATGTATAAGCAGGTATGCATTTCCTCCATTCATTCAAGAAACATTTATAAGACATGATATGGTATGGGAGAAACAGTTGAACAATAAGCATTAGGAATAAAAGTAATAGGGAAGCATTTAGGCATTAAAGAGAAAAATAGTTTAAAACAAATTCAAGGTTTGTTCTCTGCTGAAGGAAATGGCAACCCACTCCCATATTCGTGCCTGGAGAATCCCATGGACAGAGGAGCCTGGAGGGTTACAGTCTGTAGGGTCCCAAAGAGCTGGACATGACTTAGCACTTAGCACACACACACTTCAAGTGACTTGCAACTAATTGGGAAGGAGCATTATTGACAAATGAAATGATAAATGGCCATTACACCCCAAGGCAATTCTTGTTCAGTGCTGGTTTATAACAGCGATGGTGGAGGAGAGTGGAGAGTGGGTTACCACTGACTACTGAAGAAGTTTCAGGAGGGATTGGGACAGAAAGGCTTCGAGAGACGAGTAACTGGAAATTCCACATAAAGAGTAACATTTATTAGGAGAACTGTTTAATTTTAGAGAAGAAATTTTTCAAGGGCTTGTGAGAAACAGTGTGATTGGAACTATATCATTAACAGATTAAATCTCCAATAACGTATCAGATTATGCTCTGTCAATTTGCTAACAAGATAGATTGACTCTGAATGACTTGAATAAGAAGGAGAAAAAGACTAGTTACTGGGGTAGTTTCCAGGTGGCTCAGTAGTAAAGAATCTGCCTGCTGGTTCAGGGGCCACAGGAGACTAGGGTTCCATCCCTGGGTTGGAAGATCCCCTGGAGGAGGAAATGGCACTCCACATCAAGTTTTCCTGCCTGGAGAATCCCATGGACCTAGGAGCCTGGTTGGCTACAGTCCATGGGGTTGCAAAGAGTCGGACATGACAAAGCATGATTGGGGGATGCCAGGGTGTCCCATAAGGGGCTGACCTGAGCAACTGAGGCTTAGGGGGACAGAACCTAGCTGTGTCTGGAAGCCTCAGCGTCTTAAGGGATGGGCTGCCGTTCATGGGACTCAGAGGCCATGGCATCACACAGCAACGTCTCTGTGTTTCAGATCTCCTCTTCTTGGCAGTAGCATCTTTCTGCACCCACTGAACCAGAAACCTGCTCACTGCATCAGCAGCTGCGG
Source organism: Tragelaphus eurycerus (assembly GCA_935064755.1). Classification (NCBI taxonomy): domain Eukaryota; kingdom Metazoa; phylum Chordata; class Mammalia; order Artiodactyla; family Bovidae; genus Tragelaphus; species Tragelaphus eurycerus. The sequence continues at coordinate 30,010,856 of CAKXYN010000016.1, forward strand.
CCAAAGGGCAGTGCCAGTGGCCCTCCTGTGTATCGGGATCGTCCCCGGAGGAGGAAATGGTTGTGGCTCGGGGGACCATGGAGAGGTATCTATTGTAAGTAAGTGAGGACCGGGAACCAGGTGCTTCGCTACGTGATGACGTCACCTGACTACGACGTTAAGTCCATCCTCCATGAAACACACAGATGCACAGCAGCGAAGGAGCAAGATAAAAATACGTCTTTAAGAAGAACATGCTCTGAGTGATGCACCCTTTGGAAGGTAGGACAGACTCAAGGTCAGAGGTGTATGTGACAATGGTCCTCAAAAAATCCGGAGTGTATGTCGCAGTCACGTCCTCCTGGATCCCTATAGTTGACAACTCCGAAGACATGGATCAGGGCGCGGGGAGCTGGAACTGGGGTTTGGGGAGCGCCCCCCAGCAACTCGCAGAAGGCAATGGCACCCTACTCCAGTACTCTTGCCTGGAAAATCCCATGGACGGAGGAACCTGGTAGGCTGCAGTCCATGAGGTCGCACAGAGTTGGACACGACTGCAGCGACTTAGAAGCAGAAGCCCCAGCAACTCAGGAGTCTCTGAGGCAGGAAGCCAGACCAGTCACCCTGCCAACAATCAATGCAAAAAAAAAAAAAAAAAAAAAGCAGCAGACAAAAGAGATGGTGCAGGCTTTGAAAATGACACTGACACTTCAGGGACATGTTTGGAAATGGAGGACCGTGGCTAAGAAGTTGAGGTGATTCCCACAGTTCAAGGTCAGGGAAAGGGGACAGCAGCATCACAGGGAACAAAGAGAGCAGAAAGGACACTGATCCATAGAGATAATGAGCTTGCGTTGGTGTTGAGCAGGACTTCAGAGCAGAGACCGTCAGTAGGCGTTTGGACCCAGATGAGCAAAGCATGTTATCATCCTAGAGGTTGGTAATTTATACATGGGTAATAACGTATGAACAGAATCTATTCAAAATGAAATTAAAGTATTAAGATAATAATGAAATCTAAACAGTATCTCAGCAATGCATCTGGATTCAGATGTAACTAACCATATGAGGTGCCTTCATGAATATTATCTTATTTAACCTTCGCAATTACCCTGTCATGGAACTGAGCCTTAAAGCTCTAAATTATGTAAATTGTCCAAAGTAACACACATGTCGGGTGGAGAAGCAAGAATCTGAACCCAGAGTTTGAATTCCTGAGTTCTCTCTGTAACATCTTTGTGCGTGCGTGCCAAGTCATTTCAGTCAGGTCTGACTCTTTGGGACCCTGTGGACTCCAGCTCACCAGCCTCGTCTGTCCGTGGGATTGTCCAGGCAAGAATACTGGAATGGGTTGCTATGCCCTCTTCCAGGGGGTCTTCCTGACCCAGGGATCGAACCCAAGTCTCTTACATCTCCTGCATTGGCAGGCAGGTTCTTTACCACTAGTGCTATCTGGGAGGCCCATAACCTCATCACTCCTTCCCATTAAGAAACAAACAAAATATGTATATGGACAATCAGCAAATAGGAGGAACACAGTTACAGACACTGGGAAATGTAGGCATCTACCTTGTTAGTGTCCCTGTGGGCGACTATGTTTCTTAAAACTCAAAAATCCAGGTGAACTAAAGAGATCAAAGACAGCAGTCACTGCAGATTCCCAGCCTCAGAGTCAGTGGAGGCGGTGTTTCTAATTCCTCTGAGTCACTGCCGCGTGGCCTGGGTACAGTTGTGGTTCAAGGTCTTTGGTTGGCGGCTCAGCTAACATGCAGTTACTTTTCCTCTCCTTAGTTCAATAATTCCACAGTGACCCCTGCTGGGAAGAAATCATGGCTCAGTCCCACCCTCCTCCCATGAGAGTTCCTGCCGGGCCTTGGTGGGGGCAGGAAAGGGAGGGGGGTGGTCTCCCCGCTCTTCCGGCAGCTGCTGCTTATCAGGTGAGGGGGAGGTTCTTCAGGACGATGATTCACACCCACATTCCGGTGCCCTCTGAGCTGGGCGGGTTCCAGCCCGGTCCCAAACCGGCAGGACCACCGCCCGCTCCGCCCCCGCCCCAGGACTGGCAACTGAAGGCGACACAGCTGTGTCCTTGGGCAGCTCTCTCCCTGGCCCTTGTGTGCAGACACCAGTGCCCTCCGTCACACCCCAGCCGTCACACCATCCTGGGGTCCCCGGGATACTGTACTTAACAACAAAGTGAAATTGGAAAAAAGAAGTCCCTCGGCGTAACTGAGATGACTTCCGCGGAAAGTGCCAAAATGTTTTAGAAATACACAACAGACAACAGAGTCGCTGCATATTTCACCAGGCAGGATCGTAATTTATGTGATGTATTTTTAACTGTGAGAGGTGATGGGGGAAACCACTTAAATTTCATGTGAGTTGAAGATTTGTCAGTTACGCAGTTCCTGTGGTGGCAGATCTGGAAAATGTTAGAAGGACTGAGCGGTTACCCACAGAGGTGCCTACAGCTGGAGCTCTTATTTGGGCTCTGACTCCCCCTGTTGTTGGGAATTCACTTCTTTCTGGGAATAGTTTGCTTTCTGTGAAAGAAATTGGAATTTTACCTTGTCTGTCAAACGTTCTTTTTTTTAATCACCTCTCTCCCACCTTTGCTTTTATCCTTCAGGTCTCTATTTCAGCCTCTGTGTGATGCTGAGATGGCCTGGACACTAACCCTATTCTTTGTGCCCAAATAGCATCTTCCCAACTCAGAAAGCCGGCTTCCCAGGTGGCTCAGACGGTCAAGAATCTACCTGTAATGCGGGAGACCTGGGTTCAATCCCTGGGTTGGGAAGATCTCTTGGAGAAGGAAATGGCAACCCACTCCAGTATTATTGCCTGGAAAAGCTCATGGACAGAGGAGCCTGGCGGGCTACAGTCCACCGGGTCACAAAGAGTCGTACATGACTGAGTGACTAAACACAAATCAGAAAGATTGAGAAAGATGCTTGTGTCCAACTTGGTCCCTGCCCCATCTTAGGGGGACAGGAGCAGTCACCAGGTTTGGACTGCCCCCCTTCCCCCCTGCCAACACACACAGACAGAGTTATGCTGAAATAAAGAGCCTTTAGTTCGTCCCTGTGGAGAAGGCAATGGCACCCCACTCCAGTACTCTTGCCTGGAAAATCCCATGGACGGAGGAGCCTGGAAGTCTGCAGTCCATGAGATCGCTAGAAGTCGGACATGACTGAGCAACTTCACTTTCACTTTTCACTTTCATGCACTGGAGAAGGAAATGGCAACCCACTGCAGTGTTCTTGCCTGGAGAATCCCAGGGACTGGGGAGCCTTGTGGGCTGCCGTCTATGGGGTCGCAGAGTCAGACACGACTGATAAGACTTAGCAGCAGCAGCAGTTTGTCCCTAGAATTTGTGCTGTGAGTACTGAGGCTACAACAATCAGGAAAAACTAGCCTCTTAAGCCTCAGGGACTTCACGTTGAGACACACACAAGGACAGAACTCTGCTGTCTCAGGCTGCCCTGGTCCTCCCCGCCCCCACCCCAGTTCCCACCACCCTTCCAGACAGGCTCAACAGCCTTTTGGAAAGATACCGGTTTCTGAGGGAAATTTTTCATTATAGATGAAGCGAGCCCTCTAGTGGCGATTTTGCAAGTTACAGCCTCTATATTAAGATTTCAAGGGGGTGAGTTTAATTTCTTATTTCTTCTAAAAAAGCACCCAGAGCTAGTTCTCACTGTGAACGGATGGAATTCCATTCCTTTTTACTCCTTTCTGACCCCCAAACAATTCTACTCTCCTTTCCCTAGTGTACAGCATCCCTGAGGATCTTTTTGTCCGTTGTAATCCCTGCAACTCACTCTCACCCATCAGTCTGGGGTCCTCCGTCCCCGTGCCTTTCTCCGCTGGAGAATCGCTGGTGTTCTGACTGCACGAGCCGCGTGCTGAGAACAGCGACACCACACTGGCAGCCGGACTACCAAGCCCTTCTTTGACTAGTTTGGCTATGAGCTAGAGCTACCGTGCATTTCAGTTTCAAGGTGTTCCAATATTTACCCCCAAAGTCACACTGTCTGCCCTGCTGGTCATATGTAACACTTCTTCTTTTGTAGCACTCCAAACAAACCGAAAAGGATCATTTTGACTGTTTAGGACAGGATGCTGGGGATGACGTGAATTTGCCAGGCGCAAAGAAATCAGAAATCAGTGCTGACTCAGGTGGGCTGCAGGTTGCTCCAAACCATTTAAGTCAACAGAGTAGATCCATGCAGCCTCTTAAACAGCTCTGGGGTCTTTTTTGGGATCCTAATCAGTCAGAAAGCAGCATGTATTTAACACCCACGTTTTATGCCATGTGAAACAAACATTAAATACAAAGGCAAAAAGAAAACTGGTGACCAAAGTGCTCATGGTCAGAAAAAGAAGAGAGAAAGATAAACAGGTGAAAATCACTGAGAAGCTGAGCCCATCAGAAATATGAAACAAAAGCACCATCACTTCAGGTTCTTTGAGTTTCTATGGAGTTCTCCCAACAGTAAGTTCTGTTCCTCCCTCAGGTGGAATCCAGGGCTTGGTTCACACACTTTTGAGAGGATGAGCCATCCTGGACTCCTCTCCCCTCACTTCTCACACCCACGACGTATCTAAGTCCATCCTTTGCTGCCCTTTGTGTGCCAGTGGCTTGGCTGGGCTCTCAGAGTCTGCCTGAACAGCTGAGATACTCTTCTGGGCTCAAGTCCCCACAATCATTTCGCCCCAGGCTCCCCATTCTCCACGGATCCCTGATTCTAAAATTCCCCTGCAGATCCAATCCTCCTGCAGACCCCATAAGGGACCTCCTCATCCTATGCACCAGTTTCTAGAGTGCACTCAGGATTCTGACACCTCAAGATGTCGCTGCCAGGGCTTCCCTGATGGCTCAGCGGTAAAGAGCCCGCCTGCCAGGGCAGGAGCCGCAAGAGACACGGGTTTGATCCCTGGGTCAGGAAGATCTCCTGGAGGAAGAAATGTCAAGCCACTCCAGTCTTCTTGCCTGGAAAATCCCACGGACAGTGGAGCCTGGTGGACTGCAGTGCATGGGGTTGCAAAGAGTGGGACACAACTGAGCAACATCTCTGCATATGAATCAGCATTTCTTACTACTGATCTCACTGTGAAGGAGTTTGTACCCATGAATAGCAAGCGGGAGAGTGTAGCTAAAGCAAGTCCTAGTGTGGAGATGACTCGGGCCCCCTACCCCCAGCTCTGCACCAGCACATCCCCACCCTCAGCTCAGCTGCCCTGCTGTTCCAGGAACCCCATGACTCAGGCAGGTTCCGCGGTCCCTTGAGTTGGCCTCCAGGGCCCCAGGGTCCCACAGAGCCCACTCCCAGCATCACCATCACAGCATATAACGCTCCCAAGGCCCACGCTAGCCTCTTTCACCCTAACTCTGCCATCAGTATTACATGCTCTCATATATGCAAGAACAGCATCTCCATCCTGTCAACCAGAGCAAAGCATTCACAAGAAATCTGTAAAAGTCAGTCACTGCTTTGACTTTTCTTATTTGAATGAGCAACTTTATAGTTCTTGACATTTGGGGAATTACAGCCACCTAAATTGAAAATAAATCCACGAACATCACTTTGTGTCTAACATTTGTTTTTTAAAATTGAATTGGGTTGGAACTAATGTTCTAAGAATTCTCTATTACATATGAAAAAAATCAGAAACACCACGGAGTAGCATAGAGCTGGGGATGGAAACCACCTGAGAAGACAATTAGCCTTGGAGGGAGGTCCCGTAATAACACAGGGTGCTCATCTGGGCCTAGAGTGCCCGTGCAGGGCGGGGAGTTTATTTCAAGCAGATAGCAAGGCGACACTAAGTTCATGTGTTGCGCTCAAGAGAGGTCTTCCATCTCTAATCTCAACGTTAAATTAAGTACATTCAAAATAAGCGCTGGATTTGAGAAGCTTGGCATAGCCTTCACTGTCGGGAGCCAGCTTGGATCAGTGCTCCGCCCATGACAAAGGTCATGAGGAAGGAGGCTTGGCAATACGCAAAGGCGAGATCAAACCTCAGGAGCCCCCTGGAAATTCTCGAGCATCTACCCCCCAAAACCAGAGTCTGCCTACTTTCTGTTTTGTGCTCTCGCCTACACCTCTGACTTTATGGGGGGATGTTCCCCACTACGTCTCTCTGAAAAAAGAGTTAACTTACAGCTCCAGTTAATGAAAATTCCTGGGCGTGACAGGAGTGTTTTAACCTGCAAACTCCTCTGAAGGTTCTCTAGCCCACCTGACAGGCTAGTCAGGCCACATGTGATTACAGCCTCCCAACAGTGGGAGGCACGAGATGCTTTTAACCTTCTAAAAACAGGTTCTTTAGAGAAGTTAGAAAACCAATAGTGGGCTGATTAGAAATTGTATTGGTGAAGGGTTTTTCACTTGTTGGGCCAATGTTTGCTGCTAAGTCTCCATGTCCCTTACCTACTGTGTCCTTGGCAGTGTATTGACTGATATAATTGGTTTATAGAAATGTTAAGTAGTAGCCTCAATGTTTGTAACTTTGGACCCTTGAGTTAATTCTTTTCTTGATTGAGCCCACCTCACCTTTTGCCCTATAGGAATGCAACCTTATCTAATGCTTTTGGAGGGTGGTGCCTGACTTTAGAATAATCACCTTTAGAGAAAATAAGTTCCTTAAAATGTTAATAGGCCTTTGGGCCAGAAGATGATGTAACTCACCTAAACTTTTGCGTATGATAGGTTTGAAAGCCTGGCTCAGGGACTGCTGTCCCTGCATGACTCCACCCCTTCCCCCATTATCCTCTATGCAAAACTTAAGCTATAAAACTACTTTGGAAAATAAAATCAGTCCTTTTGGATCGCCGAAATTTGGTGTCTCCATGTCGTTCTTTCTCTTACCTTCTGGCTGAATTTTTCCTCTGGGGCAGGGAAGCTCATCAAGCCTACTAATTTTGCCTGGGCTTCTAAGATCTGACCGGGGAGGCCTTAGTGTCTCCTCTCCCTCAGGAGAACGGCAAGATGCCTGCGGCCTACGTAGGTGATGTAAATTCCTTGCTTTGGAATTTTATTCAGCCTCTTTTTCTCCACTAATTGTTCTCACTGAGCTATCGTCATTTCTATTATTCTTTATATCTTTAATATTTATTTAAGCAAATGTTTCCTAATCCTCACCGACGCCGTCTACACCTCAAACTCCCTGGATCAGCCAGGGCTGGTCCCCGGCACTTCATATATCAGGATTCTTCTATGTAAAACCGAGGCCTGTATGCACGCGTGCTCAGTTGTGTCCAGCTCTTTGTGACCCCCTGGACTGTAGCCCTGCCAGGCTCCTCTGTCCATGGGATTTCCCAGGCAAGAATACTGGAGCAGGCTGCCATTTCCTCCTCCAGGAGATCTTCTGGGCCCAGGAATCGAACCCACATCTCCTGCATTGGCAAGCAAATTCTTTTACCACTGGGCCACCAAGGAAGCATAAAGTCAAGGACTGCATACATTATCTTGGAAGCTAGTCCCGGCATGACTGATGGCTGAGAAGTTGGGGGTGGTCTAGAGGGTGAGGCCTGTAAGGACCAGTTCTCTTACTGTCCCTAAACGGTCATGACCTCCAGGGGGCCCTTCAGAGATCTGGAGTCCATGTCCTTGTAAAAGGGGTCGTGGAGGCACGCAGCAGCACTCACAAGATGAACTGTTTCACATTCCCAGGGAGCTCCTTGGAACACGCTCATCATTTACAAGGCCGTGGGCAAGTGATGTTATCTTCTCTGAGCCGCTGCTTCCCTCTCTGTGAGGTGGGAAGATGAAATCATAGCACTTACTTAATAGGATTTTTGTAAGGATGAAATGAGAGCCTCATCTAGTGCTTAGTCAAGTGTCTGCTGCATAGTCAGCCCTCAGAAGCTTCCAGCAAATTGAGACACCACTGCACACACGTTTGAAAGTCCAAAATCCAGAGCACGGACACCACCAGGTGCTGGAGAGGATGAGAGCAATGGGAACCCTCTTTATTGTTGGGGGAGGCATGCAAAGTAGAGGGTAGAGAGGCTTCCCTGGCGGCTCAGTGGCAAAGAATCTGCCTGAGAATGCAGGAGCCGCGGATTCAATGCCTGGGTTGGGAAGATCCCTTGGAGAAGGAAACGGCAACCCACTCCAGAATTCTTCCTATGGACAGAGGAGCCTGAGGGGGCTACAGTCCATGGGGTCACAAAACAGTCAGACATAACTCAGTGACTAAACAACAACAATGCAAAGCAGGAGACACTGCGGATGATACCGTGGCTCTTCCTTCAAAGGTGAACATCCTCTTACCATCCCATCCAGCAATGGCATTCCTTGGTATTTACCCAAAGGAGTTGACAATTTATAGTAAATAATGAGGACCTGGACTTCCCTGGTGGCTCAGACAATAAGGAATTTCCCTGCAGTGCAGGAGACCCAGGTTCAATCCCTGTGTCGGGAAGATGCCCTGGAGAAGGGCATGGCAACCCACTCGAGTATTCTTGCCTGGAGAATGCCATGGACAGAGGAGCCTGGGGGCTATAATCTGTGGGGCTCCTAAGAGTCAGACATGACTGAGCAACAACAAATCAGCTAAGCAACAACAAGTCCAGGTAAGTAGACTTAAAAAAAAAAACCTGCTGTAGAGTCACACAACAGAATATTATTCAGTGCTAGAAAGAAATTAGCCATCAAGAAAAGATGTAGAAGAAACTTAAATGGGTATTGCTAAGTGAAAGAAGCCAGTCTGAAAAGGCTTGTTGTTGTTCAGTCACTCAGTCTTGTCTGACTCTGCGACCCCATGGACTGCAGGCTTCCCTGTCCTTCACCATCTCCTGGAGCTTGCTCAAATTCACGTCCATTGAGTTGGTGATGCCATCCAAACATCTCATCGTCCCCTTCTCCTCCTGCCTTCAGTCTTTGTCAGCATCAGGGTCTTTGCATCAGGTGGCTAAAGGATTGGAGCTTTAGCTTCAGCATAAAAGTCTTCACACTGTATAATTGCAACTATGCAACAATATGACACTCTGGAAAAGGTAAAACTAAGGAGACAGGAAGAAGATGGGTGACTGCCAGGAGTTAAGGGGAGACAGGGATAAGTAGGCAGAACACAGGATATTCAGGGCAGTGACCCTACTCTGTATGGTACTATAATGGTGGGTACACGTCATTATACATGCATCCAGGTTCACAGAATGCACAGCATGAAGTGTCAACTCAAATGTAATCACAGGTAATAATGACATGTCAGTGCAGCTTCATTAATCATACCAAGTGTACCTTTTCAGTGGGGGGAGGGGGGGACCCTGTGGGGATTGGGGTGCGAGCAGAGATTCTATGGGAAATTTCAGCACCCATTGCTCAGTATTGCTATGAACCTAAAACTGTTCTTAACAAATTAATCTACTAAAAAAATTTTTTAGCCGTGGTTACTGTTATATAAAATTGCCTCTAGCTTTAGATTCTGGCCTTCTGTGTATCCAGTATGTATTTATAGGATGAAGTTCATGTTTATGGAGTACCTGTGTTATCCTGGCCTCTGGTGATGAATTTGCAGAGATGTCAGAATTTTTGACTTCTGCAGTGAGCGTGTCCACGGCACCTTGCCCTGATGTTGGTTTTTCCTGAGCCGTTATAATTTTTTGCACCTTTCCCACCACCTACAATTTCTTTGTGTGCTGCTGATGACTATTATTATCTTTAATTTCCGAAGGAGGAAACATGTGCCATAGGTCCTCATCTAGGAGGTGTTATTTGGGCATAAATAACACCTCAGGTGAAACAGGTGGGGCACAATTTGCATCTTGGCATTAAATTAGAAGTAAACCCCAGGAATATTTTATTCCTGAAATAACAACGACCAAGCGGAAAAGCCAGTGTGATTAACTAACGTTACTTGGCTTTCACAATTACTTGGTAATAAATTCGGAGTAGAAGCCACCTGCTTACGGACTGGACTGTTTTGGACTGGCGGCAGCCCCAGGCTCTTCGGCTGGACTGTCCAGGCAGGTCAGTGGACTAAGCACCAGAGAGCCTGGGTCCCATCAGGGATGTGGCACAGCCACGGCGCTATAACCCTGGCAAGTACCTGAAATTTCCTCAGCATCAGTTCATCAGTGTTTTGGTTTTTTTTTCTTTTTTTAATTTGTGGAGTGATGATAAGACTCTGATTTTTACACCTCACCAGGTTGAGAAGAAAAAAGACAAATGTTAACACATGCAGATAAAAGAGACAACTTCTGAGGTGTAACTGGGGCAATGCTTCTTCCGTCAAGCAGGCTGTTGTGCCTAAAGCTCATAACAGATGACCCTTCAGCCCCAGAGTTAAGACCACAACAAAGTGGGGTCAAGGCTTGACTCGCCAGTGGCCGCAAAGAGCCATAGGCTCACCAGAGATGTGTTTAGACGTCTATCCATCATGCTGGCCACAAGTCAGAGCCCTGACATGTAAAACAGAGGCCCAGCCAATGATTCAAGGCACCAAACACTTCTCACAGCATACACACGCAGTGTACACAAAGTTAGCTGAGCACCTGTGCTAACTCAGGACCCAGTCACAGAAGTGGAATAAGTTACGTGCTGCTGACTTAGCAGATCCCACTCTGATTAATTTACATCACCTAATGGGACATTAATGTCCACCTCAGGATACAAGGTCCCAAGAAAGACTCCATCATCCCTGTGACATTCTTTCCCCAAAGCCCTGGTTCTAATTCATCGAGATATCAGACAAAATCAAAATAATGGACACCTGAAAAGGTAATTGGTAGGTACACTTTAAAACTGTCAAGGTCGGGGGAGGAGCTAAGATGGCGGAAGAGTAGGACAGGGAGAATACTTTCTCCTCCACAAATCCATTAAAACAACATTTGAATGCTGAATAAATTCTACAAAACACCTTCTGAATGCTGGCAGAGGACATCAGGCACTTAGAAAGACAATTCATTGTCTTCAAAAGGAGAAAACGAGCCCTGCGGTAACTCCTTTTGCGGAGAAGCGGTGCGGACACCAGCATTTGCTATTAGCAAACGGGGGCTGGGCTAGGAGGAGCAGCACAGCCTGCATCACTTTGAGAAAGGATTTGGCCTGGCTATCTCGAGCGCTATCTGAGCGAAATAACCAGACTGTCAGTTATCTACTACATCAAAAGCCAGCCCTAACTTAAGACACCACCAGGACTACGTACGGAACAAAGGAATGCACAGAGATGGCCAGCTGCAGGCCATCCCACTCCGGTGACAGGCAGCCAGGGCCGGAGGCGGGCAATCACAGCCCTAGAGAGACACTGTCTACAGAACTCTAAGTAGGTTTCTGTGCTGACTCACGCTTCTTGGGGCTCTGGATGGTCAACATCTACCTGAGAAAGTGCGCCGGTTGTATACCCAGAAAGCTGAGTGGCGGGGAGGCGATAAGTCGCAGCAGCTGCGCTCGCTAAACACTTCATCACCTGCGCTACTTGAATCTGGGAAGGGCATAAAATGCAGACTCAACCGAGTCTGCTTCCTCGGATTATCCGAGTGCCTGAACCTGGCCGGCTTAAATTTGGGTGTTCATCTCCACCCCCTCTGTAACAGGGCAGAGATCAGATATTGAAAAGACCAGTAAACCGCCTTAATAAAGAGAATTCAACGAAGTACCAGAATATAGTAAAGACACTCTAAACTTGGCAATTTTAACAAAATGAAGAGACAAAAGAATACCCAGCAGCTAAAGGAACAGGATTTGATTTAGGTCATACCTGAATGGTCTAGTAGTTTTCTCTACCTTCTTCAATTTCAGTCTGAATTTGGCAATAAGGAGTTGATGGTCCGAGCCACAGTCAGCTCCTGGTCTTGTTTTTGCTGATTGTATAGAGCTTCTCCATCTTTGGCTGCAAAGAATATAATCGATCTGATTTCGGTGTTGACCATCTGGTGATGTCCATGTATAGAGTCTTCTCTTGTGTTGTTGGAAGAGGGTATTTGCTATGACGAGTGCATTTTCTTGGCAAAACTCTATTAGTCTTTGCCCTGCTTCATTCCGTATTCCAAGGCCAAATTTGCCTGTTACTCCAGGTGTTTCTTGACTTCCTACTTTTGCATTCCAGTCCCCTATAATGAAAAGGACATCTTTTTTGGGTGTTAGTTCTAAAAGGTCTTGTAGGTCTTCATAGAACCGTTCAACTTCAGCTTCTTCGGCGTTACTGGTTGGGGCATAGACTTGGATTACTGTGACATTGAATGGTTTGCCTTGGAAACGAACAGAGATCATTCTATCGTTTTTGAGATTGCATCCAAGTACTGCATTTCGGACTCTTTTGTTGACCATGATGGCCACTCCATTTCTTCTGAGGGATTCCTGCCCACAGTAGTATATATAATGGTCATCCGAGTTAAATTCACCCATTCCAGTCCATTTTAGTTCGCTAATTCCTAGAATGTCAACATTCACTCTTGCCATCTCTTGTTTGACCACTTCCAATTTGCCTTGATTCATGGACCTGACATTCCAGGTTCCTATGCAATATTGCTCTTTACAGCATCGGACTTTGCTTCTATCACCAGACACATCCACAGCTGGGTATTCTTTTTGTTTTGGCTCCATCCTTTCATTCTTTCTGGAGTTATTTCTCCACTGATCTCCAGTAGCATATTGGGCCCCTACTGACCTGGGGAGTTTCTCTTTCAGTATCCTATCATTTTGTCTTTTCATACTGTTCATGGGGTTCTCAAGGCAAGAATACTGAAGTGGTTTGCCATTCCCTTCTCCAGCGGACCACACCCTGTCATATCTCTCCACCATGACCGGCCTATCCCAGGTTGCCCCTCGGGCATGGCTGAATCTCATTGAGTTAGACAAGGGTGTGGTCCTTGTGTGGTTAGATTGACTAGTTTTCTGTGAGAATGGTTTTAGTGTATTTGCCCTCTGATGCCCTCTTTCAAGATCTACTGTCTTACTTGGGTTTCTCTTACCTTGGGCGTGGCGTATCTCATCCTGGCTGCTCCAAGCTGTCCCCGGCCAGCGAAGCACAGCCATCGCAAAGGTTCGCCTAGTCAAGGCTATGGTCTTTCCTGTGGTCATGTATGGATGTGAGAGCTGGACTGTGAAGAAGGCTGAGCGCCGAAGAATTGATGCTTTTGAACTGTGGTGTTGGAGAAGACTCTTGAGAGTCCCTTGGACTGCAAGAAGATCCAACCAGTCCATTCTGAAGGAGATCAATCCTGGAATTTCTTTGGAAGGAATGATGCTAAAGCTGAAACTCCAGTATTTTGGCCACCTCATGCGAAGAGTTGACTCATTGGAGAAGACTCTGATGCTGGGAGGGATTGAGGGCAGGAGGAGAAGGGGACGACAGAGGATGAGATGGCTGGATGGCATCACTGACTCGATGGATGCGAGTCTGAGTGACCTCCGGGAGCTTGTGATGGACAGGGAGGCCTGGCGTGCTGCGGTTCATGGGGTCGCAAAGAGTCGGACACGACTGAGCGACTGATCTGATCTGATCTGATCTGAAAGGAACAGGATACATGCCTACCAAACCAAACCAAAGAGGAAGAGATAGGGAATCTACCTGATAAAGAATTCCGAATAATGATAGTGAAATTAATCCAAAATCTCGAAATCAAAATGGAATCAGTTAAAGAGTCTGGAGACAACAATTGAGAAGATGCAAGAAAGGTTTAAAAAGAACCTAGAAGAAATAAAAAAGAGTCAACACATAATGAATAATGCAATAAATGAGATCCAAAACTCCCTGGAGGCAACAAATAGTAGAATAACAGAGGCAGAAGATAGGATTAGTGAATTAGAAGATAGAATCCTAGAAATAAATGAATCAGAGGAGCAAAAAGAAAAACGAATCAAAAGAAATGAGGACAATCTCAGAGACTTCCAGGATAACATTAAACGCTACAACATTCGAATCATAGGAGTTCCAGAAGAAGAAGATAAAAGGAAAGACCATGAGGAAATACTTGAGGAGATAATAGTTGAAAACTTCCCTAAAATGGAGAAGGAAATTACCACTCAAGTTCAAGAAATCCAGAGAGTCCCTAACAGGATAAACCCAAGGCGAAACACACCAAGACACATACTAATCAAATTAACAAAGATTAAATATAAAGTACAAATATTAAAAGCAGCAAGGGAAAAACATCAAATAACTCACAAGGGAATTCCCATAAGGATAACAGCTGATCTTTCAATAGAAATTCTCCAAGCCAGGAGGGAATGGCAAGACATAATTAAAGTAATGAAAGAAAATAACTTACAGCCTAGATTACTGTATCCAGCAAGGATCTCATTCAAATACGAAGGAGAAATCAAAAGCTTCACAGATAAGCAAAAGTTGAGAGAGTCAAGATTGCCGGGAGAAATATCAATAACCTCAGATATGCAGATGACACGACTCTTATGGCAGAAAGTGAAGAGGGGCTAAAAAGCCTCTTGATGAAAGTGAAAGTGGAGAGTGAAAAGGTTGGCTTAAAGCTCAACATTCAGAAAACGAAGATCATGGCATCTGGTCCCATCACTGCATGGGAAATAGATGGGGAAACAGTGGAAACAGTGTCAGACTTTGTTTTTCTGGGCTCCAAAATCACTGCAGATGGTGACTGCAGCCATGAAATTAAAAGACGCTTACTCCTTGGAAGGAAAGTTATGACCAACCTAGATAGCATATTCAAAAGCAGAGACATTACTTTACCAACAAAGGTTCGCCTAGTCAAGGCTATGGTCTTTCCTGTGGTCATGTATGGATGTGAGAGCTGGACTGTGAGGAAAGCTGAACGCCGAAGAATTGATGCTTTTGAACTGTGGTGTTGGAGAAGACTCTTGAGAGTCCCTTGGACTGCAAGAAGATCCAACCAGTCCATTCTGAAGGAGATCAATCCTGGAATTTCTTTGGAAGGAATGATGCTAAAGCTGAAACTCCAGTATTTTGGCCACCTCATGCGAAGAGTTGACTCATTGGAGAAGACTCTGATGCTGGGAGGGATTGAGGGCAGGAGGAGAAGGGGACGACAGAGGATGAGATGGCTGGATGGCATCACTGACTCGATGGGTGTGAGTCTGAGTGACCTCCGGGAGCTGGTGATGGACAGGGAGGCCTGGCGTGCTGCGGTTCATGGGGTCGCAAAGAGTCGGACACGACTGAGCGACTGATCTGATCTGATCTGATCTGAGCACCACTAAACCATTTCTCCAACAAAAACTAAAGGACATTCTGTAGATAGGAATCACTAAAAGGGTGTATAAATTCGAACCCAAAACTATAAAGTAAATCCTATTTATCAATAATTGCTTTAAACGTTAATGGGCTGAATGCCCTAATCAACAGACAAAGACTGGCCAAATCGATACAAAAACAAGACCCCTACATACCTTGTCTACAAGAGACAACAAAAGACTTAAATGGGTCAAATAGATACAAAAACTAGACCCCTATATATGTTGTCTATAAGAGAACCACCTTAAAATAGGGGATATATACTGGCTGAAAATGAAGGGCTGGAAAAAGATTATCTATGCAAATACAGACCAAAAGAAAACAAGAGTAGCAATACTCATATCAGATAAAATTGACTTTAAAGATCCTGAAAAGGAGACAATCAAGGTTACACATAATGACTTAAAGGAACAATCCAAAAAGAAGTTATAACAATTATAAATATATATGCACCCAACATTGGAGCATTGATATATCTAAGACAAACATTAATTAATATGATAGAAGAAATATGCAATAATACAATAATAGTGGGAGACTTTAATACCCCACTCATACAATCTGGCTGTAATAGACAAAGTAAAGCAGAAAACATATTCACTTATGAGCCTCAAAAAATTCAGTTCACTCAGGAGAGTTAAAAAAAAATAGACTTATTTGTTCACTCTGTAAAGGTTTATTGACTATTTTATGGGTCTGGTACCACTTTGGGTAGTAGGGAGGAAGAAGTGACAAATGTGATCCTGTCCTAAATAATATATTGTGGTAAAGATAGACCTACCAATACAAAATACCAAGATGTGCCTAAGATGAGGACACCCAAACTGGACTTTTAGTTTCCTGAACTTTTCATTTCCAGATCAAACCTCCTAATATAGGATGAATTCAACATGATTTTTTTTAAGTGTTCTTTGTGATTAAAAACAGAAAGACATTAGTTAAGAAATTACATATACTCTTCCCCACCATCACTCCCTTTCTTTCTTCCCATTTCCCTTCCACCCTCATTGATCCTTTCCTTTGTCCATTTTCCCCTGCAAAAATAAAATAAAATAAAAAATAAATAAAACTGTCAAGGTCACGACCAACAGGGAGAGACTGAGGAAAGGTCACAGATGGGAAGATGCCCAGGAGACCCTGCAACTAAATGCAGTGTGGGTTGCTGCCCTGGATACTGGGACACAGATGGACACTGGAGGAAGGGCTGGGGAATCCAAAAGGGCGTGAAGTCTTGGAGGTCTCGTTGTTGCTGCTAATGTTCAGGTGCTCAGTCATGTCTGACTCTTTGCACCCCCTTGGACTGTAGCATGCCAGGCTTCCCTGTCCTTTACTATCTCCCAGAGTTTATTCAAACTCATGTCCATCAAGTCGGTGATGCCATTCAACCATCACATCCCCTGTTGTCCCCTTCTCCTCCTGCCCTCAATCTTTTCTGGCATCAGGGTCTTTTCCAGTGAATTGGGTCTTCGCCTCAGGTGGCCAAAGTATTGGAGTTTCAGCTTCAGCATCAGTCCTTGCAATAAATATTCAGGGTTGGTTTCCTTTAGGATTAACTTGTTTGATCTCCTTGCTGTCCAAGGGACTCTCAAGAGTCTTCTCCAACACCACAGTTCAAAAGCATCAATTCTTTAGCACTCAGCCTTCTTTATGGTCCAACTCTCACATCTGTACATGACTACTGGAAAAACCATAGCTTTGACTATAAAGACCTTTGTTGGCAAAGTGGTATCTCTGGTTTTTATAGCACAGCTAATTTCTCAAGAGTGGCCCTGTGCTTTCTCTGTCTACAGTTAAAACTTAGTGCTCTGTAAGTTCAAATTTATTTACAAATAAAAAGTTCTGAAAATATTCCAGTGCTCGGTATCCCAGGCCCTGTGCATGACAATTTTGAGGAGGATCTGGAGCCTGGATTTTCTGTGGTGGGGAAAGGGAAAGACAGCTACCCAGCTTAGCTTGACGCAAAGGGTCAAAATGAACATGGCTGTTATCTCAGTTAATACAAAGAGTATATTCATAACTAGTTTATGCCAGACTGTGAACAAATAACTGAGGGTTTATTTGATAAGCTCCTGCCAGCAGCCCTCTTATTTACTAACACACCACCCCTCTTCCCACCTCCCACATGCCTGGAAAAGAGAAAATCCTCTGTGAGATCATCATCTGTTCCGATTCTCATGTTGACTGTACTCTCCTTACATCTTTCTCATGAAGGATGCCACGAGGGGCTCGGAATAATGACGACTCCTGTCATAATTAAGCTCTGGGATGGATTTCAAAGACTCAAGGAGGACCCAGCAGGTCATCCAAGCCCATCTCCCTGCCAGTGCACAAGGGCCATGCAGGATTTGGCAGATCCAGCCCCAGGCTGTAAAAATTCTAAACTAGTGAAAAAATTACCACCATGTACAAATGATGATTAAAAAGTTTACCTTATTCCTGTATGATTCTAGAGGGAAGGGGCTGGGGGCAGGGGGAGTAAGTCATGAATAGCTTCCTGAAAACAACTGCTGTTCTATTTGGAGTAAACTTTCCAAGGTGAAAATGTGGTTATTTTCCATTCCGCGTGATAGCTAGGGCTTATTGTTATGCAAGAGTTGCCTCTGCATCAGATAAATTAAAATCTAGCACTGACCCCCAGCTGTCCCTCAAACGATATTATAAATGCATCTGTCCTAGTTCCAACTTCTTCTGGCTTATACTGAAGTGCTGGACTTGAACACAGTTGTGTATGAGGCTGCCATTGGCTCAGACACCTTAGCAACAGTGTCAACATTACCTAGGAATGAATGCTACAACAAACCCCGATAAAGGCCACCACTTGCTCAAGTGACTGTGTGTTATCAAGTCGAGTGGGGCCTTTTCCAGTGAAAATTGTGAAATGTACTCATGGGCATATAAATCCAGCAGAAAAGGGCAACAACAACTATGATGTCAATGAAAACAGGAAGTATTTTCAGGGGATAGAACTTGGAGGGAGATTGAGGAGAACGGTCAAACAGAAGAGTTAATTCAGATATAGATCCTTGGAAGATGTCTTGATTATGTACAAAGGGGAAACCTGGCCGCGTTAACGACGAAGGCAGGTGAGGTCCGCTGAAAATTGTGACCCCCGTGTCTATCCCAATCACTCTTCCATGCCAGGCACAGGGAAACAGGCGCATGCAAACACTAAATACGTCCACATTTTCCATTTTTCTTGAATGTTCTCTACTTGGCACATACATTTACCTTTATACATATAATACATATGAAAATGTAGGTGTGTAGCCTATGGGAAAAAAATAGCCATGGCAAAAACCATGCCTGGCCTTTCCTTACCAGTACCGTGGGAGTTGGGCACATCTGTCATAAGTCACGGTGGAAACTTACATAAGAGGCCTATCCCCAGGGACTTCCCTGGGGGTCCAGTGGATAAGAATCTGCCTGCCAATTCAGGGGACACAGGTTCCATCCCTGGTCTGGGAAGATTCCACATGCTGCAGGACAACTAAGCTCCTGTGCCACAACTACTGGGCCCCTGCTCTGCAACTGCTGAGGCCTGCAACAGGAGAAGCCACTGCAATGAGAAGTTCGGGCATGGCAAGTAGAGTAGCCCCCACTCACCACAACTAGAGAAAGCCCAAGCAAAGCAGTGAAGACCCAGCACAGACAATTATTTTTTAAGTCTTAAAGAAAAAAAAAAAAGAAGCATATCCAAAGAACCATAGTTCTGTGTTTGAAATTCTTCCCCACTCTTTTTTTAGAGCTTCCCCAGTGGCTCAGATGGTAAAAAAAAATCCACCTGCGATGCAGGAAACCTGGGTTTGATTCCTGGGTCAGGAAGATTCTGTGGAGAAGGAAATGGCAACCCACTCAAGTATTCTTGCCTTGGAAATCCCATGGACAGAGGAGCCCTGTGGGGTACAGTCCCTGGGGTTGCAAAGAGTCGGACACGACTGAGTGACTACTAACCAACCAACTTGAAACTGTCGTGGAGTCTGTGGGCGTGTCGTTAGCTTGCTGATGTGTTACAATGAGCTAACCTGAGGCTCAAGGTCTAGTGGAAGTTGCCTTGTCTGCCATATTGGACATATTTGGTTCGAATCAATTTATGTCATGTCCTGGGGCTGTGTCACCCTTCTAAAGGTTATGCCCTGCCCGTTTCACAAGCAGTTTTACCATTTCTTTCCACTAGGGGTAGCTTTCTAGCATGAGTGACCTGAGAGGTTGACACCCTTTGATCACCTTTGGGCAGGGACTGGATTAACAGCTGTGCAGAGTGGTGTCTCCTAACCAAGTCACATTCCAAAATATTTTTGTCTGTCTCATCCTAAAACCACAGGTCACTGCTACCCTGTGTATGTATCAGCCAAATCTTTTGGAAGTTGCTTGTTTTTCTTGACCATTCTGTGAAATACACGGTATGATAATGAAGGTGAGGCTTTACACTGCTCCTCTAATGCTCAGCACTCCATCACATACTTCCAAATCTTGTATGAGGATTCTCAGGCTGGGGGAAAATGGTTTCTTTTCAAGAAACAAGCTACCAAGATCCCATGATACACAAAGCACTTCAGTTTGAAAAGAGAAGAGGAGAGGAAAGCCAAATAAAAAGGGCTCAGGCTGGGAAGTCTTGAAGCTGGGGGATTCTCTAAAATCATTCACAGATGCTGGATCTACCCTTGACAGGTCACTTCATCCCATTTAGCACTTTATCTTTGAGTTCCAAAGCTCTTAAGCAAATGGAGAAGGGAGGAAAGCTAACCTTTCTGATGATAGTTTATCAGACTGACAATCAAACAGAAGTTCCCCTGTGGTGCACGTAAGACATGGTTTGAAAAAGAAATAATGCAAAAGAAAGGAAAAAGGGGATCATAGAGATCACACCTTCATATTTAATTTCAGAGAAGACCTGAAGTTTATGTCTGTTTAGATCAGTTGTGCCCCAGTTGGAACATGGGTGCCCAGGCCTGCAGTGCAGTAACATGAGCCATGCTTTAAATAGCTGCCAGATAGCCATGTGGGGGCTGGCAGCAGGCTAGGGTTGTGAGGAGACGGATCTGATTCAAAGTGAAGTCACATAACAAGGGGGCAAGTAGGGCTGATGTTCAAGAAGGCCATTTTTCATTATCATTCTGTGCTTTCCTTTATATATATATATATATATATATATATATATAATACGTTTATAAATATATAAAAATATATTTTATAAATATATATAATATATAATAAATATATTAGGGACTGTGAAGAAGGCTGAGCGCCAAAGAATTGATGCTTTTGAACTGTGGTGTTGGAGAAGACTCTTGAGAGTCCCTTGGACTGCAAGAAGATCCAACCAGTCCATTCTGAAGGAGATCAATCCTGGAATTTCTTTGGAAGGAATGATGCTAAAGCTGAAACTCCAGTATTTTGGCCACCTCATGCGAAGAGTTGACTCATCGGAGAAGACTCTGATGCTGGGAGGGATTGAGGGCAGGAGGAGAAGGGGACGACAGAGGATGAGATGGCTGGATGGTATCACTGACTTGATGAGTGTGAGTCTGAGTGACCTCCAGGAGCTGGTGATGGACAGGGAGGCCTGGCGTGCTGCGGTTCATGGGGTCGCAAAGAGTCGGACACAACTGAGCGACTGATCTGATCTGATGTAATATTTATATAAAATAATACATTATATATATATAAGGGCAGTCATTCAATTTGTATATATATGTGTTTGTGTGTGTGTGTGTGTGTGTGTGTGTATTTTTTTCTCCTTTGGTTAGCCAGCCAGATATGGAAATCCACCGCAGGAACTTCTGAGATAACTTCCCTTCTTGGCAGTCCTATTTTCTCTGTTGCTGTTGTTTAGTCACTAAGCTGTGTCCGAATCTTTTGCAACCCCATAGACAGTAGCCCGCCAGGCTCTTCTGTCCACAGAATTGTCCAGGTAAGAATACTGGAGTGGGTTGCCACTTTCTACTCCAGGGGACCTTCCTGATCCAGGGATCAAACCTGTATCTCTTGTGTCTTCTGCAGTGGCAGGCTGATTCTTTACCAGCTGAGCCACCAGGGAAGCCCCACCATGAGCAATGGCCACTAAAGATAAGGCCAGAAGGACACTTCTGCAAGGCGGCATCTGCTTTCTGATACTGGGCTTTCTAGTTTGTACTCAGAGCGGTATCAGCCATTCAAGTGGCTTCAGACTCCTAAAGCCTCACACGTATTTTAGGTCACTGATGTCACCGAGTGTGCCCTGAGATCCTTGACCTCTGAACCACTCCATTTAATGCCTAGAGCCCAAAGCCTGCAGCAGAGGGGCTGCTCAGTGCAGGATTCGGAAGTAGCTCACTTCGAGCTTCTTCGTTCATGCAACCCTAATCATTCACAGAAATCTTTCTGTTTTCATTCAAATATGTCCAAAGTATTTTCCTTCCCCTATTAGGGAGAAGCCAAGAGGTGTCATAGAAAGAGCATGGAGTTCAAACACCTAGAGAACCATCTCCAATCCTTCCTCACTGTGTGGCCTTGGGCGACTTCCACACCTTCTTAATTTCAGTCCCTCAGCTCCCAAGGGAGTGACACCACCAAATGGCATAGGAATGGGTAGTGGCACCCAGGAAGTGCTCAAGAATCGGAGTCAGCCTGTTCTTAATCTTGTCTGGACTGTCATCCAGTGGAAGTCTAGAAAGTATTAATACGATTTGCAATTGTCCACAATTATTTAACTCAATAACCTAGGGTATGTGCTCAGTCGCTCAGCTGTGTCCAACTCTCTGCAACCCCCATGGTCTGTAGCCCACCAGGCTCCTCTGTCCGTGGGATTTCCCGTGCAAGAATACTGGAGTGAGTTGTCATTTCCTCCTCTAGGGCATCTTCCTGACCCAGGGATCAAACCCACCTCTTGCGTCTCCTACACTGGCAGGCAGATTCTTTATCACTGAGCCACCTGGGAAGACCATAACCTAGGGTGGACATTCCTTGGTATTTCTCTATTTTAAAATATGTCCACGTGAAGAACAGCAAAGTGACTCAGAAACAGCAGGATCTCCAGAATCAGAGACTCTAACACAGCCCAGGTGGGCCCATGTCTGAGATGCGTGGGCTTGGCTGCTATTGCAAGTGTAGATAACCTCTGAAATATCTAATGACACACAATTGTTCAAGCTGTCACATTAAGTAAAAATCTAAGTTTACAAAGCACTTTTCCGTATGACCCTTTAAGTTATCCAATGTTCCCAGGTGGCCCTACTGGTAAAGAACCCACCTGCAAATGGAGCAGACAGAAGAGAGGTGGGTGGGTTCGATCCCTGGGTGGGGAAGATGCCCTGGAGGAGGGCATGGCAACTCACTCTCGTATTCTTGCCTGGAGAATCCCCTGGACAGAGGAGCCTTGTGGGTTTACAGTCCATGGGGTCACAAAGAGCTGGACGTGACTGAGCAACTGAGAACTTTAAGTGACCTACTAGAACTATTTATGTACTGCTTGACTCTACTGGTGGAGTTATGGATGAAATTTCTTTCTTTCTACTCATTTATACTTTCTGAATTGTTTAATGAATATGCATAACTTTTGCAAAGAAAAACAATTTGGAGAAGTAAACAAATTTTAATGTCTTTTTTTTTTCTGTCTTATTGTGTCTGTGAATAGGAAGTAACAGACCTTGGAAATCATATTTTTCTGGAAGCTGGTAAGTGGTAAAACGGTAGGTTTTAGGGTTCATCGTCTTATGACTAAGACAACAACATTATGAAGCAACTGCATTAATTAGAAACGTCATGCTATCATGTGGACAGGCAAAAGTATTAGAAATCATAAACTGAACTGATAATGCTGTATCGATCAATCGATTAAAAACTAAGTGTCTACAAGCATATGATGCGGCCCCTATTCCTAGCAGCCTTGAGATGGTCTGCCAATTGTGCTGGCCATCAGTCAGGTCAAGTGGAGAGAGAGCAGTAGAAAAAAAAAAAAACAACACAAAAACAAACTTATAAACGTAACACACACACACACACACAATTATCGTTGATAATCGATAATTACCAAGCACTGACACCTCTTCCATCACATAAATATACACTTATAAGTGGATTTAATCTTCAAATTCAGTAAATACATTTCATAGATTAGTCACAAAAGCAGTCAGTGTCCAGTAACAGTACACTTAACAGTATTAGCTAACAGCATACCTTCAACCCCAAATTATAAACATCTTCATTCAGCATCTTTGTAGGGTTTTTCCAGCAGTTTCCCGTGTTCCCTGTCACAGGACTGAACTAAACTGCTTGAGCAAAGAGGAGAAGGAGAGAACACAGTCTCCACCAGAGTCCAAGGTCACACCTCATTTTCCTTTTACCTCACTCTTTCTGCAAGTGTCACCAAGAAGCTATCTTATTCATTGAACTGAAACTTCAAGATGCAAATTCAATTCTCTTAAAAAAGATTTTTAAAACTTTAAAAGATGTGGAAATAAATCAATACACTAAATAGAGAAATAAAATGAAGCATACTATCCCAAATCAGATATAAGACTGTTACAAGAATATATAAATGTATTTTACTCGTTGACATAGTAAATACAACTCACCTTTCCTCCATGGATTGTTGCTGAAATAGATGAGGCAATATGCTTGAATTAATGTGATCAGTGCATTACAACTATTACTTCCAAAGTGTGGATCTGAGTAAAAGTCTCATGTACATCAGATATTCAGCCAGTTACCCTAAGATGAATATATGGTAGTCACACAAATATTAGAAAGTAAGACTAACCATCTGAAAACTACAAATATTCAAACCTTTACTTAAAAAAAAAAAAAAAAAACAGCTTGCACATGAAATTCGAATGACACATAATACACTAGAAAAAGGCTCCATTCCAAAGTTCTACCAAAAGGAATTGTTTTTACAGATTCCATGAGTTAATCAAATACATCTAGCATCGTCTGGAAAACTTAATAGCATGCCACAACTTAATATCACAGTCAACATGCATAACAGAACCCATAATTATTTTTGTAATAATCAGGCCAAAAGCAAAGAAATAAATAAAGCAATATAAAAATGAAACAGAAGAACACAAAGGAAAGTACCAGGAAAACGTGTATGATAAAATTGAAACCTCCTGAGAAACCAGTTAAGGACCTGAAGTCTTTTCTTTCCTTTTTTTTTTTTTAACAGGAAAGCCCGGTCAGTATGTAACCCCTAAAACGTCCTATGATCCACATACACCTCAGACCTTCATTTTTTTCCCCCAGAGCACCCTCCCAGTAAACCAGGTCTAAAGGAAAGTACAAGGAGTGCACAGAAGAGACAATCTGGGGACTAGAGGGTGATTCCCACCCCAGGCTCGGCTTCTAAGGGGTCACCCTTCCGGCCGCCTCCGACTCAAGCCCTTGGTGCCCGCAGCAGCTGCAGAGTACAGTGCTGTGTCTGGAACCCGTCAGTCCGCACACCACGCAGGGCCTCTGTGCCTTCACTAGGCGAGTCCTCTGCCAGGGGGCTTCCAAAATGCAAATTAGACCTAGGCTTCTCAGATGGATGCGATTTCCATCAAAACTAGTGCCAAACAAACATCTTTGATATGCAAAATGTCTACTCTAGTGAATATAATCATTCCTACATGCCCACCCCCCCAGGTTTTCCTCCAAGAGGTTAAAGCAAATAGCAGATCCGTAAATGCTAATGTACTTGCTGTAAAGCTGAAGTTGGGGAGGGACAACAGTGAAGGGCATCAAATGATGGGAAGAGCTACAACCCATAAGATCTTGGGGAAAGTTAACATTTCATAGTCTTTAATAAAGCAAGACTATTATCACCCTCATCTGGAAGCATTTTGGGCGTTTATAGTGAGTGCATATTAAAAACACATTTCATCGGTAAATCTTCACATGCTGGACAGATTAGCAATATAATTTTTAGCTGGGAATTTTAAAATATCAAATAGAATTATGTACAAAGCACAGGCGCTTGGTTTTTACATACTTTCAACTATATTCCATATACAATTGAGCCACTTTCAGTTCATGAAAAATCCAATCTGCATTATCTGTGATTTGGTATAGAGATTTGCTTCTTTTAAATATAGCCTAAGATTTATATAAGCATGCACAATTAAGTGAATAACTTAACATAACCAAACTTAATTTTGGTTAAGAAAGCAGAATAAATACAGGTTGGTTTTGTGGGGGCCCATTCTAACTGATGAGTTTGTGTGGCTCCTGCTAAGGGAGCAACTTTGATCTGTTTTTAAGTGGTGAGTAATCTGCTCACAGGAGCTGGTACCTGTGTACGTGAGTATTTACGTACAGAGAAAAGAAGCAGAGTTAATTCTCTGACAACATTTGTTGTTCATAATTACTCTCCCAAGAATTATTCTTAACAGCAGCAGAAGTGAATGCCAAGGAGGCTTAAATCAAATCATGATCTGCCCCTGGTGATGGTTCAGGCCTTTGTTACCTGCAAACTCCAAGTATGGTGAAAGGGATGAGGCCCAGGTTACCTGCAAACTAGGTTCCGGAGGGCACTTAGACAAGACTGAAGCACCTGGAAAGATTCTAGGACCCTCTTATGAGAGAAAATCACAATGGCTAATTCAAATAGCAACTAACAAGTTACATCAACTCATTCCATGCCGGGATCATGGAGACAAAATGAAAAAAAAAAAAAAAAAGCTGTATTTTAAATCATTCAAGGAGACACTGGAGGCAGCAGTCTGACTAGTGATGTATCTGAATGTGCCG
This sequence comes from Tragelaphus eurycerus, assembly GCA_935064755.1. Lineage (NCBI taxonomy): Eukaryota > Metazoa > Chordata > Mammalia > Artiodactyla > Bovidae > Tragelaphus > Tragelaphus eurycerus. Next base: position 30,036,716 of record CAKXYN010000016.1, read on the forward strand.
TCCAACAATCAGAAACAGTAATCCAGCTAGCAGGGAGAAAAAAATCCCCGCCGGGGCCAGGAAGAACGACCAGCCGTACAGCACAGAGGGGCTGAAATCCAAGCAGTCTCTCATTTTCATTTGTCTGTAGCTTTCCATGTCAGCCACCGCTTGCACCCAGATGACGTACAGCATCACCACCAGGGCAAACAGGACACCTGAGGGGACAGAACAAGACATCTTTAGCCTTTCTGAAGACGTCTGCCCGAGAGTGCTGGCAGATCAATCTCACGCCCGACGATAAAACTGTGAGAAGGCAACTCTAGCTAAATCGCCTACTTGGCGTCAGACCTGCTACTGCACGCTTCCTAGGCACATCCCTTATCTTCAGTGTTTAGGGCACTGAGGGCGAGAGCTGCAGAAGAACAAGGACAGTAGCTGACCCGTGCTGACTGAGCACTTACTGTGTGCCAGGGGCTGCATCAGGTGCCTGCGAACCCAAGAGTCAAAGACCCCTTGTGCTATTGTGGAAGCCGCTTAGTCGTGTCCGACTCTGTGGGACCCCGTGGACTGTAGCCCGCCAAGCAAGAATCCCTCTGTCCATGGGATTCTCCAGGCAAAAAAACTGGAGTGGGTTGCCATTCCCTTCTCCAGGGGATCTTCAGGGATTGAACCCAGGTCTCCTCAAATGCTGGCAGATTCTTTACTGTGTGAGCCACCAGGGAAGCCCTGCCTAGCAGAATTTCCTTTCCAACATTTATCTGTCTTTACTGTATGTCTTGTATGTGATGAGCGTTGTTATATGTTATTTCTTTCAACATTTACAACATACTCATGAAACAGGTACTCTGAACCCCCAGTTTCAAGTTTATGCAAACTCAGCTGGTACCTTTCCTAGTTGATTTTTAGTTCAAAGTCTTTCTATTGTTATAACAATATAACATTTATAATTACAGCTAACTGGTGCTGTAGTTAAATGTGACAGTGAAAACAGAAGCAAAGTAAGTACCAGAAAAAAAAAACAGAGATGGGAGCACTGAACTAATATAAAAGAATGTATGTGACTCTTTAACAAACTTTCTGTGGATTTGTGATCAAGAGCCTTATTAAATAAAAGGAAGGAAGAAAGAAAGGAGGGAGGGAAAATACTAAACCTTCAACATAATTTATGAACCATTTCAATATAAAACTGCAATCCACCTATTCAAAAATACTGTTGGGATTACAAGGGCCGAGAAGTAGCATAGTGTTGGACCCTTGACTTTATCAAATAACATGACAGAAGAGCTTTATGAATGTGGAAATCTGAGGCTACTACTAAGCACATGCTTTTCCATGTGACTGTTACCGTGACAGCAAAGAGGTGCAACCGCTGCACTGAGCTGTAGTCTCGAGAGCTGCTAAGTTCTCACAGGTCCCCATACACGAATTTGTCCCAAAGCAAAATATACTTTCAGTAGTCATGTATGGATATTTAGAGCTGGACCATAAAGAAGGCTGAGTGCTAAGAATTGATGCTTTCGAATCATGTGCTAGAAAAGACTCTCGAGAGTCCCTTGGACAGCAAGGAGATCAAACCAGTCAATCCTAAAGGAAATCAATCCTGAATATTCACTGGAAGGGCTGATGCTGAAGCTGAAGCTCCAATCCTTTGCCCACCTGATGTGAAGAGCCAGCTCACTGTAAAAGATTAAGGGCAAGAGGAGAAGGGGGTGGCAGAGGATGAGATGGTTGGATGGCATCACTGACTCAAAGGACATGAGTTTGAGCAAACTCTAGGAGATAGTGAACGACAGGGAATCCTGACATATTGTAGTTCACGGAGTCGCAAAGAGTCAGATGCAATTTAGCAACTGAACAACAACAACATTATATACCTGAGGTCACTTGCTATTTGTCCAAAAGTTCAATCCAAACTTGTTAAGGATCCACTGTACTCTTTGAATGAATGAACTGAACTATCAGGTATAAAAGCTCCACATTCTAATTGCTAGTCTGTCTGGAAGGTAAGCACCATCCTGTGATCAGGAGCAGAGGCTGGGAAACATGGAGAGAAGAGAGCTTTTAACGTGGGTTACAAGCCTAGCCATCCATTGCTCTTGTGGAGTTAACCATGTTCCTGAAGCATTTAGGTGTCCTCGCCCTCCTGGGTCATCAATTTCATAAAGAATCTTGAAGAAGGGCCCACATGTTATGTCAAAGTATGCCATCATCAGAGCTGAAACTTTACCCTGATTATGATACAAGCCACAGAGTTGTGAAGAGTCAACACAATGGCTTCACTAATAAGAACCATCCTTCACTCTGCCGTCTGAACGTGAATGTAAACGCTGCAGCACAGAATAGAGCAGTCTAATCACCGCACGACAACTGGATCACAAAGAAACAGTGAAGCCGGATCCGGCCAGCAAGCTTCTCGCAGAGCCATGCCTCAGACTGTGACAACAATATGGTGAGGCCCTGTGTTGTCTAGCAACTCTGAGCGCCTCAATGCATTTTTTTTTTCCAGCAAACACACAGACAGTGTGCTCTGCTAAGGTAAAGGTGTGGCTTGGTCGTCTGCATACCCTTTGGCTTATGCAAACACATTGTAAACCATTTTTAATTATTTGTTAATATATATATATTTTAATCTTCCTTGCATCACGTGAATCTCTTTTGCTTTCAGGTATTTTTATTTTAAAAAATTTCCGTGGTAAAAAACTGGTAGCTTTATACATCTTTTCTTCAAGAATTGTAAACTTACTGAATTTAGACTATATTTTTTAAAGTATTGTAGGGCCTCCCAGGTGGCTCAGTGGTAAAGAACCCACCCGCCAATGCAGGAGACACGGGTTCGATCCCTGGGCCAGGTGGTTTCCACACGCTGTGGAGCAGCGCAGCCCGTGCGCCACAGCTACTGAGCCTGTGCTTTAGAAACTGGGAGCTGCAACTACGGAAGCCCACATGCCCCAGAGCCCATGCTCTGCAACCAGAGAGGACCTGAGCAACGGGAAGCTCTCACACGTTACTAGAGAGTAGCTCCTGCTTGCCGCAACTAGAGAAAAAGTCTAGGCGGCAGTGAAGACCCAGCATGGCCAATAATAATAAATAAATTTAAAAAATTATTAAAAAGAATTGTAGGACATCATGCAGACGATCCATAATAAGGAAGAATTCAGTTCCATTTAATCACTGCTGTTCTTTAAAGAGCAATTACACCCTGAAAGCAACGAATAATAGTGGTTTCTATCAATACAGTCTTGTTCACTGGTTGGAGACATAGTCCATTTACTTCATAACAGATCAGCTTATGATTATACCCCTGGGGTAAAACAGTGCTTCCCTACTCTTCATAACCCATTATATCGCCAGTGTTGTGTGTGTGTGTGTGTGTGTGTGTGTGTGTGTGTGTGTGTGTGCGCGCGCGCGCAGACAAACAGAAGTAAAATGAACAAACAAACCTGGGGAAACTATCAGTATTTACACCAAAGGCCAGCAGATTAGCTAATATGGCAGCAAAAATTTATGACGGGGGCTGCATGGAGTAAGTAGCCAAAAGAAGAGTCAGGAGACCATTGCTTATAGCGGGACTGATCATCCACATACATATACTGAGGCGAACTGGAGTCAAGTTCTTCACTCCTGAAAAGGGAGTAACAAATTTGAAAAGGGGAGAAGCAAGAATGAACTCTACGGTGTTTTATTAGAATTGAATGTGTTGGTGTGAATTTATGGTTTTAGATAGATGGATAAATGAATGAACACGGAGGCAAATGTGTGCACACACCTTTGTGCGTGTGTGTACCTAGCTACACTTCCTGGCTGTTCCCTGTGAAAGTCTGGCAGCAACACCACCCGAGTTCCACGGAGCACACCAGGCATCCAGATCTCGGCTTCTAAACCCGGGGTTCGGGGCATCTCTGAGAAACAGCTGAGTCCAGGCTGGGACAGAAAGTACAAGACGAATCTGGAACATCATGTTATACCAAAAAATTCAGGTGTGCTCAGAGAACAGTGTGGGCATTCAGAAAACACATCTTGGGGCTTCTCCTAGCCAGTTCTAAGAACATTTGACTATTAAACAAATAATGATAGGAGCCCATTCCATCTCATCAAACAAAAGAGGGATCCAAGAGCCCACAGAGATATAAATAAGCAAGTGAATAAATAAGTAGGGAGAAGGGAATGCCTTTCATTCAGAATGCTGACATAAATACAGAAGGAAGAGCTGAATCAGAAATCACCGCTAGGCAATCATTTAAGTCAGAATTAATTCAGGCAAGAAACAAAAATGGATACTAAAACTAGTGGATGAAATTTAGATGGGAAATAAATGTTTACACCAGCTCAGAGTCTCTCCCCACAAAAATGCGTATTAGTCGTAAAGAAAAAAAACAGCAACTTTACACTGAAGAAACCCGGCAAATCCCACTTTACTCAAGGGATCAAAGTTGGTAAAACCAGGGACGTGACAGACTGGTGTCACTTACATTTCAAGAGATGCCGTGAGAACACAATGCAACAGCTGTGCTGCTGCAGCGGGAAGGGAAGAACCCAAACCCAGTACTGAGGAAGCATCAGGCAAACCAACTCAGGAACGTTCCAGAAAACCACAGGCCTGTACTCTTCGAAAGAGCCCAGCTCATGAAGGTCAAAGAAGGATTTATTGTGGTCTGATGGACACTCAAATGACACATCTAAACACAGGGCATGTTCCAGGACTTCCTTCTTTTGCTTTCTTTAATAGACATTGTTGGGAAAATTAGAAAAACTTGAAGGCAGTCTCTGGGTGAAGGGGCTTACCATTTTTCTGTAAGTTTGAAAATGTATCAAAACAAGAAACCAAATGAATGAAAAAGAAAAAAAAAAGTGTGGTGGAAGTGTGTGGCTACCTGTGCTGCAAAGTGAATGTGGTGGGGGTTGGGTGGGAGGAGAGGACGTGTGTTCACACCCAGAGAGATGCCTCTCCTATTGGTGGGATATTGCAACTGTTGATGAACAGCAATATTCTATAATTTCTATTTTTTGAAGTCTAACAAAAATTCATAAAATAGTTTACTGGAGGCATGATCAAAATATGGTCCCAAAGCCCATGAAGCTTTGTGATCATAATAAAACAAGTAAACGGACAAATAATTATGGCATATCAAGAACAAGGCGGGTTTCTCATTGGCCATGTGGTGAGGAGTCACTCAAGCTTATGACTGTGCACCGTTTCTGTCACAAATGTCACCAATGCAACGTGGACAGCATTTTTTTTGTACAAAGGTCATTTTCTGGTCTAATGTCTTTAGTCAACTAAGCCTATGTATTGGGTATTATCTATCAGATTTTTCAAATACTACTTTTTTAGACTGGCATGATAATTTCTGACACTAAACATCCTTTATATTCAATACTCTGTACTCTTTCTCTTTCTTCTTCTTTTTTTTTTTTTTAACTTCGTGGCCATTTGCCTTGGCATGCAGGATCTTAGCTCCCTGAGTAGGGATTGAACCCACATCTCCTGCATTGGAAGCACGGAGTCTTAACCACTAGACCACCAGGGAAATCTCAATACTCTGTACTCTCTTGTGAAATAATGATGGATAGAGAATGATTGTGCATGTATATCCATATCTACTCATAAGTAGTGAGTGGTTTGATCTAAGAAGCAGTTTCATTTAAGGCCAAGGAAGGGTCTGCTGATGGTAACTGAGTTCCTGGAAGTATTTGGTGGTTGAAGAGCACAGGGCTGCAATCTGTCTACCCTGGTTTGGGTTCACTGTTCAGAAAGTTTAAACTTTAGTAGCTGAGTAACACTGAGCATGTTTCTAACGTCTCTGTGTCTCCGATTCATCACTGGTAAAATACAGATGACGCAAGTGCCCACCGAAGAGAGCAATAAGAGAAATGAACAGAGGAAAGCACTCCAGGAGCAAGATGCCCCAGACAGGATGAGCACATAGCCAACTCTGAGCTTTGGCGTACGTTCTTGCTGTAGCTAGAAATATCGTCCTCTGAAACCTTCTGAAGCATCAGAGCTTCTCATGTGACGGGACTATTTCAGGACAGGCCAAGAGGCACGAGAAGAAGCTTGCCGTGGATTCTCCTTTCTGAGACTTCATGGAAGCAGAGAGGGAAAGGTGGTTTCACGTGTCTGCCCGGGCCTTGCTGGAATCCTCCACCAGGTGGCGCCCGTCACCTCACAGCCCCCGTCTAGGGGATATTTCAGAAAGCGCATCAGGTGAATCCAGACTGGAGCTTAGTCGTATTAAGGACGTTTTCTGTTTCCACTGTCCAGTCAAGCAAGCCTCCCTCCCCTCCACACCAGCCCCTTTAGTCATAGGAAGCAGAGATTCTTCCCTAGGGAAATCCAGCCCGTGTCGATCTGATCATTCAGACAAATCTATACCTCATGTGCTTCTCTTCTACATAAGAAAGCGTGTGTGAAGGGAAAAAAGGCCTCAGAAAACACATAACATAATCTAGTGAAGAAAGCAATATGCCTTGCCCACTCACTGCTAGTTATTTTCCAGCAAATGACAGTTTGGGGAAAGGGTGTGGAATGAAACAGAATATTCGCAAACAAATTAAACCCCTCACAGTACCGAGTAAACAGTAGACGTTAATGATGCACGTACTTTGGAAGAGGAAAATGAGGCAGATGGAAACACACTCTGCCCGTCCACCTTGGCAGAATTCACTCCAAACCAGAGATCCTATTTATAGGCCAGAAAATCTTGTCACCTGACATGTTTAAGACTCCTCAGGCTGGAGGTTAATTATTCAATGCATTAATTTGCAGGCCTGTTACTCTAGCTCTCAGCTCAGACACATCTTTTAAAAGGGGGTGGGGAGCATTTACTTATCCAAGTTTCAGATTGAAGCTTTTCTTCAAAAACGTTCCACCAAAGCTATTACTGAGCAGGCTTCTCACATCCGCGATTCACCTGGGCAGGATTTGACCACAATTCAGATGGTCCCCAGCAAGGATGGTGCAACCTGCCAAGGCTGGGGTGGTGGGGGCAGGGGTGACCCCTCTCTCCCCCTCACACCCTCCTCCCCTCTGCTGCCATCATCTGGCTCGGAGGGTAAACTGACTGTGATGCGTCCTTTTTGAAATCCTCCGCCGGGGACTTGTTCCTTCGCTTTAGGGGCACATACAGGCAGACCTTGTTTTTCTGCCCTTCACTTGACTGTGCGTCTCAGATACTGCATTTTGTAGTGAAGTGAGGGTCTGTGGCAACCTGCGCCGAGCAAGTCTGTCAGCGCCGGTTTTCCACACACCATTTGCTCACTTTGTGTTTCTGCGTCACACTATTTCAACCGTGTTTTAGACATAACGGTATTGTACACTAATGGATTACAGCAGAGAAGGGTCTGGAAGCAAACCCATCATCTCTTCGAGGTGTGCCTGTGTCTACCACGTTGACTCCCATTCAAAACCAAGACAGGGCAAGTCTGATTCTAACAGTCTATGCCACAAATCTCAGCTGAGGAGCAATGTGGAGAAAAAGAAAACTTTCAAAGAAGCATCTGAGAAAGAAAAGTATTATGACTTTAAAGTGCTTTTGTAAATAACAACTCTTCTAAGCTCTTCCCTATTTAATACCAGCCAAGGTTGACTTACTCTGGTACTTGATATTTATATAAAAAAAAGTCAGATTGAGGACATTAAAATTCTCCATGATAATAGTATCAGAATCCAACATGATGATTTTCCTAGACAAATCCCAAAATGTGGCAACTGAAGATGAAAGCAAGTGTACAAAAACAGGTACTTTTAGAAACATAAGAGTCACTGGTTCCTCTGTTCCGACTTAAAAGGCGGACGTGTACACCTGAGACTCTGGACTCAGCACAAGGAAAAGCTGAGCAGCCATTCTGCATTTCCGGAAAATCCGAGACACTAATTCTCCTTCAACAGTACATCCGCCTGACAGATCAGCAATGTCTTGTTATTATTCATCACTATTTCCCTCCACCGCCCACCTCCAACAGACCAGAGCCCTGAATAAAATGCTCAAGTCCTGTACTTTGGTGTATATTTAGTTCCATACTGAGAAGTTATGCTTTTGATTTCCTCTGAAAGCCCACTTCTTGCCTGCTAAGAAGATAGAAGCTTTAGCAAAGCCACGGGCAAGCCCTTGCAGGCCCTCCAAGCCAGTTTCCCTCAAGGGGAGGTCCCCTCAGTTCCCCGGGGTCAGCAGCTATTTATAGTCTGGGTCTCACTACAGGGACTGGAGAGGGCAGGGGCACTCAGGAGAAGTGTGTGTGCCTGTAAGTGGAGAATGCCTGCCTCCAGGCCATCAGCAGTTCTTCCCTGATCTCTCCTGCTCTTGGTCTGTTTTTTCCACACTCTCCTCCACTCTGACTATTTGGCTTTATCTGGGAGATGTGAGGAGCTGGGCATGATCCCCGAGCCTCCTGGGAGCCACGTGTTTGGTCTCAGCCAAAGGAGAGTGAATATCCAACATACGTCCCTGGGATTCTATGAGCTACTTTTTCTGGCATTATGGTAAAAAACATCTCTGCAGTATGCAGTTATCACATCTGTGTTTTCTATAGAATGAGTGTGGTTCACCCTGAACTACTACAAATTCTACTGATCTTTTAAAGGAAATAAGAAAACACACCAAAAATCCAATGTGCTTCTGAGTCAGTTTTACCCTCTTGAAGAAGAATGTCATGTTCCCTTCACATCCACTTACCCGCCCTGACCCATTTTAAGGGCTCCCATCCCTACCCTCTTAGAAAGCACTGTGCTCTAGACTAGAAGAACATGCTCAGGGTGTCTGCCGCAGGTGGCAGAGGTTTTGTACAGTTCACCCCACTCACTCCACGCACGTCCCTAGTGAGCCAGGGCAGCGTGTGAAACAGCTGTCTGGACAAGTAAAGGATGTGCCATGCGGTCACTGAATGGGGCAGGAGTCAGGCCACAACTTGGCCGCCATCACCTTCCAAAGGACTCACTGCACTGCCAAGGTGTCCTTTTCTTTGGCTAGCATACCCTGGGCCTGGAGTGTGGGCTTCCATGTTCCTCTGACTTACGAGTATGCAGTCTCACCAACGTGAGATGCTAACAAGGCATTTAGCCAAGATTCAGAAGTTTCCCAGCCCTCTCGACCCAGGTCAGACTCTGTGGAGCTCTACATCCAGCAGAAAAAAATATAATCCCAGGTTGTCATTCAGAAAAAGGTGATTTCAATTATGGAAGAGAAATCTCTCTACCCTGTTGTTCAGTCACTGAGTCATGTCCGACTCTTTGTGACCCCCTGGACTGCAACACAACAGGCTTCCCTGTCCTTAACCATCTCCCGGAGTTTGCTCAAACTCATGTCCATTGAGTTGACGATGCCATCCAACCATTTCATCCTCTGCTGCCCTCTTCTCCTCCTGCCCTCAATCTTTCCCAGAATCGGGGTCTTATCTAAATAGGTGTCTCTTCGCATCAGGTGGCCAAAGTATTGGAGCTTCAGCTTCAGCATCAGTCCTTCTAATGAATATTCAGGGTTGATTTCCTTTAGGATTGACTGGTTTGATCTCCTTGAGGTCCAAGGGACTCTCCACAATTAAAAACAATCAATTCTTTGGCACTCAGCCTTCTTTACACCCTGATAAGCTGATAAAATACTATTTTTAGCTATGATGTATTATTACCCATTGTCAGTGTCCCAGAACATCCCAAACCCTGTCCTCATTATTTCCTGTACACTCAGGGATCTTACTCATGCACAGCAATTCCTGCATTGATGTCGCTTTGGCCGGCGTTAGGAACACTCAACCACACAATGATTTTCTCCACATAATTCAAATGTTTTTTAATGCCACGCCTTCCGTCATCTTTCCTATCATATCGAGTATCACAGGGTGCATAGAAGCTCTGAGTCAGCCCTCCATAGCTGCCCCATGGAGTTCACATTGGAAGAAAGCTCAGCAACTCTTTAGGCCTTGGAGTGGTGTGGCAGAGACTCACTTAAACAGACTCGGGGGCTGTCATGTCCTGACCATCACCTCGCACTTGGTCCGGAACTGAACTTCCATGGGGAACACATGGCCCGGCCGGAGGAGGCATCTGGCCCAGAGCGGGAAGTGACGACACAGGGCCTTCAGGCTCTGCCTGAGCTGCTGACAGAGCGCAAGGAAGACCGCGGGCCCCGCCCTTGCTCACACTGACAGATGTGACGTCAGCACGCCATGGCCGTGCGTGGGATGTGCACAAGCAGCCTGCGTGCTGATACCACAGGCTTGCGTGCACACACCAGCAAGGCCAGTCAGAATGTGGTTCCGCCCTCTCAAGTCCGTCTGTCCAAATAAAGAGTGTCTTGTTTGTGGTGTGTATAAAGTAGCTCCGGCAACTGCGGGCCCAGGCCACACCTGTTCCCGACTGCCAGGCCCAGCATGGAGAGTTGGCATGGGGAGACAGCGAGGTCTGGAGTGACCAGCAAGCCCTGAAAAGGAGAGGTTTTGGAATACTTGCCCCCTGGGATGAGAACTCTTTGTTTTGAAAACGTGATCTCTAACCACAGAAGCTCGATAAATTCGATCCAGTTTAACTCAGTAAATGACTACATGCATGGTTCCATGTTAAATACAGTACAGGAAAATCCTGGCTGCCCCCAAAACCTAGTGATCAGAGTACATTTTCCTAATGTCCCTATAGAATAGTCTGTGAGTTTCCATTTCCAACTGTGAGAGTATTAATTGCCTATTAAAATATCTGGGGGTGCAAATAGTAGACAACTGAAAGATTTTAAAGTCAGTCTCTCTATAACACTCAGGCTTATGGATGATTTATTAAAGCCCCATAATTGCTTTAAAAGATGTGTCTCATGGTGGAAATTGCTACTAGACAGTAAGTTTCAGGTATTCCCGAGAACGTCACTTTTACTGTCCAAACTGATAAAAAAAAAAAAAAAAAATTGTAATTTAAAAAATCTCATCGAATGGAATACCTCTTTATGTTCTTAGGAAATAAACGGCCATGCACAAACAGTAAATAATTGGTCTGTGAAGGAAATTAAAAGTCAGATTTGAAGCTTTCTTGTAACTGTCTGGTTGAGTGGCTTTCAGGACTGGGTTCCTGGAACACATTGACCCCTCCCTTTCGCATAAAGTCCTGAGCCAAGAGGACTTCAGCCCCATACCCAATGCAGCCAGAGACAAAACCTACTGGTCAAATATGAATCAGATGCTTCATCTTTCTTCAGAGTCCTCAACCAAACTAATTCTTTAGATACACAATTTTCTCAAACAAATTATAAAATGAAAAAAAAAATGACCATCAAACACACAAACACACAATTCTCTAATAAGACAAAACCCAGGATCACAGTATCTCTGAGTTTAAAACAATCATATTGTCCATAATGTAAGGACTGGACATATTCCCTTTATGAAGAAAGGTTTAAAAAGATGGAAAAGCAAAGAAGAAGAAAGAAAGGTTTAAACATTTTAGTAGAGGGAGATTATTTCTGGGAAGATCATGGGAAAATATACACCATAAGTAGACCTTTGAATGAAATGACAGTAGAGTGTGATTTGGGTGAGAAAATATATTTGGTGAAGAAGATGCTCCGTTTTAAGGCATATAAGGGATTCCAGTTTAGTTCAGTCACTCAGTCATGTCCGACTCTTTGCAACCCCATGGACTTCAGCATGCCAGGCTTCCCTGTCCATCACCAACACCCTGACACTGCTCAAACTCATGTCTATTGAGTCAGTGATGCCATCCAACCACCTCATCCTCTGTTGTCCCCTTCTCTTCCTGCCTTCAATCTTTCCCAGCATCAGAGTCTTTTCCAATGAGTCAGTTCTTCCCATCAGATGGCCAAAGTATTGGAGTTTCAGCTTCAGCATTAGTCCTTTCAATGAATATTCAGGACTGTTTTCCTTTAGGATGCTGGTTGGATCCTAAACTGGTTGGATCTTCTTGCAGTCCAAGGGACTCTCAAGAGTCTTCTCCAGTTCAAAAGCGTCAATTCTTCAGCACTCAACTTTCTTTATAGTCCAACTTTCATATCCATACATGACTACTGGAAAAACCATAGCTTTGACTAGACAGACCTTTGTCTGCAAAGAAATGTCTCTGCTTTTTAATATGCTCTCTAGATTGGTCATAGCTTTTCTTCCAAATAGCAAGCATCTTTTAATTTCATGGCTGCAGTCACCATCTGCAGTGATTTTGGAGCCAAGAAAATAAAGTCTCTCACTGTTTCTATTGTTTGCCCATCTATTTGCATCTCTATGAAGTGATGGGACCAGATGCCATGATCTTAGTTTTTTGAACGTTGAGTTTTAAGCCAACTTTTTCACTTTCCTCTTTCACTTTCATCAAGAGGCTCTTTAGTTCCTCTTCACTTTCTGCCATAAGGGTAGTGTCATCCGCATATCTGAGGTTATTGATATTTCTCCCAGCAATCTTGATTCCAGCTTGTGCTTCATCCACCCCGGCATTTCACATGATGTACTCTGCATACTCCTTGGAAGGAAAGTTATGACCAACCTAGATAGCATATTCAAAGCAAATACATTACTTTGCCAACAAAGGTCCATCTAGTCAAGGCTATGGTTTTTCCAGTAGTCATGTATGGATATGAGAGTTGGACTGTGAAGAAAGGTGAGCACCGAAAAATTGATGCTTTTGAAGTGTGGTGTTGGAGAAGACTCTTGAGAGTCCTTTGGACTGCAAGGAGATCCAACTGCTCCATTCTAAAGGAGATCAGTCCTGGGTGTTCTTTGGAAGGAATGATGCTAAAGCTAAAACTCCAATACTTTGGCCACCTCATGCGAAGAGTTGACTCATTAGAAAAGACTCTGATGCTGGGAGGGATTGGGGGCAGGAGGAGAAGGGGACAACAGAGGATGAGATGGCTGGATGGCATCACCAACTTGATGGATGTGAGTTTGGGTGAACTCCGGGAGTTGGTGATGGACAGGGAAGCCTGGGCTGGTGCAGTTCATGGGGTCGCAAAGAGTCGGACATAACTGAGCGACAGAACTGAACTGAACTCTGCATACAGATTTCTCAGGTCAGGTGGTCTGGTATTCCCATCTCTTAAAGAATTTTCCACAGTTTGTTGTGATTCGCATAGTCAAAGGCTTTGGCGTAATCAATAAAGCAGAAGTAGATTTTTTTTCTGGATTCAATGGATGTTGGCAATTTGACCCCTGATTCTTCTACCTTTTCTAAATACAGCTTGAACATCTGGAATTTCATGGTTCACGTACTGTTGAAGCCTGGCTTGGAGAATTTTGAGCATTACTTTACTAGCGTGTGAGATGAGTACAATTGTGCGGTAGTTTGAGCATTCCTTGGCATTGCCTTTCTTTGAGATTGGAATGAAAACTGATCTTTTCCAGTCCTGTAGCCACTGCTAAGTTTTCCAAATTTGGTGGCATATTGAGTGCAGCACTTTCACAGCATCGTCTTTTAGGATTTGAATAAGGGATTCGGTCTAATGGAATTATAAAGTATAGAGTTATTTTTCTATTTGTACTAGGATCATTTCAGTGGGACTTAGAAGGACTGGTGGACATTCCTGGTGGCTCAGATGGTAAAATGTCTGCCTACAATGCAGGAGACCTGGGTTCGATCCCTGCATCAGGAAGATGCTCTGGAGAAGGAAATGGCAACCCATTCCAGTACTCTTGTCTGGAAAATCCCATGGACAGAGGAACCTGGTAGGCTACAGTCCATGGGGTTGCAAAGAGTCGGACATGACTGAGCAACTTCACTTAGAAGGACTAGTTGGAAAGCTGACTATTTTAGTTTAAAATAACTTTTATTTTAAATGCAGGTTTTACAGAGAAGGTGCTTAGATAACACATATGAACCACAGTTATAAAAATGGAATGATGATGTTGTAGAAAAAATTGATTTTCAGCTGAGAAACAAATCATGAGGGTCTGTAATATCGTAACAGGCTATCTACTTAGGCACACACAAGAGGCTTCACATACATCCAGATGTTATAGACAGATGTGTTGTGACTCCCATTTTACAGGTGGAACTTTAACAGGACAAGCGAGATTAAAAGGCTCTTACAGTTTTCATTCCAATCCCAAAGAAAGGCAATACCAAAGAATGCTCAAACTACCACACAATTGCACTCATCTCACACGCTAGTAAAGTAATGCTCAAAATTCTCCAAGCCAGGCTTCAGCAATATGTGAACCGTGAACTTCCTGATGTTCAAGCTGGTTTTAGAAGAGGCAGAGGAACCAGAGATCAAATTGCCAACATCCGCTGGATCATGGAAAAAGCAAGAGAGTTCCAGAAAAACATCTATTTCTGCTTTATTGACTATGCCAAAGCCTTTGACTGTGTGGATCACAATAAAGTGTGGAAAATTCTGAAAGAGATGGGAATACCAGACCACCTGATCTGCCTCTTGAGAAATCTGTATGCAGGTCAGGAAGCAACAGTTAGAACTGGACATGGAACAACAGACTGGTTCCAAACAGGAAAAGGAGTACGTCAAGGCTGTATATTGTCACCCTGCTTATTGAACTTACATGCAGAGTACATCATGAGAAATGCTGGACTGGAAGAAACACAAGCTGGAATCAAGATTGTTGGGAGAAATATCAATAACCTCAGATAAGCAGATGATACCACCCTTATGGCAGAAAGTGAAGAGGAACTAAAAAGCCTCCTGATGAAAGTGAAAGTGGAGAGTGAAAAAGTTGGCTTAAAGTTCAACATTCAGAAAACGAAGATCATGGCATGTGGTCCCATCACTTCATGGCAAATAGATGGGGAAACAGTGGAAACAGTGTCAGACTTTCTTTTTCTGGGCTCCAAAATCACTGCAGATGGTGACTGCAGCCATGAAATTAAAAGACGTTTACTCCTTGGAAGGAAAGTTATGACCAACCTAGATAGCATATTCAAAAGCAGAGACATTACTTTACCAACAAAGGTCCGTCTAGTCAAGGCTATGGTTTTTCAAGGAGTCATGTATGAATGTGAGAGTTGGACTGTGAAGAAGGCTGAATGCCGAAGAATTGAGGCCTTTGAACTGTGGTGTTGGAGAAGACTCTTGCGAGTCCCTTGGACTGCAAGGAGATCCAACCAGTCCATTCTGAAGGAGATCAGCCCCGGGATTTCTTTGGAACAAATGATGCTAAAGCTGAAACTCCAGTACTTTGGGCACCTCATACGAAGAGTTGACTCATTGGAAAAGACTCTGATGCTGGGAGGGATTGGGGGCAGGAGGAGAAGGGAATAACAGAGGATGAGATGGCTGGATGGCATCATTGACTCGATGGACGTGAGTCTGGGTGAACTCCAGGAGTTGGTGATGGACAGGGAGGCCTGGTGTGCAGCGATTCATGGGGTAGCAAAGAGTCGGACATGACTGAGCGACTGAAATGAACAGCAGAGCTTCCCTGCCTATTGTCTTCATTCACAGAACCTGGATACAATGAGCAAATGGAAAGCACAAAGTCCCTGGAAAAGTGTGTGCCGCCTAGGCAGCACTCAGGAAATACTGTATGTGCATATTAGCATATTAGTAACTCCTAGAAGTCTCACCTGTGAAACCAGAACTGGAGAATACGAAGACGTATTCCATGGCTAGAAATCACAGCCTTCACGCTGGACGTACCTGCAGCGATGTAGGCGCCTCCCCCGGCTTTGTAGAGTAGGTGGCTGGTGAAGGGTGCTGCGCAGATAATCAGAAAGCTTGCAGTCACCACGGCGACCACCCCCAGTAGCATCAGGACGGCCCAGAAGCCACGGTAAACTGCAGGTCCCAGGAGAAAAGAAGAAGAGTCAGGCACGCTTAGATTGTGAACACGGCAGACTGTTGCACAGTAAGTTTCTCTCTTTTCTGTGTTTCTAATTTCAGCCCCAGCACTGCTGGGCAGCCTCCCAGGCTGTGGTCCTGAGTTATCTTTGAAACGAAGCCTCACCAGATGACTTTGGATTCAATGATGCCGAACTTCTATCAACACAAGCTTGGTATTTACACCACGCACAAGCTTAATATACTTGGGAGCTCTTTTTCTGACCAGCTTATCCATTTAGAAATGGGAACACTCAGAGTTTTAGAAAGACTCCTCTTGAGCAAGTTCCCAGATGGGTCACACACAGGAGTTTACACCAAATGGACAAAGACATAAAAAGGCATTCACATCCACAAACACTGCCTCTTACTTCCTGCCAAGATGATGCTTGTACTGCAGTGATCCCTGAGAAGCTGGTAACAGTCCCCCCAGTTTCCTAACAAAAAATTGGGCTCTTGTTTAGATTGTGACTCTATTGGAAAATCGTCTTAAGGTAATAAAAATGACAAGTAAAGCCAAAAAAAAAAAAAAAAAAAGGTTTGTATAGACTGAGATTTAAAATAAGATATTTTTAAGACTACTTTCTATTAATATTTGTTCTTAGAAAGATTTAAAATGAAAAGTTAGAGGGGTCTCTTAGTCAAGGCTCGGTAAGTCTGAATTAATGGATGCAGCTGGTGATAAATAAATAGTGGATTTGGTGATATATAGTAATCAAATAAAGAGGAATTCTAATGATCATTTTTGAGTGGGATAATTACTGATCCACTAAACAAATTCATCATTTCATTTCCCAAAGGCTAAAACACAAAAACAAATTCCTACATGTATAAATGAGGGAAAGCGTAGCACCACATACTGGGGAAATTATACTTTTTTTACGAAAATACAGAAACTTCATAAGAAAGTAAAGAATGATTTTTCTCAACAAGCCCACCTGGCAAAATATATGTAAATCAACTGAAATCTTTAAGAGGAAAGAGGATGGGAAGATGGAATATTGAGGAGAGGAGCCGCTGCAGTTAAACAGGAAAAGGGAGTTTACATTTTGTGTGAGTAACTGGGTTTTGAAGGCAAGAACACAAGGGCAGGCTTTCACCTCACAGGCCGATGTGCCTGGTGGGGCACGGCTGCCGGGTTGACTGTGTAAGGAGGCAGTCTGTGGTTGTATTCCAGCTCTTCGGGACACAGAGCAGGAAAGTACTGGCTGACTTGACCATGGGAAGTAAGACGGAAGGCTTTGAGACAAACCTTTGCCTTCCCTGTCCGACCAGAGTTACTAGATAACAGAGGAGCCTCACAGCTTACACTTTCATGCGCCTCATTTACTGCACTATTAGGAGGTGGTTCGGTGGCAAGCAGGGTGTAAATGTCAATAAGCGGTGGTCTGGGAAAAGTGGAGCATGGCAAATTATAAAGCATAGTACAGTAGAGAAACACAGCTTTTGGAATCAGAATGACCTGAGTATTCACCACTTACAGTTACTTAAACTTAGGTGTTAGTCACCCCACATCCTGTCCAGTGAGCTCAGGAAGTTAGTGACCCATAGGACACGTTCTGTACACACACAAAAACAATAATTTGTGGACCTAGCTTGACCATGCAGAGACAAGAATACTCGCCTGCTCAACCTCGGGGAGGAACTGCTGATGGAAGCATGACATCTATCCGAGAAAAACAAAGAAGCTCTTCTTCCCCTCCCCACTTCTCCTTCGATTATGAAACTCTAGCCCAGTAAGTTCCAGGGTACTGCATTTCTCACTTGTCTGCTTATAAAGCTCGCAACTAACCTATTCTAAAAAATCACTTCTTATCTGTCACTTTGCCCCTTGCTGAATTCTTTTCTGCACTGAGATTGAGAGCTCTGGGTACCGGAGCTCCTTGGAGCCCCTAAAATGACTCCTGACTGTATCAGACGGACTGCAAGAGAGAGAAAGCATCTGGTGAGGGTGAGAGCAAAAGAGAGCCAGAGGGAAATGGGGGGTAAATGCCCCCAAGAACTGCTGACCCTGAGACCTGCTACTTCTTGCCCTGGTTTGCTCTAGCACAACCGCCTGACTTTGGATTCTCAGTCCCTGGGAAAACGCAGGAGCAACAGACTGGTACTTCTTGGACCGGGTCGTGGCTGCCTGGAGAGTTGTGACCATACAGACACAGCTTCCAAGTGAACCTCCTTATGGCAATCACCACAGCCTTTATTTCTGCCCGCGCTTCAGTGTTCCGAAGTGCGCAAATCTCAGCCTATTTCAGAATTTCTTGAACTTCCTGTTTCTTAGCTAATTATATTACCTAGTTTGCATATGCGGCACACTTCGATTCCAGAATGGAAATGTCTGGTTGTAATGAAGAATCGTCTAGGAATTAGGTAGTTCCTTCACTGTCTGAAGTAAAACTGAGGCGATCTGAGAATTTTCAACATGAAGTGAATTACGCTGCATGTGTTTTGAGCGATTACTAGCTGTGTGACTCTGATAGAACACAGTTTTATAAACCAGAAAGCACTATCCTTCAAATAAGTTTATAGGAAGGATTGAAAACATACATGAAAAGTAGTTACATGCAGTAAAGAATCAAAAATATTTGTTCCTACTATTATTTTTACATACTTTGTAATAAAATGCTCTTGTCAACAATGTAGCTAGTATTTAAAAGATATCTATTAACCTCATGGATCTAGGATAGGGCAAGCTTTCAGTTCTAGTACATAGACACTAAAAAGTTTAAAGAATGTTCTTGTTTGGTTAGTGATTTATATACTGTTTAAGACTCCTGCTACTGCTGCTATGTCGCTTCAGTCATGTCCAACTCTTCGAGACCCCATGGATTACAGCCCACCAGGCTCCTCCGTCCATGGGATTTTCCAGGCAAGAGTACTGGAGTGGGGTGCCATTGTCTTTTCCCGTTTAAGACTCCTAGATTTTGAATGTACTCTGAAAATACTCAATCTGTTTCCTTGTTCTTAATATGAGCCCATAAAAACTGCAAGTTCTGTCTCTGAAAGCTCTGAACTGTGCCAAGTGAAAACATCTCTAAAATTCCATTTCTACCATTAAATACAATTCAAAGCTCAACTTAAATGATATTGAATTTCTATTGATTCCTTAGAACATAAAGCAAGATATACAATGTGAATAGATTTACATGTAATCTACATCATTACAATTGGGATTAATTAAAGGAAAGCTTCATCTGAATCAATCTGTGAGAGGCCAGAATTAACTACTATATGCAAAGAAATGAAGTTCTGTTAATTCTAAATGAATTGGTGAACAAACCTAACAAAGTGGTCCTTGGTTGGGTATTGTAATGAGGAGGAGGATGAATAATTAACAACAGACGTTGTTGTTAAATTACTAACAACAGACGTTATAGAAATGGTTCTCCTGAAGTACTCAGTTTATTTTCCTAAATTGATTAAACTTTCACCCTTACAGTATTACTTTCACGGGCTTCCCTGGTGGTTCAGATGGTAAAGAATCCACCTGCTAGTGCAGGAGACTATCAGGTTTAATCCCTGGGTCGGGAAGATCCCCTGGAGAAGGAAATGGCAACCCACTCCAGTATTCTTGCCTAGAGCATCCCAGGGACAGAGGAGCCTGGCGGGCTACTGTCCATTGGGCCGCAAAGAGTGGGACAGGACTGAGCAACTTAACACACACACATCATTCCTGTAGATGGACAGAGAATGAACTGGAGGAGAAAGGACAGACCAAGGCAAACAAGCGAAGCAGTTACTACAGCCTCCAGGTGGGAGCTGCGGCTGGGTGGGGAGAGGGGAGGGTGGCAGAGGTACCCTGAGCTTTAGTGACTCTGCTGTTGGGGCTGTGAGAGTCCAGCGGGTCAAAGGCTGTCTTCATGGCTATGGTTTGTACCCCGCACAGGCTGTTCAGTTAAGGTACCAAGACACCTCGATTGGATTTTGTAATATTTTAATTTACACAACAAACCCTCTTTCATACAGAACACAGAGAGGAAAGTCAATCCAAATGATCAGGATTCCAAATCTATAGTGTTTTGACTAATTATTCTGTTGTGTCTATAACAATGTAAATATTGTCTTTGCAGTTTCAAGATAAACTTCAGTGGTGTTCATTTTCCAAAGCTTGCAGTCTTGCCTCAGACACCTCACAACGCTAGTTCAGAAAGCCAGTCCTGTGTTTCGACACATCCTGGAGCACAGACAGTGTGAATTTGCTATAAGCCGTTCTCAGATGAAGCCAAAACAAAGCACTGTCACCCCCTCCCCTATCCTCGACGGCGAATGAGGGCCCGCGGCATATGCTGTGGTAGCTTCGGGCAAGCCGCTTCTGCTGCTTAGGCCAGCAAGCCGGCCCTGCATCTCCACACACCACTTGCCTTGGCGAGTCGGGTGGGTCTAAAAATACAGAGATGCCGGCACCGGAGCGGAAAGACAGGCTGCCCAGCGCAGCCGTGTCTGAGTGCCACAGCGGAGGAAGTGCCAAGTCACATGCTCTGCCCAGGCGGTAGATTTTCAGGACAAAGGGAACACTGAGAGGCCCGACAGTTTATTTACTTTCCTCTTGTAAACCTGGCTGCGAAGGAATAGCTGAGAGGCAGAAAGTGCCTCGGAGGGCAGGGCCCCTTGGGAAAGGCCCCAAGACACCGAGGAGCGTGGCTTCTCTCACCAGTAGAGCTGGGGCACATCCACGGTTGCTAGTCGCTGTCTGGGCTGCCCTTCTGGCATCCTCAAGGTGGTGGTAGGGAGGAAGCCAAGGTTCTCAAAAGCCAGGTGAAGGACATCAGAACAGGCCACCCCTACACATGCCAGGCTGGTACCAGGGTTACTGTGAGCTGGGGTCAAATGGGGACCAATGCACACAGAATCAACACACACTTGCAGGAATTTTCCTTCTCTGACCGGAGGAAAGAGAAACTTGGGAGAAATGAGGACCTCCAGAGGAGGCGTTTTTCGGCCACGAAAAAGACATGCAAGTCAGCATAATGATGGGTCTTCAGACAAACCTACCAAAACAACCCGTCTCTTCTGTTAGTTTCTCTCATATATTTCTCCTGGTCACTTTCCCACAATTTAAAACCCAGGCTCAAATTTCTTTTTCCTTTGTCTTGTCACATCTCCATGTTCATCATTCTGCCAAAAGATATGTAAGTTCCCAGGCCTACCAGCTTCTTCAGGTCTCGCCTTTCTACGAAGGCCTCCGTGCACACACATAATCATCAAGCTTTCCTCTGTCATTCTGTCTTTTCTGTCTCTATAATGTGATAATACTGACAGCCATCCCACCATGCCCTTAAGAAGACTGAAAAAGCTAATGAAGGTCATTGTGGAGAGAAGCCTGGCCTCATGCTCTGTCAGAGTTCCTGAAGCCTGCCCATGACTGGACAGAAGTCTGCACTGTCCTTCTTTACATTCCCACATCCACTTCTGGCCAGGGCCCTCCTGCAGGGCAAAGACTCAGTCTGGCCCATCTTTCTTACACTAAGGAAAGCTTTATAACTGACATGCAATGGATGCTCAAAAAAATGCGAATAAGCGGATGATTGCTAACTTATCACTCAGGCCCCACTGAAATCTCAATGTATACAGTCAAGGTTGCTGAGATATTTAATGACCATGGGAAAGAATGAAGCACACTCTTTCACAATGGCAACCACTCGAGGGTCTTGGCCTCTGATCACGATGACTGGAGGGGGCCATTATCACTGGAATCACTACTAGGGAGAAGCGGGCACAGGAAGAGAAGACCTGAGCAATCAAGTGTGGAGATGTGAACACCCAGATGCTAGGAGCACCAAGGACTGTGTCACTGTCCTTCCTACACTCCTCAACACCCAGGGCACAGAAATGATCAAGAACACTCTGAACTTCTGTAGGTGACCCTGCCGAACTCTAACAATGCCAATGAGAGATCAGATCAGATCAGATCAGTCGCTCAGTCATGTCCGACTCTTTGCGACCCCATGAACTGCAGCACGCCGGGCCTCCCTGTCCATCACCAGCTCTCGGAGGTCACTCAGATTCACATTCATCGAGTCAGTGATGCCATCCAGCCATCTCATCCTCTGTCGTCCCCTTCTCCTCCTGCCCTCAATCCCTCCCAGCATCAGAGTCTTCTCCAATGAGTCAACTCTTCGCATGAGGTGGCCAAAATACTGGAGTTTCAGCTTTAGCATCATTCCTTCCAAAGAAATCCCAGGGCTGATCTCCTTCACAATGGACTGGTTGGATCTTCTTGCAGTCCAAGGGACTCTCAAGAGTCTTCTCCAACACCACAGTTCAAAAGCATCAATTCTTTCGGCGCTCAGCCTTCTTCACAGTCCAGCTCTCACATCCATACATGACCACAGAAAAGACCATAGCCTTGACTAGGCGAACCTTTGTTGGCAAAGTGATGTCTCTGCTTTTGAATATGCTATCTAGGTTGGTCATAACTTTCCTTCATATTTAATGTTTAAAAAGTATGTGAATAAAGGGATCCTAAGATTGTTCCTTTTCTGGCTCAATATGAAGGACAGCAGGTCTTCTCAGGAATAGACCTGACTTTTTAAGAGGGAATCCATTAATGAGGAAATCTATATTTTCTGGGCTCCAAAATCACTGCAGATGGTGACTGCAGCCATGAAATTAAAAGATGCTTGCTCCTTGGAAGGAAAGTTATGACCAACCTAGATAGCATATTCAAAAGCAGAGACATCACTTTGCCAACAAAGGTTCGCCTAGTCAAGGCTATGGTCTTTCCTGTGGTCATGTATGGATGTGAGAGCTGGACTGTGAAGAAGGCTGAGCGCTGAAAGAATTGATGCTTTTGAACTGTGGTGTTGGAGAAGACTCTTGAGAGTCCCTTGGACTGCAAGGAGATCCAACCAGTCCATTGTGAAGGAGATCAGCCCTGGGATTTCTTTGGAAGGAATGATGCTAAAGCTGAAACTCCAGTATTTTGGCCACCTCATGCAAAGAGTTGACTCATTGGAGAAGACTCTGATGCTGGGAGGGATTGAGGGCAGGAGGAGAAGGGGACGACAGAGGATGAGATGGCTGGATGGCATCACTGACTCGATGAATGTGAGTCTGAGTGACCTCCGAGAGCTGGTGATGGACAGGGAAGCCTGGCGTGCTGCAGTTCATGGGGTCGCAAAGAGTCGGACACGACTGAGCGACTGATCTGATCTGATGAACCTGTTTACCCAAAGCTATGGGTAGACAATTGAAAATAAGTATAGCAAATCCTTGCTTACTTGATGGTGAATATTCTGTTGTAAGTTTCTTAGGACCCCTGAGCCCATATCTTTCAGATGATTTGCCTCCAAAAATCTGTAATACCCTAGACACACATTTCTCTGAGGAATTTTATGGGCTTTTGTCACAACTGTACATCCAGGAATCTTTCTCTATGGGAGTTGACTCAAAAGTAGTTTCTCTACTTCTTTCTCAGAAAAGTTAGTTTAGGAATTGCACAGCACTAAAATGATTTGATAATTCTCCTCTATTTTTCTCATAAAACACCAACAAAAGAAGCGATTAACAATTGAATTAAATTCCACTTTTTCCTTCACCCACGCTCAAACACGGACTGAGAAATCTACTGTGTACCAGGCACTGTGCTAGATAAGTACATACTGGTGGTGTGCCATGAAAAATGTCCAACATGTGCTACCAAGCAGTCTACTGGGAGTGAAAGCCACAGTCAGATGACTTCAGCTATGCCAAGAGCAAGGGCAGGATCCCGTGGTGCACCGCCCAGGAATAAAAAAGGGCATGTGACTCAGTCTTGGCATATGACAGAAGGTTCCTTGGAGGAAGTGCCTCTTAAACGGGAGAGCAGGAATACAGGAAATGGAGGCAGAGAGCAGAAAGCATGAACAAAAATTAAGGAAGAAAGTGCTGTGTGCAGGGAGCTTAGTGTGAGAGCACAGAGAGGGAAAGCTTTGGTGCTGGGGAAGTGGTGAGAGAGAGAGAAGGCAGGAGGGAGGTCACAGGGCCCTTGAAGAATATAGTTGTTCACAGGAGAACACTTCGGCCCACATTACATGAAACTTTCCCTACAAACAATACAAAAAATCATTGACAAACTTAAAACAGGCATTTTATCCACATAGAGCTTTAATCTATCAATAATCACACCATTGGCAAAAGGTTTGCAGTCTGGTTTGAGGCAGGGGCGTTGTTCAGAGGAAAGAGAAACAAAGGCAGTAAAACACATACTCCCTTCTCTTTATTTTATACATTACATTTTCTTGATTTTTTTTAAAAGGATAAAATACTTAGGGATAAAGGCACCCCAAAAGATCTAACAATACTTCATGGAAACTAGCCTGTCTTATGAGTAAAATGTAATGGCAAGAGCCCTCATCAAGCACTTGTAATAACAAAAGGGAGTTTAAAAGTTTCTAGGAAGAAAATAAAGGAATAGAGTTGAGAGTGCCCATTAGCTACTGAGGTGCAAGGGCCCCGAAGGCAAGCAGGGGCTGGTCCCTGTCAGCGAACACCTGGGAAGAGCAGCTGGCCAGCTTGGAACCCAGACCTGCACGGTTTGGGATGTGAACCCGCAAGGGAGGAGTGCTAGCTCGTGGGTGTGAAATGACTGTCTCCTAAGGACAGACAAGATGGCTTGTGTCCCTGGCAGGGCAAGCCTGCCTCATTCACTCCAAAACAAACTCTCACACTTTGCTTATTCACCAACAGACTGAGAGTCACAATTTCTCCACTGGTCTTCGCTGTTCAAAGTCAGCATTCACCAAGGACCTAAACCCCTCTCCCCATCTCTCACTGACTAGGCCTCTTCTAGGGCTCAGTCTGAAGGAACACGGCAGAAATGCCTATTGGCACCCCTGAGTCTTCACCAACTTATCTTCTATTTGCTGCGTGCTTTGAGAAGTGATCACTATCCAGCCTCCCTGGTTTTCTGTTTGTTTCCTGATGATAAAAAAAGGTAGACCAGAAGTCTCAGGAGTCACTTCTAACTTCCCTGGTTAGAGTTTCAACAAGTGAATAGTCAGTATTTCCCTTTGATAATGAACTGCATAGACTGAACTTCCAACTCTCCACTAGAGAAGACCAGCCTTCTGAAACTGCACATTTTAGGCAGAAAACCATTGTAAAGATCAAACACAGCATTGCCATAGCTACTTTGTACATGGTGTAGTGGGGGATCTGGTCTTATTTATTTATTTTCAGTGATAAGATACATCTTTGGAAGACTTCCCTCTGGAGCTCCTCAACACAGCAAGCGATTAGAGCAAACGCCCTTCATATTGTGTCGCAACAGCTGTTGCTTTGGGAACGAGTTAACACTTTACTTTCCACAAGACGTGTCACTTCCCTTAACAACACTAGATCAATGCTCTATCACGGCCACATGCAGTCATGGAGCAATGAATCTGAGTCCTAGAAAAAGCACTTTATAAAAATCAGTCATGTTTTAAAATAACTACATTTAAAAATCACTTGAGTTTTATTTCTATAACCCCAAACTTGTTTGTAAAGAGCAATGAAGAGTAAAAAAGAAAAGAAAATAATTCACAATGAGTCACCATACCAAAACTAAATATAGTAGAACTCACCAATTCTCTCCTATAACAAATAGATTTTGTTTTAAACTATATATTGCTTGTTAGAAAAATAAGGCATAATTTCCCTTACAATGTTATCAAGAAGGCGACTATGGAAATGGAGGCAGCTCACTGCAGAGCTGAACTCTGAGTTGAGAAACCCAAATGCTCTCGGTTTCCTTGGCTTTGAAAAGGCAGCAATGAATTATACTTGACAGTATGGTCTCAAGATCCAGGGAGGCAGTATTTGTGAAATAAAGTAGGTGGGTTTGTTCAATGACTGCACACAATAGGAGCTTGTCACAGGAAATGGAACAAGTCATTTTGCTGTGATATTAAAGATTTTTATAAAGTAAATAACATTTTTCTTCCTATATATTTGTCAGTAGATTAGTATGTTTTAATACGCAGAAACAAGAAATATGGATATCAGTGAACAACTTTGAAGCAATGATGATGGTGCTTTCGAGCAATTAACAGCTGCAATAATTGATAAACTCACTGGATCTAACTAATCCCTCATGTCAGCACTGAAATTTATCAAGCAAGATTTACATGTATCATTCATATACTCTCATTTAAAGGTAAAAGAAATAAAAGAGAGATTACACAAACTGTGATGTATGTATTAAAGGGGATATAGGGGTCGTGAGCCTGAGAAGAAATAAATCTAGATTGCAAAGCACAAGGTCAAGTTGTTGTGGACAGCCTGCTCAAATTAAGGGTCATACCTCCGTCCACACCTCACTCTACTTCCAGGCAGCACTTGGCCAAGCATATCACTCCCTTCTCTTAGAAAGCGCCCTCTTTCTGGTTTGCAGAACACCACACTCTCCTAGTTTTCTTCCCTCTTCCCTCGCTGACCATCCCCCATCTCCTCTGTGGGTCTCTCCTCTTCTTTCTGATTTCTGAACAACAGATCATCTTAGGGCTCTGACTTCGGACCGACCTCCTTTCTCTCTATCTCACTTTCCAAATGGTCTTATTTTTCTTCATGGTTTAAATACACCCCCAAGCAATGTCTCTCAAATGCACATTTTCTGCCCAAAGGGCCATTTTAACTCCAAACTCTGGGACCCCAAAGCCTACATAATATCTCCACTAGGTGTCTTGAACTCAACATGTCCGAAAACTACCCAAGCTTCCTCTTAGCAATCTATCTCAGCCTTCCCCATCACTAAAAATAACAGCTGCATCCCTCTGGTTGCTAAGAAAGTGTCCTCATTCACTCTGCTCTTTCGCTCACACGTCACACCAGGCTATCAGTGAATCCGGTCAGCTGTGCCTTCGGAATGTAACTAGATAAAGTGAACTTCTGCTTCCAGGAAGATGAAGCACACGTACCTTCCCCTATTGCTTCTTTTAGTCACCACGAAAATCCCTGGTGATCATCTATGAAACAAACAGAAGAGGCAGAAAGACGGGAGAGAAGAAGAAGGCCGACTGGGAAACCTGGAGTCCAAGGAATGATGTGATGGTGAGTTCAGGTTTTCTTTTTGCTCATTCATCCAATACTTAGAGCACAGATCAGATCAGATCAGATCAGTCGCTCAGTCATGTCTGACTCTTTGCGACCCCATGAACTGCAGCACGCCAGGCCTCCCTGTCCATCACCAACTCCCGGAGGTCACTCAGACTCGCATCCTTCGAGTCAGTGATGCCATCCAGTCATCTCATCCTCTGTCGTCCCCTTCTCCTCCTGCCCCCAGTCCCTCCCAGCATCAGAGTCTTCTCCAATGAGTCAACTCTTCGCATGAGGTGGCCAAAATACTGGAGTTTCAGCTTTAGCATCATTCCTTCCAAAGAAATCCCAGGGCTGATCTCCTTCAGAATGGACTGGTTGGATCTCCTTGCAGACCAAGGGACTCTCAAGAGTCTTCTCCAACACCACAGTTCAAAAGCATGAATTCTTCGGCGCTCAGCCTTCTTCACAGTCCAGCTCTCACATCCATACATGACCACAGGAAAGACCATAGCCTTGACTAGGCGAACCTTTGTTGGCAAAGTGATGTCTCTGCTTTTGAATATGCTATCTAGGTTGGTCATAACTTTCCTTCCAAGGAGTAAGTAAACTTAGAGCACAGGGAGCCAACAACTGGGAAACCGCAAGGGCCACAGTAGCAGACCAGACTCCTGCTGGGGTCGTGCCAAAGAGGGAAGGGAGGTGAGGCTTTTATCACCACCAGGTAGTAACGTTCACTGCATATGGAAAAGCAAGCAACTCAGAAATGCCAACATTCACAGTCAAAAAACTTTCCAACAAAAACAGTTTGCTTTGATCCCTGGGTCGGGAAGATCCCCTGGAGAAGGAAATGGCAACCCACTCCAGTATTCTTGCCTGGGAAATCCCATGGACAGAGGAACCTGGTGGGCTACAGTCCATGGGGTCACAAAAGAGTGGGACATGACTGAGCAACTAAACCACCACCACCACGAAAGAACCAGGTAAGGGACTTCCTATCAAAGCAAGAAACTTTTAGAAAATAACCATTTGACATAAGTCAAACACCACGGAGGACTTCCCTGATGGTTCAGTGGTTAAGAATCCTCCTGCCAAAGCAGGGGACACGGGTTCAATCCTTGGTCCAGGAAGATTCCACATGGTGCTCGTTTACCACAACTACTGAGTCTGCACCCCAGAACCTACAAGCCACAAGTACAGACCCCATGTGCTGCAGCTATTAAAGCCCACACACCCTAAAGCCCATGCTCTGCAACAAGAGAAGCCACCACAGTGAGAAGCCTGCACATCACAACTAGAAAAGAGCAGTCCACTTGAGGCAACTAGAGAAAGCCCAAGCGCAGCAATTAAGATCCAATGCAGTCAAAAATAAAATAATTAAAAAAAAAAAACACAGAATAAAACATTGGCCCCAACCCCACTCTGATCAGCAAAGACCGAGAGGGGCACCTAGTCTTTGACTCCCGAGAGGCTGTAGTAAGGTGCCCTCCCCCTCCACTCATGCGCAAGGATGTAGAAGACAAAGCTGAATGTGGGCTCAAGACTTTGATTTTCGTAGAGTAACAGGGCCACCATTCACAGTGAAAGTGGAGACCATGTGGGGACCCTGAACTTCCAGCCCTTTAACGTGGAAGTTAGACATCCCTCCCCGTGGGGTGATACGAGAGGAGGCCAGTGGAGATTTAGGACTTTCCCCACCAACCACAGTAATGAGGCCTCCATTGCAAACCTATCATGTAAGCGGAAATCATGGTTAAAGTTGTAATGAGTCAGTCCTGCCCCTCCTGGTCAGGATGGCATCAACGAAAGTATAGTGGGAAACCAGAACTTTCACTATGCCCCAGAAGTACCAAGGAGGGCTCCTCCTTATGTCAACACAGTCTAAATGGGGAACCTGGAATTCCATCCCACCAGAGTTTATTGAGGCAATGCCCACCCCTCTCCTGCAGGAGCAGAGTCAAAAAAGCAAAAAAAAAAAAAAAAAAACCAGACAATCTCGAGTTTACTAACATACTATGTCCAAATCTCTGGCTTCATTTTTTTTTCATTGTTCTTTTTTATTTTTTAAATTGTGAAATATGATGACACATTTATAGGAGATTTGGTAAATACAGAACCAAGTTACATATAGTTTCACTATATATTACAATTGTTTTAAGTAGATAAATTAAGATTTCTTAGTTGGAGTTTCAATATCAAACTCTCAGAAGTTAACCAAATGAATGTACAGAGAAGTAGAAGAATATAGTATACCTGAAGAGCATTATGAACCAATTTGACATAATTAAGATTTATACAATTTTCACACAACAGCAGGATACAAATTCTATTCAAGTTTCCATAGACTTTACAATAGGAGACACTGGAATATATCCAGAGACTTAAGACCAGGTGCAACAGACATTTAATTTCCAAATACATGGGATTTTTTAAAAGTATCTTTGATGTTAATCTCTCATTTAAAGGCTTTCTTCTCTGCAATCACCCTCTTTGTTTTTTTCAGTCCTCTAACTTTATTAGGTTTTCAATGGCTAAGTCAAAGATCTGGTTTCATTTTTAAATGAGGTCATACCAAGAACCAGAAAAATTTCAACTTCAATGGAAAAGATCACTCAGCAGATGGCAATGAAGATAGAGATGTTAGAATTATCTAAGAAGGACTTTGAGCGAGTCAAGATAAAAATGTCTCAAAGAGTAAACATGTACATGCTTGACCCAATTGAAGAGAAAACAAAAGTTACTGGCAAATAAATGAAAGACATAAAAAAGAACCAAAAGGAAGATTTAGAAATGAAAAATATAGTAGCCCCAAATAAAAATGCAGTGGATGATCTAGACAGTTGAATGGCGCAAAGAAGAGAGATACTCTAGAAAAACTTCAGATAATTCAAATGGAATGAAATTTTTAAAAATCCAAGTAACCCTCAGTGCTATGCTATGCTAAGTCACTTCAGTCGTGTCCGACTCTGTGTGACCCCATAGACGGCAGCCCACCAGGCCTCCCCGTCCCTGGGATTCTCCAGGCAAGAACACTGGAGTGGGTTGCCATTTCCTTCTCCAATGCATGAAAGTGAAAAGAGAAAGTGAAGTTGCTCAGTCATGTCCGACTCTCAGCGACCCCACGGACGGCAGCCTACCAGGCTCCTCCATCCGTGGGATTTTCCAGGCAAGAGTACTGGAGTGGGGTGCCATTGCCTTCTCTGGTAACCCTCAGTAAGGGAGGATAAAGAAAAGAGAAATGAAAAACAGAGAGAACAAACAGAAAACGAAAATTAAAATGGCAGGGTTAAGATCAATAAGAACGTTAAGTATAAATAGTATGAAAAACAGTAGAAGTGTTAGTCGCTCTGTCATTCTAACTCTTGCAGCCCCATGGACTAGCCTGCCAGGCTCCTCTGCGCATAGAATTCCCCAGGCAAGGATACTGGAATGGGTTGCCATTCCCTTCTCTAGTGGATCTTCCCTATCCAGGGATCAAACCCGGGTCTTCTAAGTTGCAGGCAGATTCTTTACCATCTGAGCCACCAAGGAAGCCCCATACACTGTAAGTGTAGACTTTGCCTTAGTGTGTATGTACATAACAACAGAGTATTAAACTATGTGGGGCAAAAACTGATAGAAGAGGATAAGAAGGATACACTGTTAAATTGGGAGACTTCAACACCTCTCTATAAGAATGGACAGATCCATCTGGCAGAAAATCAGAAAGGACACAGCCAGGCTCAACAAGGTCATCAATCAACTGGATACACAGTTGGAACCCTGGAACAACATGGGTTGGAACTGCGTGGGTCCACTGATATGTGGAATTTTTCAATATATATGCAGTTGTCCCTCCTAAGCCATCAGGTCCACATCCATAGATTCAATCCACATGGGTTTACTGTTAAATTCTACCAAATATTTAAAGAAGAAATTATACCAGTTCTCTCTCTACAATATCCCAGAGGGAAAGAAGCAGATGTCATACTTTCTAACTCATTCTATGAGGCCAGTGTTATCCTAATATCAAAACCAGACATTTATAGGGAAAGAAAACCACACTCAATATCTCTCATGAACATAGATGCAGAAATCATCAACAAAATATTAGCTAACTGAATGATGGTCAGGTAGGCTTTATCCCAGGTATTCAAGGCACCTTCAACATACAGAAATCAGTTAATATAACTCATCACATCACCACATCAACAAGGCTAAAAAAGAAGAATCACATGATCGTATCAGTAGATGTAGAACAAACATTTGACAAAATCCAACACCAGTTCACGGTAAAAACTCTCAGTAAACTAGGAATGAGGGGGAAATTCCTCAAGTTGATAATGTATATTTAGGAAACCCCATAAGCACACACAGACAGCTAATATCATTCTTAATGGTGAGAAACTGGGAAGTTTTCCACTAACATCGGAAATAAGACAAGGACGTCTCCTCTCACCACTCATTTCAACTGCCCTGGAAATGCTAATTATGCTATTAGATAAGAAAAGGAAAAAAAGGTAAACATACGGAGAAGGAAGAAATAAAGCTATCTTAGTAGATGATATGATTGTCTAAGAAGAAAATCTGAAAGAATCCATAAAAAAAAAAAAAAAAGAAAACCGCTGGAGTGATTATAACAAGGTTGCAGGATACAAGGTTAACACACACAAAAAAATTTTTTTCATTCCAGCAATACACAAGTGTAACTTGAAATTAAAAACTTATAATTTACATTAGGGCCCTCCAAAATAATATTTAGGTTTAAATCTAACAAATTATATATCAGATTTATATGAAAAAAAAACTATAAATCTGATGAACAAAAGAACAGAATTAAATAAATGGAGAGATGTTCCATGTCTAGAGGAGTAAGATAACATTATCAGGCTGTCAATTCTTTTTAACTTGATCTAGACATTCAGGCACCCCGCTCCGTACTCTTGCCTGGAAAATCCCATGGACGGAAGAGCCTGGTGGGCTGCAGTCCATGTAGTCGCGAAGAGTCGGACATGACTGAGCGACTTCAGTTTCACTTTCATGCATTGGAAAAGGAAATGGCAACCCACTCCAGTGTTCTTGCCTGGAGAATCCCAGGGATGGGGGAGCCTGGTGGGCTGCCATCTCAGGTCGCACAGAGTCAGACATGACTGAAGCGACTTAGCAGCAGCAGACATTCAGTACAACTCCAATCAGAATTCCAGCAGGTTATTTTGTAGATACAGACAATTGATTCTAAAATTTATATGGAGAAGCAAAACACCTAGA
This sequence comes from Tragelaphus eurycerus, assembly GCA_935064755.1. Lineage (NCBI taxonomy): Eukaryota > Metazoa > Chordata > Mammalia > Artiodactyla > Bovidae > Tragelaphus > Tragelaphus eurycerus. Next base: position 30,068,689 of record CAKXYN010000016.1, read on the forward strand.
ATAATAAAACACTGAAGAAGAAAATCACCGTGGAGGACTGACACTACCCGGCTTCAAGATTTACCATGGAGCTAGAGTAGTCAAGATAGCGTGGTAATGGCAAAGGAACAGACATACACAGATCAATGACACAGAACAGAGAACCTAGGAATAGACCCCCAGAAGTATAATCAACTTACATCCGACAAAGGAGCAAAGATAATAAAATGGAGCAGAGAAAATGCTGCTGAAACAAGTGGACATCTACATGCAGGAAAAAAGGAATCTAAAATCAGACTTTACACTCTTTACAATAATTAACTAAAACTGGATCATAGACCTAAAAGTAAAATGTAAAACTATAAAATCTTTAAAAGCTATCACAGGGAAAACCTTGGGTATGGTGATGACTTTTTAGATGTTCTTGGGTATAGTGGTGACTTTTTAGATACAATACCAAAGAAACAATCCATGAAAGAAATAATTGATAAGCTGAACTTCACTAGAATTAAAAGCATCTGCTCTGTAAAAGACAATGGCAAGAGAATGAAAAGACAAGCTACAGCTTGGAATAAAATATTTGCACAAGACAACTAATAAAAACACTGATCTGAAATACATAATGGACTGTTAAAATTCAACAGTAAGAAAACAAACACCTTAAAAAAAAATGGTCCAAAGACCTTGATAGACACCTCACATAACAGAGCTCATATCTCCTCCACCTCTGCACCCCCAGGCCCCTTAGTCTCCAGGTCCTTTCCCTATCTTACGTTTCTCTGGACACCCGTCATCTTCCAATGTACTATAAAACTGGTTCCCTTTATGTCACTTTTTCTGCCTCCCCTCACTAGAATGGCAACCCCATGAGCGCAGGGATTTCCAACTCTTTTGTTCACTGTTGTTTCCCAGAATTTAGAACACTGAATACACACAGTGTTTGCTGAGTCCATTTTAATCAACATTGTCACATAAATAGTAGCCAATCTTTGCCAGTACATGTGGTAATATTAACTCTCATGTACTAGGATGATGGGCATCATGACATTAATAATGAGCTTTATTTATGAAGTCCTTATTCTTGACCAGAAACTGTACCAAATGCTTGATGTGGTCATATACACACAGACACACACACACTCAGAGAGCAGAGAGCATTCCACTAGGGAGAAGCTAGGATGAACTGACATGCCTTGGGGATGACTTCTTTAGGGTGTTGTAAGTTAGTATAGCATATTAAGAATGACTGACATTTATTGAATACCAAAGACATGGCAACCACTATGCTAAGCATTTGTACTATTCTCTCTTTCTATTTTAACCACTGTATGAGGTTGATATTAAGCTTATCTTACTTTCACAGACAAGTGAGGTGAATCTGGGGGAGACCAGAGATAGGAAGTCACGGCTCCAGACAGTGAACACAGACATGCGGACCGAAAGCCCAGCTTGTAACGCCCACAGAACCTGTACCAAGAGCCAGTCCCTGTGCTGAGCACTCTGAACAGCATTTACCTAGTTCCCAAAAGAGGGGTCAGGAAGCTGTGACAGTTTAGCTGGTGGCAGCCCCATTCAACTTAGATCTGTCAACTCAAAACAGACATCACCTTTTCTGTGCAGACTCCCTGTCACCATAGTTAATACTGAGGTCCCCTCCACACACACTCTTTCTCCTTTTATTTCTCTCCAAGTATGTGTGACTGGTTTATTTTTTGCCTCCCACCGCAATGAAAGCCCCATGAGGGCAAGAATTTAGGGCTGGCTCTAGAGCACCGAGAACAGTGCCCAACATACAGCAAACACTCAATAATTTTTTTTTTCATCAAATCTAGTTAATACTGTTTTCTCAAAAAAAGGTCTGAAGCCTGAGGCAGAAGCGATGCTAGTTAAAGACAAAATCGAGGCCCAGATGGTCTTCTTGCTCTTTCTGGTTTAAATATCCAATGTAAAAGAAGATAAAGGAAACTAAGCGTTATTTGGGGTCCAGACTTGGAATTGGACAGAGAGAATGGATAATACAGGTTTAATTCTGAGGAGGAGCTTGGGCCCTGAGTTGGAAGTCTTGGGGATGAATGTCTAGAGTGTCCCAGTAGTTCTCACTGAGGTGGTTCTGTCCCCAACCAGATACCACAGGACATTTGGCAATGGTTGGAGATGTTTTTGATGGTCACACCAAGAGGTACTTCTGACATCTAGTGGGTACAGACCAGAGATGCTGCTAAATGTCCTACAATGCACAGGACCGTCCTCCCAACACAGTCATCTGGCCCCGGTGTCCACGTGCCAAGGCTGAGAAACCCTGGTCTATGGTGCCAGGAGGTGTCCTTTCATTAGAGGGGGTTTCAACTTGCATGTGTAGCTGACAGCGTCACAGATATTACTGACACTCTCTGTCCAGGTTGCATGCAGCCTGTCCTCTGGGAAGGGAAGCCAAGGTACACTCATGTAAATGACCAAACAGTCCTGTTTATAGGGGCTTCCCACATGGCGCAGTGGTAAAGAATGCACCTGCCCATGCAGGAGATGCAGATTCTATCCCTGGGTTTGATCCCTGGGGTGGGAAGATCCCGTGGAGGAGGGCATGGCAACTCACTCCAGTATGCTTGCCTGGAGAATCCCATGGACAGAGGAGCCTGGCAGGCTACAGTCCATGGGGTCCCAGAGAGTTAGACATGACTGAGCAACCGAGCACAGAAGGTATTTCCAAATAACTAGGTACTTGACATGTGTGACCAGAAAAGAAGAAAAAGAAAGACTGAACTGTATTTTCTATTAAACTTTGCAGAGCATGGGTTTTTTTCCCCTACACAACTAACGCAGAGCAGAAGTATTTAAAACTATCTTGTAAATTTATGACAATGTCCAGAATCACTGTATACAAACAAAAGAATTGGCAAATAAGATACACTACACTAGCATACTGGAATTGCAAGTAGGATGCGGGGGTGTGGGCAGAGACATTCCAATGAGATTAATTTCTTATGACATGTTGATCTGTCTCCTCAATTGTTTAAGCATTTATATTAACCCTAGACTCAAATCTTAATTCAGTTGTTCACTGCTTCAAGCTGTCCAGTACAAGGGTATGCATTTTTATGGTTTAGTTTGCCCTGCAGAGTAAAGCGTGGGGCCGTTTTGTGGGGACCTGCAGCTTTCTAAAAGGCTGTGCTCTTTGAGTTGCTCTCCCAAGGCCCAGGGTTGGCTAAAGGCAAAGGTCTCCACTTCCGCGCTGCCCGGCTCTCCGGACACCCGGTGTGAGGTTTCACGTTCTGTCCTTCTGCTGCCCTGCCCCTTGAGGAGGATCACTGCCTTCTGACCTCTCTCAGGAGAAGAGGAGGAGAAGCCCGGGGCAGGGCTTGGCTCCCAGGAGGATCCGATGTCGGAATGTGCAGGAAAATGACGGAGACAAAGCACTGCCAGGGAGAGAGAGCTGGGCCCTGAGCTCAGCCCCAGGGGACGGCCTGTGCACAGAACAGGGGACACAGAGCAGAAGGGCTGGGGTCTCAGGCCAAGCCAGCAGCACCTGCGGTCTAGATTTCAAAGGAGCTGGCTTCACAGGCCTCCCCTGAAGGGAGGGAGAGAGGTGGTAAGGGAGCTACCAGGGCTCAGCAGAACCTCTGCACCATCGGGGTACTGCCAACCCCTCTTGCCTCTTCTCTTCCTCATCCACTCCACGCCTGCACTGAGGTTGGCCTCGTCCTTCCCAAGACTGGTGCCTGTGCAGACCCCTCTGACAGCACACCAGCCAGGCATCGCCTCGACTCTCCCTGCTTTTCTCTCTTTCTCCTTCCTGGACTGTCTTTGCTTCTTTCCTTCTCCTAAATATAACTGATATTTTACTACCTTCTTTACTATGACCTCTCTTACAGATCATATTGTATCAAAAACCATCTCTGCAATTCTTGGTATCTGTTATGCTAATTGAAGTCTTTTAAATCAGTCCTGCACATCAAGCTACTTGCTGAATTGTTTCAAACTGATATTCCACTATCAACCCAAACTTAATGTGTCTAAATCCAAACTAAATCCCCAGTCTTCACATCGAAACAGGCCCTCTCCTCCTGATTCTCATGTTTCCATCTTCCTACCACATTTTCTTAGTTGAAATATTTCACAGCACAGTACTGGTTGGCAAGCAATTTGGCACCTTGGTAAAATAATAAAAATGCAATTTTATTCCTGTCTTTTGATTCACATTTATGTAAACATAATCCAAAGAACTAACACAAATTATGACAAATGTTACACACATAAAACTATTTTTAATGTGGAGGTGGCAACTAACATTTAAAATCTGAGAAACTATTAGGCATAAACATGGAGAAATATTAGCTAACTTAAAAATTAAAAAGTGGGATATATGTTTGTGTTTATAATGATCAAAACGATGTACAATATGCACGTAAAAGGGGCTGGAAAGAAATACGCTAAAATAATATTTATTGTCTGGAGGAAAGTGACCATTTTACCTTGATTGTATGTTATTTAGTAGTTATATCTACTACTGTGGTCAAGAATCCCTTAGAAGAAATGGAGTAGCCATCATAGTCAAAAAAGAGTCCTAAATGCAGTACTTGGATGCAATCTCAAAAATGACAGAATGATCTCTGTTTGTTTCCAAGGCAAACCATTCAATATCACAGTAATCCAAGTCTATGCCCCAAGCAGTAATGCTGAAGAAGCTGAACTTGAATGGTTCTACGAAGACCTACCAGACTTTCTAGAACTGACACCAAAAAAAAAAAAAAAAAAAATGTCCTTTTCATTATAGGGGACTGGAATGCAAAAGTAAGAAGTCAGGAAATACCTGGAGTAACAGGCAAATTTGGACTTGGAGTACAAAATGAAGTAGGGCAAAGGCTAACAGAGTTTTGCCAAGAGAATGCACTGGTCATAGCAAACACCCTCTTCCAACAACAGAAGAGAAGACTCTACACATGGACATCACCAGATGGTCAACACCGAAATCAGACTGATCATATTCTTTGCCGCCAAAGACGGAGAAGTTCTATACAATAAGCAAAAACAAGACTGGGAACTGACTGTGGCCCACATAATGAACTCCTTATTGCCAAATTCAGACTGAAATTGAAGAAAGTGGGGAAAACCACTAGACCATTCAGGTATGACCTAAATCAAATCCCTTATGATTATACAGTGGAAGTGACAAATAGATTCAAGGGATTAGATCTGATAGACTGAGTTCCTGAAGAACTATGGACAGAGGTTTGTGACACTGTACAGGAGGCAGTGATCAAGACCATCCTCAAGGAAAAAAAATGCAAAAAAGCAAAATGGCTGTCTGAGGAGGCCTTACAAAGCTATGAAAGGAAGAAAAGCAAAAGGCAAAGGAGAAAAGGAAAGATATACCCATTTGAATGCAGGGTTCCAAAGAAGAGAAAGGAGAGATAAGAAAGCCTTCCTCAGTGATCAATGCAAAAGAAATAGAGGAAAACAATAGAATGGGAAAGACTAGAGATCTCTTTAAGAAAATTAGAGATACCAAGGGAACATTTCATGCAAAGATGGGCTCAATAAAGGGCAGAAATGGTGTGGACCTAACAGAAGCAGAAGATATTAAGAAGAGGTGGCAAGAATATACAGAAGAACTGTACAAAAAAGAGCTTCACGACCCAGATAATCACGATGGTGTAATCACTCATCTAGAGCCAGACATCTTGGAATGTGAAGTCAAGGGGGCCTTAGAAAGCATCACTAAGAACAAAGCTAGTGGAGGTGATGGAATTCTAGTTGAGCTCTTTCAAATCCTGAAAGATGATGCTGTGAAAGTGCTGCACTCAATATGCCAGCAAATTTGGAAAACTCAGCAGTGGCCACAGGACTAGAAAAGGTCAATTTCATTCCAATCCGAAAGAAAGGCAATGCCAAAGAATGCTCAAACTACCGCACAGTTGCACTCATCTCACATGCTGGCAAAGTAATTCTCAAAATTCTCCAAATTAGGCTTCAACAGTATGTGAACCATGAACTTCCAGATGTTCAAACGGGATTTAGAAAAGGCACAGGAGCCAGAGATCAATTGTCAACATCTGCTGAATCACTGAAAAAGCAAGAGAGTTCCAGAAAAACATCTACTTCTGCTTTATTGACTATGCCAAAGCCTTTGACTGTATGGATCACAACAAACTATGGAAAATTCTTCAAGAAATAGGAATACCAGACCACCTGACCTGCCTCCTAAGAAATCTGTATGCAGGTCAAGAAGCAACAGATAGAACCAGACATGGAACAACAGACTGTTTCCACATGGGGAAAGGAGTACATCAAAACTGTACATTGTCACCCTGATTATTTAACTTATACACAGAGTACATCATGAGAAACCCTGGGCTGGAAGAAGCACAAGCTGGAATCAAGATTGCTGGGAGAAATGTCAATAACCTCAGATATGCAGATGACACCACCCTTATGGCAGAAAGTGAAGAGGAACTGAAGAGCCTCTTAGTAAAAGTGAAAGAGGAGGGTGAAAAAGTTGGCTTAAAACTTAACATCCAGAAAACTAAGATCATGGCATCTGGTCCCATCACTTCATGCAAATAGATGAGTGAACAGAGGAAACAGTGACAGATTTTATTTTCTTGGGCTCCAAAATCACTGCAGATGGTGACTGCAGCCATGAAATTAAAAGACACTTGCTCCTTGGAAGAAAAGTTATGACCAACCTAGACAGCATATTAAAAAGTAGAGACATTACTTTGCCAACAAAGGTCTGTCTATTCAAGGCTTTGGTTTTTCCTGTGGTCATGTATGGATGTGAGAGTTGGACTGTGAAGAAAGCTGAGCGCCGAAGAATTGATGCTTTTGAACTGTGGTGTTGGAGAAGACTCTTGAGAGTCCCTTGGACTGCAAGGAGATCCAACTAGTCCATCCTAAAGGCAATTAGCCCTGAATATTCTTTGGAAGGACAGATGCTGAAGCTGAAACTGTAATACTTTAGCCACCTGATAGAAGAACGGACTCTTTGGAAAAGACCCTGATGCTGGGAAAGATTGAAGGTGGGAGGAGAAGGGGATGACAGAGGATGTGATGGTTGGATGGCATCACCAACTCAATGAGCATGAGTTTGAGTAAACTCTGGGAGTTGGTGATGGACAGGGAGGCCTGGGGTGCTGCAGTCCATGAGGTCACAAAGAGTCGAACACGACTGAGGGACTGAACTGAACTGATGTTATATAAACTGAATTATATCTTATTCAGAGAGCAGTTTCTTTATCAGCCTAGATGCCCCTAGATTTCTTCTGTTTGGCTCCAAAATTTACATGTTAACTCTTTAATATCCTTTATGCCCATCAGTCCCTCTTGACCTTTGTTGTCCCGTCCCTTGTCCTGCTGTGATAACGTCCGGGGAGGACCAAGATGCTGGTCCGTGAGGAGGATCCTGTAGGTTGGCCCATCAACCCTCTGAATTCTTTCCCCCCTCCCCCTCTCCTCTTCCTCTCCTCCCCTGCCACAGAGCCTGGAAAGCAAGCAACTCCAAGCCCCAGCGCAGCAAGACCATGTGACATGGTTGTGACAAGGGAAGCATTGGCATAAATCTACTGGAGAATTCCAGGGACACGCCTGTTCTCCTGAAGATGGGAGAAGATGACAGGGGCTGTCCACCTGCCAAGGATGTGGAAGAAAAGGCTTTGAAAGGCCAGAGTCCCTGACAGCATCATGACAGCAGCTGCTTCTGAACTTCTTACTGTGGGACCAAAGTAACCCTCATTCTCCAGTTGCTATTTGTTTTTGGCTACTTCCAGCTTCATGAGCTGCTGACTAACACCTTGCCTAGTTGTCTTCCTGCTTCTAGTCTTATATCATTCACATCACCCTACATTTTTTTTATAAGACTGAAGAATGAGAAGATCAGAAAAGAATAGTAAGTAAATATTGGCAATAAAGGTAAAAGAGAGCTGACACATGAAAACAATGTTGTAGACCTAAAAAAATTACCAGAAGTATGAAAAAACCATTTTAAGAGTAAATGAGGTCCACTGAGTAAAGGTTTAAAAATTCCTACACACATCAGTGGTTATTCAAGGCATCAGTGTCAGCAGCACAGTCCAGTCTAGTTAGTGCAGACTCTCAAGAGATACTAATTCTACAAAAATATTCAGTCAAGAGTGGAAACAATGGTGAGTCAAACACAAAAGACATTGCTGTGGAGCCTAGAGTTAAATCGGGAAGGGGTATATGAACAAAATAATTCTGCAGTAAATATTTAAAATCTGTGCTATAAATTATCAAATGAAAGCATGGGTTTTATAAAGGAGAGCCTGGTCTAGCCTCTGTGTTAGAGGGGGCAAGGGCAGCAAGGAAGTGTTCCTTAGGAACTGAAGTCTGAACTGGCTCAGTGGGTGATCCTGCTTCATTAGGAAAATGGGGAGGAGGGCCTGGAAGGAGCGAGGAGCACCTGGGGAGAAGGATGGACACCCTTGGCCCTGCGGTGAGAGTGCAAATGCTGCTTCTGAGCAGCACAAACAAGGCCGTGCGGCCGGCCTGTGACCGCATGTTTGTTCCAACTCACCAGGAAAAAAACAGAAATTATGTTCAATATACTCTATTTCATAAGGAAGCCTTTTCCACTTGGAAGTAATAAAGTTAAAATAGTTTATTGCTGAAAATACAAACTGCAATTTGGCATTGTCGTGTCATACAAACGCTGAAGGATCTTCTAAGTATCTGGCACTATGCTAAGGGGTGGTGATACAAATATGAGTGGGTCACAGTCTGTGCCTTCGGGGAACTGCAATAAACAATGAAGAATCTGAGTACTTATGAACAGTTGCAGTTAGGGACAAGGAGCACCTTGGTGGGTGTGGTTAAAGGCCAAGGGGACGCCATACAGAAATGACTGACTCACTCAAGGGTTGGGTTACCTTCAAAATTAATCTATGTTCAGTACATCATCACCTGATGTTAGCAAATTAATGGAGTATGACTAAATTTAAGCATGAAACAAACCAGAAAATCTGAATTCTGACAGATATCGAGAGGTAATGAAATTGTTTAATGGACTTCGAAGTACACAGTCCTACTTCAGAAAACAATTCTGAGAATTAGATCAGCCCCTCTAAGCTTGGGCAACCATCCAAATAACAAGATTTGAACATAACTGGATTTTAGAATATGCGTTTGCGATTAAAATAAAAATAAAGGAAACAGTGAATTAGACCAGACTGTACATACAAGTCAGGATCGAACAGAAAGGTAAAAAAAAGCCAACATAAGTTTACTTCGCTCTTTTATTGAGATCCAACTAAAAGAGTTTAGTTTAAAAGAGTTAATAGTAAGAACTAAAATCAGCCTTTTCATCCACTGTAGTTGATAAGATCATCAATAAACAAAACCCAGAGGCTTGGACCTTAGGTTAGTTCTGCCAGTGATCAACTATGTGAAGGCAGAAATCACATGGTTTCTCTGAGTCTCAGCCCCCGTATCGTGAAATAAAATAATTTCATCAGTCATGTCCAATAATTCTAAAAGAGTCTTTCCAGAAAACTATCCACCACTATATCATTTTCACTGATTTCAGTATTAGCTAACTGTAGCTGCTGCTGCTGCTGTTGCTAAGTCACTTCAGTCGTGTCCGACTCTGTGAGACCCTATAGACGGCAGCCCACCAGGCTCCCCCATCCCTGGGATTCTCCAGGCAAGAACACTGGAGTGGGCTGCCATTTCCTTCTTCAACTGTAGCTAGCTAATGGCAATTTTGCCAATAATTTGCCTGGCTGCAATGTATCAGATTTCACAAACAATACTTTGAATTTTCCCAAGATAAGTTGACAAATGTACTGTTGTTTACTTTCTAAGTCTTGTCCAACTCTTGGCAACCCCATGGACTGTAGCCCACCAGGCTCCTCTGTCCATGGGGTTTACCAGGGAAGAATACAGGAGTGCCATTTCCTTCTCCAGGGGATCTTCTCAGCCCAGGTATCAAACCTACATTGGCAGATGGATTCTTTACCATCTGAGCCATCAGGAAATCCCAGCAAATGCACAATGCCTGATAATTATGAAGCTATGAAGTTGACAAGTAGTTCTGGAGTCTATTGAAATCTCGTGGCTTTATCAACTAGGAAACACACACTTTCAACCAGATTGAATCTTTTTGATGAAGTCTGTATCTTTCTCTTGGATACAAGAAACAATAAAATAATCACCCAGATATAATGTCAGGTATCACCGTACCAGTAGTAGGAAGATAAATGGAACCTGCATATGCTATTTCTGTTGTAGGACATACTTCTTCTCACCTCAGTCATTTTTCCTTAGTGTTTTTGCTTAAAGTGAAGTAAGGAGTTGCAATATGTATGCCAAAGAGGAGTGTGACAACTTAAAAAAATGGAACATGGTTTTGTCACTTGATCCAAAAAGTGACAGAGTAATTATATGTAACGCAGCATAATTCTAAACATAATTGCAGTGCAATTTCGCTGACATGCACTCACTACCCTTCCCCATCATTATTATGCACAGATAGCCTTACCTTGTTTTGCAAGTTTGCCACCATCTCCTTAGGGCTTCCCAGGTGGCGCTAATGGTAAAGAATCCACCTGTCAATGCAGAAGACTAAGAGACCTGGGTTCAATCCCTGGGTTGGGAAGATCCCCTGGAGGAGGAAATGGCAACCCACTGCAGTATTCTTGCCTGGGAAATCCCATGGACGGAGGAGCCTGGTGGGCTACAGCCCATGGGCTCGCAAAGAGTCTGACACGACTGAAGCAACTTAGCACACATGCACTACCTCTTCAAGATGCAAATTTTTCAAATATGCAGATTCACTTTTAAGTATATGGAGCCTACCACACCTATCTTATCACAGGACCCCAACACACAAGTATCAGCAACAGCAGCAATATGCAAATATTTATGCAAATAGCTAATGTCCTAGAAAGAATGACAAGCAAGGGATAGCATTTCCGTAACTCTCTGTAATGTGACTTTTTATAACATAAAGCAGCGTGTCTGCCTTTTTCCCATGCCACGCCCTCTGTCTTCAGTGAGAAGGTCCACATCGTAAATGATGTAAGAGAAGGTTTGGCAAGTGTGACTGAGATGACTGTTTTTTAAAGCAATTATGAAAAGATGGGGGAACTGTACTTATCTATTCTGGGTTGCAGCCCAGCATATTTTTATGGGACAGAGCATCTGCACCACACTCATTATCAAGACCAGCAGCCATAGTCCCTCTGAGCACAGGCGAGTCTGCTGGACAAGCACAGCACCACGCCTTTTCCTACCGGATCCATACCTGCTCCATAACATGTCATATTAATAATGTGATACAAGCAGATGCTACACCCTTTGACAAACTCAAAACAAAATTAAAATGTATGGAAATTCATATTTTACATAAAGATGAAAAAATGGATGACGGATGTAAAAGTTCATTGAGTTATGTGGTTGTTAATTTTGTGTGTCAACTTAGATGATGGTGCCCAGGTGCTTGATCAAACAGTAACCTAAAAACAGCTATAAAGGCATTTTGATGTGTCAGTGTTTATAATCAGCAGACTATCATCAGTAAGGTAGATTATCCCACGGTATGAAGGGGTGGGCCTCATGCAATCAGCTGAAGGACTTAAAGAACAAAAAAAGGGTTTCCTGAAGAAAGAACCCTCCCCTGGACTGTACCATAGAAATTCTACCCAAGTCTCTAGTACTCAGAGTCAAGACCTCAACATCAGCTGTTATTTGAATCTCCAACTGCAGCCTTGCCCCACAGATTTCAAACTTAACAGCCTTTCAAACAACAGCATGAGCCAATTCCTTAAAATCTCTCCCTCAATCAATCAATTAACCTCAGTCTCTCTCTCTGTGTACACACACACACACACACACAATTCGTATTGATTCTCTGGAGAATCCTGACTAATACACATTTATCCAGAATTTTAAATGTTAAGTATTCTCTTCGAAAAACAGATTTTTGGGGGCCCTGTTAATGACACCAACTAAATTCTGTATGAACCCTTGGTTTTAAGCTTAGGCTAAGCACTCTCTTATGAAAAACTTCATGAAACCAGCTGAGAATAAAGTTGACATACTGAGCTTATGTACTTTTAAAAATTAGATTTATGTGCTAAATATTGTGTACTTTCTACAGAATCTAAGTTTATATACTTTCTGTAGAAAAAGTAGTATGAAAACATGAAAGAAGCTGGGCAATCATGATTCCCAGTGAACAGCATAGGACTTTCCTTCTTCTACAGAATATCACAGTGTCATCATTTGGTAGAAAGACAGTAACGTAATAGCAGCACTAGTGGTCAGAAGACATAAGAGATGTGGGTACAATCCTTGGGTCAGGAAGATCCCCTGTATGGCAGCCCACTCCAGTGTTCTTGCCTGGAGAGTCCCCATGGACAGAGGATGCTGGTGGGCCACAGTCTACAGGGTCACAAAGTCGGACAGGGCTGAAATGACTTAGCACACAATCATATTCTTATGTATGACAATGGCAAAAATGTCTTAAAATCAGGGTGTATATTACAGTGGTTTCCATTGTAGGACTAGTTTTACATCTTACGGAGCAGTTCTTCCTGACACGTGTGTCTCAATCATGTCTGACTCTTTGCAACCCCATGGATTGTAGCCTGCAGGCGAGAATACTGAAGTGGATCGCCATGCCCTTCTCCAGGGGTTCTCCCCAACCCAGGGATTGAACCTGGGTCTCCCACATTGCAGGCAGATACTTTACCACTTGAGCTACCCGGGAAGCCCATCTTCCTGATGAATACCATTATTTTCATATCAGAAAACAAACACACTTGTAAAAAATTATCATGATAAGCAACAAGCAAATGGGCTTTGATTTTGGACCACAGTTGCATTTTATTAAGATTATAAATAGTATTTTAAAAATGACATCTTAGGAATTCCCTGGCAGTCAGTGGAGAATACTTCACCTTTCAATGCAGGGGGTGTGGGTTCAATCCCTGGTTGGGGAACTAAGATCACACACACCCCATGGCCAAACAAACATACAACAGAAGCACTACTGCAACAAATTCGATAAAGATTGTAAAACAAAAACAAAAAAAGTCCACATCAAAGATAAATAAATAAAAATGACATCTTATTATTTTATACATGACTGATATAAAAAAACACATTGAAATTACAAATTATTTTTTGATTGCCCAGAAAGCTGCTGTGGGGGGGAGTGTTTCAGAAAGATCACCCTTCTGGAGGCGCCCTGAGGACTGAGTACTTACTGACTGCAGAGTCGTAGGAAGTAGAGTTGTGCTCGCCTCTCAGGAAGGGGTATGGCGACAGGTAAGCGTGGGTGCAGTTCTTCCACAGGGGCTGATTGGCTGGGAAGGAAGGCAAGACAGAGGTATTTGTTATCGAGAGGCTGCCTGAAGACTTGTTCCCAGTAGAAGAGAAATACAGGCTGTGGGGGGTACATAAGCAAAATAAAACTACAGATCAACAAACTCAGAGAATTATTGAACAGGGAGGAACTTCCTTAAAAGTCTCACATGGAATAGCACAGGAGACCTGGAAAGTGGTTTCACCTAAAACATCTAGCTCATGACCTAATCCAGTGGAGAGAATGCCCTTAAAAGCACCTACAGTTGAAATCACCGGATTTCATTCATTTTCACAACAGTATTCTCCAGTTCCTAACATAATGCCCGGTACACACACAAAAAAAAGTTGTTTAAAAATCTAATAAATTTAGATCTAACTATGATTGGTTCTAACTAATGCAAAATTTCTTCTATATTCTACTTTCAGGGGAAAGATGTAGATGATAGACCATACAAGTTAATGATTAAAGTTTATTTTTAGCATTTGAAGAAACCACAAGAAAGAACTTTAATGTTGTTTGAAATCTTGATGATTTCATCATATACCCTTTAACGAGTAAAATATTTTTTTCCTTCTGTAAGTCTTGGCAAACTCTTCCTCTTGCAAAGTCTGACTTACTTCACTTTACCAAAGCCTAGATCATTTTCATTGGCAGATCGCATGTTTATTCTCCTCCCCCAAATGACAATCAGAAACTCTATGAAATATTTCTCTCAAAATGCCATTTCATCCTAACTTTGTTCCTTTAACATATGCCAATTTACTATTGGCCTGTCTTCTGTGATCTCAAATTTTTATGATATACTCCATAATCTTGACTTGTTTAAGTGCCATACTTTGATTTATCACAGGAGTAGTTTTGATAAGAAGACTAATAATTTCAACCCACAGTAAGTCAGAAGGTAATAAACAGCTCTTTCATTGTTGGACAAAATAAGATAAAGGCTAGCTATTTTCACTGAATTGATTTTCAAAGATTAACAACAATATAGAAAATACAGTTGAAAGAATGCAACTGTATTTTTAAGGAGCTATTCTATTTCAAAAAAGAACTTTAAAGTTTCTGTGATAGAATGGAAACATCAAAAGCAAAGCACTTCTTGCTATTGCCCACAAACTTGGTTTAAGCCTTAATAGAGCAAGCTTTCATCTGTCACTGCTCATAATTGTTTCATTATAAAAAAAGATTTTTTAAAAAATTTTGAAGCTGTTACTATAAAATAATACATCTCTAATTCTGAATTTTAAAATTTGTGATTTCAAGGATTTATAGCCCCCAAAATAAAAACATTTATTTGCAACATAGCAATAATAGACACTCCAAAAACACACCATAGATAATATTTGTTTTGTTTGTTAAGGATGATGTATTTTAAATGTGAGCAAGGAAATAGTGGATTGTCCAATTCTGCCATAAATACTGACTCCAATTTTATGTTAGAAAGTAAAATAGTTATTTCTATAGCCAATTCTGTTTACTGAAAAGGAATCAGGAACCTTTGAAAGGAACCTTTGAAAGATACCCCACTGAGATTCCACAGCTAAGAATCCAATCTTGTTTTGTAAGTAACGTGCATCAAAATAAGAAACTGTTCATTTTTATTGACAAGCCAGGGGTTGGGGTGGTGGTGGGGGGGATAAAGCCGAATTGTACTTACTGTACCAGAACTGCCAGATATTGGAATCATTCTCTCCCACAATCCCATTAAACCAACATCTCCAGAAGAATCCTTCATGGTGGAAAGTGACGTTTTCTATCTGCACAGAACACAAATAAAGTAATTGGTATCAACACAAGGAACACAATCTGAATAATTACATCTGGGAAATTTTTTAAGCAATGTATTGTTTCCCAAATAATGATAATCATTAGCTTTCTACATATCTCTTCTGAGAAGAAATAGACATTCCACTGCTATTTTTGGATTCTCAGAAGATACATACGGCTCTCCTCATTACCACCAAGTAGGACAATATTTTGAAGAAGAAACGCACATTTTGTTCACCTGAACACTTTGCCACTTCAGTCGCGAGAAGCCAGTAATCTGATCCAAAAGCCACCAGAAAGAGTAAAACCCCCAGAGCACCAAAGAGAGCCCCAAAGAAGATGGCAATATTTAGTCTCATTTTCAGTTCACTGGTTTCTGTTGAAATAAAATAAGAAAATAAATGAGAGCGGACACCCAGATCCTCAGTTAAAAAAAAAAAGAAGAAAGACTTCTGAGCAGGCAGGATCTTCTTGAGAAGCGGCTCTTAGTTGGTGTTTCAGTGGAGTCCCACTCACACGGGCGGTGGATTCGTGTTGCCTTTGCGTTCCCCTGGAGGGCCTCCAGTCCGGCAGCTGAGAATGGCAGGCTATTTTAGGACACTGACTGAGGAGTTGCCTGTCTCCCCAAGGGATCAAAAAATAGCTGACCTTCCCTTGATGGTGGAGGGGGTAGTATCAGGAACTGGCCAGCATCATCCTTATTGCTGTGGGGCAATCCAGAGAAGTGGAAAGATGACAGAATGGTGTGAGGTCACTGCCACACTGGCCCAAAGTCTTAAGTGTCTGAACAGGCTCCTCTTGATCTAGAATGACCGTGACAACCCTGAAAAGACCTTCTACAAGGGTAGATAAATTACAGGTGTAAAGAGCCACAAAGACCTCTCTTGGATATAACTGGAAAAAAGGTGTGAGTAGTTCAATCAGTGGAGAAGGAAATGGCAACCGACTCCAGTGTTCTTGCCTGGAAAATTCCATGGACGGAGGAGCCTGGTAGGCTCCAGTCCATGGGGTCGCTGAGAGTTGGACACGACTGAGTTTCACTTTCACTTTTGACTTTCAGGCACTGGAGAAGGAAATGGCAACCCACTCCAGTGTTCTTGCCTGGAGAATCCCAGGGATGGAGGAGCCTGGTGGGCTTCCGTCTATGGGGTCGCACAGAGCCGGACACGACTGAAGCAACTTAGCAGCAGCAGCAGCAGTCCAATCAGTGAAGAATCCACCTGCAGTGCAGGAGACTGGCAGCAGTACAGGACCTGGGTTCGATCCCCAGCTCTGGAAGATCTGGAGAAGGAAATGGCAACCCACTCCAGTATTCTTGCCTGGAGAATCCCATGGACAGAAGAGCCCGGTGAGGTCCTCTGAGGATCGCAATTAGTTTCTTTTTGGATATTTTTGGAATATAAAATAGTGGGTCAACTGATCTAACATAACACCAAGTACAGTTCAGGTTCATAACCTAGAAATTCATAAGTATATTAAAAAGATCAAGAATATGGTAACATATACCCTTAAAGTGGAACAAAATATTTTTATGTAGCACATGCTATGACATAAATTGCAGTTCCCAGATGCTGTACAAGGTATTCCAAATGATCATCCCCAAAGTAGACTCATGAAAAAAGTCTCAAACATACACTATTTTCTAGATTAAAATGAGAAAATACAGCCCACATTTTCTTTTCTTTCATTTTAAATATTCAACCTCTTTAAAATAGGGAGTCTTACTTGACACCCATACAAGTCACCAAATAGCAATTTATCTACACATTCTTCATGTCTAACATCTCTAGCTCATTTCTTTGTTTTCACTCCATGTCTAAATATGCCAGAGAGAATTTTTGGAGTATTTGGGCAATATTTGAAAACTTTCACTGTCTCTAATGATTACTGTCTTTTGTATTCAGTTGTAACATGGGTCTCTGCATCTTCTGAAGAGGCAGCTGACCTGTCAGCTTCCTTCACCACTTGTTTGACATAGGATGGATCCTTAGAAACGAAATTGTGTGAGTGTGTGTCTGCGTGTGTGTGTGTTCATGTGCACGTTCAATTACTCAGTTGTGTCTGACTCTTTGTGATTCCAGACTATAGCCCACCAGGCTCCATGGAATTTTTCAGGCATGAATATTGGAACAGGTAGCCATTTCCTCCTCTAGTCATATTCCTGGCCAAGGGATCAAACCTGCGTCTCCTGTGTCTCCTACATTGGCAGGTGGGTTTTTACCACTGAGCCACCTGGGAAGCCCCCGATAGGCAGAATAACGGGTTCCCAAAGATGTCCACACCTTAATCCTAAACATAACCACATAATCTATGAATACGTTACCTTACATAGCAATGACTTAGATTATACAGGTTAGCCCAATCTACACACGAACCCTTAAATGAAAAGTAGAGAATCCTTCCTGACAGTGGTCAGAAATGTGACTCCAGAAACAGTCAGAGACTTGGCAGTTTAAAGACAGAGGAGAGAGGCTACAAGCCAAGGAATGTGGGCAGCTTGTAGAGCATGGAAGAGGTAAAAACAAAAAACAAACCAAAAAAAAAAAGCCAGATTCTTCCCAAGAGCCTTCAGGAAGGAATGCTGCCCACCAATACCTTGACTTTGGGGATTTCTGACCTCTGCAACAGCAGAAAAAGAAATTTGTATTGTTTTAAGCCACTAACTTTGTATTGCGACGTTTTTATGGCAGCAGTAGGAAACTGTTAAAGATGCTGTTCTATAGTTAATGCAATATAACATCAAATTAAGGGGCTTTTCTTAGGAGATGGGTGGGAAGAATGCATATTCAAGAAGTGCTTATTGAGAGCTTGCAACTGTCCAGGCATTTTATTAGATACACAGGCCCTAACCATGAGGAATTCATGAGCTAGTGGGGAAAAAATGATTCATTGGAATGAGCTACATAGAGGCTGTAGTAATAATAATCTGGTCACCCCTAACCCTCTCCCAAGATAACAGTAGTTGTGGTCATGCAGTTTTATTGTAGGTGACAATGTTGTTATTTGGAAAGGAAGAGGAATTTTTATAGGAAAAGTTTATTTTATTTATATTGTAATGGCTTATGATAAAAAAAAAAACCTATGCATTAATACCAAATATTTAGCATATGCATTCACAAACACACACATATATACAAACAACTAGATTGGCACCCCACTCCAGTACTCCTGCCTGGAAAATCCCACGGATGGAGGAGCCTGGTAGGCTGCAGTCCATGAGGTCGCTAAGAGTTGAACACGACTGAGTGACTTCCCTTTCCCATATGCATTGGAGAAGGAAATGGCAACCTACTCCAGTGTTCTTGCCTGGAGAATCCCAGGGACAGGGGAGCCTGGTGGGCTGCCATCTATGGGGTCACACAGAGTCCGACATGACTGAAGCGACTTAGCAGCAGCAGCAGCATCAACAGATTTTTTAAATAAGTAGAAAAGAGTGTAGAATTTTGTTATTGTGACAATTCACCTCAATTTTGATCTCTGTCACACACAAAATATCACCTTTCTGGAAGAGGTTCATCAACCAATATTTTTTTTTTTCACCATTTTTGGTTTATCCAAAAGTGAATAAGCATCATTATAAAAATGTATACACACACACGTTTGTGTGTATCAAAGCAGCTACTAATTAACCAATCTAATTGTTTTCAACCATTCATTCATGGGCAACTATTTGAGAAAAATACTAGAGACTAGTTCTGATTTCATAAAGCTCCTTTAGCTCAGTTGTCTTTATCCTCAGTGTCTATCATGGTGCTTGACGTACATGGAGCACTAAAGTAAAATAAAAATCTACTTGTATTATGACTCTTGGCTGTGATCTATTTATCTGGTGACCCATCAGGAATAAATAGCGCTCATCTTGCCTGTTCTTTGTGAAACCTGTAGAGAAGGATTTTAGCAGCGTCTGTGCTTCCTCTGCAGATAATCACAAACCATCTTTTAAAAAATCCACCATCGATTCTTCTTTGGAAACAAAATAGAATTTACCATCCAGGGGTCAAAAAGTTTCCTTTTTAGAAAATTAGACCATTTGCCTTTCATTTGAAACACCTAATTTACCATCATTCCTAAAACATTCCCAACGATCATTCAATTCTCTCTTCCTTGAGGTCTCTCAGCAGCTTAAAACGTTGTCTAAGCTCCCAAGTAACTGTTAAACAGCTGCTGTGTTCCCGTGATGCCTTCACAAATTCAGACACTGGATCTTCTCCCTTTGCATCTCTTTTCTAGTGAAAGACCGGGAGATGTGGGGAGACAGACAGACCTGAGCATTGCCCTCAGCTCACAGTAGTCCTGTAGTGGGACAGCGCCATCACTACTGCGTGCCCGTGCCTTTGGTGAACACTGAACCTATTTCACGTTGACACGGCGACCACAGTGAACCTGCAAAGGCACAAGCATCGCGTCTCAGGCTTAATCCCTTGGGAGACCTTGACTGTCAGAGATGTAAACGGAAGTGAATAGTAGCTGACACTAATGAGCATCTGCTCTGCGGCAGACATCGTCCTAAGCATATTAGATGCCTTGAGTACAAACAAGCCTTCAGTTGGTAGACTATGAAATAATCTGTTTCCTGGGCAGGATCTCAGCATCTAAAGGTCTTCTGGGTAGAAGTTAAAGACGTTCCTGTTGGCATACAGAAGGCCAGAGGTAAGCAAGGGGAGCTCTGCATGGGGTCCTCCTGACTTCCTGGAAATAATATCCCACTGAGAGTCTCCTGTCTCTGAGAGAAATTATGGCAAAAACTATTTTTAAATTAATTTCTCAATCTAAAATGTTTTTTAATCCATCTTTTAAAATCTTGAGGATACAAAGATTATGAGCATTCCAAGGTAGTATGGTAAATTCCTCCCTTGTTTTTTACAAATTAAATAAAACTTGACAAACAAAGGACAGATGACCATAAACAATGGAAGACTTTGCCTGTTTTGATTCAATGTCTTTGTATTTACTTAACTGTGTTTTTTTTAACCAGTAAACACACTACACCTTAGCAGAAATCCCAAGTCATGTTTAATTTGTGAGTGATAAGGAGCAAAACATTTTTTCTAACATCTTAATTTCCAATCTTGATATCGCAATAGTCTTAATTGTTTCAACATATCTACTGAAGCTATCTAAACATTCTACAAAAAAAATTAATTCTGGTTTACTTTATTCTTTAAAAATACAGGAATGACAATGCTCAACATCCAAAAGTGCTGAACAAATGTGTAAATAAATAAATCAAACTTTCAGAAACCAAAGTGGTTCTGTGGAGATGTGAGGGTAAATTCTTTTCTGTCTTGGAATTCTATGTTATAGATCCACAATCTTTATCTGCCATTCCAACATTCAAAATTTCTGAAAACCAAAAGCTTTTAGCAAACCAACCCTGACTGGCAAGAGGATGCAAATAAACTATAGTGTGAATTCTTACACATTTGATTGCACAAGTACAAATGCGTTTGGTTACAGTGCTCACCAGGCTCCACGGGGGTGTGGTGGTGGGGGTGCCAGGTAATGTACAGTACACACATATTGCTACTTTTCCAAAATCCCCCAAATTCTGAGTTCTAAACACACCTGGCCCTAAAGGTTATGTATAATGGTTTGTGGTCCCAAGTCCTAGACACAGACAATAGACTTGAGTGATGACCCTAAAATCAATTGTTCCCCTTTGCTCACTACTGAGACAGATTTTTACTGCCCATGAACCATCATTGCAGGTCTCTGTGGCTCTAATGGCCTCTTCAAGTCTGCTTTGTGTTGTGGTTCTTGGGTCTTGTATGTCATCCTCCCTGCTCCCTCCCCCATCCAACACTATGGCAACAGGACCACAGTCTGTAAATTAATGAGATTATTTTTACAAGCCTTCTCATCCTGCACATAGTATAGGGGAACAACAAATACACTCTGGGGCAGGGGGGGTGATAGAGGTTCTGTCTTTGTTTACTGCTACATCCCTAACCCTAGCACAGCACTTTATGTAGGTTCTCAGTAGGTAGCTCAGCTGGTAAGGAACTTGCCTGCAATGCAGCAGACCCTGGTTCGATTCCTGGGTCCGGAAGATTCGTTGGAGAAGGGATAGGCTACCCACTCCAGTATTCTTGGGCTTCCCTGGTAGCTCAGCTGGTAAAGAATCCGACTGCAGTGCGGGATACTCGGGTACAATCCCTGGGTTGGGAAGATCCTCTGGAGAAGGGAATGGCTACCCACTCCAGTATTCTGGCCTGGAGAATCCAAAGAGTCGGACAGGACCGAGCAACTTTCACTTTCCCAGTAAAAACTTGGCTGACCAAATAGCCATCTGATTGAGTTGAATTAAATTGGGTTGAACAGTGCCATCTGCTGGCCGCAGGTAAAGTTTGCATCCCATGGTACACAAGGTCCATTGGGATTTTTATCACACAAATACTGTAGTGCAAGGATTTGCTGTTTTTAGAGTCTGATGCTGACCAGCCTTAACTAAGATGGAGCCATCCAAGTACTAAGGCTCTGATAAATAGCTTACTTTGAATGTAAGCGAATCAGGATCCATCCACAGGCTCATTCACGCATTCATGTGGGCAGTTTACACTCCACTGAATTGAGACCTACTTACACAAGGAACTCACACAAAGGGAGTTATATTACACAACTACCTTCCACTTTGAAAAAGGGTCTGATGCCCCCCTCCAAGTTCAGTTCCCCAAAGAACTCCATTAGTGTGCTGAAGCGCATTAACTCTTGAAAGGAGAAAAAAACTTGGAACTAATTTTTTTTAAACCTGTTTTTTATTAAAATCAATACACACACACACACACACACACACACACACACACACACACACAACTTCAGGAACAAAACTGGGGACCAAAGGAGAAATTTTTTGATATATGAAAGCAGAAATGAAAAAAATGCAACTTATAGGAATGCATGTATTATATAAACAAATACAGATTTAATGATGGCAATTTTAATTTACTCATCCCTTTGTTTCCTTGTATTTCTTTCTGAAGGAATACATTATATTCCCTATACCAGAAGCCTTGTGAATGAGAAGATTCCCCTCTCTGGACCCTAGGCTGTGAAAGCACTTTGCATGAATTTTGCATACACAATTTGAGTCTTAACTTAGAGAAAGACATTTTTATTTATCCTTGCCTCTGGGGTATGTTGCCTTCCCCTTAAAAACCTTTGTCACTGGGTCACTCTTTACCTATCAAGATGAAGATGGACTTTTAAAATTTCCATTCCAAAGACTTTTCCAAGAAGAGACTTATAGATGGCTCAGATGAGTCCAGGGTCTGTGAGCCAGTTCAAGTCGACCTGCAGAGGAAAGACAATCCAGTTCAGGAGAGGGGGAGGGCAGGGAGACACATCCCTGTTACCTTAGTGTCCCCAGGTCTCTGCTGGGGAAATAGCTGGTGTTGCATTGATGTGAACACAGTCAGAACTGCTGCAGGTACTTCAGCCTTCTCTCATGTCCTGCTCAGCCAAGTCCCTGTTTAAGTCCTGTTTAATTTGACCATACATGTGCTAAGGGATAAAGCTGGCTTCCCATGTGGCCCAGGGTAAAAGTATATATCTGCCTATCAATGCAAGAGACACAGGTTTTATCCTTGGGTCAGGAAGACCCCCTGGAAGAGGAAACAACAACCCACTGCAGTATTCTTGCCTGGAGAATCCCATGGACAGAGGAGCCTGGTGGGCTACAGTCCATGGGGTCTCCATGGACTGAGTTAGACATGACTGAGCAACTGGCACACACGCAAAAGGGATAAAGTTAGAACCTACCAGGATACTCAAATAGCACAAAAGCTAAATAACAACAATGACAACAGCAACAAAACAGTAACACCCCGCGCACACACAGAGCACACACAGAGTACCAAGGCACTGTTCAAGAAGCCTTGGGCTTATTGATCCATTAACCTCCATGGACTTAGGACTTGCGCAAGAGGTAATTCAGGTTAAATGAAGTCATAAGAAAGGGGCCCTAATGTATCATCCAAGAACAGGGAAACAAAGTCAGGCGTGAGATGCTCTGGGCATGTCTCAGCTCAGTATCAGTTGACAAATAAATAACACAATGTGACAAAATCAGTAAGACTTTCATTTCCATCTTGAAATTTAGAAAGCTGGAAAGAGCATTCTGCTACCTTTCCTGCAAGTAAAAGGTGAAGCAAACTGGCCTGCACCTTAAGCCTAAGATAGCACTAAGGCAGTGTTTCCCACCTTCAGCACCACGGACGCCAGACACTGGGTAACCCTGGTGTGGAAGCTGGGGCGCTGCCCTGTGAGTCGCAGGATATTCAGCAGCACCTGTGTCTCCAATCACTAGATGTCAGTAGCACACCCCGAATTCCAACATGCCCCAGGCAGTGCCAAATATCCCTAGGAGGCCAAGTCACCCTCAGGTGAGAAGCACTGAGCTAAACGTCGGTCCTACGGTGCAATGGGTTAACCATGGCAACAACAAACCACCCTCACACTACCCTGGACCCGATTAACACATATCCTCACATTGAATGACTAGCCGAAGGAAGGTGTGTGTGTGTGTGTGTGTGTGTGTGTGTGTGTGTGGTATTAATAGCATAACTTCACTACCTACTGTCCTATATAGCATGCCAAACTTTCAACAAAATATCACGGGACATGAAAAAAGCAAGAAAAACCAGCCTGAGCTCTATTTCCAGAATGGTAGCTTAGGCAGCTCCACGGATCCATTCCCCAGTGAAACTTGTATAACTCGTGAAATCTATTTCAAACATCTGAACATTTAAAGTCTAAGGAAACTGTCTTAAAGGCAAATAGAACATTAGTCAAAAAAAAGACTACTTAGATTTTTATAAGCACACCAAGTGTCCTTGACATTTTAGCCGTGACCCACTCTCGCCTTATTTCACAAAATACACAAAAAATAATAATTCACAACAGACTACTGGCCTAAATGTAAGAATTAAAACCATGTAACTTTTAGAAGTAAACATGGGTATAAATATTCATGACTGTGATTTAGGCAATGATTTTTTTATATAACCCTGGAAAAGCACAAGCAATACAAAAATTAGATAAACTGAACAATAATGAAATGAACTTGTGTTCATCAGTGGAAACTACCAAGTAAGTGAAAAGGTAACCTGCAGGGTGGGAGAAATATTTGCAAATTATATATCTGATAAAGGACTTGTATTAGAATATACAAAGCACTCTAACAACTCAATAATAAAAAGATAAACAACCAGTTTAGAAATGGGCAAAGTGTCTGAACAGACATTTCTTCAGAGAAGATATGCAAATAACCCATAAGCACATGAAAAGAGGATCACGAAATGCCACACAAAATCCTACTCTCTTCCCGTCAAGGAAATGTAAATCCACCATCACTGGAAAATAAGTGTTGAAGAGGATGTGGAAAAATTAGAGCCCTCATATACTCCCAGGGATGGGGGAGCCTGGTGGGCTTTCGTCTATGGGGTCACACAGAGTTGGACACGACTGAAGAGACTTAGCAGCGGCAGCAGCATATACTGCCAGTAGGAATATAAAATGGTGCAGGCACTCTAGAAAATAGTTTGACAGTTCCTCTAATATTTAAACATAGAGTTACCAAATGATCCAGAAGCCCCACTTTGAAAAGAAAACATATATTTATAAAAAAAAATCTGTATACAAATGTCCATAGCAGAATGAGTCATAATATCCAAAAACTGGGAACAACCCAAATGTCCATCAAAACTACTAATTTGGTAGCATGCAAATTGGAGAAGGCAATGGCACCCTACTCCAGTACTCTTGCCTGGAAAAGCCCATGGACGGAGGAGCCTGGTAGGCTGCAGTCCATGGGGTCGCTAGGAGTCAGACACAACTGAGCGACTTCACTTTCACCTTTCACTTTCATGCATTGGAGAAGGAAATGGCAACCCACTCCAGTGTTCTTGCCTGGAGAATCCTAGGGATGGAGGAGCCTGGTGGGCTTCCGTCTATGGGGTCGCACAGAGTCGGACACGACTGAAGCGACTTAGCAGCAGCAGCAGCATGCAAATTATATCTTATAATAATAAGTCCCATGGACAGAAGGAGCCTGGTGGGCTACAGTCCAGACACGACTAAGCCACTAAACAACGATATTGTTTTGGAAAAAAAAAAAAAAGAAAAAATGCAGGCTGGAGAGACAAAAGCAATCATCACAATTAAACCCAGATTTGACAGAGATGCTGAAACTATACCACATGGAATTAAAATAATTTTGATAAATATGTTAAAAATTATATTGGAAAAGATAGACGATGTGTAAGATAAGATAGGCATCTTTAGCAGAGAGATTGTAAACTATAAGTAAAATATCAAATGCAAATTCTAGATGTCCAAACATAGTAACAGAGGTGGAGAATGTCTCTGACAATTTCACCAGCAGGCTAAAGACAGCCAAGGGACAAACCAGTAAACTTGAAGACAAATCAACAGGAAGTATCCTTGCTAAAATGCAAAAAAAGAAAAAAAAGTGAAAGAAAAAAATAAACAGAACACATCATTCAAGGTCTAATGGGCAATAGATTTGAAATCCCAGAAGTACAAGACAGAAAATGGGGCAGAAGAAATATTTGAAGAAATAATGGCTGAAAGTGTTCCTAAACTAGAGACACATCTAAGAACAGATCAAAGAAACTCAGTGCAAATTAAGCAGGATTAAAATCAAGAAAGAAAAAACATACAAGCAGGCCGATCGTATTCAAACTGCTGGGTATCAAAGAAAAGGATAAAATCTTTAGAGGCTGCCAGAGAAGAAAAAGTGGGCTTCTCTGCTAGCTCAGCTGGTAAAGGATCCACTGCAATGCAGGAGACCCGGTTCAATTCCTGGATCAGGAAGTTCCCCTGGAGAAGGGATAGGCTACCCATTCCAGTATTCTTGGGCTTCCCTGGTGGCTCAGCTGGTAAAGAATCCACCTGCAATGAGAGAAACCTGGGTTCAATCCTGGGTTGGGAAGATCCCCTGGAGGAGGGTATGGCAACCCACTCTAGTATTCTGGCCTGGAGAATCCCATGGACAGAGGAGACTGGCAGGCTAGTCTATGGAGTCGCAAAGAGTCAGACATGACTGAGTGACTAAGCACAGCCCAGAGAAGAAAAAGACACAGAACACAGCAGACACATCATCAGATAATATACAAATATGAAGACAACAGAGTGACATCTTTTAAGGACTGAATGAATTAAAAACCCATATTTCATCTCAGATTCTACATCCTTTAAAAGTGAAAGGAAAATCAAGCCTAGCCATACTATAAAAACAAGGGGAATTCATTGCCAGCACAGAAGATAAGAAATGTTAAAGGCTTCAGGAAGAAGGAATGTAATACAGATCAGGGAGTTGGTTCTAAACAAAGAAAATAAAATTGCTCTAACTCTAGTTTCCTACAGTGGAAGCATTTATTACTGATTTAGATCTTTCTTGTTTCTGAGGCATGCACTCAAAGCTGTAAATTTCCCTCTAAGTGCATGTTTGTTGCATCTGACAACTTGGACAAGTTGTGTTTTCATTTTCTTTTACCTGAAAATGCTTCTTTATCTTGAGACTTCACCCGTGACCATGTGTTATTTAGAACTGTGCTGTTAATCTCAAGATATTTCTGAGTGTTCCAGCTACTTTCCGTTACCAAGTTTTAGTTTAATTCCATTGGGGGTATAGAGCATACTTTATATTGTTTCTTTTTTTGAGATCGTTAATGCCTACTTTCGGGGAAGGCAATGGCACCCCACCCCAGTACTTTTGCTTGGAAAATCCCATGGACGGAGGATCCTGGTAGGCTCCAATCCATGGTGTCGCTAAGAGTCGGACACGACTGAGCGACTTCACTTTCACTTTTCACTTTCATGCATTGGAGAAGGAAATGGCAGCCCACTCCAGTATTCTTGCCTGGAGAATCCCAGGGACGGGGGAGCCTGGTGAGCTTCCATCTATGGGGTCGCACAGAGTCGGACACGACTGAAGCGACTTAGCAGTAGCAGTAGCGGAATGCCTATTTTATGGCCCAGACTGCAGTCAGTGTGATCTTGATATGAACGGGTATCCTGCTGATCTAGTTGAATTCTAGATCCAGCAGAATGCTGCCGCTGTTCTTTGGTTTTCTGCATTTGTGAATATGATGTGTCTTATGGGGGGGGGGGAGTGGTTGGCATTTATCCTGCTTGCTGTTCTGACTTTGATGTGCCTGTGTGTACAGTTGCCTGTCATTACCTTCGGAAAATGTGAGGCTACTTTTACTTTAAATAATTGTTCTCTCTCCCTTCTCCTGGATATGATCTCAGGTGGCCTAGACCTACAATAGCTCGGAGTGGGGCTTGGGTTCCCAGGCAGAGATTGACGTTGTGTCGGGGCAGTGAAACCATCAGATTCTAGCCACTAGACCAGCAGTCGGTGCCAAGGTCTCTGGCGCTCCAGCTTTGCAGAAAAGAATTTCCATAAAGACAGAAAGTAGTGAAGCAAGTAAAGTATTTATTAGGAGGAAAATGAGAATAGTTCATGTGGACAGACACACGGGCAGACTCAGAGGGAGAGTCCCTGAGCTGTGCCCTCATTGTAGTTTGAATTAATTTTATGGGGCATTTCTTCCAGTTTCCTTTGGCCAATCATTCTGATTTGCCTGGTTCACAGTCCATATTGTGCTTCCCTGGTAGCTCAGTTGGAAAGAATCTGTCTACAATGTAGAAGACCCAGGTTTGATCCCTGGGTGCGGACGAGCCCCTGCAGAAGGAAATGGCAACCCACTCCAGTGTTCTTGCCTAGAAAATCTCATGGACAGAGAAGCGTGGCAGGCTGCAGTCCATGGGGTCACCAAGAGTCGGACACGACTGAGTGACGAAACCACCATCACAGTCCATATTTGGTATATCTTAGAATCCTTCCATATGTGCACACACATCTCTCAGCCAAGATGGATCCTACTGAAAAGGCCTATGGGTAGAACACCACTTGACATGACTCCCCTTTGGCTTCCAAGAAGCCTTTTCTGTGCGTGTATGGTTGGGAAGGTCTCCTGACTTTGGGAGCAAGAAATATGCCATCTGTGCAGGGTTCAGCCTCTTCCCTTAATTGCCCTGATATTCCTGTCTTGGAGTTTCGGTCAGTAGAGAATGAATCTCAAGTTGTTTTACCCTGGGTTGGTGGAGGGAGTCCATCTGCCTCCTGCCTTAGTATTCCAATTTTGCATATATGTTTTGAAATCGACTGACAGTTCTTCAACATTCTGATTAATTTTTTCTTTTTTTCTTTTTTTTTTTTTGTCTTTGCTTTGCAGTATGGGAATCTTCTATTGACTTATCTCAATCTCCATGATTTTTTCCTTGGCTGAGTCCAGTCCACTGATGAGCCCATCAAAAGCAATCTTAACTTCCATCACAATGGTCTTACTTTCTATCATTTCCTTCTGATTCATTCTCAGATATTTTCTATCTGTTTCTATTACCCACCTGTCCTCATATCTTGTCTACTTTCCACAAGAGTTCTTAACAGTAATCAGTTATTTTGAATTCCCTGTTTGATAATTACAAGATTTTTGTCATATCTGAGTCTGGTTCTGATGCCTGCTTTGTCTCTTAAAACTATTTTTCTTCTAATAAAATTGTAATTGTTTTCCTGAAAGTTGGACATATGTATTAGGTACTAAAAACTCAGGTGCTTAGGCTTTTAGCATAAGGCTTTATGTGAATATGCGTTGGAGCTAGGTGTTTAATATTTTCATAACTGTAGGTGTCAGAGACTTCAGTTTTCTCTTGTTCCCTTTTTTTTTCCCCTTCCTTGTTGCCTTTGAACTTCCCTAGAAACGTGTTTTAAAATAGGGTCTCTGTCTTACATCTTTCTCAGCTGTACTTTACTGTCACTATAACAAAGCCGTTTATATTTTCCTAAGGTGGGGGGACTTTTATAACCTTATGATTAAATCTCTGTGTTTCAATGAGCTTGAGTCCTTGGATAGTGACTGCCACAGGAATTCCTTAGCTTTCTCTCTGCTTCCCACTACGTGAGACCAAAAAACCGGCAAGGTGCTGGAGTGGTCTAATTATCCTTTTCCCAGGTGCCTGGTGGCTCAGACAGTAAAGGCTTGGCCTGCAATGCAGGAGACCCAGATTTGATCCCTGGAGGAGGGCATGGCAACCCACTCCAGTATTCCTGCCTGGAGAATCCCATGGACAGAGGAGCCTGGAGGGCCACAGTCCATGGGGTCGCAAAGAGTCAGACATGACTGAGCACACACTACTCTGGACTTAAAAAGTTACTGGCTTTCACTCTGTCATCTTTTTATTTTTAAGTGTGGGAGCTGCAACTGCCAAGCTCTTTACACATTGCAACTGAAACCAGAATTCTCTAAAATCTTTATATGAATGGAATTATACAGCATATCCTCTTCATTTGGCTTCCTCAGTCAGCATAACTATTTTGAGACTCATCCATGATGTAACATGAATTCATAGTTCATTTTTACTGCTAAGTAGTAATACCACAACTTGTTCACTAATTCACTTGATAGATATTTGGCTTGTGTTCAGTCTAGGGCTATTGCAAATAAAGCTCGTATCAATAGTTGTGTACAAAATCTTGTTTGGCTATATGCTCCTTTATCTCTTGGGTAAATATTCATATGCTGGGTCATCTGGTAGGTGTATATTTAACTTTTTAAGATATTTTCCATCTCTTTTCCAAATTGGTTGTGGCATCACACATTCCCATTATTGTTCCATATCCCACCAACTCTTGGTATATTCTTTTCATCAGTAGATATTCAAATGATGAACAGTTGTATCCCAATGCAGCATACTATAAATGAGGATGCTTATCTTAATAATATTCAGTCTTCCAGTTCATGATCATGGTATACATCTCTCCATTTAGTTATGTACTTTTTCATATCTCTCAGCAATGTTTTGCAGTTTCAGTGTACAGGTTTTTGTTAAGTCTTTAATTTAATCTTATCCCATTTAAAAATTAAGTTAACTTACTAGTTTCATAGGTGCCAGCAGAAGACACGAGACGCCTGCATCAGAAACAAAAGACTTTATTACTCATAATACAGTGAGCAGCATAAACATTAGCATGTTTGTCTGTCTCTCTTGCCTCCATATCCCATGAAAGTGATGTCCATATTGATGCTGCACATCTAGTGGATTTTCATTTCTAGTGAGAACACTGGGCTTAGAGTATCTATCATTTTTATAATCTGTAAGTAAACTTTATCTTTAACCAGTGGGGATATGCAACATCTTTCAAAGCTATGGCATAAATAGAAACAGTTGCAGGTTTACCATCTTGGCATACCCCTAAGAAGGACAGGCATCAACTGGTCCAAAGAAAGAGGACTGTCTCTCTGCATATTTGTTGGTCAAATGTATCCCCATTTCACATGTCTTGTTTTCAAAATGATTTTTAAACTCCAGTTTCTAATTCCTTTTTGTAGCATTTGTTGCTACTGTTTAGTCGCTAAGTCATGTCCGACTCTGCACCCACCAGGCACCTCTGTCCCTGGCAATTTCCAGGCAAGAACACTGGAGTGGGTTGCCATTTCATTCTTTTGTGGCATATGGGAACAAAATTATAATCTGTATATTGATCTTGTATTCTGCAACCTCATTAACCTTATTTTATGAGTTCTAGTAAATTTTTTTTGTAGCTTCCTTAGTGTTTTCTACATGGATGACCATGTGATTTATGACTACAGTTTTATATCTTTCTACCAAATACAGATGTCTTTTATATCTTGTGCTTACCTACTGTATTCAGCTGGGAAACTGATGAAAATCACTGGGAGGCTACCAGAGCAGTGCCTGTGGAAATGGCCAGGAAATTACTTGCTGGGGCACCTTGGGAGGTTCTCCTGGAAACCAGCTGGGATGCCCAGGGAATGTGCTGCATGTCACTGAACCTTGCTAGGGGCTAAGGACCACTAGATGTCTAACAAGTCAGCCACACACTGCAGGAAGAAGAAGAGAAAAAAGCACTTTAGTGTTAGAGAAGCTCCTTCCGCATGCAGTGTCCCTCAGCATCATCTACAGACAGTTTCACATCGTGCCAGCTAGCAAAGGAGATGTGTCTACAGAATCCAGCACCAGGATCACACAACAGAGCAACGATGCATGTATTTGGAGCTGATACCAATAAACTGATTACTGGCACAGTCCATTCTTTGGCTACTTGGCTTCCAAGTGCATCCTTCTGTTCACATTTCAATTTTCATAAAACAACTCCATGAAGGGAAAGTGTCACAACAGTCATTGTACCCACTCTGGCTCTATACTGCTGCTGCTGCTGCTAAGTCGCTTCAGTTGTGTCCGACTCTGTGCGACCCCATAGACAGCAGCCCACCAGGCTCCCTCGTCCCTGGGCTCTATACATTACTCCTCAAATTCAGTCTTACTGAATTTTCTGTTACCTAAAGACTAAATTAAGCTAAACTTACTAAAATTATTAATTTAAAAACTTACTAAAATTAAACTTTAAGGACTTGTAAAGTTATACTTGGAAGAAGACAGAAGAAAATAGTGAGCAAGTGCCAACACCCACATGTACAACAGAAAATATGCCAAACTTCAACAGTTCTCACCCTGGAAGTAGCCCCAAAGTCATAGCTAGTATCTGTGGCTTGTCTTTATTTTACTACCTATTTCTTTCTTTTTTTCTTTTTAAGGCTAAGGTTCTTTATCTAAAAGAGGAAACTTTTCTAGAAATTTATTTCAGAAATAGTAGTAACATTAATAACCTAATTCAAACTGAGGACAGCATGAGAATTAACATATAAACTCTTCATGTCTTTAAAAGAAGTCTGTAACTAAGCGTCCTTTAATCATCTTATTGCTGAAAACACCTATTATAGGAATAACAAGAGACACTGATTTCATAAATGAGATTTTTTTGTTTGGGGCTTTTGTTTTTTTGTGTGTGGGTTTTTTTTTGTTTTTGTTTGTTTGCTTTTTTTTGTTTGTTTTTTTCTGCCTATTTCTTCTTTCCCTTGCCCTCAGCCTAAACATCAGCTGTTCAGGGGTCTTTACCTCACGCAAGGATGAGTTTTTCTTCAGGAGTCCAGGAATTGATTCTTCCACAGTTCTCTTCGTTTCCTTGTTTTTGGAACGTTCCACGCAGTCCTTCCTCACTCCACTGGACAACGATCACCCAACTTGCCCTTGGTACTCTGGCTCCATCACTTCAGCCGGGAGAAGGTCCCTGTGGGCTTCCTGACGGTTTGGTGGCTTCGGGAAGCCCAACTAACCAGGTGATGGTCTCACCGCCCAACCCAGCAGAACTTCTGCTCCACCCCTCGTGGAAGGTCAGCCCTCCTGGGATAAAAAAACCTCCAAACAAGGAGGCTCCAAGTTGCCAAAACAGAGGGCAGCGAATGTTCTACAAGTGAGCCGCCCTCGCAGGTCCCAGAAAAAGCACTGGGGCGGTGTTTGTATTAATATATAGACTCCTCACCCTCCAGGAGGCTGGTCCACACTGGGTCCTCTTGTGTTTCAAGTGGGAAAAACGAAGCTGGGAAAGGCCAAGGGTTCTTTCTCCAGGTCAGTCACTGACTACTAGGCACGCCGAGTCTGAGTTTCTTCCCGCCAAAGAACGATCCCGTTGGACACCCCGTCACTTCTGAGCTCATCCTCGCAATCCCCTCCAGCCAGGCAATGGGAGGGGGAAGCGGGCTCTTTATCCCAGGGTGCGCAGAGCATCATCATTACCATCACAAAATTGGCGCGTCCTGCACGCACAGCCACTCTCTGGGTGGGGCGCGAACCCGCGGGGCCACGCGGAGCCCGCCTCACTGCGCCTGCGTCAGAACACCGCCCCTGAAAGGTGAGCGGCGCGCGCGGCTCTGCGCAGGCGCAGCCGCTCGCTTCCGCCGGGGTCGAGGCCGGCGCGCCGAGGGCGGGCCCCCGCGCGCAGCCCCCCGCGCGCATGCGCATGGAGCCAGGGGACC
This sequence comes from Tragelaphus eurycerus, assembly GCA_935064755.1. Taxonomy (NCBI): domain Eukaryota; kingdom Metazoa; phylum Chordata; class Mammalia; order Artiodactyla; family Bovidae; genus Tragelaphus; species Tragelaphus eurycerus. The sequence continues at coordinate 30,101,680 of CAKXYN010000016.1, forward strand.
AGACCAGCGGCATGGCCCCGGACCGGGGTTTGATATCAGTAACACAGAGACTGCGGCAGGAGCCCGGGACAGGGACCCAGGAAGGGGCTCCTGGCCCCGGGGCTGTTCGAGCCCGCCGCTTCCTGCTCTGCCTCTACCTGGTAGGCTTCCTGGTGAGTAACTGTGGAGCTAGCGGGCCGCGTCGGCGACCTGGAACCCGACCAAGGTGCTTTTCCTTGCACATCCTGGGTGGTCGCCAGGCTCTTCGAGGACTGGAAACCTGCGATACGCCTGGTGATACCTCCCTACCTCTGAGGTCCCTTCTTGCCCCACACTCCCCCTTCACGCTGCACTTGGCCACAGATGAGGCTTGCCCCTCTCGCCCACGCGGGGTCCAGTTTGCCCCCACCCTCACCCCAGCCCCGCGATTTAAGACTCTCCAGCACCAGGCTCAGGTGTGACTTGGTGATCGAGCCACTCACAAAGGTGACCCCGGGTGCTAGATGCTGTGACAGGTGCGTCGCCCAGCAATGCGGTGGCTACAGGTGTGGTAGGAGCACACAGGCCCTTTTCACTAGGCCATGTAGGAAAGTCGCTGTTGATAACGCCGCTTGTGCAGAATTAGGTACTTTTTCAGAGCTTTCCAGGTGGCGCTAGCCGTAAACAATCCACCTGCCTGTGCAGGAGACACGAGAGATGCGCCTTGGATTCCTGAAAAGCTAGAGTTTGATCCCTGGGTGGGGAAGATCCCTTTGGAGAAGGAAATGGCAGCCCATTCCAGCGTTTTTGCCTGAAAAATTCCATGGACAAAGGACGTTGTAGGGTTATGCTCTATGGGGTCGCACAGAGTCAGATACAGCTGTGCTAAGAAGCATACATTAAACTTCACAGACTGTTGAACACCTTGCATTGAGGTTGGGGGAGGAGAATGTCTTCCTGCTTCTGTCCTGGCTCAGGAGAGGTCAGCATCCTAACCTTAGGCACCAGACTGGAGAGTCATGGCAATGGTTGTAACACACTGTATATGGATTTCTCCATACCTTTAACCAGATGAGTGTATCTTACTGTAGAATGCAATTATGAGTTCTTGTTTGTTCAAAAATTTAGATATTGTCCTTAAAAAAAAAAATCAGTATATAATCAGGATTCCACTTTAAAAATACCCAGGCCTCTGTTTCCAATTTGCATTAAGCAGCAGTTTATTGTTTAGGATTTGTTCGGTGTGAGCATGGTCATCCCTTTACTGAGCGTTCATGTCAAGTCTCTTGGAGCAAGTCCAACGGTTGCTGGGATAGTAGGTGAGTAGGTTAATCCTGCACCTTTTCAGAGCACTGAATTTTAAGCCCCCTGAACTGAGTACCTGGAAACAAATCAGTCTTTTACCTAAGTAATATCCAAAGGTAAAATGAAAAGGGTATAAGATGAATTTTCAGAATATTTCCAAGTCTGACCCTGGAGCAAATGTGATTCATCTTTTCCTGAACTATGTATATTCAGAGAGGTTTCCCAGTACAGTTCACCCACATGCCCTGCCCCACCAGTGCCGTCACAGGTAACTTACTGAGTCTCTCCAGGGGTTCTGGTCACGCCTGTTAATAAGTGTTAGGTATTGATGCCTGCCTACAGGGACCTGTAACCTAATGGGAGACCAGAGAGACATGATCTACAGAAATCACACCACGAGGAACAGATGGCTTACAGGCTTCCTTCACCACCACCAGAACACCTTAGAGAGCTTCTCTGTCTGTGCAGCATAGAATCTTCATTCAGAAGTTGTCGATTTAGCCAGGGAACAGTGGGGGTAGGATTCTGCTAATTAGTGAGAAACTGATATAAACTCACAGCCTTTGATCATTCACAAATGAGAAGAGCACATGTGTTAGGGGAGTTTTATAGGTAATATTTGGAAACTCCTGAACCATGCTATGGCTTGCATTTCCCTGGAAAAGTTTATGTTGAGTTATACTGGCCCACCTATCTGAGGGAAGGGGTCTTTGAAGAGCAGAAGGAATGTATTCTGATAGCTCCATAAAACTTTGTAAGTTCTTTACAAAGCAAACATTTTATAAAACTGAAATGTTAGAGACATAGGAGCTAATGTTAACACTTTAAGACTTGGTCGAGACTTTGTGGGATTCAGATTTCTACTCCTGTGTACATGCTTCCCGCAGGGTAAGAAGCACTGTCTCAAGATCCCTAAGGGTGACTTCGACCTTCGGTCTCTTTTCCGCTTTCCCTCAATTTTACTCTGAAGACCTGTGCTAAACATTGTATGGCCTGACTCTTCCATCTGAAAAAAGTATGGGGTCGTTTCCTTTTTAAAATGGTCTTTTTCTCCTAATGTTTTCTATTAATTTTATCCACCTTCTTGGCAAATCTAGCTTATTTTACGAATGTCACTTGTTTTTTGCAGGCTCCTCCTATGGCATTTTGCAACTCTTTTCCAGCACGTTAGTGGTAAGTTCTCTTCCATCTGGCAGCACATCCCAAAAGCCCCCATGCCTCTGAGGGCCATCCATCATGCTGTAGAAAAATCACGGATTGAGGTTTACCCAAAAGGAAGTGTGTGGATGGCGAGGACCTAAGTGTCCTTAGGCCAAGAAAAATGTGTTGGTCATCTCTCTCCCTTAGTCAACCTCTGAGAAGACATAGGCCTGAAGGGGTTGGATGGCTGGATCTGAAAGGACCTGGTTGAGTCAGAGTGAGCGCCTGCTTTTTAAATCATAACATGTTCTTCCCAGGATTCTTTTTTCACTAGGAGAAGAGGATGCAAACAGATGTTATGACCAGTCTTGTTTGTTTCAAGTAACTGACAGTCATCAAATCCATTCAGATCCTAGAATTCTATGTGAAGTTGTTCCTTTTGAATGACATGGCTTATCAGTTATAAACTTAAGTGTATAGACAGAGGAGCCACTGGCAGTGATGGGTTGGACATTGATCACAGAAAGTAGAAAGACCCAGAGCTGATCTCGCCGACCCCACCCACTTCTTCTTTTATTATTGGCCATGCTGTTTGGGCGTGTGGGATCTTAGTTTGCCGACCAGAAATCAAACTGGTGCCCCCTATGTTGGAAGCTTGGAGTCTTAACCACTGGGCCTCCAAGGCAGTCCCCACCTCTCCTGCTTCCGACCGTGCAGTGGCTTGAAATTCAGAATCCTTCACTGATTCTGTCTGCCCTGTATGTAACACTGGTCCTGGGGCCTCGGCCTCCGGAGGTTCATGCAGTTCAAACAGAGAAGTCAGGGACTGATCAGCTGTGACCTTGGTCTAAATAACTGGTCTCACCTCGAGTGAGCACCAGGTGTACAGCACTGTGCTTCCCAAGAGTGGCTCATGTGTGAAATCTATTTTAACATCAAAGAACAATCTGGTGAGATTCCATTATGAATTCTCAGATAACTAAACAGCTACTCCCTGATTTATCTTAGTTACAGTGTTTCATGCTTTAAATTGGCATAGCAGTAATAGTCATAGTCTCATTTAATCATTAAAATGACCCAGGAAAGTAGTTAGTAGTCTTCCTTTTATTGAGGAGGAAATTAAAACTTAAAAAGTTTAAGTCATTTGACAAGGTTACCTAATCTCAATATCTAAACTCTTCAGTGCTTTTTCTCTCCATGCCATCTGCCACGGCCTTAATGATCTAAAAAAGTAAATAGATAGCAAGTATCAAACTGTGTAGGAAACCAATGCATTTGCTTGTAGGGCAGCACGTCATATTTCATATTCTTTCTCATGAGAGAACAGTCTGGGATACATCTTGGTAAATACCTTTTGTGTTGTCTTTGGGAACTCCATACCAAAATATTTTATATGTGTGTGTATATTGGCTTCCCAGGTGGTTCAGTGGTAAACAATCCACCTGCCGATATAAGAGACGCAGTTTTGATCTCTGGGTCGGGAAGATCCTTTGGAGGAGGACATGGCAACCCACTCCAGTATTCTTGCCTGGAGAATCCCATGGACAGAGGAGCCTGGTGGGCTACAGTCCATGAGGTCGCAAAGAATCATACACAACTGAGCATTCACACGCATGTATATACTAGACCAGTTAAATGCCTTTCTCCTACTGGACTCTGACCTCCTTGAGAATACAGACCAGGCTTGATTTGTTCATGTGTGTTTATCAGCAGCCTTTATCAGAGAACCTGGAAGGCAGCAGCGCTTTATGAGTTTTTATTGCCAGGCACGGCCCAACCCTGTTTTTCAAATTGATCCTTTGCTTTATGATAGTAGTGCTTACAAAGCACATTTCGTAGATCTCAGCTGTAATTTAATGAGACCCTTCCTTAAACTGGAGAAGGCAATGGCACCCCACTCCAGTCCTCTTGCCTGGAAAATCCCACAGATGGAGGAGCCTGGTAGGCTGCAGTCCATGAGGTTGCTAAGAGTCGGACACGACTGAGCGACTTCACTTTCACTTTTCACTTTCATGCATTGGAGAAGGAAATGGCAACCCACTCCAGTGTTCTTGCCTGGAGAATCCCAGGGACAGGGGAGCCTGGTGGGCTGCCGCCTATGGAGTCGCACAGAGTCGGACACGACTGAAGTGACTTAGCTTAGCTTCCTTAGACATCCTTCAGTTAAAGTAATACCTACTTAAAGTGTCCTCTTTAACCACTACTTTTGTAAGTACATATTTTAATTAAAAGTTTTATAAAAACATTTTAATTTTAAAAATAAATATTTTTGAAGAAAAGGTTTACTAAATCATGTGAGGTTTAATATTTTTTTCATATGTGTATTTTAATAAAAATGGCCAGCATTTATTATCTGTGATACGTCAGGCTCTACTCTCAGCACGTTATTACATTTAATCTTCATGATAACCAGTCTCAACCACCAGTCTGGGAGTTGTGGGTTTTTAATGATTCATTTTAACTCAAAGCATGTAGCAAGTGTCGATGGGAAAGAGTGGCTGAGGCAGATATGATTACTCCGACTTTATGGTAGAGAAACCAACCTCAGAGGTACACCTGTGTGTGTAATTACATTGACTGATGCTTGGGCCGTATGTGGAATGATGAGAGTTCGGAGCTGAACCCGGACAGCCTGGCCCAGGGCGTTAACTGCCAGATTACATTATGCTTTATGAACACGGGAGGCCAGTGACCTCTCCCACGTTGAAAGAGGAGAGAATTTCTAAAAATCCATTGAAATGAAAAGTGAGGAAAGATAAAAGCAACTTTTTCACAACATGAAATGATGTTCAAGATGTACTGTTAAGTGGAAAAGCGTGTTCCAAAATGGAATGTATAGGATGGTCATTTTGTTAAAAACAGGGGGCTTCTCTGGTGGCTCAGTGATGAAGAATCCACCAGCCAATGCCAGAGACACAGGTTCAAGCCCTGGTCTGGGAAGATCCCACATGCCGCAGAGCAGCTAAGCCCATGCACTGCAACTGTGGAGCCTGTGCTCTGGAACCTGTGAGCCTCAGATCGTGAGCCTTGCACTATAGCTGCTGAAGCCCACCCCCTCGGGCCCGTGCTCTGCAATAAGAGATGATACCACAGTATGAAACCCGTACACCACAGCTAGAGTAGCCCCTGCTCTCTGCATCTAGAGAAAAGCCCATGCAGCAGTGAAGACCCAGCACAGCCAAAAGTATATGTATAAATGTTTTTTAAAAAGTATAAAGGGAAGAAATGATCAGGTCTCAAGGGACGATTAAAAAAAATGTAGATTCAGTATTGCGAGATTTTATATTCATTTTGTTTTTCAGTGTTTTCTGAATTTCTAAACCATGAATATAGTTGCTAAGAAGTGAAGTTGCATAAAGTATTGAGAATGAAGACAAAACGAGGCTTTAGAAATTATCCTTCACCATCTCCACAGCCATTCTTTGCTATTAGGTCATCATAGATGCTGCCTTTGGTATCTGAGGCTGTTGAAAAAACAAACCTGTGTTGTATTTTCCCATTCCACGTGGGAAAGGCTGGAGAACATAACTTACATGGCAAGGGGCATAACAGAATTGATCTATGGATCTTAAACCCGGTTCCCCCATGATTTCTACGGGGTCACGTGTTGGGGCGTTTCCGGGGCGGCTAGGGTTGTTTTACAAGGAGTCAGAGCCTTTCCCCTGTCCCCCGCTTCCTCAGGGCTGCTGGAGCGATGTTGTCGGAAGACGGTCTTCTTTACTGGTGTGCATCCTGTGCAGCGCCCTGGGTTACCTTCTGCTCGGAGCATCTACCAACGTGTTCCTGTTCACCCTGGCTAGAGTCCCTGCGGGTGAGTTCTTGCCCTGTGGCTGGGTGTCCGTCCGGAAACAGTTTATGCGTCTGCATCGAGAGAGCCTGTCCCTGCCTAGCAGCTCCTCTTTGATCAGACTTTATTTTTTAATATTTATTTATTTATTTTTAGCTGCACGGCGTCTTTTTTCTCTGCACGGGCTCTCTCTAGTCGCAGAGAGTGGGGACTCTTCTCTGGCTGGGCTGTGCAGGTTTCTGATCTCAGTGGCTTCTCTTGTGGCAGAGCGTGGACTCTAGAGTGTGTGGGCTTCAGTAGTTGTGGCTCTAGGGCTTAATTGCCCTGCAGCATGTGGGGTCTTCCCAGACCAGTGATCGAACCCATCTCTCTTGCACTGCAAGGTGGATTCTTAACCACTGGACCGTCAGGGAAGTCCCTGGTTAGGCTTTATGTGCAGAGCCTATCATGATGATAGCAGTTAGGACTGTAACACCCGCAGCTGCTGTCAATCAAGCACTCGGCACCGCCAGGCTCTTCTGACTGCTCCAGGATTACAGACCTGGCACTCACAGAGCTTGGAGCCCTCCTCACCCCTCAGCATGAACACACATGCCTCAGTCATAGGACCTGAGTGCTGTGGTCCACCCCTCTCTGCATCTGGTCAGTAGGAATTCCGTACATGTCTTCAGCCAGCAGCACAGTTGCAGTTCTCTCCCTCGGCGGGCTTCTAGTTTTGAAATTGGGCTTCCTGACCTCAAATTGAGACAGCAGCAGCAGTCAGGCCCACCATATGTTGGTCAGGACAGTGGATGGCCTGTGGCTTTAGCATCCATCCACGTGTGAGTGTGTGTGGGTGTTCAGCAGATGGTGACACACACACATCTGTTATATCAGCACGAGCTTGAGGGATGTAAAGTTGTTACAGTCATTGTCATCTCTCAGTAAGGCAGGTCACAGCTTTCAGTTTGGCAACAAACGCCCAAGCTGCTTGTGGTAGAAGGTTGGCGTTGGTTAGGTGACCACGTCGTAGTGTTTTTACACTTTCAGTTGCTCTCAGTCTTTCATACCCCTGCTCTGTTTCTCTTTATAGCACTTAACACCCTCCCGTGCCTCTGTGTGTGTGTAAAATGTTATCTAGGCTCTGTGAGAACAAGGATGAGTATGTGTTTTATTTCGATTTCTTGCCCTCTGTTCTTTCCATTATCCTCAGGGTCACGGTAAGTGCTGGGCTTGTAGGAGGCATGTGGGAATTGTTCATTTACAGAGCAAATAAAGAGTGGTCAGTCTTTGCATAGAAACCACCATGAACTGCACTTGGACCGCAGACATGGCTGGAGACCCTGGAATGTCCTGGTGGGAAGTGGACAAGCTGAGGGTTCCAGGGGCTTGGTTCAGATGCAGGTGGCCCACTCGAGTCTGGGGCCGGGCCAGGAGTCTAGCCGCAGTGGGATGGGACCTACAGGCCTTACAACAGAGGTCCCCAACCTTTCTGACATCAGGGACAGGTTTCATGGAAGATAGCTTTTCCATTAGGGGGACAAGATGATTTTGGGGTGATTTAAACACATCACATATCTCATGCACTTTATTTCTATTGTTATTACATCAGCTCCGCCTCAGACCATTAGGCATTAGGTCCTGGAGGGTGGAGACGGCTACCTTAGAGGGTCACAGAAAACTGAGATCAGAACTCCATCAGGGATGAGATGAAGCTCAGGATCCCAAGTGAGATGCTTTTGGTTGGAAAATGCATAGACATGTTTCTTGTCGCCTCGCAGGTATCTTTAAGCACACACTCTCCATCTCGAGGGCCCTGCTCGCTGATCTGGTCACAGAGGAGGAACGGCCAGTGGTCCTGGGACAGTTCAACACGGCGTCCAGCATGGGCTTCATCTTGGGCCCAGTGGTCGGCGGGTATCTGGCTGAGCTGGACGGTGGGTTTTATCTCACAGCCTTCGTCTGCTCTTCTGTCTTCGTTCTCAACGCTGGTAAGTTGACATGAATCATGAGGAGGCGGTTTGCTTGATGTGATTATCCCAACCAGTCTTATCCACTTTCTCTCATTACAGTGTTTTCCTTAGAATGTATTGTGTTTGTGCTCAGTTGCATCAAACTCTTTGCAATTCCATGGACAAGGCTCCTCTGTCCATGGAATTTCCCAGGCAAGAATATTGAGTGGGTTGCCATTTCCTTCTCCAGGGGATCTTCTTGACCCAGAAATCGAACCCCCATCTCCTGTGTCTCCTGCATTGCAGGCAGATTCTTTACCTAGTAAGCCATCAGGGAAGCCCTTTCTTAGGATAGACAGACTCATTACTCACAGAGGACAGTCAGGTCACATCAGCCCTGCTGGGGGCGGCACAGTGGCTCCTGTCACGTGTGTGCCTGTGAGTCTGTCTGTCTCTCTCACGCCCACTTGGTATGGGCCGGCCACCCTCTGCCTCCCCCACAGATATCGGCTTCTTCTTGCAGGAGGACTCTAATCCAGTCTTTCCTCCACCTACAGTATTCTTTTCACGTATATATACTGACTGTTTCTTGGCTGATCATTCAGTTTTCAGATGTTTGCTTCCTTAGACTGGCTGTCCCTGATCCTTGTCTAAAATAATTCAATTTTTTGGTAGCAGTTCTGAAATCAGCAATGTAGTCTTTTATGTTCTGTTCCCTCAGTACATACACAGTTAGAAAATAAAGTCCACAAGGATAGCAGCATTCAGTCAGCATCAGTTGCTGTGATTGTGATCATTTTTTCATCATTTAAATTATACTCTTCCTCTTGGTTCATCAACAACAGTCCTTTTGCCTTTGTATCAAGATTCTGTGAAACGTCCAAGGCCCTTTGTCAAGGATGAGGACAGATGAAAAGCCCTCACAGACCCACGCTCTCTGTGGCTAGTTTTCTGCATGAGTCAGTTGTCCGTCAGCTCCCAGCCCACTTACACTGTGTTTCGAGGAACCACAGGCATCAGTGTTGTTGGTGAGAACAGCCTCAGGCAGGTCTGAGCAGCACTGGTCCACGTGGCGCTGAAGTGATGAAGGGCTGAAAACCACGGGGATGAATTCAGAAAGATGTCCAAGAAGGTCAGGTTTGAGTGTGAAAGAAAGGGTCATTTGCTCAGTCGTGTCCAACTCGTGACCCCGTGGACCGCGGCACTCCAGGTTTCCCTGTCCATCACGGACTCTCAGAGCTTACTCAAACTCAAATCCATCAAGTTGGTGATGCTTTCCAACCATCTCATCCTCTGTCGTCCCCTTCTCCTCCTGCCTTCTATCTTTCCCAGCATCAGGGTCTTTTCCAGTGAGTTAGTTCTTCGCATCAGGTGGCCAAAGTATTGGATCTTCAGCTTCAGCATCAGTCCTTCCAATGAACATTCAGAGTTGATTTTCTTTCTTAAGGTGAATAACAGAATTCGGATATCAAAATAGAGTCTAAGTAGCTGTGGGAATGGTTAAAAACAGGTTTCAAAAATCCACCTAGTAAGTGGGCTGATACAGGAAAACAGAGTAGTGGCTCCCCTCAAGGAGGCCCTGCATGGACTCTCTGCAGCTCTAACAGATCTCATGCCGCGTTGACAGGTCTCGTTTGGCTGTTTCCATGGAGTGAAGTACAACTCAGCGGTCCAGAGGATGACTTGCCACGGGGTAGGAACCAGGTGCTTTGGGGAAAGACAGACTCTGCCGTGCAGAGGGCGGCCAGTGCCCAGGGGACCCCAGTGAGCAAGGGGCCAGCCAGACTGCCCTGGGCGGAGGTGCTGGCCACCCTGTGGGGCCTGAGGAGCCTGTTGCTCTCCGCCCTGTGGGTCGTGTTCGTGGTGCGCCTGCTGATGGCTGTGGCTGTCATGCTCTACTACAGTAACTTCATCCTGGCCCTGGAGGAGCGCTTCGGCATGGGGCCCAGGGCGGCCGGCTATCTCACCAGCTGCAGCAGTGCCCTGGGCGTCCTGGCCGGCTTTGCCCTGGGGCCCCTCCTGCGGCTGTACGGCCACCAGTCTTACCGGCTCCTGCTGCACTCCAGCGTGCTCACGTCGACGCTGCTGCTGCTCTTCGCCTCGGCGCACAGCCTGGACATCGCGGTCGCCTGCTCCGTGCTCCTGTCCTTCTCCACCGCCATCGGCAGGACCTGCATCACCGACCTCCAGCTGACTGTGGGCGGGGTGCAGGCCGGCGGCAGCCTCCTGGGCATGGGGCAGTCGGTGACGGCCATGGGCCGGGTCCTCGCCCCCCTCCTCTCGGGGGTGGCCCAGGAGGTGAGCCCCTGCGGCCCTCCTGGCCTGGGGGCGGCCTTAGGCTTCGTGGCTGTTGTCATCATGTCACAAAACAGACCTCACTCCGGTGGCCAAGGGGGTGATGAATTAAAAAGCGAGTAGGTGGATTTAGACAGCAGGAAGAGACAAAACCAGAGGTGTGTGGATGTGGGCAGAGGCCCCAAGATGGGTGCTATGGAAAGGATCGATGGTGAAGAGAAATGACTTCTCTCCAAAAAGAAGCTCTGGTCGTGGGTGTCCCATCAGGCCTGCAGGACAGGTAGAATCAAAGCAGTACATGGACATGTGAAGACGGGAGCTGAGCTTGGCTGGAGGGGAAGGTAGTCAGCGTTCCCCTAAGAGTCTGCTCTTCATCTGGCCAGTGAGCCCGGGGTTTTCAAGGGGAAATGGTGGTGGGCTCACAGAGCAGGACACATGCCAGGAGGGGAGAGACCGCAGGGATTCCCTCCTGAACAAAAATAAGGAAACATGAATGAAATGCTGGTCAGCTGGATGCGGGTGTCACATGAATTCCATAAGCTCCAAGGAGGCTTTTCTGCCACCAAAATGCCGGAGATCGAAGCAGCTACTCTACTGAAACCAGTCTGTCCCTTTTTCAGGGCCTCACAGCATTCCACCTGGGGAGCTGGCTCAAAACCAGAGATGCCCATCTGAGCCCATGGACCCAGGCAAGGCCCGGGTGTGTTTAGTGAATCCTGTTTCCAGTTTCTCATGGAGGTAGAGAAAGGCTTATTCCGAGACCTGCTGGTTTGGATTAAAGTAAACGTCAGAGACTCGGTTGTTATTAATAGCTAATGCGTTTGGATTGTCTGTTAAAATCATGTGATCACACACAGTGGGTTTAGTGTCCCCCGGCTCTCGGCAGTTACACTATATACCGGGGAACCCAGTCCTAGGGGCCCTTCCCCTGTGCCCAGGGTCCCCAAGGCCCCCGCCCTGCAGAGGCCCGAGCCTGCCTGCAGCCACATCTCCCAGAGACTGGGCGTGATGATCTGTCTGCTCCTGGAAGAGGGGAAAGAACCTGGTGGAGAAACCAAACCACTTAAATGCTTTTCAGATGAACGTTTTCTTCAGGATAAGAGAGAGACTGGCCTCAGGCCCTGTCACAGGTGCTATAGTGTCTTTGTTGAAAATCATTTCCTCACTTTCATGTTGACATCACCCCTGAGAACAGAAGCGCTCATCACCCTTGAGAATAGAAGCGCTGTGTTGACCTACAGGGAAACGTTCTGGGTGCCTCCAGGGGCCTCGAGCAGGGTGAGCACAGATGCCCCGGACGGTGCAAGCACTCGCTGACTCTCCAAGGTGATGTCAGTTATTGGTACAAACGGTTTAGGGGCCCCCTCTCTCCACACAGCGGAGAAGGCAGTGGCACCCCACTCCAGTACTCTTGCCTGGAAAATCCCATGGATGGAGGAGCCTGGAAGGCTGCAGTCCATGGGGTCGCTGAGGGTCGGACACAACTGAGTGACTTCACTTTCACTTTTCACTTGCATGCATTGGAGAAGGAAATGGCAACCCACTCCAATGTTCTTGCCTGGAGAATCCCAGAGATGGGACAGCCTGATGGGCTGCCATCTATGGGGTCACACAGTCAGACACAACTGAGGTGACTCAGCAGCAGCAGCAGCTCTCCACACAGACCCCCAGAGCTCACATTCCTTTCGGTCCTTTCAATCAGTCTGCTAGGGTTGGATTCTAGTCTTCCACCTGATGTGTGTAATTATAAATGATGCTTTAATAACACTAATTTGTTACAACTTTAATACTTGCTACTTGCAGAGCAGAAAAAAATTGTTCTGCAGCTGCAGATGTTGTGTGTTGGGTAAACTCAAATACTTTTGATGAAGAATTAACTGCAGATTTGAAGATTGTCCTTGTTCCTGTTTAGCTACAAGAAAAATGTCAGCTTCTTGTTAAGTGTGAACTTTTGTACAAGTGCTTTTGAGGAAACCAAAATATGATATAAAATGGCCTCTCTCTGAGTGAGTGTACCAGGTTGTCACAGAGATTAGACTCAAAGGAACAATTTGTAATCAAGGGTCTATGCGATGAAGGAGAATTTCAAAAGAATTTCTCCAAAGATTGTCTTTTCTTCACTCTCAGAAATAGGTTTCTGAGAAGCTCTTAAATCTAGCCATGTGTTTACTTTTTTAAACTGTAGCACTTTATTTTTGAAGTTAAAGCCTGTACACTTAATGAGGTTTTATAACAAACCAGAGACATAGAAATACTGAGAACCCTAAAAATTGATCTCAGTGTGAAGAGCAGACACACACTTTTATTATTCTCTACTACTACAAATTTTTGTGTTTTGTTCACGTGATTTTTTTCAGATGTTTATATTAGATAGTCTAACATGTTGCTACTCGAAGTGTGGGCCGGGCACCAGCCACGTCCTGTCCCTGGAGCTCCTCGGACATGCAGACACTGGCCCACCCCACACCTGCAGGAGTCATTTGCACAAGACACCCAGCTACTCTGTTTGCACAGTGAAGTTTGAAAACCACCACCACTCTGATGGACACTGTTTGTTTATAATATGGCCTCAGGGAAATTAAATCTGCTCAAAGTTTGTGTTTTGTTTGTTTTTTTAATTTTGAGTATCTTCTGTCATCTTTTGCAATGCATTAGGTCAAGCCACATGAAATTGCAGTTTTTATATGTCAAAAATATCTGAAGTTTACATCTGGTTCAACTTAAATTAACTGTTATGATGAAATCTCACTTGAGAGACATTGAATGTGCCCAAGAAGTTTGTAAAGGAAATGGCCCCCTGTCCAGCACTGTGTTAGCAGAGCTGGTACATTCTGTGAAACAGCATGGGGCTTGGGCATCCAAAAGACTTGGCCGTTTCCAAAGAGGAAGGCGCACTTGTGCGCATGTCCACCTGTTCACATGTTCAGAGATAAGCAGGGAGGGAGCGGAGTATGCCTGGCTAGCAGATACATGTACCCGGCTCCACACTCAGGGACCTGTGCCCTCCTGGATCCTGAGGTGTGGAGGCTTATACCTGGAGCACGGAAGCAGGGGGCTGGAGTGAGGGGCTCCTTTCCCCTGGCTCTGTGTTGGAGTCGCCTGATTCCCAGAGCCTGCCCTGCACCTCAGGGCAGCCCCAGGTGCTCAGCACACACCCAGAGCTGAGCACCACGGGGTTAAATCACCAAGGGCTTACCTGCCAGGCTCAAGGTAACCTTGTGTGCTAACACGACTGGGAGCCCTAAGCATTCATGCTGGATGGTGTTCCAGGAGCCTTCGCATTCCAGGAAGCCCCTCTGGCTGCAGGGAGGAGGACCAGCTGGAGGCAGGGGAAGGAGTAGTCTGGGCTGAGCAGCCGGGGGAGAGGGGGACGTGAGGCTGGAGGGAGACCGAGGGTGGGAGAGTCCCAGAGGCTTCAGGGAGACCAGGGAGGAGCTGCGGTGCCGCTCAGCTATCTGGTCTGGCGGAGCTCTGCCAGCTTTGAGAGGCTCCTCCCAAGTGTCCAGTACATTGTGCCCTTCCTGTGTTACCTGGCAGGGAACATTTATGGAACATTCAGAACACTGAGAAGGCGTCTTTTCCTGAGGACACGTGTGGAATATGGAGCAATCTGTCGGGGTGAGAGGCAACCCACTTGGGGAAATTTTAGGCATCTGGAAGGGAAGAGCTTTTCATTTAGAATCCACAGTAAAAGCCAACCTGAGCTTCCCAGGTGGTGCAGTGGTAAAGAATCTGCCTGCAGTGCAGGAGCTGAGGGAAACCCAGGTTCAATCCCTGGGTCAGAAAGATCCCCTGGAGGAGGAAATGGCAACCCACTCCAGTATTCTTGCTTGGAGAATCCCACAGACAGAGGAGCCTGGCGGCCTACAGACCATGGAGTCGCAAAACAGACACGACTTAATGACTCAACAACTTTCTAAAATACATCTTGATAGTAAAAACAAGCCCTTGTCTTGTAAACCGTATCAATTCCAGTATATACATAATCTGAAATTTATTCTATACTGATGGTGAGCCAATTGTTTTCAGGTCATCACAGTAGAATTTATTTCTAATTTGATGTAAAAATACTAACTTACTTAAAAGTGAAAGTTGCTCAGTCATGTCCAAGTCTTTGCAACCCCATGGACTGCACAGTCCATGGAATTCTCCAGGCCACAATACTGGAGTGGGTAGCCGTTCCCCTCTCCATGGGATCTTCCCAAACCAGGGATCAAACCCAGGTCTTTCACATTGAAGGTGGATTCTTTACGAGGTGAGCTATCAGGGAAGCCCAACTTACTTAAAAACATTTTTTTTACTTTAGATGTTTTTATCAAGTATCTAAACTCACCATTTTACAGATAACTGAAAACAAAACTAACAAAATTTCTACTATGTTCTTGATTCAATCCATTGTAAGTGTGCTAGTGGATACTCTCAGATAGTTTTGTGTTGTTCCTCCAGGGGAAAAGATAATTATGAACATTAGAGATGGTTAATTATTACTAACGAACAGTATAAAAGTGGACTGTAAAGATCTTGTTAGAAAAAAGATTTGTATTTTGACTGTTCAGTCACTTAGTCATGTCCAACTCTGCGTGACCCTATGGACTGTAGCCTACCACACTTCTCTGTCCATGGGATTCTCCAGGCAAGAATACTGGAGTGGGTTGCCACGCCCTCCTCCAGGGGATCTTCCCGACCCAGGGATTGAACCCAGGTCTCCTGTGTCTCATGCGTTTTCAGGCAGATTCTTTACTACTGAGACACCTGGGAAGCCCATTTATCCATATTTATTCTGGATATTCAGAGATCGGAACTCACGCTGCCAGTTATGGCCACAAAAATTAAAAAATAAAAAAAAATTGCTTTAAAGATGACTTGAAAAAATAATTTAAAAAATAAAGTACCAGCAAGCTACACATTTTGCTCTAAAAGTGGGGAAAACAAAAACAGAAAACCCCAGAATACCAGTCAGGCTCATGATTCTGACGTGTTCAGGTTGATGAAAGAAATCAATATTCAGTGTTCAGGCCTCAAGAGATAATAATCACAGCTACGTCAACTGGACAAAGAAACCCTCATTCACTCTTGAAAGAGTAAAATCAAGTATGCACAAGGAACTAATAAAACACTACCGTTCACATACTTGCTTATGAAATGCCAGTTTTAACATGAACGTGATTTGTGTGATGTAAAAAATGCAAAACATGCAATAACCATGCTTCTTTTTATATAAACAAACATGTGTCCCCCCCCCCCCCCGGCCAGGTAGAATGGTATGCCCCCACTACAAAGCTTGGCAAGAGCCCAAGAGGATTTCATTCCAGATGTATGGGGCATATACAGCAAACACCTGTTTTTAAGAAGTGCCAGACTTTGGGACCCACGTCTAACTGTCTGCTACCTGACATAACTGTTCCCGGCTCCCAATAGCCAGCCTTAGCATAATATATAAGGAAATCAGCTGGGTGCTCCTGTGGTTAAGACTTGGAGCTTCCAGTGCAGGGGCCATGGGTTCCATCCCTAATCAGGGAACTAAGATCTCACATGCTGTGTGGTGCAGTCAAAATATAAATTAAATTAGTTAAAAATTAATATATAAATATTTTATATATAAGCAATATAGTATATATTTTATATATTATATAGTTATATAAAAATAAATAATAAATCAAGTTAAAAATGTTCCCAAACCTAAAAAAAATGAAAAGAAATAAGCCCTGATTTGCATTTGTAACTAGTTCAGATTTGTTATAGCAAACACCAAAGACACAGCAAAATTCCACAGTCACATTGCAACTTGACTGTATCAAGTGCTATTTGAAATGGGAATTATTCGTAAGGGTAGAGATGTTTCTGTACCACAGAAATTTAGATTGTTATGATATTTAAAGGGTTTTAACTCCCATACATGTTCCCATAATGTCTAGAATTACATAAAAAGAAGTATAGAGAAAAGTTAAATAAAGTCAAATTTATTTCTCATTAATTTTACCATTCCACAAATAAGGAAAAATGATATTAATTATAGATAAAATGACACATTCATTTTTTTAATAAATTGACACAATACCCGAGTTTTTTTTCATCTGACTTTTTAATTAGTGAAACATGAATTTGGTCTATGTGCTTAACAAGAAGTATCTAATAAACATTTTTACGTTTTCTCCTTCAGTTCCAGAACATTAGATTCCTTGTGATATTTATTAATCTAGGACACCAGGAAAAATCAGGACATTTATTTTAGGGTTATTATTTTACATTTCAACTTTCCATTTCAGATTTCATAAACTATAACTTACTCTTCAAATTCTGAAAAATATACATCACATCTCTTGATGAATCATAGTCCTATAATAAAGATTCTACATTAAAATTCAGCTTTATTTCCAGAAGATGAAATATATACTTTTTATATAAATATATTTCCATTTAAAATTAAGAATTTTGGCACAGAGTCCTAAGCGTATAGTCTTCAAATTGTGTCTCCTTTGCTTTCCCACCAATCAACCTGGGAGAGTCTGGGGAAGGAATCGTGCTCTTTTTACAAGTGTACCTTGTGTGTTTACCCTTCCCTCCGCCTCGTGCTGGACAATCCAGCAGCATTCAAGATTTTAGAACATGAGAAAAAAAGAGTAGAAGATTTACTTCTCCACGTCACTGAGGGTAGATGAAAGGGACAAGATCTACGCCTGAGAGTTTCTAAGTACCGGATCTTTTTGTTTAATTTATTCTTGTTTTTTCCAGCGATTATAAGTGGTCACTTGTATCCTTTGCTATGTCTCCAAGAGAGAGACACAGCAACTGTCTCTCCAAGGTGAGTCCATCGAGAGTGGCTTCATTTCATATCTAAACCCCAGAAAGTCCAAGTCTTGTTCAAGTCAAATTTTTATAGAAAGGTTTTTCGGGGGAAAATGACAGGCCAATAAAATCTACAGTCTGAGCGATTCCAGTATTAATCTTTAATGGTTATGCTCCATTTCTGGTCTTTCTGCTGTACTTTAAAAAAGTACTCGGATGAGTAGAATTCATTTGTATATGAAGAATTTGAGCTACTACTTTCTTGACATGGGAGAGGTAACAAATTAGACTAGTGCAAAAAAAAAAAAAAATAGAACTCTCCAAAGTGCTTCCTGTATGAAATTCAAAACTTGAATCCCCACCAGTTTGTTAAGGGTCAGAATATCATTTATCTCAACCTTTATCCTTGTCTGCTTGGAGCCTCTGTCCTGGATTCAAAGTTCAAGAATGTTCTACAGAAAAATCCTAAAGCAGGTGGTTGCAGGTGGGCGTGACAGGGGATCTCCTGCACCGTTCCCCCAGTATTGCACAAAACCCGCCAGCCAGCTGCAAGCAGGCACTGTCCTGTCACCCCTCACCCAGCACATGAGGCCAAGCTCCATCCCACACTGGCCCTGAGTCTGTCATACAGCGTAAGCTGGTTCCACCCACACCTTTCACCTTGGTACCATTTAAACACGACGGGGAGATGGAATCTGTACATCGCCCATAAACACAGTAGAATGAGGAACACATTAAAAACCATCCGACTCTCACAACCTCAGAGGACCTACAGTCTGGCAGCCAGGCCTTGTCTGCCCAGGTGTTCTGGCTGTTGGCATCCTCAGGAATCTCTGCTCCATGCTGTGATCTTTCTTAACCAACAGCCATCAGCTCAGAATCATCAGGAACCACCCTCCCCCACTGCCATCTGGAGCTGATGACCTGCCCCCCATCCTATGGAAGCTGCCCTGGACGCCGTGGAAAGGTGTTCTGAGTATTTTTAGTGCCATTCACTGAAAAACTAATTACAGATATACATATTTTTTCATAAATAAAATCTGAGGCATATATGTATATATTAAAACTTTCACCAACGAGGGTGTGTTAAAAATTTCAAGTTCTGTCCTTCAAGTTCAATAAAGGCACAAGTGTTTTTTGTTTTGTTTTGTTTTGTTTCTTCTCTCTTTCTTTAGGCTTGCGAAGAACACAACTGCCAGCAACAAGTCATCAAAGACACTATAGGGGACTTTTCTTTAATTTTCTTCTTCCTGGGGTGACCATTTGCCCCATGGATCACTGGCCACTGGCATGATTTCTACCCAAGGACAGTATTTAAATGCATAGAGGGTTTAAGTGGATTCGTTGCTGTGTCAGGTTGCTAGGTAACATGCCACAGCTGGGCGGGGCCGGTCCCCCCAGGTCTGCTTTGGCCGTTTCCATTAAGGCTTCTCGCTCCCAAATCGACCCTTCCGGTTTCCAGGTTCCGAGGCCCTTCGGACCAGCCTGGGGGGCGGCTTGGGTCGGATGCCTTCGTGGACACGGTCACCCCGCACGGAGCCAAAGTGGCCTTTGGAGAGGAGGGGCTGGCAGAGCACACCCGGGGTCTGGGGGCACCCCTCTTTACTGTGGGCAGCTGGGGAGCTGCGGGGTTGATCCTGCCTGGAATCCATGTCCACCTCATTCTTCCACTCCATTTTATAGGCCTGGGGGCTTTCTTCGAGAACTGTTCTGGCAAGAAGCGCCTGGCCCGAGGCTGCAGGTTGAGCACCGTGGTCCCCGCCTCCAGGTCGGAGTCGCTGCTGTTCCCACCTGCCAGGGAGCAAAAGAAAGACAGTGTGGGCAGGCGTTTTAGGGAGAAGATGATACAAGTAACTGGTCTGGCACCTGCTTGGCCCTCCCTGGGGCTCTGGGAGCCACGCAGGAAGGCCAGAGGACTCACCCTGACTCCAGCTGAGTCCTGGGCCTGTGCATAAGCTCTGTGAACATCTGTGTCCACAAGCGTGCACACTTACTAGTTTTAAAGAGCTTCTGATGTACCAGCCGCTGTACTGAACACTTTCAAATGCATTAACCTATTGAATCCTCACGATCACCCGCTTTACAGATGAAGTAACTAAGGTTCAAGAGATGTTAGTAAGGGGTGAATGAGTGTGTGTGTGCACTGAGTCGTGTCCAACTCTTTGTGACCCCATGGACTGTAGCCCGCCAGGCTCCCTTGTCCATGGGATTCTCCAGGCAAGAATACCGGAGTGGGTTGCCATTTCCTTCTCCAGGGGATCTTCCCAACCCAGGGATTGAACCCATGTCTCCTGAGTCTCCTGCTTTGGCAGGCGGACTTTTTACCACTGAGCCTCCTGCTGGATGCCAAACAGACCATTTGGCAGCAGCTGCCCGCCCACTTGCCCCATCCAAACGGTCCCGGACTGCTCAGCTCAGTGTCTGGCACACAGAAGACAGATCAATAATTAGCTGCTATGATGCAGATTCTTGTCCTGATCTACAATCTCGTGCGCAGGTTTACTTCCTTTATATTTTCATAAAATGGTCAAAACACCAGTATGGCTTGAAATCTTCGTAAAGATTACCATCAAATAAAGAGAGATTAGCCTTCATGTCAAAGCTTTAATAATGAGAGCTGGAAGTCAATTATATGGTTGCCTTTATGAAAATATATTAAAATTATGAACATTTAAATTAGAAATATAGTCAGAATTACAGAATTAAATGTAAACCTTTGAAGATGGACAACTTTCTATTTACCTGTTCACCAATCACACGGTGACAATAGCTCTTTTTGCTATGTCAGATAGAATCATTATGGGATAAAACTAAATTATGTACAGCGTGCACCGAACTCTATTCCAAAAGGATGGAACGCTAATAAAGGTCATCATGTTATGATGTTTGCAAATGACCGAACTCATTGTCTTTAATAAAGAAGAAAACGTGGAAAAGTGTTCTATTTTATAAACATCGATAAATAAGTTTAAAGTCTTTTTGCTCCAACTGCCTTCATTACCTGCATTAGAAACATTCTTTTTCTTCTGTAGCTTTTCTGGAAGCTTTGTGTTTTTGGGTAAGGATAAATATCGGGAGGTTGAAGTGGAAGCCTGTCAAAAAAATAATAGAAAACCTTATTGAGATGTCACGCCATTTATTGTATGTTAGAAGTTCACAATTCTACAGCAAATCTTGGTGTTAAAAATTAAAATCTTAGTTCTCAATTCCAAAACTACTGGGTGAGGAACTGTAAGGATGGGGAATAAAGTTCTAAGTGATAATCATTTGACTTAAAATGTGGAAAGCCTCTTTTAAAATATCACAGAAATCAGTACAATTAAGGAAAACAGAAATAAACTGGGACCCTTAGGAACAGGATATGAAAACCTCTGGCTTTTCTTAAAGAAAAGCTACAGAAACATCCACTTATAAGAGCATTACTAAAAAAAGATTTAGAACTTACATATATAGGGAGGAAGATAGATGAAAAATGTAGCATGTTTAAGCTGTAGTCACTTTAATAAATCTTGAAAATGACAGAATTAAAAATACACTATAGCTAACTTGCTGGTATTTCCAATGCCACAGCCTCTAGTGTCTTTAAATTTTTTTCCTTTGTTTTCTATTAATTTCTATTGGAGTTTAGTTGCTTTACAATGTTATTGTTGGTTTCTTCTGTACAACAAAGTCATATGTATACATACATCCCCTCTTCTTTAGATATCCTTCCCTCTAGTTTCTTTAACTTTTAACTGATGCTGCCACATTTCACACATAAAATGTAATACTGTTCAGACATAACCATTTTGATCTCAATGCAATACAGATCATTATTAACAATGAGATACAGTGCGTGCTATATTCAATCACAATATACTTTTTAAAAAATTGTTTACTTTTGGCAATTCTGGGTCTTGGTTGCTGCTTGTGGGGTCTCTCTCGCTGCAGAGAGCAGGGACTACTCTTTGCTGCAGTGCATGGGCTTCTCTTGCTTCTGAGTCCAGACTCTCGAGTACTCAGGCTCAGCAGCTGTGGCTCACGGGCTTAGCTGCTCCGTGGCATCCCCTGCATTGGTAAGTGGATTCTTATCCACTGTGCCACCAGGGAAGTCCCAGAACAGCCTTTGAAAGTGGATTCCTTATCTAGGACAGGGCCCTGGACCAAGTGGAGCGCTGAGTACACAGCATCTGAAACTCTCCCGACACAGACACAGGGCCTTCTGGAAGTTTCCACTCACGCTGACTGGCTCACCTTCAGGCTGCACCCTCTCCCTGGAAAGAACAACCGTGATTCCCCAAATGTGGTCTGACCCCTCCATGCAGTTTAACGCTGCACACTGCCTGAGCCTTCCCCGTCTTCCCAAACCTCCCTCCTCAGCCCTTTCTGGCTTATTTTGTCCACAGCACGTATCGCTTCTAACCTAACAATTTCCTTATTCAGTCCATTCCTGGTGGCCTTCCCCCCACTAGAATGTGAATTCCACCTGGGAAGGGAGCTTTACAGTTTTGTTCATCAACGTATACCAAATGTCTGGACAGCGTCTGAAACAGGACAGGTGTTTTAGAAACATCTGGAAAGGAGTTTCCATGGGCTCCATCCCAGGATTCCTGTGGGCCAGCCCCCCCTCCCCTCACAGCCCTGTCCTGTCCCCAGCTCCCCCGGGATGGCTGTGGGCTCTGCTGATGGAGCCGGCCGCGTCCCAGAGGCCTGAAGCCCCTTACCCTGTGCTCCCGGTTCAAGCTGCTGTCCTTCCGAATGCTCTCCCGGAGGCTGTGCCGCCGACGGATCAGGATCTCCTTGGCCTGCCTCTCACTTGTGTCCGCTGTCAGATTGTGTCGGTTGTAGGACAAGGTCTGAAATGAAGACGCCAGTGACATTTTACTAAAACGCTGATCACTGCCCAGAAGTTCCAGCACTTCACTACATTGCTTTGGCTTTGCACCTTGAAGAGATATTTAACGATGAACGTACGGGGGCGGGGGGCGGGGATAGAAGTTAACACTCTTTCAAATTTTGTTAACATTCAAAGATTATTAATATTCATGAATTTTGAAAGAATTCATGGTCTTTCAAATCTCAAATTTGGTAACAAATTTGGGTGACAATGGTAGTTATTTCAGGTTGTGTTGTTATGGGTTGTTACTCAGTCATTGTCCAACTCTTTGTGACCCTCTGGACTGAAGTCCACCAGGCTCCTCTGTCCATGGGGATTGTCCAGGCAAGACTACTGGAGCTGGTTGCCATTTCCTTCTCCAGGGGATCTTCCCAACCCAGGGATCAAACTCATGTCTCTCATGTCTCCTGCATTGGCAGGTGGATTCTTTACTACTGCATCACCCAGGAAGCCCCACATATATTCAATAACTGTGTTTGATTTAACCAAATAAAATTCCCTACTGATGGGGGAAAAAAAAAAAAACCTCATGTTTTAGTAAAAATCAGTGAATACTTTTCATTGAAAAGTATGATCTTTATAAATCGGAAAACAACTAAATTCATCAAGCATCTTTGACTTCTTTGAAGTACCTTATACGTATTTACTCATCAGTAGCGGCTGGGAAAGAAAAGTCATACATTCTCTACTGATAGTAAGGGCTGGTAGGAAAACCAACCACTTTGGGCCACTTGGTGGTGCTATGACCCTCTAATTAACGTAACAGCGTTTCTTTTTAAATTGAGAAAAGTGGCTGTCTCTACCAGCAATAATCATATCCTAATATTTGAAGCCACACAACTTATAAAGTAGGGCTGTCCAGGGTATATATTTTTATTTCTATAAGCTATCAGTCAGTTCAGTCACTCAGTCAAGTCCTTCTCTTTGCAACCTCATGGACCACAGCACACCAGGCCTCCCTGTCCATCAGCAACACCTGGAGTTTACTCAAACTCATGTACACTGAGTAGATGATGCCATCCAACCATCTCATCCTCTGTTGTCCCCTTCTCTTCCTGCCTTCAATCTTTCTCAGCATCAGGGTCTTTTCCAGTGAGTCAGCTCCTGGCATCAGGTGGCCAAAGTATTGGAGTTTCAGCTTCAACATCAGTCCTTCCAATGAATATTCAGGACTGATTTCCTTTAGAATGGACTGGTTGGATCTGCTTGCAGTCCAAGACTCAAGAGTCTTCTCCAACACCACAGTTCAAAAGCATCAATTCTTCTGCACTCAACTTTCTTTGTAGTCCAACTTTCACATCCATACATGACTACTGGAAAAACCATAGCCTTGACTAGACGAACCTTTGTTGGTAAAGTAATGCCTCTGCTTTTTAATATGCTGTCTAGGTTGGTCAGAACGCTTCTTCCAAGCAGCAAGCATCTTTTAATGTCATGGCTGCAGTCACCATCTGCAGTGATTTTGGAGCCCCCAAAAATAAAGTCTGTCACTGTTTCCACTGTTTCCCTATCTATTTGCCATGAAGTGATGGGACCAGATGCCATGATCTTAGATTTCTGAATGCTGAGCTTTAAGCCAAATTTTTCACTCTCCTCTTTCACTTTCATCAAGAGGCTCTTTAATTCTTCTTCACTTTCTGCCATAAGGGTAGAGTCATCTGCATATGTGAGGTCATTGATATTTCACCCAGCAATCTTGATTCCAGCTTGTGCTTCTTCCAGCCCAGTGTTTCTCATGATGTACTCTGCTGCTGCTGCTAAGTCGCTTCAGTCGTGTCCGACTCTGTGCAACCCCATAGACGGCAGCCCTCCAGGCTCAGCCATCCCTGGGATTCTCCAGGCAAGAACACCAGAATGGGTTGCCATTTCCTTCTCCAATGCATGAAAGTGAAAGGTGAAAGTGAAGTCGCTCAATCGTGTCTGACTCTTAGCGACCCCATGGACTGCAGCCTACCAGGCTCCTCCATCCATGGGATTTTCCAAGCAAGAGTGCTGGAGTGGGGTGCCATTGCCTTCTCTGCATATAAGTTAAATAAGCAGGGTGACAGTATACAGCCTTGGCATACTCCTTTCCTGATTTGGAATCAGTCTGTTGTTCCATGTCTAGGTCTAACTATTGCTTCCTGAATCTGCACACAGATTCTCAAGAGGCAGGTCAGGTAGTCTGGTATTCCCATCTCTTGAAGAATTTTCCACAGTTTGTTGTGATCCACACAGTCAAAGCCTTTGGCACAGTCAATAAAGCAGAAGTAAAAGGTTTTTCTGGAACTCTCTTGCTTTTTCAGTGATCCAGCAGATGTTGGCAATTTGATCTCTGGTTCCTCTGCCTTTTCTAAATCCAGCTTGAACATCTGGAAGTTCATGGTTCATGTACTGTTGAAGCCTGGCTTGGAGAAGTATAGCTATAAGCTATGTAGAAATCCATTTCCTAAAATAAACTTTAGTCAGTAATTAAGTTCATCTTCTGATAGAATTAATGCATACTTCTTGGGAATATTCTTATCCCCAGAACTGTATCAGGCTTACCAGGTGATTCAGTCAGTGGTAAAGAATCCACCTGCCAATACAGGAGACAAGGGCTTGATTCCTGGGTCGGGAATATTCCCTGGAGAAGGAAATGGCAACCCACTCTAGTGTTCTTGCCTGGGAAATCCCATGGACAGAGCAGCCTGGCGGGCTACAGTCCATGGGGTCACAAAGAGTCGGACACAACATAGTGACTAAATAACATATCAGATCTAGTAGAGATAAACAGAAGTACCACAGAACCACACTCATTTCCTGCCTTGAGGAATCTGCTATCTAGTTGAGCATGTGAAACTAACAAAATAATATGAAATTGTGAAAAGAAATGCTAAAATAATGTGGTATGTAGGAGCTCCAAGTCATGGCCCATTCAAAGACAGGCCGGGGGATAATTTAGAGGGTGCTGAGGAAACCTCAAAAATTGGAGAACATGGATCAACTGACAGGAAGTAGTGGGGCATTTCAGGTGAAGATACAGAAGACAGCAACACAGTCTGAGGAATGAATCCAGACCCATAGCTCTGTGGGTGCATGGGTGGGTGGGTGAGGGGTGGGTGGAAACACGACTGGATAAGGGGGAACCTGAATACAGATCCCAAAGGCTGAAAGAACAGTTAAGCCTGGAAGCCACAACTGTTTTGTCTCATTTTAAATAGAAAGATGCTTTACTAAAAGGGGCTTTAAGGGACATCTCTCTTGGTCCAGTGGTTAAGACTTCACCTCTCAATCCAAGGGGTGTGGATTCAATCCCTGGTTGGGAAACTAAGACTCCCATATCCCTCCAGGCCCAAAAGCCAGAACATAAACAACAGAAACAATATTGAATTCAACAATGACTGAAAAAATATTTTATATAAATAAAAAGAACTTTAAGAAAAGAGTGGAACCGCTGTGATGTCAGATGGAACGGGATGGGCTGTGAGCTCAGCTAAGAAGCTCCAGAAAAGCCCTTGATGTGAGTGGCCGAGATCCCTGACAAGCGCTGTGTCCATGTACCAGGTCACCTCATTGTGCCTCAGTTTCTTCATCCATAACATGGAGACAATAGTACCACCACTTGCTGGAGGATGAAGAGTTAAGACACACAACACGTGGAAATGGGGGCTGGCAAACTGCACTCACTAAGTGTCGGCTGTATTATTAGCAAACTATGAGAATGAGCAGAGAAGGCAATGGCACCCCACTCCAGTACTCTTGCCTGGAACATCCCATGGACAGAGGAGCCTGTTAGGCTGCAACCCATGGGGTCGCGAAGAGTCGGACACAACTGAGCGACTTCACTTTGACTTCTCACTTTCATGCATTGGAGAAGGAAATGGCAACCCACTCCAGTGTTCTTGCCTAGAGAATCCCAGGGACGGGGGAGCCTGGTGGGCTGCCGCCTATGGGGTCGCACAGAGTCGGACACGACTAAAGTGACTTAGCATAGCATGAGAACGAGGCTCCGTGTTGGAAATGGATTGAAAGAAGTGGCTCAGAAGATACAGCAAAGGAAGAAATGGTTGCACTTTACTAACAATGAAGAAGGTTAAATACATTTTGAAAAGTCTTCTAAGTGATAAAGCTATTTCTTTCAAAAAGTTTAAAGAGCAATCAATTAACTTTCTTCACCATTAGATAACACATGTTTTCATCTCCAAGTCTTTGGTAGCAGAACTCTTACCTCCCCAGGATTCCAGCCTCCAGCCTTGACCAAGGTGTCTGGGAGGGGAGCTGTATGCTAACGGGACAGGCCCCTGGGGGTGGGGGGTCTGAGGGAAGGAAGTGCCTGGTGTGGGACCTGCACAGGCTGGCACGATGGTGGCAACGGCCCCTGTAACTGAACAGCATCAAGTCTGCAGGTACATTTTTAACCAAAGGAAAGCATGTGTGTGCTCAGTCACCCAGTCGTGTCCGACTCTTTACAACCCCATGGACTACAGCCCCGCAGGCTCCTCTGCCCATGGGATTCTCCACGCAAGAATACTGGAGCTGCCATTTCCTCCTCCAAAGGCAAGGACATATTTTGTTAAATAAATTATTCTTACTCGCTGACGGATCTGATAGAGATTTCTTGACAATATTTCTCGGATTTCATCCATTTCACCAGGTGTGAGCTTCCTCACTTTTTCTTCACGGCAGTCACTGTGAACGTTTAGGATAAAACATTTTACTATTCAACAAGTATTAAATTCATCTATGTTCTTCCTTAGAGATGTAATACCACCATTTAAGAAAAGAAACTTAATGAATAAAACTTAGGAATTACTTAGTAATTTAAACTAATTCAAAAAATCTAAAACATTTATTTCAGTGTCAAAATCATTCACGTAAGTTTAATCACGCACCAGTTTTTTCAGTCTGTTCATGCAACTATTTAAAGAGGAAAGACTAGAGTAGCTTGCAATACTATCACCTTATTATTTCTAATGCTCCATAAATAAAGTACCATAGGATTGTTATATTCCCACAAAACTTAATTAGCTGAATTTTACTATTATGGCTCTATTTTTTTAAATACCTCATTAGAAATATTTACAAAGACACCATTTATACTATGTATGTTCATACAGTTGGTCCTCTTTGTTCAGGGAGTCCATATTTGCAAATTCACTGACTTGCTACAATTTATTTATAAACACATTATCAGTACTCAGGGTACTGTCCCAGTCATTCTCAGACACTTGCAAAGTGAATAAAAATTTGAATCGTTGGACACGCAGGTTTTCAAATGAGGCCAAATATGGCAACCCTTTGCCTCTTAGTCTCCATGCTCATGCTGTTAAAAAAAAATGTCCAAAAAATGTCCTTTCCACCACCTAGTGGAATGTTCTTCACATTTTTGTGCTTTTTGTTGGTGATCCTGTTGTTTTAAATGGTTCCCAAGTACAGTTCTGAAATGCTGTCTAGGATTCCTAAGTTCCTAAGTTTTAATTCTACTTTGTTAAAGGATATTTTAGCAGGATATGGAATTCTAGGTTCAGTTACATTTTTTGAGAATTTTGAAGCTACCAAGTGTCCACTGGTTTTATTAAAAAATTAGTGGTCAGGTTTTTTCTCCTTTGAAGAAAATAGGTCTGTTTTTTTCCCTCTGAGTATGTTTTTCTCTTTGTATTTCTAGCTTTCAGCAATTTTATGAACCTGTATCTACATTTGGTTCTCTCCTTATCTAATCTGCTTGAGGCTGTCAGAATTCATGTCTTTTATCTGTTTGGGGAGATCCTCAGTAAACATTCCTTAAGACATTGCTTCTACCAATTTCTCTCTCATCTTCTTCTGGAGCTTTTCAGTATATATGAATCTATCCCATATGTTTCTCACTTTCTTTTTCATCTTTTTTTTTTTTGTCATACTGTTTTTCATTCTGGTCTTTCTTTCCATCCTATCTTTCAATTAATCCCTTTTCTCTTCAATGCTGTCTAGTCTGCTTTGATAGCTGTCAAATGAGATCCTAAATTTAGTTACTTTATTTTCGGATCAAATACTTCACTTTGGTCTTTTTTGTTTATATAATCTCCATGACAATGGAGTCAAAAGTGTCAATGCCATTTTCTTTCCTTAAACATGTTTTTATTTCTATTTTAAAGTCCCTGTCTGACAATTCAATGATTTGAATCCCCTTTGTGTCGACTATTATTTTATATTTTGTTGATTGTTTCTCAGTGTTTTTTTCAGTCACATTTCCTGTCTACTCATATGCTTGGTTATTTTGGATTGAGTATATATAAAACAATCATGGGGATACTTTAATACTCTTTACAATCTTATTTTCTTCCAGAGAAGATTTAAACTTACTTCTCTTGAGCAGCCATGAACAGTATGAAAAGGCAAAATGATAGGATACTGAAAGAGAAACTCCCCAGGTCAGTAGGGGCCCAAAGTGCTACTGGAGATCAGTGGAGAAATAACTCCAGAAAGAATGAAGGGATGGAGCCAAAGCAAAAAGAATACCCAGCTGTGGATGTGTCTGGTGATAGAAACAAAGTCCGATGCTGTAAAGAGCAATATTGCATAGGAACCTGGAATGTCAGGTCCATGAATTGAGGCAAATTGGAAGTGGTCAAACAAGAGATGGCAAGAATGAATGTCGACATTCTAGGAATCAGTGAACTAAAATGGACTGGAATGGGTGAATTTAACTCAGAGGACCATTATATCTACTACTGCAGGCAGGAATTCCTCAGAAGAAATGGAGTGGCCATCATGGTCAACAAGGGAGTCTGAAATGCAGTACTTGGATGCAATCTCAAAAACGACAGAATGATCTCTGTTCGTTTCCAAGGCAAACCATTCAATGTCACAGTAATCCAAGTCTATGCCCCCAACCAGTAATGCTGAAGAAGCTGAAGTTGAACGGTTCTATGAAGACCTACAAGACCTTTTAGAACTAACACCCAAAAAAGATGTCCTTTTCATTATAGGGGACTGGAATGCGAAAGTAGGAAGTCAAGAAACACCTGGAGTAACAGGCAAATTTGGCTTTGGAATACGGAATGAAGCAGGGCAAAGACTAATAGAGTTTTGCCAAGAAAATGCACTGGTCATAGCAAATACCCTCGTCCAACAACACAAGAGAAGACTCTATACATGGACATCACCAGATGGTCAACACCGAAATCAGATCGATTATATTCTTTGCAGCCAAAGATGGAGAAGCTCTATACAATCAGCAAAAACAAGACCAGGAGCTGACTGTGGCTCAGACCATGAACTCCTTATTGCCAAATTCAGACTGAAATTGAAGAAAGTAGGGAAAACCACTAGACCATTCAGGTATGACCTAAATCAAATCCCTTATGATTATACAGTGGAAGTGAGAAATAGATTTAAGGGCCTAGATCTGATAGAGTGCTTGATGAACTATGGAATGAGGTTCGTGACACTGTACAGGAGACAGGGATCAAGACCATCCCCATGGAAAAGAAATGCAAAAAAGCAAAATGGCTGTCTGGGGAGGCCTTACAAATAGCTGTGAAAAGAAGACAAGTGAAAAGCAAAGGAGAAAAGGAAAGATACAAACATCTGAATGCAGAGTTCCAAAGAGTAGCAAGAAGAGACAAGAAAGCCTTCTTCAGCGATCAAAGGAAAGAAATAGAGGAAAACAACAGAATGGGAAAGACTAGGGATCTCTTCAAGAAAATTAGAGATACCAAAGGAACATTAGAGATACCAAAATTAGAGATACCAAAAGAACCAAAGAACCAAAGACCTAGTCAAGGCTATGGTCTTTCCTGTGGTCATGTATGGATGTGAGAGCTGGACTGTGAAGAAGGCTAAGCGCCGAAGAATTGATGCTTTTGAACTGTGGTGTTGGAGAAGACTCTTGAGAGTCCCTTGGACTGCGAGAAGATCCAACCAGTCCATTCTGAAGGAGATCAATCCTGGAATTTCTTTAGAAGGAATGATGCTAAAGCTGAAACTCCAGTATTTTGGCCACCTCATGCGAAGAGTTGACTCATTGGAGAAGACTCTGATGCTGGGAGGGATTGAGGGTAGGAGGAGAAGGGGACGACAGAGGATGAGATGGCTGGATGGCATCACTGACTCGATGGGTATGGGTCTGGGTGACCTCCGGGAGCTGGTGATGGACAGGGAGGCCTGGCGTGCTGCGGTTCATGGGGTCGCAAAGAGTCGGACACGACTGAGCGACTGATCTGATCTGATCTGATCTGAAAGGAACATTTCATGCAAAGATGGGCTGGATAAAGGACAGAAATGGTATGGACCTAACAGAAGCACAAGATATTAAGAAGAGGTGGCAAGAACACACAGAAGAACTGTACAAAAAAGATCTTCACGACTCAGATAATCATGATGGTGTGATCACTGACCTAGAGCCAGACATCCTGGAATGTGAAGTCAAGTGGGCCTTAGAAAGCATCACTATGAACAAAGCTAGTGGAGGTGATGGAATTTCAGTTGAGCTATTTCAAATCCTGAAAGATGATGCTGTGAAAGTGCTGTACTCAATATGCCAGCAAATTTGGAAAACTCAGCAGTGGCCCCAAGATTGGAAAAGGTCAGTTTTCATCCCCATCCCAAAGAAAGGCAATGCCAAAGAATGCTCAAACTACCACACAATTGCACTCATCTCACACGCTAGTAAAGTAATGCTCAAAATTCTCCAAGCCAGGCTTCAGCAATATGTGAACCATGAACTTCCTGATGTGCAAGCTGGTTTTAGAAAAGGCAGAGGAACCAGAGATCAAATTGCCAACATCCGCTGGATCATGGAAAAAGCAAGAGAGTTCCAGAAAAACATCTATTTCTGCTTTATTTACTATGCCAAAGCCTTTGACTGTGTGGATCACAATAAACTGTGGAAAATTCTGAAAGAGATGGGAATACCAGACCACCTGATCTGCCTCTTGAGAAATCTGTATGCAGGTCAGGAAGCAACAGTTAGAACTGGACATGGAACAACAGACTGGTTCCAAATAGGAAAAGGAGTACGTCAAGCCTGTATATTGTCACCCTGTTTATTTAACTTATATGCAGAGTACATCATGAGAAACGCTGGACTGGAAGAAACACAAGTTGGAATCAAGATTGCTGAGAGAAATATCAATAACCTCAGATATGCAGATGACACCACCCTTATGGCAGAAAGTGAAGAGGAACTCAAAAGCCTCTTGATGAAGGTTAAAGAGGAGAGTGAAAAGGTTGGCTTAAAGGTCAACATTCAGAAAACGAAGATCATGACATCTGGTCCCATCACTTCATGGGAAATAGATGGGGAAACATTGGAAACAGTGTCAGACTTTATTTTGGGGGCTCCAAAATCACTGCAGATGGTGACTGCAGCCATGAAATTAAAAGACGCTTACTCCTTGGAAGGAAAGTTATGACCAACCTAGATAGCATATTCAAAAGCAGACATCACTTTGCCAACAAAGGTTCGCCTAGTCAAGGCTATGGTCTTTCCTGTGGTCATGTATGGATGTGAGATTTGGACTGTGAAGAAGGCTGAGTGCCAAAGAATTGATGCTTTTGAACTGTGGTGTTGGAGAAGACTCTTGAGAGTCCCTTGGACTGCAAGGAGATCCAACCAGTCCATTCTGAAGGAGATCAACCCTGGGATTTCTTTGGAAGGAATGATGCTAAAGCTGAAACTCCAGTATTTTGGCCACCTCATGCGAAGAGTTGACTCATTGGAGAAGACTCTGATGCTGGGAGGGATTGAGGGCAAGAGGAGAAGGGGACGACAGAGGATGAGATGGCTGGATGGCATCACTGACTCGATGGATGTGAGTCTGAATGACCTCCGGGAGTTGGTGATGGACAGGGAGGCCTGGCGTGCTGCGATTCATGGGGTCGCAAAGAGTCGGACACGACTGAGTGACTGATCTGATCTGATCTGATCTCTTGAGCAGCTGAGATAGAGGCAATCTCAGTCTCTGATGATTTAAACAATCAAGAATTGAGATAAGGCTGGGCTTCTTTCCCTTGAGGGTTAAGGTGTAGGATTTTGAAGTAAAAACCTATAGCTGAGTACATACAAATGGTCCTCCTTCTTGGTAGGTTCTGAATTCTAATTTTATTCTCTAAGACCAATTAGTCTGTCAAAACCCCTGTTTTAGCCTTTTATACTCTTAAGACACGTTCTCCAAATTCCAGACAGAAAATAGCAATAAATGCCAGTTCTATCCTCTTGAACGTCCCTCTTTTTTGACTTCTAGCCAAGAAATTCCTCACTGTATGGATACTGTCCCGCTTTCCGGCAGATATTTAAAATATATTTTGTCCTTTTCCTCTAGTTTTCTCAGTAGTTTGGTCTGGACTCAGTTCATTATTGCCAGAAATATGATGCCTTACTGCCTGTCTTTTTCGCTTCTATCCTCTTCCAAAGAAAACACTTCAGAAGAGGTGGATAGTGAGCATGGCAATCATTTACCCATGTAAATGATATGTAACTATCCATCAATTTTTGTTACCCACTTCCCTAACCCTAAACCTTTGCCTTTACTCCACTTTCGACTGGCTTCAAGATGAACTGTGAACAGAGGTAAAGCTGAGATTTCCTTCTTCTGTGACCACGAAGTCAATGACTCCCTTTTGAGAAGCTGGGTAGTTGAATTATTTTGTGCTGCACCCACAAAAGGAACAGTGCCTAAGAAAGATCGTAAATGGTAAACCTGGAGTAAACTTCAAGGAGCAAGTATAGCCCCATTTTCTACTTGAAGAAACTCAATCTCAGGGAAACAGATGGACCCGTTTAAGGTCACACAGTGAGTTATTTGCAGAGCTGGGACTATAAATCAGTCATTCTGCTCAATCACCACTATTTCCAGTGCAATATAATGCCTTTATTTCTGAGTCATCCTGACCACTACTACTTTTATTCTGGATTGTGTAAACTACAATAACTTTTATAGGGGACTATCATCCTAGTGAAAATCACAGTTTATATGGTTGGGTGTGATTTGGAGTTTCTTTCGTTTCAACCCTTCCATAGCTAGCATTTTGATTTGGGTAACACTTCAGCTTCCCTGGTGGCTCAGAGGGTAAAGCGTCTGCCTGCAATGTAGGAGACCTGGGTTCAATCCCTGGGTCAGGAAGATTCCCTGGAGAAGGAAATGGCAATCCACTTCAGTACTCTTGCCTGGAAAATCCCATGGACAGAGAAGCCTGGTAGACTACAGTCCATGGGATCACAAAGAGTCGGACACGACTTCACTTTTCACTTTGCTGAAACGAGCTTCAAGCTCATCAATGAAAGAAGAAATCATCATAACCTGAAATTTGTCATGTAGAGGAGGAATGATGCTTATAAAATTAGCAAATGAGTGATAAACTCATTTGCTAATTTGCTGACAGTATTTATTATTCTGCTATGGATTTGCTATAAGTGTTTAAGTCACTTTACATCCTGGGTATTCATCTCCTTGTTTTTAAAATTAGGGAGACAGACTAGGTCAATGCATCTCAATACTGGATTCCTTATTATAAACTTCTGTAAGTTTATATATATTTTTATTAGAATATAATTGCTTTACAATGTTGTGTGAGTTTCTGCTGTACAAAATCGTGAATCAGCTACATGTGTACACACATCCCCTCCCTCTTGGACCTCCCTCTCACCCGCCTCATATCCCACCCCCTAGGTCATCACAGAGCACCCAGCTGAGCTCCCTGTGCCGTATAGCAGCTGCCCGCCAGCTATTTCGTACATGGTCGTGTGTACAGTCAGAGCTACTCTCTCAATTCATCCCACCCGCTCCTGCCCCCTCTGTAGTCACAAGCCCATTCTCTACACTGGCATCTCTATTCCTGCCCTGCAAATAGATTCATCAGTACCATTTTTCTAGATTCCATATATACTGGCTAATATGCAATATTTGTTTTTCTCTAACTTAACTTCATTCTGTATGACAGGCTCTAGATTCATACACATCACTTATATATAAAAAACCTATCCCTGAGCCTCAACAGCAGAGAGCCTGATTTTATTGGTCTGGGTAGGGCCCAGGCATGTGTGTTATTTAAATGCTCCTACAGTATTTCCAATGTACAGCCTGTGTTGAGCACCTCTGCACGAGATCGCCACTAAATGTTCTTTCCAAGCCTTAAATTATGACTGTGAATAATCCATGAGGAAATAGCTATGTAATTACATGCATCTTTATGATTGCAAATCATAACACACCTTAAACTATTCCATTTCAAAATGCTTGCTAAAGAGGCTTTACTTTCAAAACACACTGAACTGTTCAAAGCAAATACAATAAATATATAATCATCCTAAACATGACCAGGTACTTTCTGACTGGTCCATTCTACAGTAACACAACATGACGTGCCATGACATAATATAAAATAAAGGACACACTTCCAGGTTTTCACATTTTAACCAGTAGCTCTTTCTGCTGTGAAGTCTTAAGGACTCATGTCAGTACATAAGTCAAATTTCTTATTATTACTGGTTTCACAAAACTATAAACACCTACTCAGCGAGAAGTTGCTCAGATGCTCAGTCGAGTCCGACTCTCTGCAACCTCATGGACTGTAGCCCACTGGGCTTCTATGTCCTTGGGATTTTCCAGGCAAGAATACTGGAGTGGGTTGCCATTTCCTCCTCCAGGGGATCGTCCTGACTCAGGGATTGAACCTGTTTCTCTTGCACTGGCAGGTAGGTTCTTTTACCATGGAGGTCCTTGGGAAGCCACATTAACTTCTATTTTCAAAATAGGACTTACTTTAAAGATGCAAAAGAAGGAACAGTGCTTATCATCCCAGTTTCTGCCATCTCTATGGCATGTTTTATTTCAAGCTTTTTGTATAAAGACACAATGCTTGACTTGGGTTGGTTCTCCCGAATCAAAAGCTTCCTCAGGTACTTGTCATCAAACTTCTTAAACCTGGAAATAAGCAAAATCAAAACTTCAATTAATTAACATGACACTGATTAAGGAAAAAAAATTCTGTTTTTACCAATAAAATAATTTCCACTACTCCCAGGGAAAAAAAAATAGTAGCAGTGTTTAGTTAGTCTGATCATTGTATTTATTTTTGTAGGTGCATACCTGAATATATATAGAGAGAGCACATATTAGTATATTTTTGTTTTAGCCACAATATACTTATATCTAATGGGGCTTCCCAAGTGGCCTTAGTGGTAAAGAACCTGCCAGCCAATGCAGGAGACACAGGAGACATCAGCTTGATCCCTGGGTCAGGGAAGATCCCCTGGAAAAGGGGATGCCCTTCCCCCATATTTTTGCCTGGAGAATTCCATGGACAGAGGAACCTGACGGGCTACAGTCCATGGGTTCACAAAGAGCCGGACATGACTGAGTGACTAACACTCACTTTTCATGCCCAAGACTCCCAAATGTGTGTCTCCAGCTCCAACTTCTCTCCCAAACCCCAGAAATGAGTATCCAGACTCCTGATCAACCTCTGCACTTGGACATCTCAAATTTGGCATGATCTAATGGATCTTCTCCCAAGTCATCCCCATTTCGGTTAGCGACAACTCCACTTGGTCAAAAACCCTGATGTCATCTCTGATTCCTTGCCTTCTCTCACATTCCACATTATAGCCTGTGTTCCCCCCAAAATCCATATGTTACAGTCCTGGTCCCCAGGACCTCAGAATGTGACCGTATTTGGAGATAGCTGATTAAGTTAAAGTGAGGTCATTAGTGGACCTGAATCCAATATGACTGTTGTATGTATTGTAAGAGGAAATTCAGACACAGACATGTAAAGAGAGAAGACGATGTGAAGAAGCAGGAAAAGGAAGGACACCCACAAGCCAAGAAAGGATGCCTGGAGGAGACCCTTCCCTCTCAGTTCCAAAGGAACCGGTTTCACTGACATCTTATTCTTGGACATCCAGCCCCTAGAACTATGAGAAAATAAACTCCTATTTAAGGCACGAACTTGTGGTACTTTGTGACAGCAGCTCTGGCAAATGAATACTCTACATCCACTCTATCAACAACTGCTTTTGGTTCCACAATTACAATACACACAAAATCTAATCATTCTCCTGCCATCGCCCTGGGCCCAGCATTGCATGCTAAGTCGCATTAGTCATGTCCAACTCTGTGCAACCCCATGGACGGTAGCCCTCCAGGCTCTTCTGTCCATGGGATTCTCCAGGCAAGAATACTGGAGTGGGCTGCCATGCCCTCCTCTAGGGGATCTTCCCAGCCCAGGGATGGAACCCATGTCTTCTCTGTCTCCTGCACTGGCAGGTGGGTTCTTTACCACTAGCACCACCTGAGCATTACCATTCTCAATGGGTTATTGCAACAGGCACCAAACTGGTTTTTCTGCTTCTGCCACTGTGTTTCTATAGCCTATCCTTGATGCAAACCAGCTGCTGCTACTGTTGCTTCAGTCGTGTCTGACTCTTTGCAACC
This sequence comes from Tragelaphus eurycerus, assembly GCA_935064755.1. Taxonomy (NCBI): domain Eukaryota; kingdom Metazoa; phylum Chordata; class Mammalia; order Artiodactyla; family Bovidae; genus Tragelaphus; species Tragelaphus eurycerus. Next base: position 30,138,133 of record CAKXYN010000016.1, read on the forward strand.
CCATGGACTGTAGCCCACTAAGCTCTTCTGTCCATGGGGATGTTCCAGACAAGAATACTGGAGTGGGTTGTCATGCCCTTCCCCAGGGGATCTTCCCAACCTAGAGAGAGAACCAGTGTCTCTTACATCTCCTGCACTGGCAAACAGGTTCTTTACCACTAATGCCACAGGGATCCCATTAAAGTGTAAACCAAGGACTTCCCTGGTGGCCCAGCGGTTGAGAATCCGCCTGCCAATGCCAGGGATATGGGTTGGATCCCTGGCCAGAAAAGATCCCACATGCTAAGCCTATGCACTGCAAGTAGTGCTTGGGCACTACTGAGCCCAAGCACTGCAACTCTGAACACTAAAACCCATGCACCTAGATCTTGTGCTCTGCAACAAGACAGGCCACCATGGTGAGAAGCTCACACACCAACGAGAGCAGCACCCACTCATTGCAAGTAGAGAAAGCCCACACAGCAATGAAGACCCAGCACAGCCAAAAATAATAAATAAATAAAATTCTCAATAAAAAATAAGTCAGTCAAACCACGCAACTCCTCTGCCTCTCACTGAGCACAAGTACAATGGCCTGGAGGCCCTATACCACTTGGAGCTGCCTGCTCAAGGCTGTGATGCTCTAACTCAGGTCCAGCCTCTCTGGGACAGGCTGCCCCTGTCCCAGAAACATGCCAGCCCTGCTCCCACCTCGGGGTCTCTGTATTTACTACTCCTTCATTCAGGAACAGTCTTCCCCAAATACCTGCAGGGCTTGTTCTCAGACCTCCTCTAAGTCTTTTCTTGAGGGTCATTTTCTCACAAAAGCCTTTCCTATCTACCCCACTAGAATTGCACTCCAGAACTTGCTCTTCTTCCCAGACACATTTTCCTCCATTGCAGTCAGCATTTTCTAATAGGCTATCCAATGCTTATTTACTGTTTTTCTTCTCTGAGTGTTAGAACGATCCATGGGCAGGCCGTGTTTTGTTTGCCGGTTTTCCCTGTCTTCCCAGTGTCCAGTACACTGCGAGGTGCTTTGCAAGCTTAGAGGTAGACTGGTCCAGTTCCTCCCTGGACCCACACCCTGTAACAGATAAGGTTACTTGGTGATGCCCTTCCACCATGGCTGAGGTGACCTGCTCAGTCCTGCTTCCTGCCACTGGGATCAGTAATGTCACCTACTTTGGTCAATGGGCAGTTAGGAGACATGATGATGAGAGCAGAGGCTATGAATGGGCTTGCTCACTGGAGATCACTTCTTGCGCTCCCACATGGCAGAAGAAGGATGTACATGGAGTGACTCCTTGGTCCCAGGACAAAGGTGAATGTCCCATGGAGCAGAGTTAAGTGACCCCACTTACATCAGAGAAGGCTGGCCAGGATCAGCTGAGGACCCACTGATGCTCTGAAGCTGGAGCAAGACCTGGCCAGATGAGCTGACTCTCTGCTTCCTAACTTAAGTACTTTATTTCCTTTTTCTGCTGCAAAAAGACAATGTGTTTCATTTTATTTTTTCCTATCAAAAATAATACATTTTCTTAAGCAGCATCATAGATTCTGAAGACATTTGTGTAGCATGTTCATGTGATGATAGAAGATGAATGCTTTCTGCATATGTCACCCTGAATTTGGTTCTTTGTGAAATATTGAACAATTTTCTCCCTTTGCTTTTGAGGGTTCTTTTTTTTTATTCTTTATTTTTTAATTGGAGTATAATGGCCTCACAACGCTGTGTTAATTTCTGCTGTACAACAACGTGGATCAGCTACAACAAGTGACTGCTCCTGTAAGCAGTCGAATATTGAGTTGGTTTGTATATAACGATGATGCCAATATTCAAGTGAATCAGGATGCACTAAATATTTTATGAGAAAAAAATTAATGTGTTACAGTGATCACTCTAAGTCCAAGGTGGTTTATAGGCACACCTGTGCTATCAAAGTGAACAATGTTAAGCTACAGTCATGGTACTAGTCCTTTGTTCCAAATACGGGAGAGCTAAGAACAACTGCAGAAAGCTATCTTGAAAGAATATTGCTATTGACTGGTCTCCACGGGGAAGGCAATGGCACCCCACCCCAGAACTTTTGCCTGGAAAATCCCATGGACGGAGGAGCCTGGTAGGCTCCAGTCCATGGGGTCACTAAGAGTCGGACATGACTGAGTGACTTCACTTTCACTTTTCACTTTCATGCATTGGAGAAGGAAATGGCAACCCACTCCAGTGTTCTTGCCTGGAGAATCCCAGGGACAGGGGAGCCTGGTGAGCTTCCGTCTATGGGGTCACACAGAGTCGGACACGACTGAAGCGACTTAGCAGCAGTAGCAGCAACACAAAACACCGGACCTATTTTTATCTAAGTTTATTTTGAATTTCATGTGAAGCTCACTGAACCAGGACACCTGGCAGCAACACAACACCTTTTCAAACTTGTATTAATATTATTGTAGTTGTTGTTTTAGTTTTCCTTTTTTTTTTTTTTGCCCAGTTGTGTCCGACTCTTTGCAAGCTCATGGACTGTAGCCCTCCAGGCTCCTCTGTCTATAGAATTCTCCAGGCAAGAATCCTAGAGTGGATTGCCGTTTTCTATTCCAGGGGATCTTCCCGACCCAGGGATCAAATCCACATCTCCTGCAGTGGCAGGTAGATTGTTTACCACTGTGCCACTGGGAAGCCCAACTAGAGATTCACAAAAAGAATAAACATTACAGACAGTAACATCTAATCTCTGCAGTGTAGGATTTATACCCTTTATTTGCTCTATCTCCATACTTCTCATTTCTCCACGAAGCTACACATAGGTGGCTTTTTTACTATCATCAGACAACTTTTCCAAACATGAGAAACATCCTTACTGCATGACCCTTTCATTTCATTTTCAAAGGGTCAAATGGCTCAAGAACTCTCTGGAAGGACAATTAGAAATCTACAGTACAAGGATTTCAGAGGGAAGAGCAGGACACCCCACACACCTAAAGCAGTCACTTGTTTTTCATGCCATTTTTGTGACATCCACCATTATGTACAGACCAGAAATGAGATCTGAGAACTCATTTCAAGAATGACCTGTGTCAGCATCAAATCCCTTCACACCAACTTCTCTATTCTACCTGCAGTGCACAGTGTGCTTGACAATCCAGAATTGTTTGTATTTACCTGGAAAACTTCATGCATGCAAATATGTAAGGCTTCATACATTTCTTCAGTGAAGTATGTACACTGCAGAGAAAGTGTCACGTATGTTGCAATATTACCTTCCAGACATGAATCAAAGTTGGCTCCACCACGTTTTGTATTTATGGTCCAATTAGCCCAGAGCTTACAGATGTCTGTCCAGAACAGATTCATGTATAGAGATGAGGTGTCTTTGACTAGAAGGCAGGATGAAGCTAGACTTTCTCTAGTCCTTCACCTTCTGGACCAAATCACATGATCCCAGGGCTCACCTCTTCCATCACTACCACTGCCCCAGCGCCAACCAACCTCATTCCTGCACCATATCTATGTTTCCTTCTGTTTGGATGTCACAGGAGTGAGATAAATCTTTAGTTCAGTCTCCCCTTGGGAAAAGGACAAACTGCTCTGGATTACCATGCTCACTTATCACTTCAGAAAAGGACTGATAGGATGCGAGAGAAAGAAAAGCGGTTGGGTTGAAAGGGATGCTGAAGATGGATAAAGGCATGGGGCTTCCCTGGTAGCTCAGAAAGTATGGAATCCATCTGCAATGCAGGAGACCTGGGTTCAATGCCTAAGTCAGGAAGATCCCTTAGAGAAAGAAATGGCTCACCACTCCAGTGTTCCTGCCTGGAGAATTCCATGGACACTGGAGCCTGGCGGGCTACAGTCAATGAGGTTGTAAAGAGTCAGACACGACTGAGTGAATCACTTTCATGCAAAGAACAAGAGACAGAAAAGCCTGTATCATGGACTTGGCATAGACATCCAGAGACCTAGATCAGGATGACGTAGGGAGTTACAGCAGGGTTCTCTGCTCTGCCTCCTGCCTCCAAAAAAGTGAATACCACCAAGACAATTGGCCTTTTGTTTCATGTTTTTACAGCAGAGATTTTAATTCACTTTATTTTATTACTAAGAGCTCCCATCTCACTAATCAAGTACTCTGTTCATACAAACAAAATATTTTTCCTTTAGTTATGAAGGAAGGCTATGCCCAAGGGCCTCTGTATATTAGCAAACAACATGGTCAGGCTTGTGAAGGTTATACCAGCATTTGTAGTCTCTATAACTCATTACTTAATGATATCACACACACACACACATGTTTGTTGTGTGACTGTTTAGTTGCCTTTACAATATTGCAAAATTTTAAAGGCCCAAGTCTATGGCTTCTACTGCCCTTATAGTCCACCATCATGTCAGAATATGTGAGCAAACAGTAATGACTCAAAAATGTACTTATGTTAAATTATGTAAATTGGTAGGTTGGTGAACTTCACGTAAATTTGCAAGGGGGGGGGGGCGGGGATCTGCTTGCAAGTTAGGAAAGAAAAGACAAGAGGTTGAACAGGGATCCACCAAATACATCTTGGGACCTGTCTGTCTCTCTTCAAGGACCAGCGGAAACACCCTCCTTCAAAAGTCTTTCCCAGACAGTGATGTGCCAGCAAATTTAACACATGTATGATTTGTAGCATTTGTCAGTTCCCTGGTTCACTCCGCCCATAGCTGAGTCAAGTCACCAATGTGGATGACATTGACTTAGATACACACAGTCAGCTCCCACCAGCCCATGGGAGCAGCTCCTGTACCACATGGGTCCTAACCCTGCTATTAGAATTAATCCTTATTTCTTGATCCCTAAGTCTGTTTTTCAAAGCATGCACCTAATTCTGCCTGGTAGTGTACCACTTGCATTTCAGCAATAAAATCCTTGAGAAAGGTTCTGAATCTTTAATATCATACATGTATACACACTGTGTGGATCACAATAAACTGTGGAAAATTCTAAAAGAGATAGGAATACCAGACCACCTGACCTGCCTCTTGAGAAATCTGTATGCAGGTTAGGAAGCAAGAGTTAGAACTGGACATGGAACAACAGACTGGTTCCAAATAGGAAAAGGAGTACATCAAGGCTGTATACTGTCACCCTGCTTATTTAACTTATATGCAGAGTAGATCATGAGAAACACTGGACTGGAAGAAGCACAAGATGGAATCAAGATTGCTGGGAGAAATATCAATAACCTCAGATATGCAGATGACACCACCCTGATGGCAGAAAGTGAAGAGGAACTAAAAAGCCTCTTGATGAAAGTGAAAGAGGAGAGTGAAAAAGTTGGCTTAAAGCTCAACATTCAGAAAAGGAAGATCATGGCATCTGGTCCCATCACTTCATGGGAAATAGATGGAGAAACAGTGGAAACCGTGTCAGACTTTATTTTGGGGGCTCCAAAATCACTGCAGATGGTGATTGCAGCCATGAAATTAAAAGACACTTACTCCTTGGAAGGAAAGTTATGACCAACCTAGAGAGCATATTGAAAAGCAGAGACATTACTTTGCCAACAAAGGTCTGTCTAGTCAAGGCTACGGATTCTCCAGTAGTCATGTATGGATGTGAGAGTTGGACTGTGAAGAAAGCTGAGTGCCGAAGAATTGATACTTTTGAACTGTGGTGTTGGAGAAGACTCTTGAGAGTCCCTTGGACTACAAGGAGATCCAACCAGTCCATTCTAAAGGAGATCAGTCCTGGGTGTTCTTTGGAAGGAGTGATGCTAAAGCTGAAACTCCAGTACTTTGGCCACCTCATGCGAAGAGTTGACTCATTGGAAAAGACTCTGATGCTGGGAGGGATTGGGGGCAAGAGGAGCAGGGGACGACAGAGGATAAGATGGCTGGATGGCATCACAGACCCGATGGACGTGAGTTTAAGTGAACTCCAGGAGTTGGTGATGGTGCAGTGATTCATGGGGTCGCAAAGAGTCGGACATGACTGAGCGACTGAATGGAACTGAACTGATACACACATATACGTGTGTGTGTGTGTGTGTGTGTGTATATATATATATATATATATATATATATGTACATACAAATTATATATTAGCTTAGACAGTTAAGAGTGTGCCTGCAATGCAGGAGATCTGGGTTTGATACCTAGGTTGGGAAGATCCCCTGGAGAAGGAAAGGGCAACCCACTCCAGTATTCTTGCCTGGAAAATCCATGGACAGAGCAGCCTGACAGGCTACAGTCGTGGAGTCGCAAGAGTCGGACACAACTTGGCAACTAAACCACCACATAAATTATATATACATAGAGAGAGATACACATTTATGTGTGTGCGTGCATGCTTGGTCGTGTCCAACTCTTTGAGACCCCATGGACTATAGCCCACCAGGCTTCTTTGTCCATGGAATTCTTTAGGCAAGAATACTGGAGTGGGTTGCCATTTCTTCCTCCAGGGGATCTTCTCAACCCAGGGATCAAACCCACTGGCACGCAGATTCTTTACTACCGCGCCACCTGGGAAGCCCACACATCTATGTAAATGCACATAAATTTTTAGAGAAGTGTAACTTTAAAAATATTTGCTATTTTTGCAAGTCTATGTATCTCCTCAGGTGCTCTGGAGCTCTGCATTTGACAAAGGCCCTCAACATGTGTGGGAGAACAGACAGTAATGGAACCCCCAGTTTTATACCAAACAGACTGCATTCCTCGGCCTCCCCACAGTGAGAAATGCCCATATAATTAGTCCTGGTCATGCGAGGCCAGGCCATGTGATTTAGCTGGAAGAACTGAGTGAGCCCTCTGATACTTTGATTAGGAGGAAGCTAGTATATATTCTTTGTCTCTTTGTTGACTTTCTTCCTGGAATGTGCACATAAAAGTTAGCGCCGCAGCAGCCATTTTTGGTCTGAAAGGCAACCTTGGAAATGGAGGTTCTTGGTGGAGGAAGGGTCCAGGGACCACGAGGAGTCTGTGGAGCATAATTCACCTGTTAACCGTACACTGCCTACCTGATCCTTACATAAGAGAGAAATACGCTGCTACCTTGTTAAAGCTACTATTGTTCTAAGCCTCTATGAGAGCCAAACTTTATCTTAAAGGACAGATATGGCACAAAAGGAAAGATCTGAAAGTCTGAAAAATAACACAAGTCAGTGTGTCCTGCTCCCAGATTGATCCAGAGCCACTTAAAGCCTTCTTACTTGTCTCTCCAAAAGTTGTGACCCCAATGACCACAAACATCTTCAATCCCGGTCTTCACGTGATCAAAAAACTAAAACAGAAAAAGCCAGCTGGTTGATTAATTTTTACCCGAAATCAGTCATTTCTGTTTCTATTTACAGAAATTATTAATTCCTACTTATAGAAATGATAGTGATTATTTCTGTATATAGAAATTATAACTATAGAAATTTACAGAATTCTAATAGAAGTACTACTACTATTTCTATCATGCCTAAACTTCAAAGATGCTGATACTTTTTGGTTTTGGTTTGCTTGAGTTTTAACTGAAAACAAATAAGACAACAATTCATCTTCAAACAAATTCATGAGATGTTTGTCATATGGATAATTAGAATTCATATTTTTTAACACAATAGTTTGTACTTTGGGAAACTATGAAATATGGTCACAATTTTCCAGTAGAAACATTTCAGGCTAAAAGGGGATTCCTTGGCCCTCTATTCCTGCAAGTGTGTAGCCTCCATGGAGGGCTATGTTCATTCTACCCTCAATTCAGCTCCCCCCACACCCCATCACCCTCTGCCAGTTACCTCTTCTTCAGGAAATGAGACCATTGTATCAAGCTGTCTGACTTAATCCCATAATTCTCCCTGTGACCATTTAAATTGATCTGCTACATTAACACCTACCCGACAATGGATTTCCTCACTGACAGCTTGCTGCTTCTTATTGGACCTCTTAACATCAAGGAACTCCACCAGTGGTCGGATAGTTATTCCCTGCACAAAAGAAGAGGGGAAGGAAAACCGCATAAAATTCAAGAATAACTTGTAACCTCCTAATACTTGATAACCAACAAAAGATACCCCGCCCCCAAGACTTAATGGAGCATAAGTAACATTTTGTTCATTTCCTCTTCCTCTTTAAAAACTGGCATATTTTCAGAGGGCCATGTCCCCAAAGCTGCTACTACAAAAAAAATGTGGACAGGATGCAAGAAATTGAAAATGTGATGCTCTAGAATTTTAAGAAAAGGAAAAACCTAAGAAATAATAAAGGCTCATCCAGTTTAGAGGAATCATCTACTTGTCTTATTCACAGAAACCATTTCAATGATTCATTCATTAATCTGTTAAACAATCTGAATTCAGCTTTTACGGTATCCATGTCAGAGGCTTGGGAATCAGGGACTCAGAGATGGACAGTTAAGAACCTCAGCTTGAGGACGTCATAGTCTTGTGAGGAGAAGGATACACACAAAACAGTTAACAAAGTAGAAGCAGGAAGAGAGGCATACATAGGGAGCAGGTCAAGGGGGGCTCTGTGGAAAGGTAACCCTGGAGCTGAACCTTACAAGAGGTTGTGCTGCTGTGCTGACTTGTGTCCGAATCTGTGACCCCATGGACCATAGCCCGCCAGGCTCCTCTGCCCATGGGGATTCTCCAGGCAAGAATACTGGAGTGGGTTGCCTTTTCCTCCTCCCAGGTATATTCCTGACCCAGGAATCAGACCTGTGTCTCCTGCATTGGCAGGTAGATTCTTTACCACTGAGCCACCTGGGAAGCCCATTATATACATAATACTATACTATGTATATATAATTATATACTCTGTATATGCATGAAATACATAATCCTACTTATGAAATGCACAAAACCTTTACAAAGAGAACTATAAATGTAATTAAAGGATACTGAAAATATTTGAGTTTTAAAAAGACACAATTCCTAGATAGCACTATATAACACCATCATGATGACAATTTTATCTCAATGTATATGCAATACAATTCCAGTCACATGTTCCAAATGATTTTAAACAGAACTTGAATACTTAGAAGTCAAGAAAATGTTCAAAATTAACCTGGAAGAGTAAATATAACCAGAAAAATTTAGACAAAATAGAATGGTGGTGAACTTACAGCTACCAAAATAGCTAATATGTTTAAAATTATGTGATATGGATACTAAAATAGGCCAGGGTAAGGAAGGGGTGAGAATGTGGGGTCAAGGAGGATTCCCAAGCTACTCGCCTGGTTGGCAGATGGCTGCTATCACTGGGCATGAAGAATTCACAGGGTCACTGGACTTGGGGAAGGGGTTAATATGTTAAGGGATGCTCCCTGACATGAATTTGATTGCTATTTCATCTCTCTGCACATCTTTAAGTCTTTCCTTGGTGGCTCAGACAGTAAGCAATCTACCTTCAATGCTGGAGACCCAGGTTCGATCCCTGGGTCAGGAAGAGCCCCTGGAGAAGGGAATGGTTACCCACTCCAGTATTACTGCCTAGGAAATCCCATGGATGGAGGAGCCTGGTGGGCTACAGACCACAGGGTTGCCCAGAGTGGGACACGACTTTGCGACTGACACTTTCACTTGATAATATAAACTGTGAGACACAGATATCTTAAAGGAGGTCGTTACTTTTGTTCCATCAATCCAGCTTCAAGCATTTTTCAGCTTTAATGTTCTAAAGCATGAATGAGTTTAAGCAAATCTGGAATAAGACACACCTTGCGTTCTACCTGTACTTCCGTCTGCCACTTTGAAATAACATAGGCGGTAATAACCATTTTTCAATCAACACACAATCTGCCACTTTTAACTTATGTGATTGAAAATAGGCATCAGCATGGTTTGCAGTGATGGGTGATTTCATGAGTTTCAGATTCCATGAAGCCTCAAGGTTAATAATAGCTCTAGGGGAAAAAAATCAACAAAGTCCATGCTATTTATAAAATGATATAGTGTGTTCTCACTATACAAAGTGCTGTTTCATATGCTTCTACCTACCAGTATCCATTCAGTTAATAATAAGGCAGTGTCTTATATTTATAACAATAAAGTATTGATGAGATGCAATGGAACATTGACACTGTCTTTTTTCTCACTCCCTAACTTTATTTTTTATTGATTTTATTTTTTATTTTATATTGATTGTTGTTGTTGTTCAGTCACTAAGTCGTGTCCATATCATTTGGATTCCGTGGACTGCAGCACACCAAGCCTAGAGTGCATCCCTGTCCTTCACTATCTCCCAAAGTTTGCTCAAACTCATGTCCATTGAGTCGGTGATACCATCCAACCATCTCATCCTCTGTGGGCCCCTTCTCTTTTGGCCCTCAATCTTTCCCAGCATCAAGGTCTTTTCAAATGAGTGGGTTCTTCACATCAAGTGGCCAAAGTATTAGAACTTCAAGCTTCAGCATCAGCCCTTCCAATGAATATTCAAAGTTGACTTCCTTTAGGATAGGCTGATTTGATCTTACAGTTCAAAGTGAAAGTGAAAGTCACTCAAGTCGTGTCTGACTCGTTGCAACCCCATGGACTGTCGTTGATGGAATTCTCCAGGCCAGAATACTGGAGTGGGTAGCCTTTTCCTTCTCCAGGGGATCTTCCCAACCCAGGTCTGATGGGCTACAGGAGCCTGGCAGGCTACAGTCCATAAGGTCACAAAGAGTCAGACACGACTGAAGTGACTTAGCATGCACTTAGCATACATATTCTAGTATTATATACAGTCTCTCTATTTTTCATTAGTCTTCTGTAGGTGTTTATGTTTTCTTTTGAGTTAATTACCAAATGGGATGAATTTGTGTATGTTCATTTTATGTCTAGCCATGTGGGTTAAAAAATAAAGAAATCCCTTAGTTTTCCAACAAACCACTGAAAGACATATTTACAAAACGTACGTTAAATTTTCATGCTTTCATGCAGCTTTGGTGCAATAAACACAACACCCTGGAGCCAGGCCTGGCAGAGAGGAATGGTTACGCAGTGGCCCCAGGGAACATATCAGCTCAGTGAGGTTTATTTTTCCCCTGGCTTCCCAGATGGCTCTAGTGGTAAAGAAACCACTTGCCAAAGCAGGAGACAAAGGAGACAGGATTTTGATCCCTGGGTGGGGAGATCCCCGGAGGAGGAAATTGCAGAAGCTCACTCCAGTGTTCTTGCCTGGAGAATCCCATGGACAGAGGAGGCTGATGGGCTACAGTCCATGGGGTCATGAAGAGTTGGACATGACTGAAGTGACTTAGTATGCACATACGTGCCATCTCTGCTTTCTGCCCACCCTCAAACCCTCACTCTTCTCCTCCCAGCAAAGTGTAAAGAAAAAGGAAAGGCTGTCTGATTAAATAAGGTGCATTCTTTGGGTTTGTTCTTTGGGAAGAATTTTCTTTTGTTTTCTTTGGAATTAAACTTTATAAAAAAAAAAAGGCGGGGGGGGCGGAGCTGTGGCGGGGGTAAGTGGGTATGGCTTTATATTTCTTTGCTGATTTAGCAGAAAATTTGCAGAACAACTTGAAGAAACTGTTTTCATTCATTAAAAGATATTACTATCATGCTATGATATGAGATCTGGACTGTGAAGAAGGCTGAGCGCCAAGAATTGATGCTTTTGAACTGTGGTGTTGGAGAAGACTCTTGAGAGTCCCTTGGACTGCAAGGAGATCCAACCAGTCCATTCTGAAGGAGATCAACCCTGGGATTTCTTTGGAAGGAATGATGCTAAAGCTGAAACTCCAGTATTTTGGCCACCTCATGCGAAGGGTTGACTCATTGGAGAAGACTCTGGTGCTGCGAGGGATTGAGGGCAAGAGGAGAAGGGGACGACAGAGGATGAGATGGCTGGATAGCATCACTGACTCGATGGATGTGAGTCTGAGTGACCTCTGGGAGTTGGTGATGGACAGGGAGGCCTGGCATGCTGCGATTCATGGGGTCGCAAAGAGTCGGACACAACTGAGCGACTGATCTGATCTGATCTGATCCTATATAAGGCTTTCTCACATTCCAAGTTTGATCAGAGAGATTCATAAATACAGTTGTACATACAGTGTTTATTTTAGAATAATAACTCCTACTTACCCCATTTTAGGATGAGGTAAGTAGGGTGACAATCATAAAAGTGTTCAAGGAGGAGCCTGTGAACTTGCAAATCCAGGTACCTCACAGTTCCAGACAATGACTTAACAGCCGGTTATGAAACCAGTCTACTGCTGCTGCTAAGTCACTTCAGTCGTGTCCTACTTTGCTTGACCCCATAGACGTCAGCCCACCAGGCTCTCCTGCCCCTGGGATTCTCCAGGCAAGAAAACTGGAGTGGGTTGCCATTTCCTTCTCCAATGCATGAAAGCGAAAAAGTGAAAGTGAAGTCGCTCAGTCGTGTCAGACTCTTAGCGACCCCATGGACTGCAGCCCACCAGGCTCCTCCATCCATGGGATTTTCCAGGCAAGAGTACTGGAGTGGGGTGCCATTGCCTTCTCCGAACCAGTCTACTATGGAGGCAAAATGAGGCTCCGTTCTTGCAATTCCTGTCAACCGTGCTCCCTGGTGGACTTCTAGTTAATAACCGAATGAATTTGCAGAATTGTGACAATCTGCTCTATAATTATAAGGACTAACTGAATAATCATTATTGGGCTGTAAAATACATTGAAAGGAGTTGAGTTTTCTTTTTTTTTTTTTTAATATCATTTTACTTAATGTTATGATGAAGACAGAGAAAATCCCCAGGTTGAACACTGGCATCAGATACTGTGTTTACATACAGATTTCTTCCGTACTACTTGGGAAGGAGGTTCCATGATTCAGATCTTACAGCCAAGCAAACAGAGGCTCATGGAGGCTATTAGAACACCAACCCAGAACAGCTCTACTCCAAAACCTGCACTTTCCACTACTGGGCTCCAGCTCTGCTCAATCTGGATGACCATTTGAAAACCAGAGAGACAGGTTATACTGTCTATGTCATTACCAACCTCATTTAAATGAAACTGAGTGTATACATTCAACCAATCAGAATTGTTTACTCATTCAGTGTTCTGGGTCAGATGGTAAAGAGTCTGCTTGCAATTTGGGTTCAATCCCTGGGTCAGGAAGATCCTCTGGAGAAGGGAAAGGCAACCCACTCCAGTATTCTTGCCTGGAGAATCACATGGACAGAGGAGCCTGGCAGCCCATGAAGTCTCAAAGAGTCAGATACGGCTGAGCACAGCACAGCACAGTTGATTTTCAATGTTGTGCTATTTTGGGGTATATAGCAAACTGTATACATTTAAATATATCTATTCTTTTTCAGATTCTTTTCCCATATAGGTTATTACAGAGTACTGAGTTCCTGAGTTGAGTAGTTCCTTATTGATTATCTTATTTTATATACATAGTAGTGTTTACATGTTAATTCTAAACTCCCAATTTATCGCTGCCACAATGAACTTATTTACAGACACACTGCTCTTTTTTAACTTGACACATTAAAAACTTCCTTAGTCAGTGTTAACTATTGATATACATGGTGTTCATTCAAAGTGTATGCACAGTCTTCTAACACGGGGAATCAAAGCCTCACTTATATCTTTTAGTTGAGCTCCAATTCCAGAAAATCCAAAATACCAAGAGTGTAGTAATAATACCTTATATTAACCACCTATGCACACACATTCAAACAGTCAATAGTATAAATTTATTGTAACATTTTTCTTTTTCCTATTGATGTCTGTCTGTTCTGATTGTAGAAGGGCAATTCTCCATCTGTCCGACCTATTCAATAGTATTTACAATCTGAGATTGCATTTTGTGTGTCCTCTCTCGGGTTACATCTTTTTATTCAGCCTTTTTATTTCATTTTACACCCATGGTGTTGAGGCAGGGGGTTGTTATTACACTGTGGATATTTGTGTAGATAATAAGAGCTGATGGATTCATCTCCAAACACCCCAGCTGCTACTTGCTCTAGACTGACACGGTTCTATTTTTGTATTTGAAACTCAGACAAGACACCTTGAGTTCTGAGAGTGTGGACAGGAGTCCAGAACATTGACTCAGCCTAGCCAGGGCTTCCGGTGGGGTGTAAGGACAGAGCAGCAGACTTGGGAAGAAGAGGAGAGTGACACCCTTGGTCTGACTGTCCCCTCAACCACTCTGCCCTAAGCTGCTGTTGCAACATTAAAACACTCAAGGCAAAATGGATTCACTTTCTTTTTCAAATCCTTTTCCTACTTAGGTTGTTATGTAATATTCAGCATTGTTTAGAAAAGAAGAGTTACGTGTATAACTGAAACACTTTGCTGCACACCTGAAACTAGTGTAACACTGTTACTCAACTATCAGATCAGACCAGATCAGTTGCTCAGTTGTGTCCGACTCTTTGCGACCCCATGAACCGCAGCACGCCAGGCCTCCCTGTCCATCACCAACTCCCAGAGGTCACTCAGACTCACATCCATTGAGTCAGTGATGCCATCCAGCCATCTCATCCTCTGTCGGCCCCTTCTCCTCCTGCCCTCAATCCCTCCCAGCATCAGAGTCTTCTCCAGTGAGTCAACTCTTTGCATGAGGTGGCCAAAGTACTGGAGTTTCAGCTTTAGCATCATTCCTTCCAAAGAAATCCCAGGGTTGATCTCCTTCAGAATGGACTGGTTGGATCTCCTTGCAGTCCAAGGGACTCTCAAGAGTCTTCTCCAACACCACAGTTCAAAAGCATCAATTCTTCGGCGCTCAGCCTTCTTCACAGTCCAACTCTCATATCCATACATGACCACAGGAAAAACCATAGCCTTGACTAGACGAACCTTTGTTGGCAAAGTAATGTCTCTGCTTTTGAATATGCTATCTGCTGCTGCTGCTAAGTTGCTTCAGTCGTGTCCGACTCTGTGCGACCCCACAGACGGCAGCCCACCAGGCTCCTCTGTCCCTGGGATTCTCCAGGCAAGAACACTGAAGTGGATTGCCATTTCCTTTTCCAGTGCATGAAAGGGAAAAGAGAAAGTGACATGACTCTTAGAGACCCCATGGACTGCAGCCTACTAGACTCCTCCATCCATGGGATTTCCCAGGCAAGAGTACTGGAGTGGGGTGCCTGTGCCTTCTCCGGAATATGCTATCTAGGTTGGTCATAACTTTCCTTCCAAGGAGTAAGTATCTTTTAATTTCATGGTTGCAGTCACCATCTGCAGTGATTTTGGAGCCCCCAAAAATAAAGTCTGACACTGTTTCCACTGTTTCCCCATCTATTTCCCATGAAGTGATGGGACCAGATATTAGTTTTCTGAATGTTGAGCTTGAAGCCAACTTTTTCACTCTCCTCTTTCACTTTCATCAAGAGGCTTTTTAGTTTCTCTTTACTTTCTGCCATAAGGGGTGGTGTCATCTGCATATCTGAGGTTATTGATATTCCTCCCAGCAATCTTGATTCTAGCTTGCGCTTCTTCCAGCCCAGTGTTTCTCATGATGTATTCTGCATATAAGTTAAATAAGCAGGGTGACAGTATACAGCCTTGACTTACTCCTTTTCCTATTTGGAACCAGTCTGTTGTTCCATGTCCAGTTCTAACTGTTGCTTCCTGATCTGCATATAGGTTTCTCAAGGGGCAGGTCAGGTGGTCTGGTATTCCCATCTCTTTCAGAATTTTCCACAGTTTATTGTGATCCACACAGTCAAAGGCTTTGGCATAGTCAATAAACCAGAAATAGATGTTTTTCTGGAACTCTCTTGCATTTTCGATGATCCAATGGATGTTGGCAATTTGATCTCTGTTTCCTCTGCCTTTTTGAAAACCAGCTTGAACATCTGGAAGTTCACGGTTCACATACTGCTGAAGCCTGGCTTGGAGAATTTTGAGCATTACTTTACTAGCGTGTGAGATGAGTGCAATTGTGCGGTAGTTTGAGCACTCTTTGGCATTGCCTTTCTTTGGGATTGGGATGAAAACTGACTTTTTCCAGTCCTGTGGCCACTGCTGAGTTTTCCAAATTTGCTGGCATATTGAGTGCAGCACTTTCACAGCATCATCTTTCAGGATTTGGAATAGCTCAACTGGAATTCCATCACCTCCACTAGCTTTGTTTGTAGTGATGCTTTCTAAGGCCCACTTGACTTCACATTCCAGGATGTCTGGCTCTAGGTGAGTGATCACACCATCATGATTATCTGGGTCGTGAAGATCTTTTTTGTACAATTCTTCTGTGTATTCTTGCCGCCTCTTCTTAATATCTTCTGCTTCTGTTAGGTCCATATCATTTCTGTCCTTTATCGAGCCCATCTTTGCATGAAATGTTCCTTTGGTATCTCTGATTTTCTTGAAGAGATCCCTAGTCTTTCAGAGTATACTCAACTATACTCTGATATAAAACAAAAAGTTACATGCATGGATGCACTATATATTGCCATATTTAATACAGATAGCCAGTGGGAATTTGCTGTACGATGCAGGGAGCTCAAACCCAGAGCTCTGTGACAACCTAGTGGGGTGGGATGGGGTGGGAGGTGGGAAGGAGGCTCAAGAGGGAGGGGATATACGTATACTGATAGCTGATTCATGTTGATACATAGCAGAAAACAATGCAGTATTGTAAAGAGTCACCCTCCAACTAAAAATAATTTTTTAAAAAATGGATTCATTTCACAGCATCATCTCCCCGCTACTCTGAGAGCAGCTACTTGGATGCTTGTGCCAAGGTTCCTGTAAACACAGTGTCAGCAGATGGAGACAGGGTCTCTGCTTCTCTCCACCCAGAGGCTCCATGCTGTCTCCCTGCATTGAGGACGGGAGCTCTAACCAAACCCAGATGTCGGAACCCAATTAGTATGTTAATCAACTGAACTATACTTAACCATAACCTAGTAAAGACTATCTTCTCTTGGGGGTCAGCAGAACCCCAAGGTTCTGAGCCTGTCTCTGGAGACAGGGTCCCCGGCTCACCCCCAGCTTCCATCGCTCACCAACCTGTGCCCTGATCAGCTCTCTCTCCCTCTCTGAGCCTCAGCTTCCTCAGCTGGGGGAACTGCTGGTCTCCTTTACCAGGGCTTGTCTGGAGGATGAAATGAGATCGTGCGCCCATGATCACATTGTCTCAGTTTCAGTTCAGTTCAGTTGCTCAGTTGCGTCCGACTCTTTGTGACCCCATGAACTGCAGCACGCCAGCCCTCCCTGTCCATCACCAACTCCCAGAATCCACCCAAACCCATGTCCATCGAGTTGGTGATGCCATCCAATCCTCTCATCCTCTGTCATCCCCTTCTGCTCCTGCCCTCAATCTTTCCCATGCCCAACACAACAAGGAAGAAGTCACTGGAAGGCACTGCATGGTAAAGATGCTGGTGACAAGGACCTTGGGGGACAGTGGCCATTTCTCCATTCGGGGAAGGATCTCCCCAGCCTTCCTCTTTCCTTTCTCCCCAGGATTCCTTAGACTGAACAAACTACTGTCCACAGTATTGGCAGGTATGAGTGAGTGAAGCATGAACCCCTACGTGGAGAGGTAACTAGAAGGAGAAGAAACAAGGGGACATACAATACACTCACTCTGCACTGGCCACTCTAGCAGGGACTTTATTTCTTTATTTTTAAGGATTTTTTTTTAACATGGACCATTTTTAAAGTCTTTATGAATCCGTTACAATATTGTTTCTGTTTTATGCTTTGGTGTTTGTTTTTTTGGCCATGAGGCAGGTGGGATCTTAGCTCACTGACCAGGGATGGAACCCACAGGTCCTGTACTGGAAGCCAGGAGTCTTAACCACTGAACCACCAGAGAAGTCTCGCAAGCACTTTTCTTAGAGTTAAGACCAAACTGCTCTCGAACCCTCTGAGCCACCCTTTCCTGGCTGTGTAAACCTGGGGGAAGGTCTTCACCTGGGCTTCAGTGCCTCAGCTTCCCTGTCTATGAAATGGGAGCAAAGACAGTGCTTCCTCCCAGAGTGTGTGCCTTAGAATAGTTATGGGGATTTAAAGAGCTAACATCAAAGGTGCTTACATCTGAGTCAGGCACCTAGAAAGTATTCCATGACTACCTGTCAAACAAAATATTTTTTTAAAAAATCAAACCAAACATCTCCTGGTGTTCTTATGGTGAGTGTCATTCATCACGGTTCCTCGGCCTCCTCACCTGCTTCGTCTCCTCCCAGGGCCTCAAGGTTGGGCTGCCCCAGAGCCCAGGTACTGGTCCTCTCTTGGTTTCCTCAATGGATTTTCACGCCCTTGGTGATCACTTCCAGCTTCCCAGCTGTGGATCCCAGCCCTGTGCTGCTGACCCAGCTCCTTCCTGGACTCCAGGCTCAGGTACCGCACCCTCCTGTTCATCACCCCCACCCGCAGGTCTCACAGCCCCCAACCCCTCCCACCCCATCACCCGCAGCCCGCCTCTTCTCACGTGGGGCCAGTCGGTCCGTATAGTTCAGTCCCTCACAGCTCCTTTTCCCGACACCCCACACTGAACCCATCAGGGTGTCCTGCAGGTTCCATCTTCAGAAGTCAGGTGGAACCAGGACCCCAGCCCTTTCGCCACCTGGCCATCATCCTCCTGCTTTGTCTGCTGACCAGCTGCACTGCCCACCCCCCGCGACCTCCGCCCCATTCCCCACCATACTGGCTCATCTTCACTGTCCCTCCCCACAGCAGCTGGTGGGATGCTCTTACAAAGTGAAGCACATACACATCAGCACCGAACTTCTCATGCTGTTTCCATTTCACCTGGAGAAGAGCCCATGTCCTGACACCGGCCCGCCTGCTCCCACACGACCCAGGACCCCAGACCCTCCCTCCCCTCCTGTGTCCCACACTGCACTTGCCCTCCAGCCACGTGGGCCATGACCACACTGCCTTCAGATCTTCGTCTTTAGCCCCCTTTGCCTGGAATGTCCTTGAGCTTAGCTAATCCCTGTACCTCCTGCAAACCTTTATTCAAATACCATGTTTTTCACTGTTGCCTTCTACAACTATTCAATCGAGAATTATATCCCTGCTCCCCTCTCCCCTGGACTGAGCCCCACTGTTTCTTTTTTTTGACCACTGGGTCTTTGCTACTTGCATGGGCCTTCTCTAGTTGCGGTGACTGGGGGCTACTCTCTAGTTCGTGTACAGGCTTCTCAATGCAGGGTCATCTCTTGTTGCGGAGCACAGGCTTCCGTGCATTCAGACATCAGCAGCTGTGGCACATGGGCTCAGTAGTTGTGGCTCCCAGGCTCCGGAGCACAGGCTTAATAGCTGTGGCACATGGGCTTCGCTGCTGTGTGGCATGTGGGCTCTTCCTGGATCAGGGATCCAACCTGTGTCTCCTTCGTTAACAGATTCTTTACCACTGAGCCACCACCACCAGGGAAGACCCTGCTGTTTTGTACAGTCCAGCATCTTTCACCTTCTCACAGACTCTCATTGCTTCACCTACCAGACTGACTTTCACTGGAGTAGAACCACCTCAGGATTGGGGATATTTCTGGATATTTTGCTCACTCTTGGATTCTAAAGGGCCAGATCTCTGTCTGGCACACAGCAGGAGCCCTGGGCAAATTTTCCAAATGTGTGTGTGTTAGTCACTCAGTGGTGTCTGACTCTTTGCGACCCCATAGACTGCAGCCTACCAGACACCTCTGTCCATGGGATTCTCTGGGCAAGAATACTAGAGTGGCTTGCCATTTCCCTCTCCGATTTTCTAAATGAATATCCACAAAATAGAATCTCTTAAAAGCTGGATGATTAACATAAAGTGAAAGTTGCTCAGTCATGTCCGACTCTCTGTGAACCCACAGACTATATAGTCCACAGAATTTTCCAGGCCAGAATACTAGAGTGGGGTAGCCATTCCCTTCTCCCGGGGATCTTCCCAACCCAGGGATTGAACCCAGGTCTCCCGCATTGTTGGTGGATTCTTTACCAGATGAGCCACCAGGGAAGCCCAAAGCGAAAGTCGTTCAGATGATTAACCTAAAGAGGTTGGTTGACTTGCAAAGTCAGGATCCTGACTCAGGCCCAGGCCCTCCTACCACAGTCTCTGCCCCTCCCCATGGTAAACTTGCACTCACCCCTCCCTCCATTCCATGCACAGATGTACAGTGAACCTACATCCCAGAGCTGCTGGAAGGTCATAGCACAGCTAGCATTAACACGCACCTTTACGAGGTCAGCAAGGAAGATGAATGCCAAGGATTAGCAAGAGCGGTGAATATGTTTCCAAGAGGAAGCTCAGCTCACACAGCTGTTTCCTTAAATAGTAATTCTTCTGTGCTGGCCAAGTGACCAAATTGGACTCTCTGAGACTGCTGCACAATCCAGCGACCTGATGAAATACTGTCTCTCTCCTGTCCTAATGACCAAAGCCTCAAGTTGTTGCTGTTGTTCAGTCACTAAGTTATGTCCCACTCCCACAGACTATAGGCCTAGAGAATTCCATGGACTATCCATGGGGTCACAAAGAGTTGGACAGGACTGAGCAACTTTCATTTCTTCTTCATAGCTCCCCAGGCTCCTCTGTCCATGGGATTCTCCAGGCAAGAATACTGGAGGAGTGGGTTGCCATTTCCTCCTCCAGGGGATGTTCCCAATCCATATCTCCTGCATTGGCAGGTGAGTTCTTTACCACTGAGCCACCAGGGAAGCCCACCAAAGCCTCAAGACACCTCAGCAACATGGCATCCTCTGAGAGAAGTTCAAGATGACCCTCCAAGTGACCTTTTTCCTCCTGGTGAAAGGAGGGACTTTGCTGGGAGACAGAGCTCTACTTACCAGGATGAAGACGGTGAAGAATATGACCACGATTGCTGCCGTGATGAACAACTTCTTCCGGGGGAACACTGAGGACGGAAGGAGAAACACCAGTGCGAAGCAGATAGCCCCCCGGAGCCCCCCGTAGGCAATGATGAACTGGTCCTTGAAGGTCAGGGGGATTGTCCGGAACCAGTTAATGACCTGAGTCAGGACGAAGACACCTGAGAAGGAAAACAAAACCGAAGGGAACGGAATGCGTCAGGCCAGGACACGGGAACAGGAAGACGAGTTTTCTGTTTCAAGGCAAAGTACAGTTAAGTCCCCAACACAGGAATTTTCAGGTTTTGAACTTTCAAGGATGTGAACATTTGTTCCCATGTCTAACCACATAAACGAGTTCACTTGTCGGGCTTACACTGTGACTTGTCAAGTTTTTGCATTCTCTATAAGCGGTGGTGGTTTTGTACTTTACTGTACAGCACTCTACAGACTGGGCTTCCCAGGTGGCTCAGTGGTTAAAAAAAAAAAAAAAAAAAAACAACCTGCCTGCTAATGCAAGAGATGTGGTTTCAATCCCTGACTGGGAAGATCCCTTGGAGGAAGAAATGGCGACCCACTCCAGTATTCTTGCCTGGGAAATCCCATGGGCAGAGAAGCCTGCCAGGCTACAGTCCATGCGGTCGCAGAGTCACACACAACTGAGCGACTAAACAACAACAACTCTGTAGAGTACACTTAGTATAGTATCTTCATTTTAAGCCCAGGATGTCATCTATGACGAGATAAAAAGAGCTGCCACCTAGAAGTTACAGGATCATTTTTGCAAGAGGGTACATAGAATTGAACACAGTAAGGAACCAGAACATGTGCAGTCAACATCAGGCATGAGTGAAGTTGCAGCTCGCCCTTCGTTTCCTACTGCTGACGACCTTTCAGCTCTACCATCTCCCACCTCCTCTCCCTCCTCCAGGAAGTAACTCTTTGTGCCTGCTCACTCGATGCAAGCCCCTGGATGCCAACTACTGTATTGTTACTACTGTACTTTTCAAGGTAGAGTAAGATTAAAAATCTATTCTTTATTTTTTGTGTTTGTTCATTTTTTATTAGTACTGTTTGTGTGCAAAGTATCATAAACCTATATAGCTGATTGTGTTAGTTGGGTACCTAGGCTAACTTTGTCAGACTTACTAACAAATTGGACGTATGACCATGCTCTTTGAACCAAATTAGTTCATACACAGAGCATCTACTGTATTTCAGAAGAAGCCCTTTCCTACCATCCTGGCTCACATCACTGGGTTCTGGGCCCTGTGTTGTTCCAAGACAGTGAGTGAGAACAGGAGTCAGAGACACCAAGAGAGGTTATGCTATGCTATGCTATGTTAAGTCACTTCAGTCGTGTCCGACTCTGTGTGACCCCATAGACGGCAGCCCACCAGGCCTCCCCGTCCCTGGGATTCTCCAGGCAAGAACGCTGGAGTGGGTTGCCATTTCCTTCTACTTAAAGCAAAAGCCATAAAAATATTCCAGGAAGAAAAAAAAATATGTCAGGATTCAGGGAAAAGAGGAGGAGGAGGATGTGGAGAATAAGGAGGAAGAGGAGGAGCTGGAGGAAGGAGATAAGAAAGACAAGAACCTAAGATGAAGGGAAGTAACAAGAGCGATCACAAAGCAGAGGGAAAGGAGGGAGCAGTCCTTCCATGCCAGACTCCCAGGCCCATGGAGGAGACATGTGCTCATTACCCAGCGCCCTCCAGATCAGGCAGAAGGCCAGGGTGAAGCAGACAAAGGCCCAGTTCCATTCATGGTTCTTCCCCACGGTGGACACGCCCATGAAGATGAAGATCAAGGTCTCGCTGACGCTGCTTAGCATTTTCATGAAATACTTGATGGTCGTGTAGGATTTCTGAGACACGTTCTCTTCCACATACTTATTCATGGTCATCGCACAAGCCGTGATTCTGCAAGAAGAGATTAGCTTCTGTTTAAACAGGATAATGGTCCCAATCAGAATATGAGTCAGCAGGTAGCTGACAAGGCTGGCTCTACCCTTCTGCCCCACCACTGATTGATTTTTGTAAGTGACTGTAATTTGCATCCTTGGAAACCCTACTGTTTCTGGAAGTCTTCATCAATATCCAAGGCTCCAACTTGGCTCTGCCCAGCTTTCTAGTCTCTGGATGTGGACATCAGTAAATCAGCTAGTCTGCCAGCATCACAAATAAAACAATCACCTAATAAATTCAAAACTCATTATCTTCCTATAAAGCCAGTTGCCTCTTTTTTCCTCTTGTGCCCCAAATGCTGCACTATGGCCTAAAATCCTAAATTTGAAACTGTGGTCACACTGGACTTCTCTTTTTGCACATCCTCAGTGCCCCTCACCATTTGTCTGCTCACCAGTCATCTTCTGTCCCTCATTCTGAATCTCCTGGACCTATTCACTCATTGTGACTCTGATGTCTTACATCTGGTTCCCATTTCTGTTGGGTTAGCCCAAAAGTTTGTTCAAGTTTTTCCATTAACATCTCATGGAAAAAGTCTGAAAGAAATTTTGGACCAACCCAATGCTTATCTTTGGAGAGGGTGATGGCACCCCACTCCAGTACTCTTGCCTGGCAAATCCCATGGACAGAGGAGCCTGGAGGCTGCAGTCCAAGGCGTCACTAAGAGTCGGACATGAATGAGCGACTTCCCTTTCACTTTTCACTTCATGCATTGGAGAAGGAAATGGCAACCCACTCCAGTGTTCTTGCCTGGAGAATCCCAGAGAAAGGGGAACCTGGTGGGCTGCCGTCTGTGGGGTCACACAGAGTCGGACACGACTGAAGTGACTTAGCAGCAGTTAGCAATGCTTATTTACTATATTCACTTCTGGGAATTCAAAATGTATTCATAGGCTCTGAAAATTCCAAAAGGAAGCAAACTGTTTTGCTTGTTTTCCCCACATTTCCAAAACTATGGGCCCACAGAGCTCTTTATGCTCCTTTCTCTTGACCTCTATGTTTTTAACTTTCTATTTTGTATTGGAGTATAGTTGATTAACACTGTGGTGTGCGTTTTAGGTGTACAGCAAAGTGATTCTGTTATACATATATGTGTATTTATTCTTTTTCAAATTCTTTTCTCATTTAGGTTGTTACATAATATTGTGCAGAGTTCTCTGTGTTATACAGTAGGTCCTTGTTGGTTGTACAGAATTTTTTAAAGTTTTTTATTGGAGTAAATAAAACATAAAGATGGCCAAGAGGCACATGAAAAGATGCTCAACATCACTAATTACTAGAGAAAAGCAAATGTAACTACAATCAAGTTATCCTCTCACCCCAATCTGAGTGGATATCATCCAAAAATTTACAAAGAATAAATGCTGGAGAGGGTGTGGACAAAAACAAACACTCTCACCCTGTCATTGGGAACGTAAATCAGTGCAGCCACTATGGACAACAGTAAGGAGGTTCCTTGGAGAAGGCAATGGCACCCCACTCCAGTACTCTTGCCTGGAAAATCCCACGGATGGAGGAGCCTGGTAGGCTGCAGTCCATGGGGTCGCTAAGAGTCAGACATGACTGAGCGACTTCATTTTGACTTTTCACTTCCATGCATTGGAGGAGGAAATGGCAACCCACTCCAGTGTTCTTGCCTGGAGAATCCCATGGACAGAGGAGCCTGGTGGGCTGCCATCATGGGGTCGCACAGAATCGGACACAACTGAAGCGACTTAGCAGCAGCAACAGCAACGAGGTTCCTCAAAAATCTAACAATAGAGTGGCCGTAAGCTCCAGCAATCCCACTCCCAGGCACATATCAATAGAAAATCACAAATCAAAACGATACACCTGAGTGTTCACCGCAGCACTACAGCCAAGACGTGAAAGCAATCTAAGTATCTAATCACTTTTGTTTTTAATAATAAACCATCAGCAACAGAGTTGAAGAACCCACCAGTGCCTCAGCGGTAAAGACCACACCTGGCAATGAAGAAGACGTGGAGCTCCATCTCTAGGTCAGAAAGATTCTCTGGAGAAGGGAATGGCAACCTACTCCAGTATTCTGCCCAGGAAATCCCATAGACAGAAGAGAATGGCAGACTACAGTCCACAGGGTTGCAAAGAGTAGGTCACGACTCAGCGACTAAATAACAGTGGAGTACTGAAGCCCCTACTTGCCTCACACTAACCGTATTTTCCTCAGTCCCACTTGGATTTGGATTTTTTCTTCATCATTCAAGAAGTGAGTTTTCAAAGGTTAAAGAAAGTTGTTTTGTGACCGTGTTATTTATTCCCCTCTGAGATCACCCTCACATTCATTCACTGGGAAAAATATAAACCACACAGGCAAAAAGTAATCTTTAGTTCACTCAGGGAGTGATTTAACAAAAATTTCTATTCAGAAAGTACTGAAAACTACAGCTTTGCTGTAGGAATAAAAGAAATACATGAATTTTACATGAATGTTCACAGGATCATTTTCCATTGCTTTGTGTCCTTAACATGACACCGAGTGAGGCTTCTGTCTGCCAGACACCTCCCTGTAACTCAACACTGCGTCCTCCAGCACAGCTGCAATCCTCCAGCACCACAGTTCAAAAGCATCAATTCTTCTGTTTTCAGCCTTCTTTATGGTCCAACTCTCACATCTGTACATGAGTACTGGAAAAACCATAGTCTTGACTGTAGGGATCTTTGTCTCTGCTTTTTATTACAACAGCCTTGGCAGGTTCCAGGGATCCAGAGCCCACGGCACCCTTGTTTGGGAAACGTGGGCGTCTTCATGATGTGGACGCGCTGTTCAGGCTGGGGATGAGTGTTCTAAGGGTCCCATTCTAGTCTGTCACGTACAGGTCAATGCACACGACCTCTCAAACAAAGGTCAGGAGGTATTTCACTGCAAAGAGGGATCTTTTTTTGCCACAGGGTGCTCTAAGCCAGTCAAACCACCTCCGCTTCAATAACACCCTATGTACACAAAACTACAAATGGGCGCTGTTGTTCAGTCGCCCAGTCGTATCTGACTCTTTGCAACCCTATGGATTGCAGCACTAGTTCCCCCCTAATTAGGGAGGCACACACATTACATACCTAGACAGGGTAATAAAAAGCAGAGACAAAGATCCCTACAGTCAAAACTATGGTTTTTCCAGCACTCATGTACAGATGTGAGAGTTGGACCATAAAGAAGGCTGAAAACAGAAGAATTGATGCTTTTGAACTGTGCTGTTGGAGCAAACTCTTGAGAGTCCCTTGGACTGCAAGGAGATCAAACCAGTCAATCGTAAAGGAAATCAACCCTGAGTACTCACTGGAAGGACTGATACAGAAGCCCAAGCACCAATTCTTTAGCCACCTGATGCAGAAAGCCAAATCATCAATAAAGACCCCGATGCTGGGCAAGATTGAAGGCAGGAGGAGAAGGGGGCAACAGAGGATGAGATGTTTTGATAGCATCATTTATTCAATGGACATGCGTTTGAGCCAACTCTGGGAGACGGTGAAGAACAGGGAAGCCTAGTGTGCTGCAGTCCATGGGGTCATAGAGTCAGACATGACTTAGCGACTGAACAACAATGACACGTGACACTCTTATATTGAATATGTGATGCTTAAGAGCCTATTCTATAGGCTGGAGGGGAAAATATGAGATTATATCTTCAACCATATAATTAAAGTTTATCTCCACAACCCAACTGGAAGCTTCGTGGGGGAAACAGTGTCATCAATGCTTATAACAGTGCCTGGCACCTCCTTAATGTATTCTCAACCAATGACAACATGGATCCAAGGATACCTTATTCATGGGAATGGCGAAGTATCATCGACAGATCTGTATTTCAGAAAGAAATCATAAGTACACATGCAGGACAGATCTGGGTGGGCAGGACCTAGAGACTAGAGTCACCTTCTTCCCCACAGTGGTTGTTGGTTTTCAAAATCCACTGCAGCACTTGGTCCATATAATCTCCCCAAACATGTCCACCTTTGAACAGGTCTTAGGTTCTATTCCATGGGACTATGTGGAGGGAAGGTACATACAGAATTCACCAGTGCCCTCTGCTTTGTTAAACTCATATTAGGGTTTAACGTATTATCATCAATTTAGAGATGGAGAAGCTAATGCACGATAATCAGTGGTTTTTAGATTCACCAGCAGGTGAGATTTTTTTCTTCATCACTGTCCCACTCTCAATGCAGCGTAGAAAAATTTCAGGCCGGGGGGAAACAGACTTTCTATTCTGATAATCTGTCACTGGACTATTTTCTGACTAGAAAACTCCAACCAACACTTTTTTCCTTATTGTACTCCATGCCTGCACCCTGGATGGTCAATGAAACAATGTTCGCTTCCTTTCCACCAGCATGCAGGTTGACCTTCTTCCTCCACCGTGGCTCCCTGCACACAGTGGTATCACACGTATGTTCACCTGCCGCTGGCTAAAAGTGTTAGCCACTCAGGCGTGTCCAACTCTTTATGGCCCCGTGGACTGTAGCCCAGCAGGCTCCTCTGTCCACGGGATTTCCCAGGTAAGAATATTGGACTGGATTGCCATCTCCTTCCCCAGGGGATCTCCCCAACCCAAGGATCAACCCGGACCTTCTGCCTTGCATATG
Organism: Tragelaphus eurycerus; assembly: GCA_935064755.1. NCBI lineage: Eukaryota > Metazoa > Chordata > Mammalia > Artiodactyla > Bovidae > Tragelaphus > Tragelaphus eurycerus. The sequence goes on from CAKXYN010000016.1 coordinate 30,165,373, forward strand.
GATTCTTTCATCTGAGCCACCAGGAAGCTGCTGGCTGAGCCTAGCTTAATGGAGACCCAGAATCCTTCAATAGGCAGCCACAGAACCAAAGAGAAAGGCATCCATACAGATGGTGGGTGGTGAAGGCAGACTTCTGGTTGTGAAGAAAAAATACGTACACACCTTGTCTGTGTTTACCTACTTACTGTGTAGTCATGTCTCAGTTCATTCACTTTATGAATACAAGCGCTTTTATGTTTTTCAAGAGTGATCAATTCTCTAATTTCAATTGCAACATTGGGAGACCTGTTTAGAATTGAACTGTTTAGAATTAGAATTGAACTGATAGAAAGGATGTTGCAAAAGTCTTTGGTGCCCATGCCATGCCTGTGTGTGATCTTAAAATGTATGGATTCAGTTGCAGGAAAAGACAGCCCAAACAACAGTTGCATATTCTCCATAAAGTCTTCATCAAACATAAAAGCCTGCTCCACTAATCAGAGCCGAGCATTAGCAAAGACGAAGGACAATTAACAGGCTTTCTCTGCACTGATTAAAGCCAGGTCTGCGGTGACTCAGGGTACACTGCATGTTCTCAGAATAAAGTACTCACTCATGTGAGGTAAATTAATTATTCCAGGGCACGGATTACTATATAACGGATCGCCTCTTCTAGTAAACCTGACAATCCAGAGAGAGTGAGTTTGACACATGAGAAAATGGAAAAAAAAAAAAAAAAAAAGTTTTGCAAAGAAATAGCAAACCACAAAAACTGAACAACCTCTCTTAAAATTTCAAAATGAAATAAATTCCAACAACTATAGATGCTTGGTTATTCATGAAGTCTTGTCCATTTCATGGATTTTCCACATCTTTTGTATTTTTCTCCTTTGGATGTGTTCAACTATTATTTATAGTTCATTTTCTGGCTCCTAAAGTTTGGTCCCTGGGTCGAGAAGATCTCCTGGAGGAGGAAATGGCAACCTGCCCCAATATTCTTGCCTGGAAAATCCCATGGACAGAGGAGCCTGGCGGGCCACAGGCTCGCAGAGAGTCAGAGACGATTGCAGCGACTTAACACACACAAAGCAATCATGGTTTTGTGCAAAAACACAAAAGAGGCCACAGCTCATTGTCAAAAGTATGATATGAAATACAAGGCATCAAGGGACCCGCAGTGTCCACTGACTCTAGTTGAGGACTGCTGACGAAGGCATGAGTGACAGGAAGACTGGACCAAGATCACGATGATGGAATTAAAGTTTTCCAGCTGGAGAATGCCTGGTGGACATTGGGAGAGGGTTGCAGACAGGTGTGAGAATCAGCTGCTATGTGACAACCCTGCACCAGTGAACAGGCAGAGTGCTCCCAGGATTTAACCTGGGAGCACTGAGACCCTCACTGGAGGCTGCCACGTTCTGGAGTTCTTCCTGCTCCTCACACTGGTAGCCAAGAAGTATTTCTAAAAGTATAGTTTGTAGACCACGTGATTCTGAGTAGTCCTTGGAAAAACGCAAATGCCAAGACCTCCATCTGAGACCTATGGACTCAGAATCTCTGGTGGGGCCCTGGGATTCTGTATCCATAGCAAACTTCTCTGCTGCTGCTGCTGCTAAGTCGCTTCAGTCATGTCCGACTCTGTGCGACCCCATAGACAGCAGCCCAACCGGCTCCCCTGTCCCTGGGATTCTCCAGGCAAGAACACTGGAGTGGGTTGCCATTTCCTTCTCCAATGCATGAAGGTGAAAAGTGAAAGTGAAGTCACTCAGTTGTGTCTGACTCCCAGCGACCCCATGGACTGCAGCCTACTAGGCTTCTCCATCCATGGGATTTTGCAGGCAAGAGTACTGGAGTGGGGTGCCATCACCTTCTCCGAGCAACCTTCTCAGGTGATTCCAAAATACATCAAAGTTTGAGGAAACCAAGGGAGCCCAGGAAGAATGTTCAGATGAGGAAGAATGAAAGAGAAAAAGAACTGACACTTGAATCCTGTTATTTAAAGATCTATTGGAGAGTGAAAACAATGGCTAACATGAGATGTGAGGACTGCTGTGGATTTAATTAGGCTTTGCCACCTGTTTTCCCTCCCCTTCTCACAATATTCATTATCTGCATCCGGGTGTACACTCCCACCTTCTCTTGCCTAGACTAGTATGCAGGTACCTTCGCTCTGCTGCTGGACACACATTCCCACGTTCCTGCCTGTGGGATTCCTCATCTCTAGGCATCTAGCAATCCTGAGGCCCTGCCTTCTAGCTTCCACCGCAGTTCTTGTTGTTGTTCAGTTGTCAGGCTCCCCTGTCCTTCACTATCTCCTGGAGTTTGCTCAAATTCATGTCCATTGAGTCAGTGATGCTATCTAACCATCTTATCCTCTGCAGCCCCCTTCTCCTCCTACCCTCAGTCTTTCCCAGCTTCAGGGTCTTTTCCAATGAACTGGCTCTTCACATCAGGTGGCCAATATATTGGAGCTTCAGCTTCAGCATCAGTCCTTCCAATGAATATTCAGGTTTGATTTCCTTTAGGATTGATTGGTTTGATCTCCTTGCAATCCAGGGGACTCTCAAGAGTTTTTTTCCAGCACCACAATTTGAAAACATCAGTTCTTCTTCGGTGCTCAGCCTTCTTTATGGTCCATCTCTCACATCCATACATGACTACTGGAAAAACCACAGCTTTGATTTTACGCAGAGGACTATTCAAACATTATCAGTCCTGAGGGATGGTGTAAAAGGGTTTAGAAGCTCTCCAATCATGGATTCACTAGAGAGCAAAAACAGAGCGAGTTACCTCCCTACTTACAGTTTCCAAAGGCTCCTGAATGTCTACAGAACAACACAGGCCAAGACTAGGCATCTGCTGGGGGTGGGGAAAGAACAGAGTGGGAGTTTGGGATTAGCAGATGCAAGCTTTTATATATAGGATGGATAAACAGCCAGGTCCTATTGTATATGATTAAGCTGGACTACTAAATAGCTTAGATATGGAAGCAATTTAAGTGTCCATCAACAGATGAATGGATAAATAAGCTGTTGTCCATATATATAATGGAATACTCCTGAGTCACAAAAAAGAATGAACTAATGCCATCTGCAGAAACATGGATGGATCTAGAGATGATCATATGAAGAGTGTGGGATTACCAGATGCAAACTATCATATATAGGATGGATAAATAACAAGGTCCAACTGTATAGCACAGGGAACTATATTCAATACCCTGTAATAAACCATAATGGAAAAGAATCTGAAAAGAAATATATATATAACTGAAATGTGCATATATGTATAACTGAGTCACTTTGCTGTACAGCAGAAACTAACACAACATTGCAAATCAACTACACTTCAAGAAAAAAGAAAAGTAGGCGTGTACCTCTCTTACAACCCTAGACTCAGTTCTTATGTGTGGGTGGTCGCTTCACCTGGGGGCCTTCTCTCTCTCCCCAGAATGCCCTTCTCTTCATCACTGAGGCTTCAGCTTGGCATCACCACCCCACCCCACCCCCACTGTATTATTTATATGCTTTATTATCAAGGATCGCGTTTCCCTTAATGACGTATAATCGACACAGGTGGAGATGGCCATCTCTCCCAGTGAGTTTACTCTCACTGCTTGCTGCTTCTGCCGCTGCTGCTGCTAAGTCGCTTCAGTCGTGTCCGACTCTGTGTGACCCCGTAGATGGCAGCCCCAGGCAGAAGAAATTGTGAAGGAAGGGCTGTGATTGGCCCAGGGATTTGGAGAACTGTGATTGTATCAGCCTGTGTCTCGTGACCAGCTGATGTTATGAGAAATAGAGTCTGCTGGTCACGAGACACAGGCTGATACAATCACAGTTCTCCAAATCCCTGGGCCAATCACAGCCCTTCCTTCACAATTTCTTCTGCCTGGAGCTGGCAGGGTAGATCTCTGTTGATAGGGATGAGGTTGTAGAGACAGAAAGCCCAATGTGTCTGTGACCTTTCTTTGATGAGAAGGTAGTCATCACACGGAGAAATAGAAAACTGAAAGAGAAAGACTGTCCAGGTGGTCAGGTGACCTGGAGTCCCTGTTAACATCACACCAAGGCCAGACCTACAAGAATTTATTTATATGAGCCAATACATTCCCCCTTTATGGTGGAATCTGGTTTGATTTGGAGTTTGCCTGGTAGCTCAAAAGATAAAAAATCTCTCTGCATGTGTGAGAGACCCAGGTTGGATCCCTGGGTCAGGGAAGATCCCCTGGAGCAGGGAATGACAACCCACTCCAGTATTCTCGCCTGGAGAATTCCACGGAGAGAGGAGCCTGGTGGGCTACAGTCCATAGGGTCGCAAAGAGTCAGACAAGACTTAGTAGCTAACACTTTCACTTTACTAACCCAGAGCCCCCTTCTATTGTTTCAGCTGGGCTCCTGCTTACAGTTTCTTTGATGGCTCAGCAGTAAAGAATCTGCCTGCCAATGCAGGAGACACAGGTTTGATCCCTGGGTCAGGAAGATCCCTGGAGGAGAAAATGGCAACCCACTCCAGTATTCTTGCCTGGGAAATCCCATGAGTAGAGGAGCCTGGTAGGCCGAGGTCCGTGGGCTTTCAAAGAGTCAGACATGACTTAACAAGTAAACAACAACTGGTTTTGGAAGCTGGATCTGCACCCATAGCTGAATTCCCTGGTCTAACGCTCTCGTGAAAGGAATGAAAATGTGAGTTTAATCATGTGTTCAAACCTGTCATAGTCAAAAGTGTGAAGTGAGTGGTCCCTGTACACTGCGTTTCACTGTGAGTTTTCTGAAAACAGAAATGGGAATTATTTCTCAGAATTATATCATATTTACATTTCTGATTATAACCTTGGTTTGCACCTTGGCCTACATAGACTTATAGCAAGTCTCAGACTCGAGAGTTTGAAAGAGGAAAATGCAACTTTAAATTGTAAGCTCTAGGGCTTCCCTATTGGAGAAGGAAATGGCAGCCCACTCCAGTGTTCTTGCCTGGAGAATCCCAGGGACAGGGAAGCCTGGTGGGCTGCTGTCTATGGGGTCACACAGAGTCGGACACGACTGAAGCGACTTAGCAGCAGCAGGGCTTCCCTGGTGGCTCAGCGGTAAAGAATTCACCTGCCAATGCGGGAGATGCGGATTTGATCTCTGATCAGGGAAGATCCCAAATGCCTCGGGGCAGCTAAGCCCGTGCACCACAACTCCTGAGCATGTGCTCTAGAGCCCGGGAACCACAACTACTGAAGCCTGCGTGCTCTAGAGCCTGCGCTCTGCAACAAGAGAAGCCACCGCAATGAGAAGCTTGTGCACAACTAGAGGCGTCCCCGATCACAGCACTAGAGAAAGCCCATGCGAGAAGACTCAGCACAGCTGGAAAAAAAAAAAAAATTGTTAAGCTCTAGACCAAGAGCAATCCAGTGATGACTTGATCAACAAATCAAGTTATTTTCTACAATTTCCATGAAGCATAGACCTGAAGCAATATAATCATTTTCAGGTAAAGACAAGAAACAGTTGGAAAAGCAAAGGGATGGCACAATCAGTATTATCCAGTTATGTGAAAATTGTATAGTCATTCAATTCAAATTTGTATAGTCAAAGAGTCATGTCTGACTCTTTGTAACACCGTGGACTGCAGCACGCCAGGCTCCTGTGTCCTGCACTCTTTCACTATGTGAAAATATCCATTCTTCAAATAGATCTCAGGGAATCAGCTAATTCAACAAACTGTTACTGTTTCATGAAACTTAAATTTACCAGGAAAATGCTAGAGATTTTCCTGTCTAAGAATTCTCAACCCAGCCTAAAACTCTCTCGATTAGCTGCGCTCACTGAGAAGAGCAGTGGATTGGTCCTAAAGAATAACCAAAAATTACCCACAGTTGGTCTTTTAGGTGAATGTCATTCTGAGAGAGTCACGAAGGGCTTTTCACAAGCTGCTTAAATGCAGCACTTACTGGACTGACTATAACATGGTACCGATTCTTCTTCAGAAATTTAACTTTTCTGTTTATGTTTCATATAAACTAAAATTATTGTTCCTTCAGCACAACTGATAAACACAGGATTCCAAACACATTTTAGGAGATGGGGAGAGACTGAGTAGCTTTAAAAATCTATCCCCGGTCATCCGTAACAATGGGGTACTTTATTTTACTTAGGTTTGTTGTTTTGTTTTTGCCTCCACCAAAACTAAATCTTTTTTGAGTCTACCTGGAATAAGGCTCCTTGAAAATGACCCACTTCAGAAGCCACTACAAATCTTGGATGAGAAAGGCCCCAAATTATATCACTTTATTCATTTGGACTCAAATAGAAATCTGTAAAATATTGTTCACAAAAGAAAATGCTTTCTGGTAGCATTTATTACAGCAGATATTTTAAATTTTTGTTCTCTGTTTTTTAACTACTACTATGAAATACCCCATATACTATTTCTTGCATTCTTAACATACCTTAAAACACCTAATTACAAACTGTGTAATTGAACCACATAGGACTCATGTAATTGAAATTTCAAGGACTGCATAAGTAAATTGCATTTCCCATACAGATCAAAATACATATTTGCTATTGATCTTAGTCTGCAGAACAAATACAGACAAAAACAGAGATTTAAATAGTGCTTGAAGGGTTGTTTTACCTCTAAGAAAACAGGGTGAGAAAATGTATTATTCTGAATATTACATATCAGATAAGTTTGCAATTTTAGTTCATAAAAAATATGAAATCTCCAAACACAGGGAATCTGTTTTAAAGGATTTTGTTCATTCCTGTATTGTGTGTGTTTATGCGTGTGCATGCTCAGTTGTGTCTGACTCTTTTGCGACCCCATGGACTATAGCCCCCCAGGCTCCTTTGTCCATGGAATTTTCCAGACAAGAATACTGGAGTAGGTTGCCTTACCCTCCTCCAGGGGATCTTCTCACCCCAGGGATCAAACCTGGGTCTCATTATGTCTCCTGCATTATCAAGTATATTCTTTCCCACTGGGCTACCCAGGAAGCCCATGCCTATAGGAGTGACAACTTGTCCTCAGAGAGAATCCCACCACTGAGCCAGATGTTGAAGGTGTTTATGTCAAAACCCCTCCTCCTACTGTTCATGGGGTTCTTGAGGCATGAATGCTAGGGTGGTTTGCCATTCTCTTCTCTAGTAGCGAAGGACGGGGGAGGCTGGTGTGCTGTAGTCCGTGAGCTCGCAAAGAGTCGGACATGACTGAGCCACTGAACAACAACATAGCAAAACCCCTAAATGCAGGTTTGGGGCAACAGTTTTCATTTTTTATGGTGGCTTAAATTTGACTTCTTAATAATCTCAAGCTGCCTCAGAAGACCCCTCCACTCTCCCTTCAGTGATCTTCCCCTTCCTTTCTGATCTCCCTGTTCTGAAAGAAAGGTTCTTTATAAACCACACTGTTACCATTGATGGAGAAAATTGCACATCAGCTTTATTTTTCCCATTTTTTTCACACCCTCATTTTTTTTTCTTTTACTTTATCAAAGGGAAGAAAAAACATTTCAACAAATCTTTAAATATCCAAGTAGCAGAACTAACACTGATAATGTATATGTTCCAGTGCCATTCTTTCAAATCACCGCATCCTCTCCTTCTCCCACTGAATCTAAAAGTCTGCCCTTTACCTCTGTGTCTCCTTTGCTGCAGATGGAGGGGACACACGTATGCCTTGTCAAAGTCACTTAGTTGTGTCTGACTCTTTGGAACCCCATGGACTATACACTCCATGGAGTTCTCCAGGTCAGAATACTAGAGTGGGTAGCTGTTCCCTTCTCCAGAGGATCTTCCCAACCCAGGGATCGAACCCAGGTCTCCCACACAGCAGGCAGATTCTTTACCAGCTGAGCAACCAAGGAAGCCCATATATGCCTATGGCTAACTCATACTGATGTATGGCCAAAACCATCACAGTATTGTAAAGTAATTATCTTCCATTTAAGATAAATAAATACATATTAAAAAGAATATGTAATAAAATCTCTAAACGCAAATTAAAACGCTATGGAACAAAGCTAACAGAGATGGGAAAGAAGCTACATAAGTAATCTTCAAATTCCTAGTGGTCACGGTTAAAAACATAAAAATAAACCAGTGAAGGCAACTTTCATAATGTATTTATTTAATCCAACAGACCTAACACATTTTTATTTCAACATGCAAATGAGCAATATAAAAAGCATTAATGAGATACTCTACAGTCTCTTTCAACTAAATCTTAAAAATCTGGTGTATATTTTATACTTAGAGCCCACCTCAAGTTAGAATGACTACATTCTAAGTACTCAAAAGCCACATTTGGCCGATGACCATAGTACTGGACAACACCCAAGGGAGAAAACAGTGACAGCCCACCAGTTTTCTTCCTCCTTCAAAAAAAACTAGGCAAACGCTGGAGCTCACCCGCTGGAATGAGTTCATTAAAAGTTTAAGCCATCAAAACAAGTGAAAATAATTTCCCAAATCACTTACACTTTGCTGTTTCTGTTGCTGCTCAGTCGCTAAGTCACGTCCGACTCTTGGCGACCCCATGGATGGTATCACCCCAGGCTCCTCTGTCCCTCTGTCTCCAAGTGTTTGATCAAGTTTACGGCCACTGAATCAGCAATGCTATCTAACTATAGCTAATGCTATATATCTAATATCTAATGTCTAATATCTAGTATCTGTATATCTAATATCTAATGCTCCCTTCTCTTTTTGCCATTTTTTAAAAATAAAAAACAACACTATTTTGGGTGAATTTACACACTTTAGGCAAATAGACTATTATTTCACTCACATCTCAAATCTTAAAAAAAAAAAAAAAAAAAAGCTAAGTCACAGAAACAGTGTCAGTTGGTAGTTCCAGGGGCTTGGAGGGGGTGCAGGGCAAAGGGGAAAATTGATCACAGGCTACTCCAGTTATAAGATAAGAACTTCTGGGATCTAAGGGGCCATGTGGTGACTGGGCAATCCTGCACAGGATGGTACATTCGGGCAGTTACTAGTGCTGTATGGTGCACTTGGAAGTTCTCACCACACACACACAACGATGGGTAACTATGTGAGGCGATGGATGTGTCACTTAACTTCATGGTGGTGACCATTCTGCAATACACACCTATTATCTAATCATCACATTTTATACCTTAAATTTATACAGTGACGTGTGCCCTTCACATCTCAGTAAAGTTAGGAAAAAACGGGTTATAATTTCAAATTCTTCCCTGCATTTTCTAGTTTTGCCATGTAGGTAAGGGAAAATTATACAAAATAAAACAAAAGGTAGGTGCTGCTGCTGCTGCTAAGTCACTTCAGTCATGTCCGACTCTGTGCGACCCCACAGATGGCAGCCCACCAGGCTCCCGTCCCTGGGATTCTCCAGGCAAGAACACTGGAGTGGGTTGCCATTTCCCTCTCCAATGGATGAAAGTGAAAAGTGAAAGTGAAGTCGCTCAGTCGCACCCTACTCTCCTCGACCCCATGGACTGCAGCCCACCAGGCTCCTCCGTCCATGGGATCCTCCAGGCAAGAGTACTGGAATGGGGTGCCATTGCCTTCTCCAAAAGGTAGGTGAGTCACCATTAAAAAATAATAATGCAGTTTTGTTTGTTTCTTTTTCACTTTTTTTTTTTATTGAACAGGGCCAGAAAATTAGGGGAGATATGATTTGTTTCTCTATTATTTTACTAATTTACAGCCTCATTCTACTGTCTTCCTCCCCTCTCCCACTCCTCCACTCCATTCAGTGATAGAGGTGGTAATAGAAGATTTTTTTTTTAATTTTTAATTTATATTTTTAATTGAAGTTGATTTACAATGTTTCAGGTGTATGGCAAACTGACTCAGTTATACACTTACATATGTATTTCTTTTTTAATCAGAGTATAGTCATCTAATCTATGACAAAGGGGCAAGAATATACAGTGGAACAGACAGCCTCTTCAATAAGTGGTGCTGGGAAAACTGAACAGTTACATGTAAAAGAATGAAATTAGAACACTCCCTTATACCATACACAAAAATAAACTCAAAATGGATTAAAGATCTAAATGTACAACTGGATACTATAAAATTCTTAGAGGAAAAACATAGGAAGAACACTCTCCGACTTAGATCACTGCAAGATCTTTTTCTGACCCACCTCCTAGAGTAATGAAAATACAAACAAAAATAAACAAATTGGACCTAATTAAACTTAAAAGTTTTCACATAGCAAAGAAAACCATAAATGAGACAAAAAAAAAAAAAAAAAACCCTCAGAATGGGATAAAATATTTGCAAGTGAAGCAACTGACAAAGGGTCAATCTCCAAAATATACAAACAGCTCATGAAGCTCAATATCAAAAAAATACCTAAGATTTTAATGAGGTCTGTTTGGATCAGTCTATGATATAACTGCGAGGAAGGCAATGGCACCCCACCCCAGTACTTTTGCCTGGAAAATCCCATGGATGGAGGATCCTGGTAGGCTCCAGTCCATGGGGTCGCTAAGAGTCGGACACGACTGAGCGACTTCACTTTCACTTTTCACTTTCATGCATTGGAGAAGGAAATGGCAACCCACTCCAGTATTCTTGCCTGGAGAATCCCAGGGACGGGGGAGCCTGGTGAGCCTCTGTCTATGGGGTCGCACAGAGTTGGGCACGACTGAAGTGACTTAGCAGTAGCTGTAGCAGCATGATATAACTGAAGTTACCAAAAACATCCCCCCAAATAAAGCTTTTATTTGCCAAGACAACAGAAGGTACAAAGAGACAGTGAACACAGCAGGAGACCCAGAGCCATAGATGGAAGCCTGTGTTATGGTCCTCTCTCTCCTTCCCTCAACTGTTCTTTGTGATTCAGTGGGTTGTTCTTTGAGATTCAGTGGGTTCTTCATGATTCAATGGTTTCTTCGATTCAATGCATTGATGTAAACAGGATGCTCTGTCTCTGAGAATGTGTCTAGAGTGTGGCAGGGATTCACCCAGCAACACAAACAAGGCTTGCTCTGAGCCTCTTAATACTTCATCTCCCTCCCCACCTCCCTCATCAGAGGAATTCCCGTCACAAATGCCCTGTGCCGATCTTGGAAAAAGAGATACCTCATCTGCAGCAACTGTAGCCTTTAGACCCCGAGGCTCTTCCAAAAGCATGCTCATGAATACTCCAAGCATCAAAGTCTAAAGAATTTTCTTTTCAAGTTAAAACTGGGTTCTTACTCATTCTTATGACACAGCCCATGTCATGTGCACGTGCCTTCCCTGGGACTGCTCTTTGGGGCAGTGGCCATAGGCGTGAAGTATTTTGGGAAACTTCAAGATAAGCCTATATACCAGAGTCCATTGCTGGTTACATTCTGGATCTTTATAATCGTTGATATTCTGTAGAGCAAGTTTTTCTTTGTTCATCTTGACTTAATGACATTAGAAATGAGATTCTACCTTGCATATTTTTCTATTTACTATTTTTTCCTGACTGCACTGGGTCTTTGTTGCTGCGTGGGCTTTTCTCTAGCTGTGATGAGCACGAGCTACCCTCTAGTTGCCGTGCACAGGCTTCTCCTTGTGACGGCTTCTTTCACTGTGGAGCTCCAGGCACACACGGTCTTCAGTAGTTGCAGCTCCCGGGCTCTAGAGCACAGGCTCAACACTTGTGGTGCCCGGTCTTAGCTGCACCGTGGCATGTGGGATCTTCCCAGACCAGGGACGGAACCTGTGTCTCCTGCACTGGCAGGCAGACTCTTTACCCTGAGCCATCAGAGAAGCCCCAAATAATTGCATCCTGAAGAGATGGTGGGCAAACCATCACCAGGAGGAACCAGGAGAGAAGCTGCAACATGGCAAGCAAAAGCACGGTTTCTTATTGTTCTCCAAGTTTTCAGTAGATGACAATCACCAACTCATACAAAGGAAAATAAGAAGGAAAGACTTTAATTCTTATTAAAGTCTCATTTTAAACCAGCCATGGAGAGGATTTCCCTGGTGGTCTAGTGGTTAAGAATCTGCCTTCTAATGCAGGAGATGCAGGTTTGATCCCTGGTTGGGGAACTAAGATCCCACCTGCCATGGGCAACTAAGCTCCCACCGCAATGAAAACCCAGCACAGCCAAAAGCAAACAAACAAATGTCATGGAAAGGTGTTCATTTTTTACTTTTATTTTACTGGACATATCCTGGGTGGGTCTGATACCTGGAGATGCAGGGTCCAGGCCTCACCCAACAGCCAAGGATTTTGCCCACGAGGGCCTCAGTTTGCTCATTCATAAGATTTATTGTTGTTCAGTTGCAAGTCATGTCTGATTCTTTGGACTGCAGCCCACCACGGTTCCCTGCCCTTCACTATCTCCTGGAGTTTGTTCAAAAGCATGTCCATTGAGTCAGTGATGCTACCCAACCATCTCATCCTCTGTCATCCCCTTCTCCTCCTGACCTCAGTCTTTCCCAGCATCAGGGTCTTTTTCAGTGAGTCAACTCTTCTCATCAGGTGGCCATTTCAGCTTCAGCATCAGTCCTTCCAATGAATATTCAGAATATTCAATGAATATTCATAAGATGGAACTGGCTATTAACATTTCCTACTTTCTTTGCAATAATGCTGCTAAAATCACAGAAACAACAAATCAAAAATATTTTGTGTGTGCTTGTGCTTAGTCGCTTAGTCATGTCTGACTCTGCGACCCCATGGACTGTAACCTGCCAGGCTCCTCCGTCCATGGGGATTCTCCAGGCAAGAATACTGGACGGGGTTGCTATACTGGATCTTCCCAACCCAGGGATAGAACCCAGGTCTCCTGCACTGCAGACAGATTCTTTACCTTCTGAGCCACCAGGGAAGCCCAAAAGTATTTTAAATGTCCTCTAAAGAAGAAAGACTAAGGAATTATTAATCCATGAAAACAAAACAAGAATATTGGGTGCCCGCCATTATATCAAAAGGAGAACTTGAACATTTTCTGAAATTCTTAGAGCATAGCAAGAAGTCAGTAACTGACTGGAGGGCTGCTGGCTGCCATGGGAATCAAGCATTCCCTCCTAGGGACAGTGGGTTTTCAGCATCCCACTGGCTGGATCCCAAAGCAACACAAAGGTACAACGTGAGGACCAGAAAGGGGTGATGTTCACGATGGGGAACAGAGTCCCAGCTCAGTTCACATCCCTGTGGATCTGATTTGAGGAATTACATTACACATCTGTTAGTGTCCTTGGGTAAGCGGGACAATGGGAATTATCTCTGAGCAGTCTTCTGAACATAAAGTTCAAAATACATGAACAAAGGCACAAATTTCTAAAATCAATGCTATGAGTCCCTTCACCATCCCCAGTGATAAAGCTATGGCACTCGAGGGTCCCATGCTATGGCAATGTAAAGGTTCATGTTTAAGAGACTAGAAACTTTTCATTAACCTTAGCTCCAGAACAGTGGAAATGCACTCTGAAACACACATGCACAGACACACACAAGTATGCACCTTCCCTATGTCAACGACTCATCCCAGTATAGAATGATCAAGAAAGTATCAGAAAATTAGAAAACAAGAAACTAGCTAACTCTTACTGTCTGAATTTAAAACTCTCCTGAACACTTGGGAAGCATGATGTGGCCCTAATTTGTCCCTAAGATCCTAGTTCCCAGAGCAAGTACAGCGCTAATCCCACCCTTGCAGAAGGTCAGGTACCTGGGGTATCACCAGCCTTCTGAGTTCTGTGGACTCCCAGACACGGCTAAGCAGAGATGTACCAGGACTCTACCCCTGTTAGCACTTCACCTGTCCCCCTTACACTCAGGATCTTCCCATACCAGTTGCTACTTTGAACATCAGGAAAGTTGACAAGCATATCCAGATAGCTCCGTGGATATTCTAGAACTTTTACATATGCCCAGGGTCAAAATGAGGGCTTCCCTGGTAGCTCAGTGGTAAACAATCCACCTGCCATTGCCGGAGATGCAGGTTCGATCCCTGGGCTGGGAATATGCCCTGGAGAAGGCAATGGCAACCCACTCCAGTATTCTTGTCTGGAGAATCCCCTGAACAGGGGAGCTTGGTGGCTTATGGTCCATGAGGTTGGAACAGAGTCAGACACGACTGAGCGGCTAAACAACAAGGGTCAGGTTCTATTCATATATATAGGTTATATACGTTAAAGGTTCTTACACCACCCATTGCAAGGACACTGCTGGGAAACGAGGTGCAAAGTCCCAGCCCTGTCGTCTTTGCAGAGACCTTGTCACCAGCTGATCTGACACCTTCAATGACATGAGTCAAAGAACAGTGAGGACACTGGAGGTCATACAAATGATATGAATAGCCACCAGGAAGACGCTGCCCCTTTCTTTACTGGGTCAGACTGGATTAGTCTGGTGCTTTATTTAGGTTCCCTGGGATACAGAACATCACACAACTCCCTAATGCATGGCTTTCATTACAGTGGGTTCCACTCTCCTTGTGGAGAGAGACGAATCTCACTGCTTCTGCTACAAAAGTGGTGATATGGGCAGAAAATAAACAGTCCATATTCAAAGTGTCACTGGAATCAGACTGCAAAAGAAAACTCCAAGAAGAACTAGACCCAAGTTTACCACACAAACCCTAAACATGGATAGCAGCCCCCAGTAGCGAGTCTGGCATGTAGTAAGCTGTAAATAAATATTCGTCAAAATTAAAACCTTTAAAGGCATTCTATTACAAAGCATTTTTCACTGGCCCTCTACAAGTTATGGCCATAATATAATAGGCTTATTTTTGGAAGCTGCAAAACACCCACACCCAAGTAAACTCTGTCAAAGTGACCCTCCTAATAAGCTAACATTGGACCCAAATGTAACCATTCTTCAGCTACTTGTAGAGCTTTTTGAAAACATCCTTCTGAATCAGTTAGTGGGTGATACACCAGCTAGTGGCTAGTGGATAACTAACTATCCACTCTTGCTTTATAACCATACTTCTTTCAGCTCAAAGGCCAGGATGGCGTGCCTTATTCATTGAGTTTTGCTTTGAATGATGTAAAACTATAACTTCAAATCGAATATATCACAAAGAGTGAAGGTTTTCTACTACTAATGTTGTTCAGATGAATATATAGAAGCAATTGCAGAACTCCAAACTCAGCTTGGAAAACAACCTTGTTGGAGTAAGCTGACCTGGGCAACACTAAATGGTCATCAGACTCAGAAAATTCTTGGTGCCTCACCATTCACCCCAACACTTTTTCATCATATTTCATGAGACCCAAGAGGTCACTTGTAAGTACTATTCTATGTCAGCACTGGATCACTTTAGTACAAATCTGGCTGACCCAGACTTTGATTTCTTTGAAGCAAAAAGTAAGCAAAATCTACTTTTAATTTTTTTAAAAAAGAATTCAAGAGCATCTACTCTTTTTACATAACATGTAAAACATAGCTTAGAACACATAAATTCCACGAAATGCCATCATGTGCCTGAGTCAAATACTTACGCCATGATGCCTGAGAGATGGAACATCTCGGCCGTGATGTAGGACAAATAGCTATACAGGAAGACGAAGAGAGGCTCTATCACGCGGATGTTGTGTGTGAAGCGCGTGGTAAACGCCGCTATAAAGCCCAGGAAGACGCCGATCAGCACCCCACCGATCCCCACGACAAAGAAGTTCGCGATGCCAGCAAACACGTCAACGGTCTCAATGGTCTTCATCTGGCAGAAAGACTTGAACAGGTTGTACAGGACCTGTGGGAGATGCAGAGGGAGGTCAGGACCTGCCAACTTGCCCATCATCCACGCAGCCCCTGCCTCCTAATAAGGGCGTGTCTTCTGTGCTCCAAAGTGGACGATGAGTGGGAGTGATTGGTTATCTCTTTATCTCACATTTTAACAGTACATTTAATTGTTGTGTTTAGTTGCTAAGTCATGTCCCACTCTGCATCCTCACAGACTGTAGCCCACCAGGCTAGCATGGAATTCTCCAGGCAAGCATACAGGAGTGGGTTGACATTTCTTTCTCCAGGGAATATTCCTGCCCCAGGGATCAAACCCACATTTCCTGCATTGCCAGGTGGGTTCTCTAAGCCACCTGGGAAACCCAGGCATTCAATAGCTTTAAACAAAAAGCATTGATGAAAGCGTGTCATCAGGAAATCTATTTCTAGACGTAAGAGAGAGGAGACTTCAAAATTATTTACATGACTTACTCCTAAAACATTATTTTTTAGACCCTAAAAGATTATTTTAAAAGACTTGGTCACCCTTCAACATGCCCTGCTTGCGTTCCCAATGCCTGACGAGGACTGTGTCACAGAGAAAGCTTGTGGGTGTCGGCTGTGAATTCAGTGACCTTTCAAGGCCCCCTTGTGGGGTCCGGTCTGCTCATCCATAGTGGCCTCTTCCCTGAAGACATCCTCCCCCTCTATCACTGAGGTCCTCCCTTGGTCCCTGCCTCCCTGCCCCGCCCACACACATATCTCTTAGGAAACACAAGACCTGATCAGGTTTTCTTAAAGAGGCAGCAACTACTGTGTGTACGTGTGTGCCTGCTGTAACTTCATACATATCTGTCCTTCCGAAGTGATGAGACTACACGGTGCTCAGTTTCTGAAAAATCTACAGTCTTTCACATAGTTTAATTAGTATTCCGAAATAACAGGCATTCACACCTGTTTTCAAATATGTTTCTAAGGATCACTGAGCACATGGCACTGGAAACAAGCCTCACTCCTGAACATTTGTTTTTTTCACGAAACCAGCAAGTGACATGCAGACGGGCACATGCTCTGCTTCTTTTCGTTGTGATGTTTGCAGCCAGAACTTCCAGGAAAGTCAGCTGATGGGACATGGGGACAAAGACCTTAAGGGTACAGTCCATGTGACACCTTCCCTGGGTTTCTGAGAAACTCAGAATTAAACCCATTCATCCACAGGCAGTCGAAATACCAGAGGCGATACCAGAATCCAGGTATCCTACCTCTGGGTCAGCTCTTCAATTTTAACCACGAGAATGAGGCAGAGACTCTTCTAATCAGGGTGTATCCCAGCGAATAGCCATTTCACTCTTTTCCTCCTCATTTAAGGTCCTTTATAGCCTACACTTTACAGGTTTCAGGGAACTTTTCCTCTTTCCTATGCCATCATAGGGATTTCCCTGGTGGCTAAGTGGTAAAGAATCCACCTGCCAATGCAGGAAACACAGATTCTATCCCTGATCTGGGAAGATTCCCTGGAGAAGGAAATGGCAACCCACCCCAGTATTCTTGCCTGGGAAATCCCATGGACAGAGGAGCCTGGCAGGCTACAGCCCATAGTGTTACAAAGAGTCAGATACAACTGAGCAGCCAAGCATGCACACAAGAGAAGAAATAAGCAACTTACAAACCCAAGGACTTAAATATCCCGAAAGATTATCCTTTTTCAGGAAGGAACGGGCTTCTAGTCTTGCTGCTTCCTACTGTCACTCAGAGCCTGCCACACACATCAGATTTCATCCACATCAACACACATGATTGCTTCCTGAGAGTGGATCAGAGATGCGCTATATTTATCCATTGCTTCTAAACAATCAGGCCAGAAGGTGACGGTCATCTGCTGCCCGGGGTGAGGGACAGCTTTCCCAGGTGCCAGCTCTGCATGGACAGCCTCCCCACCCCGGGCCACTCAGGCTCTGGGGTCTGTTTCCAGGTGCCATGGCTTTCTCTGCCCTGCTGCCAGCCTGCACAAGCAAACTGCATCACTCATTTGTGCCGTGCTTCCTGGAGCCACCACAAGACTCACTTCCTTTAAATATTGCTATTCCATTTCTCAGGTTTCCCTGGTGGCTCAGATGGTAAAGAATCCACCTGCAATGCTGCAGACCTGAGTTCGATTCCTTGGCACAGGAAGATTGGCTGGAGAAGGAAATTGCAACCCACTCCAGTATTATTTTCTGGAGAATGCCATGGACAGAGGGGCCTGGGATTGCTACAGCCCATGGGGTTGCAAAGAATCGGACATGACTGAGCATTGTTCCATTCCTCACTCTCCAATTTAAAATTGTTGGCTGCCTGACTCTGGGAAGAAGGCTGAATATGTCTGATGCATTTCTATTTTTGTCTGCACCACGACAGCATGGGGATCTTAGTTCCCTAACCAGGTATTGAACTTGTGCCCCTGAATTGGAAAAGTGGAATCTTAACCACTGGACCACCAGGGAAGTCCCCACCTGATGCATTTTTTTTTAAATGCATTATAACACCTGCAGTCTCAGACAGGGTCTGATTACTGCTCCACAAAGCACACTGTAATTATGCACCCCTGCCCCTGGCTTCTCTTGGCGGAAACCCATCCTGCAAACCAGGGGAAACTTTATCTGTCTCCCATGGCTCAGCTGAAGCTGCTGTTCCCCTCTGGCCTTTCTGGACTCCAACAGCCCTTGCAAGTCGTCTTTCCCTCTGCCCTCCTGCATCGCAAGTGACCCCTCAAACCATTCAGCATCTGGAGATGAAGCTTCCTGTGTTGTTGGTGCTGTCTCTCAAATGCTGACCTCATTTTCTCTGAGGAATGAGAACTTCCTTGTGCAAAGAACTTGTGACTTCTCCTCTTCCTATCTCATATTCCCATCCCACCCCATCTAGACACCGATGACATCTCCAAAAGAAGTCAGGTGCTCATTCCTAAGGATCAACTCACTGGCAACACCCTAAACTTCCCCAAGCAATTCTCCTGGCAGCCCCATCCATCACGCTATCTAATGCATATTCTATGTTTCATATCCCTGTAGGTTTTCCAAAGTGTATGGCTAAGTCACAGGTTCCCCACGTTCAGCGAGCTGGCAAAAGCTCCCGTTTGATCATTCAACTTCCTCGGATGCTGGACCACGTTAGGAGAAAGTATCTTAGGTAGAGACATTACCTTGACAATGAGAGAGCTTTCCATAACCTCCTGCCTGTTGTACACTGAACCTGATACCTAGCGATCAGCACAAGATAAAATTCTTTTAGGTACAACCAGCCATAACCCCATGGTGAGTTCATTCCAGTTAAATCTTTTCATTTTACCACAAGGGAATTTATACAGAAAGGTGCTTTTGAAGCTATAATTTATATACAGTATATGTATACATATTACATACATGGCTACAATTATGTCTCTAGCTGGTCTGTGCAAAGTTTACCTCAACTTGACAACTGTATTTTTAGAAAACTGAAAAGCCAAGAGTGCCTGTTTGCTCAATTCTGAGATGGGCTAATGTGAAAACTGGGTACTTTCAAATGTTTCTATTCATTGTTATTATTTTAAAAATACTTGTATATATTAACATTTGATACGTTCTGTTTTGAGTCAGTCCTTGTGCTCAGTCGTGTCTGACTCTGTGATCTCATGGACTGTAGCCCACCAGACTCCTCTGTCCATGGGATTTCCAAGGCAAGAACACTGGAGTGGGTTGCCATTTCCTGCTCCAGAGGATCTTCCCCACCCAGGGATCGAACCCACATCTCCTGCATTAGCAGGTGGGTTCTCTATTGAGCCACCTGGAAAGCCCCCAAAATCTCTGCCTCAATTCTTTAAGGATACCTGACTGTGACGCAATATTGTAATTTTGTACATCATTTTCTAATTGTTCCTAACACCTGGTTAATTCAGCCTACTATTCAGCCAGCCCACCTTCTTCTCCTGTTGTGACCACAAATCCATTCTCTATATCTGTGTGAGATCTGATTCTTTTTTCTTAATTTATTTAATTGGAGGAAAACTGCTTTACAATGCTGTGATGGTTTCTACAATAGAACAACACAAATCAGCCACAATTATACATATATCACCTCCCTCTTAAGCCTCCCTTCCCTCCACCAATCCCAACTCTTCTAGATCATATTAGCACATATTTATGGAATCTAGAGAACGTACTTGTGGACACAGTGGGAGAAGGAGAGGGAGAAAGTAGTATAGATAGGTATCACTATCATGTGTAAAATAGAAAGCTAGTGGGAAGCTGCTGAATAACACGGCGAGCCCAGCCTGGCACTCCATGAGGTCTGATTCTTGACACACTCAGACTGGACCACTGAGGTAGCTGGATGTGAAATCTCAAAAGAGAAGGGACAGCAGTGTAAAAAAAGTGGCAGATCATCCTGAAACAGACCTGATGATGCTATCCTATTCCTAAAAGCAATGCATCAGGATACTGTTATCTCTTGGTGAGGTTTTCTATACACTAAATAGATCCAGGATTGTCAACTAAAATTTCCAGTCTCCCTGGTAACAGTGTATACATCGAACAAAGAAATCATCGAACAAGTGTATACATCAGCAAGGAAAACGTGATGCCTCCAGAAATTAGAATGAGTTATAAAACATCTTCATCATTAGGGCAGTTGCCCACTTAAAATTTAATACTGGTGAGTGAATGACTAACCACTATTAATGAATAATGGAATAAATGAAGTGGATTTTGTTACTTGAATGAGGTGACTTCACTGTCTCAAAATAGCTCTCAGCTAGTCTAAAAATGATGAGATAGATAGCATCACCGACTCAATGGACATGAATTTGAGCAAACTCCGGGAGACAGTGAGACATGGGGAAGCCTGGCATGCTGCAGTCACTGGGTTGAAAGAGTCAGACACGACTTAGCAACTGAACAACATTCTAAAAATGGGGTTTCCTCAACAGAAAATTATCTTTACATAATAATATCCACACAGAGTTAATGAATATCCTTAAAGGTGATATTTTTTTCAGGTCAAGGGTATGACTACAGATTAACAGAGAACAATGTTGGTTTCTATCTTAACTTTTATTTTGGAGGTCATATTATTGTAAACTTTAACTGAATTATTAAAAAGATAGTCTCAGTTTGCTTCTGAAGCTGATTACAGTAACCTATCTTTGAAGAGCCGATGCCCCGTGACCTACACAGGATACTAAATATTGTGTGTGTGCGCGCACACTCAGTTGTGTCCAGCTCTTTGTGACCCCATGGACTGTAGCCCAGCAGGTTCCTCTGTCCATGGGATTTCACAGGCAAGAATACTGGAGTGGGTTGTCATTTCCTTCTTCAGAGGATCTTGCTGACCCAGGGATCAAAACTGTGTCTCCTACATTGCTGGCAGACTATTGGCCACTCCACCACCTGGGAAGCTCAAACACTTGAAAAGATATTATTTAAAGGACCCTCTCTCCAACTCAGATGGAGGAACTCTTTCCAGGTACTCCTAAGTTACACATACACAATAAAACTGAAGGGAACTGATTTTCTTTCCTTGAAATCTATGTGAACTTTTAAACAAATCAAGAATGCCATTTTAATGATAGGAACTAACAGAGGGGGTAAAATAAACTACTTAAGTTACTTAAATACACTTTACTTAATATTTCCCTCAATTTTCCTATGTGCAAAATGGGAAGAATACCTATTTCATAGGCTGCTATAAAAACTCTGGACACAAGATATACATTCACAAAAGGTTACTGACTATGACCCTATCACCATCTCTGCTACAGAACCTTGGCTAACATAAAACAGCATCACCAACATTCACTGACTGGTTAACAAACCCAAGGTCACCTGAGTGTCCCTGACTGGTGGCGGAGCTCTGTGCAGCTGTGTGGGTGAGGAGAGAGGCTGCTTGCCTGAGCTCAGGAAGCAGGTCAATTCTGCTCACATTAAGCTCATAAGAGCCTCTGACTCTAATTATGTATCAATTAGTGAGAATTAAAAACAATTTGCATTTTCTGAATTAATACCCACCTATGGAAAAATGAGGACCCAAAGTCTGCTGGCTGAGTAGGAATAGGAAATGAGTTGGGTAATAAAAACTTTGCTTCAAATCAGGAAATAAAAAACATAGTATCCACAGATGGAGAATGGCACTCAGTGGGCTTGACCATTTCACTTGTACTATACATGTCACAGGCTTCTCTGGTGGCTCAGATGGTAAAGAATCCTCCTGTGATGCAAGAGACCCAGACTCAGCCCTTGGGTTGGGAAGATCCCCTAGAGAAGAGGATGGGTACCCACTCTTGAGTCCTTTGAATTATGATCAAAGACCATTGTTGCTGAAACTGCCAGTGAGAAACCCCCAGAATACACAGCTCATAGTCACCGTGAAGCTCCTCTGGCAGCAGCAAAGCTGTGCAAACAGGATAAGCCACACGGCTGGTGTGATCCAGGCAAATGAAGATGAGGCGCCTTTATATAATCCTGAATAAATCGTTGTTGTTGTTATTGTTGTTTAGTCACTCAGTCGTGTCCAACTCTTTGAGACCCCATGGACTGTAGCCCACCAGGATCCTCTGTCCATGGGATTCTCCAGGCAAGAGTCCTGGAGTGGGTTGCCATTCCCTTCTCCAGGGGATCTTCCTGACCCAGGGATCGAACCTGTGTCTCCTGCATTGACAGGCAAATTCTTTACCACTGAGCCACCCAGGAAGTCCATGAATAAAAACAAATAATAAAGGTATTGAGAATTTTAAGACAATGAGAACAGAGTCTGGAACCAAGCAAGAGGCCCTTCCCAGCACTGGGGCTGGGGACCATTCAGATGCCCACTCTATGCACAGGGCCAGTAGGTGGGGCCCCTGCCTGGTGGAGCGACACTGCAGGAGCTTGTTACTCACCACTGTCACGGCATCATTCAGCAGGGACTCTCCAAAGACCAGGATATAGAGCTGCTCGTTGACGTGGATGTTCTCAAAGACGGCAAGCACGGCCACAGGGTCCACAGCCGAGATTAAGCTGCCGAAGAGAAGATTCTGGAGCAAAGTGATGTCACTCAGGCCAAAGGCTTCGATCTGGCAGATCCCGAACAGCGACACCCCAATGCCAATGGAATTCCAGAGCGTGCCGACCACAGCGTACCAGAAGATGGTGCCAATGTTCTCAAAGAATGGGCGAGTGGGCATGAAATAGCCCGCGTCCAGCACGATGGGTGGGAGGAGGTACAAGAAAAACACATCAGTCTTCATTGCCGGGGGCGACTTCTCATCCACTCCAAAGATAATCCCCCCCAGCAGAAGTCCCACCATGATGAGCAGGCAGCTCTCAGGCACTATGGTGGGAAGCTTGTGATATAGATGGAATCCTGTTCGGGAAAACACAGGGACAAAATTCAGGTTATACAGGAATTATGGGGACTTCCCAGGTGGCACAGTGGTAAAGAATCTGCCTGCCAATGCAGGAGACTCAGGAGATGCAGGTTTGATCCCTGGGTTGGGAAGATCCCCTGGATAAGGAAATGGCAACTCACTCCAGTATTATTGCCTGGGAAATCCCATGGACAAAGGAGCCTGGTGGGCTATATAGTCCATAGGGTCAAAAAAGTATCCTTATGTAGGTATCTTAATTCACATAGCAACCAAATATACATTTCTTAAAATAAAATTGCAACATGCAATAGAAACAGTGAGAAAATAGTAAATACCATTTTGATCAGATACATCAACAAGCTATTACTGCATGATAATTCTAATGGACAAAGAGCAAGTAAGAGAATTTAACTCTAAAAATAAATAGAATCAGTGTAGACCTAGTGAGGACCAGGGACTCCCATGGCCATGCAGCAGTAATGAGCAGACCCTCAGTGGGCAATGGAAATGAAGTGGGGAACTTGATAACCTACGCCTACCTAGCGTATGATGGCCCTTCCCCATCATACCCCCACCAGAGTGGTGCCATAAGAAGCCACCTAAAACAGAAGGTATAAATAAGACCTTTGGTCTCATAATACCCCAAATGTCTATGTTCCAACAGGAAGTCATTCATCATACCAGGAGCCAAGAAGATGGCAAGATGGCAAGCTGAATAATAATAATTTTTAAAAAGATACCATCATAATGGCAGAGATGTTAGATTCATCTGACAGAAACGTTAATACTGCCATGATAAAAATGTTGCATGAGTAATAACAATCACACCTGCTGCTAAGTCACTTCAGTCGTGTCCGACTCTGCGTGACCCCATAGACGTCAGCCCACCAGGCTCTCCTGCCCCTGGGATTCTCCAGGCAAGAAAACTGGAGTGGGTTGCCATTTCCTTCTCCAATGCATGAAAGCGAAAAAGTGAAAGTGAAGTCGCTCAGTCGTGTCCGACTCTTAGCGACCCCATGGACTGCAGCCCACCAGGCTCCTCCATCCATGGGATTTTCCAGGCAAGAGTACTGGAGTGGGGTGCCATTGCCTTCTCCCAATCACACCTGAAACAAATTTAAAAAATGGGAAGCCTGAGAAAAGAAATTTTAAACTTGAGTAGGGAAATACATGATACAAAGAAAAACCCTATGGAGATTTTAGAATTGAAGAATATAAAAACTGAAGTCTAAAAATTCAACTGTATTGGCTCAAAAGCAGATTATTAATAAACTGGAAGTATGAATTAGTAAACATGAAAGAATTAATAAACTAAAAGATCAAATGAGAGAAATTAACCAATCTGAATGACAGTGAGAAAAGAGACTTCTTTTTTTTTTTAACGTGAGAGACGTGTAAAACTGTAGCAAAAGACTCAACATTCATGTCATCAGAGTTTCAGAAAGAGAAAAGGAAAAGGGTGGGAGTGGAAAACTACTCAAGAAATAATGCTACTTCTAAAATCTGGCCCAAAATACGTGTGCTTAGTCGCTCAGTTGTGTCCGACTCTTTGTGATCCCATGGACTGTAGCCCACTAGGCTCCTTTGTCAATGGGGATTTTCCAGGCAAGAATATTGGAGTGGGTTGTCATGCCCTCCTCCAGGGGAATCTTCCCAACCCAGGGATCCAACCCAGGTCTCCCACATTGTGGGCAGCCACCAGGGAACCCAGGGCATAAAATGTAAACCTAGAGAATCAAGATGAGTGAGACCCACA
Source organism: Tragelaphus eurycerus (assembly GCA_935064755.1). Lineage (NCBI taxonomy): Eukaryota > Metazoa > Chordata > Mammalia > Artiodactyla > Bovidae > Tragelaphus > Tragelaphus eurycerus. The sequence goes on from CAKXYN010000016.1 coordinate 30,190,101, forward strand.
AAGGAGAAACCCAAAGAAACCCACATCCAGAGAAACTATACTCGAACTTCTGAAAATATAGAAGAAAAAAAAAAATCTTGATAGTAGATAGTGAAAGGACACCTTACCTATGGGTGAGAAAACAGAATTTGAGCAGATTTCTCTTCAAAAATTGTGGAGGCTATCAGGAAGAGGCACAGCATTAAAAAAATAAATGCCAACCCACAATTCTAGATCCGGTGAGACCACCCTTTGGTAATGAGAAAGAAATCAAAGCATTCTCATTTGAAGAAAAACTAAGAAAAATGTGTTGCCAGCAGACCTGCCCTAAAATAATGGCTAAAGGAAATCCTCAAAATGGAAAGCGATGGAATTTTGGAACATCAAGGATTAAGAAAACAGAGGGAAAGAGTGAAAAATACAAGCAAATTCAATATGTTTTCTTTCTCCCCTTGAATTTTCTAAATTCAGCTTGGCCATTGAAGCCAAAATTACAACACTATCTCATGTGGTTCTCAATGTATATAGAGAAAATGTTTAAGACGACTTTAAGTGGGGAAAGTAAAAAAAAAAAACATTCGGGGGAAAGGTTTCTACACTCACAGGGGTAAGTGACAACAACAGTAAGCTGTTATTAGCTATATGTATCTACACTTTGTAAATATACATATATATGAATATATATCAATATATAATACTTGGAGGAATCACCAAAAAAAAAAGCTATACAAAGCTCAAAAACACTATCAATAGATGGAAATGCAGTTACAAAAAGTGTTCAAGCAACCCACAGGAAGACAGAAAAAGAAAACAGAGAGATGAAGAGCAGAGAGTAAGCAGAGAGGAAAAGAAAAAGCGGCAGATTTTTAAAATCTCAAACAGCACAGACACACCAATAGTTACCAAAAAATGTAGCTTATCTAAATGCATCAATTAAAAGATAGCTGTGAGCAGAATATAATAAAAAGTATGACCTAACCATACGTTGTCTTTAAAAGACTTTTACTCCATATGCAGTGGGGTAGGCAGGTTGAAAATTAAAGAATGGAAAGAGTTACATCATTACGTGTTAGCTGTATAGTTAGTCATTCAGGGTTAGTTGTGGACAGCTCTTTGCAACTGCAAGGGCTGTAGCCCACCAGGCTCCTCTGTCCATGGGATTCTCCAGGCGAGCATGCTGGAGTGGGTTGCCATCTTCTTCTCCAGGGGCTCTTCCCGACCCAGGGACTGAACCAGGTCCCCTGCGTTGCAGGCAGATTCTTTACAGTATAAGCCACCAGGGAATACATCATAAAAATATTAATCAAAAGATCAAAAGAAAATGGGATTGGCTAATATCCAATAAAGTAAGCTTCAGAGCAAAGAAATTCCCCAGAGACAGGGAGGGACATTGGATCATTATAAAATGGGTCAATCCACCAAGAAAACATGGCAAGTCCAAATGCATATGCACCAAACAACAGAACGATAAAACATACAAGACAAAAACGGATGGAATTGAAAGCAGAAATAGGCAAATACATAGTTACAGTTAATAACTTCAATACCTCCTCTCTCAATAATTGCTAGATCAACAGCCAACAGGATCTAATCCTATAGAACAGAGGTCCCCAACCTCTGGGATCTAATGCCTGATGATCTGAGGTGGAGCTGATGTAATAACACTTATTGTGCATTGAATCACCCCAAAACCATCCCCCTGTCCTCAGTCTGTGGAAAAACTGTCTTCCAGGAAATTGGTCCCTAGTGCCAAAAAGATTTTAGACCGCTGCTACACAAGACCAACAAACAACAACAGATACACATTCTTTGCAAGAATCCACAGAGCATATACCAAGACAGAACATTTCCTGGGACATAAAAGCAAATGTCAGAAAAATTAAATTTAAAAGAACTGAAATAATATAGAATATATTCTTTGATCACAATGGAGTCAAAGTAGAAATCAGTAAAATATGGAAAATAAAAAAATCTCTGAACTTGGAGACCTAACAACTCACTTCTAATTCATCTATGCGTCTCACACCCACCAAGATGACTATAATCAAAAAGACAGAAAATAACAAATGTTTTTGTGGGTGTGGAGACATCAGAACCCTTATACGACGGTAAGAATATGAGTTGTGCAGCCACTTTGGAAAATAGTCTGGAAGTTCCTCAAAAAGATAAACAAAGACATCATTTGACCTAGAAAATTCACCCCTAAGTATGTAAGGATGAGATGGTTAGACAGCATCACCCACTCAATGGACATGAATTTGATGAGCAAACTCAGTGAGATAGCGGAGTACAGAGAAGCCTGGCGTGCAGCAGTCCATGGGGTTGGGTTGCAAAGAGCTGGACACAACTTAGCAACTGAACAACAATCACTTTCCTACTTCCAACTTTTCTGTCTTCTTTAACCTTTAACTTTTCTCTTTTATTTCCCAATGGAATGCACGGCCCACTGGTTTATATCTGATTACACTAAAGGTTTATTTGCACCTGTCTCAATTTTGTTAAGGTTGTGTGAAAGTGAAGTTGCTCAGTCGTGTCTGACTCTTTGCAACCCCATGGACTGTAGCCTACTGGGCTCCTCTGTCCGTGGAATTTTCCAGGCAAGAATACTGGAGTGAGTTGCCATTTCCTTCTCCTACACTGTAAAAGTAATATCTTTACTGTCTCCGAACACAAAAGAGCAATACTGCATGATTCAACTGATATTGACTACATTAAACAGTCGATTTCATGGAGAGAGAAAGCAGAATAGAGGTTACCCAAGGCTGGGAGGAAAGAGGTGAGGACTCATTGGTTGACACGCAGAGTTTCTGCTTGAAAAGATGCAAAACTTCTGGAAGTGTGATGGTGGCACAACATCGTGAATGTACTTAATGTCACCAAATTGTAACTTAAAAAGGTCTAATGGTCAACCAAGAATCAGAGGCATAAGAAGGACGTGCTGGCCTCTTGATGGCCACCCCAGCACTGTGTGCATGCACGGGGTCCTTATTCAAAAGGTAAAACATGAAAATGTCTCACACACAAATACCATAACAGCTTCCCATTTTCATCAATGGTAAGAATATGTCACCATCTGTACTGACTTATTTCTCTCTTTGTAACATGATCCCACTCTGAGAATGGCACTCATTTTGATTATTATTAAGTTGAATCAATGCAAAGAAATAGAGGAAAACAACAGAATGGGAAAGACTAGACATCTCTTCAACTTCCCTGGTGGCTCAAATGGTAAAGCATCTGTCTACAGTGTGGGAGACCTGGGTTCGATCCCTGGGTCGAGAAGAAATCTCTTCAAGGAAATGAGAGATACCAAAGGAATATTTCATGCAAAGATAGGCTCGATAAAGGACAGAAATGGTATGGACCTAACAGAAGCAGAAGATATTAAGAAGAGGTGGCAAGAATACACAGAAGAACTGTATAAAAAAGATCTTCATGACCAAGATAATCACGATGGTATGATCACTCACCTAGAGCCAGACATCCTGGAATGTGAAGTCAAGTGGGCCTTAGAAAGCATCACTATGAACAAAGCTAGTGGAGGTGATGGAATTCCAGTTGAGCTCTTTCAAATCCTGAAAGATGATACTGTGAAAGTGCTGCACTCAATATGCCAGCAAATTTGTAAAACACAGCAGAGGCCACAGAACTGGAAAGTCAGTTTTCATTCCAATCCCAAAGAAAGGCAATGCCAAAGAATGCTCAAACTACTGCACAATTGCACTCATCTCACATGCTAGTAAAGTAATGCTCAAAATTTTCCAGGCCAGGCTTCAGCAATATGTGAACTGTGAACTTCCAGATATTCAAGCTGGTTTTAGAAAAGGCAGAGGAACCAGAGATCAAATTGCCAACATCCATTGGATCATCAAAAAAGCAAGAGAGTTCCAGAAAAACATCTATTTCTGCTTTATTGACTATGCCAAAGCCTTTGACTGTGTGGATCACAATAAACTGTGGAAAATTCTGAAAGAGATGGGAATACCAGACCACCTGACCTGCCTCTTAAGAAACCTATATGCAGGTCAGGAAGCAACAGTTAGAACTAGACATGGAACAACAGACTGGTTCCAAATTGGAAAATGAGTACGTCAAGGCTGTATATTATCACCATTTCATTTAACTTATATGCAGAGTACATCATGAGAAACGCTGGGCTGGAAGAAGCACAAGCTGGAATCGATTGCTGGGAGAAATATCAATAACCTCAGATATGCAGATGACACCACCCTTATGGCAGAAAGTGAAGAGGAACTAAAAAGCCTCTTGATGAAGGTTAAAGAGGAGAGTGAAAAGGTTGGCTTAAAGCTCAACATTCAGAAAACGAAGATCATGGCATCTGGTCACATCACTTCATGGGAAATAGATGGAGAAACAGCGGAAACAATGTCAGACTTTATTTTGGGGGCTCCAAAATCACTGCAGATGGTGACTGCAGCCATGAAATTAAAAGATACTTACTCCTTGGAAGGAAAGTTATGACCAACCTAGAAAGCATATTGAAAAGCAGAGACATTACTTTGCCAACAAAGGTCCGTCTAGTCAAGGCTATGGTTTTTCCAGTTGTCATGTATGGATGTGAGATTTGGACTGTGAAGAAGGCTGAGCGCTGAAAAATTGATGCTTTTGAACTGTGGTGTTGGAGAAGACTCTTGAGAATCCCTTGGACTGCAAGGAGATCCAACCAGTCCATTCTGAAGGAGATCAGCCCTGGGATTTCTTTGGAAAGAATGATGCTAAAGCTGAAACTCTAGTACTTTGGCCACCTCATGCGAAGAGTTGACTCATTGGAAGAGACTGATGCTGGGAGGGATTGGGGGCAGGAGGAGAAGGGGACGACAGAGGATGAGATGGCTGGATGGCATCACTGACTCGATGGACGTGAGTCTGAGTGACCTCCAAGAGCTGGTGATGGACAGGGAGGCCTGGCGTGCTGCAATTCATGGGGTCGCAAAGAGTCGGATATGACTGAGCGACTGCACTGACTGACCAACTGACTGAAGTTGAATACACAACAAATTCCAAGTGACCCTAACTGTCCCAGACAATAGACAAAACTTCATGTAACATGAAAAAGTCTGGACCAGAGGTTACAGACTGGCAGGCCATGGGCTACCATGGCCTTCAGGGCTATTTTGTTTTGTTCATCTGATGATCTAAAATATTGAGCTGATATCTGGAAATTGAGTTTGCAGGTAGAAATTCTCTTGTCTGGTTTATCCTGGAAAATCAGCAGACTGGGCGCTCTGTCCCTCACCCATATCAATGTGTTCTGGGGGACAACTAGCTTTAGCCAAGGCAAGTAGTGGCCCTCCAGCTCACCTGCCAGCTTCCCCCATCCCTGCCTCCCGACTCACATCTCCCCAGTGCCCCCCTACTCATACACCACTAGGTCCACCCTAGTGGACCACCCTAGGTCCACCCTGTCTGCCACCTGTCGAGAGCTCAATTCCAAAAGTCAGTCTTAAGACGCAACTAAGACTGTAATGAAGATGAGGTTGGGAGGGGCCAGGGGAAACGTCCATTCTATTTCTCCTCATTGTTCTTTTTAGCCATGGGTGCAGGCTCAGTTGCTCACTCATGTCTGACTTTTGCAACGGCATAGACTGTAGGCCGCCAGGCTCCTCTGCCCACAGGATTGCCCAGGCAAGAATACTGGAGTGCATTGCCATTCCCTCCTCCAGGGGATCTTCCTGACCCAGGGATTGAACCCATGTCTTCTGCTTGGCAGGCAGATTCTTTACCACTGAGCCACATGGGAAGCCCATATGTGTGTATATATAAAGACTATTATTTCTCTGGATTTCAAGAAAAGTCACAAATTGAAAACAATAACAAGCTATTCCTTCAAATGACAGGCCCCAATCTTGGAGGTGCCTGGGAGGAACCAGGCTCTGACCAGGGCTAGGGTGGCCAGGAAGATGCTCCTGGCACTGGATCCCTTGGCTCACAGGTCCTGGGGGTGCGGGGCTAGCAGACACACCCGGGCGGGGGCAGGGGGGCCAGGCTTCTGCTGCCCCAATCAGTCCAGGGCAGGCAGGTCACAAGGGAAGTTCTCTGGGCTGCTAAGGAGGCTAAACCATGTCGGTGAACTCAGGTATCACAGGGCAAAATAAATAGTCTACCGATACAGCCCCCTCATTCTGTGCCTTGTGGAATTTCTAGAACCCTCCAGTATCTCTTTAAAATCTATTCCAATGAAGGGACAAGCTTCAGCCACATCTGCTAGAGGGCTACCTCTGTAGTCCAAGGGGGTCACTCTTTGTCCAGGGATTGTCCAAGAGACTGACATGAAAGAGACAGCTAATAGCATCTATGTAAAGTACACATTTTATATTATGATCTTGTCAAAAGCAAACTGATCTCTTATTTTCCAAGATATGAAACTGTCCTTGAAGTTGAAGGAAAGAGAAGACAGTGAAGAAACAGTAAATAGATAAACAAACAAATACACACACACTGTACTTTTCTGTAATCCTATTTCTCATTTCTCACTTAGAGTTATTCATGGTTTTGAATTTTATATTCAATTGTTTACCACTAACTAGTTTTCAAAAAACCGAAACCAATTATGTACTTGAAAGCCTTGAGTACTTCCTGCCAAGAAAGTAGATTACTTAGAATGCCCTGGTAATGGGTCACACTCTCCTTTTTTGAAGCTACAGCTGGGAGGGGACAGGGGGATGGGTCCCAAGGATGTTCAGTTCTTGCTATCAGCACACTCAGGGTCTAGGACAGCCAACAGAGGAACAATGTGAGGCTTGTATCGTATCAATTCTGCAAAATACTCTGTGAGCAGAGTACAGTCAAGGTGGAAGACACAGCCCACACCATGCAGACAGCCTGGAGGCGACCACCCCACAGCCCACCTGGCTTCCCTGGTGGCTCAGCGGTAAAGAATCCGCCTGCTGATGCAGGAGACAAGGATTCGATCCCTGGGGTGGGAAGATCCCCTGGAGAGGGAATGGCTACCCACTCCGGTATTCTTGCCTGGAGAATCCGTGGACAGAGGAGCCTCGTGGGCTGAAGTCCAGTGTCTCAAAGGGTCAGACACGACTGAAGAGACTGAGCACACAGAGCCCCCCAGGGCAGCAGCTCTGCCCCAGGAAATAACAGTGACACTGGACAAAGTATTTCTGCGATGCAATGCCCTGGGATGAAATACGTACCTCCCAACACCAAGTAAACTGATCCAGGGGGCTTTCTAACACAGCCAGGTAGGAAACAGGATCCCTGATGGCAAAATGCTGAGTGTGAGCCCTGGCCACACTGAGTATTCTTATTTAGACAAGTCTTCAGGTTGTTTCATGTGAACTGCAGCACTAAGTCACCACAGAACGTGCTCTGCATTCATTCTGCCTGCCCACTTACACTGTATGGCTATGAAGCAGATCCCAAAGCCCTTATTCTATGCTGGGCATTTTTTTTTTTTAATATTTATTTATCGGACTGTGCCAGGTCTTAGTCATGGTATATAGGTTCCTCATGGCATATAGTCATGTATAGAGGTTCCTCAGTTGCTGCATGTGGGATCCAGTTCCCCAACCAGGATTGAACCTGGGCCCCCTGCATTGGGAACACAGGGTCTTAGCCACTGGACCACCAGAGAAGTCCCTCCACATTTTTAATTTTACTGAGTTTCATCTCCTTGTGGCTCTGGACCCTCATCTTTTTTCTCTTTTCCTTTTTCTTCATTTTCCATTTTACTGATAGAAGGGGGATGACCAAGAAAGGATCAGGTCTGAAAAAATCATTCTGATGGTAAAGACTTTCCAGTGTGCAGTGACTGTGTAGGGGGAATTTCAGAATTCAGGGACTCAGTAAGTTCTGGTGACTGTTTATAGAACAGACCCTTTGCAGAGCCTGCTAGACGGGAGCCCAGAGGGAGGAAGCTCTGGGCTGGGGGAGAGGTGATAAGATTCTGTAACCTAGATTCAAAACTTTCCGTGCAGGCCAACAGCTGAAAGCAATTTTTATTTTAACCCCCGTGGGTTAGATGTTAAATCCTGGCATTTGTCTTTCAGCCCATGTGTTAGTAAATGATTGATGCTGCTTTGGGGTTTTTGCCACTTGCCCACCGTCATTGTTAAGTTCTACGAGGCTATCCAGGAAGTCTACCCCACCCACCCAACCACCTCGTGCCTGGGTTTTATTTTCTGTTTGGTTTTAATCCTTGAAGAGCCTGTCTTCTAAATAAACTGACCACTTGCTTAAAATAAGTAGATCAAAGGGTAGGAAAGGAATCCACAATTGCCAGTAATTGATTTCATTTTTCAATCAAGTGGTTGCTCGTATTCAATCACCAGTGATTTGCTTGGTGGGGACCTATGGGTACACTGGTGGCTTGGGCTAAACTAAGAGACTGCCCTCTTTGGTAAATTACACTATTTTCCAAACCATCTAGAATCATAGCACGCTCACCTACTTTGCCTCTTCTCTGGCTTCTGATTTTTACCAGCTCTTTGCACAACCAAGTGTCATACCGTTTGCCTTTCATTGCAAAGACCGCCAGGGTTTCAAGGAACATCAAGATGTTTGCATCTTAAGGATCCTTATGTAGTCTTATGGCTCCACCTTCTTCATATATTATGTTTCATCAAAATAGCAGTCCAATCTACTAACACATTGAGGGGGAAAATGGAAGACTGGAGTCCTGCCAACGATGCACTTTGGTCCAAAGATTTAGAATTAGCAACAACTCCCCTGGTGTTAGGAACTTCAAAACTCAGAAGTGAAAACAGCAAGATCAAATGAAAAAAACAGCAAACAAACAAAATCGCTGGGGAGGGAGTGAGGTCATTCAATACATACATTAACTATCCAATCAACCAGTCCTTTCGGCAAAACTATTAGCACTCTTGAAACAGGTTAAGAATAAGATAAAACACAATAAAGACTTCCAGGAAAAACAACATGGATGATAGATATGAAACAACTGAAAATATAAAACAATGTAGACATCCTAAGTTTTATCTCTGAACATACCAAGCTCCACAGAGGTAGACAGACACAAAGATACATGGTTTCCATCTCAGGAGACTGTACCCTGAGGAGGGAAGGACACTGAGTCCAGCCTAGCCAATAGACAACCATATGTCAGATAGTGACACAGAGCTCTGTAGAAGCTCAGCCTGGGCCACAGGGCGCAGAGGGACTGGGGCTGGAGCTTGCATGCAGGCTCATGTGTTTTCTAATTCCCCAAAAAACATAAGCTCAACCTAGAGGCAGCATCCTCCCTGCCTTCCAGATAGTTCACCAGAGAAGTCTCAAAGAAGGGTGCCCATTCTCCCAAGTGAGAACAGCTGGTACCAACAGGGTATCCTTCCCCATCCGGCACAGTGGAAACTCCAGTCAGATAGGAAAGAGGGGGCTGGGATTTCACATCATTCCTCCTCCTCACCATTTTAGTGTTTTCTTAGAGAAAATGTACACTCAGCCAACATGCGATTCTGCCTAAGGATGCTGGTAATAGAGAGGGTCATGTGCACGCTAAGTCACTTCAATTGTGTCCACCCCTTTGTGACACCATGAACTGTAGCCCACCAGGCTCCTCTCCATCTATGGAATTCTCCAGGCAAGAATACTGGAGTGGGTTGGCATGTCCTCCTCCAGGGGATCTTCCCAACCCAGGGATCGAACTCACATCTCTTTATATCTCCTGCATTGGCAGGCAGGTTCTTTACCATTAGCGCCACCTGGGAAGCTGAGAGAGGGTCGGTGGGTGGTTTTAAAATTGCAATAATGACTCTGAGTAGCACTTTGTTTTAAAACTCTTTCCCATCCAGATTTCTAAAGGAACACTGTTTGTACACAATGTACAAAGGGACTTGGAAATACGCGGAAAAAAACGTTTCCCCTGCCCATGTGTGAGCAGACTTGTTTAGGGACCTTGATGACATTGTAGACTCAGGGGGTGTCAGGAGGAGGGTATCGAAGACAGGTTGCTGGTGCAGAGAAGGGCTCACCTGACCCCTGACCCTGAGTGTTGGGTTTCCAGAGAGGAACCTGGGATAAAATAAAGAGTTTTATCTTCTGTTGCAAATTAGCTTACAAAAGCAGCATGATGGTTTTTTAAGGGTAGGCAACATCGGACACTGAAATACACACAATTTAGAGAGAAACCTACACATAACATCAGCACCTGGAGACAGGAATGTCTAGGCAATCTGACAATTGGCTGCAGAACCACTGGACAGAGAGACTTCTGTGGCATAACACTGAGGCTCCAGAGAAGGAAACAGGACGTCTGCTCTCATACAAGGGTCAACCACATCTCAAGGTCTCTCAGGGAGCAAGTTTTCTTAAGTGGATAAACTGTCTCAACAACCCAATCAGGAAGCTACAGTAAGTCTCCTACATACAAACTGTCAAGTTGTGAACTTCCAAAGATGTGAATGTACGTATGGTCCCAGCAAGGAACCAGAAGCTGTGCCATTAACGTCAGGCATGAGTGAAACTCCAGCTCACCCTCCATCTCCTGTTGCTGATGATCGTTCAACTCTAACATCTCCCACCTCCTCCAGTCAATGACTCTTCTTGCCCGTTCACTCAATGCCAGCCTTTGGATGCCAGGTACCGGGCTGTTACAATGGTACTTTTCAAGGTACTGTACTGTAAGATTAAAAATGATTTTTTTGTTGTTGTTTTTTATGTATTATTTGTGTGAAAAGTATTATAAACCTGTGGCAGTACAGGACTGTATAGTCAATTGTATTAGTTGGGTGCCTAGGCTAACTTTGTTGGAGAGAACAAACCGGGCTTATGAATGCTCTCTCAGAATGGAACTTGTTTGTATGCAGGGGACTTACTGTACTGTCATTATCTACAGATGAAATAACTGAAGTTAGAGAGGTTCATTAACTCACCCCCAAATCCACAGCTTACTAGTAAGTGGGTGCACTCAGGTTTGGGGCCACAGAGCCTAAGGTACCACTCTAAGCTGGTGCAATAATAGCAGAGGCATTATAAGTGGGGTCACTGAGTGAACCACCATACAAACTAGTATATTTGAGAAGGAAAGGGCACAGAATTAAAACATGCGCTAGGACAACAAACATAAACCACAGACAGTTCAGGATGGATGATTCCCTTCAGGACCACGTGATTAAAGTGAGAGGAAACAAAAGGCATCTCTAAATATTACTTATTTATTTAAACAACGATTGTTTATTGAGTACCTACTATGAGCCAGGCATTGTTCTAGACAGGGAGTCAATAAGTAAACTCCCTTCCTGCATGAAGTTACGTCCTGAAGTGTCATTTACATGTGTATGTGTGCCGGATTTAGTAAGTACGTATGCTTGTGCAGCAGTGAAACAGATTCAACATCTTCTCTCCTGTAAATCTGTTGAAACAGAGCTTTGTCCTATTAACATTTACACGGTGGTTCAAGTTATATGGGTTGAACCTCTAACCTATGAATCTCTAACATGTTAAATACATGTTGCTTTAATAAATAGTTTTTATTCCGAGATTTCACATATTTAAAGAAATGTTCTACTCTTATGAAATTCTTTTTTTTTTTAATTTTTTCTATTGGAGTATAGTTGCTTTACAATGTTGAGTTAGAGCGGCTATATGTACACACACACATATATCTCAAAAGGAGAAGCGGGTAACAGATGATGAGATGGTTGGATGGCATCGCCGACTCAATGGACATGACTCTGCACAAACTCTGGGAGGTGGAAGAGAGTCTGGTGTGCTAGTCCACGGGGTCACAAAGAGCTGGACATGACTTAGCTGAATAACAGTGTACTCATATAGCTGATTCACTCTGCGGTACAGGAGAAACTAAATATATATTTCAAACACACATTCAAATTCTACAGTCCCTGAGTTAGGGAGGTGGAGAAGGCCAGACCCAGACTCAGGAAGTCTAGACGCACGTTGAGGAATTCTAGACACATGTCAAGGAATTCTAGACGCACGTCGAGGAATTCTAGGGTTACGGGGTCTACCTTCTTATAGTGTTCTATGCTAACTCAGCACAGAGTCACCATGTGTCACACTAACCTTAACTCTACAGTCACAACTTGCTTTCATGTATCATTTCAGTTGGTTCCCCCAGTGATCCTCATTACTGTCTAATTTTACAGTGAAAATCTCAGACAGTCCACATGAGATAATAAGGTTCAAGCAGGACCTCAGCGCAGGTCTCTGGGTCCAGGTTAAGGATGAATGAAACCAGGCCGGTCAAGACATTCTGGAGACCATGGGCAGATTTCCGAACTTCATAGCCTTCTCCACAGAAGGCAGGCTGCCAGGGCGAGACACAGGGGAGTGCCCAAGTACACGCCCCATGAACCCACCTCTCCCAAGTAATAGCTGTGACACCTAAGCTCTCTAAACCTGTTTCCTCATCAACTTTTTGAAACTGGGGTTCGTAATGGTGCCTGCCTCCAAGAGTTACAGTGAGGATTAAAGAGAATACTGGGTGTAAAGCACCTGACTCAGATTCCTGGCATGAAAAAAGGCTCCATCGTGAGCTATTATGAGTCCATGAAAGAGGCCACCATACAGGGACAATCAGCCTCTCCCATCTCCACCCTCCAGGCCACAGGGGAAGACACTGCCGTGCTGGGGTGCGTAACACAGCTCAGGTGTCCCAGCCCATGCATCGTAGGAAATAAGCTCACGAACTGGGCGTCTCAGGACAGCAGTGGCAGGATCCCAGGAATACGGCTGTGGGGTGCTTCTTGGTCCTGGGCCTCTATGAGGAATGCCCATGGTTCACAAACCCTTTACGTGGCCTCAGAGTGCTCCCAACGCAGGGCGAGTATGTGTATGAGCTCTGTTTCATTATCAGTCAAAATTTCTATGTTCAGTTGTGAATTTCGTTTCTCTTTCCTTGACACATGAGCCTCTGTAGGCCCACACTAAGGGATAACATGAAATTCACCTTTAAAATATGACTTCTGTCCTTGTTGGTTATCTTTGTTATTAATATATATAGGAGTGTATTAATCCCAAACTCCTAATTTCTCTCTCCCATCACCCACTTTGGTAACCGTAAGTTCATTTTCTATGTCTGTGTAAGTAGTTCATTTGTATCATTTTAAAGATTCCACATACACGTAGTATCATATATTTATCTTTCTCTGTCTGGTTTACTTCACTTAGTATGATCTCCAGGTCCATCCACAATGCTGCTAATGGCATTCTTTCTTTCTTTTTTATGGCTAAGTAATACTCTATTGTGTGAATGGACCACATTTTCTTCACCCATTCATCTGTCAGTGGATGTCTAGGTGGCTTCCATGCCTTGGCTATTGTGAATCATGCTTCAGTGAGCACTGGGGTGCATGTATATTTTCAAATTATGGTTTTCTCCAGATATATGCTCAGGAGTGGGGTTGCAGGATCACATGATAACTCTATAGTTTTCTAAGGATCCCCATACTTTTCTCAATAGTGGTTGCACAGAGAACTATACTCAATATTTTGTAATAAGCTATAAGGGAAAATAATCTGAAAAAGAATATATATGTATTGTGTGTGTGTGTGTGTGTGTGTGTGTGCATGCTCAGTTACTCAGTCCAGTCTGACTCTTTGGCAACCCCATAGACTGTAGCCTGCCAGGCTCCTCTATCCATGGAATTCTCTAAGAAAGAATACTGGAGTGGGGTGCCATTTCCTCCTCCAGGGATCTTCCCGACCCAGGGATCTAACCCAAGTCTCCTGCGTTGACAGGAAGATTCCTATCGTGGTGCCACCAGGGAGGCCCACATGTGTGTATATAACTGAGTCAACATGCAGTACACCTAAAACTAATACAACACTGTAAATCAACTATACTTCAATTAAAAAATTAAACTGAACTAAATTTAAAAATATGATTTTTTCATGACCACAAGGAGAGCTTGTAGAGGGATTCCCATGCCCTCCCCTGGAACTACTGGAGAGAGAGGAACACACACATCGTCAAACAGGAATGAATCTATAAAAATCAAGATCAGAAAGCCCTTGGACACTGATGAACAATGTGCAGGATTGTGGCAGGAAGTACATCAATTATGACTCATTATATTTAAAAGATGTAATTGCAAGAGAGTAAGCTGTAATTGTGTATGTCTCATTTAGCATGATAAGACGCCCATGTTCACACAGCTCTTTAATATAATGAACACATGTTTCTCTTGGCTTGTTTTCTTTTGCTGTAAAAAGTAAAATCTTTGTTACAAATATTTTCCTTCCCTACAGAGTCTTTTACATTATCCCTATGGAAATACTAAACAGCCGGGAGCAGATACAGATCCCTACTTCTATCCTTAAATGCAAGAACCAAGTCGGTGAAGACCTGCCAGGATCACGAGACAATATTAATGGCAGAACTGCAACTGAATACTGTCTTTCTACCTCTGACGTCACTCTGCCAACCAAGGTTCTTGTAGTCAAGGCTATGGTCTTCTCAGTGCTCACATACGGGTGTGACAGCTGGACCATAAAGAAGGCAGAACGCCAAAGAATTGATGCCTTCAAACTGTGGTGATGGAGAAGACTCCTGGAATTTCCCTGGAGAGCAAGGAGATCAAACCCATCAATGTTAAGGGAAAACAACCCTGAAGACTTGTTGGAAGGACTGATGCTAAAGTTGAAGCTCCAGTATTTTGGTCATCTGATGCAAACAGACAAGTCTTTGGAAAAGTCCCTGATGATGGGAAAGATTGAGGGCAGAAGCAGTAGAGGGCTTTAGAGGATGAGATGTCTGGATGGCATCACTGATGCAATGGACATGAACTTGGGCAACCTTCGGGAGTTGCTGAGAGACAAGGAGGCCTGGTGTCCTGTGGTCTATGGGGTTGCAAAGTCTCAAAAACAACTGGGCTACTGAAAAAGAGCAGCAACAACAACAACCTCTGACTGGGAGACATCTTTTCCAAAAGTAGGTCCAACACATCTTCAACTGCTGAGCTGCTTCTCTTCAAGTATGGTAACTACAGGTCAAGAGAAAAGTCAGGTTAACTCAAAGTGCGATGAGAGTGACAATGAAATTCTCCTTCACAACCAAAGAGAACAGAAAGTAATGAAATAATACCTTCAGATGATAAGGCTTCCCCGATGGCTCACCAGGTATAGAATCTGCCTGCAACGTAGGAGACACAGCGGACGCGGGTTCAATCCCTGGGTTGGGATGAGCCCCTGGAGAAGGCAGTGGCAACCCACTCCAGCATTCTTGCCTGGAGACAGAGGAGCCTGGTGAGCTACAGTCCATGGGGTCACAGAGTCTGACAAAACTGCGTGACTAATCAGTAGCAGCAGATGATAAATGACTATAATTCCAGCTCCTATACTGTGATATAATCATTCAAGAGAATATTCAAAATAAAGATATTTTCATACAAAGATCAAGAGAATTTATCAATGAAAGCCTCCCTTCCCAAAGTATCCACTAAATTATACATTTCATTAAAAAGAAAACAATCTGGGAAAAGGAGGAAACAGAAGAAGTAACAATGAAGAAAAAATGGTGAGCATGTTTAGAAATCTATGAAGACATTGTTTGCAAAGATTAAAAACTAACTCATGGAGGAAATTAAATACAAATCAGGTCTACATTATAAGGTAAAAAGATATAATTCTGAAATTGGCAGATAGCTGGTAAACATTTTTTAATATAAATATTATTCATGAAGACAACAAAACAATAATAAAACAGAAAATAATGTTTACTGTGATCCAAATGTAATTTTAACATTTTACATATATTAACAAACTTAATTCTCACAACAGCCTAAGACATTGGTACTTCTACTATCCCCATTTTACCAAAGGGTAACTGAGCTCAGAATTTCAGTTATATACCAAAAAATCATACAACTACAAAATTATGCAAGAAAATGTTCCAGAGATGTGAGCCAAGGCAGACTGGACTGGATCCTGTTTAATCAGGTTATCTGATTAAAATTGAAATGTAACCACAAAAAAATGGGAAGAGAATATATGATAATATATTAAAAAATGAATGGAAAACTTGACTAAGCAAAAATAGGACAAGAAAAGAGAACTGAAGAGACCAGGTAAAAGTGTAGTAAACAGACAGCAAAGTCCAAATATATCATTATGCACAACATACATAATTATGCTTCTCCTTAAACTGCAGATATTTGAAATTTTAAATTAAAGATAGAAAGTCTACTCACATGTGGTTTAACGAGATACAGCTAAAGGAAAATTACCCAGTTGATTTGATATGATAATTATGGTTAGGGAAAAAAATATGTCTGGAAAATATAGGTGTGGAAAACATAGATACAGAAAAAAATACATGTGCAAAATGAAGTTTATTTTGAATAGCAATAGGAATATAAGAAAAAATAGACTTTGAGCCACAAGAAAAATATTTAAAATAGGGACATTAATTAATAGGGACATTCCTAATAAGTAAAGGAAGGATTTACTCAGAAGATTTTAACAATATTGAGCTATGCTATGCTATGCTATGCTACATCACTTCAGTCATGTCCAACTGTGTGACCCCATAGACGGCAGCCCACCAGGCTCCCCCGTCCCTGGGATTCTCCAGGCAAGAACACTGGAGTGGGTTGCCATTTCCTTCTCCAATGCATGAAAGTGAGAAGTCAAAGTGAAGTCGCTCAGTCATGTCCAACTCTTAGCGACCCCATGAACTGCAGCCTACCAGGCTCCTCCATCCAAGGGATTTTCCAGGCAAGAGTACTGGAGTGGGGTGCCATTGCTAGAAGGTACTTAATAACAAAGCATCAAAATATTAAAGCAAAAAATAACAAACTTACAAACAGCAATTGACATCAAAGTCTTAGAGAGTGGTTTTAATGTACCCCCAGAAACTAATAGATAAAGTAACTGAAAAAATTGGTAATGTTATTTAATATTTGCACTCCATAATTTGAAATTTCATCTAGTCCTCTGTGTGTATGCACATATGTATGCCTGTATATGTGTACAAGTGCCTGCATGTAATAGAGAACACACAATCTTCTTCAATCAAAGCTTGAAATATAGTTTTAAATGACCACCTATTAAGTCACTGTGTGTGTGTGTGTGTGTGTGTGTGTGTGTGTGTGTGTGTGTGTGTGCGCGCGCGCGCACGCGCGCGCTCAGTTGTTTCTGACCCTTTGCAACCCCAGGGACTATAGCTTGCCAGGCTCCTCTGTCCATGGAATCGTCCAGGCAAGAATACTGGAGTGGGCTGCCATTTCCTATTCCAGAAGATATCCCCAACCCAGGGATCGAACATAAGTCTCTTGGGTCTCCTGCATTGGCAGGCAAATTCTTTACCACTTATCCAGCTGGGAAGCCCCATTAAACCACAGAAAATGTCTCAATCAATATAAAATACCAATCAGGTCTATAAAACCAAAATGGACTAAACTATGAATAAAATTTTAAAAATAACCACACATCTCAAAATGTTTATTACTATAACTCAAACTACAATCCCAAATAATTATTGGGCTACAATAAAAAAATCACAAAGAAAATTTAAAACACTGAGACTTGAGCTAAAGTGAAAACTCTATATGTCAAAACCATGCAAAGCAACTGAAACAGGATCAGAAGGATATATTTCTAGCCTTAAATACGTATATTACCATTCCTCTAAATTATACACATTTGGATCATGAGAATTCATCTTTACGAAGAGTTTCATTTAATATTCCTATTTCATCTCATGAGGCATTTATTTGACTTCATAAAGACCAAACTGTATTTTACAGGTCCTGATACATCATCAACAGTCATGTTTCCAGCTTTACCACTCATGTATGGTGTTAAGTTCTCCTCAGAATACAGACGGTTTACAAGTTAAAAGCAGTAATGATTTCACACCAATTATTAGGAAAGTGCAATTTCATTTGCATCATCTCCCCGAATTCTTTAGTCTTTACCATTTTCTTTATTGCTACTATTATAACTTGCAATAGATAAATGTACATAAATTCAGAGTACCATGAATGCTTTTTATTTTTTATTTTATTTTTAAAAAGTTTTTATTGGAGTATCATTGATTTAAAATGTGTTAATTTCAGGTGTACAGCAAAGTGAATCATATATATATATATATGTATGTATACACACACACACACACACATATATATATATATATGTCTCCACTCTTTTTTTTTAGATTCTTTCCCCATACTGGCCATTACAGAGTGCTGAATAGAGTTCCCTGTGCTATACAGCAGGTTCTTATGGTTCTTATTAGTTATCTATTTTATACACAGTAGTGTGTATATGTCGGGTTTCCCAGGTAGTTCAGCTGGTAAAGAATCCACCTTAAATGCAGGAGACCCCAGTTTGATTCCTGGGTCAGGTAGATCCTCTACAGAAGAGACAGACCACCCACTCCAGTTTCTTGGGCTTCCCTGGTGGCTCAGATAGTAAAGAATCCACTTGCATAGTGGGAAACCTGGGTTCGATCCCTGGGTTGAGAACATTCCCTGGAGGAGGGCATGGCAACCCAGTCCAGTATTCTTGCCTGGAGAATCCCCATGGACAGAGGAGCCGGGTGGGCTCTACGGGGTCGCAGAGAGTCAGACACGACTGAGTGACTCAGCACAGCACAGTGTGTATATGTCAATCCCTAATTCCCAATTTTATCCCTCTTCACCCTAGTCAAGGCTATGGTTTTTCCAGTAGTCATGTATGAATGTGAAAATTGGACTACAAAGAAAGCTGAGCGCCAAAGAACTGATGCTTTTGAACTGTGGTGTTGGAGAAGACTCTTGAGAGTCCCTTGGACTGCAAGGAGATCCAACCAGTCCATCCTAAAGGAAATCAGTCCTGATGTTGAAGCTGAAACTCCAATATTTTGGCCACCTGATGCCAAGAGCTGACTCAATTGAAAAGACCCTGATGTTGAGAAGGATTGAAGGCGAGAGAAGGGGACGACAGAGGATGAGATAGTTGGATGGCATCACCGACTCAATGGACATGAGTTTGCACAAACTGTGGGAGTTGGTGATGGACAGGGAGGCCTGGCACGCTGCAGTCCATGGGGTCGCAAAGAGTCAGACACGACTGAGTGACTGAACTGAACTGAACTGACCGTATCCCCTGGTAACCATAAGCTTGTTTTCTACATCTGTGACTCTTGTTTTGAAAATAAGTTCATTAGTTACCATTTTTTTTTAGATTCTGCATATAAACAATATCATATGATATTTGTCTTTCTGAGTCTGACTTACTTCACTCAGTATGATAATCTCTAGGCCCGTCCATGTTGCTGCAAATGGTTCTCTGGCTGAGTAATATTCCACTGTGCATATGTGCCAGATCTTCTTTATCCATTACTCTGCCGATGGACATTTAGGTTGCTCCCATGTCCTAGCTATTGAAAAAGTGCTGCAATGAACATTGGGGTGCATGTGTCTTTTCAAACAAAGCAGTCAACAAAGGATTAATCTCCAAAATAGAGTGTCATAAATGTTTTGTTTATAACATAGTCTCAAGTGTCAGTTTTCCACAGCTGTAAATTTAATGAGAATAAATAAATAGCCATATTTTGGACAAGATGATGACAAGAAAATGGCTTGGAGTTATAACCACTAAACTATTTAAATATCTTTGTCCACTTTAATAAGACTAATGTCATATAGCCATGCCAACTGTGGAGCTTGTCAGTTCATAAAAGTATTTATCACTGAAAATATTGAAAGTAATGCTAATTATGTTTTCAGTTGTAAGTGTTTTTTCAGCGATTAATAACCCTTATAAGTTTGGAGTCAACATATTGGAAAACAAGTAACTTCAATAATTAATGAGGTAAACTTTCAATTCAGTAATTTTTTAAATAATAACAAAATATACCCTAATAAAGTAGAAGTAACTAAATAATAGAGAGCAGAAATTTATAAATTAGAAGCCAACCAGAATACAATTCTCTGAAAAAGAATAAAATAAACTTCTATGAATTTTGATCAAAGAAAGATAAAAATAACAATATTAGGAAAAATAAAGTAGAACTTAAATACAAAGAAAGTGAAGATTTTTAAAATCATGAAAAATAGATTTCTTCCCATAAATTTAAAAATGCCAATGAAATGATGACTTTCTAGAACAATAAAAACAAAACTGACCTAAGAGGACATAGATAAGCCAACAGAACAATAAACTTTAAAGCGATTGAATCATTGGTGAAAATATACCCATACACAAACGAACCAATTCACCTGGTTTTACAGGTAAGCTTTTACAAGCCTACAAGGAACAAATAAGTTTATACAAAAGGTTTTCTTTTGTATACCTCTTTAGGACTTCAAGCTATGCAAAAGAATTCTATAAAAGACAAAGCATCTCATTAATGATAAATATTATTCTCATTTTTAAAGTTGATCCAAAGACCAACATTTTTGGTGGGAAATCACCTGCTGTTATTTTAAAAGGTACAAAATTATATCTGTGATAGTGTGCAGTGATAATTCTAGAAGACATGTGAAACGACCTTTAGAAAGAGACCCTTGAAGTCATCCTTTGGACAGAAAACAGGAAAAGTATGGTCGGCCCAATAGGAAGAGACAGTGGCTTTGAGAAAGTAAGAAATTAGACTTCTTCTTTGAGCTTTATTAGGAACAAATAGACGTCATCAGGAGCACCTGGCTTTACAGGTGTGTTCAAAGTGAGACGTGGTTCAAATAATAAATGAAAATCATGAGCCTCATCCACTGACCTACCAGTTGGTGAATACGCTTCAGGAAAACCAAATGTAACAAAGAGAAACAGATCAAAGGCAAGGATGGGTTTTTCCAGAGATCAAGATCTCAGTAATCAGGTGGATATTAACCAAAGAAATTCTCTGGTTTCATATTTAAATTCAGAACTGCCTGGAGCCCAGAGGAGAAACATTCATGCACCAAACTGCTTTGTCTTCCCCCTCAAATAACAATACAAGTTATTTCATTTCTAGACAACAGGATGAAGAGAAGATGAAAATTCTGCACGCTAACCCAAGTTCAAGGGCAAAGATGAGAGATGACACCTGGAAGAGGCAAACAGGCCAGCTTCTCATGACTGCAAGATGAGTTGACAGGGTGTCTGGAGATCCACTGAGACAAACAGAGAAGCTGTGCTGCTCTAAACAGCAGGGGACAGACACACTGCTTTGTCCCAGGACTCTGAACAGAGTTAGAACGGATGCCCAAGTTCACCCAGTCTAGGACAGATCCTACTAACCCACTTCCTGGGCAAGGAATTCAGAGGAGACTAGCTTAGAATGAACAGGTTTCCCAGGTGGCTCAATGATAAAGCATCCACTTTCCAATACAGGAGTCATGGGTTTGATCCCTCAGTCAGGAAGGTGCCCTGGAGAAAGAAATGGCAACCCACTCCAGTATTCTTGCCTGGAAAATCCCATGTACAGAGGAGCCTGGCGGGCTACAGTCCACGGGGTCATAAAAGAGTCAGACATGACAATGACTAAATAAGCAACAAACAATCTTAGAACACTCTATGAAATTTTTCTCTTCTTCATCCTCTGGCTACCTATTATTCCAGGCTGTAGAACTCCATCCCTGTGTCCAGGATTTACCAGGCAGACTGAGCAGTTGTAACTGTTTAAAAAAAATCAAGTCATTCAAAATATAAACATCCAAAGTGAAAGAACAATAAGAGTTCAAATGCACGAGGATCTAAGTGAAAAAAAGTTCGGGAGATCTTTCTTGCCAAAAACAAAACAAAACAAAACTTTTCAAAGGTGGACCGAATCTGCCGCATTCTTTTACTTACTTAACCCACTTCACATATACACATACACAAACACAACACCATCATCCTCATCAATTTAGGACACTTTTAAACTACAGAACTTTCTTTTCGATCAAGTCACTAGAAAGTGGACTGTCCCTGATAATCAAGTTGCTGTTCAGTTGCTAAGTTGTATATGACTCTTTGCAACCCCATGGACCAAGCTTCCCTGCCCATCACTATCTCCCAGAGTTTGTTTAAACTTATGTCCATTGAGTCAGTGATGGAATCCAACCATCTCATTATCTGTCTCCTCATTATTTTGCCTTCAATTTTTCCCAGCATCAGAGTCTTTTCCAATGAGTTGATTCTTCGCATCAGGTGGCCAAAGTATTGGAGTTTTGGCTTCAGCATCAGTCCTTCCAATGAATATTCAAGGTTGATCTCCTTTAGGCTTGACTGACTTGATTGCCTTGCAGTCCAAGGGACTCTCAACAGTCTTCTCCAACACAATTTGAAAGCATAAAGCTGGATCATTCAACACTACTAAAAATGCATTTTCTCACTTCTGACTGTAGTATTTCTAAGGTTACAGTAGACAGCAGTCTAGAAAATGATTCTGCATTCACCACTGGAAATGATTTCAACCTCCTACAAATGCTATTAGGTGCTTCCGTTGGGGGCAACCTGTGATCCACATTCAGCTTAATCACTAGCAATGTTCCTCCATGTTCTCTGGGGCAGGTAAGCTCAGGTACACTAGGTACATGCTACAAAAACTGCCCCAAACGCAAACCGCGACATTTTGCCTGAGTTAACACTCACATCCCCCCATAGCCTCACATCCCCCCATAGCCTCACATCCCCCCATAGCCTCACATCCCCCTGCACTGACTGCTCAATTCATCACCCTATCCAAATATGAACTAATCACATCATACAAGTCCTGCCAAAGTAACAGTCTTTCCAGAGTGTACATGCTAGGTCGCTTCAGTCTTTTCAGTGCAAAAGTTCAAGTAGAATCTGAATGACCAGACCACTGTTTAACGGGTTGTAAAAATGTCTTAGGTACCTGCACAGATCAGAGATCAGATCAGATCAGATCAGTCGCTCAGTCGTGTCCGACTCTTTGCGACCCCATGAACCCCAGCACGCCAGGCCTCCCTGTCCATCACCAGCTCCCGGAGGTCACTCAGACTCGCATCCATCGAGTCAGTGATGCCATCCAGCCATCTCATCCTCTGTCGGCCCCTTCTCCTCCTGCCCTCAATCCCTCCCAGCATCAGAGTCTTCTCCAATGAGTCAGCTCTTCGCATGAGGCAGCCAAAATACTGGAGTTTCAGCTTTAGCATCATTCCTTCCAAAGAAATTCCAGGATTGATCTCCTTCAGAATGGACTGGTTGGATCTTCTTGCAGTCCAAGGGACTCTCAAGAGTCTTCTCCAACACCACAGTTCAAAAGCATCAATTCTTCGGCGCTCAGCCTTCTTCACAGTCCAGCTCTCACATCCATACATGACCACAGGAAAGACCACAGCCTTGACTAGGCGAACCTTTGTTGGTAAAGTAATGTCTCTGCTTTTGAATATGTTATCTAGGTTGGTCATAACTTTCCTTCCAAGGAGTAAGCGTCTTTTAATTTCATGGCTGCAGTCACCATCTGCAGTGATTTTGGAGCCCAGAAAAACAAAGTCTGACACTGTTTCCACTGTTTCCCCATCTATTTCCCATGAAGTGATGGGACCGGATGCCATGATCTTCGTTTTCTGAATGTTGAGCTTTAAGCCAACCTTTTCACTCTCCACTTTCACTTTCATCAAGAGGCTTTTTAGCCCCTCTTCACTTTCTGCCATAAGAGTGGTGTCATCTGCATATCTGAGGTTATTGATATTTCTCCCAGCAATCTTGATTCCAACTTGTGTTTCTTCCAGTCCAGCATTTCTCATGATGTACTCTGCATATAAGTTAAATAAACATGGTGACAATATGCAGCCTTGACGTACTCCTTTTCCTATTTGGAACCAGTCTGTTGTTCCATGACCAGTTCTAACTGTTGCTTCCTGACCTGCATACAGATTTCTTAAGAGGCAGGTCAGGTGGTCTGGTATTCCCATCTCTTTCAGAATTTTCCACAGTTGATTGTGATCCACAAAGTCAAAGGCTTTGGCATAGTCTATAAAGCAGAAATAGATGTTTTTCTGGAACTCTCTTGCTTTTTCCATGATCCAGCGGATGTTGGCAATTTGATCTCTGGTTCCTCTGCCTTTTCTAAAACCAGCTTGAACATCAGGAAGTTCACGGTTCACATATCGCTGAAGCCTGGCTTGGAGAATTTTGAGCATTACTTTACTAGTGTGTGAGATGAGTGCAATTGTTCGGTAGTTTGAGCACTCCTTGGCATTGCCTTTCTTTGGGATTGGGATGAAAACTGACCTTTTCCAATCCTGTGGCCACTGCTGAGTTTTCCAAATTTGCTGGCATATTGAGTGTAGCACTTTCATAGCATCATCATTCAGGACTTGGAATAGCTCCACTGGAATTCCATCACCTCCACTAGCTTTGTTCGTAGTGATGCTTTCTAAGGCCCATTTGACTTCACATTCCAAGATGTCTGGCTCTAGGTCAGTGATCACATCATCATGATTATCTAGGTCTTGAAGCTCTTTTTTGTACAGTTCTTCTGTGTATTCTTGCCACCTCTTCTTAATATCTTCTGCTTCTGTTAGGTCCACACCATCTCTGTCCTTTATCGTGCCCATCTTTGCATGAAATGTTCCTTTGGTATCTCTGATTTTCTTGAAGAGATCCCTAGTCTTTCCCATTCTGTTGTTTTCCTCTATTTCTTTGCATTGATCACTGAAGAAGGCTTTCTTATCTCTTCTTGCTATTCTTTGGAACTCTGCATTTAGATGTTTATATCTTTCCTTTTCTCCTTTGCTTTTGGCTTCTCTTCTTTTCACAGCTATTTGTAAGGCCTCCCCAGACAGCCATTTTGCTTTTTTGCATTTCTTTTCCATGGGGATGGTCTTGATCCGTCTCCTGTACAATGTCACGAACCTCATTCCATAGTTCATCAGGCACTCTATCTATCAGATCTAGGCCCTTAAATCTATTTCTCACTTCCACTGTATAATCATAAGGGATTTGATTTAGGTCATACCTGAATGGTCTAGTAGTTTTCCCTACTTTCCCTAAAGCCAAAAAGAAAGTTTAGGACTTGGGGGCAGGGGGGTGGATCCCCGGGCATTTTATAGCTCTTCTAGGAACAGAGCTACAGCAGATGGACAGGGCTGGACTATACACTGGAAGAACCTAGAAAAGACCCCAAGCACTAGCTTGTGGCTCAGTTGGTAAAGAATCTGCCAGAAATGCAGGAGACCCTGGTTTGATTCTAGGGTTGGGAAGATCCCCTGGAGAAGGGATAGGCTACCTACTCCAGTATTCTTGGACTTCTCTGGTGGCTCAGATGGTAAAGAATCCACCTGCAATGTGGGAGACCTGGGTTCAACCCCTGAGTTGGGAAGATCCCCTGGAGGAGGCCATGGCAACCCACTCCAGATTCTTGCCTGGAGAATCCCATGGACAGAGGAGCCTAGCAGGCTACAGTCCATGGGGTCGCAGAGTCAGAAACAACTGAACAACTAAGCACAGCACTGCTGCTGCTGCTAAGTCACTTCAGTCGTGTCCGACTCTGTGTGACCCCATAGACGGCAGCCCACCAGGCTCCTCTGTCCATGGGATTCTCCACGCAAGAACACTGGAGTGGGTTGCCATTTCCTCCTCCAATGCATGAAAGTGAAAAGTGAAAGCGAAGTCACCCAGTCGTGTCTGACTCGCACTGCTGCTGCTAAGTCACTTCAGTCGTGTCCGACTCTGTGCGACCCCATAGACGGCAGCCCACCAGGCTCCCCCGTCCTTGGGATTCTCCAGGCAAGAAAACTGGAGTAGGTTGCCATTTCCTTCTCCAATGCATGAAAGTGAGAAGTGAAAGCGAAGTTGCCCAGTTGTGTCCGACTCCCAGCGACCCCATGGACTGCAGCCCACCAGGCTCCTCCGTCATGGGATTTTCCAGGCAAGAGTACTGGAGTGGGGTGCCATTGCCTTCTCCGCCGACTCACACTAGCTTATCCTTATTTCTCTGAGAACCACACCCTCATCCCACCACGGTGGTCTTTACTCCACTCAGACCCTTCTGGCCAAGAGACATGAACATCATCTATTTCCATCTGGATGCCACATTACATGCAGGAAGGAAAGAGGAAGCTCCAAATTTGGAGGAGGCAGAGAGATGGGCAGAACAGCAAAGTGCCAGGGAATATAAACACATCTGGATGAGAAAACTGTCAATGGGAAGATAAATACATCCATGAGCTCACACAAGCAAAAATGCCTTTTAATAAAACACTGTACAATTAACATGATAGGGTCAAATAAGATAGATAGATCATGACAGAAAAATAAAGCAAGTGTTAAAAGGCAACCTGAAGATAAGAACACTTGGAAAAGGTGGAGCCTAAGACAGAAGCTCGGGGAAGGCAATGGCACCCCACCCCAGTACTCTTGCCTGGAAAATCCCATGGACGGAGGAGCATGGTAGGCTCCAGTCCATGGGGTCACTAAGAGTCGGACACGACTGAGCGACTTCACTTTCACTTTTCACTTTCATGCATTGGAGAAGGAAATGGCAACCCACTCCAGTATTCTTGCCTGGAGAATCCCAGGGACAGCTGTCTATGGGATCGCACAGAGTCAGACACGACTGAAGCGACTTAGCAGCAGCAGCAGCAAGACAGAAGCTGGAAAAGGGGAGAGGCGGCCCAGTCCAGAGGAAAAGGAACCATAGTGCCAGAAAACTGTCAAGAGTAATTTCTGCTTCTCTTCCACCACTTCTGATGGTGACAATACTCAGTACTCACTGCATGCCCAGCTGTCCTAAGAAGGTTATACACATCTCTTCTCATTTAACCCTGACACCAAACAAGCCTCCAGGGTAGACAGGAAGATGAGACATTGAGCAGAGCTGGGTGGGATTCTGGCTCACCATCTGGCAGCAAGGTAACATCCCCATCTCTCAATTGCCTTGCATATGAAATACGGTCATCATTTCTGCCCCAGATGATTGTTAAAATTAGAGATAATGAACTTAAGTGCCTACTAGCGGCTGTTATTAGTGTGAGTGATCAGATGAAGATAATGAGGAGTGAGGAACAGAAGAAAGAGCCACAGTTGAATAGAAATGGCAACAGAGAAGCAGTCATAGAAAAGGAAAGGAAGCACTATGCCAGGGACAAAGATTCAGAGAGAGAAAAAGAGAACAGAGAACACTTGGCTCTCCGCTTTGTGTGTCTGTGCAAACTGTCTGAATTTTATTTTCCACCTCTACCAAGTGGGTATATACTATCTGCCCTTCCTACCTGGCAGGGTTGCCCTGAGGACCATATAAGGAGACGAGCACCTGCATTTACAAGGACTGCTGCTGCTGCTAAGTCACTTCGGTCGTGTCCGACTGTGTGACCCCATAGACTAAAGCCCACCAGGCTCCCCCGTCCCTGGGATTCTCCAGGCAAGAACACTGGAGTGGGTTGCCATTTCCTTCTCCAATGCATGAAAGTGAAAAGTGAAAGTGAAATCGCTCAGTCGTGCCCGACTCTTAGCGACCCCATGGACTGCAGCCCACCAGGCTCCTCTGTCCATGGGATTTTCCAGGCAAGAGTACTGGAGTGGGGTGCCATTGCCTTCTCCATTTACAAGGACAGGCAACAGTTTTATGCAAATGTGCACATCTGCTTAATAAATGGAGAAATCCTTTCCCCCTTATTCCATTTCCCAAGGGAAATTAAAACATTCAACCAGTTTTAATGTCAAAACCAGGCAATTACAGGCTGTAAAGCACATGTCTTCTTTGGGCACCGTTAACAGAATTTGGTTAATGTAATCTAACATCCAAGATTCAGCTTCTTTCCTGCAACTTGCACCTTCTACAAACTTGTTTTGCGCTTCCCTCTCAATTTATGTCTTTGTTGATTCCTCTCTGGAATGTTGTTCCCTTTCATCTGCGATGGACCGTCTTCTAGTCATCCCTGAAAACCTAGTTGAAATGTTTCTCCAGCACGAGGAAGTGATTCTCTTCTCCCTACACTGCATATTATCTTTGCTGAATGTCTTACTCCACCTAGCATTTTTCTGGATTATGATCACTGGGCTGTATGCCATCCCCTCCCCCCAATCTTCAGGTGTGAGGATGCCAGCAATGTGTCTTTTTATCCTTTATGGAGACCTTAGAGCATGGGTCTTTTCAAGGGACAAATGTATAAAACATATGCAATAATGCATAAATTCTGTCCACCTAAAAACTTTTGGAATCATTACAACAGTAACTGCTATAGTCTAAGATTAAAAAGTATATACATATAAAGTAAAAATAATATAAAGCACCACAATCATAACAAAATTTATGCGGGGTGAAAATAAATGAAGATGAATGAATAAGTCAACAAGGTCCTACTGTATAGCATAGGGAACTCTGTTCAATGTTATGTGGCAGCTTGGTTGGGAGAGGAGTTTGGAGGAGAATGGATACAAGCATTTGTACGGCTGAGTCCCTCCACTGTCCACCTGAAACTATCACAACATTGTTAATCAGCTATACTCTAATACAATAAAAAGTTTTTTAATTTTTTAAATTTAAAAAAAAAAGGTGAGAAAATAGATTTGGAGATATATTTCCAAATGAGAGTTTAAGGTAGTTTTTGAAACTTGGGTTTTTTAAACATGCAACTGACTTCACTGGCCTTAGGCATCAAGAAAATGCTTCCTGGAGAGCTGTCGCCCTCCAGCCTTGGCCCAGAGGAGGGAGGGCACAGGGCCCCTTTTCCAGACATCCTGTCGCTCTGCAGGCACTCAGGTGTCCCTGATCCCCTTTTCCAGACACCGCAGCAGTCAGGTGCCGGCCAGGGTCTGCGTTGCTACCAAGGCGCATCCATCTCCAAGCATCAAGAGCTTCGACCATTCTAGCAGCACTGACGCCCTGCTCCCAGTAAGTGAGACCCAAAATTTCAGCCCACTCCTCCTCCTGCAATCAACAGGTCTCCACTTTGCCAGAGGGCTGTCACTGGGCATGCCAGGCAGAGGAAGCAGCAAATCGCAAAGTTGGTTACAGGTTGCAACTCCGGGGCTATTTCAAGGCCAAGTTCCACAGGAACCAAAGCATAAAGCTGCTCCCCCCACCACCACCCCGCCCCCGGGGAGGGGAGGTGCCTTTCGGCCAGATGAAGCCGCTCTGTCGCCCCTGCCCGGGTCCCCAGGAGGCAGCCACAACCCAGAGGTCAATTCGCCGCGGCCCCGGGCGCCCTCCGGAGCCGGGCCCCTGCCCCACCCCCGCGGGTCCGGCGCGCTCACCGATCTTGGCCAGGGAGGCCAGCAGGATCCACAGGGTGATCTCGAAGGGGATCTGCACGTGGGGGTAGTCCAGGGTGAACACTGGCAGTCGGCTCTCCTCGAACGGCGTCGTGCCCGGAGCCACCACGCTGGCGGGGCTGGGCGGAATGGAGCTCGTGCCCCGGGCCCGCGGCGCGTCCAGCAGGGTCTCGGCCCGGGCGCCCGCCGGTCCCGCCGCCTGCAGGAGCAGCAGCAGCAGCAGCAGCAGGAGTGGGGCCTGCCCGCTCAGCCCAGGGCCCGCCAGCTCCATGGGCGCTACTCCCCGCGCCGCTGTAGCCCGAGCGGTCGGCCCTCCGTGCGCTCAGCGCATCGCCCCTGAGCCGACAGCGCTGCCCGCCGCCGCCACGGGGCCGGGAGTCTGCGGCGCACCGGCCCGGTCCCTGCTGCGAGCAGGCGCAGCGCCTGGCCGGCGCGCACTGGACACTCGAGGCCACAGCGCGGAGCCTCGGCGCCCTCAGCCGCCAGTCGCCGCCGGCCGCCGGCCCATGTCCCGTCCGCCGCCCGCCGCGGCTGCAGGCCCGGCCCCGGGCGGCCCGCGGGCGGGGGCGGGGCGGGGCGGGCGAGGCGCCCGCGGCCGCTGGGCGGGAGGACCGGCCCGGGGCGGGCGCGCGACGCACCTGCCGAGTCCGCCGGCGACGCGGGGCCCTGAGCCGCGGGGGCGGCGGCCGCGCTCGCCTGGGGCCCACGCCGCGCGGCGAGACCGGCCAGCCCCGGAGCCGGGGAGCTCTGGGCGCACGGGCCGCACCGGGCGCGAGGTGACCGGAGCTGTCCCCGCCCCGGAGGCCGCGTCGGGCATCCATCCAGGGAAGGGGCCGGCGCACCCACGCGGCGCGCGCGGGAGACCCGGAGCGCGCGCCCGGCGCGGAAGGTCTAGAAAAGTCTCCTGGGGTCCCTCTTCCTGTACTTCGCCAGGTCGTTCCTGGGGCACTCTCTATCTCTGTCTTGGGGCGCCGTGTTCCCGCGCTCCCACCCGAGACGCGGCTTTTCTTTTCCACCGAGTACGGCTGTCAATCGCCGGACCCCTGTCGGTTCCACTATTCTTCCCGCCCCCGTCACGAAAAAGGAAAACATCTCTGATTTCAGGCTTCGAGGTGTTCACGTCCCGGAGCAGCAGAACCATCATTATTTCGTGGAAAGCCCGTGA
Organism: Tragelaphus eurycerus; assembly: GCA_935064755.1. Classification (NCBI taxonomy): domain Eukaryota; kingdom Metazoa; phylum Chordata; class Mammalia; order Artiodactyla; family Bovidae; genus Tragelaphus; species Tragelaphus eurycerus. Next base: position 30,220,327 of record CAKXYN010000016.1, read on the forward strand.
TTTGCAGAGCTCAGATGAATCCGCTCCGCTAATTACAGGACAGGCTGTGGTCTGGAGAGTGGAGGCGAGGAAGCGCGGTTCCCCTTCTGGATCGGAAGGAGCCCTGTCTGCCCGCGCACCCGGTCGTCCTGGTTCTGAGATTCCGGAGTGAGCGCAGCGGCCTCGCGGGAGTCGTCCTTGACCTTGCTGCCTGCCATCCGCTGTCACAGCATCTTTGTCACCAGGAACTGAAGGCTCCCTGAAGGCAGACCAGTGGTCGCTTCAGTGCCTGAAACCGTTTTGCCTTCGTTAGGAAACCAAAATCCTTCTCCTTTCTCATTTTGTTAATGCGTCCAGACATGGCTCCTGCTGTTAAACACCCTAAAGTTCAACATTCGAAGTAGATTTTACTTTCAAAGTTCTAACACAAGGAATCTGAAATGTCAGCAAAAGGGACAAGGAAAAAAAAAATTCCTTGACCTGAACAGCCGTCTTCAGACCTTGGAAGAAATAAGGAGAGACAAGTCCAGGAGAAAAATGGGAGGATTCTAGCAGAGGGCACAGAACACTTCCCTTAATACTTGACAGAACATATCTGTTTAAAAAGTGCAACAAAGTAGAGTTTAAGGATGGTCTATCCTCTGTAAAAAAAAAAAATAATAATAATAATTGAGCCATCCAGAAATCTGCCTCCCCCTCTCTATTGGAAATTGTCTGGAAATCTGCTGGAAATTTGTGTTAAAATGTGAGCTTAACATTTCCTTCTAAGGAAGGAGCAGCAAATAACTGCTTTTAAAAAAGCAGAAGTGTATCTCCACATGGGAAGCTCAATGCAAGGTATTTTTTGTGTGTTGTTGTTAATCATCCTGAAAAACAAAGACATGCTATACCCGTTGTACCCATTTTATGAGTGAAGAATTATGATGAAGAAAGGTAAAAGCAAACAAGCAAAAAGACTTACTCAAGCAGGGGTCTGAAAGGAATTCCAGCCCAGGCCTGTCCAGGTAACACTGGTTCCATCCCACCTTCCACCCTGTGACTAGTTGCTCCCCAAAGAGTAGGTTACTTCCTTAGGGGCTTTCAAATAGAATAGTGGAGATTCATTTAGGAAACGTCCCCAAAAGCTGTAGGAGAATAAAGTCTTATTTCCAGTAAGTGAATCAGGCCAGTTCTACACATTGAGTGAGATAATGGTAGGCCAAGGGTACATTCTGACGGTAATTTCTAGGAGTCTGACTTACGTAATCCATTTAAGGATAATGGCACCCCAGAACCAGGATGATGAAGGTCAAATCTACGATTCTGAGACCTTCCTGCCCATGGGAGCTGTAATGACTGCAAACTCCAGGTTTGATCCCTGAGTCAGGAAGATTCCCTGGAGGAGGAAATGGAAATGCATTCAAGTATTCTTGCCTGGAGAATCCCATAGACCGAGGAGCCTGGGGTGGGGGTGAGGGGTGGTGGGTGGAGTGGGGTGGGAGGGGAAAGCTTCAGTCCATGGAAGCACAAAGAGTTGGACATGACTGAGGGACTAACACAACACTGTAGTTGAAGGTTATCAACTTTTTCTTACATTTGGAAAAATGCTCTTGTATTTATTCTTATCCACGGAAGATGAATGGCTTGACTCTTGCCATCTCTCAAACAAGAAAGGGTTCAATTACACCCCCTTGCTGACAAGGGCTTGGCTGAGCCATTTCTCTGAAGGGACCCCTGAGTAGGAACTCAGCCCCTAAAAGTGATAAAACATCACCTATTGCTGTACCCATGGAATGAATGAAGTCTCTGCCAAGTTAAAAATCCCTGAGTGGCTCCTCGGTACCTTCAGAAAGACAGAAACTCTGCAGTCACCCACCTAATCTGACCTTTGCCTTTTCCTCTCAGTACTTCATTTCCGGGCCCCACCCTCAATGCTCTATGAACTCAGATCAATGTTCTAGGATCCCTCTCACTTCCAGGCCTTTGCACACTGGTCCCTGTGCAGAGGAAACTTTCTGCCCTCTGCCCTACACTTTCCTGCTAGGGTCTCAGATCAAAGGTAACTGGATCAAGGAACAATTACCCGGCACCTGCATTTCTGGACTAATTAGGGCCCTTTTATGCCCTCTGATCGCTCCCCCTACCTTTCTGTCTTAGCACTTCATCATTTTCCTTTTCTCCAACTAGACAGAAAAGCTCCATGAAGGTAAGGATGACCTGTTTGGTTCACTCTTTTATTCTTAGTTCCTGACACAATGCCTGGAGCATAGAGTATGTACTGGGTGAATAAAAGTGTTCTGACCTGGAATGACAGTCCTCTAGCCTTGGGAACATGGGCTGCAGAACTTTCTCATGGTTGGATCAGTTTCAGGTTGGATGTGAATACCTCCCCATGAAGTGTTTCCTTCCAATGATCCTGGTTCGTATTTTGGGAGCTCACATCTCCTTTTCTCTTTTCTACCCAAATGTGAAAATCCAATCACATGATGTGATTTCTAAATAATTTCATACATGATAATTACCTGGAGAAGGAAATGGCAACCCACTCCAGTATTCTTGCCTGGAGAATTGCATGGACAGAGGAGCATGGCGGGCTGTAGTCCATGGGGTCACAAAGAGTTGGACCCGACTGAGCAACTGAGCATGCATGCACGTGATCTCCAGATAATTGTTATGTTGTTATGTGTTAGTAGCTCAGTCATGTCCTACTCTTTGTGGCCCCATGGATTGCAGCGCGCCAGGCTCCTCTGTCCATGGAATTCTCCAGGCAAGAATACTGGAGTGGGCTGCCATTTCCTTTTCCAGGAGATCTTCCCAACCCAGGGATTGAACCCACTTCTCCTACATTGGCAAGCAGACTCATTCCCAACTGCACCACCAGGGAACTCCCTTACCTGGAGAGAGTAGCACTGAGACATGCATTACCATGTGTGAAATAGAAGTAGCTGTGTAACACAGGGAGCCCAGCCTGGCACTCTGTGATGACCTAGAGGGATGGGGTGGGAGGAGCGGAGGGAGGCTGAAAAGGGAGGGAATATGTGTATACTTATGGCTGACTCATGTTGTTCTATGGCAGAAACGAATACAACATTATAAAGCAATTATCCTCCAATTAAAAATAAATTTTAAAATATCAATATTTTAATATCAAAATTATCAAAACATCAAACTATGTAAAATATTTAATATTTTTATAAAATTTATAGATACAAAAATTATAGTTTATTTGAAATTTAATAAATTTAATATTGAAATTTTTAATATTTATAATTATTACCTGATTTGAGATGACCCATCATGTATTAGCATAAGAATGCTTCCTAGGCACATAGGAATCCTCTCAGAGAAGTAGTAAATATCATTTTTCTGACTGTCCATCTAAAGTGGTCTATTAGAGGGACTTCCCTGGTGGTACAATGGTTGAGTCTCTGCCTTCCAATACAGGAAGCATGGGTTTGATCCATGGTCCAGTAACTAAGATCCCACATGCCATGCTGTGTGACCAAAAAAAACAAAACAAAACAAAAAACAAACCAAAAAAAATAAAGACCTATTAGAATTTTAATGTAATCTTATTTAATGGCTCTTTTAACAGGTATAACTCTCCTGAAGAAGGACAGTATCTCTGGAATCACTAAAACTCATGAAGGATTTGGAATTTAGCTTAGGAGGAAGTGTACCTTAAAGAATAAAAATATGAGCCCTGCAGAGGAGATTAGAATTATCACCAAGTCCAAAGCTGGTCTTAAATTCTCCCCACCCCATGCCCCTTGCCGTGGAAGGTTCTAGAGGACCTGAGATTTAATTTTGTGTCTTCCCTGGTGGTTCAGAAGGGAAATAATCTGCCTGCAATGTGAGAGACCTGGGTCAGGAAGATCCCTGGAGAAGGGAGTGAGTACTCACTCCAGTATTCTTGCCTGGAGAATTCCATGGACAGAGGAGCTTGACAGGCTCCATGGACTGAGAGTCAGACACAACTGAGCAACTAACACTTTCACTTTCTCTTGCTACACAGACCGCGGAGTGTAGAGATGTTGCTGTGTGCTGATCCCCCAGGAAGCGCTGTGCAAAAGGAACAAGCAGAGATCTTGGTCTCTGCACTGACAAACAGCTCCAGAAAGGGTGACTGTCCCAGCTCTGCCTGTCAGATGCAGAATGGAGGCTGGTGGAGGAGCAGTGATCTGATCCTGAATGGCAGTGTCCCCCTCCTCCACTGAGGGGCGCCAGCACCCTCTCCACAGGTCAGCAACACCCTGAGCGTCCAGCCCACAGTGTGAGCTTAATCAATAGCCAGGAGACAGAGAAAGCCTCCATCATTATACTATTACAGTGTAATTGTCAGGAGAGTACCTAGTAACAGTTAGATAATAGTTAGAACTGATATTTCACATTGTTTACTTTTTACACATTTTTATAATATTCATCCCTTAACTCGCCCATCTTTGAAATCTGCATTGTACAACCATGAACACTTAGTTTCATAATAATATTGCAACTCAAAATATTTGCTTGTGAAAAGTCAACACTTGTGGTACTGTTGATTTTTGTTTTGTTTTGTTTTTTTAATTTTAAAATAGGTTAATACATTCATGTGTTCAGTACAATGAGAGGTTTGACTTTTAAAATATTTGGCTACACCAGGTCTTAGCTGCAGCACGGGGAATCTTCAATCTTGTTGTGGTATGCAGTTGATGATTTTATTGTTATGTTTGAAGTTAAAGTCTTAACTAGCTTTAAAAAAAAAAAAAAATTTAGTTCTCAGCAAAAATCTAGAGCCCTGTTCTTAGAGTGCAGCCTTATGAAGGATCGTGCTGCGGTGTGAATTGTTTTATTGATGTACATGGAATTAAGTGCCCTTCTCTGTTTCTTTGTAGCCAGAGGTATTTGTTTCATTTCAGCAGAGACATGTCTTGCTATGTGGAAAGCTACTGCCTGCAAATTCCAGGTTATAAGAGTGGTGCTATTAATATGGAAATCTCCTAATATATTTAAAATGAGATTCTGCCTTGATATATTCAACTGGGAAGTCTTTCAGAGCCTCAGTTTTCCTTCATAAAATGAGAGATTTGGAATATGAAAATTCATTTCTTTATAAAAGGCTTTGCAGGTCTAGCATTTGAATCCAACAAATCTATTGGAAGAGGATACACGCTTGCATTCCACTTCACCTTCCTCAGGGACCTCAATGTCTCCTGTGAGACAAGGTCACTGTCACCCCGTCCTTCAAGCTTTGCCACACTGGGGCTCTACCCTGATGTGCAATGCAGTCAGAAGGAAAAACGACAACGGATAGGACCTTCTGAGTGGCACTCCACTGTTACACATAAGGCACATCCACTCATCAATTCAACATACATTTACAGAACCTCTACAGGTGCTGGGCACCTGCAGCTAAAAGTTTCTTGGCATCTATGGAAACCAATAAGTCAGAGTGCTTCAGCGGATTGTGGGGAGGAAAAGTAATATTCCTCCACCCTCCATAGTGGAAGCAGAGTATGACCAAACCCAAACCTGGATATAAAGGAGCCAGGGTTTAAAACACTCATCTTCGTCTAAGCGTGTTCCTTCCTGCAGGTTCACCTAAGCATCTTCATCCACTTTCCACCCCCTTCCATCTTGAATAAATCCTTAAAGGTTTTTGAGTTTCCATTTATCTGTCCAAAGGTTGCTCTAAAAAGCATGCTTGTGCAGATTTTATTTAATAAGAATTCACTCTCAGAAAATCTCGTCGGCTGCTTCTAGTGTGAATTTTGGTCCAGGCTGTTCAAAGTGGACTGTTTCTGTGGTTTCCTAGTACTTCCCCAATGGGGAGGAGCAAAATCTAATCTATATATTTTGGAATTTCTGCATTTCCTATAGTCCTTGAACTCCTGTTATTTTGTGATCATTCTTAAAACTTGAAGACAGCTTAAAAAGACAGTATTAGTTTAAAACACGGGGAAGGCAATGGCACCCCACCCCGGTACTTTTGCCTGGAAAATCCCATGGACGGAGGAGCCTGGTAGGCTCCAGTCCATGGGGTCGCTAAGAGTCCCACACGACTGAGCGACTTCACTTTCACTTTTCACTTTCATGCATTGGAGAAGGAAATGGCAACCCACTCCAGTGTTCTTGCCTGGAGAATCCCAGGGACAGGGGAGCCTGGTGAGCTTCCGTCTATGGGGTCGCACAGAGTCGGACACGACTGAAGCGACTTAGCAGCAGTAGCAGTTTAAAACTTAGTGTGTGCTATGCCTATCTTTGACCTATGTTTTCATCCACCCACCCATTCATTTATCTTTTCAAACAGTCAAACATCAAGTAAACTTTTTGAGAGCCTAGTGTGTGTATGCATGTTAAGTCACTTCAGTGGTGTCCAACTCTTTGCAACCCTATGGACTGCAGCCCATCAGGCTTCCCTGTCCATGGGATTCTCCAGGCAGGAATACTGGAGTGGTTGCCCTCCTCCAGGGGATCTTCCAGACTCAGGGATGGAACCCACTTTTCTTACCCCTTGTATTGGCAGGCTGGTTCTTTACCACCAGCATCACCTGGGAAGCCCAATCTAGTATGTGCGCGGCATTAATTCCTACAAGAGATACAGAGACAAGCTGTATGAATCTTGCCCTAGAGAACTACACAGCATGGTAGAAAAGATAGAATAATAGCAATGGCTATATTTACTGAGCACACACAATGAGACAGTCTGTCTTCAAACACCATATTGTTCATCTCACTAAATATTCACAATACCTTGCAATTATATTATTGTTAATGGTACAGCCCATTTCACAAATGTGTAAACATGGAGAAGTTATATAATGTGCCCAAGGTCACAGAGTTAGTCAATATTTTAATACAAGTCATTTAACCCAGAAGCTACACCATTAAACACTATGCTATAAAACAAAGGAGATGACGATGGCAAGGCTGGTGAAAATGGAGACGGTGTCTGATGGTGGTGATGGTCGTGGTGATGCTGCTGCTGATGGTGATGATAACTACGATGCCAACATGAATTTGGAACTTTGCGGATGCTTTTGTTACTCACTGGAAACCATATGGTGAGCATTATTTCCCCTTGTTTCAATATAAGAAACCTAAGAGTCAGAAAAGTCAAGAAAGTTGATTCTATTCAGCTGCTAAGTAACAGAGCTGATGCTGGACCAGGACTTTGTCTCCACTCTCCCAGGCTGTGCACATGTTACGGTGAAAGTGCCTTAGATGTGACTCTTCCTTAATTTCCCAGGTCAGACTGTGCCTGAAGTGTGGTAGGTCCTCGCAAATGGACCAGGTGAATCAAACCCTTGTATTTAAAATCTTAAAAATAGAAAAATGAGATCTTAAATGTATAATAATAATGGGAGATACAAAATGGATGAACCTGATAAATATAAAAAAATAAGGACCATAAGAAAGCAGGACAAAGGAAATGGTTCTGTGTGTTCCCTTTTGGAAAGAAAATTGGAAACTAATGCAGAACCACATTATATTACATTTAATTTTATTAACATGCTACTTACATTTTTAGAAAACAGTATACATTTCCTGCCTATAGCATCTCCAGGAAGAACAGTTTGCTCATTCTGGGTTCTTAGAGGGCTTCCCAGACAGGGCTAGTGGTAAAGATCCCTCCTGCCAATGCACGAGATGAGGGTTCAATCCCTGGGTGGGGAAGATCCCCTGGAGGAGGAAATGGCAACCCCTCCAGTATTCTTGCCTGGGAAATGCCATGGACAGAGGAGCCTGGTGGGCTACAGTCCATGGGATCGCAAAGAGTAGGACACTACTGAGACACTTAGCACGCACACATGGGTTTAGAGATTGAGATTATTCATACACATTGTTTGCAGAGATACCTGGCACAACATCTACACAAATTGTGTTTCAAATATCAAGAAAGTTTTACTCCCTAAAACTATGCACATTTTGTGATGTGCATTTAATAGTGTTCTTCTCAGTTAAAATGCAGATTTCATTTTATGAAAACTACTGCAATAGCTTTGATGAGATACCTATAATTTAGGCCAACTAACAAGTATATAGTATGCTGCATTGGATATAATGATGATGATAATAATGATAATAAAGTTACTCTCTTATTGTATTTTAAAAAATCTATGTCCAATAAAATAAACAGGCTATAAACAGCCAAAGAGGATTCCTTTATAAGAGGCAATATGGCATTATGCAGATGATACCACCCTTATGGCAGAAAGTGAAGAGGAACTCAAAAGCCTCTTGATGAAAGTGAAAGTGGAGAGTGAAAAGGTTGGCTTAAAGCTCAACATTCAGAAAACAAAGATCATGGCATCTGGTCCCATCACTACACGGGAAATAGATGGAGAAACAGTGGAAACAGTATCAGACTTTATTTTTCTGGGCTCCAAAATCACTGCAGATGGTGACTGCAGCCATGAAATTAAAAGACGCTTATTGAACTTACATGCAGAGTACATCATGAGAAATGCTGGACTGGAAGAAACACAAGTTGGAATCAAGATTGCTGGGAGAAATATCAATAACCTCAGATATGCAGATGACACGACTCTTATGGCAGAAAGTGAAGAGGGGCTAAAAAGCCTCTTAATGAAAGTGAAAGTGGAGATTGAAAAGGTTGGCTTAAAGCTCAACATCCAGAAAACAAAGATCATGGCATCTGGTCCCATCACTTCATGGGAAATAGATGGGGAAACAGTGGAAACAGTGTCAGACTTTGTTTTTCTGGGCTCCAAAATCACTGCAGATGGTGACTGCAGTCATGAAATTAAAAGACGCTTACTCCTTGGAAGGAAAGTTATGACCAACCTAGATAGCATATTCAAAAGCAGAGACATTACTTTGCCAACAAAGGTTCGCCTAGTCAAGGCTATGGTCTTTCCTGTGGTCATGTATGGATGTGAGAGCTGGACTGTGAAGAAGGCTGAGTGCCGAAGAATTGATGCTTTTGAACTGTGGTGTTGGAGAAGACTCTTGAGAGTCCCTTGGACTGCAAGGAGATCCAACCGGTCCATTCTGAAGGAGATCAGACCTGGGATTTCTTTGGAGGGAATGATGTTCAAGCTGAAACTCCAGTATTTTGGCCACCTCATGCGAAGAGTTGACTCATTGGAGAAGACTCTGATGCTGGGAGGGATTGAGGGCAGGAGGAGAAGGGGACGACAGAGGATGAGATGGCTGGGTGGCATCACTGACTCGATGAATGTGGGTCTGGGTGACCTCCAAGAGCTGGTGATGGATAGGGAGGCCTGCCGTGCTGCAGTTCATGGGGTCGCAAAGAGTCGGACACGACTGAGCGACTGATCTGATCTGATCTGATCTGATGGCATTATCAACGTGAATGACTCGAATAGGTACAACCACTGGCCCTGGAAATGAAATTTCACATCACTGTGAAGCTCCCTGAGAGTTCTGTTGAGGAGGTAAAGTCATTCTTCTATAAATAGTCATAAACTGTGTCCCTTTTCTGGAATAATTGGCCAAATATTAGACTTTTTAGTGCACATTATTAGTACTATTCCTTTGATGACTCAACTTAAATTTTAAACCTACATTTACCATATTTTTGTCTTGAATTGTTCTTTAGGTGTGAGTACCTTTTTATCCTAGAATTAGTTGAGGAAAAAGATGATGCACAGACACAGTGAATGGATGGTAAGGAAACACAGTAGTTATCATGCAGGTGAATGGTATTTTGGGGCATCCTTATGTGGACATGGATTTCTGCTGCTTCCCGGGTCTCAATTTCTATATTTGTTCACTCATGCTATAGAAGTAATATCGTCAACCATAGACACTGCTGTCAGAGTTGATGGGAAAATGTGTGATCTAGCACCTGGCCTGTGTCTGCAAAGAGTGCACCCCGAATGAATGTGGCTGTCCTTCCTACATGGTTCCTGGAGGTCCCTGCCAGCCTCAAGATTCTCTGTATCACAGGATGCAATGTCTAATGACCATCCATACTGGACACTTGGGTCCTATACGAATCCCAGAAAGAAACAGGAATCTATTAATATATTTAGAGAATCTTCATTCCACTTACCCAGAGGGTCCCAGTCTGAACTAGTGGAGATTTAACTCCTTCACAAGTGTAGATAGGAAATGAAATTTTTTGTCCTTATGATTCCAAGGGATTTAAATTTTCAGTGGTTCAAAATTAACTTGTAATCTTGCTTTTATATTTTGATTATGTAGGCACTATGGAAATAGTCATGCTATGCTATGCTATGCTAAGTCGCTTCAGTCGTGTCCGACTCTGTGCGACCCCATAGACGGAAGCTCACCAGGCTCCCCCATCCCTGGGATTCTCCAGGCAAGAATACTGGAGTGGGTTGCCATTTCCTTCTCCAATGCATGAAAGTGAAAAGTGAAAGTGAAGTCGCTCAGTCGTGTCAGACTCTTAGCGACCCCATGGACTGGAGCCTACCAGGATCCTCCGTCCATGGGATTTTCCAGGCAAAAGTACTGGGGTGGGGTGCCATTGCCTTCCCCGGGAAATAGTCATGAGGAAATAAAAATAATGGAGGTGGAGGGTATAATTGTCTATACCACATACGGCATCTACCTTTGAAACCGTACGTACTGTTCATCAAGAATGGTTAGATCCTGTTGGCTCTACAAGTAAAAAATTTATTTTAGTTCTAAACTAGACAATTTCAGGTCTGCTAAAGTTTAAATTCAGGCTTTGAGTTCCAGATTAAATTCATCCATGTTTGGATTCACATCCAACTACTTGGAAACTTTGATACAGTCACTAAGCTAACGAGTTAATGGTTCAAATATCCGGGAACACCTGTGTAGTCCTTGAGGTTAAAGGCTGGCAGAAAGGACTTCCAACAATGATTTAAGAGCGCATGAATTATAGCCATGGAGGCAGAGGTCAGGGGGCGGTGCAGCAAGGGGGTGCCAGTGAAGTTACGCTGGCCTGGGTGTTTCCCAGATGTTCGTGCTTTGTAGTTACACAATGAGCATGGACCAGGTGATCCCGGCTGGTAAACTGACACCACGTGAATCCCTGAAGCCAAAAGGGCTCAGATGCCTCTTTAGTAGCGCTTACAGAGGGTGTGACTGTCTCCACAAAACGAAACAGTGGAAAAAACCCAGAAGGCGAAATGTCCGTAAGCCACTTCTAAGGAAGAGCATGTTCAATGCCTCTCCTCTCATAAATGAGTCTGTGGGCATCTGACTGAAAAGGATGAAGCTGAGAAAAAAAGAGCTACATTTTCCTCTTGTGGGGAAAACTTAGACACACACACACACACACACATGATCTTTTTCCATTCCAACACCTGCATTTACAGGTGAAGAGAACAAATGAGGTCCTAAAAGATGCGCTAACAGATGCAACTTCAGTGCCACATCCCAGTAAGGAATTCATAGGAGATTCCACGCTACTCAATTGTCATTTTAAAATACTGTATTTTTATCAAGGGAGGTGAAACTTAAGGGGGAAAAAGTTACCTGAGAGTTTGTCAAGGTAAGAGAGATTTAGGATAAGAGAAACAAATAATTTTTCTGATCCCCAGATCTGCAGAGGGAAGCCCCACGGCTCAGGGGTGAAGAATCCAGGTTTGCCAACGCAGGAGACACGGGAGACTCCGGTTCAATACCTGGGTCAGGAAGATCCCCTGAAGGAGGAAGTGGCAACTCACTGCAGTGTCCTTGCTTGCTAAATCCCATGGACAGAGGAGCCTGGCGGGCTACAGTCCACGGGGTCGCAAAGACTTGGACACGACTGAGCAACGGGGCGCAGAGAGCAAGTCTACAAGATAACCTGGTCCATTCTCCTGACCAACAGAAAAGAAAGAATTATGGAAAGTTCTTGTTGATTCACCATGAAAATACAGGCTCACTCAGAAGTTGAGGCCAAATCCGGCTAAACTCTTTAATAAATAAGAAACTTTATTTTGCAACACACGTATGCACACACAGACATACACAGATACAGACATATATATACACACACAGACACACGCACACCCTAGCTCAGTGGTGGCCTGGCTTCTCAGCAGGAAAGTCAGGCAGGGCCTCACTGACACCAGCACCTGCTGCCCTCCACCTCGTGTTTTCCAGACGCCCACAGACTGGCCTGCCCCGCTTAGCGAAACAGCTGCAGAGAGGAGGCCTTGGTGACTAAGCAGAACTGTTCCCCTGTGGTAAGCCTTGGGAACAAAGGTCAGCTGTGATAAGAATCTCCATGCTTGTGGATAAGGAGGAAACAGAACAGAAATCTCAACCCTGCTTTTCCTCTCCTCTGCATTTACTCGCTTAATAAGATCCTTACTATTTTTTAGACTTCAGGTCTACTGAAATTTTAAATTATCTGGATGAATGAAGCAAAAGGAAAGGAATGGTTATGTCAGTGATCATGCTTTTCCCCCTAAATTACCTGTATAATTAGTTCTCTTCTCCATTTAATTTTTATGATGCAGGACTGGCCTCCAATATTAACCCCAACAAAAACAGTCACTCCCCATCCCTATCTGACTCTCTCATGCTACATATGGTCCATATTAGGAGTTGTATTTAAATGTATAGCACACACTCTTAAATTTAATTATTTTTTAAATCAGTTCTATATGCCCTAGTGGCTCAGAATCTGAATCTGCCTGCAATGCAGGAGACTTGGGTTCGATCCCTGGGTTGGGATGATCCCCTGGAGAAGGAAATGGCAACTCACTCCAATATTCTTGCCTGAGAAATCCCACAGACAGAGGAGCCTGGCAGGGCTACAATCCATGGGGTCAAAAAAGAGTTAGACACAACTGAGTGAGTAAGCACACATGTATGTTGATGTGTTTTGTCTTTCCCTTTGCATTTCCACAAAAGCAGGTAGAGAAACTAGAATTACTCTTTAGGGTGGGTAGGGATGGTCCCCTGGGCATTTCACGTGTTTTCTCATGGTATGTATGAGAAAACCTTTCTACCCCAATCCTCTGTCTTATTCTTCTCCTCCTCTTTCTCTTTCTTTCCTTTCACACATGTGTGCACACGTACACACGCACACATGCATACATACACACTTCGGCTTGAAGCCATGTATCGAGAATTAAATGATTCCATCTGATGATAATATATCAATATCCAGCTTGCTCTATCTATCCATCCATCTATCTTTCATCTCTACCCCGTAACTTCTCCCCTTCTAAACAGGAGGCATGCTTCCTTTTCTTCATGATCCAGTCTAAATTTAACCTGCTCCAGGGTTTTTCTTCTGTTTCAGCTGGTCAGAGAGTGAGCTCTAATTACTCTCAACATCTTCATTTCATTAACATCATTTGATATGGTCCCAAGAGAGAAGATATTCTAGGACTTAGGCTTGTAAAATGACCAGGAAAATCTGGACATTAGGCTTCAAAAAAAAAAAAAAAAAGGATATGTCCAAGTAGTGGCTAGACTGTATTCACAAGAACAAATTATTTGGCTTATTGCTGAGTCATTTTTCATCACTGGTGTTGCCTGCTGCCTGAGCCATAGGAGTATCAAGACAATCAAAATATGTGGAATATTTGGCTCACTCATCTTGTGAATATTCAACTCAAGGCAAGAGTAAGTTTACTTTTGAAAAATATGCCCACAGTGCAGTCCAGTTCTTACTACTTAAGAACCAGTTACAAACCTGTTCTTAAGACCTGTTGTTTAATTCACAGACATCAAGAAAAGCCGTAAAACCAGTTCTTCTGTTAGGCTGTAACAAAAGGACAAGAACGTATTTCTATAAATCTTTTTATTAGATTGTGTAATTGTCTCTGTAAATAGGCCTATATTCTTCTACTAGTACCCACATTCCACCTTTTATAATTGTTGAATGGGTTGGGAATGGCAATGCACTCCAGTGTTCTTGCCTGGGAAATTGCATGGACAGAGGAGCCTGGGGGGCTACTGTCCATGGGTCACAACGAGTTGGACACAACTGAGTGACTAAGCACTCATGCACGCCCACCCCAACACAAACATGTCCGTGTGCACGCGCGCACACACACATGACTTGATCACAAGAGGCTTCATCACGAGTTTTGAATGTGATAGCACCCTCACGTTTTCCACCCACATTTCAGTGTGTCTCTATCCTAAGATGCATTTTCACTCCAGGAAATGGGAAAATACTTCATCAGTCATGGTTGTATTTTGATTTGAAAGGCTGTGGTTGAAATGATGCTTATTAAAATGTGTATTTCCTAGTTAGATGTATTAACATGTAAATTGTTGATCTGTATAAATTTTTTTAAAAATTTTGAAAGTATAGTGGTCAATTAGCATATTAATATAGAGGCTTTTTCCTGAGGTATTTCTTATCTATACAGTCTATACTTCAACATCTGTCTATACTTAAATTTCTATTGAAAGGAATTTTATTTTCAATCTTGCTAGTAAATTTATATTGAATTTTGAGAAGTTGACAATCCTATTTACTTGGCTTTCTAGCTTAATGAATTTCTATATTAGTAAATTCATTATAAAAATGCAATATTAGCAATGATCTTTGACTCTTTACTAAATAATCTTTGGATATAGAGAATAAGAAAAGCGAATAAATTGATTGTGTCCATTGAAGTCACTTGAAAAGAAACTTAAGAATATGAATAAGAGATTGAAGGAGTAAGCATGCATTGTTATGGGAAAACCATTTTTGTTTCTTTACCATGGACTAAGCAGCTGATTATATTTGAATAGCATCAAAAAAATAATAAATTCTGAATTTTTAAATCAATTCTAAGAAAATTAAAAAAAAAATAAGCTGGCATTGAGCAAAGTAAACCCAATGTCCTCACATCTCTCCCTGCATTGTCCTTCTGCAGAGACTGCACTTGGCAAACTCTTGCCTGGGTGAAGCCAAATGTCTTCTCTGTATGTGGCCACAGATGCCGGTGGAAAACGGCACAGCCAGTAAGGCGCGGGCCGTGATCAATTCATAGTCTCCCACCATCCCTGGACCCTTCGTTCGTCCAGGACTCCTACTAGGTTCTCTTCATTTTCTCTCCCAGTTTGTGTTGTTTCATTTTGTTTTTCAAACTTTCTGTATTTATCTCAAGGATAGTAATTCACCTTCTCCCCACACCATTTTATCCTTCTTAAAGACAGAAACCACCCGCGTGAACTCTCTCACTTGCACCAGACTACCTGCTTCCTGGCTTTCGTGGCCATCTTCTCTTTCCTACTGAAGCGGGCCATGATGCTGACCTAAATTTTGTTGTTCATATCTCATTCTCTGAGGCTTGGTATAGAGTTGCTGCCCTGATGATTCCCTGGCTCTTAGCTACTGAGTCTCACCCTCCAAACAAGCAGGGGTCCACTCTTCCCCTACATCCTTCATCCCGTGTGTTTGGAGGCACTTTCTTAGCCTCTCTGGCAAGATCCTTACATTTGTCCTTTAATTGCTGAGCTTCCTTCATCTGTCTGTCCTCCTATTCTTGTATTTTCCATGAACACTTCCCCCTCACCCCAGTGTCCAAATCTGCCAGTCTTGTGATACATAAATTGACCACAGCTCTAAACTCTCTGGGCTTCCTAGGTGGCTCAGTGGTAAAGAATCCACCTGCCAATACAGGAGACTCAGGTTCAATCCCTGGGTCAAGAAGATCCCCTGGAGAAGGAAATCACAACCCGCTCTTGCCTGAGAAGTCCCATGGACAGAGGGGCCTGGCAGAGCTACAGTTCATGGGGTCACAAAGAGTCTGACACGACTGAGGATGCATGCATGCCTAAATGCTCTCTGGAACTCAGATTCATATTTATTGCAGAACAATGCCTTCAGGATATTTCACAGTTATTAAAAATAAGACAATAGCCCCAAATGGAATCACTTATCTAAGCTCCAAGTCACCAAATCCAGACTTAATTAAATTACAGTTTCAGCTCTCCCAGAAATGGAATCTTAAACCAGTTCATCAGAAATCACTTCGCCAGCACTAGCAAGGTCACCTGCCTAATAGACTCTGCCATTCCCCTAAAGGAAAGGAATCTTGCCATAACCAGCCGGCTTTTTTTTGCCTAGTGTAACTTCCTTGTTTCTGCTCTTGTCTACCGATAAAAATCTCTCCTTCTGTACACCTCCTCCAAGCTCCTTTCCATCTGTTAGATTGGCTGTTGCCTGATTAGAGTCCAGTTTTGCTCAAACAAATTCTTAAAATAATTTAAGATAAAATAAGTTATCTTTTCCCCTGGAGAAGGGAAGAGCAACCCACTCCAGTATTCTTACCTGGGAAATCCCATGGACAGAGGAGCTTGGTGGGCTACAGTCCATGGGGTCACAAAGAGTCAGACACAACTGAGCATCTAACACTATTACCACTACTACTAAAGTATCTTTTAACACAGGTAACTCAATATTTTTAGAATAAAGTTTATTGTCTATTCCTCCCATCAGGTCCATGTAACCCTTTCCTCTAAGGCTTTTCCGATGGCTCAGTGGGTAAAGAATTTGCCTGCCAATGCAGGAGACTTGGTTTCCATCCCTGGGTTGAGAAGATCCCCTGGAGGAGGAAATGGCAACCCACCGCAGTATTCTTGCCTGGGAAATCCCATGGACAGATGAGCCTAGTGGGCTGCAGTCCATAGGGTCCCACAGAGTTGGACACGCCTGAGCGATGAGCATGCACACTTCCCTCTAATCCTTGTTTCATTAAATGCAAAACCATATGTTGATTGCTTAAGACACGTTGGCATTTCACTTGACTTCTCACTCCCCCTTAATCCTACATAGAATCAAACTCCATGACTGCTCATGGTGACTCCAAATCTCACCGGAAGCCATTTCTATCTGTCCACCCCTATTGCATCCACCCATGTTTTCCACCATCACCTCTGGCCTAGATGACGCAGTAGCCTCCCTGCCACCTGTTTCCGTACCTGAAATCCAGTCTCCATTCTGTGGCCGTGGGGATCTTTTCATTCAACCTCCATGTACATCCAATTATTTAAAAAAAAATTTTTTGGTTGCGCTGGACCTTTGTTGCTGCACACAGGCTTTCTCTACTAGCAGCAGCAGGGGCTACTCTCTCCAGTGCTGGTTCAGGGGCCTCTCACTGTAGGGCTTCTCTTGCTGTGGAGCACAGGCTCTAGAGTGTGGGCTCAGTAGTTGTGGACCATGGGCTTAATTGCCCCAAAGCATGTGGGATCTTCCTGGACCAGGGATCAAACCCCTGTCCCCACTGTGTTGGCATGTAGATTCTTAACCACTGGACCACCAGGGAAGTCCTACATCCAACTATTTTAACTTCTAAGTCTTCCTGCCCTCCACTACCTCTTGTACATACTAACAGTCTTCTCCATCTTTGTCTTTTTAATGCACGCTTACCTGTTAGGCTTTAGCCTAGATGTCATTTTCTTTGTAAAAATACTCCTTTATGCCCTAAATCCAGGTAAACAGCCGTTCCAGGGGCCTCCTGTAACATACCGTTGAACTGGAATTCCCTACTACAGAATTTCAGAAACCTTGCCTGTCTGGTTCACTGCTGTGATTCTAGAACCTGGCATTCAGAAGCTGTGGCGTAGAGAAAGTGTTCTACATAGCTCTTTAATTCATGAATTCCTAGATAAGAGAATCGTTTTAGGATTTGCTAAAGACTAAATGGAAATAAATTGGTTTGAGGGAGGAAAAATCAAACAGTGAGCTGGTGCATGAGGGCAAAATAGTCTAAAAATCATTTAAAATGCCTGCGTTCTATCATTAGTCTTAAAAACACATTTGTAAACTTATAGCATTTACTTATTTGTGACGTATGCTGAATCTCAGCTGTGTCCAACTCTAACGACCCCATGGACTGTAGCCCACCGGGCTCTTCTGTCCCTGGAATTTCCCAGGCAAGAACACTGGAGTGGGTTGCCATTTCCTCGTCCAGGGCATCTCCCCGACCCAGGGGATCGAACCCACGTCTCTTGTGTCTCCTGCATTGACAGTCAGGCTCTTTACCACCAGGGCCACTTGTGATCGATTTCCGTGATTCTCATTCTCCTCTCCTCCCAATATCTGTGTCATTTGTCACATGATTTTGCACAGGTCTCTAACTGTGGGCAGGAGACACAGTTTCCCCACCTCTGACTCTGGTTTCAACCACGATGTCTGCTTTGGTTAATAGATTGATGCGAAGATGACCCTGTGTCCTTCTGAGTCTAAGACTCAGGAGGCTATGCCTGTTTCTCTCCATCCTTTTGTGCCTCAGCCTCACCCAGGAGAATATGGCCACATTCACCCACTGGCTCCAGAGGAGAATAAGAGACCCATGGAGCAGAGTTCCCTCAGCCAAGGTACTTCAGCTGACCTCAGCCTAACTCAGCTGACCCCAACTGACCTGGATCCATTGTTGTTATATAAAGGTTTATAGGCTTAAGTTATTGAGTTTCAGGATATATATATTTTTAACACTAAATTCTTGTAGCAGTCACTTCCTGATATGTCTGTCACTTGAATGTTTGGGTACAGCTATTCCAGAGAATGGTTATGATATAAACTTGCCATTGTTTATTTTAAAAAATGAACTTTTAGAAAAAGCATTTATAATACATATGCCTGACTAAAAGAGTTGAATCCAGAATGTATCAAGAACTCGGGAAATTTCTTGATTAGAACTCCGTGCCTCCACTGCACAGGGCATGGGTTCGATCCCTGGTCGAGGAACTAAGGAACTTAAGAACCCACACTTCCCCCAACTCCACCACCACTACCAAAAAAAAGATAACTCATATCAAGCAATAATAAAAAATACAATTTAGAATGGCAAAAAAACCTCCCAAAACAAACAAAAAAAAACATCTCACCTTGGGAGGAATATTTCACAAAAGAAGAAATACAAATGGCCAGTAATCACTTGAAAAGGTACTCACCATCATCAGCCATCATATCAGATCAGTCGCTCAGTCGTGCCCTACTCTTTGCGACCCCATGAATCGCAGCACGCCAGGCCTCCCTGTCCATCACCAATTCCCAGAGTTCACTCAGACTCACGTCCATCAAGTCAGTGATGCCATCCAGCCATCTCATCCTCTGTCGTCCCCTTCTCCTCCTGCCCCCAATCCCTCCCAGCATCAGAGTCTTCTCCAATGAGTCAACTCTTTGCATGACGTGGCCAAAGTATTGGAGTTTCAGCTTCAGCATCATTCCTTCCAAAGAAATCCCAGGGCTGATCTCCTTCAGAATGGACTGGTTGGATCTCCTTGCAGTCCAAGGGACTCTCAAGAGTCTTCTCCAACACCACAGTTCAAAAGCATCAATTCAACTCAGCTTTCTTCACAGTTCAACTCTCACATCCAAACATGACCACAGGAAAAACCATAGCCTTGACTAGACGAACCTTTGTTCGCAAAGTAATGTGTCTGCTTTTGAATATGCTATCTAGGTTGGGAAATGCAAATAAAAACCACAATGAGATATTGCTTCACTCACACTAGTGGAGCTCTTACCCCCAAACTTGACAATCCGACAGAGCAAATGTTGAGGAGCCTGTGAAAAACTGGAATACTCATCTATCACTGGTAGAGGTGCAGCGATGCTCGGCCACACTGGAGAACTCCATTGACATTTTTCATAAAGATAAGCTTTACCCCATGACCCAGCAATTTCACTCCTAATTATTACTCACCAGAAGTAAAGACTCCCTGTCCACACACACACACACAAAACAACAACTTACAGAAGAATGTTTATTGTAGCCTTCTTCACAATTAGGGCTTCCCTGCTGACTCAGATGGTAAGGAATCCAATGGTAAAGAATCCACCTGTAAAGCAGGAGACCTGAGTTTAATCCCTGGGTCAGGAAGATTCCCCTGGAGAAGGGAATGGAAACCCACTCCAGTATTCTTGCCTGGAAAATCCAATGGACAGTGGAGCCTGGCAGGCTTCAGTCCCCGAGGTCGCAAGACTTGTGCACACAGTGAGGGGAGGAGGGGGTGGGATGGATATAAAGTCTGCTAAAAGCAAATTTCTTGTTGGGAGCTTAAAACCTAGGAATCAGATAAGTGAAGTGGTTGAGGTATCAAAACCAGTCAAAGTGGGTAAAGAATTTTTTTCTGGTTTGTAGACTCCTAATCAGACTGCTAGTCCCCATTTTGTCCCAAGCCACAACTGATCTGAGAGATGAGCTTTATTTTCTCCCTAAGAGCCAATACAAATTTAATTAGTATTTTCCCTTAAAATTTATGGACTAATGCTCAGGTCACTTTGTAAAAGAAACTTGGCACTAATCAACTTGAAAGAATTGACTGCTTCATGGGCCAGTATCTCAACAGATTAGTAAACATCAAGAAATTTCATACCTCAAATTTTGCTTTGTGAATCCAATAAAATTATTGAATGTCAAATCAGTGATTAATTTTGAATTCTAAAGTATTGGGAGTACATTTTATTATTACAGATACAAAATTTTAGAAGGCAGACTTTTTTTATAATATTAATTACCTTTTATTTATTTATTTTTGACTACATCACAGAACATGTAGGATCTTAGTTCCTCAGCCAAGAATCAAACCCTCACCCCCTTCATTTAAAGTGCAGAGTCTTAGCCTGTCCCTAGAAGACAGATTTTGAAAACTATCTTTAAATATATTTAGCGAGTTGAATGTGAAAAGAAAATTCCGTTCCCTATCTTGGTTATATGTTTATGTGGATATGCTGAAACATGCAATACTTGGTTTTTTTCAGGCTAAAATTAGTAAAATAAGTTATCAAATGAATACAGTAGCTCCATTTATCCTTCTTGATATCAACAACTAACCATGATGCAGGAGGCGGGGGCGGTGATCCATCCAGGAAAAAAATGAGGAAAACTCACATGGCTTTGGTGACAGGAATTTTTTCCTAAGCATCTAAATTTAGTTTTAAAATGCCATACTCAATAGTTCACTAGTGTTTAGAAATATTTCTAAGCTTTATTGTATCTGTAGCTAGATTTAATGCATTCAAACTTAAAAACACTTTTAAAATTGCCATTTTTGTCAAATGCCTTTTCTTCAATTTTTTCTTTTGGAGTATAATTACTTTACAATATTGTGATGGATTCCACCAAAAATCAACATGAATCGGCCATAAGTATACATACGGCCCATCCCCCTTGAGCCCCCCTTCCTCTTCCCTCCCATCATGCCCCTCTAGGTTGTCACAGAGCAGTGACTGTCAAATGCCTCTTTATTAATATCAATGCTTAAAAATGCATTTGGGGGACTTCCCTGGTAGTCTAGTGGTTAAGACTCCACCTTCCAATGCAGAGGGTGCCAGTTTGATCCCTGGTCTGAGAACTAAGATTCCACATGTCTTGCAGCCAAAAAACCAAAACATAACACAAAAGAAATATTGTAACAAATTCAATAACATCTTTAAAAAATGCTTGCATGCATGTTAAGTCACTTCAGTAGTGTATGAGTCTGTGCGATCCTATGGAACCTATGGTAGCCCTCCAGGCTCCTCTGTCCATGGGATGCTCCAGGCAAGAATACTGGAGTGGGTTGCCATGCCCTTCTCCGGGGGATGTTCCCGACCCAAGGATCAAACTCGCATCTTTTATGTCTCCTGCATTGTCAGGCAGGTTCTTTACCACTAGTATCACCTGGAGAGCCCCTTTAAAAAATGATCCACACCAAAACAGCAACAACAACAAAAATCTTTTAAAAAATGCCTTTGGGAAGTCTCACTCGTTTCTCATGCCCCATTGTATACAATGGAAGCATTATTTTAAGGTATTAATCTATGTCAGTGTCCAGTGATTGTATACGGCACCGAACAGAAAAATAAGCAAGCAAAAACACAATTCCACAAACTGTAGGGGAGCAGTAATGACCTGTGTATAGTAGATTTATGTGCTTTCTAAAATGAAGTGAAGTGAAGTGGCTCAGTCATGTCCGACTCTTTGCGAGCCCATGGACTGTAGCCTACTATGGCTCCTTTGACCATGGGATTCTCCAGGCAAGAGTACTGGAGTGGGTTACCATTTCCTTCTCCAGAGGGTCTTCCTGATCCAGGGATCGAACCCAGGTCTCCCACACCATAGGCAGACGCTTTACCGTCTGAGCCACGAAAACTCCTGTAATTCTTAACTAGCCCCAGAGTGCTTTCTCATCAGATGGTATCACTTCTGAGCTCCTATGAATGTTTTTCCCCCTGGATACTTTACCTGGATACTGGATGACTAAGCTACCCCACTGATCTTGCTGCTGACCCCTGCACATAGTCATATTCTCTGATCAATATTGCAAACACACACAGACTTAGGGATCAGCATTTCTATACGAGGCCACTGCTGCCAGATTTCACAAATAGTACAGGGTGCCAGCTAAATTCAGAGAAGGCAATGGCACCCCACTCCAGTACTCTTGCCTGGAAAATCCCATGGATGGAGGAGCCTGGTAGGCTGTAGTCCATGGGGTCGATAAGAGCTGGACACGACTGAGTGACTTCACTTTCACTTTTCACTTTCATGCATTGGCGAAGGAAATGGCAAGCCACTCCAGTGTTCTTGCCTGGAGAATCCCAGGGACGGGGGAGCCTGGTGGGCTATGTCTATGGGGTCGCACAGAGTCAGACACGACTGAAGTGACTTAGCAGCAGCAGCCAGCTAAATTTGTATCACACTTAAAGAATCATTGTTTTATGAGAATATTCTCCCTTGTCTATCTGGAATTCAAGTTAACCTGGGCACCCCAACCTGAGAAGTAACTTAAGGAAAAGTCCTATGAAAGTTTGTATTAATCTGTTGTTGAGGATATTGTTTATTTTGCTGTGTAATTTCTTTTTCATAGGGACTGAGCATAAGGTGTGTATGTGTGTGTGTGTTTTCTCCCTCTCTTGGTTTTAATATCAGGAAGCCTTAGTTGTCTTCTGTGAAATTCATTTGTTTTTATCTTAGAAGATCTGCACAGGAGTCCTCGATTAGGCTCCTGTTTTCACTTTGGCTGCTGAAAGGCTTGAAGACACAATTGTGGCCGATCCAAGTCTAAGAGACACATGGGTACCATGTTTATGCTATTTTTAGCCTTTCTGGCCCCATCTTTGGTTTCCTTTCCTCTGTTGTTTCTAACTATGTTATTGTTATTTTCTCAGGTTTTGTACCGTTTTTAGCACTGTTCAAAAGCCTCAGGGACAGGGTGTGTGAGGAAAAATAAATAGGCCAAACCTAGCATCTTAGGCAGTCTTACAAAAATAATTTGATAATTTGATGAGGAATTTGTTGTTTTGAATTCCATCTCAAGTGGTTTTTGTGGCTAAAGATTTACTTATTGCTACGTGGAGGTCTACAGCTTTGGCCCACAGTGAAGGGGGTCCCATGGCTGAAGCCCTGAAGGTGGTGATGGAGTCAAGATTTAGTATGTTTCCCTTCCATCCAGGAAGTGAAGTGAATTCTTCACCTGTTCTTTTGTATACGCTTTCCTTCATTGCTGCTGCTACTAAGTCGCTTCAGTCACATCCAACTCTGTGTGACCCCCGAGACGGAAGCCCACCAGGCTCCCCTGTCCCTGGGATTCTCCAGGCAAGAACACTGGAGTGGGTTGCCATTTCCTTCGCCAATGCATGAAAGTAAAAAGTGAAAGTGAAGTCGCTCAGTATTGTCTGACCCTCAGTGACCCCATGGACTGCAGCCTTCCAGGCTCCTCCGTCCATGGGATTTTCCAGGCAAGAGTACTGGAGTGGGGTGCCATTGCCTTCTCCACTTTCCTTCTTTACCACCTCTAAAATCATTGTTTTGTTCAAATAACATCATTTCTATTAATATCTTATTTCCAGTCAAATAAATACCCTACCTCCTGTTTCTTTCTTTAACCTCTAAGTTTTCAGAAGGCAGCTAAGCCATATTATACCTCCTTGTTGACAGGGAAAAGGATGGCTGTCCATATGGTTTGCTTTATGTGTAGTTCCATCTGAAAGTTGAGTTAATTGGGCAGAAAGTTAAGGGATTCAGTCAGTGTAAAGGTTAAAATTCTAATACTCCATTGAGAGCCAAAGTCCAAGTTAACTCTTGGCTGGCTTGATACCCCCTAGCAGATGTGTTTATGATTGGTATTCCAATTTTTACTTCTTTCATAGGATTAAAGTGGCTTACATTTAATTTCTTTTTAAAAAACAAATACAGTCGACGGGGTCGCAAAAGAGTTGGACATGACTGAAACGTCTTAGCATGCAGACACATGCTTCTCCATCCATTCACCGGTCTGTGGATATTCAGATTGTTTCCACGTCTTGGCATGCCTTGAATTTCTGAAATGGCTTCTAAAAGCTATCACCTTGACACTGTTATAGGAAGCCCCCTCTTTCATTTCTGTTTTCTCTTGGTTGACAGCGAGCAATAGGAGTATGTAGGAAGTTAGAGGGAGCTGGAGACGTGGAATTGGATGTGTGGTTCCCCCATCAGTACATAAACAATAAGAACAAATAAAAATTAAAAGACTATTTTTTAAAGCTACCCCAAAGCATTGTGACATTTTCTTTTTTTTTTTAAATGTGGCAGGGAATTTTAAAATTGCCTAAATGAAACTACCTTGGGTGGTTTATTTTTTTTTTTAAATGCACAGTACAAAATGTTTAATTCTTTGAATGATGAAAAATTAGCAAAATCATTTAAAAGAGTGAATTCAAAGTTGGGTCTCTGGAACGTGGCCACAGAGAGGCAGAATCAGATAAGTTGTTAAGAAAAAGTGCTGGGCTGGGCTGCAGCTCCCAGCTCTGTTCACCACTTTGTCCTTAAGCTCATTCACCTCTGGTAACAGGTCCCAGCCTGACATGGGGAGTAGCTCACATTTCAGCCTCAGCT
This sequence comes from Tragelaphus eurycerus, assembly GCA_935064755.1. NCBI lineage: Eukaryota > Metazoa > Chordata > Mammalia > Artiodactyla > Bovidae > Tragelaphus > Tragelaphus eurycerus. The sequence continues at coordinate 30,244,995 of CAKXYN010000016.1, forward strand.
GGACTCCTTTCTGGAGCTTCTCTCTCTGCACTTTCTGGTTTCATCAAGAGGGATCACTGTGGCACTGCTGCTAATAACCGTCTCTCTGGTCCCAAAACAATGGAAAAACTCCGTCAGTCAGTCAGTCAACAATCACACGGTAGACAGACCCAGGCACCATGGCCAGCCAGCAGGGACAAAGACGGGGATAAAGGAGCTGGTCTGATGGCATAGGAGCATGGAGGAGGAGCAACAGAGGACACAGTTAAACAGGCTAAACCAGTGAATACAGCCAGATCATGGGAGAAATCACTAATGTCCTATTTACCTTTGGTAGGCATTGCGTGTGACAGCATTTCTGTAAGGAGATAGTGTGGGACAGAGGAGCCTCACACGCTGCAGTCCATGAGGTCGCTAAGAGTTGGTCACGACTTAGTGACTGGACAACAATGGAAAGCCTCAAGTATGAAGAACTACTTTTTAAAAGATTTGACTAGCTTGCATCATTTTGATCCTGTCTCTATGTCGAGATACCTTGTAGGTATTTCTTTGAAACAAACAGGTTGAAACAAACCAAAAAAAGCTTCATGAATCTCTTCCTTTGAGAAATAAACTACTATATTATTATCCATTTTTTATGAATAGAGGGCCCAACATGAGGGAACAGTTAAACGACATCCGTTATCCCCCACTGGGGCCTCCCTTGTGGCTCAGATGGTAAAGAATCTGCCTGCGACACAGGAGATCCAGGTTTGATCCTTGGGTTGGGAAGATCCCCTGGAGAAGGGCATGGCAACCCACTCAAGTATTTTTGCCTGGAGAATTCCATGGACAGAGGAGCCTGGTGGGCTACAGTCCATGGGGTCGCAAAGTTGGACATGATTGAGTGACTAACACTTTCATTATCCCCCTACTAGAGTGCTGAGGGCTTCTTTACTTGGTTGAGGGTCTTATTGAAATCCCCAGGCCAATACATCAGAACCTTGCAGGTGGGATGGGAACATTGGTATCTTTTAAAGGCCTAGGAGAGTCCAGTGTGCCGCCAGGGTGGGGAGCCTCTGCAGGACAATGTCATCAAATTGGCTTCTCATCCAACACTGAAATGAGATTTTATAAATGATTGAAGAAAAAACCCATTTCATGGAAACGCTTGACAAATGGAGAGCCATTCAATTCTTCAAAAACATTGTACAACCTGAATGTAGAGCTGGTACTGCAGTTCCTTTGGAAGAAGTGTTGGAGTTGTGTGCTGGTATCCTTTTGAAGCTGCCAACCATTATCATATGGTGTTTCCAGTAGTCATGTATGGATGTGAGAGTTGGACCTTAAAGAAGGCTGAGCGCCCAAGAATTGGTGCTTTCTAACTGTGGTGCTGAAGAAGACTCTCAAGAGTCCCTTGGACTGCAAGGAGACCAAACCAGTCAATCCTAAAGGAAATCAATCCTGAATTGTCACTGGAAGTACTGATGCTGAAGCTGAAACTCCAATACTTTGGCCACCTGATGTGAAGAGTCAACTCATTGGCAAAAACCCTGATGCTGGGAAAGACTGGGGGCAACAGTGGGGGGTGGGGGCGACAGAGGATGAGATGGTTGGACAGCATCACTGATTCAATGGACATGAGTCTGAGCAAACTCCAGGAGACAGTGAAGTATTAATAGGGAAGCCTGGTGTGCTGCAGTCACGGAGTCCGACATAGGGTCGCACACAGTCAGGCGTGACTTAGCCACTGAACAAGAAAAACCATCATTTGTAGGTCAGGTGAAATGAGATTTATGTCAATAGAGTAGAAGCTGGTTTTTCTGTGCAGTTAAGCCCTTCTGTCTAGGTAAATAAGCAAACAAACGTGGGCCATCAGACAAGAGGGCTCCCTTTACCTTAGTCTGGTCTCAAACAAAAACTGTGACTCCCACGTCCACCCTGGTTCTGTAATTGATTACAAAGAGACCTTTCTGCCCAGCATACTTACTGGTTCTCATCCCATCAAGGAAAAGAACGTGACTTTATTTTTACTTCTTTCTTAAGTGAAACAACTACTCTTTTCACTGACATGCGCTTTAACCTATGTGAAGACTAACTGCAGGAAGAGAATCAGTTTTAGTTAAAAAAGCTTGTATAAAAATGTCACTTAATAAAGTTATTTTTTTAACTTTTTATTTTATATTGGAGTATAGACTATTAACAATGCTGTGATAGTTTCAGATGTGAAGCAGAGCAACTCAGCCATACATATACATGTATCCCTTATCCCCTATATGTGGTGACTATTTTTAAGGCATAAAAATCACTAAAATACTTTCTATTGTATTATGGACAAAGTATGCAGAGGTAAATAAAGGTGTGTGAGTCAAGTGAAAATTGTCCAACTGCAATTATAGTGGAAGATCTCAAATGAAAGCAATAATAAAGTCCCTGCATAGTTTAAAAAATTACAGTATGTGGTTCTGTTGACATATAAATGGAACTGGTGTACCTGTCCATTGCTGGAGACCACATGAAGTAGCAGAGAGAATTTGAAAAATAATTTGAAAATACTTTTAAGAGCTTTGAAGAATTCATACCCTAACAGCAAGTAAGTAATATTTCTATAATATATGGTGTTTGTAACATTATATTTAAACACGATGAGAGAATAAGGTGGCACGGTGGTAAAGAATCTGCCTGGTGGCACTAGAGACCGAGGTTCAATCCTGGGGTAGGGAAGATCTCCTAGGGTAGGAAATGGCAACCCATTCCAGTATTCTTGCCTGGAAAATTTCATGAACAGAGGAGTCTGGCGGGCTACAGTCCATGGGGTCAAGAAGTGTCAGATATGACTGACTGAGCACACACACATAGAAACATATGTAAGAACATGTATCCAACATGCATAAATATCTCCAAAATGTTCTTAAAATCTTTAACATAATTTATTTGCTGATAATAAGTTGTTTATATTCAATACATCATTGGTTGGGTCATACAGTTACGTTTTCCAAACCTTTTCAAGCTCTGATCAGATATTTCCTTTAGGATTCAAGGCCAAGTGACATTATTATTTCTCACGTGTTTCTTCAGTGATTGTAAGAGGTTAGCACCCCCTCAGTCTCCATGGTACAACCAGTTCTGCCTTCTGAATCTGGGGTATTACTGGGCAATTGTTGACTTTCCAGATGGATCCCCATGGTACCAACCAGTTCTGCCCATCTGAATCTGGGGTGTTACTGGGCAATTGTTGACTTTCCAGATGGATCCCCATGGTACCAACCAGTTCTGCCCATCTGAATATGGGGTGTTACTGGGCAATTATTGACTTTCCAGATGGATTCCCATGGTACCAACCAGTTCTTCCCTTCTGAATCTGGGGTGTTACTGGGCAATTGTTGACTTTCCAGATGAATAGACACTGACTGATTTATTCTTCTTCATATGGAACCTTCTCTACCATTTTATTCTTACAAAGTCCAGTGATTTGATGCATGGAGCTTGCTCCCTGCTATGTAGGGAGAAATGCAGAACAGGCAAGGGTAGAAAAGGAAGGACCAAGGGGGGCCCCACCACAGCCAAGACCAAGAAAGAGGGTGGGCTCTGTGGTCCTGCAGATAAATTACACCTTCTGTTTCATGGAAGAACGGACACTGCATACATCTGTCAAAATGCAGATGCCTTGGCCCCAGCACAAGGGGATCCCAGCTCGTGGATCATTTCAGAGGAGGTGAGAGGGAGAATGTGCTTTGAACAAATTTCACAGGTGAGTCTTATGCACGATAAGTTTCGAGAATCATTAAGACAAAATGTTGGTAGGTGGGACTTGCCTGGCAGTTCAGTGGTTAAGACTCTGTGCTCCCAAGGCAGGAGCCAAGGTTCACTCCCTGGTCTGGGAACTAGATCCCACAGGTCACAACTAAGGGTTTGCATGCCACAAATAAAAAATTCCACATGCCAGAACTAACACCCAGCACAGGCAAATACAGAAATAAAAGTTTGAAGATAAAATGCTGATATGATAAGCAAGCATTACTTTTGCATGTAATTACACTTGTTCTTAAGAAAATATTTCATATTTCCAAACATTCAGAAAATAACATTTTAAACTTTCAACTTGTCCTCTATTGAAAGACCTCCCAAAAGAAGGCTGTTTAAACTTGTGTGGCAAAAACGATTTCATTTTCTTTTCATATTCTCTTCAACTGAGCTAAAAGAGACACTCCTAAGTGCTCTCTGGTTTTTATTGCACTAAATTGGGCTGAAAGGGGTGACTTCATGTCAGTTTTGCACAAGGTCTGGTTCAGATCACTGTTTGGGTTTGTACACAGATCTGAGAATGTCCCACTTCTCTTCAGAAAGCTGTTATTCAGTTCAGTTCAGTTGCTCAGTCGTACCCTATTTTTTACAACCCCATGGACTACAGCACACAAGGCCTCCCTGTCTATCACCAACTCCCAGAGCCTGCTCAAACTCATGTCCATCACATCAGTGATGTCATCCAACTATCTCATCCTCCGTCGTCCCTTTCTTCTCCCACCTTCAATCTTTCCCAGCATCAGGGTCTTTTCCAGTGAGTCAGCTCTTCGCATCAGGTGGCCAAAGCATTGGAGTTTCAGCTTCCGCATCAGTCCTTCCAATGAATATTCAGGGATGATTTCCATTAGGATGGACTGGTTGGGTCTTGCAGTCCAAGGGACTCTCAAGAATCTTCTCCAAAACCACAGTTCAAAAGCATCAATTTTTTGGCACTCAGCTTTTTTTATAGTCCAACTTTCACATCCATACGTGACTACTGGAAAAACCATAGCTTTAACTAGACCGACCTTTGTCATTTGTTATTAGTTTATTGAATTTTAGTTATTTGAAAGAAAAAATTTATTTATTACCTATTCTTCACATGGAAGTAAATTCCATATGGATCCAAGAGTTAAATATAAAAATGGAATCATAAGAGTTAATTAAAAGAATGATTACAGAGTTTTCTGTATTACTCTGTGCAAACACATTTTAAAGCTTGGATTAAAATATAGATAAAAAGCTTCCCCCCAAAAAAGGTGAATTTACCCCCCGAACCCCAAAAACTGACTTGAGACCAAGTAGGTGACCATGTGGGAAGTGCATTCCAGGACAATGAAGAAGCTGTTGCTAGAGTGAAGTCAACTGAAAAAAACAGAGTCACAACCTGAAAAGTAGTTATTTTATTTAGTGGAAACGTTTAGGACTCCAAGCCCAGGAAACAGCATCTCAGTAGCTCTGAGAAAATTGCTCCAAGCAGGCAAGAGGGGGAGTCAGGCTATATACAAGTTTGCAACAAAGGGAGCAGGCAGTCTGAACATCAAAGATGAAATATCAAATTAAGGAATCTAGCATTCTATGTATGGGAAGATGCAAACCTCTGGGCTCATTTAATTCATTCCTTTCATATGTACCTCAGCTATCTGGGGTCTGTTGGATCATAGAAACAGCAAGAGAATACCAGAGAAACATCTACTTCTGCTTTACTGACTATGCCACAGCCTTTGACTGTGTGGACCCCAATAAACTGTGGAAAATTCTATAAGAGATGGGAATACCAGACCATCTGACCTGCCTCCTGAGAAATCTGTACACAGGTCAAGAAGCAACAGTTAGAACTGGACATGGAACAACACACTGGGTCCAAATTGGGAAAGGAGTACATCAAGGCTGTACATTGACACCCTGCTCATTTAACTTATATGCAGAGTACATCATGAGAAATGCTGGACTGGATGAAGCACAAGCTGGCATCAAGATTTCCAGGAGAAATATCAATAACCTCAGATATGCCGATGACACCACCCTTATGGTAGAAATCGAAGAAGACTTAAAAAGCCTCTTGGTGAAAGTGAAAGAGGAGAGTGAAAAAGTTGGCTTAAAACTTAACATTTAGAAAACTAAGATCATGGCATCTGGTCCCATCACTTCATGGCAAATAGATGGGGAAACAATGGAAACAGTGAGAGATTTTATTTTGAGGGGCTCCAAAATCACTTCAGATAGAGACTGCAGCCATGAAATTAAGACTTTACTCCTTAAAAGGAAAGTTATGACCAACCTAGACAGCATATTAAAAAGCAGAGACATTACTTTGCCAACAAAGATCCATCTAGTCAAAGCTATGGTTTTTCCAGCAGTCATGTATGGATGTGAGAGTTGGACTACAAAAAAATCTTAGTGCCAAAAAATTGATGCTTTTGAACTGTGGTGTTGGAGAAGACTCTTGAGAGTCCCTTGGACTGGAAGGAGATCCAACTAGTCTATCCTAAAGGAAATCAGTCCTGAATATCATTGGAAGGACTGATGCTGAAGCTGAAACTCCAATACTTCGGCCACCTGATGCGAAGAGCTGACTCATTGGAAAAGATTCTGATGCTGGGAAAGATTGAAGGCAGGAAGAGAAGGGGACAACAGAGGATGAGATGGTTGGATGGCATCACCGACTCGATGAACATGAGTTTAAGTGAGCTCTGGGAGTTGGTGATGAACAGGGAAGCCTGGTATTCTGCAGTCCATGGGATCTCAAAGAGTTGGACACGACTGAGTGACTGAACTGAACTATCTGGGGTCAAATCCTGTTTCCTTATTTGCCTTAAGGAATGGCAGATGACTGCTTTTTGCATCAAACCCCAGCCCCACCCCCCACCCCCATCACAGTTTTGGGAGCCCTCATTCACATTTGGAAGTCAGGAATTGCTGATGGCTGTGACATTTCTCATTTATTGATATGGCAGGAGATATTTCATTTCACAGTGAGAAGGAAGTCTCCCTTTCTGTCAAAAACTCTTTTCAACCACTTTGATGCCTGAAACTCATTTTTCTCAAGCGAGGCTTAAATGCTAGGACTCTGAGATATCTAACATGCCAAAATGTGAGGTGCTCATTCAGAACTTTCTTAAAAAGGGAATATTTAGTAAAAGGGGCAAGGGGAAGCCCAGAGGAGGGAGGAGGTCTGCACAGCAACAAGAGACTGAAGTGTCAGACAAAGTTGCCCACTTCTTTTTCCTGGGGCCATCCTGCTGCGTTCCATTTCCTTCCCCTAAAAGGAAGGGACTAGCCATTGGGAGGCAATTCCTTAAGCTACCTGAAGCCAAACTGCTGGAGCTAAAGGAAGCCTAAGTCTTAATTCTGGCTCCTGGTCTGAAAGGAACAGAGGAAAGCCCGTTTCACTTTAGCCAGATAATATCTCCCCAAACTGGGGAGAACAGATAAATCCATAAAAGCCTTTCACCCAGACCATATTTGCCATACAGAAAAAGAAAGGCATTCTATTTCAGCGCCTCTGGGCCTCCTCCCGGAGCTGAGCTAATTAAGGGTCACGCCAGGATCTTCTGAGTTTTCTTTGGTGGCTTCAGAGGGGAAAGATAGGAGGTGGCTTTGAACAAACAGGAACCTCACCCATAAAGCCAATCTCAGATTTCAGCCTCAGTTCTTTTGCCAGCTAAAGCATCCACGTGGAGAAGGGAGTGGGCCATTCTGCCAGGGAACTCACCCTTAGGGAAAGACAAAACCCCAACAGGCACAGAATAACAAAAGGTAATCTCAGAAACACGCTCTTAAGCCTTGGTCCCTTATCATCAAGACCAAACGTGGAGAACTGGATCCCTCTGGTGGAAGAATACGGCATGTGTTTAGACTTATAGGTCCAGGTTCTCCAAATTGTAGGCAGAGGTCGTCTGCAGTCTCTTGAGAAATTTCCACTGATTCCCAAAGCCTCCCCTGGTCCTCGCCTAGCTTAGAACCTGGCAGTGGCCACACACACCACCCCCTCATCTGGTAGCCCTTCACAGTCTTGGGGTGTCACCTTGGGATTTTGTCCTCAGCTCCACACTGCCACCCCCAAGTCTGAAGGCATTTTCTAGGAGAATTTGAAGAACAGCCAAAGGCAAAGTCAAACAGGCAGAAAGCTTAGCGAGAGATTAGTTCACATTAAATATGTGCGTTTTGGTGCCCTGCAGGGCAGTTTTATACTGTCATGTATGGATGTGAGAGCTGGACTGTGAAGAAGGCTGAGCGCCGAAGAATTGATGCTTTTGAACTGTGGTGTTGGAGAAGACTCTTGAGAGTCCCCTGGACTGCAGGGAGATCCAACCAGTCCATTCTGAAGGAGATCAATCCTGGAATTTCTTTAGAAGGAATGATGCTAAAGCTGAAACTCCAGTATTTTGGCCACCTCATGCGAAGAGTTGACTCATTGGAGAAGACTCTGATGCTGGGAGGGATTGAGGGCAGGAGGAGAAGGGGACGACAGAGGATGAGATGGCTGGATGGCATCACTGACTCGATGGGTATGAGTCTGGGTGACCTCCGGGAGCTGGTGATGGACAGGGAGGCCTGGCGTGCTGCAGTTCATGGAGTCGCAAAGAGTCGGACACGACTGAGCGACTGATCTGATCTGACAGGGCAGTGGAAAAACTATTTGGAGGTTTACTTTGCTTTTAAAATGTTGGCAGTAAATTCACCTGTGAGTGATTCGAGTTGATGTGTGGCAGAGGCCAACACAATATTGTAGCGCAATTGTCCTTCAATAACTATACTTTGTTCTATACTTTTCAAGATTGTACAGTTATAACCTTTGATAATTTAAAAAAATACACACACAAAGAAGCTGACAATAAATATATTAAAGTCACACCTTTTAAGTTTCTCTAAACATTTAAGGTGGATTCACATTCAAGAGGACTTCCCAAGTGGTGCAAGGTAAAGAATTTGCCTGCTAATGCAGGAGATGCAAGAGACACAAGTTCAATCCCTGAGTGGGGAAGATTCCTGGAGAAGGAAGTGGCAACCCACTCCAGTATTCTTGTCTGGACAATTCCATGGACAGAAGTGGGCTAGTGAATCAGAACTTATAATTATTTGAGAAAATTAAATTCTCCTAAACTTTCCACTGCTATTTGTAATGTTGCCAAGATGTCTATTGAAAAATGATTTGACTGTTTCAAGCGCTTAAGTTTTCCCTTTATACTGGAATTTAAGTTCAATCTTTTGTCTCTGTCAACTCAGAATCTCAAACAATACAAGTATACAGTTGCAAACATGCACAGTTTCCTTAATTAAGATATCAGTATCACAGATTAGATCTCATAAATATTCTTTAAATTTAGTTTTAAACTCCCCCCCCCCACCCCCCCACCCCCGCCCATTGAAAGATGTTTATCCATTATGGAAACAATGATGTCATTTCACACAATTTGGGGATTTCTTTCCTATAGAATTTCAGGGGGTGCCTTCTCAACTTGGCAAGCTTCTTAATGGCCAGAGATTTCAGGCAGGACATGATTGATCCTTGTCTGATGCTAATGGATTATGTCTGACCACAAGTATGTGGTGGCTGGTCCATGGATCCATTATTCAAAGGAAGTCATCAGATAGTCCCAGACTTACAATTAATTATATAAGGACTAACTATTTGAGAAAGACCTTCAAAAGTGGCACCATAATGACAATTTTAATTAGGTTGTCTATGTGGATCTTAAGATACATAGTATTTTTTCGTTTCACTGTGAAGATCTTTAGAACGGATGGAATCTCCACTCTTTTTCAAATATTTCTTTTACTACTGATATTAAATGATCCTTGCTTGAATTTTGACTCCCCTCTCATGACTTGTCTGAGCACTTGAGCATGGTGTTCACAGTTGCTCTGTTAACATGGAGATCAACTCGGGAGCAGCATTGAGAGGCTGCTGAGAGAGTTATTTCAGGCTTATTCACTGGGATATATGTGGACAATACACTAGAGGGCTCTTTTGCTAAGAGTTGAGCAAGTTTTCCATGCTATTCTTTCTTTTTTTAAAAAGTATAGTTGATTTACAATATTGTGTTAGTTTCATGTGTAAAGTAATTCAGATATATATGGGCTTCCCTGGTGGCTCTGACAGTAAAGAATCTGCTTGTGATGCAGGAGACCTGGGTTCAATGCCTGGGTTGGGAAGATCCCCTGGAGAAGGGAATGGTGACCCACTTCAGTATTCTTGCCTGGAGAATCCAATGGACAGAGGAGCCTGGCAAACTGAGGTCCATGGGGTCACAGAGAGTCTCACACAACTGAGTGACTAATACTTTGATACACACACACACACACGTATATACTTTTTCAGATTTTTCTCCATTATAGGATCTAGGCACAGACCCACACATACATACATACACAGTGATTTTTGATTTACATATTTAAGATCAGGTAGATCAGTATGGAATCCATATAGCTGAACTTGCGACTTCAAAGCTACAGAGTTAACAGTAGTTGCACCCAACTGCAAGCGCTGAAGATATGTAAGGGTGCAAATGTTTCAGTGACAAGTAACAGTGTCTTTAGGTAAGAAAAGCCAAGATTTTCAGAGTCTGTTCAACAGAAGACTCCTTCCCTACCTTAGCATATGTCATCTTTCACCAGAAGTGGTTCTGTATTTCTTTCTCCTGGATAAAGGGAGTCAAAGGCACTTTAGTTTAGATTAGAGAGTACTTAAAAAAAAAAAATGACAGTGTGCTAGTATTATTGAAAGGCCAAAGAAAGTTTGAAAAATGTCCATATTTTGTTGGGAAATAATCATAGGAATAACATGGTTTGAGCAGTTGTTATTGACAAGCAGTATCTTAAATGCCGCCCAAGAAGTCTATTAATTTCCCAAATCACATGGCCACTATCATCAGTTTTGAGATGAGAAAACCAAAGATTACTTGCCCAACATCATAAAACCAATTGATATAAGTGTGTTTTAGTCACTCAGTTGTGCCCAACTCTCGGTGACCCATGGACTGTAGCCTGCCTGGCTCCTCTGTCCATGGGATCCTCCAGGCAAGAATACTGAAGTGGGTCACCATTCCCTTCTCCAGGAGATCTTTCCCACCCAAGGAGAGAACCTGGGTCTCCTGCGTTGCAGGCAGATTCTGCAATGGTGAGAATGAGTCACCAATATAGAATGGTGACCATCTGAATCACCAATATAGGATCTCATACAAATAAATTAGGCAGTCAGGCTCCAGAGCTACCCTCGTGACCGCTGGCCTATATCTACGCCCCCGAAACAAACTTTTTTGTCACTTTTTCTCGACATTTCCCTCCACATTTGATCTTCGCAATTCTTGTTACATTTCCCACTCGGACTACTTTAAAATAAACCCGAGAAACCATGAGGTATGTGTATCTGAGGATGCCATCCTAAAACTTGCTAAATGTAGTTTCCACTTACTCACAGGGTTGTGTGTAATTGGATAACTTGCATAATACTGAGGCACAGGTGCCCTAAACATTCATATCAGAAACACCATTCTCATTTTTTCTAGCCTCCTTTGACAAACACTTCCCCACCCTGTACTCAACCTGTTTTCCTTGTTACCAGTCTATGCAGAGATGTACTGCTATATTTTCTGAATATGACTGGTTACCTTTCTGAGTCATATTTACCATTATTGCTTCTTGGTTTCCATATTCTCCTTTGTATGAACTATCTAAGTTTCAGAGAAACTCGTGTTCATTTCCTTATCTTATACCAAACCAAACACTCTCTCAGAAAACCTACAGTATTCTTAAACAACCCTGATGGAGCAAGAACTTGATATGCATGCTTCCTTTATCTGAATCTATTTAATGTAAAGATGAAAATCGTTTTGCTAAGTGTTAGGTACCCTATTAGGCTTTCAAGAAATAAAAATGAATAAGACCTGGTGATCGCCCTCAAGCTAGTGAACAATTCAGTGGCAGACCATTAATAGACCCTTGTGTGGAGCTAGAGAAGAAAACCCAACCAAAGAAGCAAGAATTCAGACTTCCCAGATTGAGACCTCTCGACTGCAGGAACCACATTTCGATATAGGATCAGGTGAACTGCTCATTTGCAAAAACTAAATAAATATCAGTTGAAGGCATATCACGTGGAAGACTTTGTTTTAGGGACTTTTTATTTGTTCTTAAAGTCTTTATTGAATTTGTTACAGTATTGCTTCTGCTTTATGTTTTGTTTTTTTGACCATAAGCCATGTGCGACCTTACTCCCCAACCAGAGGTTGAACCTGCACCCTCTGCAAAGGAAGGCGAAGTTTTAAACCTCTGGACCGCCAAGGAAGCCCCTGTTTTCAGGATCTTCAAAGAGAATTTTAAAAATTCATCACAATCTCACAAAGTAGATAGTAACTACTATTACCCCTTTTCATAGATAAGGAAATTGAGGCACAGAAAAATAGAATGCCTTTCTGGGGGTCACCTAGCTGGAGAAGATGAAACCATATTTTCAATTAAAAATAGTCTGACTACAGAATCTATTTTTATCGCCAACATCACATATTTTCACTAACTGGGTAGTCTCAGACAAGTTATTTTTCTAAAAGTAAAAGTAGTATTTGTTCTACTTCAAAAGAATAATTACCATTAATTGAGTAACTGCTAGATTTCAAGCCCAAGTAGCTCTAGCCAATGTAGGAAATGCGGGTTTGATCCCTGGGTCAGGAAGATCCCTTGGAGGAGGAAATGGCAACCCACTCCAGTATTCTTGCCTGGGAAATCCCAAATAAAGAGGAACCTGGTATGCTACAGTCCATGGAGTTGCGAAGGGTCAGACACGATTTAGTGACTGAGCATACACACACACACACATTTCAAACACTAATTTTAGATTCTAGAAAAAAAAACAATAGTAAAGTTAGTGTGCATCACAGCAGACCATAAATCAAGAAGCCTACCTAGATGGTTTTGTTGACTTGCCATTGTGGGTGCCTGCCATCTACCTCTACAAGGATAAAGCCATGTGCTCCTGCAGCTGGGGACCCTCAACATTCCCTGAAGGAATTCAGGACAGATAGCAGAAACGAGGCACTCTCTGCTTGGGGGGAGAAACTGGCAGGGCAGGTCTTCAGATAGTTAGATATTCTTAGGAGCTGATTTTATGAGCCCAATTCCTATATCTCCTGAAATCTAGGAAAACACTAAAATCCTTCATAGTAATGACTGTTCATGACTATCAAAGTTTTATGAGACTAGTAGAAACTTTTTACAAAAAAAAATATGTGTTTAATTAAGCCTATACTCCTCCTTCATCAAAACCACATATATTCTGACCTCCCCATGCCCCCGTCCCCGTCTTTGGAGCAGTTGCTCAGAGATGAGGTGCCATCTCCCAGGCTGCAGTGCTCATTTTGCCCCAAATAAAACTTAATTCACAACTCTCAGGTTATACATATTTTTAAGCCACCAGTATTCATTCATTAATTTCTTCATTCACCCTTGTGAAGGTGTTTAGGAAGACATTAGCATTCAGATTTGTGGAATGAGTGTAACAGACAGTCCTTCCCACTGTGGATGGACATCATTCAACTCATGATGGCTTGAACTGAACTGAGAAGAGATGAATTCTGTCTCTTTGTCTGACGGTCTGAGCTGAGATATTGATTTTCTTTTGCCATTGGATTGAGACCGTCACCATCAGCATTCCTGGTTATCTTGCCTTTTTGGACTCAGTGGGACTGTACCGTTGGCTTTCCTGGATCTCCAGTTTGCAAAGATGTATGTTATATATATATATATATATATATATACACATATACACATATATAATCTACATTAATATATATGAAATATATAAAATATAAATACTATAAAATAAATAGGAGACACCCTGGTGACTCAGTGGTAAAGAACCCGCCTGCCAACGCAGGAGACCCAGGTTTGATCCCTGAATTGGGACAATCCCCTGGAGAAAGGAATGGCAATCCACTCCAGTATTCTTACCTGGAAAATCCCATGGACAGAGGAGCCTGGAGGGCCACAGTCTGTGGGGTTGCAAAAGAGTCAGACATGACTTAGAGACTAAAACAAACAGCAAAACATAAAATGTATAAAATAAAAACACCATAAAATATATTGCTGTTGTTCAGTAGTGTCTGACTCTTTGTGACCCTGTGGAGTGTAACCGGCCAGGCTCCCCTGTCCATGGGATTCTCAGGCAAGAATACTGGAGTGGCTTGCCAGGCCTACCTCCCAGGGATCTTCCCCACACAGGGAAGGAACCTGCATCCCTTGCACTGAAAGGTGTGTTCTTGAGCACTGAGCCACCTGGGAAGCCCTACTTTGCAAATACTCATTTTCATTCTTGTCATGACTGAAATGTAATGAATAGTCTTTGCAGATATTTTTAACGGAGAGCTGCCTGAAGTCCCAAGTGTGGTGTAGCAGAACTGCAAGAATTCCAGCAGTATTATCTAAATTCAGAACTTGAAATTCTGCTCCCGGGGTGTGGGTGGAAGGCAGCAAGCATTGTTTGCTAAACCCATGCTGGCTTGTGCTGCCTGCTCTGTGTGACTTTCCCGTGGGCGGGTCCCTGGATGAGGACCTGTCCTTTTGGCCTCTAAGAATACCTTTCCTCTTTCTGATTCGTTGTTTTTTTTTTTTTTTTAACTCTGCATTTGTAACTTTGGGGACACCCTTGTCCCCCCCCGACACAGTCCCTTTTGAATACAGTATAGTTAAATAACAAGGTTGCCTCCTGAACCGGATCTGGGACAAGTACAAACTCAAAACAAGGGCAGCCTTCTCCGGCGAAACACAACACCAGCGAAACCCAGAATCTGAGTTTCACTTGCTCTTAGTCACCCAAAAAAACTCCTGTGAGGAAAAAAAATAAATGAAAGCCCGTGGGACCTTCCTTCTTTTTAAACTGGTCCAGAGCCACGGTGCTAGGGGACCCTTTATTTTATGTTTCTAACTGGCTCTATTTCTCATATTTCCTTGAGTTCAAAGATAATATGTCAATAGGAGTAAAATATAGAAATACAAATAATTGCTTAAAGGATAATTCACGTTTTCACTCCACTGTACTGAATGGGAGATGCACACTCCCGTCAATGATTTGGCTACAGCCACTGTGCGCTTCCCAAGTGGCACTAGAGATAAAGAACCCACCTGCCAACACAGGAGACAAAAGAGACCCACATTCGATCCCTGGGTTGGGAAGATCCCCTGGAGGAGGAAATGGAAGCCCACTCCAGTATTCTTGTCTGAGAAATTCCGTGGACATAGGAGCCTAGCCGGCTACAGTCCATGGGGTCACAAATAGTTGGACACGACTGCACACATATGCATGTTGACCCCAGATCTGCATTGTTCTGCCTGAAAACGGAGTAGTGACCCCCTTCATTCATTTTGCAACACTGTTCTCGTTTCTCTGCTGAGTAAAATGTCTGGGAGTGGGGCAGGAATTGTGACTTCTTACCTGTCATACTTCTTGAGCATCCTTGGCTTAGAAGCTGGTTAGAGTCTCAGAAAGAAAAAGAATTTATTAAATCAAATACTGTGGGCAGATGAAACAACATATCACTTGCTAATTTGAGGAGTGGCCAGCACTGAGGCGGATGTCTCTTTTATTCCCAGTGGCTTATGGCCCAATTAACAATTAACACCGACTGATGTTCTAAGAAAGAGCTTTCTGTCTGTGTGGCTGGGTTTTCTCAGGAGGAGTTAGAAATAAGATACTTGACAGAGTTGAGTTTGGAAAAAAAACAATTAAAAACTCCAATAAACCACCTGCATTATTTGTGGAGAAAACATACTTGCAAAATCTTTAGACAACATCAACATATTTGCTGATTTTATTTACATAAAAAATGACTTTTCCTAATTTATAAAGTTGTCAAACATACTAGGCTTCTCAGGTGGCACAGTGGTAAAGAATCCGCCTGTCAATGCAGGAGACACAAGAGACACGAGGTCGATCCCTGGGTCAGGAAGATCCCCTAGAGGACAAAATGGAAACCCACTCCAGTATTGTTGCCTAGAAAATTCCATGGACAGAGGAGCCTGGCAGGCTACAGTCCATGGGGTAGCAAAAGAATAGGACATGATTGAGCTATTCAGCACAAACATACTAGAAGCAGTCTTAGATTGGGAAGAAGAGAGACAGAATGCTCCTCTGATGTCACCTCCACCACAGCTGCAGAAACCTGAGTTAACATCATTTACAAAACAGAAATCCAGGATAGTAAGACAGCTCTTGCCAGCCCCTGGTGTCCACGTTTGTCCTAGAGAGAAGCCCATGGCCTCCTAGGGAAGCGGACCCTGAAGAGGCACCAGCCAGCTTCTCAAGGCCTCACTTTTGTCCCCTGGAAAATAAGAATGTCTGATACCACCTTCTCTAACGTCCCTCTAGCTCTGAGATGTCTTATGGACCACCGATGCTGTACAAGGGGCTTTCCTGGTAGCTCAGTGGTTTAGGATCCATCTGCCAATGCAGGAGATGTGAGTTCAATCCCTGGGTCAGGAAGATCCCCTGGAGAAGGAAATGGCAACCCACTCCAGTATTCTTGCCTCAAGAATCCCATGGACAGAGGAGCCTGGCGGGCTATAGCCCAAAGGGTCACAAAGAGTCAGACACGACTGAGAAACAGCACACACAGACATGCGTAGAGCCAAGGAGAATTACTGCCCAGTCCTGCTTGTATCTCAGTAATTACACTAAGGGCACACTTGGTGAATACTTCCTGCGGGGATGGATGTCTGTCCTCTGCCCAGAATTCAACTGTGAAGCACAGCTGAGAATATGGCAGAACCGGCAAGTGTGCTCCTGGCCCTCAAAAAATCTCCCTTACAGAGTCTTACAGAATCATGTCTAATAGAGTCTTACTGAATCATGTCTTATAGAATACAGAGTCTTGCTGTCTAATAGCTTCCAAAAACCCTAACTCTCTCCAGACCTCTGAACACCCTGGTTTCAACATCATCAGAAGACAGTGGACTCTGGAAAAACCCAGAAACAATTCTGTGGCCATGACACCACGATACTACTTTCTTTGGAGCAAAGGGCTGTGGGACTCGTTGCAGTCCCCGCCAGGTCTGAGCTCCGATGACAGTAGGGACCCAAATGCTGGGGCCTCCTCCTCACTCTCCTCCTCGGATTCGAACTCCTCATCCACTGCGTGAAAGAGCGGTTTGGGCCTCAAAATCGCCCTTCCACCCCTGCCCAGGTGCTCTTCTCGGCTAGCGTTTCTTCGGTAACCAAAGTGTGGTGGCGTCCCTGCTCCGTGTAAGCTCTTCATCGGGATGACTTCAGGTGTCCATCGTCTTTCCTGAATCGTCTCCGTTGGAGAGTGTGTGTTGAACGTGACGGGAGGGAGTTCTGAGTCACTGCCGTTGTGATCTGGGAAAGTATGATGAAAGGAAGAAAGAACAGGACTTAAGATCCGAGAGTGGAGATGTCATATCCAGATGCAGGAACGAAGAGGGTGGCCTAGTCCTTCTGATGTTTCAGCTCCTACGCTCACCTGTGGCATCAGGTGAAGTCACATGGCTGGGCACCCATCGCCATGGTCCATCCATAGAGCTTGCTCCTCCTGTCCCAGTCTTCCTGGGCTTTAGGAGGGGTGTCCAGGCAGGACCTCTCTATTTATACCACCAAGTGGGCCCCAAAGGCAAAAGAGCCTTGGAAGAATGTATGTAGGCCTCAATGCAGCAGGAAGTTCCCACACATCTAGGGAAGAGGTGTCCTAACCCAGGAGGACGTGGGCTGAGTAGGGAGGGACAGTGATCCCCACATCACAGCCCTCTGAGCTGTGGGGACATCGGGGGACTATCTGCTGAATGCCCCACCTCCCTCCACACCCTCCCCTAGAGCCCTGATGGGCATTCGCTGGCCTTGTCCTTTGGGATAAAGACTTCAGATTTGGGGAGAAAGTGAGTGCAAACAATTGTGCCCAGATACAGATGGAGCATTATCTCAAATATCAATTATCTGTCATTTGATTACAATTCTCTGATAAAATTAAGTACCACTTCACTACTTTTCCTTCTCAGATTTCTGGGTTATCTACTCCTTTTGCTCACCTAACAAAATTTAGAGGTGCTTCTCTGGTGGCTCAGACAGTAAAGAACCTTCCTGTCAATGCAGGAGACCTGGTTCAATCCCTGGGTTGGAAAGATCCCCTGAAGGAAGGCATGGCAACCCTCTCCATGGCAAAACACTCCAGTATTTTGGCCTGGGAAACCCCGTGGACAGAGAAGCCTAGTGGGCCACAGTTCATAAGGTCACAAAGAGTTGGACACAACTGAGCAACTAACAACAGAAACAAAAAAGAACCCATGAAATTTAGAACCAATTGAGCACATTTGAAGGAAAAAAAATTCACTGGGACAAAGATTTCATTTAATGTTTAGATTAATTCACATTGAACTGACATTTTAAAGCATCATCTTCCTTTGAAGAACACCCCTATCTACCCAAGTCAAGACATCTTTGAGGTCCCTCAATAGTAACAGTCATAATGGCTAATATTTCTTGCTTCCCAGATGGCTCAGTTGTAAAGAATCTAACTGCTAATTCAGGAGATGCAGGAGACTCAGGCTCAATCCCTGGATCAGGAAGATCCCCTGGAGTAGTCCAGTAGTCCAGTAGTCCAGCAACCCAGTCCAGTATTCTTGCCTGGAGAATCCCACAGACAGAGAAGCCTGGCAGGTTACAGTTCATTGGGTCGCAAAGAGTTGGACACAACTGAGCATAAGCGTGGATATTTCTTGCACACTTACTTGGTTGCAGGCATTGTTCTAAGGGTTTTATCTGTGTTAAATGGCTTCACTCAGGGCAACACTTTTCTCTGTGGGGGTACCAATATTCTCCTCTTTACAAAGAGGTAATGAAGCATGGAAAAGTAGAGTTTTATGCTTTCTTCATGTAAGTCCTATATGTATTTTCCTAGGACTTTGTCATTTTTATTGAGAGCATATGTGAAATGTCTTTTAGGGCATCTGTTGAAAGGGCCGTTAGACCTATTTACCTGGTGAATAATGCAAACGCATTTCCAAATGTTAAACAAACCCTACCTCTGGGATAAGTCCTTTTTTGTAAGGTATAGTAAGCCTTTAATATTCTGCTGTTATTTTATTTATAAGACTATTTAAGATTTGTACATTAGTAGCTGAAGCTGCTACCATAGCTTGTGATATTGACATTCATCTCAAGAAATGACTGGAGACTATCAGGCTGTCTATCACTCAAGCAGCCTAACAGCACCAGCTGTTTGTACCCGGAAGAGTTTTAAAAATTAAATGACTATACACCCTATAGCTGGTGTTATCTTGTTTTGTTTGTTTGCTTTTGTGTGATAGCTCTTTTTGTCATAAAATAATGCTACTTACAAGATTGTGACCTGGGAATAGAGGACTAGATCACTGAAACAGAATTAAGAGTCCAAAACTCTCTTTGGGCGTGCTCAGTTGCTTAGTCCTGTCTGAGGATTTGTGAGCCTATGAGAATAGCCCACCACGCTCCTCTGTCCATGGGCTTTCCCAGGCAAGAATACTGGAATGGGTTTCCACTTCCTCCTCCAGGGGATCTTCCTAATCCAGGGATCCAACTTGCATCTCTTGCATTGGCAGGTAGATTCCTTAGCATGGTGCCATCTGGGAAGCCCATGGGGCTCTCATATAATTGACTATCATTAAGTCATTAATATGATTACTAGGTTCCTATCTATTGACATCAAAATGTTTCCACAACATAGGGCTGAGTGAACTGGACAATTTATAAAAATTCCTCAATAATGACTATCCTGTGACAATGTATCATAAAGTGCTATGTGTGATTTTTTTAAAAAAAAGCAGGTTCTGGTAGGATAAAGATCAAAATGATGTAGGTAGAATTATAGAAGGATGCTTACCAAGATACTCTATAGTGAATATCTCTGGGTGTTGGGGTTTCAAGTGCTATCAACCTTCTTTTTTTATGCTTTTCTCTACTGGTTGATTTTGATATTATATCAAACATGCTTTTACATCAGAAAAAGTTCCATTGTAAGGAATAATTATATTCATTCTTCAAATGTTTAATTCTTAAATCCTATGTGTTTAGTTTATTTACATTTCCAATGTGATTTTTAGTCTTAAAAATTTTGTAATATTGAAACAGATAACATGGCATATGATATGTCACTTTATGTTAATAGAAAATCAATTTATATACATTTAAAAATAACAGCTTTTATGAGCATTGTACAGGAGACAGGGATCAAGACCATCCCCATGGAAAAGAAATGCAAAAAAAGCAAAATGGCTGTCTGGGGAGGCCTTGCAAATAGCTGCGAAAAGAAGAGAATAGAAAAGCAAAGGAGAAAAGGAAAGATATAAACATCTGAATGCAGAGTTCCAAAGAATAGCAAGAAGAGATAAGAAAGCCTTCTTCAGCGATCAATGCAAAGAAATAGAGGAAAACAACAGAATGGGAAAGACTAAGGATCTATTCAAGAAAATCAGAAATACCAAAGGAACATTTAATGCAAAAATGGGCTCGATAAAGGACAGAAATGGTATGGACCTAACGGAAGCAGAAGATATTAAGAAGAGGTGGCAAGAATACACAGAAGAACTGTACAAAAAAGAGCTTCAAGAACCAGATAATCATGATGGTGTGATCACTGACCTAAAGCCAGACATCCTGGAATGTGAAGTCAAGTGGGCCTTAGAAAGCATCACTACAAACAAAGCTAGTGGAGGTGATGGAATTCCAGTGGAGCTATTCCAAATCCTGAAAGATGATGCTGTGAAAGTGCTGCACTCAATATGCCAGCAAATTTGGAAAACTCAGCAGTGGCCACAAGATTGGAAAAGGTCAGTTTTCATCCCAATCCCAAAGAAAGGCAATACCAAAGAGTGCTCAAACTACCGCACAATTGCACTCATCTCACACGCTAGTAAAGTAATGCTCAAAATTCTCCAAGCCAGGCTTCAGCAATGTGTGAACCGTGAACTTCCTGATGTTCAAGCTGGATTTAGAAAAGGCAGAGGAACCAGAGATCAAATTGCCAACATCTGCTGGGTCATCGAAAAAGCAAGAGAGTTCCAGAAAAACATCTATTTCTGCTTTATTGACTATGCCAAAGCCTTTGACTGTGTAGATCACAATAAACTGTGGAAAATTCTGAGAGAGATGGGAATACCAGACCACTTGATCTGCCTCTTGAGAAATTTGTATGCAGGTCAGGAAGCAACAGTTAGAACTGGTCATGGAACAACAGACTGGTTCCAAATAGGAAAAGGAGTACGTCAAGGCTGTATATTGTCACCATGTTTATTTAACTTCTATGCAGAGTACATCATGAGAAATGCTGGGCTGGAGGAAACACAAGCTGGAATCAAGATTGCCGGGAGAAATATCAATAACCTCAGATATGCAGATGATACCACCCTTATGGCAGAAAGTGAAGAGGAACTCAAAAGCCTCTTGATGAAGGTGAAGGTGGAGAGTGAAAAGGTTGGCTTAAAGCTCAACATTCAGAAAACGAAGATCATGGCATCTGGTCCCATCACTACATGGGAAATAGATGGAGAAACAGTGGAAACAGTGTCAGACTTTATTTTTCTGGGCTCCAAAATCACTGCAGATGGTGACTGCAGCCATGAAATTAAAAGACGCTTACTCCTTGGAAGGAAATTTATGACCAACCTAGATAGTATATTCAAAAGCAGAGACATCACTTTGCCAACAAATGTTCGCCTAGTCAAGGCTATGGTCTTTCCTGTGGTCAGGTATGGATGTGAGGGCTGGACTATGAAGAAGGCTGAGCGCCGAAGAATTGATGCTTTGAACTGTGGTGTTGGAGAAGACTCTTGAGAGTCCCTTGGACTGCAAGGAGATCCAACCGGTCCATTCTGAAGGAGATCAGCCCTGGGATTTCTTTGGAAGGAATGATGCTAAAGCTGAAACTCCAGTATTTTGGCCACCTCATGCGAAGAGTTGACTCATTGGAGAAGACTCTGATGCTGGGAGGGATTGAGGGCAGGAGGAGAAGGGGACGACGGAGGATGAGATGGCTGGATGGCATCACTGACTCGATGAATGTGAGTCTGGGTGACCTCCGAGAGCTGGTGATGGATAGGGAGGCCTGGCGTGCTGCAGTTCATGGGGTCGCAAAGAGTCGGACACGACTGAGTGACTGATCTGATCTGATCTGATGAGCATAACAGGCAATTTCAATAATTCTAAAATTCTATTTAAGTATTAGATATTAAGGGCTTCCTCGGTGGCTCAGTGGTAAAGAATCTACCTGCAATGCAAGAGATGCATGAGACGCTGGTTCGATCCCTGTGTTGGAAAGATCCCCTGGAGAAGGTCATGGTAACCCACTCCAGTATTCTTCCCTGGAGAATCCCATGGACAGAGGAGCCTGGTGGCCCATAGGGTCACAAACAGTCGGACACAATTGAGCATGCATTAGATATTAAATGGGAAATATCCAATCAGTAAATTTGGTGAAAGTATTTTAGTAAAATTTAGCCAACTTTGGAGAATTCTTCTAATTTATAAACCATAGGTGAATCCTATAACTTCAAAAAACTGCCCATTTTATGTTTCTCTAAGTCAGGGGTCGGCAATTGATGACCCCCAGGTATATCACCCTGCTGTATCTTTTGGTACAGCTCTTGAGCTAAGATTGATTGTTACATTTCTAAATGGCTGAAACAAATTTTTAATATTTCTCGATAAATAAAAATTACATAAATTTCACTGTTTATCACTAAAGTTATTAATTAAATTAATAAAGCTATGGTTTTTCCCGTAGTCATGTATGGATATGAGACTTGAACCATAAAGAAGGCTGAGTGCTGGAGAATTGATGCTTTTGAACTGTGCTACTGGAGAAAACTCTTGAGAGTCCCTTGGACTGAAAGGAGATAAGCCAGTCAAACCTAAAGGAGATCGACTCTGAATATTCATTAGAAAGGCTAATGCTGAAGCTGAAGCTTCAATGCTTTGGCCACCTGATGCGAACAGCCAACTCATTGGAAAAGACCCTGATGCTGGGAAGGATTGAGGACAGGAGGAGAAGGGGAAGACAGAGGATGAGATGGTTAGATAGCAGCACTGATTCAATGGACATGAGTTTGAGCAAATTCCTGGAGATAGTGAAGACAGGGAAGCCTGGAGTGCTGCAGTCCATGGGGCCGCAAAGAGTCATGACTTAGCAACTGAACAATAACAATTGTGTTCTCTTTTGCTTGTCATGTGTATACTTATGTAATATTCTTAATTTTGCTTTTTGACCTACAAGCCTGAAAATGAAGAGAAGCAGCCATGGATGCAAGTTACCTGTGAATTCAGCCACCTTCATGTTTCTGCCTGCTGGCAGAGGGTTGTTATAGGGGAAGGAGAGGTAGCGGATGTTCTTGGTACCAGCCTGCAGGCAATAAGGAGAAATAAAAAGAAGAGTTAGCCCCTGTAACTGAGGGCATCACATGGCAAACAAGGAGAAGGATACAGAGTCTTAATGGAGCATCCTGTTTGCATCACTGCTTTTCAGTTACTTTAGTTTAAGGAAAACAATGCTTCCACCTTTAATATTTTTCCCTTCCCTCTCCTGATGAAACAGAACATGATAAATCTCTCCAAGTTCCTCCCGTGGCCCCACTAGGATCAGGGTAGAGATTAAGAGCTACTCCAGACTCAATGTCCATGCAGCGTCTCCTTATAAGATTGCCTGGTGTGTGCTCAGTTCAGTTCAGTTGCTCAGTTGTGTCTGACTCTTTGTGACTCCATGAATCACAGCACACCAGGCCTCCCTGTCCATCACCAACTCCCGGAGTTCACTCAGACTCACATGCATCGAGTCAGTGATGCCCCATCCAGCCATCTCATCCTCTGTCATCCCCCTCCTCCTGCCCCCAATCCCTCCCAGCATCAGAGTCTTCTCCAATGAGTCAACTCTCCCATGAGGTGGCCAGAGTACTGGAGTTTCAGCTTAAGCATCATTCCTTCCAAAGAAATCCCAGGGCTGATCTTCAGAATGGACTGGTTGGATCTCTTTGCAGTCCAAGGGACTCTCAAGAGTCTTCTCCAACACCACGGTTCAAAAACATCAATTCTTTGGCGTTCAACTCTCTTCATAGTCCAACTCTCACATCCATACATGACCACTAGAAAAACCATAGCCTTGACTAGACGAACCTGTGTTAGCAAAGTAATGTCTCTGCTTTTCAATATGCTATCTAAGTTAGTCATAACTTTTCTTCTAAGGAGTAAGCGTCTTTTAATTTCATGGCTGCAGTCACCATCTGCAGTGATTTTGGAGCCCAGAAAAAGAAAGTTTGACACTGTTTCCCCATCCATTTCCCATGAAGTGATGGGACCAGATGCCATGATCATAGTTTTCTGAATGTTGAATTTTAAGCCAACTTTTCCACTCTCCTCTTTCACCTTCATCAAGAGGCTTTTGAGTTCCTCTTCACTTTCTGCCATAAGGGTGGTGTCATCTGCATATCTGAGGTTATTGATATTTCTCCCAGCAATCTTGATTCTAGCTTGTGCTTCTTCCAGCCCAGCATTTCTCATGATGTACTCTGCATAGAAGTTAAATAAGCAGGGTGACAGTATACAGCCTTGACATACTCCTTTTCCTATTTGGAACCAGTCTTTTGTTCCATGTCCAGTTCTAACTGTTGCTTCCTGACCTGCATACAAATTTCTCAAGAGGCAGGTCAGGTGGTCTGGTATTCCCATCTCTTTCAGAATTTTCCACAGTTTATTGTGATCCACACAGTCAAAGGCTTTGGCATAGTCAATAAAGCAGAAATAGATGTTTTTCTGGAACTCTCTTGCTTTTTCCATGATCCAGCGGATGTTGGCAATTTGGTCTCTGGTTCCTCTGCCTTTTCTAAAACCAGCTTGAACATCTGGAAGTTCATGGTTCACGTATTGCTGAAGCCTGGCTTGGAGAATTTTGAGCATTACTTTAGTAGCGTGTGAGATGAGTGCAACTGTGCGGTAGTTTGAGCATTCTTTAGCTGTGCCTTTCTTTGGGATTGAAAACTGACTTTTTCCAGTTCTGTGGCCACTACTGAGTTTTCCAAATTTGCTGGCATATTAAGTGCAGCACTTTCACAGCATCATCTTTCAGGATTTGGAATAGCTCAACTGGAATTCCATCACCTCCATTAGCTTTGTTCCTAGAGATGCTTTCTAAGGCCCACTTGACTTCACATTCCAGGATATCTGGCTCTAGGTAAGTGATCACACCATGGTGATTATCTGGGTCATGAAGATCTTTTTTGTATAGTTCTTCTGTGTATTCTTGCCACCTCCTCTTAATATCTTCTGCTTCTGTTAGGTCCATACCATTTCTGTCCTTTATCGAGCCCATCTTTGCATGAAATGTTCCCTTGGTATCTCTAATTTTCTTGAAGAGATCTCTAGTCTTTCCCATTCTGTTGTTTTCCTCTATTTCTTTGCAGTGATCACTGAGGAAGGCTTTCTTATCTCTTCTTGCTATTCTTTGGAACTCTGCATCCAGATGCTTATATCTTTCCTTTTCTCCTTTGCTTTTCGCTTCTCTTCTTTTCATAGCTATTTGTGTGTGCTCAGTTGTGTCCAGCTATTTGTGTGTGCTCAGTTGTGTCCAGCTCTTTGCGACTCCATGGACTATAGCCCACCAGTCTCCTCTGTCCATGGATTCTCCAGGGAAGGATACTGGAGTAGGTTGTCATGCCCTTCCTTCTCCAGGGGGTCTTCTTGATCCAGGGATAGAACCTGCATCTCCTGTGTCTGTTGCATTGTAGGCAAATTCTTTACCAATGTACCACATAGGAAGCCCAAGATGTGGCCTCAAAAGGAGCAGTTGAGATTCACAGCTGATGCCATGAGAATAAAGTCCAAGAATCTTGGCAAGAACAAATTCCTCCTTGTATCTCCCTGGGAGAGAAGCAAGCTTCCTAGAGTAGCCAGGGACCCCGTCCATGGAGGGGCCCCTGGAGTCCAGTCTCTGGCCACCACGGGAGCTTGTCTAGCCTCACAGTCCAGGGAGTATGTTCCAGTCACTGGCCCATCCTGAGCAGGTGCAGTTTGCTGCCACGTACCCCATGGACTTCCAGGTGTCTCAGTGGTAAAGAATCCACCTGTCAATGCAGGAGGCCTGTGTTTGATCTCTAGGTCGGGAAGATCCCCTGTAGAAGGAAATGGCAACCCACTCCAGGTTCTTCCCTTGGAAATCCATGGACAGAGGAGCCTGATGGGCTACAGTTCATAGGGTCACAAAAAGTTGGACACAACTGACTGACCAAACAACAACAACCCCAGGGACAGTTCAGGCCCCAAAGGCCCCCTAGGAACCTGATTAAAAACAGACAATGGACAGTTAGCCTCACGTTAGTGTGGGTTGGAGCTTGGGCCCCAAAAGCCTTGGGCTCAGAGAAGGGGGTGTCTGCTGTCCCGTACCCGCTTCGCTTTGTCTTACTCTGGCACCAAGGGAGTGGTTGTTGTTTAAACAGTGATGGGAGTCACCCGAGGAGGCCCCAGTCAGGGACTGGCCCAGCTCGGGGTGAGTTGGTGTCCACCCTTACCGGCTTCCCCCAGGGCAGGCTGTGCCCTTTCTTCATGCTCTCCCTGAAAGTGTTCCGACGGCGGATCAGAATCTCCTTTGCCTGCTTCTCGCTTGTCTGGGGTTGGAGGTTGTATTTGTTGTAGGACAAGGTCTGCAGAAAGAAGGGGGCATCAAACATGTACTGACATCTGCAAGGCTTCCAGCCTCTGGATACCACGGGAAAGTCACGCACAAAAACTAGTAGAGGGACTCCCTGGTGGTACAGAAGCTAAGACTCCAGGCTGATGATGCAGGGGACCTGGGTTTGATCCCTGGTCAGGCAACCAGATATCACATGAGGCAACTAAGAGTCCACTTGCTGCAACCAAAGATCCTGCAAGATGGAAATGATTAAGATGGAAGATCTTGTGTGCCACAACTAAGATCTGGTGCACCCAAATAAAGAAATATAAAAAAAAAAATGATTAGTAGAAGGAGAAGGTGACATCCACGCCCTCTGAGCCTCTACCTCCATTACAGAGATGCAATCTGCAGCTCTGGAGGAAAGGTCTGAGATCCGGGCCAGCCTGCCAGGATGGAGCTGCGGTTGGAGCCCGTGCCCCTGGCTCACAGGGGCAGTGGCCCCCGCTGTGCTGTCATCCTGTGATCCTCAGAGTGGTCCTCCCGGAGGGACAGATGCCCACCTGTAGATGTCACCTTTGTGACCATCCTCAGCACTGTAGAATGGTCAGTGTTGCTAATGGTCTTCCACTAGCAATGAAGTAGGCAGACAGTTGTCCTGAACTGGTGGAGGGAGGAGTCACATGATCTATGTCAAGACAGGATCATAACCAACCACGACCTCCTGTATAGCTCTTGGAACTCTGCTCAGTATTCTGTAAAAAGCTAAATGGGAAAAGAATCTGAAAAAGAATTGACACATATAGATGTGTAACTGAATCACCGTGCTGTACACCTAAAACTAACACCATTAATTAATGACACAAATAAAAAACAAAAATTTTTTAAAAATAAGAAAAAAATAAAGGAGACTTTAAGGGAAAAATGTGGCTAATTCCAACTGCAATGTACTGTATTAGCTACATACTAATTCTAAAGACATTAATTTTTTAAAAAGAGTATAAAATACCTTATTGGTAATTTTTATATTTATGACACATTGAAATATTTTTGATGTGTGCCCATGCATGCGTGCTAAGTCACTTTAGTCATGTCTGTGACCCCATGGACAATAGCCTTCCAGGTTCCTCTGTTCATGTGATTCTCTAGGCAAAAATACTAGAGTGGGTTGCCATGCCCTCCTCCAGGACATCTTTCCAACTCAGAGAAAGAACCCGTGTCTCTTATGTCTCCTGCATTGGCAGGCAGGTTCTTTTACCATTAGCTCATAAAGTGGGTTAAATAAAATATATTGCGAAATTAAAAAAAAAAAAGAAAGATGGGATGAGAAAGGAAAGACAGAAAGGGCAGGATAGGTGAGTTTCATTCTCTCATGAAACAAAAGTGGAAACAAAGTCATCGCTGGTAGAGCCCCTGGGTTTACCATGTATGTTCTCCCCACAGGACTCACTATCACCTATCCACTCATCTCAACAAGGAAGGGAGATCCTACAAAGCTTAGAAGGGAGAAACCTGGAGGCAGACGGAATAGGCGCTGATAAAAGAAGAAAGATGACTATCTAGGAATCTGATAAGAAAAGAGACGATGGACAGTTAGCTTCATTTTACGGTGAGTTGGAGTTCCAGTATCTCTCTTATTTCTGAGTGAGTGAGTGAAAGTCACTCAGTTGTGCCCAATTCTTTGCGGCCCCATGGACTATACAGTCCACGTAATTCTCTAGGCCAGAATACTGGAATGGATAGCCTTTCCTTTCTCCAGGGTATCTTCCCAACCCAGGGATCAAACCCAGGTCTCCTGCATTGCAGGCAGATTCTTTACCAGCTCAGCCACAAGAGAAGCCCAAGAATACTACAGTGGGTAGCCTTTCACTTCTCCAGCAGATCTTCCCAACCCAGGAATCAAACTGGGGTCTCCTGCATTACAGGCAGATTCTTTACCAACTGAGGACTTTCTCTAACCTCACTCTCCAACTCCATGGGGAAAGTCTCAGTACCAGGCACCCTTGGGGCTGTGACCCTCCCTAAGCAGGCTGGTGTTCTTTCAACCAGGAAGTTCTTACCTACTTATCTAAGGGCAGAAAGTGATAGTCTTGCTGAAATGGTTTCACTTGGAAAGATTTGAAAGCTGCTGGGTTTACTTGACACGTGCTATTTGCTGCTGACCCGTGTTCCTCCAGCAGGTGCAGGGCCTTTTGCTGACACATTCCCCTTGATCACTGACCTCAAAACAGCAGCCAGAAAACATTCACCTACCCCAGATCATGTAATTCTGAAGTCATGGAAAGAGCCATGGCTAGGCAGTTGGAAGATCTGGGTTCTTAACTCAAATTTGTTTTGTGACCTTAAACAAGTTAGATAACTCTCCTAGGGCTTCCCAGGTGGCTCAGTGGTAAAGAACCCACCAGCCAATGCAGAAGACTTGGGTTTGAGCCCTGGGTTGGGAAGACCCCTGGAGAAGAAAATGGCAACCCACTCCAGTATTCTTGCCTAGAAAATCCCATGGACAGAGGAGCCTGGTAGGCTAGAGTCCATGGGGTCACAAAGAGTCAGACATGATGATGACAGAAAAAAACAGAACAACTCTTCTAACCTCAGCATCTTCTACTTGAAAATGAGAAACTGTGACAAAATGATTTTGGGGGATCCCATGACATAGTCGCAAAAACCAAGGCCCTAGCAGTAAACTCACTTATAACCCTACTCAACAATTGGGATGGTCCACTGAATCCTCAACCTTAAAGAGCTCCTAATTAGAGGACATTGGTATATATGTCATTTGATTAAATCAAAATTTCAGAAGAACTCACCTGAATAGCCTCTATACCTTTCCCCAAACTGATAAATAGTATGCTTGATAGGTCTCTTTTGTGTGTGTGTGGGGGGGGGGGGGCGGTGGTGGAAATAGATAGATAAATAAATGTATATTGGCCAAGTGGCATATGGGCATATGAGATCTTAGTTCCCAGACCAGAGATTGAACCCATGCCTTAGAAACTTGGTGTCTTAACCATTGGACTGCTGGGGAAGTCCCTGATATGTCTCTCTTTTTTTCCTCAGGCTTTCAGCACTGTGGTTTTGATATTCTAATCTAAACCATCCCAGTTTTCTAAGTTCTATTACAACCAGTCATGCTGAGGCAGCTCCATCACCACTGGCATCCTGGGGCCATATTTCTTCCCTGGTGGACAAGCTCAATCATTGGTCTGTCTCTGAAGCGGGAGGGAGCCCTGCTGATCCTGGAAAGCCAGGTCTGCAGGGTTGGGGCAGCCTGACCCGTAGGCCAGCAACTGGATCTGCATTTCTCTTTCTACCACGGGGGCCAATTTTGCTGCAGAAACATAACAATTAACTTTCTGTTTTCCAAACTAAGCAGAGAGAAATTGCTCAGCAGGAAGGCTGCTTGGGCGAGGGTCACCCGAACAAGAACTGATATCTGGAGGACCGGTTCCAAGAACAGCAGTGGGCACAAGTCTTATATACACACCCTTTGTCGAACTTGATACATGTTGCGTGTCAGAATGTCCCTCATGGACTCCACGTCTTCAGGGGGAAAGTCTTTTGGTTTCTTGTGTCCTCTGGGCCCTGGAAACATCATTGGAGGGAAGCCAAGCGTTATTCTTTCATCTTGGCAAGACAACCACAAAACCATTTACTTTTAGGAGTTTCAATACCCAGAACCCCTGTTTTTCCATAAGCTTTCTTATTGTTTTAGGAAATTCGTAGAAAATATTGGCACATGTGCTTTGACTTGCAATTTGAACATATGTTTCTTTGTCTATAACTTTTATGTGAGAATTATTCTAACTCATATATATATATATATATATAATTTTTAAAATTTTAATAGGCTTGTTTCTATTTCAAACATTAGGAAAAATTACTACCAGCATATCAAACCACTTATTTACATTAACAATATAAATTTCCTATTTTAAAATCTTACAAAATATTTTTGCCCATAAAAAATTTCTACTATATGTAAGGTGTAAAGAATAATAAATAATAAAGCACGCACACATCCACCATACAGCATAGAAATAGAACATTATGAGTAATTAGTTTTTCCTCCTCTTTGTCTCTCCCTGAACATTTCAGAAGTTTAATCAAGTCTGAGAATTTTGCAGTTGCCCCTCCATTGTCTAATGCATTTTTAAAAAGTGGTGACAAATCAGTTATTTTTTTCCTCCATATCTATTATGAACAGATATGTTTACAAAAAAATAAAAATCAATGATTAGAAAATCCATTCTTAGAAAGGATTCCACAAAATGTAAATCGAATAATTCACTGTTAGAGTCAATACAAATAAGCTTATTCCTTGAAGGCTCACAGATAACACCGTGTAATCACCACATTTGGAATAGCACTAATTTATGCTTCCCAGGTAGCTCAGTGGTAAAGACTCTGCCTGCCAATGCAGAAGACGCAGGTTCGAACCCTGGGTTGGGAAGATCCCCTAGAGAAGGGGATGGCAACCCGCTCCAGGGTAATTCCGTGAACAAAGGAGCCTGACAGGCCCCAGGTTGCAAAGAGTTGGACATGACTTAGCAACTAAACAACAACAACCTATCCAGTATTAAAACTTTGAGTACATTTATCTTGGAATTCTCTCTTTGGGGATTTTATCTCAGGTTAAAGAATAATGGGAAGAAACTAAAATCATATTTTACAAAGAGAGTTAAACTGTCTCCACCTCCACCAGGAAAACCAGCCGAGCTTGGAGTCACTGGACCCTTTGAGATTCTAGAAGCAGTTGACTTCTGGCCTCCTTGACCATGAGCACCTCCACCCCCTACCCCCTCCTAAGAGGGCTCAAAAGCCAAGTCAGGGCCAGGTTAGCCAACAATGCACAATTGTCCTCGGAGGTTCTTAGTCATGACTTCGCTATGAGCAGAATTTTCATGTGACATACATATTCAATTTCAGTCACTTGTGTCTAGTGGTTGTAATTCCTAAAACTTACTGTATGAATAATATATGCTCACTGTAGAACATATGAACACAAAAAAGAGAGAGCTAAGGAAAATTAAACCTATCTTTTAATATTGTCACCTCCCTTGACATCTTGGTATAAACCCTTAAGGAGTTGTGATTTTTTCTTTTCTAACTGCAGTTTTTTGAAATGCACACGTGTGCTGATTTACTATTTTCCACGTGTGCGTGCATGCTCAGTTGTGTCCGACTCTCTGAGGCCTCATGGACTGCAGCCCTCCAGGCTCCTCTGTCCATGGGGTTTCCCAGGCAAGAATATTGGAGTGGGTTGTCATTTCCTTCTCCAGGGGATCTTCCCAACTCAGGGATCAAACCTGCATCCCTTGCATGGGCAGGTGGATTCTTTATTACATGCTTCTAAAGGTCTTAGGATAATTGGTCGTAAAGATGAGTAGTTACTGCTTTCAATACAGGCCACTTTTTAAGTCCTTTCCCCTGCAAACAGTAGCATCATTGCCAATAAATAGCAAAGACATTTGGTAAGTAATGTACGACCAGTAAAAGGATTTCAACCATTTGAATCCTGAAAAATCACAGGACGCCAGCATTTACTTAGCAATGCAATCTGCCAACGGACTAATACCCTTTCTACTAAATCAGTGAAATCAGTTTCTATATCTCAGAGCTGAAAATATCAACAGTATTGATATACAGTTACCACCCTCAGTGATTTAAACAATATTATCAGGCTATTTCAACCTAAATGTCCTTCAAACAAAATTCACTCTGATGTAGATACACCCACCTGTTCCCACAATCCGCATCTGCACACATTCCTTTATTATGGTGGAAGGAATCTATTGCTAAACAGAAACTACAGCTAATCAAACAGTTCCACTTCCTGTGTTCATAATAAACTGACCAAAGAGGGAAAAACCATGGGTAAAGGAAATGATAAAGTTAAACCTGAGATAGGAGATCTAATTTGACATTCTCCCCAGTTTAGTTTTGGGAAGGATCAGATTGAGTTAAAGCCCATTTAGGTTGCTGGTTGGGTATATAATGCAGGGGTCCCAGAGGCACTGCCTCATATTAATCCACACTGAGAAGCTGTAGCTATAAAATTATAAGGAAGAATTACTGACTCAAGCAAGGTGATGCATACATTTTCCTACCTGTCACTTCATTAGCAAAATCACCCCTGAAATGATCGTAGCATGAGCACAGAAAAGATAAAAACCATAGAAAAACTGAATGTTAGTAATCTCTAAGTCAGAAAAGTAAAATTATAAACTAAAAGACTCTTGGCACTGGAAGAAGTGCCTTGACACAAAGGAAGTCTTGATCACCTTAAAGAAAAGGTCACTGGTAATTTCATGACCATTAAGATCAAACTGGGAAGATTGGGATGTAAATGTATTTGAATAAAAGGTTCAGATTTCTCTTAATCTTTTTTTTTTTTTTTAAATCAGAGGCTCTAATAATGTAAAAAGAATTTTCAAGACTTCCCTGGTGGTTCAGTGGTTAAGACTCTGCCTGCTAATGCAGGGGACATAGGTTTGATCCCTAGTCCTGGAAGATTTCACATGCCATGGAGCACTAAGTCCATGCCCCACAAGTCCTGAAGCCTACAGGCACTCAAACCGGTGCTCCGCAACAAGAGAAGCCCGTGCAATGAGAAGCATCACCGCTGGAGAGCAGCCCCTGATCTCCACAGCTAGAGACAAGCCCACACACGGCAAGGAAGACCCGGAGTGGTCAAAAATAACAATAAATACATACATTTATTTTTAAAAAGAGGTCTCCATTCTAAACACAGCAATGTAGGTATGAAATCTAGTAGATGTTATATTCATGCCATAATCTGAAGTCCCAAAAGATCAAATATATCTGGATTTATCTGGAAGAATCCACGCTCCTTTAGTAGCTTTATACATGAAACCCAGGGAAATGTATGTTGACCAAAGGACATGCCCACTGAGTAAGCAATGGTACCAACAGCTCTTCTCTGTGTGTGGCTGCCTTGTGTCTTCTTAGAAAGGTCACCAAAGTGACCATCACTGAGGATGAGTGAGGACTGCAGAATCGTGGCCCCGGCTCCCCACAAGACAATATTTCATCACAGAAGTGATCACAGCATGAGAATCTTCATTCTAGAGTCTCTGGTGTGTCAGCATGCACCACTGTAAACCTACACCTGGCAATATGTGATCAATTGAAAAATTCTTAAATTATAATCAACCAATATGTGCTTTTTTTTTTTTTTTTTTATAAATGACCTTATAAGTATTTGGGAGTTTTTAAAGACAATATTCAGAAGTCATATAGCTGCAGTGCGTTATGCCTATGTGTTTATTATAAATATTTTAATATTTCTTTGTGTGCTGAGTTGCTTCAGTAGTCTCTGAGCCCACCAGGCTCCTCTGTCCATGGGATTCTCCAGGCAAGAATACTACAGTGGGTTGCCATGCCCTCCTCCAGGGGATCTTCCTGACCCAGGGATCGAACCAGAATCTCTCATGTCTCCTGCACTGGCAAGCAGATTCCTTACCACTAGCGCTTTAATAGCAACCAAATATTTTTTAATCAGCTTGAGTCTCCACCCACTGATGTTTCTGAAGAGCTTACTGCTCATGAGTAAAGCAAGGTGCCTCATATTTAGAATAATAATCCAAATACATACTTATCTACACTATAGAGTTGTTTTGAGAGTCAAATAAAATAATGCATGTAAAAGTAATGGAATTCCCTAGAATCAGCATCATCTACAGTGTGCCATAGACAACTTCCGGGGGTAGTGTGCTCCTGAAGGTCACCGAGTTTAGAAATCTTAACCTCTTGGAGAACAATTGTTTCAACTTCTAAAGAAAAAAATATGTGCGTGTCTTGTTGTTATGCTCTCATAGAGAATCACAAAAAGCGAGCTGAGTACACACTTCTTTTTCCTATTATTGTATGAAGGTTTGTTTTTTAAGAAATTAGCTGCTTTGATCTTAGGAGAGGAATTCCTCTTTGCTTGATGTCCTACAGATTTCTGATGAGATCAAATGAAGGCAATTTAAATACTAGACTTGTAGTAAATATCGATTTTAAAAAACCTCCCCCACT
This sequence comes from Tragelaphus eurycerus, assembly GCA_935064755.1. Classification (NCBI taxonomy): domain Eukaryota; kingdom Metazoa; phylum Chordata; class Mammalia; order Artiodactyla; family Bovidae; genus Tragelaphus; species Tragelaphus eurycerus. The sequence continues at coordinate 30,279,404 of CAKXYN010000016.1, forward strand.
TGGGTTAACTAACTAGTTTGGGCTACAGAAGGGGGTATCTCTAAGCTATAAGGCTCTCTTACTAATCTTGAATGTCGGAAAAATAACTGACTCAATCCAAACACAGCCTCCAAATGAAACTGGATTACAATTTGCCTTGAGGTCACCTGCTTATGAGCAATACAAAATAATACAGAGATCCAAAATATGTTTTAGCACACAAGAGATTGGTCTCTGAGATAAGCACCACTATCCCAGACAAGTCCTCACATCACTAGTGAGTAGAAGTTTGAGGATGTTCCTCATGGTTTAAACTGCCTGCACCTCTCCTTTGAGCATTAAAAGTGAAAAAAGTGAAAGCGTTAGTCACTCAGCTGTGCCCGACTGTTTGTGACCCCTTGGAGTATTGCCCACCAGACTCCTCTGTCCATGGGGATTCTCCAGGCAAGAATACTGGAGTGAGTAGCCAGCCAGCCATTCCCTTCTCCAAGGGGGCCTCCCGATCCAGGGATCAAACTCAGGTCCCCTGCATTGCAGGCAGATTCTTTACTGTCTGAGCCACCAGGGAAACCTAGGTTAAGGGGATGCCCAAAAGTTCAGGAATTAAGTGAAGTAGGATTTGAGTGCAATGCTGTAGAAAATAAAATTAAATGCAAAATTATCAATGATGAATGAAATATTAATGGCAACATTTTAAACAAAGGTAAGATCAATATCTCCCACTTTTCATCCTGTCTCAGGCTCTCATATGGCTCATCACATTACTGCCAATTAATATTTGTCAACATCTTCTCATTTTAGGATCGGAAGTTTCCTTAAAGCTATGTTAAAACCAACCGACCAACCAACCACAAAAACAGTCTCACCAAGAAATAAGGCAGAAAGCTTTCTGTTTATACTAAGACACCCTCAGGGATGCTCCTTTAGATCTTTTTCCCAGACTGGGATTTTTCTCACTTAAGAAAGGTGATGGTTTTTCTGATTCATTAGCAAGTAAGGGTGAGAAATAACACTCAGGCATGGAGGACAAGTTGATTGCTGTCTATTCTTATCTCTTGTCTGTTTGCTTTTCAAACATGAGGAGGTTAGAAGAAGGTGGATACTCCTGATCTTCTAAAGATCCCAGAGTGGAGAGGCTGGAGTCACTTATGCTAAATATACATGGTGACTGCTGCTGCTGCTGCTAAGTCACTTCAGTCGTGTCCGACTCTGTGTGACCCCATAGACGGCAGCCCACCAGGCTCCCCCGTCCCTGGGATTCTCTAGGCAAGAACACTGGAGTGGGTTGCCATTTCCTTCTCCAGTGCATGAAAGTGAAAAGTGAAAGTGAAGTCACTCAGTCATGTCTGACTCTTAGCGACCCCATGGACTGCAGCCTACCAGGCTCCTCCATCCATGGGATTTTCCAGGCAAAAGTACTGGGGTGGGGTGCCATTGCCTTCCCCGACATGGTGACTACTTTCCCCAATTTGTACACTGTTTCTTGGAGGAAAACTGGGCATCCTTGGTAGGGGGTGGGATAATTCTTATGACACTGAAGGGGTTCTTATTAAATTCAGATCAATGTCAGTGTGCTCAGACATGCCCCACTTTTTTCAACCTCGTGGACCATAGCCTGCCAGGCTCCTCTGTCCATGGGATTTCCCAGGCAAGAATACTGGAGTGGGTCACCATTCCCTTCTCCAGGGTATCTTCCTGACCAAGGGATCGAACCCATGTCTCCTGCATTAGCAGGCAGATTCTTTACCACTGCACCACCTGGGAAGCCTCCATCAGAGGCCTAAAATGTGTACCAGCTCTTGGGATTATAGCTTTCCAGGTGCTCTGGCTGAAGCACCAGGCTTCAAAGGGGATCCTCTTATAATGATGGAGTATGTACCAGACTTGCCCCTCCCTACACTGCCTCTTTACCAACTCCCTAAGGTCCCCTGGCCCCTCTGTGCTCCTGCTCACAGCTGGTCTCACATAGACTCAAGCCATCTCCCAACTTCCCACAGATCTTTGCCTGAGACACAATTACAAACACAGCCTTCTCTTTAAATATCCTACCAATCACTACAGCTCTTGCTCCTATCCCCTCATCCCCCAATCCCAGTTAGCCTCCTAGGATGTGGACCTGGTCCTTCATAAAAGACAGGAAGAGACAACTCATGGGAGAAGACAATGTAAGACCAGCAGAGGCATATCAGCAGGGCTTTAACGGTAGACATGTCTAACCAGGAAGAGAAAGACTTCTAAAATATGCTAAAAATATTCTATAAACTCACTCGCCTCTCCCTCCCAAAGAAAGATGTCAAAAAACTCTCCTTTTTTTATTAGAAAGTACTTTTCAGAAATTAGGTGAAATCGATGGAGCATGGACCGAGCTACAAGGTGCCAAGATGTAGATGTTATTCATCTCATTTTTGCTCTGTTATATCTCTGCCTCTTCACGATCACCTTTAAATAGAACAATGAACTACTGCTCTCTGTAATTCTGACACTGAAAGTCCAGATCAAGGGCAATGTCACTTACCGATGGGGGGTGGAAAAGGCTGTAGAACTTAGAACCCCCGACTCTACCATCTCAATCGCTTGTTTCATTTCCAGCTTCTTGTACAAGGAAACAAGGCTTGATTTTGGCAGATTCTTTCGGATGAGGATTTTCCGTAAGTATTTATGATCAAACTTCTTAAACCTGAAAACGAAAACCAATATTTCGGAAATCTTTGGTCTCTGTACATGTTATGTAAGTATATACACTTTTCTTGAAACAAGCTACCACTTAAGTGTATTATTCTCAAAAACGCCAGGACAGTGCCTGGAATTCATAGACTCTGAACACTTTTTTTTTTTTTTAAATCATAGAATTCATACACTTTTTTTAAATAAAGAAAGAACGGCCAGATGGCCTGAATACATTGAAAATAAACCTAACAAAAGGAAGGGACAAGCTCTAATCAGGGCAAAAAGTAGGCATTAAATGGGAAGCAGGAAAGACCAGTTCAGTTCTAATTGTGGGAGAAGAAAGGAGGGGTTGAGCGGGGCTTTTGTTGGTCCATCCTAGTAACTGGCAACAGTGGCAGCTGCACGTACAGCCGTGCTGGCCTATTCAGCCAGAACCCATAAGTTTAAAGAGCCTGGTAGTTACAGTAGTTTAATTCATTATGCTACAGATCATTTTGAATCCTACCAATTAGGTGGAGGCTGGTGGGAGAGCCCACATATACACTGAATGATGGAGCATCTGAATAAGCCAGGCGCTGACGGCCGCTGACCATTGTCTCAAAGCTCAGGCTGACCCATTAGACTGAGCCACTCAGAGAACGTGGCACCTTCAGTGTCAGCCATTTGTTTGGAGGAGGAATTTTCAATCCTCCAGCCATCTTCCATTCAAAGAGTAATGTGTTTGCTGCTTTATTTCCTGGGTTGCTGGAATGTCACCTAGTCTCCTGGTCTGTGAGGTGAATGGGCTCTTAATCGGCCAAAGCTCCTCTGGGTTGAGCAGGCTCTGATTCATGGGCTCTGCGATCTGTGTTTGGTTCATACCAGGCTCACTCTGGCTCCAACAAGGTCATACCTCAGCCTTCTTCATGAGAAGCAATGGTTTCTGTTTATTCCTCAATCTATTGCCATTGGCCCCTCAACTATCAGAACTTGTCTGAGTTCCTCAACCTGGGCTCACTTTGACCTTGTACTGGTCAAGACCAGTGGTCTCCATTGCCCTTGTGCTATTAGCCCCTGGCTCCTCCTGATGGACGACTTGGTGGCCACTTCCTATAAACCCTGCATGTCCTGCTTCCCTTCTAGCCTTTCTCATGACTTCTTCCCAGGCTCCTCTGTTCTTCCTCTCCCTTTCCTGCCTCCAAGGAAAGGGAAAAGGAAAGAAAGGAAAGCTTCTCTGAGTCCTGTCCTCAGGGAGCTTCCCCTCTTCCCAGGATCCCAGTCATCTTAGCCACATCTACATCTTTGGGTACCAAATACTGACAATTCACAATCTCTATCACCAGTCACGATTTCCTCCTGAACTTGAAACTGAGTTCCAAAAGGGGTTGAATGAATATGAGACACTTAAGCAGAATCTGCTATTAACTCTAAACATTCTTCTACAGTCTATAAATTTAACCATGACCTTGTTACCACCCTCTGTTCACTATCTGAAGATCAGATGGTCATTCTCGTTTTCCCTTGCTTCATCTTCCTTTTCTGATGTAATAGCCAGCATGTCTCCCCTAGAAGTATTTCAAAATCCCTTCTGCTAATTCCTGACCTTCACTAGTCTGGAAGCTCTGTGGCTCATTGAAAACAAGAGACCTAAATGCACATCCAGGTTCCACTGTACGGCAGGTTAATTGACTTCTCAGAGTTGGTTTGCTCATCTTTAAAATGAGAATAACAACACGGAACAGTTACGGAGATCATGTGAGAGATAACTGGTGTGAGACATAATTCCTCTCTTTCTTTTTATTGGAGTATAATTGCTTTAAAATATCAGGTTAATATACTCATGATTTATATAGTAAAATATATCCCCTCCCTCTCAAGCCTCCCTCCCACCCCCGCATCCCACCCTCTAGCATCACAGAGCACCAGCCAAGATCTCTGTTCTATACAGCAGCTTCCCACTAGTGTATGTATGTCAATGCTATGTGTCTCCCCATTTAATTTTTCTCTTTCTAATCCAGCTTCCACATCACTGTGTAGTTTGCTTTCTGAAGTCCAAGTATGGCTATGCTCCTATTCAATAAATAGCCTTTTGATATGAGTCTTAAAGGTCAAATTGAACTTTATAGTATCAATGGCTATACAGAGATGCTGGACTCCGCATTATAAAAGTGCATCCTTGTCCTTCCTATCTTTCACCTGTCTTATCTTTCTGACCATATCCAAACCAGGACATGCTCTCCCTCGCCTTTGCAAGGGAGATATACGGCTTGGAAATACACTGCTATTGCTGATGCTTGGCAGGCTTGCATTCTTCTCTGCATTCTCTGCCTCACTTATTTTCCAAACCCACTTTCACATTATTATATAGTTTATGCATTTGCCTCTGTTATAACATGCCCCATGCATGTTCAGTCACTCAGTCTTGTCTAACTCTTTGTACACCATGGGCTGTAGCCTGCCAGGGTCTTCTGTCCATGGGATTCTCCAGGCAAGAATACTGGAGTGGGCTGACATTTCCTTCTCCAGGGGGATCTTCCTGAGCCAGGGATTGAACCCACATCTCCTGCATTGGCAGGTGGATTCTTTATCGCTGAGCACCTGGGAAGCAGGTTGTACTAATTCTCTCTAAAGCACTCAGTTCCAAGTTCACTGCCTCCACCCTCTGGGAGTCCATTTCCCAGGACTTCTTCCTGCTTCCTATATGCCATGACTCCCAGGCCCTTTGTCTTCCCGGTCCCCTTCCTCGGGATTCTCTAGAATTTCATGCTCAGCTTCCAGGGGAAGCTTCCGCGGTTCCCCACATCACATCTACCCCTCCTTGGGGCTGAAAGCTGTTTCTTACTTGTCTCTCACTTGGTAGTGGCTCCACTGCCCACATACATCTTCAACTCCAGCTTTCAGATGGTCCATCAGCTGACAAAAAACACAGAAAAATGATTGCTGGTGAAGCATTAACCCTACAAGACACACAAGGAAAGTTAACACGCCGTGAAAAAACAAAGGCGGCTTTAGTTTCCTAGCTCATCTTCTTTGCTATCACTCTGTTGATAGAACCGAAGCTTACAATGCCTTCCCCAGTAATGCCACCAAGTTTCATAATTCAAAAGCTCTGTAGATAAGTTCTTCAATAAAGCACATAACTTCCAAGGAAAACAAGGTACTTGCTTTGCTATGAATACTATCTTTCTAGAATGATCAAGGAAGATTCTCATTACTGAAATGACATGAATATCTAATCATCGCTCTAATTTCATTGCAAAAAGAAAAGAAAATGCCAGTCCCTTTTTATACAGTTTCTAAAAATATAGTTTTATGGATATTCTATTATAATATCTCCTGGAGAAGGAAATGGCAGCCTACTCCAATATTCTTGCCTGGGAATTCCCATAGGCAGAGGACCCTGGTGGGCTACATTACATGGGGTTGCAAAAGGAGCCAGACATGACTAAGCAACAAAATTATAATGACATAATTATATCTGTTTTTATCTGATCTTTTTGTCTCAGTATTTACATTTCACCATCCACGCCAGTTATACTACATTTGCTTTATCCAAATTGTTTATAAGAATTTAGGGAAAAACACAATCTCTTTATAAGTTATTAATTTACAGATAATCTAAGTTTATAATTAGTGAAGTTTATCATGGCTTCTAAATTGTGGGGAGAAATAGATGAAAATACTCAATTAATTATGAAACAATTATATATATATACTTTCTACCAATCATTATATCTTTTGTGATAAAAAGAGATAAATACGAAAGGGGTGAAATATCCAGGTTCTATTATGTTAGGTATACTATCTAATTTCTTAATGTAATGAAGAGAGGGGATAAAGACAGAGACAAAAATCTTCAATCTGGTTAAAGCACAGTTTTTTTTTAAGTTCTATGTATTTATTATTTATTGTTGGCTACGCTGGGGTTTTGTTGCCACTGGGTCTTTTCTCTGGCTGGGGCAGCTGGGGGCCCCTCTTTCTAGCAGCAGTGTGTGTTCTCAATTGCGGTGCTTCTCTTGTTGCAGAGCATGGGCTCTAGGGCATGCAGGCAGCCCCCAGCTCTAGAGCACAGGCCCAGTACTTGCAGTGCACAGGCTACTCTGAGGCCGGTGGGGTCTTCCAGGACCAGGGATGGAATCTGTGTCTCCCGCATTGGCAGGCAGATTGTTTACCACTGAACCAGCAGGGAAACCCAAAGCACTTGGGCTGTATTCCACTGTGTTTAGAGGAATACTTCTTTTAAAACACTCACTCCTTATCCCCAGCTGTTAAATACTTTCAAATGGGCTTGGAAAATTTTTCATTTGGATTTCCTGGAATTAAAATTATTTTATTTCCATGGGTGACTTTGGCCATGAAATTCTGCGCTGACTTTGAATTCATCAGTTTTTCCAGCATCAGAGTTAAGGACTCTGAGACATGAAAGAAAACTACACATCATGCGGGTCAATGGTCTCGAAGTCTGTGGCTGGAAGCCTGAATCTTCGGGACAGCACCTGTGCCGAGTGTCCCCAGTTACTGTCTGTACTTCACCTGTGATTATGCCGTACGAGAAACCATTGTCCGATTCTCATTAGGAACCGAAGCTTCTCACAGTACATCCTCCGTGCATTAGTTCCCATTTCTACTCCCCAGAGCCACTTCTTCTTGTTTAGGTGCTCAGTCATGTCCGACACTTTGCGACCCCATGGACTGCAGCATGCCAGGCTCCTCTGCCCGTGGGATTTTCCAGGCAAGAATACTGGAGTGGGTTGCCATTTCCTTCTCCAGGGAATCTTCCTGGCCCAGAGATCAAACCTGGGTGTCCTGCATTGCAGGCAGATTCCTTACCATCTGAGCCACAAGGAAAGCCCATAATGGCCTATATGGAAAAAAAAAAAATCTAGAAGAAAAAAACAGACCTTTTCCTAGAACCTTCAGAAAAAAAAGTCAGCCCTGCAAGATCTTGATTTCATCCCAATGAGACTCACTGTGAACTTCTGACCTCCAGAACTATAAGATAGTAACTGTAAGATTCAAGCAACTGAGTTTGTGGTAATTTCCTCCAGCAACACTGCTGGTGGAGCTGGAGAGGAAAGAGACCATGTCTAGTGACATATCCACACGTCTAAATCAACTCCCATAGGCAACCAAGAAGGCACATCTTGCTAACTTATTAATCATGACCAACAGATAACTTACACGAGTATGGAGTTCTTCGTTGATGGATTCTTTTTTATTGGTCTTTCTAACATCCAGATACCTGACCAGAGGGCCAACTGTGATTCCCTATGTTGTAAACAACAAAATAAAGGGTTTTGTTGTAGCAAAGATTGTCACTGTAGAGACCACAAATCTATTAGCAAAACTACGGGGATTCCCAATTTTTATGTCTTTGTTTTATACTAATTTCTCCTGAATATATGCTCCAGTGTTTAGTTCTTATTTAATGTTTTTAAATTCTGCAATAAAAACAGGTATTATATTTTAAACCAAGGACATAGTTTCATTCTTTAAAATAAACTCCCATTAGTTTGCTAAGCACTAATTCCAGTTAAAATAAAAACTATTTAGTACTAACTGGAATCTTATTTTTGGTAATACACATTAGAGGTGCTATCGTTCACCTGTACCTAAGAACATTTTGATTTCATTATTCAAAAGTCATCAAAATTTAGTTTCCGGGATGACCCAAAACATGATATAGACATTTTTGGGAATTTAGTTTCAGTATTGAACACATATCTGAAAATCAGATAACAGTATCCTAGTCTTGGTATTTTATTAATTTAACACACAATCCTGAGAGGAATAGACTTATTTCAAATAGGAAAGAAATCTACCAACCTGAATAAATACAGTAAAATATATAATGACTAGGGTTGCAGTGACAAACAGTTTCTTCCTAGGAAAAAGAGACAGAGGAAGCAAAAACGCAAGGGAAAAACTTCCAGCTCCTCGGACACCACTGTAGAAAATTACGCACTGGTCCTTGATGGAGAAGGGGAAAGTCCGAAACTGGTTACTCACATAGAAGAGAACAAACACGCCTAGAAGGGGGAGAATATGCGTTAGAGGAGAGGGTCATGAATGAGCAGACACAGCAGTGCTAGTGAATACAGGTCATGTCATGTGCCCCCAAGCAAGGCAACTGAATTCCATCACACCCACGGCTGTCCGCGCCCAACAGATCAGCTTACAGAGCTTTTCACTTCTCGGCCAGCTGTGGCACAGCAGTGCGTCAAGTCAGAAGTGTTGTTCCCGACAGGGATGCTCACAAGTATGTGTGTTTCCATGTGTATTTTCTGTGTATTTGGGATTCCCAGGTGGCTCAGCCTGGCAAAGAATCAGCCTGCAATGTAGAAGACGAAGGTTCGATCCCTGGCTTGGGAAGATCCAGGAAAAGGACATGGCAGCCCACTTCAGTATTCTTACCAGGACAATACCATGGACAGAGGAGCCAGGTGGACTATGGTTCATGGGGTCACATAGAGTTGGACACAACTCAGTGACTAAGCATGTCCGTGTATTTAGAGGAATACATCTTGATTCTTTTGCTATAAGAAATAGAATCTATTTTCTAATCTATTTTCGTAAACTTTGCTCTGCCTTTCAAAATTAAGAAAAGCAATGGTATTATTTGGAGGGTACAAGCCTTTCTATCAACTCCTCCTCTCACTGAGTCAGCAGAGGAGGTGTGTGACTTTGAAGGTGAGAGGGGCCCTCGCAATGCCTGGGGGGTTCTCTGCAGGTGAGCAGAGCTTGTGTGGGTGGTTTGGTTCTTCTTGAAACTCAATGCAAACTAGAAAGGAAGGTGGCCAGGGGTCACCAGGGGGCTTCTTACTGTCAGTAAGTGGAAATGGAGGGTGGGAGAGCTTATTGGAAACAGGTGTTGTCTATCACATCTTTCTCCATCTTCCAGTGGCCCACACGGCTGAGTTACAACCAATGCAGGATTTCTTGGTGACGGAGGTCCCTTCACTTAAGCTCTGACTAATCAGAGAATAATAAAGCAATCAGTATCTTCATGTGACTTCTAATGACACAGACATCTCAGCAAGTGTCCTTGACACTAACTCTACTGCCCTATAGATCGCTGTAGTATTAGAACTGAAAGGGACCTAATGAATTGGTCCACACCCACCGTTGTGTGCTTGGGGTAGAACTTTTTTGAGTAGTTGACTGTCTGCTCAAAGTCAAATAATATCACCAACTCAAGAGACAGGAATTTGAGCAAACTCTGGGAGATAGTGGAGGACAGAGGAGCCTGGTGTGCTACAATTCACGGGGTTAGAGTCGGACATGACCTAGCTACGGAACCGCCACCACCACCAAGGTCAAATGGCTAGTTAGTGACAAGAAAGACTGGACATGACATTATATATTTATATCAGAGTATTCGTAATTCTTTTTTCCCCTGAAGACCCAATAGGCACACATATTCAGAGTTAATTTTATGAATAATTTCAATATTCCCACATTCTTGTTATTCTTTCCTAGCCTCCTTGGATAGTAGGGACACTGAAAATGCAGGAGACAATACAATTTAATGTTTTTCATTTTGCTTTGTTTGTCCCAGCTCCTCCACTGGCTAGTCATGTGACCTTGGACAAGTATCTTAATCTTGTCAGGTCCTCAGTATCCTCATCTGCTTTATGGAGATGCTGACAGTATTTATATCAGAAGATGGAGGTAAAGGTCAATAAACTCAATATTTATAAATAACAGAAAACATGACCTTCTGTGTTATAACCCTTCATGAGTGAGAACTATTCTTAGCTATGATGAGTCAGGTAGTAGCCAGAGAGCTGGACTCTGACACCTGGCTCTGTCCCTCACCCTGATGTGGCCAAGTCGTTTTCTTGGGAACTGTTCCATCATTTCCCTTGGATGGAAAATACAGGAGCTGGGCTGGATGGTCACCAAGGGTCAACCATGATGAGGTCTCCGCAACATTAATCTCCTAGATGGTTTCTATTCCTGTTGGCTGGGCTGAAGCTCTGAATCTGATGCTCCTCTTGACATTAACTTGACTCTGTAGGTCCCTGCAGTATTAGAACTTAAAAGGACCTAAGAAATTTGTCCACATACACTGTTTTGTGGTTGGGGAAGAAGCTTGCCAGTAATTAACCTGTATGTATGCTCAGTCACCTCCAACTCTTTGTGACCCTATGGATTGTAGCCCAGCAGGCTCCTCCGTCTATGGGATTCTGCAGCAAGAATACTGGAGTGGGTTGCCATTTCCTTCTCCAGGGGATCTTCCCAACCCGGGGATTGAACTCACATCTCCTGCATTGGCAGGTGGATTCTTTACCGCTGTGCCACCTGGGAAGCACACTTAACTGTCTTCCCAAGGTCAAATAGCTAATTAGTGATAAGACTTGATGTGAGATTATAAATTTATATCAGAGTATTATCAATAACCTCAGATATGCAGATGACACCACCCTTATGGCAGAAAGTGAAGAGGAACTAAAAAGCCTCTTGATGAAAGTGAAAGAGGAGAGTGGAAAAGTTGGCTTAAAGCTCAACATTCAGAAAACGAAGATCATGGCATCTGGTCCCATCACTTCATGGGAAATAGATGGGGAAACAGTGGAAACAGTGTCAGACTTTGTTTTTCTGGGCTCCAAAATCACTGCAGATGGTGACTGCAGCCATGAAATTAAAAGATGCTTACTCCTTGGAAGGAAAGTTATGAGCAACCTAGATAGCATATTCAAAAACAGAGACATTACTTTGCCAACAAAAGTTCATCTAGTCAAGGCTATGGTTTTTCCTGTGGTCATGTATGGATGTGAGAGCTGGACTGTGAAGAAGGCTGAGCGCCAAAGAATTGATGCTTTTGAACTGTGGTGTTGGAGAAGACTCTTGAGAGTCCCTTGGACTGCATGGAGATCCAACCAGTCCATTCTGAAGGAGATCAGCCCTGGGATTTCTTTGGAAGGAATGATGCTAAAGCTGAAACTCCAATACTTTGGCCACCTCATGCGAAGAGTTGACTTATTGGAAAAGACTCTGATGCTGGGAGGGATTAGGGGCAAGAAGAGAAGGGGACGACAGAGGATGAGATGGCTGGATAGCATCACTGACTCGATGGACGTGAGCCTGGGTGAACTCTGGGAGTTGGTGATGGACAGGGAGGCCTGGCGTGCTGCGTGTCAAAGAGTCGGACACGACTGAGCGACTGATCTGATCTGACCTGATCTGATTCTTAATTCTCTTCTCCTATGAAGACCCAAGGCCCACATACTCAGAGTTATTTTATGAATGTTTTTAATATTTCTGCATTCTTGTTATTCTTTCCTACATCCTAAAAACCATTCTGAATTCAGAATGGATATATTCAAGATGAGTTCTCAGCCATTTCTCCTAATTTCTCTCTGAGTAATTGGCTTGAAACTACCTATCAAAGTCATGTAAAAAGCTCTTCAAATATTGGTCAAAACCATTTTAAAATATAACTGCTTCTAATCAAAAGAAATCTTGTAGTTCAGTAATGAGTGTTCTTACTAATTCCAGAAACAAATATACAAGTTAAATTAAAAGGCCGTTGACAAGACAGCTCGTGTTTTTAAATGACGCATATTTGATAGGGATGATTGGACAGGGGAGCCCGGGATGCAGCAGTCCCTGGGATCGCAAGGATTTGGACAGGACTTAGGGACTGAACTACAGACAATGAGTTACATTGCAGAGTTGCCTTTACAAAGCATTTTTTTAGAGAGAAAAAATCCACTTCCTTTGTTTTCTATACATCATACTCCATCCTTGACTAAAACCATCTGTAATATTTAGGAGATTGTTTTCTAGCAGGATTTGCCTTCTATAGACTACAATTTGTGAGATTTCACTTTTCCTGTAACAAAAGTGTAAAAGAGAGCCTGCAGTTTATAATATATATCTAATTTAAGGTGCAAGAAGGTACAAGTTGGCAAAGATGTGATGAGCAAAAGGTAAATATACTGAGTTATATTTAAATGTGTCTTTGTGAAATTTCTCTCCTCAATTAAAAAAATAAAAGTGCTCTGGCTCCAGCCTTGTTTTAGTGCAAGCACTTATCAGCTAGTAATTATTTGAACTGATTGAGGAAGCAACCAGAGAACATTCCTGGTCCCCATAAGGTACCCAACCCGTCTACCCCCACCCCCAACCAGTTAAACCAGTTGGCATCATCTCATTGCTTATGCTTTAACCTTGCAGGAAGGAATAAGAAAAATAAAAAGAGAAGCAGGTAGGACTCTGTGGGCCCTGCCATGTCTTACTGATGGCCCTCCAGATCTGGCAGAAGACCAGGGTGAAGCAGATAAAAGCCCAGTTCCACTCATGGTTCTTTCCAATAGTGGACACGCCCATGAAGATGAAGATCAGGGTCTCGCTGATGCTGCTAAGCATCTTCATGAAGTACTTGATGGTTGTGTATGAGGTCTGGGATACGTTTTCTTCCACATACTTTTTCATTGTCACCGCACAGGCTGTGATTCTGCAGCAGGAACAGAGAGAAGCCACAGGACCTTAACCCTCACTGGAAAATCTTTTCTTTTGGTGATGGTGTGTGTGGGTGCTCAGTCACTCAGTTGTGTCTGATGTCTTTGTGACCCCATAGATTGTAACCCCTCAGGCTCCCTTGTGCATGGGCTTTTCCCAGGCAAGAGTACTGGAGTGGGTTGCCATTTCCTCCTCCAGGGGATCTTCCCAGCTCTGCGTCTCCTGCATTGGTGGGCGGATTCTTTACCACTGAGCTACCTGGGAAGCCCATGAGGGCACAGACACACAAATCCTGTTTTTATCCACACAGAACATCTCCAACCGCAAATGTTCATTTTCTTTCTTCTTCTTCTCACTACCCAAGGGATCTGCACAAGTTGACTGTGATGGGGGAAGGTGGGAGTGGCATGGTTTCCAAAAAACAAAATGGTGCATAATTCATGCAGGAGCCAGAAGCAGGACCGTTTCTATCTTGCTCTCATCAAAAGCTATGTCAGCACTATCTCTTACCCCCAGCTTCACTTGCCTTAAACTAAAATAAAGCCAGTGCAGTCACCCAGAAAGAATAATTCAGCAAGACCCCTCATACTATAATGTTCCCTACAAAAATTTAATGAGAACATTTTCACTTAACATGCTTCATTCTAGAGCCACTTAGCAAGTTTGGAAAGGAAAGAAAGGATTTGCTTTGCCTTAGTAGTTTGCTCAATTTTTTTCAGTACATAGGGGAGCCTGGTGAGCTTCCGTCTATGGGGTCGCACAGAGTCGGACACGACTGAAGCGACTTAGCAACAGCAGCAGCAATAGGTTTTTATTCTTCAAAATATATGTATACTTTTAGTATATTGTATCAAATAAATCAGGTGGGTTTCAAAAATGCAAGAGAGGTTATATGAGCCAAATACATTAATTTGAATAAACTGGCAGAATCGTTACTTAATTTTAGACTTGCGACTTCCTGCTGAGAACTAGAAATTTCCTTTCGCTGATGGCGTTTAGTTATTTATACTTGGAATATAACTGCTTTACAATGTTGTGTTGGTTTCTGCTGTACAACAGTGTGAACCAGCCACAAGTGTACAGATATCCCCTGCCGCTTGGTCTTTCCTCCCACCACCCCCCACCTATCCACCCCCACCCCAGGTCGCCACAGAGCACTAGGCTGAGCTGCTTGTGCAACAGCAGCTCCCCGCCATGTTTATACAGGTCGCGTACATACATCAGTGCTACTCTCCCAATTCTTCCCACCCTCTCCTTCCCCATCTGTGTACACACGTCTGTTCTCTCTGTCTGCAGCTCTATTACTGCCCTGCAGACAGATTCACCAGTACCATTTCTCTAGACTCCACGCATATGCGTTAGTATGAGACATTTGTCTTCCTCGTTTTGTCTTACTTCACTCTGTACAGCAGACTCCAGGTCTAGCCACATTCACTTTTAAGGAGAGGGAATGATGAGTCCCTAGGCTTTGTGAAAGTGAAAGCCAAAGGGTCAGTTGCTCAGTTGTGTCCACCTCTATGTGACCCCACGGACTGTAGCCCGCCAGGCTCCCTGTCCATGGGATTCTCCAGGCAAGAATAACTAGAGTGGGTAGCCACGCCCTTCTCTGGGGGATCTTCCCAACCCAGAGAATGAACCCAGGTCTTTTGCATTGCAAGCAGATTCTTTACCGTCTCAGCCACTACGGAAGCTGCCTAGACTTTACACTACTGTATGTAATCAAAATAAATATTTCTATACAATAAAATTGTGCCCAAGGATCTGGGTATGAAGATAATGTCATTTTAAAAGAGGCAACATGATCAGATATAACAAATCAAGTTGAGAAGCCTTATTCCAAGGTCTGCTGCTGCTGCTAAGTCGCTTCAGTCGTGTCCGACTCTGTGCGACCCCATAGATGGAAGCTCACCAGGCTCCCCCGTCCCTGGGATTCTCCAGGCAAGAATACTGGAGTGGGTTGCCATTTCCTTCTCCAATGCATGAAAGTGAAAACTGAAAGTGAAGTCGCTCAGTCGTGTCCGACTCTTAGTGACCCCATGGACTGGAGCCCACCAGGATCCTCCGTCCATGGGATTTTCCAGGCAAAAGCACTGGGGTGGGGTGCCATATTCCAAGGTCTAAACAAGGATAAATATTTCAAAAATATTTTCATTAGAAAGAAAAAAATCTGAATTTCTAGTCTTATCCTATCTATTGAGTTTTACTCCACATTGACCAGTCTTGGAGCAATGACATGACTTACGTGAAAGAGCAGAAAGCAGAGTCCAGGAATGACAGTAGTTCCTGGCATGCTTCCCTTTGTGGTAAGCTAAGTTGCTTCAGTCGTGTCCGACTCTGTGCAACCCCATAGACGGCAGCCCACCAGGCTCCCCCGTCCCTGGGATTCTCCAGGCAAGAACACTGGAGTGGGTTGCCATTTCCTTCTCCAATGCATGAAAGTGGAAAGTGAAAGTGAAGTCACTCAGTCGTGTCCGACCCTCAGCGACCCCATGGACTGCAGCCTACCAGGCTCCTCCATCCATGGGATTTTCCAGGCAAGAATACTGGAGTGGGGTGCCATTGCCTTCTCCAATGCTTCCCTTTAAAATAATGCAATTTTCAAGGAAAAAAGATAACAACTGAAGTGAGACCTTAACCTTGAACCTCTCCCAGCTCATCTCCGCACCAGCTTTTCTGAGCATTATAAACTGACCTTGTACTTGCTAAGCAAGCTCTCTTCAGGCAAATCACCAGGACAGAGCAAGCACAGGTGCAGGGGAGAACATTTGTTTGGCAAAGGACCTGAACTGGATTTGACAGAAGTTCAAGAAACCTGAATCGTACATCACTTTTGAGGACTAGCTTTAAAAGTCAGGCCTTTCCTAATTCTGGTCCACAAGATGTGGTCCTAAGCTCTCCTTATGGGATGGGAGTGGGTCTTTCGTTTGTACTCACGCCAGGATGCCAGAGAGGTAGAGTGTCTCAGCCACCAAGTAGGACAAGTAGCTGAACATGAAGACGATGAGGGGTTCAATCGCAGAGATGTTCTGGGTGAAACGGGTGATAAACGCAGAAATGAATCCAAAAATGATACCAAAAAATACCCCTCCACACCCGACGATGACGAATCGGGCACATCCAGCCAAAATGTCCACGGGTTCTATGTCTTCAAATTTGTGCATCTTCGTGAAGGCAATTAAGATGTTATACAAGACCTAGACGAAAAGAAAATGAGAAAAAGGAAAGTAGACTTAAATTAGAAATGAGAAACAGTTGTGCTTGCTTTGGCAGCACATATACTAAAATTGGAATGATACAGAGAAGATCTGCACTGCCCCTGCTCAAGGACAACATGCAAATTTGTGAAGAGTTTCATATTTTTTTTTTTACCCCAATACAAAATAAAATGTTTAAAGTTTGGGGGAAAATAAAACTAAATTAAAAAAAAATTTAAAGCGTCTAAAAAAAAAGAAAAAGAAATCAAGGTAGCCTTTACAAAGTCATCTACATAAATTTTCCAGCTAGTAATACCAACCAGTCCTTACCATGAATTCAGATGTTAATTTGTTTAAATTATTCATTAAAATGAATGCAATTAATTCTAAAGAAACAAATGAAAAACAGTTTACACACAGATTCTTTTTTTTCAAATTGTTTTATTGTGGTAAAGTCACATAGTACAAAACATACTATTTTGAGCAGGTTTAACTGTACAGTTCAGTGGTACTAAGTCCATTCACATTGCTCTGCAACTCTCACCATCATCCATTTCCCGATTTCCCACCTTCCTAAACTTAAACTCTGTCCCTGATAAACACTAAGTCCCCAGCCACACAATCTACTAACATACTTTTTGACTCTATGAATTAGTCACCGATTCCAAGTACCTCGTATGATGGAATCAAAACCTATGTATCTACACCTACCGTATATTGAAATGCATTTTCAAGCTTAGCTTAACACACGTTCTACAAACAGATTGTACCTTAATTCTTTTTTGCCCACTGTGCTGTACACTAGGTTCTCATTAGTTATCTACTTTATACATAGTTGGTTTACACACAGATTCTTAACTTTGGGTCTAGTTGAATAATATACCACAATAAATTACATAAGAAGAAATATTGACACAGCTGCCTAAAATTACATGCATTCCAAATAATTTAAACCTGTTCGGCTTCAGGGAGTAAGTACAATCTGTCCTTTGCTCAGTCGTGTCTGTCTCTGTGTGACCCTATAGACTGTAGCCCCCCAGGCTTCTCTGTCCATGGGATTCTCCAGGCAAGAATACTGGAGTGGGTTGCTATGCCCTCCTCCAGGGCATCTTCCCGACCCAGGAATCAAAACTGCATCTCTTGTGTCTCCTGCATCGGCAGGGGTTTCTTTACCACTAAACTACCTGGGCAGCCCCAAGAAGTATAATACAGCTTTAAAGCATGGAGCACCTACTTTGCGCCAGCCTCTTCGCTGAGTTTGATGTCATTATCAATTGATTTCCTCTGGCTCTGAATGCACCCTTCAACATAAGCTCCATAATAAACAATGAAAGTCTTTTATTGCTCTCCAGAGTCAGGATGGCTGTCACGATTCATACATCTTTTGCTGTTCATTTGCACATGAAGATCCAGAATGTTATCCAGCCCAGCACAGGTTTTGTCTTTGGAATGTGAGAATGTGAGTTGGCAGAGAGCAACATTCCTGAAAGTAGTTCAAGTGTTACCAGTCTTCATCTGGGTGGCTTCATCTAGTGAACTCTACTAACGGAGGAGAAGGACCATGAGGGGGGCGTGCAACGGCCCCTCTGCTCACAGGTCCTCATGCCCCACTCCAGGGTAGCTTGGCCACACTGCCTTCTATGTTAGTTTCCTAGGGCTGCTGTAACAAGTCTTCCCAGAAGGCGCTAATGGTGAAGAACCCACCTGCCAATGCAGGAGACACAAAGGTTCCATCCATGGGTTGGGAATATCCCCTGGAGGAGGAAATGGCAACCCACTCCAGAATTCTTGCCCAAGACATCCCATGGGCAGAGGAGCCTGGCGGGTTATAGTCTATGGAGTCGCAAAGAGTCAGACAGGACTGGGCACACAAGCACGGATATTATTTAAGCAAAGCAAAACCATGCTCTAAGAAAAACCTTGCCTGAGTTGTTGCAAGAAAATTGTGACTTATGGTTTCAAAAGGAATCCAAAAGAAACTTAGTGGTTGTATCCCAACTCAGTAACTTTATTTAGTTTGATTTAATCTTTTGCCTGACCTTGGAGCAACCCATGTGCAGGTCTCAGAAGCCCTGGGTGTTGCACCTTTGGATCTGTGTTCATGTTCCAAGGAGTGAAGCCAAGATGAGAAGCTGGAAGCTAGCATGAAACTCAAAAAGCAAATTTGAATGAGTTTAATTGAGACTCTGGGAGTTTATTTGACTCTTAAACCCAAGGAAACCCACAGAGTATGATTGAGACTCAAAGATTTGCATGTTTAGGCCACAAACGAAATCTCTTTTGCATTGCTCTACAGATTATAAGAAGCAGCCTGATCTGTTCCTAGGACCTGGGAAAGTCAACAGGACTAGTCCTGGCCCCAGACACCAGTGCACGCTGCCAGGAAGAGGCTATGGCATTTTCAGAAGCTAAAGTCATACGTATAATTAAGAAGACTACACTTACAGACATAATCCATACGACTACATGGAAAACAATTCTTATCTTTCAAATTATATGGCTCTGGATGTCATTATAGTTATGAAAGATTTTCTTTGGGCTCCTTTCAAATCACAATCATGTGTGTATATTTTTAATATATTGGAAGGGGAAACTCACCCAATGCTAACACTCAAACACATCCCTGGCACTAAGGGGAAACAAAATCAGATTTACCTTCTTTGGTCAATGGGCAGGTGCAAAATCGGGACAAAATAAGAAATATGTATTTTGGAGAACTTCCCTGGTGGTCTGGTGGCTAAGACTCTATGCTCCCAGTACAGGGGGCCCTGGTTCCACCCCTGGTCAGGGAAGTAGATCCCACATGCTACAATTAAGAATTTGCATGTCACAACTAAAGATCTCACATGCCACAACTAAAAGATGCTGGGGGGGGGGGGAAAGGATCCTGTGTGCTGCAACTAAAACCCAGTGCAGCCAAATAAATATTTTAAAATACAATATTAAAAAGAAAAAAATATATATATATATGTTTTCCTTTGTCCCCAGTACCTGGCACAAAGTTCCTAAAGATCTATTAATTCCCTGAGTCATTTGTAATGAGTGCTTTTCAATCCCTCCTGAATTTACACTAATGAGGTAACTCTTGCTGGGGTTCCCTCTTACCCTGCCCCCAAGGAGGGGGACTGGTTGCTGGAGGAAACAATCATGTGATGATAAGGTTGTATCTTTCATCCCCACTCCCTGACTCTCCAGGAAGAGGAAAAAGGCTGGAGCTTGATTTCAATACTCAGTGGCCAACAACTTCATCAGTCATGCCTAAGTAATGCAACTTCCAGAAAAACCCTAAAGAACAGTGTTCAGAAAGCTTACAGGTTGGTGCTGGGAGGGTGGTGCACCTGAAGAAGACATGGAAGCTCTCCACACACTCACCAGGACCTCACCCTACACATCCCTTTCATTTGGTTGTTCCTGAGTTGTACCCTTTCCAATAAACTGGTTGTTTCTGTTCAGTCACTCAGCCGTGTCCGATTCTTTGAGACCCCACGGACTGCACACCAGGCTTTCCCGTCCTTCACTATCTCCTGGAATTTGCTTAAACTCATGTCCACTGAGGAGATGATGCCATCCAGCCATCTCATCCTCTGTCATCCCCTTCTCTTCCTCCCTCAGTTTTTCCCAGCATCACAGTCTTTTCCAACGAGTCAGCTCTTTACATCAGGTAGCCAAAGTATTGGAACTTCAGCTTCAATCTTTTCAGTGACTATTCAGGGTTGATGTCCTTTAAGATTGACAATAAAGTGGAAATAAAAACCACGCTGCTTTCCTGAGTTCTATAAGCTGTTCTGGCAAATTGTCAAACCTAAAGAGCGAGTTGTAGGGATGCCCAATTTTACAGCCAGTCAGTTAGAAGTATGTTGTCTGTGGTTGGTGCCTGAGGTCAAGAAGTCTTATGGGACTGAGCCCTTAACCTGTGGGGTTTGTGCTAATTCTGAATACTTAGTGTCAGAACTGAATCAAATTGCAGGACACTAAGTTGGTATCTGAAGATTTAGAGAACTGGTTGGAATTGGGGAAAACATGCACACATTTGGTATCAGAAGTCATGCTGTTAAAAAACAGGCTAGAGGTTTCAGAAAGTGCTCCTTTTCTGTTACCTTTAACAAGCTCACCAGCCTCCCAAGATCACAGTACTGGTAATCCTTTATGGCTGCTACTGCTAAGTCGCTTCAGTCGTATTCAACTCTGTGCGACCCCATAGGCGGCAGCCCACCAGGCTCCCCCTCCCTGGGATTCTCCAGGCAAGAACACTGGAGTAGGTTGCCATTTCCTTCTCCAATGCATGAAAGTGAAAAGTGAAAGTGAAGTCGCTCAGTCGTATCTGACTCCTAGCGACCCCATGGACTGCAGCCTACCAGGCTCCTCCACCCATGGGATTTTCCAGGCAAGAGTACTGGAGTGAGTCGCCATTGCCTTCTCTGACCCTTTATGGACACCACTGTAAAAGTTTGCAAAGTTCTTTCAACACAGAAAATAATGATCAAAGATACCTGCCCACCATCCAGGGTTTAGCAGAAGTGGAGAGTCAATTTTAAAGGTGCTGGTATTTGTTTCTTTACCAACTTTATTAAGGAATGATATACAAGTGATAAACTGGAGATGCAGTTCAATCCCTGGGTCAGGAAGATCCCCAGGAGAAGGAAATGGCAATCCACTTGAGTACTCATGCTGGGCAATTCCATGGACAGGGAAGCCTGGTGGGCTACAGTCTATGGGGTTACAAAGAGTCAGACATGACTTAGCGACTAAAAAACAATAAATATGTGTATATATATATATATATAGCAAGGTGAGTCAGTAATATACTGTGTAATACACTGTGTAATATAAATAATAATATAATACACTAACGTACTATAATATAAATACTGTGTAATATAACGTGTATACACACATATTTAGTATATTACTGACTCACCTTGCTATATATCTGAAACTAACTTTCAGATAAGTGTAGATAAACTACACTTCAATTTAAATTAGAAAAAAGCTTTAAAAAATGACAGAAGGGAAGAAGCTTTTACCTTACTTTTAAAAAAAGGTCAGAAAATTTAACAAAGAGTGGCAGGATTTTATTGATTTAGGATACAGCAAAGAAGTTTCTTTAAGGAGCTTCTTTTCAATTTAAAAAGCCTGACATTCCTTCTCAGCTTAAAACATGGTAAGGTAAAGGCCAGACCATACTTCATAGCTGCTGTTACCATCTACCTGCCAATCACTCTCAAATACACATTTCCCTCCAATCTCTCTTCCAGGCTCTAGACTCCTATTTCTAAAACTTGGGAAAATTTCTTTTCAGTGGGCTGATGGTATCTCAGACTTAGCAGTTCAGAACTAAGAGTGATCTTGTCAAAGTGTTAGTCACTCAGTCGTGTCCACCTCTTTGCTACCCCATGAACTACTGGTGGACATTTGCCCACCAGGCACCTCTGTCCATGGGATTCTCTAGGCAGGAATATGGAGTGGGTTTTCACATGGAGAGTGCCATTCCCTTCTCCAGGGGGTCTTCCCAAGCCAGGGATGGAACTTGAGTCTCTCTCATTGCATGCAGATTCTTTACCCTCTGAGTCACCAGGGAAGGCCCAATAGTGATCACTCACCCACAACTGCTCCTCAACCCTGATCCCATCAAGGAACCAACCAGCCTGACATCTCTCATCACCTCCATGCCAACCTGGAGCAAATGCCCAGAGGACTGATTTCACCATCTGGCATCAGTCTACCTACAGGACCAGATGGGAGTCGGATCCCACAGGTTAAGGGTTCAACCTCGCAGGACAGCCCCTCCTCTGCTTCAGATGTCCAGCACAAATAAGTCCAGGTTGTCACCTGGGTTTCTGACTCAACAGCTATAGACCCTCCTTAAGTAAGTAAGTAAGGTCGCTCAGTCGAGCCTGACTCTTTGCGACCCCGTGGACTGTAGTCCACCAGGTTCCTCTGTCCATGGGATTCTCCAAGCAAGAATACTGGAGTGGATTGTCATTTCCTTCTCCAGGGGAACTTCCCGACCCAGGGATGGAACCCAGGTCTCTGGCATTGCAGGCAGACGCTTTAAGCTCTGAGCCACCAGGGAAGACCCTCCTGGGGTTGGTTAATTTGCTAGAATGGCTCACAGAACTCAGAGAAACATCTTACTAACTTGATAACTGGTTTACTACAGAAGGAGCAGCCAGATGGAAGAGATTCTTAGGACAAAGGATTGGGGCAGGGTTTTGGGGCTCCAGTGCCCTCCCCAGGACCACCACCCTCCCCAAATCTCCGCCAACCTGAAAGCTCTCCAAAGCCAATCCTCTAGGCTTTTTCCGGAGGCTTCGTTACATAGGCTGGGTTGATTAAATCACTGGTCATGGGTGACTGACTTTAATCCAGCTCAGCTTCCTTTCCTGTAGGTGGGAGGGGGAGGCTTAAGGAGGGAGACTGAGAAGTCCAACTCCTTAATTATAAGGTTGATTCCACTGGCAACCAGCCCTCTTCCCCTAGGTAGGGGCTTTCCAAAAGTCACTTCATTAGCATAACAAACTCAGCTCTCTTCACTTAGGAAATTTCAAGGGTTTTAATGAGCTCAATGCCCTGAATGAGCATGAGCTCATTGGATGGCATCACTGACTCAGTGGACATGAGTTTGAGTAAATTCCGGGAGATAGTGAAGGACAGGGAAGCCTGGCGTGCTGCAGTCCATGGGGTTGGGTTGAAAAATTTGGACACAACCGAGCAGCTGAACAACAATAGCAATGCCCTGAATGGGGACAAAGACCAAATATATATGTTTCTTCTTGTAAATCATAATATTACAAACACCGAAGGTCTGTACTTAACTCTGTGCCAGCGTTGTTTTAAATGCTTACGTGTATCAACTCACTTGAACCCTCAGACACCCTGGCTCCAGTTTGCAGAAAGGAAACTGGGGGTCAGAGGGGTTAAGTCACTCAACTGAAGTCACACAGTTTGCAGGTGAACAAGCTGGAACTTGAACTAGGGCATATGGCCTCCCTGTCCATGCTCATGGGCACAATTTACTGCCTCTTGAATGGGACCTTCCTGGACCTAGGATTTCTTTGATGCAGGAAAATATTAATATAAACCAGAGAGAATTATGGAGGAAACTGCTGCTGCTGCTGCTGCTAAGTCGCTTCAGTCATGTCTGACTCTGTGTGACCCCATAAGATGGCAGCCTACCAGGCTCCCCTGTCCCTGGGATTCTCCAGGCAAGAACACTGGAGTGGGTTGCCATTTCCTTCTCCAATGCAGGAAAGTGAAAAGTGAAAGAGAAGTCGCTCAGTAGTGTCCAACTCCTAGCGACCCCATGGACTGCAGCCTACCAGGCTCCTTTGTCCATTGGATCTCCCAGGCAAGAGTACTAGAGTGGGTTGCCATTGCCTTCTCCTATGGAGGAAAATTCACCCCCAAATGAATGTTTTTGAAAATCTCTTCCAAATTAGATACAGTTCCCTCTGGCAAGCTGTTCCCTGCCATCCTAGCTTGCTTTGAATTTATGACGTCATCCATACCACCTGGGTCAGGACGATCCTCTGGAGAAGGAAATGATAATCCACTCAAGTATTCTTGTTCCCGTGGATAGAGGAGCTTGGCGAGCTACAGTCCATGGGATCGCAAAGAGTCAGGCACAACTGAGTGACTAAGTATGCAAGAAGCAAAGGTATGTAAAATACCCGCCAATGTGGCTGGCCGAAGGTTCCTGCTCAGAAACTCTCTTTGGCTCCTTCTACCACTCTCTCATCCACTGTGCTCCCAAAGAATGGACCATAGTGGCAGCAAGATGCCCAATGAAGACATTATCAGAGGAAGGAGAAAAACCAGAGGAGAAGAAAGTAGGGAGACAGTGAGCAAGGGGTGAAGAGGCAGCATGGCGTGGCAGTTAGAAGCAGAGATGCTCTGGAGCCAGACTGCCGAGGTTCAAATCTCAGCCTTGGCCAAGCAGACTTGGGGTCCTCTCAGTGAGGTGGAGGAGGGAGGAGGGGGAATGTAGGGACCCCTCAGATGAGGTGCAGGGGTGATGCTCAGACCCCTCAGTGAGGTGGAGGAGGAGGGTATGGGATGAGATGGAAGGCAATAGGAACCTTGGTGGCCTTACCTTGTTGCTTATTCAGCAAACTGATGCAGGAAAACCAGGGAGGAATACAAATATAAGAACAAAGTGCCTACAGTACCTGAAACAGTGCCACATTTAAAACCAAATGCCTACTAGGAGGGAGCTAACCAGCACAGACATCCATGAGTTCAGTTCAGTTCAGTTCAGTCGCTCAGTCATGTCTGACTCCTTGTGACCCCATGGACTGCAGAACGCCAGGCCTCCTTGTCCATCACCAATTCCTGGAGTTTACTCAAACTCATGTCCACTGAGTCGGCGATGCCATCCAATCATCTCATCCTGTGTCGTCCCCTTCTCTTTCCACCTTCAATCTTTCCCAGCATCAGAATCTTTTCCAATAAGTTAGCTCTTCACAACGTACTGCAGTTTCAGCTTCAATATCAGTCCTTCCAATGAATATTCAGGACCGATTTCCTTTAGGATGGACTTGTTGGATCTCCTTTCAGTCCAAGGGACTCTGAAGAGTATTCTCCAAAATCACAGTTCAAAAGCATCAATTCTTCGGTGCTCAGCTTTCTTTAGAGTCCAACTCTCACGTCCATACATAACTACTGGAAAAACCATAGCCTTGACTAGATGAACCTTTGTGGACAAAGTAATATCTGCTTTTTAATATGCTGTCTAGGTTGGTCATAACTTTCCTTCCAAGCAGTAAGCATCTATTAATTTCATGGCTGTAATCAACATCCGCAGTGACCTTGGAGACCCAAAAATAAAGTCTGACACTATTTCCACTGTTTCCCCATCTATTTCCCATGAAGTGATGGGACCAGATGCCATGATCTTCGTCTTCTCAATGTTGAGCTTTAAGCCAACTTTTTCACTCTCCTCTTTCACTTTCATCAAGAGACTCTTTAGTTCCTCTTCACTTTCTGCCATAAGGGTGATGTCATCTGCATATCTGAGGTTATTGATATTTCTCCCAGCAATCTTGATTCCACCTTGTGCTTCTTCCAGCCCAGCATTTCTCATGATGTACTCTGCATAGAAGTTAAATAAGCAGAGTGACAATATACAGCCTTGACGTTCTCCTTTTCCTATTTGCAACCAGTCTGTTGTTCCATGCCCAGTTCTAACTGTTGCTTCCTGACCTGCATACAGATTTCTCAAGAGGCAGATCAGGTGGTCTGGTATGCCCATCACTTTCAGAATTTTCCACAGTTTATTGTGATCCACACAGTCGAAGGCTTTGGCCTGAGTTGGTGTGATATAAAACAACTGCCAGCATGCACAGGGTTCTCCTTGCACGCTGAGCACTCAGTGTACTAAAAGCTTAACAGGAATTTTCTAGTGGTCTCAAGAGCTAAGTAATATCATCACACTAATTTTACAGAACTCAGGCATAGAGATGACCAGAATCTTTCCTGGATCCACATGCTGGACTTGGCCAAACAAGCTAACTCAATTTTGAAGAAAGACCGCTGGATTTCCTGCCCACTGGACATGAGCCCAGTCTCCTCGTCAGTAACATATGGGTTCTCTTCTGTCTTTCCAGCTCCATGAGTTGAACATTCAAAGGGTAAGAATAAGAGAGAAGAGAAAGGGGGACTTCCCTGATGGCTCAGTGGTAAAGAATCCAGCTGCCAATGCAGGAGACACAGGGTCGATCCCTGGGTCAGGAAGATCCCACATGCCGACGAACAACTAAAGCCCCTGTGCCACAACTTTTGTGCTCCAGACCCCATGCTCTGCAACAAGAGAAGCCACTGCAATGAGGAACCCATGCACAGCAATGGAGAGTAGCCCCTGCTCACTGCAACTAGAGAAAAACCTAAGCGTCAGTGAAGAGCCAACACAGCCAAATACAAATAAAATGAAAAAAAAAATGAGAGAGAGAGAATGGGAAGAGACCTTCTTGTGCACCCATGTCTGGTCCATCATGGCCAGGCTGGATGCCCTTCTGCAACTTTACTCCTTTTGCTATAGTTTCTTCATCTGTAAAATATGGTTACTCATTCAGGCCTGACAGTAAAAATCTAGAGATTGGATCAAATAGTAAATGCACAAGTGACCCCATACAGGGCCTGGACATAGCAGCTGCTTCTCTCTTTCTGCTATGAAATTGGCCATGAGATTCAACTGAGAATGGGTGGTGGTTTAGTTGCTAGGTCGTGTTTGACTCTTGCGACCCCATGGACTATAGCCCACCAGGATCCTCCATCCATGGGATTTCCCAGGCAAGGATACCGGAGTGGCCAGTTCTTTCTCCAGGGAATCTCCCTGACCCAGGGATCGAACCCTCATCTCCTGCACTGGCAGGAGGGTTCTTTACCACTGAGCCACCTGGGAAGCATCTGCTGAGGATACTAGTTATTATTTAAAAGGTATTTGGGTTTTGTCTCTGCTTCCTTTGCCCACCACTAAGGAAGTTCTTATGATTAGAGTCATAACCTAAAATACGCAGCAAGAAGGAGAAGTTAAGTGGACAAGAGGCTTGGAGGGTCAGGGTCATCATTCTTTTCCACGGTTCTCCAACATCTTCCCTTCAGCACCAGGCAGCTCTTCCGTGGATGAGGATCTGCAAAGTTGTCTCAAGTCACCCGCAAATCACAGGTCTCTCTCTGCTGACTCAGACTTTGTGCCGGAAAAGCCCGCGTGTGATGGCTGCCCTCCTCAATGAAAGGGTGAGTCCAAGCCCTGAGCTCAAAATACAAATGCCCTGCATTAAATACCAGTTGCTGTCAAACTGCTTTCTAAATCCAGCCCCGAGCTTCTCCAATTTCACGCAGGGATGCAAAAGGGCCCAAGCACACACTTAATATCACTGTGCTGTGGGTGACCACAGAGTGACCCGGAGTGACGTGTGAGCAAGCCCCCATCTCAACTCAGAGCCAACGCCACAGCAGCTTTGCCAGGTGGAGGTCATAGCAGGTCGCTCCACAGATACTCTGGTCGGCTGAAAATTGCAATTTTATTTTGAAATAATCATTAAAAAAAAAAGTCCAAGTGGAAGTAATTAAACTTTGGGAAAGTCGAACAAATGTTGTCAGCAAAGAACCCCCAAGCCGTGACGGGTCTAGATGTAAAATCTAGATACAATTCAGGCCAAAGTGAATCTCAAGTTCAGAGGCAGCCAGGGAGATAGCAGAGCCCCGTGTTTTCCTGGCCGCCTGATGCAAAGAGCTGACTCATTGGAAAAGACCTTGATGCTGGGAAAGACTAACAGCAAGAGAAGAGGGAGACCGAGGATGAGAATGGTTGGATGGCATCACCAACTCAATGGACATGAATTTTAGCAAACTCTGGGAGGTAGTAAAGGAAAGGGTCCATGGGGGTCACAAAGAGTCAGACACGACTTAGCAGTTGAACAATAAAGACTACGTCTCAGCAAGAAAGTTTATAGGTTGCATCAAGAAAGAGATTGTTCTGTGAAAAGTAAGTGAGGTGATACTGTCATTTCTAATTTCTCTAACTGTGGAGCCCTATACCAAGATCACAGGTGTAAAGGCTTTCACCAAGGCGACAGATGTGGAGCCCTGTACCAAGGTCACCTTTGGAAGTGACTGAGCCCCATTTCACTTTCACTTTTCACTTTCCTGCACTGGAGAAGGAAATGGCAACCCACTCCAGTATGCTTGCCTGGAGAATCCCAGGGACGGGGGCCTGGTGGGCCGCTGTCTATGGGGTCACACAGAGTCGGACACGACTGATGTGACTTAGCAGCAGAGCCCCATAGCAACAGTTGCCTTAAATTCCCCTGACCTGAACCATACAGCTCTCGGATCCCGTATTAGGTAAAAATGCCCACCCTATAGCATTCTAACCAATCACCTAATGCTGAACTTCCTGCAGGAGTTTCCTCTGTCTTGAGGCTATAATAATTGGCTACTATCGCGTGAAAGGTGTCAGTCCTCCCTTGCAATGGCCCACTGTTCTAACAGCATCTCTCACTCTAAAAGACTCTATTCACCTCTCATTCTGTCTCGTGTCTGCAAATTCTTCTCCACCACCATGACACTAAAGACTTATGAAGAGAAAGTAGAATAATGGCCTCATGATGGGTTGGCAAGAGGCCTTACATGGCTTTACAGTCAGCAAGGGACCCCAAGGGACTTGGATATGAGTACAGTGAGATGACGTCTGGAGGCATCATAGCTCAGAGAGGTTGCCTTAGGAGGGGGAACTGATTCCCAGCTGGCATCTCTTATTCTACTGTAACAAAACGCCAAGTAAGAAAGCATCTAAAGAAAGAAAGGGTGAGGGAAAGGGGATCTCCAAGATGAGTCCAGCCCAGTCCTTTCCCAGATGTAGCAACATTTTATATCCAGATGGGTCAGTTTCTTGACACTTAAAGGCCATGAACCAGGAGTTCTCAAACATTAGCCATTGTCTGAGATGCTGGTTAAGAATACAGATTCCTGGGCTCCATTCCCGGAGAGTGTGGATCAGTGGGTCTAGGGTGGGGTTTGGATGTCTGAGTGCCCATCAGACCCACTTGGGGGATTCTGAGACACAGAGCTCGAGGGCCACATGCTGAGAAATGAGGTCTCTGAATGGGATCGCAGGCTAGAAGCAAGGGTCCTGTGGCGACGCGCTGACAACTTGGCTTTCTGAGATGCTCACCCACCAGGAAAGCTTGTGCCCTTCTGATGAGCCTAGAGTCATGCTCAACACTTAGAGATTCTCATTATGAATAAATGAAGCCATTTCTAATTTCAGGTGTGGGTCTTCCACTTGGTGAATCCACCTCCATATCTTGGATTATTTTCAAAGCCTTCCCCTGCCCCCAGTACTATCTATTTTGACCTAGTTTGATCAAATTCTCACAATAGAATATTGTGCCAGGATGAACAAGGTCCTACTGTAGAGCACAGGCAACTATATTCAATATCCTGGGATAAACCACAATGGAAAAGAATTTAAAAAGGAAGGTATGTATTTATATAACTGAGTCTCTTTGCTGTACAGCAGAAGTTAACACAGCATTGTAAATCAGCTTCAATAAAACTAACACATGAAAATTCTAAAAAGAGAAAATAAAATTATGACTAACAATACTAAAAAACTGAATGCTAGGTGACTTACATAATTAATTGTAAAAGGGGGAAATTTTTTTTTAAAGTTTGTATGATTTTTGATTATGTACAATGTCAGAAATCAAAATATAAAAAGAATATGATAGTAGGTTTGACCACATACAAATTTAAAACTTTTACAGGATATCAAGATTTTAAAAAATTAAGGAACAGAATGGGAGAAAATATTTGCTTTTTATGTAGCATCCAAAAGTTTAAAATTTAGAAAGTTTAAAAAGTTCCTTTTTAAAGTTTTCTTTAAAAAAGAAAAAAAAGACCAGCAAACAGTCTCAAAGAAAAGTGGACAAAAATCAATGCTTGCATACAATAATTGGGACACACTTATTAAATATGATTGTTTACATGAAATCCAAGTTTAACTGTTGTCCTATATATTTATTTAAGTCTGACAAACCTGATAGGACATGAACTTCCAATTTGCAGGATAAGAAACACTAATGATCTACAATTGTTGAAAAGATGCTTAATCATCATGCAAATTACAACAAACACTTGTCATCCTTTTTTTCTCATTAGATGGGAAAACATTAAGAAAACAAGGCCCTTTGTTGACAGCAACACAAGGAAATATGCACTTATTAATAACACATGTTCTATGGAAATATAGCCCATAAAGATTTCCAGGAAATCTTGGCAGCTGTGTACATAAAAACTGAAATTAAGGTTTAATATTGTATTTGGTAAGAAGGGGCGGGGTCCTGAGTGACCCTACTGCAAGCTCCCCCTGCAACCTGACACCAGGATAACATCCTCCAGCCAATAAGCTCCTTATTCAGGGACCCGTAGTTGCATATCCATGCGAACTGGGGGCCATTTCCCTGCCAGCTTGTGAAATTACTCAAAAGAATTTGATAAAGAATAGATACATGTATAACTGAATCACTTGGCTGTACTGCTGCTGCTGCTGCTGCTAAGTCGCTTCAGTCGTGTCCGACTCTGTGCGACCCCATAGATGGTAGCCCACCAGGCTCCCCCGTCCCTGGGATTCTCAAGGCAAGAACACAGGAGTGGGTTGCCATTTCCTTCTCCAGTGCATGAAAGTGAAAAGTGAAAGTGAAGTCACTCAGTCGTGTCCGACTCTTAGTGACCCCATGGACTGTAACCCATCATGCTCCTCCATCCATGGGATTTTCCAGGCAAGAGTACTGGAGTGGGGTGCCATTGCCTTCTCCGACTTGGCTGTACACTTGAAACTAATACAACATTGTTAATCACTTATGCTCCAATATAAAAAAAAAATTCTAAAAAAGAGCAAAGAACCTCGTCTCATTCTCATTATTGCCACCCAAGTAGTTAGCACAATGCCTAGAACAAAATAGGTACCAAATAAATGTTTTAAAAAAAAAAGTCAAGCACATCTTTCCCGAGGTACCAGGAGGTACCCCATCCTTCTAACAGCGTCTTCTGCAGACACTGAGAGCTCACTGTTGCTGAGTGCAGCTCCCACATGACACACATGGGATGTGTATGTCCTCCTCCCCTGAACTGTGAGTATAAGTGACTCATACACTGTCATTAGTCTCATTTGTTAACTGTTGGAGTCACTCCTGAACCCTTGGGTGGGAATCCCTCCTTTATCAGCTGAATGAAGAAGAGGTGATTAGAACAGCATCTCTCAACTTTTTAAGTGCACCTACTTTTAAACACTTTAAATTTTTTTAGATTTTTTTTTTAGCATGGACCATTTTAAAAGTCTTTATCAAATTTGTTACAATATTGCTTCTGTTTCGTGTTTGTTTGTTTGTTTGTTTTTTTGCTGTGACATATGCAAGATCTTAGCTCCCCAACCAGAGGTCTCACCTGTACTCCCTGCACTGGAAGGTGAAGTCTTAACCACTGGACCACCAGGGGAGCCCCCAAGTACAACTACTTTTTAACCCAGAAACTTTACTTTCAAGAAACTATCCTATATAAAGGCACACAAGTACAAAAGAGAGATGCATGTAGAAACAAGAATACTTATTGCAGTATTGGTTTTGAAAGTGAAAAAAACTGGCAATCACGTGAATATTCATCCATGGAGAAATGGTTAAATAAATCATTGCAAACGTCATCTATGAAATACTCTGCAACAGTGGAAAAGATCTAGAAAGAAGTCTAAGATTTGTTACATCTAAGCATACATCTGATGTAATCCCACCCAGTTTATGTAGAATGATGCAAGGAGATCCAACCAGTCAATCCTAAAGGAAATCAACCCTGAATATTCACTGGAAGGACTGATGCTGAAGCTTAAGCTCCAACACTTTGGCTACCTGATGTGAAGAAGTGACTCATTGGAAAAGACCCTGATGCTGGGAAAGATTGAAGGCAGGAGGAGAAGTGGATGGCAGAGGATGAGATGGTTGGATGGCATCACTGACTCAATGAACATGAATCTGGGCAAATTCCAGGAGATAGTGACGGACAAGGATGCCTGGTGTTCTCCAATACAACTTAGCGACTGAATAACAACAACGCTTACCTATGCATATGCCTGTGTTCAAGATAAAGACCAGAAGGGATATGGAAACTGGATCCAGGGGGGTGAGGAGTGGGCCAGGTGGAGGCTTTTGTTTACTAGGTATAATTTTGTACTGTTGGAATCTTTTACACTGAAAGTGCATTCTAGTATTTGTTATGTGATGTGATATCAATGTAAAAATAAGAAAGGTGCATCAGAGTTTATATAAAATCATGGAGACTAACCCCTGGTGAAGGTTTACAGTAACATAAGGAAACAGCAGTGCAACAGCCAGTCTAGAATGTTCCAGCACCTCTAGCCAAAGACACCTCTGGGGTTGATGCTCTGTGCTGATCTGGCCTGTAAACCCTTCTCAGCTTCTTTCCCAGAGGACTCCTAAGCAAAGGTGCCCCCTCACATTCGCTATGGGAGTCACACAACTGAGACCAATAAACAAGCCAAGGCATTCATGCAAACCCGCCATCACCTCTCTCCCGACCCCTATCTTTTATTTAACTTCATCATCTAAATCCCAACCCCTATCTTTTAACTTAATCATCTAAATCAGGACTTAAGAAAGAAAGGTCCGATGCTGAGAGAACATTAAATCCCAAGTATTGCTTCTCCCAGGCTTCCCAGGTGTCAGTGGTAAAGAATCAGCCTGCCAAGGCAGGAGACACAAGAGACACAGGTTCAACCACTGCATTGGGAAGATCCCCTGGAGTAGGGAATGACAACCCACTCCAGTATTCCTGCCTGGAGAATCCCATGGACAGAGGAGCCTGCCAACTATAGTCCATGGGGTTGTAAAAGAGCTGGACACGACTTAGAAACTAACAACAATAGTGTTGCTCGACCCAGTGTGAGAACACAGAAGAGCCTTTAGCAAGGGTTTCTGCAAAGTGAAAAACCAAATTCACTAGACTTATGCATCCTCTCCTCTGTTTCTCTCTTTAAAGAAGACAGTGGGGATTTGCCTGGCAGCCCAGTGGTTAGGACTTTGCCTTCCAATGCAGGGGGTTGCAGGTTCAATCCCTGATGGAGGCGCTAGTATCCCACATCCTTCTTGGCCAAAAAACACAAACCTTAAAACAGAAGCTAGTGAAGGCAAGCAGTGTAGCAGGCCAGTGTGGGCATCCTGCAGATCCCAGTGGCAGATGTGGCCAGGCTGCCCGGGGCCCATCTCTGTGCTGCCCGCTTCCCACCCCCGACCCCCGGCCCCGCTCCCTGGGGACCGCGCGCACATCTCACCACGCTGATGCCGTCATTGAGCAGGGCCTCCCCAAAGATCATCATGTATAGCTGCTCGTTCACACGCGCCTCCTCGAACACGGCCAGGACGGCCACCGGGTCCACGGCCGAGATGAGGCTCCCGAACAGCAGATTCTGAAGCAGGTTGATGTCGCCCAGCCCAAAGGCCGGGACCTGGCAGACCAGGTAGAGCGAGAGGCCGATGCCGAAGGCGTTGAGCAGGGCGCCCAGGCCCGCCCACCACAGGATGGAGCCGAGGTTCTCGAAGAAGGGCCGCGTGGGCATGAAGTAGCCGCTCTCCAGGACGATGGGCGGGAGGAGGTACAAGAAATAGATGCTCGAGTCCATCACTGGTGGGGACTTGTGGTCCGTTCCGAAGATAACCGCACCTACCAGCGCCCCCACGAGGATGAGCAGGCAACTCTCGGGCATGAGGCCCGGTAGCCTGCGGTTGAGGTGGAAGCCTGCGGAGCAGAGAACCACTATGAGAGGTGGGCAGGTAACCCGGCTCTGGCCGGTGGGACACCAGGGGAGGTGGGTGCCAGGGGCCTTTCAGAGCCACGCCGATGGGTTCCCAGGCAAGCTGGGTTCCCAGCCTCAGCATCGTTGTCAAGGCTGGAGCTTGACAAGATCAAGTGCTTCCCACAGCCTGTGCAGGTTCTAGAATCTTCTCAGTCCTTGGTGCCCTCCTGCTTCCTCCTGCTTTTTGCCTTCTCCATCCTGGGGACTATGAGAGGGAGAACTTGGCTCTCATGCAAACTCACCTTTGAAGCTCAAGCAAGAGTCTTGAGGGATCCACGGGACAAACTAGTGAATTTAACAAAAAATAAGCAACTTCACAGGTATAGAGAACAAATTAGTAATTACCAGTGGGGAGGGGGACGGGATCAGGGTAAGTTATAGGTAGGGGAGTAGGAGGTGGAAACTATTAGGTGAAGCATAAGCTACAAGAATGTATTGTACAGCATGGAGAATACAGCCAATATTTTATAATAACTATAAATAGAGTATATCTTCCCAGGTGGTGCTAGTGGTAAAGAACCCGCCTGCCAATGCAGGAGACATGAAAGACACAGGTTCTGATTCCTGGGTTGGGAAGATCTCCTGGAGAAGGAAATGGCAACCCATTCTAGTATTCTTCTTTGAAGAATTCCATGGACAGAGGAACCCGGCTGCCTATAGTCCATAGGGTCGAACAGAGTTGGCACAACTGAAGACTTAGCACCCATGCATAAATGGAGTATAACCTTAAAAATTATGAATCACTATGTCGTATACCTGTAACATATATATACCTGCACTTCAACTGAAAATAAAATAAAACAAGCATTTTTAACTTAAAAAAAAATGTCTATCACTGGGATTCAACACCAGCTCCTTCCAAATGTACACGTCCTTCTCGACCAAACCGATAAATAAAGATGAAAAATCTTTGTTTCCCTGATTTAACCAATGACATTGCCACCCAGTCAGCCACTTAAGAAGAAGTCAAGTAGCATTCTTAAGGGGACTCCATCACCTCTGCTCCTCCTGCATCAGCAACCCATTTCATCACTTACACCTTTCACTCACTGCCCCTGAAGCGTATCTACTCTTCTCCACTCCTGTGGCTTTCACTGACAGCAGGGCCTCCTCACTTCTCATCCACTCACTGCAGTGTCTTCCTGACCTCCTACTTCACCCCCCATCTCCCAGCCCATTCCACTTCCTGCTGCCAGATGTTCTACACCATGTATATCTGGGTGTCAAATCCCCACTTAAGGGATACAGTCCATGGGGGTCATAAAAAGTCAGATATTACTGAGCAACTAAACAAGGACTTACATAATCCAATAACAGAAGGGAAGGCATTTTAGAAGGGGAGAACTCGGACAGAAATAGGGGAGAGTTAGGAATAGTGGTCAGAATGTGGTCCACTGGAGAAGGGAATGACAAACCACTTCAGTATTCTTGCCTTGAGAACCCCATGAACAGTATGAAAAGGCAAAATGATAAGCTACTGAAAGGAGAACTCCCCAGGTCAGTAGGTGCCCAATATGCTACTGGAGATCAGTGGAGAAATAACTCCAGAAAGAATGAAGAGATGGAGCCAAAGCAAAAACAATACCCAGTTGTGGATGTGACTGGTGATAGAAGCAAGGTCCGATACTGTAAAGAGCAATATTGCATAGGAACCTGGAATGTCAGGTCCATGAATCAAGGCAAATTGGAAGTGGTCAAACAGGAGATGGCAAGACTGAAAGTCGACATTCTAGGAATCAGCGAACTAAAATGGACTGGAATGGGTGAATTTAACTCAGATGACCATTATATCTACTATTGTGGGCAGGAATCCCTTAGAAGAAATGGAGTAGCCATCATGGTCAACAAAAGAGTCTGAAATGCAGTACTTGGATGCAATCTCAAAAATGACAGAATGATCTCTGTTCATTTCCAAGGCAAACCATTCAATATCACAATAATCCAAGTCTATGCCCCAACCAGTAACACTGAAGAAGCTGAAGTTGAACGGTTCTATGAAGACATACAAGACGTTTTAGAACTAACACCCAAAAAAGATGTCCTTTTCATTACAGGGGACTGGAATGCAAAAGTAGGAAGTCAAGAAATACCTGGAGTAACAGGCAAATTTGGCCTTGGAATACGGAATGAAGCAGGGCAAAGGCTAATAGAGTTTTGCCAAAAGAACACATTGGTCATAGCAAACACCCTCTTCCAACAACACAAGAGAAGACTCTACACATGGACATCACCAGATGGTCAACACCAAAATCAGATTGATTATATTCTTTGCAGCCAAAGATGGAGAAGCTCTATACAATCAGCAAAAACAAGACCGGGAGCTGACTGTGGCTCAGATCATGAGCTCCTTATTGCCAAATTCAGACTTAGATTGAAGAAAGTAGGGAAAACCACTAGACCATTCAGGTATGATCTAAATCAAATCCCTTATGATTATACAGTGGAAGTGAGAAATATATTTAAGGGACTAGATTTGATAGAGTGCCTGATGAACTATGGACTGAGGTTCGTGACATTGTACAGGAGACAGGGATCAAGACCATCCCCATGGAAAAGAAATGCAAAAAAGCAAAATGGCTGTCTGGGGAGGCCTTACAAATAGCTGTGAAAAGAAGAGAAACAAAAAGCAAAGGAGAAAAAAGAAAGATATAAGCATCTGAATGCAGGGTTCCAAAGAATAGCAAGAAGAGATAAGAAAGCCTTCTTCAGTGATCAATGCAAAGAAATAGAGGAAAACAACAGAATGGGAAAGACTAGAGATCTCTTCAAGAAAATTAGGGATACCAAGGGAACATTTCACGCAAAGATAGGCTCGATAAAGGACAGAAATGGTCTGGACCTAACAGAAGCATAAGATATTAAGAAGAGGTGGCAAGAATACACAGAAGAACTGTACAAAACAGATCTTCATGACCAAGATAATCACGATGGTGTGATCACTGACCTAGAGCCAGACATCCTGGAATGTGAAGTCAAGTAGGCCTTAGAAAGCATCACTACGAACAAAGCTAGTGGAGGTGATGGAATTCTAGTTGAGCTATTCCAAATCCTGAAAGATGATGCTGTGAAAATGCTGCACTCAATATGCCAGCAAATTTGTAAAACTCAGCAGTGGCCACAGGACTGGAAAAAGTCAGTTTTCATTCTAATCCCAAAGAAAACACAGCCAAAGAATGCTCAAACTACGGCACAATTGCACTCATCTCACACGCTAGTAAAGTAATACTCAAAATTTTCCAGGCCAGGCTTCAGCAATACATGAAACGTGAATTTCCAGATGTTCAAGCTGGTTTTCGAAAAGGCAGGGGAAACAGAGATCAAATTGCCAACATCTGCTGGATCATCGAAAATGCAAGAGAGTTCCAGAAAAACATTTATTTCTGCTTTATTGACTATGCCAAAGCCTTTGACTGTGTGGATCACAATAAACTGTGGAAAATTTTGAGAGATGGGAATACCAGACCACCTGACCTGCCTCTTGAGAAAC
Source organism: Tragelaphus eurycerus (assembly GCA_935064755.1). Lineage (NCBI taxonomy): Eukaryota > Metazoa > Chordata > Mammalia > Artiodactyla > Bovidae > Tragelaphus > Tragelaphus eurycerus. The sequence goes on from CAKXYN010000016.1 coordinate 30,316,539, forward strand.
CTATATGCAGGTCAGGAAGCAACAGTTAGAACTGGACATGGAACAACAGACTGGTTCCAAATAGGAAAAGGAGTATGTCAAGGCTGTATACTGTCACTCTGCTTATTTAACTTATATGCAGAGTACATCATGAGAAACGCTGGGCTGGAAGAAGCACAAGCTGGAATCAAGATTGCTGGGAGAAATATCAATAACCTCAGATATGCAGATGACACCACCCTTATGGCAGAAAGTGAAGAGAAACTAAAAAGCCTCTTGATGAAAGTCAAAGTGGAGAGTGAAAAAGTTGGCTTAAAGCTCAACATTCAGAAAACTAAGATCTGGTCCCATCACTTCATGGGAAATAGATGGGGAAACAGTGGAAACAGTGTCAGACTTTAATTTTTGGGCTCCAAAATCACTGCAGATGGTGACTGCAGCCATGAAATTAAAAGACACTTACTCCTTGGAAGGAAAGTTATGACCAACCTAGATAGCATATTGGAAAGCAAAGGTCCGTCTAGTCAAGGCCATGGTTTTTCCAATGGTCATGTATGGATGTGAGAATTGGACTGTGAAGAAACCTGAGCGCTGAAGAATTGATGCTTTTGAACTGTGGTGTTGGAGAAGACTCTTGAGAGTCCCTTGCACTGCAAGGAGATCCAAACAGTCCGTTCTGAAGGAGACCAGCCCTGGGTGTTCTTTGGAAGGAATGATGCTAAAGCTGAAACTGCAGTACTTTGGCCACCTCATGCAAAGAGTTGACTCATTGGAAAAGGCTCTGATGCTGGGAGGGATTGGGGAAGGAGGAAAAGGGGACAATAGAGGATTAGATGGCTGGATGGCATCACCAACTCGATGGACATAAGTTTGAGTGAACTCCAGGAGTTGGTGATGGACAGGGAGGCCTGGCGTGCCACAATTCATGGGGTCGCAAGAGTCGGACACAACTGAGCGACTGAATTGAACTGAACTGATGGACTGTGTGTGGCCAACCAAGCTCTTCTTCCATGGGATTTTCCAGGCAAGAATACTGGAGTGGGTTGCCATTTCCTTTCTCCCTCCCATAGGCCTTGGGGGCCATCGAAGGTCTTCTTAGGAATTTTCAGACTCAGAGCTTGTGGGCTTCCCGGACCACAGCTGTCATTTTCTCCATCTACCATTAGCAGGCAGCTTAATACAATGGACTTTAATTAGTATCCAGAGACACGCCGAACCACACACCCTGCCCACTGGCTGCAAGACCAGTTTAAGTTCTCCTTCTAGAGTGCTGCTTTGTCTGTTTCTTCCTATTTTTCTTATTTATTTTTGGCTGTGCAGCATTGCTGCATGAGGCCTTTCTTCAGTTAAGGTGAGCGGAAGCTACACTCAAGTTGCAGTGCCCAGGCTTCTCATTGTGATGGCTTTTTCTATTACAGAGGACGGGCTGTAGGGTACAGGCTTCAGCAGTTGTGTACACAGGCTTAGTTGCCCGCAGCATGTGGACTCTTCCTGGACCAGGGATCGAACCCGTGTCCCCTGCATTGGCAGGCAGATTCTTAAGCCTTGGTCCACCAGGGAAGCGCTCTCCATTTCTTACTAACTGCTTCCTTCTTCTCCTTCTCCCCTCTCTTGCTCCTCTTCCTTCTTCACTGAGTGCTTAATCTAATCTCACTTAACTTTTAAAATACATAAGTTAGGCAGAAGAGCCCCTAGTGTGATTTTTTTCAGGCCCTGTGTCTCCCCCGGGGTGGTCCTGCTTCCAGGAATTGAGTTTCCTGAAATGAGCCCACGTCACCTGCCTGAAACTAAGGTGCATCTACACACTGATAGCAGCAAGAGAGTTCAGCCTGTAAGCAGGGCCCTTTCAGGGAAATACTTTGTGAATTTCACCTTTCACAACTCTTCTCCCTTTCCATAATGGACAAAACAGTCACTCACTTTTAGACTTTACAGTTTTAGGGCCTGAAACTTAAATGGCCACAGATAACTAAGTCCTGCCTGAAAGTCAAAGATGGCCCTTGTTGGAGTACCTATGAGGCATGACTAGACTCACCCATCTTCTCCTTTGAGGCTGGGGACCAAAATGATTCCCACACATTGCCTGGGCGATCAATACCTGTGTCTTGGTAGAATACTGAGTAAAAGAATGAATGATAATACTAGCAATTATTAATCAGATTTTGATTCAAGCTTTATAATATAGAATCTAAAAAATCTTTGTGGACTCCTTACGTGTTAAAGTTTTATGTCATTATTATTATTTAAAAATTTTTTTGCTATTGTATATAAAGTTATCCAGTCAATCCTAAAGGAAATCAATCCTGAATATTCATGGGATGGACTGGTGCTGAAGCTGAAGCTCCAATACTTTGGTCACCTGGTTCAAAGAGCCGACTCATTGGAAAAGACCTGATGCTGGGAAAGACTGAGGGCAGGAGGAGAAGGGGGCAACAGAGGATGAGATGGTTGGATGGCATCACTGACTCAATGGACATGAGTTTGAGCAAACTGAAGGCGGTAGTGAAGGACAGGAAAGCCTGGTGAGCTGCAGTCCATGGGGATGGGAAGAAACGGGCACGACTTAGTGGCTGAACAGCAACAACAATAAAGCTACAAGCCTGGTACTTGGATCACACTATGCATTCACTAAATTTGACTTTCATTTCCAGTCGCTCAGTCGTGTCCGACTCTTTGCAACCCCATGGACTATACAGTCCACAGAATTCTCCAGGCCTTTCCCTTCTCCAGGGCATCTTTCCAAACCAGGAATCGAACCGGCATCTCCTGAATTGCAGGCAGATTCTTTACCAACTGAGCTATCAGGGAATCCCTCTTTTCATGTACAAAAATAATCTGAATTCTTAAAGGCCAGCAAAGATGACATTGTTTTTCAATAGGCATGCTCCAACTGATAACTCACTTTAGTTTTCTTTTTCTATAGCATGTTGAGTTGCATCCACATGAAAATCAAGAACATTTAGGCAGCAGTTTAGTGAACAACAGCATCCTCACAGCACTCTCAACTTGTAGACATAGTCTGGGCACATGCAACACTTCTAAAGGACTATTTGTGTTTTCTGCTGGTATAAAACATACACTGTGTACACTGAGATGTTTAGTGGTACAGAATGGAAGCTTCTTTTCCATTAGAAAATCCTTATTTGCACCAAGAAGAGATTTTAGGAATAATTTCATAGACGAACAAATTGAGATTAAAAAAGACAGCGTGACTAGCTAGTCAGGGGCAGATTTTCTTTCCTGGTTCCGGACCAACTTCACACATTTCTGATCGCTGGCATTTTGACAAAGGACATCTCAAGGTCACAGAAGATCACTTGAACTGTTCTTAAGCATCTGTGTGGTTGCAGGAAAGGTGATAGACCCCTAGCTCTGAAGTGAGATATCATCCCCTTGAAACCCCATGATTACTTGAGCACTTCTCAGAAATAATGTGAGACCCTCTGTGTCATTGGGTCATGTAATCACACAAGAGTTCTTCAAACTGACAATTTATCTGCATACCTTATGAGCTCAAAATGAATGGCAGTTGTGAAGGGCGCCTAAAGAATATGCTGGTGCCCCAAACATCAACAAGGAGAGAGTTCAATGAAATGGCCAGCACCCTGAGTTAACTGTCCGATTTCTTGGCTTAACCCACACTTCACAGCCATTCAGACAAAACATATACATAGCCACCCACATACTTCACTGTGTCTCCTTCATTGAGACAATCTATCTACTCAAATAACAAAGTTTATCACTAAGGCAAAGGAGATGCTACGCTTGACCATTGAGATAATTGTATCCACTTTCCACTCTGGAATAGCTGTTTTTAAGGAGACAAGGGGGTGAAGTTGGGGATTAAACGGTCTCAGAGTGGAATCCATCACTTTGGCTGGAGGCACTAAGAACCCTGGCTAGAATTTCATCCATTAGCTTGAATCCACTTTATGTCGCAGAAGAAACCACAAGTGGGCCCTTGGCTCCTCTTGGCTCAGGTGTAAACCAATATTTTACTGACAGATACCATCTCTAATTCCACCTTCCCTCATCACTGAGGGATATGAGTTGCCACTGGTTGTCTTGTTTCTTGCTTTCTGTCAATTTTCAAAGAGCACACACCACTTTTTAAAAATGAACAAAGAGAGTCATTGATGAAGCCCATGATTCCATGGCCAAGAATGAAGAAAGCACATTTTACAGAAGAATCATTATGTGGGTCCTAAAATTTCCAGTGGGCATCACCCCAAGGTCAGCATACTTTACTCCGCATTTCTTAACGCACAGAACTTGAGATTTTTACATACCAAATAATGTCACATGGCTATCACCCTGGAAGGAGATGAAATAGAAACAACCCAGAGCCCAGAAGTAGGTTCTTACATTTCATAGCACAACCTGAAGCAATAAATGGCCAGACAAAAATCAGTTATGCCTTTCCCTTGAGTCAAGAGAATAGAATTTTTATGTAAGAGCAGCAATAGTTAAAATCCACTTGATCCACCATCTACAAGCCATTTTCATAATAATGTATCTCACATAGAAAACAACTCCCCAAACCAGGTAAGACACTCGGGGCCCTTACCTATTTTTGCAAGTGATGCTAGGAGTATCCAGAGGGTGACCTCGTAGGGAATTTGCACATAGTCATAATCCAGTGTGAAGACAGAGATTGTCTCAGCTGGCTGGGAGCTGGCAGCAGCAAACCGGACATTAAGCTCACGCTGGGCAGAGGAATCTGTGGATCTGTTCAACTCAGAAGATGCTCCGCAGCACTGGAGGGTTGCTAGCAACAGGCACCAGTTCCAAGGACAGAAAGGCACAAGCCCCCGAACACCCATGCTGTGGGCTTCTCTCAGGGCGTGCGCCCTGATGCGCCACTCTTGTGAAGAGAGGAGGATTGTCAGAGCGCGCCAGCCCCCACCTGGGTCACAGGTGATGTACACACAGCCTGTGGGTCATTCCGGGAAGAGTCCAAGCGTGTCACTGAGTTCCAAGTGTAGATGTTTTCAAGTCACCTTTAGAGCATTTGTGTTCAGGCAACACAGCTTCTGACTCAGTGCATCCTGTCCCTCAGCAGACTCGAGAAAGCCCAGGGAACAAACTACCTGTGCGACTTCCATCCGATCGTGATTTGAAGAGCAATTTATGAAGCAGAAATACCTGTTCCTTTAAAGCTGTTTCCTCACGTCACTGCACACTGGTTTTATTTCGTGAGCGAAAATTAAAAAGAACACCATGGTCTCATTCCAGGTGTCACCAGGGCCCTCCTAACCAGGAAGAGGGTTCTTCCCTCTCTCCCAGAAACCTGGGTTGCACTTGCTCCTTCTCTCCTCCCCCTGCTAGCTCCCTTGTTTTGAATGGCCAAGGCTGCAGGTAGCTCTTGAACCACACTTAATTATTTGTTCAGATTTGACTTCTGTAATGAAATGCTTTCCCTGAGTTCTCTGGCAGTTACACTGCTGACACCTAGTGGGAAGCCTCAGTACTACACCTTTGAAGGTTCAATTAATGATTAAGTACTAGTCAAGGCTATGGTTTTTCCAGTAGTCACGTATGGATGTGAGAGTTGAACTATAAAGAAAACTGAGCATCGAAGAATTGATGCTTTTGAACTGTTGTATTGTAGAAGACTCTTGAGAATCCTTTGGACTTCAAGGAGATCCAACCAGTCCATCCTAAAGGAAATCAGTCCTAGGTGTTCATTGGAAGGACTGATGTTGAAGGTGAAACTGCAATATTTTGGCCACCTGATGAGAAGAGCTGACTCATTTTTTCCAATGAGACCCTGATGCTGGGAAAGATTGAAGGCAGGAGGAGAAGGGGATGTCAGAGGATGAGATGGTTGGATGTCATCACCGACTCAATGGACATGAATTTGAGTAAGTTCTGGGAGTTGGTGATGGACAGGGAGGCCTGGCGTGCTGCAGTCCATTGGGTCACAAAGAGTCGGACATTACCGAGCGACTGAACTGAACTGAACTGATTCATCATTTCAGTGGTGTCTGACTCTCTGTGACCCCATGGACTGTATCACCCCAGGCTCCTCAGTCCATGGAATTCTCCAGGAAAGAATACTGGAGTGGGTTGCCATTCCCTTCTCCAGGGGATCTTCCCTACCCAGAGGTTATACCTGGGTGTCTTGCATTGCAGGCAGATTCTTTACTGTCTGAGCCACCAGTGAAGCCCAGAGATTAAGGTGACCATGTAATCGTCATCTAAACCAGGTTCATAGACATATAGATTTGAAATATGATGGAGGGAAAACTCAGCTTGCAAAACAGAGCACCAAAGGAATTTTTATGACATTTTAGGTCAGCAAACTAATGACCCATCTGAAGCTTTTGGTTTAATCATCTGATGACTGTATTAGCAGTAGAAACCTGGCTTCCTCTGACCGTTTTTGGTGCCAGGTCCCAAGAAGCCTTGTGATCCTTGTCATCTGCTCTTCTAAACCCGTCTACTCATGGAGTCCAGTGGTGTGGAGGGAAGGACATCCTCTTCCCAGTGGATCCCTTGTAATTTTAGTGACCAAATCCGGTCCTCCCTCAAGAGACTAATTAAGGGGTGATGTACGCAGCAGAGAAATCTCTCTTCACCTAGGACTTCAACTGTGCACAGTTGGAAACAAAGTTTGAGGTGGGGGATGCTGGTTTTCTTCCTTTTTACCCTCAGTTTCACAAAGCCACTTCAGTTTTGAAAGAGCAGAATTGACTTTTCTGTGCACGCCCATGGTTAATTAGATAATCACCTTCCTCCAAGAATAGTTTTAAACAAAATGATCAGCACATCTTTTCTTCTTTCCCCTAGTAGGCGGCATAATTGACTTTACTGCACAGCGCTTCTGGAATTGAAGTATCCATCGCTTGCCCCAAAGCTCTTGTTACTTTGTTGAGGCTCAAATTTGATTCTTTTTTTAGGAAGAAAGGAGAAGAAAGCAGTGATAGAGAATTGGCTAGTGCTGTCCAGAAACACCATTTGCTTTCCAAGCCCGCAACTAGCAATTAAGCTGAATGGCCTCAGATCAAGGGCTGGCACGTCACACCCTAAATTGAAAGCCTGCATCCCGCGCTGGAGTGAAGTCAAGAGCTTTGACCCCGCTCTCAGGACAGAAGAGCTGAGCTCTGTCTCTGCTCCCCAAAGTCAAACTTCCACTACTCAGGGAGGAACAGAGGATGCTGAGGAAGGGTGCAGTATACTCTGGGAGATTCTGCATCGTGAGGAGAGGAGAGGAGAGGCACCACAATGCTGCAGGTGGATGGGGCGGGCGTGAATATGAGCTCTGAAATGAAACACGTCTTCACACCAGAGTGTGGCTCCTGGCTCGGTCTTACAATTCTAATGTAAGTGATCTAATGTAATGATCACTTCCCTAAGGGAATAGGGATTATGTAGAGAGAAGAAAGTTGAAGTTGTGTGATCCTGGGTGTCTTCTAAACACCACAGAGCTTCAACAGCCTTATTGATGGTGATGATGATGGTTATGATGGTGATGGTGGTAATGATGACTATCTTAAAGGTGATGTGAAGATTAAGTGATATAACACATGTCTGAGAGCAAAGTGCTTAGTACACCAGATGAATTTTGGATTCTCTTTTTTAAAAAAAAATTTATTGGCATATAGTTGCTTTACAATGATGACACCAGATGAATTTTAGATTCTATTTTTTTTTAATTTATTGGTAGTTGCTTTACAATGTTGTGTTATTACAGTAAATTGAATCATATATATATGTATATATATCCCAGGTTGCTCAGTGGTAAAGAATCTGCATGCAAATGCAGGAGATGTGGGTTTAGTTCCTGGGTTGGGAAGATCTCCTGGAGAAGGAAATGGCAACCCATCCCAGTATCCTTGCCTGGAGAATCCCATGGACAGAGGCACCTGGCAGGCTACAGTCCATGGGGTGGCAGAGCTGGACACGACTTAGCAACTATACAACAGGCTTTCAAAGTGGCGCTAATGATAAAGAAATCACCGGCCAATGCAGGAGACATAAGAGACTCAGGTTCAATCTCTGGGTCCAGAAGATCCCCTGGAGGAGGGCATGGTTATTCTTGCCTGGGAAACTCCATGGACAGAGGAGCCTGACGGGCTACAGTCTAGAGTCACAAAGAGTCGGACATTACTGAAGTGACTTAGCATGCACGCACGCACATCATGCTTTAAGCTTCAGCTAAGCTGTTGTGTGTCTCAGTGGTACATTCTCTTCTATTGCTGAGAAGTACTTATTTTTGCATGTACAGCTATTGATGGATTGGTGCACGCTCTGCCAGGAATCATTCAATTACCTCTTGGCCCCAAATTCACCATTCAGTATCTGCTCCACGGAATGGACTTAGTTTCTGAAGCATTTATCACTTATGGTGAGCACCGTGTAGCTCCATCAGCAGAGGGAGCTGGAGGGACCGTGCAGGAGAGCCTTCCTGTTTCCCACTGCTGTGTTCCGTGTTTTTCTTCCTCTTGCTGCCCCATCTATCAGCAGCATGGGTGTGTGATGTCTGCCAGTGCCCCTCCCAGGCTGTACCCACACAGTAAACTGCCTCTCATCTGTCCTGGACACCATGCAGTTTAAGCCTCTGGCCCACGATGGATACCCCCTGACCCCGCCCCGTGCCCCTGTACACAGCCACATCACTCGGACTCACCTGCACACTGGCTTCCCAGGTGGCGCTGGTGGTAAAGAACCCGCCTACCAGTACCGGAGACATGGGTTCAATCCTTGGGTGGGGAGGATCCCTCTGGAGGGGGGTATGGCAACCCACTCGTTCTCTTGCCTGAAGACGTCCATGACTAGAGGAGCCTGGAGGGCTACAGTCCATGGGGTCTCAGAGAGTATGACAGGAGCACAGCCCAACACGAGGGATAAAAATATATTTACACTTTCACTTTCTACTTGGGAAGTAATATTTTACTACTTCAAGCTGTGTGTGCCTTACCACCACACAAAGACCCCTACCTTGTCCCTTGTATGTTGATATTACGTCTACCTGCATTGAAAATTCCATCAGAAAATGTCACTGTTTTGCTCTCAACGGGCTGTATCCTAGATATTTGAAATATTATGTCATGCAACTCTGGATCTTATGAAATCCTATGTAGGATGCCACTTTGTTTAAGCAAGCAACTGACCTAGTTGGACTCAAGCCCAAAATTTTAACCAGCCTTGTGGTTTCACTGTCAGTTTTTTTTTTCACGGTCCTTCAGTTCTGTTTGGGCTGGTCTCTGGAACTCAGGAAGCCGTCTATCCTATAGTGCAGTTCTCAGAGTTTATGCTGTTCTATTTAGGGTCAGATTCACCCCTCTGAGGCTTGGCGGTGAGTTTGCTTTCCTGAGTGCCTTCCTGTCTACATTCAGCGAGGTACCCTCAGGTGCTACACACCTCTTGCTCCCCCTGCGAGAGTGCGGGTGCTCTTAAGCGCCACACCCTGCAGTGCGTTTCCGCCGCGGCTTCCAGCGCCCCCACCAGGTGGTAAGAGAAGGATCAAGAGATGTTGGCCACGCCCTCTTGAGACCACAGCTCCACGAATCAAAACGGACACTTCCCTCCCGCCCCGCAGAGACGTCGGCTCTTAAAACCAAGCAGGTACTCAGTAGTGTAAGTTATGCGTGTATGTGTACATATGTACCTTTGACAATATTCTTTCCCACGATGATTTATCGCAGGATATTGAATGCAGTTCTGTGTGCTGTACAGGAGGGCCTTGTTTATCCGTCCTATACATGGAAGTGTACATCTGCTAATCCCAACTTCCCGCTTCATCCTCCCTCCAACCCCTGCTCCTTGGACACCAGTCTGTTCTCTCCGTGATTCTGTTCTGTTTCATAGGTTCGTTTGTGTCATATTTGAAAAATCAAACTGATTTCTATATGCATCTAATCCATTCTGAAGGAGATCAGTCCTGGGTGTTCTTTGGAAGGAATGATGCTAAAGCTGAAACTCCAGTACTCTGGCCACCTCATGCGAAGAGATGACTCATTGGAAAAGACCCTGATGCTGGGAGGGATTGGGGGCAGGAGGAGAAGGGGACGACAGAGGATGAGATGGCTGGATGGTATCACCTACTCGATGGACGTGAGTCTGGGTGAACTCTGGGAGTTGGTGATGGACAGGGAGGCCTGGCGTGCTAGGATTCATGGGGTCGCAAAGAGTCAGACACGACTGAGCGACTGAACTGAACTGAACTGAATCCAAACTTCATAGCCACAATGAGTGGGGAAAAGGTGGTTGAAAGCTTACTCCATCTTATCTGTACTGCAGTCTGGAAAGGTAATAATATAGATAGTAAATGTGGGTATTAAAACCCAGGTGAGACCAGGGACATTGTCAGATCTGCCTGAGATATCACCCAGCATCAGTAAAGACCATTCTACAAGGTGCCCTAGAGGTAAGACGACCACCATCTAAAGTGGGACACATTTTCAGAATCAGAAATTATACTCTCGCTGTGAAAATTGTACTTGGACAACAGGTGTGAAACAGAAATAGAGCATGCTGCTGCTGCTGCTAAGTCACATCAGTTGTGTCCGACTCAGTGCAACCCCATAGACGGCAGCCCACCAGGCTCCCCCGTCTCTGGGATTCTCCAGGCAAGAACATTGGAGTGGGTTGCCATTTCCTTCTCCAATGCATGAAAGTGAAAAATGAAAGTGAAGTCGCTCAGTCATATCCGACTCTTAGCGACCGCATGAACTGCAGCCCACCAGCCTCCTCCTTCCATGGGATTTTCCAGGCAAGAGTACTGGAGTGGGGTGCCATTGCCTTCTCCAGAAGCAGAGAATATGAGCACCTTATTTAGAAGGTGCAGTGGGGGAAAATAATTATTCTTTCACATTGTATTTTACCGAGATCAATTGTTTAATTACCATCAGTCTCCTGTATATACAGATTTGTTTTGGCTGTCCACCTTATTTGATTGAATTACCTGTAAGAAATATAAAGCTTTATCCTAAATGTTTATTTGTCATTCTCAGTGCACCGATTCACCTGAAAGAGTGTATTCTGTAAGTGGTAGACCTAGTTTCTTTTTTGTGTGTATGCAGAAATAAGCTTTGATTAATCTAAGAACAAAACTCCAAGGACCTCCTGGTGATCCAGAAGCTAAGACTCAGCATTCCCAATACAGGGGGCCTGTGTTTGATCCCTGGTCAGGGAAATAGATTCCACATGCCTCAACTACAGATCTCACACACCAAATCGAAGGTTGAAGATCTCAAGTGCTGCAGCTAAGACCCAGCGCAGCCAAATAAATAAATAAGTATTCTAAAAAGAACAAAACTCTGGACCTCCATAAATATCAGTTATGGCCATACTTATTCTAGAATAAAAGAAACCTGGATAAACTGGCCAAAAGAGATTTCTGAGGCTTAGGTCTCTGAGAGTGACTGACTGGAAACCCAAGGATTCGGGTCATCCCCATGACACCATGGCACAATGACAGTGTGCCTCCTTCCCTTCTGAGACCCTGCAATGAGGCTTCCCACAAAAAACTCCGTCCAGGAATAATTTGTACCCTTGAACTCATCTTTAACTTTATCACTGAAATTCCCAACAAGGATGCTGCTCGATGCCAAGCCACCGTGGTTTGTGTGATGTGGGTGCCTCTGTGCAGATACCTCAGAGCCTTTCCCACCAGCACTAAGCAGTGGCCAGATGACAATGACTTTAAACCTGGATCATGCTCACACCAGTGAGTGGGGCACAGAATGTGTGAATCAGCCTAGAAGGTGCTTTGCTTTACTGCACAAATGAATCATTCCCTTCTATTGGGGAAGCTCCAGTACTTTGGCCACCTGATGTAAAAAGCTGATTCATTGGAAAAGACCCTGATGCTGGGAAAGACTGAGGGCAGGAGGAGAAGGGGATGGCATCACTGACTCAATGGACCTGAGTTTGAGCAAACTCCAGGAGATAGTGAAGGACAGGGAAGCCTGGCATACCACAGTCCATGGTTTGCAAAGAGATGGGCATGACTTAGCAACTGAACAATAACAACAAATGGGGAAGACAGAGCATGACATGTGAACATCCATCTGTGACTAGAACACTGTTATAACTGCAGGTTGAACTCTCATCAGGAAAGCACACTGGTGAGAATGAAATGAGCTTTGTCTAGGACAAACAGGTTCTTGGTCCCCCAGCTGATTGTCCATCACTTACGAGGATCTCAATGAGACCAGTGGGTTAGGAAGCACGTGGGGACCACCAGTCTCAATGGGCCAATAGTTCAGACTTAAGCACTGTTCAAGCCCTAATATTGCTGACTGTCAACCAGGGTAGACAATTATTTCCCAGACTGTTGTTTTGGCTGCTGCCTCTTGCCACTGTCTTTCTATTGGCTTGGCCAAAAAGCTCCATAACATCTTACAGAAAAACCTGAATGAACTTTCAGGCCAACACGATATTTTGCACATAAGATCCCTGGGTCAGGAAGATCTCCTGGAAATGGCTACCCATTCCAGTATTCTTGCCTGGAGAATCCCATCGACAGAGGAACCTGGCAGGCTACAGTCCATAGGTTGCAAAGAGTCAGACATGATTGAAGTGACTTAATACACACACTCACACATACATACACACACACACTCATGTATGCAAAACCACTGGTCGATTCCTTGTCTCCTCATTGGCCAAATCATGTTGGCTTAATTGGTCCCCACTTCCTGTGGTCCAGAGTAAAGCATGAACTTCAGGCCCTGCACAAAGGCCACGTGACAAGGAGGAGCTGATATTAGCCCCACTCTGCTCCCTAAGGCCTGTGTCCTGACTCAGGGCTGTGTCAGCCCGGAAGAAGGGCATCTTCCTTCTAGTTCCCACAAGGACACCGTAGAGATGAACCAAGGTCCTGTCTGGTCCTTGACCCCTGTATTCTCTTTTCCTCCTTGCATACTGGGCTCCAGTGAATGGTGAACACAGAATAAGAATTGTCTTCTTCACAGAGATGCTTTAGGCAAAGTTTTAATCACTTGTTTCTAATAAAATAATATTTATTTGATTGCAAAGATATATAAAGTGATGTGTACGATACAAAACAGACACAACAGTCCACAGCCACAAAACCAGGTAGCTGTATCTGCTGATTCCGCTCAGACTGCTAGGAAAATCGTAGGGACTTTGTGGGCTGAATGCGTGCAGGAGTCTGGAGAATTTGCCCTCTCTCTGTCCTGTCCAGGGAATCAGAGCCTTGCACTACAGCTTCCGTTCATTCCAGTGCTGGCCAAGCTTGCTCGGGGCTGGTAGGACCCTTCCCGGTGATATCAGCCTGACGTGTGCTGTGTGCTCCATCTGTCAAGGTCTCTGCTCACCAAGGGCAGGACGGGAGGCAGAGGTAGGCAGTTCACGTCCATTTTACCATCCTCCAGGCTGGGAGCTCCTCCCAGTGGGTTCTGTCTTACTGCGTCTTTTCCAGAGAAAAAATCCATGGCATAATTCTCAGATGGTTCCAAGTGACTCCCCTGGAGCTCTTCACAGGCATGTGGTAGCGTATTTGGGTCCAGAATCTAGAATTGGGAGGAACTGATTTTAAGCCTTTCCAGGTGACAGTAGGCAAAACCCTGAGAGCTCTTTTCACTAGATGAGGTAGGGACTCCGGCTCTTGGAAGGAAGAGAACTTAATTAAAATCAGTTTGAGTGTTTGATCCTCCAAAGCCAGATTCACTGCTGCTTGTAGTTCAAAGATGCTGGGTCCACTGACATAGTTGGGGCTCAAGATGAAGATTCCCCTCCTGCTTTTCTTAATAACGCTGACAATGTCCTCTGTGTACACTGGAGAGAAAGAATTTAATTATTTGCAATTGTTATTGTTAAACCTTGAGTCACCATAAACCTGAATCTCCCAGATACACCCAGCGGGGGTTCTTTGCAATGGCAAAGGAACGGAGAAGCCTATTTTTCTCGATCAATTCTACTGCGTCAACTAACTCTACAGACAGTTGGATTGTGCTCCATGTCTAGTGACCGTGAGTGTCAGCTTCCTCGCCTGTGTTCTCTCCCCTCAACTTCTGAGTCCCTCCAGGATCAAAACTCACTGGAACCAGGTTTACTGGAATGAGGGAGGGCCATGGCTCCTTGGTGGGGGCCTCTGAGGCAGAGGAGGACAGTAGGACGAATGAGGTCAGCACATCTGATGGGTGCCCAGCCTGGGAGCCTGCTGGGCCCAATGCTGAGTCTGTGGCTGGCAGAGTCCCAGGAAGGAGAGGGACCACTCATTTGGGAGGACAGAACTAACTTCTGGTTGAGGAGCCAGAAAAGATATCTTTGTTCTGGAAGTCTCTCTGGGCTTTCTGAAGACGGGGTTTGTTTTGTTTTGTTTTGTTTTTCACAATGGAGCATGTCTCTGCAACACATGGCTTTCTGTGTCGTTGTCCAAGACATTCTAAACTCATGCATCCTTCCAGAAGATACGTAGCTCAACACGGAGCTACGTATGGAGGACAAACGGAGGGTGCATGCCTGTAATTCTCCTTCTGCGTTTTCTGCCGGCTGCAGACCTACCTCCCCCAGGGGCCACGTCCCTTTCAAGCAGGCACAGGGTGTATCCATATTTGTTTTCCAAAACATCAGGGAGAAGATTCAGGGCCAAGGTTTCCTCTCTCAGAGATGAAGAGGCCTCGCTCTCAAAGGGGCTCCATTTTGCATAGGATACAAAGGCGTCAAACTCCTTTTGGTCTGAGAAAGAGGAACAAGAAAGAATGTAAATACCTACCTAAGCTCAAGCCTTATGGTAAGTGGGGAAGAATTAAGACTTGGGATCCTTGTTTAGTTACTCAGTTGGATCGGACCCTTTGTGACCCCATGGACTGTAACCCGCCAGGCTCCTCTGTCCATGGGATTCTCCAGGCAAGGATATTGGAGTGGGTTGCCATTTCCTCTTCCAGGGGGATCTTCCCTACCCAGGGGTCAAACCTACATCTCCAAGATTGGCAGGCAGATTCTTTACCACTGAGTCACTGGGGAAGCCCTGACCTGATTTTGAAAATCAAAAGCAGCATCTGTGTTCACTTTTTCAGAACCACGCTGCTGAGGGGCATCCATTGTGCACCCAGAATCCGATTCTAATCAATGAGGCACTCCTGCG
Organism: Tragelaphus eurycerus; assembly: GCA_935064755.1. Classification (NCBI taxonomy): domain Eukaryota; kingdom Metazoa; phylum Chordata; class Mammalia; order Artiodactyla; family Bovidae; genus Tragelaphus; species Tragelaphus eurycerus. Next base: position 30,331,579 of record CAKXYN010000016.1, read on the forward strand.
TCTTCCCTGAGGTCAGATCAAACAGCCGGGGCTTTTCCTCTGATTAAACCGCACACACTCCGGAGTTCCTCCAAGCTGTCTCTGTAGCTGCAGCCCCGATGTCTCATTAGCTACACATCAAAGGACTGTCTGCTCCATCAAAGCATGATAATATCCAGAGAACAAAGCCCTGTGAGGGCCCCGCACACTAGCGCACTGACGGCACACATACCTGGGTTTGAACCCCCAAGTGTAAAATCAGGGCCGAACAACCCCTGGCAGGCTGCTGTCAGACTTTCCTGGGATAATGTAGATGAAGAGTTTAGTGTCTGACTTACAGCAGGCTTGTTCCTTTCCCTTTCAGATAGAGAACTATATTTTGGAACTTGTTTAGGATATTTTTAAGGTCTCATAAGATTCTGTTGGGGCTTCCCAGCAGCAAAGAATTTGCCTGCCAATTCAGGAGAGGTGGGTTCAATCCCTGGATGGGGAAGATCCCCTGGAGAAGGGAATGGCAGCCCACTCCAGTATTCTTGCCTGGAGAATTCTGTGGACAGAGGAGCCTGGTGGGCTACAGTCCATGAGGACACAGAGTCAGACAGGACTTAGCGACAAAACAATAATAACAACAAATGCCGTTGTTGACTCAACTATTATAAATACACATAGATTGTAAGGTGTGCTGAAGAACTAAATGGAAACTTTAGAAAATCTCAATAGTTAGCCTCTGGGCTCTGAAATTGGACACAACTAGCTCATTTTCCAGCCCTTTGCATAATGCCCCTCAAATAGTATTATTGGAGAGAGGGGATATATGTACACATATAGCTGATTCACTTTGTTGTACGGCAGAAACTAACACGACATTGTAAAGCAGCTGTGTGTGCACGCTCGATCACTCAGCCATGTCTAACTGTTTGCGACCCTGTGGACTGTAGCCCACCAGGCTCCTCTGTCCATGGGATTTCCCAGGCAAGAATACTCCAGTGGGTTGCCATTCCCTTCTCCAGGGGATCTTTCTGACCCAGGGGCTTGGATTCTGCCAATCCCCATTGGCAGGCAGATTCTTTACCAATAGTGCCACCTGGGAAGCCTGGAACGGGCATGTCCTGTGTGCTTACGTTGTGCTACATGCTATTCTAATCCTCAGTCTCAGTGTGTCCATTCAACAAGCCCACATGGCATTCATTGTGATTACAACCCTACTTTACAGAAGAGAAAACGAAGCAGGCATGGAGATGTTAAGTCATCCACCATCTTGCTTTAGGATGTTGAGTGGAGAGTCATTTTTAAGTCCAGTATGTCCTACAATAGCATCACTGGCAAGATTCCTAGTAACTGGAATGAGAAGAGGTCATTTCTCCCCTGGGGGCCCAACCCTCCCAGGTGTAAAGCCACCAGACCAGCAGAAGGACCTCAGAGGCTGGGAGTCATGACACTGTCCTTCAGGGAACGTGCATGTCCCAAGCTCTCTCCCTCTAGGTCCATTCAGAGGGGAAGAGCAGAGGCGAGGTGGGCCATCTTACCCCCGAGCGTCTCGTCCTTGCTCTGGTAGGTTCGGTAGAGCAGCACTACTTCAATCCAGTACATGCAGAGCAGTGCGCCCGCGGTCAGCACACCCGCCAGGCCCATGACCACGCCCAGCAGGATGTAGAGGAAAACCACTGCGGACAGAGACGTGCGGCTGTGAGCTGAGCAGTCACAGAGGCAGAGCACCCTCCCACACACCCACACTCACACAGCGCCTGCCCGGCACCTCTGCCAGAGGTGATTTACCAGAATCACTGCCATTGAAAACATTTCTCTTGATTCTGGACATGTCTTAGATCACATCTTGAAGGAACTGTCATAAAATGAACTCAAGAGAACCCAGGATAATGGCCAGTTCCTGATTGGGGGTGACCGGGGAAACTGACAAAAACTACTTTTATTTACTTTTCCCTGATAAGCTTCCCTCTCATTGCCTACTATAATTTACTTTCATGTGTTATCAAACCTACTAAAATCTAAACTTCCTGAAGCCCAGAGCTACTTCCAACTTGCTTTCTCACCTCTAAAGTACCTAACACCCGGCACCTTCAACCCACACCTCTACAGAGCATCCACCAGGCGCCGGACATTATATGCATCCTAGTTAATCCCCACAAGCATTCCAAACGTGCTTGTTGTCTCATCTCTATTCATCGGTGAATGAATGATATCACCTTCAACTCTGAACTTTTTAAAGAAATTTGAAAGCCATTCCTTATCAGGAATTTCCTCTCCAGCCACAATCTGTGATATATACATGTAACTCCTAAACTGAGCATTTTTCTCCGTCTCCCTTCTTTCTCTCCTCCACTCTCCAAGTCCAGACCATCACATGCTCCGGATTTGGAAGCCAAGGGAGGAAAATAAGAAAGAGGGCTAGGTCCCAGCGTGATGCCTGTCACGTAGGGCACATTCTGTAGGTCTTTACAGAAAGAATGAATGAGTGAATGAACTAAGGAGTGAGTGAACAAATGATAGGTTTCTCCAGCACAGCCCCTGTATGCAGAATATTAGTAAGAGGGCCAGCTCTCGATCACCGATGTGAAACACAGCTGTGTGGCCTTGGTGAAGGTATTGAGTGAATCAGCACAAGCAAAGTGCATGCTTAGAAGCTTGGCATCTAGTGCACATTTGTGGCTATCATCACCATGACTACTTTTTAGGAAAGTTCCTCTCCTCCTAGGTAAAAGCAGTTGCGTGCCTTCTGCATCCCCCTTCAGGCTCACCTCCTGTCTTCTTTTTTAGCTGGATGGACTGAGTAGTGTTCCCAATGGAGTTCTGGGCAAAGCAAATGAACTTCCTGCGAAGATCACTCTGAGTAACTTTTTCCAAGAGGACAACACGTTCTATGACTTCATCCTTTAAGGTGGATTTAACACTAGGAAAAGAGGGAAAATACCACACCACTTGGGTAACACAGATTGACATGCATTAAACAGTTTTTGGAACTTGTATAAGCTGACAAACTCTTTGGCTTTCAGAAGAGCTGTCAGATAGTACAAGGAGGTGCTGTAAGGATGAAGGATACTCAGGGATGACCCACTTTTTAAAAATGATGGAGTTGGCTAAGCATCATTCTAAGCATTTATACTACAATGTAATTGGTTGTTGGAGAAGACTTTTTAGAGCCCCTTGGACTGCAAGGAGATCAAATCAGTCAATCTTAAAGGAAATCAGTCCTGAATTTTCATTGGAAGGACTGATGCTGAAGCTGAAGCTCCAACACTTTGGCCACCTGATGCAAAGAAGTGACTTATTGGAAAAGACCCTGATGCTGGGAAAGATTGAAGGCAGGAGGAGAAGGGGACAACAGAAGATGAGATGGTTGGATGGCATCACCAACTTGATGGACATGAGTTTGAGCAAGCTCTGGGAGTTGGTGATGGACAGGGAAGCCTGGCATGCTGCAGTCCATGGGATCACAAAGAGTCAGACACTACTGAGCAACTGAACTGAACTGAACTGATAATTGCTTGTGGGCCTCATCCGATCTTTCTTTCATGACAAATTCCCCTTGAGAAGAGATACTACAATTTATAAATGTCTAACTTCTACTGAAGGACTTCCTGGTGGCTCAGCAGTGAAGAATCTGCCTGCAGACGCAGGAGCCGCAAGTTCTGTCCGTGGGTTAGGAAGATCCCGTGGAGAAGGAAATGCCAACCCTCTCCAATATTCTTGTGTGGGGAATCCCATGGACAGAGGAGCCTGATGGGCTGCTGTCCATGGGGTCACAAAGAGTCCAACACGACTGAGCAACTAAACAATAACAACAACAGCATTGTAAATAAAGCTGCTATGTACACGCATGAAAAAATAAGAAAAAAATAGCTATCCCATCTCTGGGTCTCATTTTCCAGGTCGGATTGTGTGAACTATTCCTCATGTCTTGTAATTTTGGTCAGACTGCTTATTCCTGTGCCTTTTCCTCTGGATACACTCAGACCATTAAGGACTACAGAGTTCGGACCCTGACTCAGCCCACTGTGAAAGGAGGACCGAACGGGGGGATGGGAGTGTCTGGCACGGGTGCAGAGTCTTCTCCAATCTGTTGGACACACCGAGTCTATTCAAGTAGCCTGGGTCAGTGTGCCTGCTTGTTAGCACGGTGGGCAAAGCAGCCACAGAAAACTGTTCTACAAACAGAACTTTGAAACAGCTGATAAAATTTTTTTTAAATAAAAATTTTTTTTAAGTAATTTTTAAAAAGGGACTTCAGGGACTTCCATGGTAGTCCAGTGGTTAATACTGCATTTCTAATGCAAAGAATGCAGTTTTGATCCCTGGTCAGGGAACTAAGATCCCATGTGCTGCACAGCGCCAAAAAAAAAAAAAAAAAAAAAAGTACAGGAAAAAAAAAAAGGAGATAGGGGAGAACTTCCAATAGTCTAGTGGTTAAGGTTCTGGGCTTTCATTACCAGGGTCCTGGGTTCAATCCCTGGTCAGGAGAGTAAGATCCCACAAGTCACAAGGCCAAAAGTAAAAAGTAGATTTAAAAAGTAATAAAACAACTGAAACATTTAGTTCTATGACCCTCTTTGACTGTACCCCGCCAGGATCCTCTGTCTATGGGATTTCCCAGGCAACAATACTGAAGAGCAGATCAGATCAGATCAGTTGCTCAGTCGTGTCCAACTCTTTGCGACCCCATGGATCGCAGCACGCCAGGCCTCCCTGTCCAGCACCAACTCCCAGAGTTCACTGAGACTCACGTCCATCAAGTCAGTGATGCCATCCAGCCATCTCATCCTCTGTCGTCCCCTTGAAGGAGGGTGCCATTTCCTACTCCTTCCCAACTCAGGGATGGAACCCACATCTCTTGTCTTGGCAGGCAGATTCTTTACTTCTGAGCCACCAGGGAAGCCCATACAAAACTGCCTTTGGCCCCCAAGTTTAAAATTAACTCATACTTTGCACATCTACGCTTTTGCTTGCTCCACTAGCGGGAGCTAGTGGCCACACCATCAACTGTGGGTGTGTGTGTGCAGCTCTGGGTGTACATTTGAGGGGTTTTTTAAAGGTGAAAGCCTTTCGTGGGAGTTGCAAAGAGTAAGTTGGCTCATTTCCTTCTTACCTTCTTCCCTTGGGTGTTCTGATTTCCCACTCCTGGTCAGAATCTCTGATGTACCATTTTATCACAGGATTAAAGTTTATTTCAAAGCCAAATCGTGCCGTGCAATTAAGTGTTAAAGGCTTTCCTGAAAAGGAAGGGGCCACAGAAAACAGGAAGGCCGCTGGTGAGAATGATGTGCCCTGTGAAGGAGGAAGACGCCGCCTGGAAATGGTCCCCTGAGGCGGTCAGGTTCACAGGTAGAGCAGGCTGCCGGACATAGCCAACTGTCTACCTGTCTCTGGTTGAGAAACGTGTAAAACCAGGAATAGATCTCAAACCTGTGGCTATATTTACCCAAATGAAGACTGGCATGGTCATACAATAAGAGTTCTGATGTGGTTTCAGGATAAACACCAGGAAAATGAGCAGTGTCAGTGACTAGCCCTGTCTTCCAACGCTGCCGCTAAAGTAGTTACAAGGGTGTTGCTGAAGAATATTTTATAGGCAGTATTTGCATTTCTTGTTGTTGTCCGACTCTTTGCGACCCCATGGACTGCAGCCTGCCAGGCTTCCCTGTCCTTCACCATCTCCCAGAGTTTGCTCAAACTCATGTCCATTGAGTTGGTGATGCTATCCAGCCATCTCATCCTCTGTCACCCTCTTCTCCTCCTGCCCTCAATCTTTCCCAGCATCAGGGTCTTTTCCAATGAGTTGGCTCTTCGTATCAGGTGGCCAAAAGCACTTGCATGCTAAATGAAAATCCTGAGGTTTTGGTGATTATCTGGATTTTCAGCTCTATTTTGAATTGTGCTCTGTGGATGGGTGTGCATGTAATTATACTGCCCTCTTTTTACCCATTTTCTGGGGAAGGGTTATCCAGAAATTCAGTATTTTAACCATATAAAGTTTAGGGACTCCATTTGAAAACTCACCTTTACACCTTGATAATGCTTTTCCTACAGTAATAACTTTAACATTCACTGGTACCATATGTACCTAGGGCTCTGCTGCTGCTGCTGCTGCTAAGTCGCTTCAGTCATGTCTGACTCTGTGCAACCCCATAGATGGCAGCCCACCAGGTTCCACCGTCCCTGGGATTCTCCAGGCAAGAGCACTGGAGTGGGTTGCCATTTCCTTCTCCAACTAGGGCTCCCCAGGTGGCAATAGTGGTCAACAACCCGCCTGCCAATGCAGGAGACATGAGACACTCAGGTCCAAGTCCTGGGTCAGGAAGATCCCCTGGAGGAGGGCATGACCACCCACTCCAGTCTTCCTGCCTGGAGAACCCCACGGAGCCTACCATCCACAGGGTCGCAAAGAGTCAGACACGACTGAGGCTACTTAGCACAGCACATAGGTAACTTGGCTATTTTTATATTAATTAATGCTTTCCTTCCTTCTTTCCTCCTTCCTTTCATTCTTGTGATGTTGCTTGTACTATTGGGTTTGCCAAAAACTTCATTTGGGTTTTTCCATGAGGTCTTACAGGGAAAACCCAATGAGCCGCTTAGCCAGCCCGGTAGCTCTAGTTCATTATCAGGATATACCGCTACCGCCACCTAGTGGTAATTTACCATGTCTATTTTGACGCTTCTTTCTATAATGAGATATATTCTTGTTGTTCAGTCACTAAGTCTTGTCTGTAGCCCACCAAACTCCTCTGTGGGATTTCCCAGGCAAGAATACTGGAGTGAGTTGCCATTTTCCCCGCCAGGGGATCTTCCCTGACCCAGGGATCAAACCAGTGTCTCCTGCTTTGGTTCCTGGGTTGTTTATCCCTAAGCCATCAGGGGAGCTGTAATTAACATCTAAAAGAAACTGCTACGCAGTGGTCTTTTACGATAATATTACTTTTTTTTTTCTTTCTACAAGGTTAAATACTTTATTAGCACTTAAAGTAGCATTTATTTTGCTGGCACAATCAGCACTTGGTTTTGAAGACAGCAGTTCTTCTTTGGCTATGTGGGAAGATGCAGATATTATTGAAGCTGACAAAATCAAAGGGAACCACTAGAAGTCACTTCCCCCTCCACCCCAGAGAAGACACTACTTTGGAATACAACTTATTTAAACAGGGATTGTAGTATTCTCTTGTGATTATCTTAAAGGCCAAACCAAACACTGTGTTCATACATACTTAGTGCTGCCTAAGTTGGTAAATTGGTTAAATTTATAATCAGTGGACCTAACCAATCTATGTTCCAATTTATGTGGAATAAGGAAGAATCTTTTTAAAAAATTTATTAACCATGGTTAACATTCAAGTCACCCTTATTTCTCAATGCAATTTTGTGAGGTCACTTTGGCTTTATCCAGTTACAGTGGTTTCAAGAGATTAAACCATGGCTTCAAGAGATTTAGCAACTGTATAATGTCACAGAACTCGTCGTGGCCGAGTCTAGATTCACCCCCGGTTCTGTTTGACTTGAAATCCTGATGCTCTTCCTTGAATCACACTTAGACCTGCTCCCAGAAGCACAAGGTCATTCAAAGGTGATGACCCCACCCATCTTACCAAGTTCTACTTCCAAGGTGTCCTTGATGGGATCCAGAATATCTGGTTTGAGATTAGTGTTCTTCACTAAAAGATAAAAATAGAAATCATTATTTGCATTGGAAATCTGAAGGCCTGGTCTGGAGGGTCACATTCTGATCTAATTTGGGGGAACTTTTCCAGATTTTATACGTAATCTATAAGACTAGAAATTCAAGTTTGCATGTGAAAATCATGCTTCCAGAAATGACTGTGACATCAGATTGCAGGTTTTAGCAAAACATGAGTCCTTAATAAGTCCATATCTGCCCAGGTCATTTTCTTCCAGGCCAGCCTGCTTGCTGACCACAGACTTGAACCCTCATCTTTACCCTCCAAGATTGGTTTGTGGTCCATCTGGAGAAATGGAACAGGAAGGAGAACCCACCTGAGGAAATGCACAGGTCAGCCAGATTGGAGTTCACCTCTTCCTCCATCCTCAAATTTACGATTTATTTCAAAATAAAGGTGAATTCAGCCCTTCATGAATCATTTATCCCTCAACTTCCTGTCACAAACTTTCAAATGTGCCTCCACTGTCAAACTCCCTCCTGAAGATGTCTCATCTCCTAAGATAGGAAAATCCACCTCTTCTACTCTGGGCACCTCCTACTCTTCTCCTACTTCTCAGGGACCTCCTTCCTTCAATTACACCACCTTCTTCTTGTAACTTTGACTTTCTCTCTCTCTCTTCCCATCAGCGTTTATCCTTGCTCAGTCTTTCCATCATTTTTTTTTTTTTTTCCACTCCCCGCAGTGGCTTGTAGGAATCTTAGTTCCCTGACCAGGGATTGAACTTGCACCCTCGGCAGTGAGAGCGCAGAGCCCTAACCACTGGACCTCCAGGGAATTCCCCAGTCTCTCCATCTTAAAACGGAGGGAAAACACCCTTCAACTCACATCCCCACCCCTTCTCCTTCCTTCCCCGCTGAGTTCTGCAAGGAGCACTGAGTTCATTTCTTCCCCCTCCCCTCCCACGCATCTGATTTCTGCTCCCATCTCTCCACTGAAAGCCCTTTGGCCCAAGTTGCCAGTGACCTCCATGACCTCCTTGCACAAAAATCCACCGGGTACAGCTGAGTTTTTAACTTGCTTGCTCTCTTAGTAGCTAGGTCAGGAAGATCCCCCAGAGAAGCAAATGGCAACCCACTCTAGTGTTCTTACCTGGGAAATCCCATGGACAGAGGAGCCTGGTGGGACCCTGCGTGGGGTCACAAGAGTCAGACAGGACTGAGCGACTAAACCACAGCAAGCAGCCTTGGCTGCTGCCGGGCATGCTCTCCTCTCCACCTTGGGCAGCACATTTCCGGGCCCCGAAGCTGGCTTGTCCTCCCAGTCTCTGCTCACTGCACTAAGCTCTGCGGGCTCCTCCTCCCGCTCTGCCTCTGGTGAATATCACTTCGCAGTTCTCTCCGGGTGGTCTTCATTCCACCTGCTCTCCACGTGGGGCGGCTCCAGGTACCTTCCCTGTGAGAGTCTCTGCCCTTGAAAGGTTCTCTCTCCTGCGTCATAAGTTTCACTTCTGCTACTGCTCCCTCCCTGCCCTTCCACTGATACCTACTTGCTGATGCAAATAATGACCCTTCCCTTCCCAGAGCCAGTGATCTGTTCCTGGGTCTCACCACATGAGGCCAAGCCTCACTCCCTCCTTCTTGCAACACCTTATCTCCGAGTTCCGGAGCAGTTTTCCTCTGTCCTCACACCCCTGCTTCAACTCCAGTGAGGATGCTCCTCATCCCCCACACCCCCCAGCCCTGGATGCTCTGGCTCTCTCCTCTCTGTCCTCACTCCCAGCCTGACCCCGTCTCCCTGGACTGTATGCCAACCATTCTCACATTCACAGCTCCAGCTCTTACACCCAGTCTGATTTATCCAAACACCCACTTGTCACGGTGACTAGGTAACTGAAAGTCCTTTCAAGGCTAACACTGAATTTCTTCCTCATACTCACTTCTTGTTCGTCTGTCTTATGACACGATGCCACGGTTTACCAACTCATCGTGCCAGAAAAGTAAACCATCTTTGAGTTTCCTCTTTCATCTTGCACTTAAACTCCATCCACATGTTTTTTTACATACATATAAAGCCATTTCTAATCACTTCTGCTAGGTCTGCTCAAACAGTGACCAGAGAGGACTTCCCTGGTGGTCCAGTGGTAAAGAATCCATCTTCCAATGCAGGGGACAAGGTTCCAACCCTAGCTGGGGAACTAAGACCTCACATGCCATGGGGCAACTAAGCCCAAGCCACATCTAGAGAAGCCCATGCACTGAAACTAAGGAGCCCACACACTGAAATGAAGACCCAGCACAGCCCCTCCCTCCCAAAAGTGACGAGACATCTTTCAAGAGCATAATTCAAACCTGTTGCTTCTCGCGTGTTCCCTCTACCAGCCCCATATACCACATCCTGCCCTTCCACTTCTGTTCCATCCCATCCCAGCTCACCCCTTTCCTCCTCATTCTATCTCATCTTCTCTCAGTGTATTACAGAGTCCATATCCTTGCCCAACTTAAAACCTGGCTCTCATCCTGGACTCCTCCTTTTCCCTCTTCCTCACTCCTGATTCCCAAACCCCTTTACGTGTAACTCCCTAAATATTTCTGGAGTTCATTCACTTCTCTCTATCCCTCTGTCCCTCCTAGTTCAGGCCACCATCAGCAGTTGCCTGCTTGCCTCATAGCAGCCTCCTAATTCTTCTTCCTTCCTCCACTGTTGCTCCCCCAAACACATTTTCTGCACAATAAGCAGAGAGATCTATGTCAAAACCAGATCTATTCATGACACTCTCCTTCATAGAACCCTCAATGGTTCGTGGTTGTTCCTTGGACAAAGTCCAGACTTACAAGAACAGTGTGGAGTCAGTTCTGCTTCCAGATACACTCAACTCACTTTCTTCTTCTCCCTGAATGCACCATGCTCTCTCTCATCTCTCGCACATTAGCTGTGCTGCTCACTCTGGCTGGAACAGCATCTTGCCCAACTTCAGTGGGCAAGATTTCTCTTTGCCCCTCACTTTTCAGCTGGCCTCGGTAGCCAGGTGTGGGTTTGATGGGCCACCCACGTGCTTCACTGCTTCCCATTCTCTCTATTCATCCTACTGAACCATAGCAGCCTGAATCCTCCTGGTTTGTCCCACAAGGTAGAAAGTTCTGAGAGGTCAGAGAAATGTCCAGATGCTCACTCTTACATCTTTAGCATCAAGCCCAGTGCCTGAAATGTATTAGATGTTCTACAAATACTTGTGTGAGAATGAATACATGAGCAGATGAGCGAGTAAGTGAGGAAGACAGAATGATCACAGACAAGGCATGAAAAGATGCAATGGATGTTCCAAGGTATCCTCTGGGAGAGAGAAAGCAAATCCAGCCACTGAAAGTTTGATGGGGCAAGATATCATGCCTGAGTGAGAGAGCAACTGCCCTTGGAGGAGCAGCCAGTCCTCCGTGTGGGCTATTTGCCTTCTAAGCCCTCACCCAAGGAACAACCTCATATAAATGTACATCACTGACGTCGACAGTGGCGGCGAGTGCGAGGGCCAGGAAGGAGACAGGTCTCAGTGTGCCTCATGTGGTTTGTATCTCGTAATGAAAGAAGAGGAAGTAAAAGTAATTAATGGATTTACTCAGAGCTAAGTCAACCATTCTGTGTGGTTATGTTTTGAGATCAGCCATACTTAAATTATATCATATAGTTTATCCATGCTGATAATTTGTAAATTGAATGAGAATGACCCAAGGGAAAGCCTGGGGTGAAAATAGACAAGTCATGGAAGAATAAGCCCAAAGGGCCAAGAAACGAGTGACGGGGTATTCAACTTTGATAGTCGTCAGAGAAACGTAAATCAGAATGGAAAAAGAGAGTCCAGCTGAGACAAATTAGAAAGTCTGAAACCTTTTCTAACTTTATTGAGGCTTTCAATGGCTAAGTCAAAGATCTCTCTTGCTAAGTGTCATGTTGCAGTTGAAACTACATGGGTTACTTTCAAATATCTTTTGATATTGATTTCTTTTTTTTTAATTTTATTTTTTAAAATTTTATTTTATTTAACTTTACAATATTGTATTGGTTTTGCCATATATAAAAATGAATCTGCCACAGGTGTACATGTGTTCCCCATTCTGAACCCTCCTCCCTCCTCCCTCCCCATACCATCCCTCTGGGTCGTCCCAGTGCACCAGCCCCAAGCATCCAGTATCATGCATTGAATCTGGACTGGCAACTCGTTTCATATATGATATTATACATATTTCAATGCCATTCTCCCAAATCATTCCACCCTCTCCCTCTCCCACAGAGTCCAAAAGACTGTTCTATACATCAGTGTCTCTTTTGCTGTCTCGCATACAGGGTTATTGTTACCATCTTTCTAAATTCCATATATGTGTGTTAGTATACTGTATTGGTGTTTTTCTTTCTGGCTTACTTCACTCTGTATAATAGGCTCCAATTTCATCCACCTCATTAGAACTGATTCAAATGTATTCTTTTTAATGGCTGAGTAATACTCCGTTGTATATATGTACCACAGCTTTCTTATCCATTCATCTGCTGATGGACATCTAGGTTGCTTCCATGTCCTGGCTATTGTAAACAGTGCTGCGATGAACATTGGAAACGTAAGACCAGAAACTATATAACTCCTAGAGGAGAACATAGGCAAAACACTCTCTGACATACATCACAACAGGATCTTCTATGACCCACCTCCTAGAATATTGGAAATAAAAGCAAAAATAAACAAATGGGACCTAATTAAACTTAAAAGCCTCTGCACAACAAAGGAAACTATAAGCAAGGTGAAAAGACAGCCTTCAGAATGGGAGAAAATAATAGCAAATGAAGCAACAGACAAACAACTAATCTCAAAAATATACAAGCAACTCCTATAGCTCAATTCCAGAAAAATAAATGATATTGATTTCTAACATGATTCCACAGTGATAAGAGAGCACACTCTTATGATTTCAATACCTTTAGACCATGAAATTTTTGCACCTTGTTTTATGCCCTTGGATATATCCCAATGTCTCCTGGCTTATAGTCTATGGAAACTTGAATAGAATGTATATTCTGCTGTTGTGTAAAAATTAGCCACCTCCTCCCTCCTCCCTCCCCATACCATCCCTCTGGGTTGTCCCAATGCACCAGCCCCAGGCATCTGTTATATATATATATATACTATATATATATATAGTATAATAGTATCACAAAACAAAGAATCAGTGAATAAAAAACCCAAATTGTGATAACTGAATATGATCCACAACAAGGCCTTCCTCAGAGGATGGAAGCTGTGTTGATGGAAAATTGATGTTTACCAATATTCCAGGCTTTTCATGACTATAGTCTATAACTATCTTCTTCCCCTCACCCCCCAAAAGGAAAAACATCACTAAGCCAAAGAAGATAATTTTAATTGGGTAATTGGACTTGAAATATCAAATATTGAAACCAAAAAATCTCACTTACCAATGGTTTTCACTTGAACAACAGCTCTTACTGTCCATGAACTTGAATTATCTGTCTGAGTGTAATCACACACGTACATGCCCTGGTGATAGTAATAAACTTCATCCACTTCAATTGGATTGCTCCTCTTTTCAGAGAGAAGTTTTCCATTCTAATGCAAGAGAGAAGAAAATTAAATAACCAGAGAGTTACTATTCATATTAAGTGCAACTATAGCCAAACTTCACAAATTTGAACCAGAGAAGGTCAGTCAGATATAAGGATATTGCAGAAATCCATACCCTTAAATTGTGAAAAAATTCTGTATTTGTATCTTTAGGGGCACTGTAATATTTACTGAATGATGGGCGATCAGTATATCATTAGTCTTGTAATCATTAATTCTCTAACCTTCATGTAGCACCTGGCCTTCCAACTCCCCACTAAGAGTGTACCAACAAGTACTCCAATGGTATATTTCTCACCACTGCAGTCAAAGGAAAAGAGATAAAAAAAAACAAAAGTAATAAAATAATGATAACCTATTACCCATGTAGAGACTTTCCTGGTAGCTGAGTGGTAAAGAATCAACCTACTAATGCAGTAGATGTGGGTTCGATCTCTGGGTCAGGAAGGTTCTCTGGGGAAGGCAATGGCAACCCACTCCAGTGTTCTTGCCTGGAAAATCCCATTGACAGAGGAGCCTGGCGGGCTACAGTCCATGGGCTTATAACAGAGCTGAACATGACTTAGACACTAAACAACAATGCATGTAGACTGCAAAGATTTTTCTCTGTGTATTTCATATTATTCTAAGGATTCTCTGACTGGGTTTGCACAGACTCTATGCTTCCATTTTACAGATGAGAAACTGAGGTTCTGCAGTCTGTGTTGTACTCCATATCGTACAGCTCATGAGAGATCTGAGGATCCATCTATAATTTTCTGATTCTGAGTTTCATGTTCTGATTAAGGAATTTCCCTTGCACTTTGCCTGCTGACTCGCAGAAGCAGGAATTCCCCTCCTCAAGTCTCTGGTGTGTTTCCTGTGGCCCCAGAAAGAATTTCCAGTAGGTTGGCCAAGGGCAGGGAAGAAGATCAGAGCTGGTCAGAGCTGGGCAACTGCAGGTAGGAAGTCAAACAAGACCAAGAAGCGGGACAGATGAGATTAGACAGTGTTTAGTGGATCTCAAGGATCAAGAAGCTTTTAAAAGGAAGCTTCAGAGCATGGGGTAAAACTCAGAGATGAAACTTCTAGAGAAGATGCTAATATACCTGAAGAACAGAAATTGGTGAAGGTGGGTTTTAAATGATATGAGAAAGTAGTAGAGAAGAGGATGCAGAGTTGGAACCAGACTGTAGCTGGGCCATGGGGAAGATGAGTAATTACTAAGTGAGCCTGATTTATTTTAATGAAAAGTAAGTATGGCTGAGTGTGTATCATTAAGATTTTGTGAGATGGAGGCTTCCCTGGTAGCTCAGTGGTAAAGAATCTGCCTGCCCACACAAGAGTCAAGGGTTCAATCCCTGATAAGGGAAGATTCCACACGCTAAGGGGCAGCTAAGCCATGCAGCAACTATTGAAGTAACAAGAGAAGCCACAGCAATGAGAAGCCTGCACACCTAAACTAGAGAGTAGCCCTCACTTGCCTCAACTAGAGAAAAATCTGCACAGCACCGAAGACCCTGCATAGCCGAAAATAAAAATTTAAAAACAAGACTTTATGAGACAGAACTCAAGTGAAACATCAAAGAAAAGAGATAAACCATTTGTCTCAAGAGGGATGGGAAGCCCTTCTAATAAGGCAATCATAAATGATCCAAGTAGAAAGAGGTGCTGCTGGGGCCTCATGAGATTCTTTGTTTTGCTCAGACATGAAACAGTCATGAACAAAACAAGGAAGGAGGAGAGCGGATCAGCGTGAGTGTATATAAAGAACATCAGTAAGTCCTACAGAGAACTGACACCTCTGACACCCTGTGGATGGTAGCGTTGCACAGAGGGTAGGAAGTTGCCCAGGGTTCAGAAGTTTCACAGTGAGAACCATTGAATGGGCCAATGTATGGACCTTGGAAATAATTTCCAAAACCCCCTCCCTCCCTGGCATCACATCAGCCTTTGGTCTGGCGAGTCTCACCTGCTCGCCAGCTCCCCATGACCTTGGGCTCACAGGAAGCCACGGGGTACCAGGGACAAGAAGAATGAGGCCAGAGGAAATGAAAAGAAGTGGCGGTCTATGTGTGAAAATTCCATGGAACTCAGGGTTCAGAGAGGATGCAGCAGCCACGTCAGTGCTGTGGTGTGTGAGGGAGGCCGTCTTAAACCACCAATGGAAAAAAGTCATTCGGGCACAGTCTTACTGGCAGAAGGTCACGGCCGTGTCGTGGGCACCCAAGGCTCAGTGCCCCAAGTCCTTCCAGAAGAGCCTCTCCCACTGCTCTAACTCTGCCTTGGGTCAAAGATTCACTAAAGATTGACCAAAAAACACACTCCCCTTAATAGTAGAAAGAATGATTCTCTCAGTCATGTCAAATTTTTGTGACCCCATGGACTGTGGCCTCTGTCCATGGGATTCTCCAGGCAAGAATACTAGAGTGGGTTACCATTCCCTTCTCCAGGGAATCTTCCCAACCTAGGGATTGAACCCAGGTATTCCATATTGCAGGCAGATTCTTTACCATCTGCACCATCAGGGAAGCTCTCCCAGTGATACTGACTTGGTAAAAAACTTCATTTGGGTTTTTCCACGACATCTCAAAGAAAGACCCAAATGAACTTTTGGACCAGCTCAATATAACATCATCTCTAGATGAATTCTGTTTATGCCAGTTATTTGTCCTTATATTTTTATTTAGGGCTTCCTTGATGGCTTAGATGGTAAAGAATCTGCCTGCAATGCAGGAGACCTGGGTTTGATCCCTGGGTCAGGAAGATTCCCTGGAGAAAGGTATGGCAACCCACTCCAGTATTCTTGCTTGGAGAATCCCATGGACAGGAGCCTGGTGAGCTACAATCCAGTTCATTTGAGTTAATTGATTAATTTATCATTAATTTTAAATTTATGATTAATTTATTTATTATTAAATTATTAACCTACATCTCTGATGTCTCTTGCACTGGTAGGCTGTTTCTTTACCACTAGCACCTGGGAAGCCCCATTTGTCTAATGTCATCACTTTTAGCAATATGCCGCTTCCAGGAGGTCTGTGACTTTCCATGATACCGTGTGTGTGTGTATGTGTGTGTGTGTGCATGTGTATGTAAGCACGGGTGCGCGCACACACATGCAATGCATGTGTTTCATGCAGTTCATGAAACATAACCTAAATAACGACCTGTCCAAATCTCTATCAGAATGGATACATGTATTAGTTTGCTGTCCACCTGAAACTATCACAGCATTGTTAATCGGGTATCAGTTCAGCTCAGTTCAGTTCAGTGGCTCAGTCGTGTATGACTGTGCAATCCCATGTATTGCAGCACGCCAGGCCTCCCTGTCCATCACCAACTCCCGGAGTTCACTCAAACTCACATCCATTGAGTCGGTAATGCTATCCTGTCATCTCATCCTCTGTCGTCCCCTTTTCCTCCTGCCCCCATCCCTCTCAGCATCAGAGTCTTTTCCAATGAGTCAACTCTTCGAATGAGGTGGCCAAAGTACTGGAGTTTCAGCTTTAGCATCATTCTTCAATACAAAATAAAAACTTTTAAAAAAGATACAATTTTAACAACAGTCATTGTTTGCCTGCTTTTAAGACAGATGCTACATCACCACTGAACACATCCTGATCTTTGCAGCCAAGCCGGAGAAGAAATAAAACTTCCTTTTGTGCATGTCACACAGTGTTAGGGTTTCGTTCGTAAGAGTGGTTTATACACAAAGCTGTCAACTACCCTGTGGATTGTGCTTACCAGAAAGCAACAATAGCTTTCATTTCAGGGACACAAACATTGAAATTTCAAATGCATTTTCAACTTAAATAACTGGGGACAAGTTTACTTTCCAGGACTGGGAACAGCCACCTTGACATAGTAAGATGTTGATCACCCCAGATGACAGATTCAGTTGAACTGTGGGAAGCTTTGTTCTGAAGAGAGAACTGAAAATAATGAGCAGAACCACTGACTTTTCTTACTACAATTTAGAGGTTATGAAATTAACGTTTTTTTTTTTTTTTTTTTAATTCAAGGATGTTCACTTATAATGTTGTGTTAGTTTCTGGTGTATAGCAAACAGTTACACACACACACACAGTATACATGCATGGATGTAAGAGTTGGACTATAAAGAAAGTTGAGCGCTGAAGAATTGATGCTTTTGAACTGTGGTGTTGGAGAAGACTCTTGGGAGTCCCTTGGACAGCAAGGAGATCAAACTAGTCAATCATGAAGGAAATCAGTCCTGAATATTCATTGGAAGGACCAATCCTGAAGCTGATATATATACACATGTATATACATATACCAGAGAAGGCACTGGCTCCCGACTCCAGTACTCTTGCCTGGAAAATCCCATGGATGGAGGAGCCTGGTAGGCTGTAGTCCATGGGGTCACGAAGAGTCGGACAAGACTGAATGACTTCACTTTCACTTTTCACTTGCATGCGTTGGAGAAGGAAATGGCAACCCACTCCAGTGTTCTTGCCTGAAGAATCCCAGGGACGGAGGAGCCTGGTGGGCTGCCGTCTATGGGGTCGCACAGAGTCAGACACGACTGAAGCGACTTAGCAGCAGCATATACACATACATACTCTTTTTCATATTCTTTTCCATTATGGCTTTTTACAGGATATTGACCATAGGACCCTGTGCTATACAGTAGAAACTTGTTGTTTATCTATTTTATGTATAGTCATTTGTATCTGCTAATCCCAAACTCCTAATTTATCCCTCCCCCTCCTTTGTTCTTTGGTAGTCATAAGTTTGTTTTCTATGTCTGTGAATCTGTTTCCTTTTCATCAATAAGTTCGTTTTTGTCATATTTTCTATTCCACATATAAGTGATATCATATGATACTTGTCTTTCTCTGACTTACTTCACTTAGTATAACACTCTCTAGGTCCATCCATGTTCCTGCAAATGACAATGTTTCACTGTTGTTTATGGCTGAGTAATATTGTATTGTGTGCATGTGTGTGTGTACACCACATCTTCTTTATCTACTCACTGGATGGACACTTACGCTACTTCCATATCTTGGCTATTAGTAAATAGTGCTTCAGTGAACATTGAGGGTGCACATATCTTTCCAAATTAGAGTTTCGTCTGCACGTGTGCTCAGGAGTGCAGTTGCGAGATTGTATGGCGACTCTGTTTTCCTTCTGAGGAACCTCCATGCGCTGCTCATAGTGCTGCACCGACTTCACGTTCCCATCCCCGGTGTTGGAGGGTTTCCTTTGCTCCACATTCTCTTCAGCAGTTTTTATTTGTAGACGTTTCAATGAAGGCCATTCTGAGCAGTGTGTGAAATGATACCTCATTGTGGTAAGGTGTTTCTTAAATTAGGATTTCACTGGGGCAGTATGTGTTCAGTGTCGCTTTAAAATATAAAATTGAGACCTTAAGCACACACTCACCCTCCCTGTTCACTTACTTCTACAATGGCCATAACACTGGTTGTCACTGAGTCTCAGGAGAATCAAGTGAGGAAATAGCATCTCATCCCACAATAATTTTACCTCCAAGAGTATCTGATGCTGAGTCTGGGATAACAAAAAGCCAACAGATAGAGGCTTCCCTGGTGGTTCAATGGCTAAAACTCTCTGCTCCCAGTGCAGAAGGCCCGGGTTTGATTCCTGGTCAGGGAACTAGATCCCATAGGCTGCAACGAAGCCCTGCTGCAGTCAAATAAATCAGTGCACTTTTTTAAAGAAATCATAAAAATTATTTGCTCAGTGGCAATTTAAAATAATAATTTTACATTAATAAATAGATATATTTGGAAGTCGAATTTAAACTTTTGCATGCTTTCTTAAAGCAAAGTATTGAACTTCAAACAAGCATTACAAGTATAGGAGGCAATTTAAACTCTCTGCCCAGATTCTGCCACCCAGGGGTCAACTGACATCAGAAGAGATGCTTGCGCAGCATTTGTGTATCTGATAGGACTTAGAGAAACCATAAATCTCAGTGGAAATGTGAAATGTTTTTACCATGAGGTTTACTCACACGTCGTTCCTAACTCAGAATCATTTGGGAACTTGTCTTTCCCTAGTTCCTGTTCCCTTTTTTTGCTTAACACTGCCCTCCCCCCACCCACTACTCACCAGTGTGAGACACCTGTCACCTGGGAGGCCTTGTGTTTGCTGTCTGGTCTGCCCAGATGTGCCCTCTTCAGAAAGTATTCTAGCCTCCTGCTTCTTTTAGAAACCCTCCAAGACACACTTGTTGGGTGTGCCGTTCACCTTAACCATACCCTTTGCTTTCCAAAGGCAGTAAAGTTGAACAAATCAGGTTTTGTGCATGAGCGAGTGGTCATAAGTTTATGTCTTAACCTCCCATGTCATGTACTTGAGTTTTAGAAGATGTTCTGGCACTCTTCAAGAGGGTGGTTCTAATGATTGGGACATCAGACTTTGTGGCTGCTAGGGGATAGACTGCTATAGGAAGTCAGGTCTTTTCCGTAGACATGAGGCCACACTTTGGGAAGTTCTGGAGCAGTGGTCCGCAACATTTTCGGCACCAGGGGCAGGTTGCATGGAAGACAGTTTTTCCATGGACCAGGGTGGGGGGAGGGGTGGTTTTGAGATGATTCAAGCACATTACATTTATTGTGCACTTTATCTCTATCATTATTACGTCAGCTCCTCCTCAGATCATCAGGCGTTAGATTCTGGAGGTTGGGGACCCCTGCTCTAGACCTCAGATTCAAACCCATGCTTCTATAATGTACGTAAGGAGCTATTACCATAAAAAACAAACTTTGGCATCAGATTCAGAGAAGTCATTCTTACCTGGTACCAGGTCACCTCTGGACTCTGTGCATCACTTTGGTGGCTGAGACCTGGGCAGTAAATGGAGCTCATGCTACCAAGAAGAAGGTGTTGCTTATGTGAGACAGAACTCTCACAGGACATATTTGTTTGGGGCTTAACTTCTAAGATCATCTGGACACAGCAGGCATTCTCTTGGGGGCTCCTAGGGAAGTTAATAAAGTCCCGTGAACACAGAAGGAGATCAATCCAGTCAGTCCTAAGGGAAATCAACCCTGAATATTCATTGGGAGGACTGATGCTGAAGCTTCAATGCTGTGACCACCTGATGGGAAGAGCTGACTCATTGAAAAAAGACTCTGATGCCGGGAAAGATTGAAGGCAGGAGGAGAAGGGGAACGACAGAGGATGAGATGGTTAGATGGCATCACCGACTCAATGGACATAAATTTGAGGAAACTCTGGGAGATAGTGAAGGACAGGGAAGCCTGGCGTGCTGCAGTCCATGGGATCACAAAGAATCGGACACGACTTAGCAGCTGAACAACAACAAACATGAACACAGCTGCTATATTCAGGTAGTAAAGGATGTGGAGATGTTTGCAGAGAGAAATGCACTTACCTCATCCTAGGTCTACAAATATATAACCCGGCATGATTTATCCCTATGGTCAGAAAATGAAGGCTGCTCTTGTCTTGGATGACCTGAGGAGCATTCTGAGTGATTTCTACTGCTGGGTCTCCATTCTGAGGCTGTAGGTACCACTGGACATCAGATAGGTTCTTACTGCCACTACAGGGCAGGTACTCAGAACCTCGGATGGGTGAGAGTTGACTTCCGTGGTAGAAGTGGGATTTCTGTGGCTCTGGCAAATCACAAAACAAGACAAACTCCTCTCCACACCTTGCAGAGTATGTTCTAAGCGGCTTTTCAGTGAAGCAATCTGAAAACCACAATAAGCAAAACAACCCAAAAACACATTAGAAGGTGAAACTCTATAGCATTGGTGCATATACACTATAAAGAATAAAATAGATATCTAGTGGGAAACAGTTGCACAGCCCAGGAAGCTCAGCTCGGTGCTCTGTGATGACCTAGAAGGGTGGGGTGGGAGGTAGGAGGGAAGTCCAAGAGGGAGGGGATACGTGTATACATATGGCTGATTCACGGTGTTGTAAAGTAGAAACTCACACAATATTGTAAAGCAATTAAATTCCAATAAAAAAAACAATTCTATCTTCAAACAGTGACTGGAAAATTGCCTATTCTGTTAAATAAATATTGAAAGTTGTAATAAAAAAAAAGAAGACACTAACTTATATTTCCAAAGAGTATATGGTTTCACAAAGAATTAAGCTCCCATGGGTCTTTCTTCTTATTATTTCCCATTTTGTAAGGAAAAGAAGTTCAGGTCTAATTCCCTTCCACTGGTCTTCAGCTGAGGAAAAGAAGTTCAGGTCTAATCCCCTCCCACTGGTCTTCAACATCACTAATAGTAATGGAGATCTCCTGTTAGAGATGGCCAACCCACCTGTAATTCCCTTCAGCATCACTAATAGTAATGGAGGTTTCCTGTTAGAGATGGCCAACCCACCTGTAATCCCTCTTCAGCTGCATCCACTGAACACTCAGAGACGGTAGCTGGGCTCCCCATCAATGCTTGGGATCAACTCAAAGCTGTTCAGCCCAATCACGTCTCCCCAAAAATGTCACCCCCATTTTAACAGCAGAAAGGAAGTGCTCTGTATAATTATATCATTTTCTCATGTACTACAGAATATCTGTCACTTTCAACTTGGAACATAAGACTCACGGGCTCAGCAGGAAAAGTGAAAAACCCCTACCTGGAGTAGTCAATCCTCTAATTCTCCCTTGTGCAACAAGCCAAAGAAATATCCAGCCCAAATAGAGCGTCATTCTCCCTGGATCCCTGTCATCGCTTCAGGACATTGGTTCTGTGGTCAGAGTAGAGGACACGGCCCCTCAGAGCTCCACCCTGAGAATCCTCTTCATTTCTGTAAATCAAGAAATGGGAAATGAAGAAATTGGAACCAGCAACCAAAACGCAAGTCACACAGGAAGCTTTGAAAGGGCAGGTCCTACCCAAAGAGCCCTCACATGCCCGCACTCAAGTGGTATTTTCAGTGGTGTGTGGCAGTCCCTGCGTATGTCACTTCTTACTCAACTGAAGGAGGAAGGGCATCTCTGACTCTGGGTCCTGCTTGAATTTACACTCTGTACAGTGTGTTCTTTTGATGCTATTTCTTCCTGGAATACTTTTTTTTTTTTTCTTTTCTTAAGTTTCTCACAAAGTATGTATATTTTCAGGCTTCTCTGGTGGTTCAGACAGTAAAGAATCTGCATGTCATGCAGGAGACCCGAGTTTGATCCCTAGGTCGAGAAGATCCCCTGGAGAAGGCAATGACAACCCACTCCAGTACTCTTGCCTGGAGAATCCCATGGACAGAGGAGCCTGGCGGGTTACAGTCTACGGA
This sequence comes from Tragelaphus eurycerus, assembly GCA_935064755.1. Classification (NCBI taxonomy): domain Eukaryota; kingdom Metazoa; phylum Chordata; class Mammalia; order Artiodactyla; family Bovidae; genus Tragelaphus; species Tragelaphus eurycerus. Next base: position 30,354,052 of record CAKXYN010000016.1, read on the forward strand.
GTTGCAGAGTCAGACATGACTGGGCGACTTTCACTTCACTTCTAATCACGTATATTTTCATGAGCAGTTTAGAAAGAGTTAAGAGAAAGTTTTCCTGAAAAGATGATCCAAGTTGAGTGCAAATGTCAGATTCTTGTTAGGGAAGCTAGTCCTGTAGCTCATGTGTATAAATGAGAAAGTCTGTTCTTTGCTGGTTTGTAATAGATGCTAGAGAACAGAGGATGTTTGACTTGTTGTGCCCCAAGTAAGACAGGGAGCATTGTTGCTGGATGGCATTTCTAAGGATTCTCTGAAGTCTGAAAGGGAAAGAAGGTCAGCCCAGGGTAGAATGTCAGACCCTGGACTGTGTTCACGGTGGTTTTGTCCACCTTGTTGATACAGTGGCTGCTGGACCCTTCAAACCATTTGAAAGAGAGGAGAGATGAGGTTGCTGGGTGCGTACCCGGGTCCATTCAGGTTGTTGTTGTTATTGTTCAGTCACTCAGTTGTGTCCAACTCTTTGTGACCCCGTGGTTTGTGTGGTAGTTTGAACATTTTTTGAAGACATTGCCCTTCTTTGAGATTGGAATGAAAATTGATGTTTTTCAGTCCTGCTGAGTTTTCCAAATTTGCTGGCATGTTAAGTGCAGCACGCGAACAGCATCATCTTTTAGGATTTGACATAGCTCAGCTGAAATTCCATCATTCTGCTAGCTTTGTTTGTAGTGATGCTTCCTAAGGACTACTTGACTTCACACTCCAGGATGTCTGGCTCTAAGTGAGTGATCACACCATCGTGGTTATCCTGGTCATTAAGACCTATTTGGTACAGGTCTTCCATGTATTCTTGCCATTCAGATTGCCATAACAGAAAACCAAAGACTGGGTGATATACCCAAGAGAAACATCATTCTCAAAATTCTGGGGTCTGAAAAGTCCAAGATCGAGGCACCAGCAGGAACCAGCAGCACCTGGTTCATAAGTGACACCTTCTCAGCGTCCTCATATGGCTGAAGGGGCTACCCATGTCAGGGAAACAGAACACGGAGACCACCCCGACCTGAAGCACAGAGGAAGTTTGGAGGAAAGACTTGGTATTGACGGTAAAAGCCACAGAGAAGCTGGGCACAAGCAGTACTGGACAGCTTCTTTGAGGCTTGGCCACGGCCGATCAGATCCGCAAGTGTGGAGGGCCTAGGGTGATGGGGACGAGGGAGTTGGAAAGGAAGGTGGGGAGTGGGGCGAGCCATGCCCTCCCCAGGCTACCCTGCACACAGGAGACAGGACAGGGAAATGTCTCCTCCTGTGCTGACTTCATTCCACCTTGGAGGAGAAGGAGTGGTGGTGGGGGAGGGGGCGGCGGGGAGCAGGCCAAATGCAAGTGAGGGTGAGGAGAGAGAGCATGCACCAACTTCTCTGAGGAGGCAGGAAGAGGCAAACACAGAAAACCACAGAGACATTATCTTGGATGGAGGTGAACAGAGTCACATACAGTAGGACGTCCCTCCAGATCCGTTTGCCCAGGTGGGACCTGAAGTCAGGATGTTTCCACCTGGCAGCTGATCCGCTGAGAGGAGGGCGTGTTCAGCAAAGAAAAGGCTTCACAAGATGGTGGAAGACCTAGGGTGCCAGGGACAGGGACCAGAGTCACCACATCACTTTTCCCCAGTGGTAACAATGCGGGGGTGAGGGGTGGCTCTTCTTATCTTCTTACCAAGATTGTAATCAAGGAATAGGGCAGAATAAGTAACTGCCTTTCAAGATGCGGTCTGCCTCCCACCTCTGCTTGCCTTTCCTTTGCCCACAAAGCCACTGAAGGGACAATATCTCCATCTCCAGTTACTGCCTGGAAACAAGGCCTAGAAAACAGGCCTGAAAATGTCATTTCTGTGCTGATAACCTCACCAGCCCTCCACCCATGAGATAAAGAATCCATTCCAAAGCATCAGATGCCAAACCCTGGATGACCTGATATGGCTCCCTCGTGACTTATCTTGTGCTTCCCCAGAGAGACCTCCACTGACCACTTGCAGCATGATCAATGGTCTACCTCCCTCCCTATTCCCCACTGGCACCAGCCAGCAGCCATCTCTCTTATTACTCATGTGTTGGATTGCTTTGTCTTAGCACTCATTATTGTCTGAAAAACATCTTGTTTTAGAGACTTTTCCCCTAACTAGAATCAAAGCTCCATGCCAGCAGGAACTGAGCCTGTCTCACAGGCTGCACAGCTTAGGACAAATCTTCATGCATAAATCATAATCGATTCTATTGTCCAAATAAATGCAGAAGAATTCAGGAGTCAAAACAAATCAATACTGACACTTAACTTGCTGTGCAACTCTAGCTAAGACACTTAGCCTCCTTCTGCATTTCGGGATTTTTTATTTGCAAAATAAACTATTTGGACTGTAATAGTTGTTCTTTCACCTTAGAGCTAGGGGACTCAAACTTCTGGGGATTTGGCTGGGAAATATGCTTTTTTTTTTTTTTTTAAAGCTCCCCGACTGGGGAAATCATGAGACTCTATGATTTCTAAGATTATTTCAGCTCTAAAATTCCATGGTTCCATGATTGAATGATGACCAATCTTAGAAAACTGGCTACCACGACACCGGTAAGCCTTCAGCCCTCAGAAATTCCCATCCAAACCTTGATGGACAGATGTTCTGTCCATGACGAGCTCACTTGCTGGCATAGGACCTCAGGCTGCCTGGGACTGTCCCTGGGCTATGCCTTTGTCTCTGGGATTGTGTTTCTCAAATGATCTCTATTATGAGAATCACCCAGAATGCTTGTTACAAATTCAGATGTCTAAGGTCTTCAAGCCATATTAAATCAGATTCCCAAAGAGAAGAACACTGGGCTCTGTATTATAAACAAGTGTCGGGGGACTTCGCTGGTGGTAAAGTGGACAGGAATCCACCTGTCAATGCAGGGGACAGGGGTTCTATCCCTGGTCTGGGAAGATCCTACATGCTGTGGAGCACGTATGCTTGTGTGCTACAGTTACTGAGCCCACGAGCCTAGAGCCTGTGCTGGCAACAAGAGAAGCCACCACAATGATAAGCCTGTGCACCGTGATGAAGAGGAGCCGCTCTTCATCACAACTAGAGAAAAGCCTGCGTGAAACAGTAAAGACCCAGTGCAACCAAAAATAAATAAATGAAAAAAAAAAACAAACAAGTGTCAGGGAAGTCACCGTGGCCCAGAGAGCGTCCCGGGGCAGTCCTGCTCAAGGGCAAGAATAGAGCCTGGGGGGAGGTGGGTCTGTGCGAGGGCATGGCAGTTATTGCCAGTACTGCCGTCAACTGAACGTGAGAGCTGGTCCATTCTGGAAACCCCATCCGTGTGGGATAACTCAGTGGGTTTTGTTTGTCAACAGCTACCTTTTTGAGATCTTTTAGTGTCTATGAGATGCCTTCCATTCCACCATCACCAAAACACTTCCAAGAATCTTAAGGAATTACCCCAGGTGCATTTATTAAACATTTATCATGCACTGAACAACTTAACCAAACCGGGCTGCAAGTCTGTTCATAAAACAGGAGTAAAACAATAGCCAGGGAGCTCTGAACCTAACGGGGTCCGGCCCTTTTACATACTTTCTCCTCACACTTGGGAAGGTGGCTGTTGTCTTTCTGGTTTTACTGATGGACAACCAAGGCTCACATTGCTTGAAGAGTAGACCCCACTATTAATGATACTTGCACATCTTAGAAATATTAGAAGAGCAATTTGTGTCCGTATGAAGAGGGTCTCAGAGACTCTAATTATCCTATCACTGTATGTCATCATCTCAGAGGAGCAGATGAGAGGGGGCTTCACTGGTGGTCCAGTGGCTAAGACTCTGTGCTCCCAGTGCAGAAAGCCTGGGTTCCATCCCTAGTCAGGGAACCAGACCCCACATGCCTCAACTAAGTAAGAGTCTGTATGCCAGACTAGGAACCCTGCAAGCTGCAACTAAGACCAGGCACAGCCAAATCAATAATTTTTTAAGTGGAAATGAGAGTCACAGGGTGACTTCAAGTATCTGAATGGTCTCGTCTCCAAAACAGCTTCCATACCTGCTTTCCATATTTCCTTTGTGAGAGGTTGATGATCCCTCCCCTCCACCCAATCAGTTGGTCAAGACTACGGTTTCAATATCTTTGGTTGATGATGAACTATTCTTTTGCTGATCCTGGCTTTTGGTGGGAGAATAAGAAGAGGAAAGGCAGGTATCAACAAAGAATCTGAGACTCAAGTAGGGGAATCCCACCGTCAAAGACAATTTCCAGTGGGATCATTGGTGACTATACCGATGATATTCAGAGAGAACACATGTACGTGTAGACATCTGATCCGGTGTAATAGCAACCATTTAATTCAACTAATATATTATTATGGTTCTCACATAATCCATGGTAGCTTTATATACCATTGTGCAGGAATTACAGAAGATCAAGAGTATAGCTGGACCCAGTGGCTAGGATGCTGAGCTCCCAAAGCAGGGGACCTGGGATTCAATACCACAGTCCAGTCCCTGGGATTGAGCTAGGCTAGGGAACTAGATCCCACATGCTGCAACTAAAGATCTCATTCATGTGCCACAACTAGAACCTGGTGCAGCCAAACAAATAATTTTTTTTTAAGAGTGTAGCTCACACTCTCAGAGGTCTTAAGGCGGTCAAGTCAAGACAAGTGTTGAAATTCAGCAGCCACCTTAAATCCCTCTACTCTCCAGCTTTCCCACAACATACATGAAGCATTATAGAAAGGCTTATTTGGTAACCACAAGTTTTTTAATAACGTGAAGCCTCCATATATAGAGAGGTATAAAATTTGCTAGTTCAATACCACACCTATCAGTATAAAATAGTTTATGAAAAGGAACTGCATTAGCAACCCATTCTGAAAATGTTTCAAGTTCTTTTCTCAACTTATATTTGCTGGTTAGGAAATCTAGTGAAAAAAAATGTACTCATGTCTTACCTGTACTTCCTGTCCTTAAGCCACTGAAAAGGAGGAAGGAACTTCAAGGCTTTATTTCAGTGACTGCCGGCTTTTCTATCTGATGAAGAAATGTGAGCATATCCATTTTGAAAGAGGAATACAGTATGCCATCCTGCCCAGAGAGATACATTTAACTCACACAAGTTTAGAAATAATAAGCTAAAACTGGAGAGAAAAAAAAAAGGAAAATCTTTTACTAAAGGAAAATGACCATTGACATTGTCAAATTCATGATCATAAAGAGAAAAATCAAATTAACTGCCTCTATCAGTAGAAGGAAATGGCCGAAAGATGAAGCATCTAAAATTCTCCCCAGACCAACCTCCTTGACTAGATAAAGTTTGCGGTTAGTTGAAAGAGTGAGTAAGCCTACTTCCTTTACAGGAATTTCCTGTACAGATTATTAGCATTCAACTCAACTTCTCAACTGTGGGTTTTGGGTTTTTCTGTTTTGTTTTGTAAAACTCCCCAAAATGTAACCTTTATGATATAACTTAAAGCTTTTCTTGTGATTAACTTTTTTAAGTCTGCAAAAGGAAAAAAAAAAAAACTCTATCAACATTTATTTGAAACAATAATTTATTTATATAGACATGGAAATGAATTTAAAGTCTAAAATCACCAAGGTTTTTTGATGCCTATTTTTATTAAAGGAAGGATTCAAAATATAACATATAATTAAGAACAGCCTGTGTGGTGTGTTCTCAGTTGCTCAGTTGTGTACGACTCTTTGCGATCCCATAGTCTGTGGCCCACCAGTCTCTTCTGTCCATGGGGTTTCCCAGGCAAGTATACTGGAGTGGTTTCCTTCTCCAGGGGTCTTCCCGACCCAGCAATCAAATCTGCGTCTCCTTCGTCTCTTACGTTGGTAGGCGGATTATTTAACCACTGAGCAACCTGGGAAATCCCAATTAAGAATACTACTGTTCCATTCATAGAATAAATAAAATCACTTAATAAGAACCTGAGTACTCTCTGAGAGCACTCTGGTCAGAAAGAGTTTTGATTAAGCTTCTTGGTTAAGCCTAGAAACCATCCTTCCTCAAGATAAGGCTGAGTCATTGAGCATCTGAGCACTCCAGGGCTGTTTCTGCATTTATCTAGAGGATAATGTAAACTGCAAAAGAAGACTACGTTCACTCTGGGGTGAAGGCAAAATAAGTGTTTACCTGAGATAGAGGAGGAAAAAAGGAGTGAGTTATTATAACTAGGAATGAACCCCAAAACATATCCATCCCAGGTCACAAATCTGCCTAGAATTCCAAGAGAAAATGAGGTTTCTTCCAGGCCTGTTTCCAGACAGGTCACAGGGAGCAGATGAACAATATTGCAGGCACATGAAGCTCCAGACTCACAGAGTCATGAGGGAGCAACACAGCAATAAGAATAAAGGCCTGGGAAGAGATATGTTTAGATTGGAAGGGAAAGGCCAACCATAAGGATTGTCTATGGCCTGTATTCAATACCTGTTGAATTGAACTAGATTCAAGTGAGTTGGGAGGTGGGAGCTGTCTTTGTGACGCTTCAGAGATCCTGATGCAGACCTTGGAGTTGAGTCTAAAGTGATTCAGGGAGGCGATTCCTACAGTGAATTTGACAGCTTAAATTGAGAATGAAGAGGGCTTGACAGGAGAGGTAATCTTATCTACAGTCCTTGAGGAGGAATTAAAGGTCCTTGACTTAGTTTTATAGCTGAACTGTTAGCATTTCATCTTGCTTTATTGCTATCCTTTGTTTTTGCATTTTCTCATGATTACATTTGCTCTTTGGAACTCAAGGAAAGCCTAGGCAGCTAAAGCTCTCCTACAGACAAGAGGTGGGGGACTCGGGGTTCTGTCCCTGGGAATGCCTCCAGGGGTCCTCTCAGTTCCACATTCCCTGAAGAGTTTAGCCCCCCACTTACTGATAGGCTCACCAGAACAATGCAACAAAGCAAAATGGCTGTCTGGGGAGACCTTACAAATAGCTGTGAAAAGAAGAGAAGTGACAAGCAAAGGAGAAAAGTAAAAATATAAGCATCTGAATGCAGAGTTCCAAAGAATAACAAGGAGAGATAAGAAAGACTTCCTCAGAGATTGCTGCAAAGAAATAGAGGAAAACAACAGAATGGGAAAGACTAGAAATCTCTTCAAGAAAATCAGAGATACCAAGGGAACATTTCATGCAAAGATGGGCTCGATAAAGGACAGAAATGGTATGGACCTAACAGCAGAAGAAGATATTAGAAGAGATGGCAAGAATACACAGAAGAACTGTACAAAAAAGAGCTTCATGACCCAGATAATCACGATGGTGTGATCACTCACCTAGAGCCAGACATCCTGGAATGTGAAGTCAAGTCGGCCTTAGGAAGCATCACTATGAACAAAGCTAGTGGAGGTGATAGAATTCCAGTGGAGCTATTTCAAATCCTGAAAGATGATGCTGTGAAAGTGCTGCACTCAATATGCCAGCAAATTTGGAAAACTCAGCAGTGGCCACAGGACTGGAAAAGGTCAGTTTTCATTTCAATCCCAAAGAAAGGCAATGCCAAAGAATGCTCAAACTACTACACAGTTACACTCATCTCACACTCTAGAAAAGTAATGCTCAAAATTCTCCAAGCGCAGGCTTCAGCAATATGTGAACTGTGAACTTCCTGATGTTCAAGCTGGTTTTAGAAAAGGCAGAGGAACCAGAGATCAAATTGCCAACATCCGCTGGATCATGGAAAAAGCAAGAGAGTTCCAGAAAAGCATCTATTTCTGCTTTATTGACTATGCCAGAGCCTTTGACTGTGTGGATCACAATAAACTGTGGAAAATTCTGAAAGAGATGGGAATACCAGACCACCTGACCTGCCTCTTGAGAAACCTATATGCCGGTCAGGAAGCAACAGTTAGAACTGGACATGGAACAACAGACTGGTTCCAAATAGGAAAAGGAGTCCATCAAGGCTGTATGTTTTCACCCTGCTTATTTAATTTACATGCAGAATATATCATGAGAAATGCTGGGCTGGATGAAGCACAGCTGGAATCAAGATTGCTGGGAGAAATAGCAATAACCTCAGATATGCAGATGACACCACCCTTATGGCAGAAAGTGAAAAAGAACTAAAGAGCCTCTTGATGAAAGTGAAAGAGGAGAGTGAAAAAGTTGGCTTAAAGCTCAACATTCAGAAAATGAAGATCATGGCACCTGGTCCCATTACTTCATGGGAAATAGATGGGGAAACTGTGGAAACAGTGTCAGACTTTATTTTGGGGGGCTCCAAAATCACTGCAGATGGTGATTGCAGCCATGAAATTAAAAGATGCTTGCTCGTTGGAACAAAAGTTATGACCAACCTAGATAACATATTCAAAAGCAGAGACATTACTTTGCCAACAAAGGTCCGTCTAGTCAAGGCTATGGTTTTTCCAGTGGTCATGTATGGATGTGAGAGTTGGACTGTGAAGAAAGCTGAGCACTGAAGAATTGATGCTTTTGAAGCATCAATTGGAGAAGTTGGAGAAGACTCTTGAGAATCCCTTGGACTGCAAGGAGACCCAATCAGTCCATTCTAAAGGAGATCAGCCCTGGGTGTTCTTTGGAAGGACTGATGCTAAAGCTGAAACTCCAGTACTTTGGCCACCTCATGGGAAGAGTTGACTCATTGGAAAAGACTCTGATGCTGTGAGGCATTGGGGGCAGGAGGAGAAGGGGACAACAGAGGATGAGATGGCTGGATGGCATCACTGACTCGATGGACGTGAGTCTGAGTTGGTGATGGACAGGGAGGCCTGGTGTACTGTGATTCATGGGGTCACAAAGAGTCAGACACGACTGAGCAACTGAACTGTACTGAATTTTCATATTCACTTAGATGATCCAAGGAACACTGTGATATCTCAGTTCTTCAACTTCCTTTCTCATAAGTGTTTTGTCCTTCACACCTACCTCAGGCATTTATTCCTGTACCTGCCATTACTAGTAATTGACAAGCCTCTGTAATTTCTATGTCAAGCACCCTCCACCCTGACAGTCTCCTCCTATCAGCTTATTCCCTGAAACACTCCAATTTGGATTCATTTGTGACATCATGTGGTCACAGATGAATCTTTGTTGATCTTACCAATATGATACCCACCATTTCTACATTTTCCAACTTAAATGTTTTCATCATTCAGCATTGTCAGTCACTTGCCTACACCCTTATTCACTTGACACTCTATTTTATTGCATTAGCATGAAAAATACTAACTCTACCCCCTAGTTAAGCATATACCACCTAATATGGCTGGAGAAAAGACACAGGCATGCTGACTGGTCTCAGTAAGTTAAGAAAGACTATAATCGCCATTGCAGGAGATTCAGAAGACACAGGTTCAATTCCTGGGTAGGAAAGATCCTCTGGAGGAGGAAATGGCAGCCCAGTATTCTTGCCTGGGAAATCCTATGGACAGAGGAACTTGGCAGGCTGCAGTCCATGGGTCACAAAGAGTTGGACACGACTGAGGGGCTGAGCATGCACACATTCACACATGAAAACAAGGAGGGAATCTCACAAAACCAAGTGAAGTTTCAGAAGAAAAGAGAGGTGGCTACTGTGGGCTATAGCAGAGAAATCAAGAGGGTGTGAAGAGTGTCCATTAGAGTCGGGGATCCAGAGCCTGCAGAGTGTGAGGAACACTGCAGCAAATGGATCAGGGATTAATGAGTAAGCCAAGCATAGCCTGCCTTTCTAAGAACTTTGACTTTGGACAAAGTTGTAGATATAATCTGATGGCTTCCTAACAATGAAAGTTGCGCTTTAACTCCCAAACCCACCACTACCACAAACACATTTTCCCTCCCTTTCTGCCTCCAAATAATATACCATAATTTTAGTTAAATGTTGAATATTTACAACATTGTGACTCGGTAAATACTATGTGTGGCTGAGCCATATAATGCTATATAATGTTTTTCATTGAAAAAGGCCCTGATACTGGGAACGACTGAAGACAGAAGAAGGGGGCCGCAGAGGATGAGATGGTTAGAGAGCATCATTGACTTAGTGGACATGAATTTGAGCAAACTCTGGGAGATAGTGAAGGATAGGGGAGGCTGAAGTGCTGCAGTCCTTGGGGTCAAAAAAGAGTCAGACACAACTTAGTGACTAACACTTAACACTTTGGAAGATATCCTTGGAAGATTAGCCTTCAGTTCAGTTCAGTCGCTCAGTCGTGTCGGACTCTGTGACCCCATGAATCGCAGCACGCCAGGCCTCCCTGTCCATCACCAACTCCCAGAGTTCACTCAAACTCATGTCCATCGAGTCAGTGATGCCATCCAGCCATCTCATCCTCTGTCGTCCCCTTCTCCTCCTGCCCCCAATGCCTCACAGCATCAGAGTCTTTTCCAATGAGTCAACTCTTCCCATGAGGTGGCCAAAGTATTGGAGTTTCAGCTTCAGCATCAGTCCTTCCAATGAACACCCAGGACTGATCTCCTTTAGGATGGACTGGTTGGATCTCCTTGCAGTTCAAGGAATTCTCAAGAGTCTTCTCCAACACCACAGTTTAAAAGCATCAATTCTTCAGCACTCAGCTTTCTTCACAGTCCAACCCTCACATCCATACATGACCACTAGAAAAACCACAGCCTTGACTAGACAGACCTAGATACTATTTGACAAAGTAGTATCTCTGCTTTTCAATATGCTATCTAGGTTGGTTACAACTTTCCTTCCAAGGAGTAAGCGTCTTTTAATTTCATGGCTGCAATCACCATCTGCAGTGATTTTGGAACCCCCCAAAATAAAGTCTTACACTGTTTCCACTGTTTGCCCATCTATTTCCCATGAAGTGATGAGACCAGCTGCTATAATCTTTGTTTTCTGAATGTTGAGCTTTAAGCCAACTTTTTCACTCTCCACTTTCACTTTCATCAAGAGGCTTTTTAGTTCCTCTTCACTTTCTGCCATAAGGGTGGTGCCTAGATTCTATTTCCCTTTCTAAACATTCTATAATCATTTCTATTTAGTTAGAAAGGATTGATTGCATTCATTACATCTAAAACATGTCCTATTCAGACACGCTGGATTTTGCCAAATAAAATTGTCACATGAAATCTCAAAATAAAAATGGGTGAGAACAGTGCTGGTCTGGTTGACAGGTTGAAGGGAGTGGGAGGTGGGGAGAGGTCTGGAGTCAGCACACCTATATGCCCGCCTCACTCCATCCCACCTCCTGGATATGCACTAAGACACCTCTCATGAGCCCTGGGATTCCTGAAACCCAATTTGAAAGTTGATTTTAGTATGTTCACCATTGCTATGCTATACTATGCTAAGTCACTTCAGTCATGTCCGACTCTGTGTGACCCCATAGACGGCAGCCCACCAGGCTTCCCCGTGTTCACCATTAAGTACTATTATTATTTATTGGTATACAGTTACTTTACAATGCCATTACTTTCTACTGTACAACAAAGTGTATCACTATTACATACAGGTATATCCCATCTTTGGGGATTTCCTCCCTAGTTAGGTCACCACAGAGCATTGAACAGGGTTCCCCATGCTATACAGTAATTAGTTATCTATTTTATACATAGTATCAATAGTGTATATGTGTCAATCCCAGTCTCCCAGCCATCCCATCTCTTCCCCTTGGAATCATACGCTTGTTCTCTATGTCTGTATCTCTATTTCTGCTTTGCATGTAGGTTTGTCTGTACCATTTTTCTAGATCCACGTATATGTGTAAATATACAATATTTGTTTTTCTCTTTCTGACTTACTTCACTCTGTATGACAGCTTCTCTAGGGTCTCACCATTAATTATTAAACTTGCACATCAAGTTGTGGCTATTGTGTAAATGGGGCATCACATGTTCCCCGGATGGTATGTGCAACCACAAGGTAGGCTACAAAGAGATGAAAGTTGGTTTTCATAAGCCTCTCACAGATACACAGTGTTGGTCTCAGCCCTCCCAGCCCAACTTGTGATCACTATCAGTGTGGTCCAGAGGCGGGTCTGCAGGGACCCTGTGTCCTGCCTACAGCGCACACAGCCTGTTTCCTGTCAGAGCTGTGGTTTGGCCACTCTCTGAAGAGCCCTGAAAGCCTTACAAGCCCATCTCTCAGAGTAGCTTCTGCTCAGGAAGCTGGCTCCCCCCAAAGCCCAGGTCTCCTCCCTCAGAGCTGCACTCGTGCCGGGGTGATGCGATGAGCTATTTCCCCTGAGCATTTAGAGCTGCGATTCAACTCAATTGTGACTGTGTCTCATTCAGACAAGCATGCTGATGATGGCTGCAAGGAGCTCACCCCCTTTATGACTGGCTGACAGTCCTCTGGAGCCAGCTGGTCAACTGCTAGCATCCATATTGGATGCGCTGCTTGTACCTATCAGGGGTCTGACTCCCTGTATCTTAGCAGGTACCACGGCCGAGTGTACATCCCCATCCTGTGGAGAACTTGGGTGCTATTGCCCTCCATCCCTACCCTAGTAGCCTAGAAGAATGCTTGTGCTCTTTTGTCCTCCTCTGAGCCATACCTTGGGAAGATCCACTGGAAGAGGAAATGGCAACCCAATGCAGTACTCTTGCCTGGAGAATCCCATGGACGGAGAAGCCTGGCGGGCTACAGTCCCTGTGGTTGCAAAGAGTCAGACATGACTGAAGGGACTTAGCTTGCATAGCATGAGCCAGTCCTAAGCAGCCCTGCTTCCTCTCTGCAAGACTGTCTAGACCCTCTGGTACAATGGATCTTCCCAAGAAGTGCCCACAGCTTCCCTCAAGTCTCACTGTGCAACAGGTGATTCCAAAGAGAGGGGACTGTACCCTCTCTGCTCCAGCCTGTCACATTAGCAGCCTGTATGCTCAGGATTGGTCCCTGGATTGGTCATGTCTCAGGTTCAAGGCTTTAGAATATTGGGTAATAAGCTCTGTCTCTGCTCTCAGAGTGAAGAAGGAAATGGTAAAGTGGAGAAAGAAATGTCAACCCACTCCAGTATTCTTGCCTGGAGAATCCCATGGGCAGAGGAGCCTGGCGGGCTACAGTCCATGGGGTCACGAAAAGTCAGACACGACTTAGAGACTAAACCACCACCTGCTTTAAGAGAGTGTCAGAATAATTTAGTAAATACTTCCAGCACATAATGGACACACACAGAGTGTTTCTTTGTACATCTTAGGTGGCAGACTCATCTCTGATTTTCTGAGATGGACTCCACATGTAAGGACATATGAAGTCATAAAAGAGAATGACATTATTTTATCAGCCAGTTACTTATTGGTCCTGGTTGGAAATGCTTGCACTTAAATTTTAAAATATGCACGTGAATTAACCGGCATGTGAATAACCTGATATTCCTGCTGGGCATTGGGTGGCCTTGTGACAGTAAGTTCATTTTGGTTCCTGGATGGAAGGTGAAACAGAGAAGGTAGGTACAAAATAATTTAAGATAAAAAAAAAAAGATAGATGGAAACGTTCACTGTGAATGACCCACATCTTATCAAAGAGGTAGGAATCCACATTGAGAATGAGGGGTTGACATTTTTTTTAAGTCTTTATTGAATTTGTTACAATATTGTTTCTGTTTTATGTTTGACTTCTTGGCTGAGAGATATATGGGATCTTAACTCCCTGATCAGGAATTAAACCCAAACTCCCTGCATTGCAAGGCAAAGTCCTAACCACTGGACGGCCAGAGAAGTTCCTGAAATTTTAAAATAAGTGAAAAAGATGTTGAGTTTTTCAAAAATAAAAGCACAACATCAATGATTTGTTAATGTGTTTTAAAGCACATATTTAATATATACATTTAACACATTTACTACAAAATCCATTTAATGTATTTAAAGAAACATAAGAAAGCAAATCATTCTATGTGTTAGAGACAATGGTGACAGGAATAAAATTTCTCACGACCATATATTTTCACATATAAATCTTCTTAGTAATTAAATCCTTTTACTTTTTTAACCATACAACTGGCATACAAAGTTGTAAGTAGTGCTACAAAAGTTAGATCACTTTCTTATACTGAAAAATCTTGCTTTTGATTTTCAGTAGTATCTACCACAGCTGTTCTATTTAATTTTTCAAATTTTTTATGTTGGAGCATCATTGATTTCCAATGTTGTGTTAGTTTCAGGTGTACAGCACAGTGATTTGTGTATCCATATCCATATATCCATTGAGATTCTTCTCCCACATAGGTCATTACAGGATATTGAATAGAGTTTCCCAGACTGCACTGTCGGTCCTAGCTGATCATCTATTTTACATACAGTAGCACCACAGCTGTTTTAAACAGTATCTGCTTTACACTTTTTTGGAATTGTCATACTGTACCCATATATCCAACTAGGCTTCCAAGCTTACCCGGCTCTTTCCTTTCTCTGTAAGGCTGGTAGCTCTCACTTTCTCACTGATTTTCAGGCCCAGCCATTCCCACTAAGGCCATCAGGAAGGCCCAGAGGACTGGGTTCACTTTAAGGAGACAGATATATGTCTTTAAACATTGAAAGTTGCACACATCCAGTGAAGAAATATCCTTTCCAATGAAGCTTATCCCATGGATATGCTTCTCCTTTATGCTTCTCTGAATAAACGAATATCCTCAAGTCACTGACTCAATGGACCTGAATTTGAGCAAACTTGGGGAGACAGTGAAGGACAGGGAAGCCTGGCAAGCTGCAGTCCATGGGGTTGCAGAGAATAAGACATGACTTAGCAACTAATAATAATAAAAGCAACAACTAATAATAACAAAAGTGTCAGGACCAACACTTAGAGAGTGTTAATTCTGTGCCAGTAACTGATGTAAGTGCTTCATTCATATTTATTCATTTAGTCCCCTTGTATAATTCTTGTAAATTCTAATTTTACTGATGAGGAAAACTCATCACAGGTGAGTCAGAGGAGCTGCCAGAGGTCATGGTAATAGTAAACACAGGATCCAGTTCAAGCGTCTTGGCTGCACCCCCCCATGCCTTGCCCCTCCATCCAAGGTCTGTGTGTGTGTGCTCAGTCTTGTCTCTTTGAGACCCCATGGAATGTAGCCCACTGGGCTCCTCTGTGCATGGGATTTCCCAGCAAGAATACTGGAGTGGGTTGCCATTTATTTCTCCAGGGGATCTTCTCAAGCCAGGGATGGAAACTACGTCTCCCTTGGCAGGTTCAATCCTCCTGCTGCTGCTAAGTCATGTCAGTCGTGTCCGACTGTGTGACCCCATAGATGGTGGCCCACCAGGCTCCTGTCCCTGGGATTCTCCAGGCAAGCATACTGGAGTGGGTTGCCATTTCCTTCTCCGGTGCAGGAAAGTGAAAAGTGAAAGGGAAGTCGCTCAGTCATGTCCGACTCTTCACGACCCCATGGACTGTAGCCCATCAGGCTCCTCCATCCATGGGATTTCCCAGGCAAGAGTACTGGAGTGGGGTGCCACTGCCTTCTCTGATCAAATAAATTGGTAGGCTGATTTATTTTACTGCTGAGCTGAGGGGCATTTTAAATTTTTAACCTTTTAAAAATGGAGCAAGTACATTTTAAATGCATAACCAACAAGGTCCTCCTGGACAGCACAGCAAACTCTGCTCAATGTTATGTAACTTTATGTGTTATGTTAGCCTGGATGGGAGGTGAGTTTAGGGGAGAATGGATACGTGTGTATATATGGCTGAGTCCTTTTGCTGTCCACCTGAATCTATCACAACATTGTTAACCAGCTATATCCCAATATAAAATAAAAGGTTCCAAAAAAAAAAAAAAAAAATTGAGCAAGTAACCATCAGTTTTTTGGCTGTTTAATAACTAATTTGATCTGGTCCCTATCCCATGTCTAAACATTCAAAATCAATAAATGTCTGAGACTGTTTTTAAAAAAAACAGAAAATGATTTGTGTCTGGCATGAAAGATAAAAGGTTGCTTCCAGTTCCTTTTCAGATCAGATCAGATCAGATCAGTCGCTCAGTCGTGTCCGACTCTTTGCGACCCCATGAACCGCAGCACGCCAGGCCTCCCTGTCCAACACCAGCTCCCGGAGGTCACCCAGACTCATACCCATCGAGTCAGTGATGCCATCCAGCCATCTCATCCTCTGTCGTCCCCTTCTCCTCCTGCCCTCAATCCCTCCCAGCATCAGAGTCTTCTCCAATGAGTCAACCCTTCGCATGAGGTGGCCAAAATACTGGAGTTTCAGCTTCAGCATCATTCCTTCTAAAGAAATTCCAGGATTGATCTCCTTCAGAATGGACTGGTTGGATCTTCTTGCAGTCCAAGGGACTCTCAAGAGTCTTCTCCAACACCACAGTTCAAAAGCATCAATTCTTTGGCGCTCAGCTTTCCTCACAGTCCAGCTCTCACATCCATACATGACCACAGGAAAGACCATAGCCTTGACTAGGCGAAGCTTTGTTGGTAAAGTAATGTCTCTGCTTTTGAATATGCTATCTAGGTTGGTCATAACTTTCCTTCCAAGGAGTAAGCGTCTTTTAATTTCATGACTGCAGTCACCATCTGCCATGATTTTGGAGCCCAGAAAAACAAAGTCTGACACTGTTTCCACTGTTTCCCCATCTATTTCCCATGAAGTGATGGGACCAGATGCCAAGATCTTCGTTTTCTGAATGTTGAGCTTTAAGCCAACCTTTTCACTCTTCACTTTCACTTTCATCAAGAGGCTTTTTAGCCCCTCTTCACTTTCTGCCATAAGAGTCGTGTCATCTGCATATCTGAGGTTATTGATATTTCTCCCAGCAATCTTGATTCCAACTTGTGTTTCTTCCAGTCCAGCATTTCTCATGATGTACTCTGCATATAAGTTAAATAAACATGGTGACAATATGCAGCCCTTTTCCAGTTCCTTTTAAGTTTCCACAAATAGGTCCAATTAAGCAAGCCCTCTGTAGCATCTTAATGGGATTTCAAGAACTGTAGGCCTGCAACTGTAGCAAGGATAATTAAGGATGCCCTGAGGTTGAAACACTGTTACAATAGCTCAAACCTCACACCCCGCCCATACACAGCCCTGCAGCCCTATCCCAGCCAATCCCAGGCACTGAGCTGTGTAGAGGTAGGCAGCTCTTTCGAGAGCTGGGAGACACCATTCCAGTTCCTGTGTCACCCACTGCATAGGCAACACCACAAGGTAAACTTAAAATCCTTTAGCTCAACTTTTAGCATTAAAAAGCTCTTAAAACCTGCCCTTATTTTAAGGCCTAAGTTATTTGCGCCATGTCCAGCCTCACATCAGAGGATGAGATGGTTGGATAGCATCATTGATCCAATAGACATGAGTTTGAGCAAACTCCGGGAGATAGTGAAGGACAGGGAGGCTTAGTGGGCTACAGTCCATGGGGTCACAAAGAACCAGACACAAATGAGTGACAGAACAACATCCAATCTCTCAGTTGCTGAACATGTGACTGAGCAGACTGCCCGCATCCAGTTACAGAAGGAGAAACAGGAGACACATCTCTGTTGAGCTCCCCAGTCTTCTGGGAGCTCAGGGACTTCCCTGGTAGCTCGGTTGGTAAAGAATCTGCCTATAATAGATTTGGTTTGATTCCTGCGTTGGGAAGTTCGCTTGGAGAAGGGATAGGATACCCACTCCAGTATTCTTGGGCTTCACTGTTGGTTCAGATGGTAAACAATATGCAAGCAATGTGGGAGACCTGGGTTCGATCCCTGAGTTGGGAAGATCCCCTGGAGGAGGCATGGCACCCCACTCCATATTCTTGCCTAGAGAAAGCCCCAAGGACAGAGGAGCCTGGTGGGGTACAGTCCATGGGTTCACAAAGAGTCAGACGTAACTGAGCAACTAAGTACACACACAGTGGAAGTCCCCGAGAACAGATGAATGTTTAGTCTTATCCCTAGCAACGTAAATGCCAAGTTCATCTTCAGTCTGTGAGTAAGATGTTCACAGAATAGAGTTAAATATTTGAATACTGCCCTCTGTTATCCACAGGCTCAGACACTCAGTCCTCAGACTGTCAAGAGTTCTTTCTTCCGCTCAGCTTTTCTGAAGATTAGGACTTCAAAAGAACAGGCAAGACTTCTGACTCATCTCTGCAGGGTTTGACTGCTTTTGCAGGCATCAGATAAAGAAGATTCTTCCAGAACCTTGAGTTATAAGACAGAGACTTATCTGCCTTCCACTTCAGAACTCTGTGGGACTT
Source organism: Tragelaphus eurycerus (assembly GCA_935064755.1). NCBI lineage: Eukaryota > Metazoa > Chordata > Mammalia > Artiodactyla > Bovidae > Tragelaphus > Tragelaphus eurycerus. Next base: position 30,372,160 of record CAKXYN010000016.1, read on the forward strand.
TAAAAGCTTCAGTGATTGAGGCAAAAATCTGAAGTCTCCGACAGGTGTAAATTCAATTAAGATGATTTTAATTTTCCTTTCCACCAGTGCTTCATGGAGTCCACTTTCAAGTTCATACCTGACTTCACTAGACATATAACTTTTACTGAGAACAATGATCAGTCTTCGGCTTTTCTCTATCAATGAATGGATTTCATCAACAACAGCTGAAAATATAAGAGATGGCAGGTTAATTTAAGAAAACCAAAAGGGTGGACATGAGATTAAAATCATGTTGTACAGTCCCATTTTGTATCATTTAACTCAGCTTCGCTAATAAAGTTTAAAGTAAGTCATTCTCAGTTTTATATGCCTGTTTTTTTAACTAATTTTTTTTTTTTTTTTGGCTGTGTGGCATGTGGGATCTTAGTTCCCTGCCCAGGGATAGAACTCACACCCCTTGCATTAAAAGAAGCAATCAACTGCACAAAGATAACAATGAATACCTCCTTAGCCTTACTCTGTGCCTGGTGTGTGTGCTCAGTAACATCTGACTCTGAGACACCATGGGTGTAGCCCACCAGGCTCCTCTATCCACGGGGCTTCCCAGGCAAGAATAATGGAGTGCGTTGTTACTTCTTTTTCCAACTCTGTGCCATGCTATGCTATGCTATGTTAAGTCACTTCAGTCGTGTCTGACTCTGTGCAACCCCATAGATGGCAGCCCACCAGGCTCCCCCATCCCTGGAATTCTCCAGGCAAGAACACTGGAGTGGGCTACCATTTCCTCCTCCAATGCATGAAAGTGAAAAGTGAAAGTGAAGTCGCTCGGTTGTGCCCAACTCTAAGCGACCCCATGGATTGCAGCCCACCAGGCTGCTCCGTCCATGGGATTTTCCAGGCAAAAGTACTGGAGTGGGGTGCCATTGCCTTCTCTGACTCTATGCCATACCTTCTTCTAAACATGTTGCATATATGAACTCCTTTAATCAGCACAATGATCCTGTGAAGAAATTACTGTAATCACCCTCATTTTACAGAGGAGGAAACCAAAGCACAGAGTAGTTCAGTGACTTGCCCAGAGTCACACAGCTGGTAAATGGCAGAACTGGAATCTGACCTCAAGTGGTCTGGTTCCAGAGTGTCTATTCCTAACCATGACACCATCTTGCCTCTTTACATGCATGGAAGAACAGGCTAAAATTCTAATTGAAATATTAAAAAAAATAAATACAACACAACACTGCCATTATTCTAGACCACAGGTTGATAAACCTTTTCTGTAAAGGGCCAAATGGTAAATATTTTAGCCTGGGAAGGTCATACTGTCTTTGTCACAGCTATTCAACCCTGCTGATGTAGCTCAAAAGCAGCCACGGACAACACAGGAGCAAATGCGTGTGGCTGCTTCAAAAACTGGAGCTGCCCTGTGGTTGACAGACTGCCAACCTTTGTTCTAGATCTAGCCCTTCTCAGACTGAGGTTCTAATCCAAACTAATTATGAACTGATGCTTTCACACTGTGGTGCTGGAGAAGACTCTTGAGAGTCCCCTGGACAGCAAGAAGATCAAACCAGTCAATCCTAAAGAAATCAACCCTGAATATTCACTGGAAGGACTGACGCTGAAGCTGAAGCTCCAAATACTTTGTCCACTCAGTCGACTCATTGGAAAAGACTCTGATGCTGGGAAAGACTGAGGGCAAGAGGAAAAGTGTGCAACAGAAGATGAGATGGTTGGATGAGTCTGGACATGAGTTTGAGCAAGCTCTAGGAGATAGTGAAGGACAGGGAAGCCTGGCGTGCTGCAGTTCATGGGGTCCCAAAGAAATGGACATGACTAAGTAACTGAACAACAATACAAGCATTCTTTATTTTTATTTAAGAGTGAAGAAGAAACTTGTTCTTTAAATGCTTCCTAGAAAATAATGGAGAGAAGGCAATGGCACCCCACTCCAGTACTCTTGCCTGGAAAATCCCATGGACGGAGGAGCCTGGTGGGCTGCAGTCCATGGGGTTGCTGAGGGTCGGACATGACTGAGTGACTTCACTTTCCCTTTTCACTTTCATGCATTGGAGAAGGAAATGGCAACCCACTCCAGTGTTCTTGCCTGGAGAATCCCAGGGATGAGGGAGCCTGGTGGGCTGCCGTCTCTGGGGTCACACAGAGTCAGACACGACTGAAGAGACTTAGCTGCAGCAGCAGCATCTATAATAATTTAACTCCAGATTCCAAATCTCTGAAAGACTTTCAGAGAAAATGTGGAAGTGTTACTAAATCTATTTGAGTTTAGCTGTAATATACTTCAGTATCATGTTACAGCCATTTGTATTCATATATTAATTTAAAACTTGAATTTCACAATCAAAATATGGTATGAACCATCAATCTCATTTTATTTAACCTTTACCATTACTCCTAATTTCTACTTTAATTTTCTCACAATGTCAACATGATAAAGAAGAAACATTTTTTTGTAAGAATTAACCTGTGTTTATAGTCCAAAGAATCACATATTAAATTACTTTTATTAGGTTTTGCTATACAAAATACCATCAGAAGAGGGATTCATTTTGTGCTCAGTCAGGTTTAATGATTTCTGACTCTGTGGATTCCTCTGTCCCACCAGGCTCCTGTGTCCATGGGATTCTCCAGGCAAGAATATTGGAGTGGGTTGCCATTTTCTCCTCCAGGGAATCTTCCCCACCCAGGGATAGAGCCCACATCTTCTGACTGGCAGGCGGCAGATTCTTTACCACTGAGCCACCAGGGAAGTCCTTACTCTGGTCTGTTAAATGCTTTGTGATAGCAATTCTGGCCCTGGTTCTGAAAATGGAGCACTTGCTCCCTTTCTCCAGAGTCAGAGATTTCTGAAGCAAGAGCAAGAGTTCAAGTCCTGGACCAGGCTCCCCAGAGGCCACACTTGGAAGGAGTACAGATTGCTCACAATTTCTGGTTTACAGGGGAATGGCTACCCACTCCAGTATTCTGGCCTGGAGAATTCCATGGACTGGACTGTCCATGGGGTCACAAAGAGTCGGACATGACTGAGTGACTTTCACTTTCACTTTTCTTCCATTTTTAAGCAAACAGGAGAGCCTTTTATAAGGTGAGCTATTCATCTTTTAAAAACCATCTCCACTAATTTTCCTTATTTCTTTAAGGCCTTCTTTTAAAATTGGATATACTGTGTTTATTTATTATTAATGTGTATTTACTTATTTGGCCTCACCTCACAGCATGTGGGATCTTAGTTCCCCAACCAGGGATTGAACCCACACCTCCTGTATTGGAAGCTAGGAGTTTTATCCACTGGAGCGCCAGGGAAGTCCCCCTCCACTAGTTTTCTATGTGGTATTCCCTCTCTTACCTCCTCCAGGAACCACATCTCTTTCAAATATGCATAACTTATACCCAAAATGTTTCTCCAACACCCTGGGCAAAGTCTCCACAGCAAACGCGTGCTCCTCTCCATGCTCGGGCTGACACTCTTTCAGGTAGGACACAAAAGCATCATATGTTTTTCCATCTAGGAGATAAGGTTGACCCTTTTCATTAGTGTGAAGGCAAGGCTTTATTTAACTAAAGACTTGAGTGAAAGTCTTTGAAGGTGGGAATGGAATCACTGAAAGAGAAAAGTTACATAGAGCATCCTCACATTCAAACACATCAGTTCAACACAGTGTAGACATTAAATTACATACACTACTATGTGTGAAACAGATGGCTAGGGGGAAGCTGCTGGAGAGCACACGGAGCTCAGCTTGGTGCTCTGTGATGACCTAGAGGGGTGGGATGTCGCGGGGGTGGGGGCGCATTGGTGGAGGGTGGTCCAAGAGGGAAGGGACATATGTATACATATAGCTGGTTCACTTTGTGGTACAGCAGAAACTAACGCATTGTTAAGCAATTGTACTCCAATAAAAAAATCTGTGCAGTTCTTCATATATTGATTATACCTCAATGAAGCTATTAAATAAAAGAATAAAATATTTTTGATAGAACACAAATTTAAAAATAAAACAAGAATGTTTAAACTAGGTAATGCCTAAGGTCCCTCAAATATCCTTTGGTTCCATGTTTTTCACGCATCCCTCTTTATCTCCAACTTTTGAAGTTGTCAACAACAAGGAATGCACTCAGTTATTATTATAGGCCAACACAAAAATAACATACTCAGCCCTTGTATGGGAATCAAATAGTCAACTGGCAAATGTTTCCTAAGCATGTACATTAAGAGTCCCACTGCTTGACACCAAAAAGGTCTCCTGACACAGAGACCTGTGAAGACAGATGAAGAGTTCAAGTTCTAGACCAGGCCTCCAAAAGGCCATAACTGGAAGGAGTGCAGACTTTAGGTTAGGGCACTAAAGGAATTTAAAGAAAATAGAAGATCAAGGAGCCCAAATATGCTCTCTCTCCAGGATCCGGGAGCAAATCTTACCTTGTCTTATTCTACTGCTATTAATATCATTTAATTCTACTGCCATCTGAATCTACCCTCAAAACCACCCCCTGAAAATGAGAATAAAAACAAAGCTGAGTATTTACCCTGGAGAATGGAAAGAAGTGATGGGAAGTGATTGAAATCATATGCTGTAGGAACACATGCTACATGGTCTATGATGCTTTAGATGGCAATAGAAAAGCTTCTGGTCTATTAAAGGTTTTCATTGATGACATCTGCTCCTATTTAATTCTGGATAGGAAAGCAGTGTTCAAGGGGACTGTGTCAGCAAACAATAAAGACTGTTCTACTAACTGGGTGACTGAAAAATAATACACATTTCTTCTGCTTTCATCCAATCTATCTGAGAAGACAGAGTGGACACATGCAACAGCTTGGAAAAGCTGACAAATAATGTTAGCAGCTACAAGACAGTGAAAACAAAACAACAAACAAATAAACAAAAAAACTTGGTTGAAGAGTAAGCAGAGATCTCCATGGATATGATGTTAGTTGGGGTCAGTAGAGGAAGAAGGGGGAGTAGTTGTAAAAAGGTCTACCTTATCCCATGACTTTGGTTCGATGCTAGAGGAATTAGATTTATGCTTGCGTACATTACTGGGGTGAATGAATTTGCTACTGAGTTGAAGGCTAAATATTATTGGCTTCTTTATTTCAAAAGAATAGGGTAAAAGCATTCTTGGTCCAAGTTCTTTATGTTGAGTATCACTTATGCTCAATGACCCAGCCCAATATCTTCAGCAGCATCCAGGCTCACAAAACAACCCTTTCTGTCTCTGGGAAAAGATTCTTCAATTCTGCCTCTAGCATCCTGGTTCAGCAGTTCAAATCAGAACTTATCTTTGGTTTAGAGCAACTGCTTTGAAGAATAGAGCACATATGAAAGACTGAACATTTGGTAAAAATTGCAGAATTCACATGCATATCAAAGATAAGAAAAGTTGGCAGAAATAGAGCTACTTCTGGATTTAATCAGTAAGTGGGTCCAATAACTTTCAGGTTGTTGTGAAATATAGCTATCTATCAGTATAAGTAAGAGCCAGTGATTCTATTGGGCTTCCCAGGTGACTTAGTGGTAAACAAATCCACCTGCCAATGCAGGAGACGCAAGAGATGTAGGTTTGATTCCTGGCCTGGGAAGATCCCCTGGAGTAGGAAATGGCAACTGGCTCCGGTATTCTTGCCTGGAAAATTCCATGGACAGAGGAACCTGGTGGGCTACAGTCCATGAGGCTAGAGAGTTGGACACGACTGAGCGACTAAGCGCACAAACGTTCATCACCAACTGTATCCACATCTACATTTCTAGTCGTTCTACTTTAGGGAGTTTCCCTTCAGTTACACTGCACGCAAACAAAGTGATGACTACACAAAATCCTCCACGACATCACTTCTGCAATAACGGGAGGTTGTAAGAAACCCGAGTGTCCACCAAGTGGTCACTCAATAAACAAAGGTGCATCCACGGAAATAAAGCGTTCTGCAACCCGAAAAAATGAGAGGCTTTATAAACTAAGATGGAAGCGTATCCAAGATACAGTAAAACAAAGTTCAGAACAGGGTGTAGAGCATGGCAAGATCTGTCTTTCACATAGGAGTGAAATATGATTCTATATTATTAACATTCATTTGAATATACTACCAATAGGAGATGAGGCGGGAAATAGGCATTGGACGAACATGTATGTATCATTTCTAAGGGTTTTAGTGTTTTGAGCTATGTATGTGCTACACACACACACACACAGATATAAAAGCAAGTGCAATGGATTATACACATATCTTTCTAATTTGGTAACTATTTTGAATTTTAAAAAAAAAAATATTTATCTCTTTATTTGGCTGCCCTGGGCCTTATTTGCAGCCCTTGGGCTCTTCACCGTGGAATGTGGGGTTTCTTTTTAGTAGTGACTCAGAATGTCTTTTTTCAGCTGCAGTATGTGGAATCTCGTTCCCAGACCCGGGATCAAACCCGGGGCCCCGGCATTGGGAATGTGGAGTCTTAGCCACTGGATCACCAGGGAAGCCCCTCTATTTTGAATCTTGAGGACTTCTAATCACCTTCAAAATTAAGAAAACTGAGAAACCACAATCCCCAGAAAGAAGGAGGAGCAGATAAAAAAAAATAGCAGATCTAGGGGACTGGAACTCAGGTCATGTAGTATGGAGTTTAAGGTTCTTGCAAGTCCATCATGCAGCCTCCTTTGCAGGGTTTAAATAATGAACCATGATACAACTCAACTCAATTTAAATGACTTTAATTGAGTGTGCACTTTGTGTAAGGCACCAGATGGTGTGTGAGCAATGACATTCAGACACATAGTCCTTGGGCAAGAACACATCACAGGACATTTAGAAGGACACAGCATACATGCATGAAACCATTAGAGAATAATTTTTGGCAACAGGTAAGTAAGCACAAGAAAAAGTGGCACAGACAACATCCACAGCAGATGATGCGTCAGATCAATTTTTCTTATGGAAAACCTCTACTGCCATTGCTGCTGCTGCTAAGTCACATCAGTCGTGTCCAACTCTGTGTGACCCCACAGACGGCAGCCCACCAGGCTCCCGTCCCTGGGATTCTCCAGGCAAGAATACTGGAGTGGGTTGCCATTTCCTTCTCCAGTGCAGGAGAGTGAAAAGTGAAAGTGAAGTCATTCAGTCGTGTCAGACTCTTCGCAACCCCATGGACTGTAGCCTACCAGGCTCCTCCGTCCATGGGATTTCCCAGGCCAGAGTACTGGAGTGGGTTGCCATTGCCTTCTCCACTACTGCTATTAATTCAACAATATAATCAACGTAAGATGAAGATTAATTCATAGCCCCTTAATGAAACTGTAAGATAAGAGATCCCAGCATTATGACATTCGTTACCTGTTAAGGTTTCGTCTCTTCCCATGAAATGTCTATAAAATAGAACCAAGTCAACTCTATAAATGACACCCATGGTCACAAGGCAGACAACCATGACTGAGATCACGACAGCTACGATCATTCCTCTAGTGAAGACGTGGCCTGGGATGTCAACCGTGTCTTCTAGAAAGAAAAAGAAAATGGGAAAAATCAGTCTAGAGTCTTTCACCGTCACATTGCTGTGGTCAGTTTTTTTTTACCTTTAACACAAATCAATTTGTCTATCCAGTTACTCTGAACTCCTGCCCTTAGTCTCCTGTGGTGATCTTTCTGCTCCATAGAAATGTGTACAAGGGAATTTCTACCCAAGGAAGTCAGGTTTCTAGGATGCTGAGACACCAAGGCGAAATGCAGAAGGACCCACACATAAATCTCAGTTAGTGGGCTGGGAACATATTGTGAAGGCATGGAATCTTTTAAGATTAATTTTTATTTATTTTTAATTAATGTTTGCTGATTTACAATGTGGTGCTAGTTTCTACTGTACAGCCAAATGAATCGGCCACACATGTACCCCCCTCCCGTATGGGCTTCCTTCCCATTCAGCTCGCCACAAAGCGTTCAGCAGAGTTCTGCATGCTCTGCAGTATGTCCTCATTAGTTATCTATCTCATTAGTCTCTATGTGTCCATCCCAACCCCCCACTTCCCCCTTGGTACCCATAAATTTGGTCTCTACATTTGTGTCTCTATTTCCACTCTGCAAGTAGGAGCATCCACACCGTTTTTCTACGTTGCACATACATATGCACGTATGGTATTCATTTTTCTCTTTCTGACTTCATTGTGTATGACACTCTCTAGCCCCAGCCATGTCTCTGCAAAGGACACTATATTTTAATTGAAGCGCAGTTGATTTACACTGTTATCCTAGTCCCAGATGCACAGCAAAGTGAGTCTGTTATATGTAGGCATAAATTCACTCTTCTTCAGATTCTTTTCTTACATAGACCACTACAGAATACTGAGTAGAGGTCCCTATATTACACAGTAGATCCTCATTTGTTCTCTATTTTATACACAGTGGTGTGTATATGTCTGATTTGCCCCTCCCCTCCCCTCTTCCTCCCTGGTAACCATGAGAGATTGAGTGCCCAGGCGAGGGCACATGGGCTTCAGTCTGGATCCATCACCTATTCTGTGTCCTAGAGAAATTCACTGATACCCTCAACTCTTAGTGTTTTATCTGTACACACAGGACAGCAATGAAGCTAGTAATATTTTCTCCTTCACATACAGGGCTGCTGTTTTGAAGGTGGGTTAAATATTACAAATAAGTAGTGAACACATTACCAGGCACTCAGCTCTGAGAACTTGTGCATATGTTTATATGAAAATGTCCTTTGAGAAAAAAAGTTACTGTCCCTAGATGGATTGAGTTTATGCTCATTACATAAGCATGAGCATATGAGTAATGAGTTTATGCTCATTATTTAAGAACATAACAAATAAAGGTATAAAGGACAGAATAATTTTTTTAAATAAATCTGTTCAAAACTTTTAAAGTTGCACACTTTATTTTTTTATTTTAATTTTTTGACCACACAGCATGAGGAATCTTATGCTGGGACCAAACCCACACCCCCTGCATTGGAAGTTCGGAGTCCCAATCACTAGACCAGCAGGGAAACCCCAATAGAATAATTTGTAATAACCGTTCCACAGTGTGACCATGGCCACTGCCAACATGCTAGTATATTTCCTTCTAGATTTTTTTCCCCTGAAAACATGTACTTAATTGGACCCACATGGTGATCACTATTGCTTAACATTATATTATGAGGGACCGCAGTGAGCTGAGCACCAGTGTTGCCACTGGACACCTGTGAAAAGTCAAACCCTTCACCTCTCAGGAGCCTGGTTCTTGGTGTGTAAGGTGAGGAAGTGATGAGTTATGACGGGCCTCTCAGCTGCAGCACTCTAGGTTTGCACCAACTTTCAAAAATAAAATTTCTCACACCTTTTAGCAGCAAGAGGAAGCTTTTGGTGTCGATGCCTCCCTCATTGACCGCAGTGCAATTGTATGAAAAGTTTAGATTTCTTGTATTTATGTTCTCAATCCTCAGTATTCTGGAAGCAAGCCATTTGCCTTCTGAAGTCCTGTAAGAGAGGAACATGGTTTAGCAATAGGCTACGTGTCATTACCAGCAACATGACCCACGAGAGAGGAATCTGTTTGCGCAAATACATCTGTAAAAAGCAATGTTCTGTGGACTTCAGAGATCTTTGCTTTCTGGTGAGTTCTGTTCAAGTGTGAGCTGCCTGCTCCCTGGGGATGTCAGACCTCCTGAGACCATCTGGGGCAGGTGCTGCCTAGAACTAAAATGCCTGGATGATGACGGTGTTCAGTTGAAAATACAAGAAAATATTTTCCCTCTCAATTACAGGCATACTTCATTTTACTGAACTTTGCTTTACTGCACTTTGCAGATACTGCACTTTTTACAAATTCAAGGTGTATCAAGCAAGTCTCTGGGTGCCATTTTCCCAACAGTATTTGCTCGCTTTATGTCTCTGTGTCACATTTTGGTAATTCTCATGAATTCACATTTTTTCATTATCATTATATTTGTTAGGGAATCTGTGATCAGCGATCTTTGATGCTACTATTGTAATGGTTTGGGCATTTATTTTAGCCATCAAGTATTTTTAAATAATGTATGAACATTGTTTTTTACATTTAATGCCATTACACACTTAATAGAGTACAGTACATGCCCAGTCGCTCAGTTGTGTCTGACTCTTTTGCGACCCCATGGACTGTAGCCTGCCAGGCTCCTCTGTCCATGCAATTTCCCAGGTAAGAATACTGGAGTGGGTTGCCATTTCCTTCTCCAGGGGATCTTCCCAATCCAGAAATCAAACCTGTGTCTCCTGCATCTCCTAGATTCTTTACCACTGAGTCACTGGGGAAGCCCACAGTATAGTATAAATAATTTCATGTGCATTGGGAAACCAAAAAATTCATGGGACTGGCTGTATTGCAGTATTTGCTTTATGGTGGTGGTCTGGAACCAAACCCGCAATAGCTCCAAGGTGTGCCTGTGTTTCATCCATTCCTCCTGTCCTGACTATTCAGTGTCCCTCCCACCGTGAAGTCTCTGCCAGCAGTGACAGGGCTGCAAATCATTAGTACAGATACAGATGCATGTCAAGCTTGTCCTCACAATCCTAATGCTAACTCTTATTTTGTTCTGCATTTAAGTTAAAACACAATACTATTTTCAGACATCCTCCAAGCACATGAGAAATACCAGTTAAGCTGCTCAGAGTGTCAGAAAATGACCAGAGACCACCAGTGCATCCAACTGTCTTTCGCTTCTGAAAGGACTCAAGATGTCCTGACTTTGATACAAGGCAAACGCTCTTGATATCTGCCTCTTGCCAGTGGCAGGCTCTATAGGCTTGAGGTCAACCAGCACTCCCAAGTATAGTCATTCACCTACCAGGCCTCCAGCAGCTGGATGTGGGACCCACTGCAGCCTCCAACTCTCTGTTTCATTTTAGAACCAAATTCTCTACAGAAGACACCAAACCAGAAATAGCTTCCCTGGTGGCTCTTACAGTAAAGAATTTGCCTGCAACGTGGGAGGACCTTGGTTTGACCCCTAGGTTGTGGAGATCCCCTGGAGGAGGAATTGGCACCCCACTTCAGTATTCTTGCCTGGAGAATTCCATGGACAGAGGAGCCTGGTGTAAAGAGTCCATGGGGTCACAAAGAGTCAAACACAACTAAATGACTAACACTTTCATCTTTCTTTCAACATCAATGTAAAATCCACCAACAAGACACAAAAAACTACTGAGAAGCCAAAATAGAAGACATAAGTTTATGCACCCACTATAAAGAAAGATTCAGCTTCACTTAAGCTGAGTTTAAGCTCCATTTCTGTAAGTTTGGTGAGTTGGTTTTCTGTGCCTCCAGAGATGAGCAATAGACCATGGGAGGAGTGAAATGCAGGAATCCAGTGGGGGGAAGGATGCTGAGGACAAGATACAGCAGCCAGAAGGCCACACAGTCCAGCTGAGCCAACACGGCATGAGCACTGATCTCACACCTGATTCTGGGTGAGGGTATAGACCTTGCACTGTAAGAAGCTTGTACACATGTGTCAGCAAGAATTGAGGGCTGCCAGCAAGATGACAGAGAATATATATACAACATATATATGTGTGCGTGTGTGTATGAAAAAAGCAGGAAAAACTCAAAAATGCAGCTAAGGTGACAGACACCTCAGGGCCATGACTCACTAAAACCTGAGTGTACAATTACCTTAATAATGACAGTAATGACTCCACACCATTCAGAAGCATTGAAATGGCTATAGAGGGACTTCCCAGTTGGTCCAGCAGTTAAGATTGAGCACTTCCACTTTAGGAGGTGCTGGTTTGATTCTAGGTCAGAGAACTAAGATCCCACAAAGGCAGGTGCAGGCAAAAATGAGTAAATGGTCACAGGTTCAGTGTGTTTTGTTTTAATAAAGTATAACCATTCCTTTGTTGCTGCTGTTCAGCCACTCAGTCATGTCCAACTCTTCTGCAGCCCCATGGGCAGCAGGACCGCAGCACACCAGGCTTCCCTGTCCTTCACCATCTCCCAGAGTTCACTCAAACTCATGTTCTTTAATATAGGATATTTAAGTATTAAACTATACGCCATTTGGAACATTTTGCACTAACGCTGCCTCCTAGATATTTACACCTAACCATCCTGTTGGGTTTTTCTATCTGCTCTTACTGTGCTTCTAATTTCCATTAATGGACACTGGCAGGAAAAGGCTGCCATAATTACTATGGTCAATGTCAACTGACCAACAACAAATGTCAGGGGGTAGGTGATTAGTCCTTTAAATCTGTGTTTTCTTGAGTCATCATTTATATCTGATAATCTTTGGAAACCCTCCTGGACTTGAGAAAATTTCTTAATTCTCACCCTTAAGAAAGAGAATCATATATATATGTGTATATAGCTGATTCAGCTTGTCGTACAGTAGAGACTAACACTACATTGTAAAGCAACTACACTCCAATAAAAATTTTTAAAAAGCAAATATAATTGATTAGTTGGACTATCCTAAAAAAAAAAAAAAAGATAATCACTATAAGGAATGTTATACAAAGAAGCTCTGAACTATCCCTGAAGAGCAGGAGGTAGTGTCTATGTTAGCATAGCTCATGCCCAGTGAAGATATCCCCCCTCACACACATAAAACTGCCTTCAAATGGCTCTCTCCATCTTCTCATTTTTTTTTTTCCTTCATTTTTTAAAAATTTAAATTTATTTATTTTAATTGGAGACTAATTACTTTACAATATTGTATTGGTTTTGCCATACATCAACATGAATCCGCCCCAGGTGTACATGTGTTCCCCATCCTGAACCTCCCTCCCACCTCCCCTCCCCGTACTATCCCTCTGGGTCATCCCAGAGCACCAGCCCCGAGCATCCTATATCCTGCATCGAACCTGGACTGGCGATTCTTTTCACCTATGATATTATACATGTTTCAATGCCATTCTCCCAAATCATCCCACCCTCGCCCTCTCCCATAGAGTCCAAAAGACTGTTCTATACATCAGTGTCTCTTTTGCTGTCTCACATACAAGGTTATTGTTACCATCTTTCTAAATTCCATATATATGTGTTGGTATACTGTATTGGTGTTTTTCTTTCTGGCTTACTTCATTCTGTATAACAGGCTCCAGTTTCATCCACCTCATTAGAACTGATTCAAATGTATTCTTTTTAATGGCTGAGTGATACTCCATTGTGTATATGTACCACAGCTTTCTTATCCATTCATCTGCTGATGGACATCTAGGTTGCTTCCATGTCCTGGCTATTATAAACAGTGCTGCATCTTCATGATTTTTAGTTCTCCTCGTTTCCATAATTTCCAACAAGAGAATAAAGAAAAGTGTGTATGGGGGAAGTACGGGGGCAGATCTGGAGAGGAAGTGGTATTACTAGATGGCCTGCCTGTGGCTGGGGGTGTTCCAGGATCCTCAGAGAGAGGTGGTGATGACGCACTGCGTCACCTATGGACACCCAGCTGGCCCCACGGTGACACGTAGGCAACACAGCCAGGCATGCAATAAGGGTTCAGAGTGCACTCAAGGGGCCCAGAGTGACTTGTACATGTCCCAGTCTCCTGACCTGGTCTTTTCTCTGGCACATTCATAAAATCAAAGCCTTTAACACAATGTTCAAAGTTCATACGACAGTGGCCTCGTTAATCACTCTTCCATAAGATGGTTAAGGTAAAGTCTTCACCCCCATCAGATCCTGACTCATCAAAAGCTACTTCTGTAAGGCAGTGCTAATAAGCCTCACTGACCTTCTTTTTCTTTTTTGACTACACCACATGGCATGCAGGATCTTAGCTCCCTGATCAGGGAACGAACCTGTACCCCATGCATTGGAAGCACACAGACTTGACCACTGGACTGCAAGGGAAGTCCCAACCTTCTCTTTCTAATTTAGACCTCAGCAATAAATTTCTGCATCATTCATCAGCTTAGATATGAGAATTATAATTATAAAGTATGTAAGTTATAAGTTAAATTCATCTCAAGCATCCTATCAGTCTTTCAGGAGTCTGTTGTTTTGATCTCATATATATATACGATACAGGAGCTTCCCTGGTGGCTCAGTGGTAAAGATCCCACCTGCCAATGCAGGAGATGTGGGTTTGATTCTTGGTCTGGGAAGGTCTCCTAAATTAGGAAACGGCACCCCACTCCAGTATTCTTGCCTGGGAAATCCCATGGACAGAGGAGTCTGGCGGGCTACAGCCCATGGGGTTGCAAAACACTCAGACACGACTTAGTAGCTGAACAACAACAATATATCACATATACATACCTAATTCTTGTCATTTCCCCTTCATGTACATTAGGATCCTTTCCATTTTTTCTCCAGGTGTTCCAGTAAATCAAATCCTTTTCATTTAGCAGAGCAGAGCAGTTGAGCTGTATATCTTTTCCTAGGTAAAAGTTGACAACCAACGTTCTGATTTTAAAAACTCAAGTTTCCCAAAGGCTAAAATTAATAAAGCCAATGTATATTAATGTAACATACAATGCTAATATAGTGCTGCATCTAAGAAAAATATGCCTTGTTTTCATTAAAAAAAACTTATAAAGCAGAGAAATTAGATTGTGATTACAAGTGATCATCAGACTATGAATTGGCCTCTATTCAAATATTTATGTTGAAATCAATTATTAAAACTTAGGAAGGCCAGTGGACTTTCTTTTCAACCAACAGTCTAATAAGTAGTGTCAGGCCAAAACACCCACTGTAACATCTAGAAAAACAAAATGGATAAAAGACAAAAAATTAAATTAGCTGAAAATTAAAGATGTCAAAGTGCAGGGAAAACCAAGAGAAATAGTTGGACAGAAAGTACAGTGAGGAATAAAGTTCTTCCAGGGTGAACTGGGGCTTCCTTGGTGGGGTAAAGAATCCACTTGCCAATGCAGGAGATACAAGTTCAATCCCTGGGTCAGAAGATCCCCTGGTGAGGGAATGACTACCCACTCTAGTCTTCTTGCCTGGAGAAGTACATGGACAGAGGCGCCTGGTGGGTTACAGTCCACAGGGTCACTAAAGAACCCAACACAACTCAGCAACTGAATAGCAAAAACACCAGTCAAGTCAGTCCACTGATTCAAAGCGAATCCCTTAAATATTCAACCCATACAGTAAGTTTGAATAATTTCTCCAGAGAATTCTCATTGAGTTTTCATATTTAAAAATGACCACAGTTTCTATTTGGAGAAGGAAATGGAAACCCACTCTAGTATTCTGGCCTGGAAAATCCCATGGACAGAGGAGCCTAGTGGTCTACAGTCCAGGGGTTCGCAAAGAGTCGGACACGACTTAGTGACTAAACAACAATTACTGTTAGAGAAAAGTCACATAGAAAGCAAATAAAACTACGGGTCTGCAAACCATAGGCACTTCCATAATCATTTGAACACATTGCTAATTTTAACTATCACTAAAAAGGGCAACATTCAAAGAATGGCAAGGCTTTCCTGCTTCTGCAATATTCTTCAGTAACCATGGCATGTGTTACGAACACAACGTTGATCAATAAAAAACCAGAATCAGCCTTGAAAGACTCAATTATGCCCCCCGTTCATAAACCCAAAATATATGTATGTCAAAATATACCTAGTTCCACTTTAACTTCATCAATCTTTGGTCCAAGAAGAGCTGGAATTATATTACTGTGGTCTGAAAGTGAATAAAGAAAACAAAAATGCATTAGTGTTGCAGGGAGCTTTGCTAAGACAGATGTATTACAACATCTGTTGTAATAAACTTATTATTCCAGGGAACAAAGATTCTAACAATCATCACTTTACATGTATTACTTTATTGTATTTTCATTAGATAAGGGAGGCAGGGAATACTGGTTGCTCTTTCACTTTCCATCAACTCAAAGCTCACCTAGCTGGAGAGAGCTTACTGAACTTGGTCTCCCCTCAATTCCACCTATGACTTCTGCCCAGCACAGCTAAAAGCCAGAAGGTGCAGGAAGACAATGAAACCTCCAGACTTAGAAGATGCAGACTCACTGGGAATTGTCTTTATGTTCTCCCTTCTCTCTGCCCTCAATGCCTCGAAATAGATTTCCTGGGTGCAAGGCACTGTAAACTGGCATGTGCCAAGGATGCAGGCGCCTCTAGAAGGTGGAAAAGGCAAGGTATTGATTCTCCTGCAGAGCCTCTAGAATAAACAAAATTCTACTTAAACCTGGAATTTAGCCCAGGGAAATCATTTTAGACTTTTGACCTCCAAAACTGTACCATAAATTTATGTTGTTTGAAGACAGGAAGTTTGTGGTAATCTGTACCTTCACAATGCATGTGTGGAATACAGCTATATAAGCGGACAGATGGAGAGAAGAGGGAAAATGCTGCTAAAGTAAATGAGCTCTAGAAACTGTGAGCCCACGACTTTTTTGGATGAGTCAACCTAGGAGTTTACAGCTTCCTGGGAAAGAACAAGAAGGGTGGATAAGCCACCTGTCTTCAGACACTTGAAGGAGCTGTCATTTGCAGAAGGGACCAGATTTAATTTGTGGAGTTACTGAAGGCGACCACAGACACGAGTGGAAACTACAGGAAGGCATCAGTTCAGTTCAGTTGCATCCAACTCTTTGTGATCCCATGGACTGCAGCATGCCCAGCCTCCCTGTCCATCACCAACTCCTGGAATTTACTCAAACTCATGTCCATTGAGTCGGGGATGCCATCTAGCCCTCTCATCCTCTGTCGTCCCCTTCTCCTCCTGCCTTCAATCTTCCCAGCATCAGGGTCTTTTCACATGAGTCAGCTCTTTGCATCAGGTGGCCAAAGTACTAGAGTTTCAGCATCAGTCCTTCCAATGAATATTCAGGACTGATCTCCTTTAGGATGGACTGGTTGGATCTCCTAGCTGTCCAAGGGACTGTCAAGAGTCTTCTCCAATACCACAGTTCAAAAGCATCAATTCTTCAGCGCTCAGCCTTCTTTAGAGTCCAACTCTTACATGCATATGTGACTACTGGAAAAACCATAGCTTTGACTAGATGGACCTTTCTGGCAGAGCAATGTCTGCTTTTTAATATGCTGCCTAGTTTTGTCATAACTTTCCTTCCAAGGAGTAAGTGTCTTTTAATTTCATGGCTGCACTCACAATCTGCAGTGATTTTTGGAGCCCAAGAAAATAAAGTCTCTCACTGTTTCCATTGTTTCCCCATCTATTTGCCATGAAATGATGGGACCAGATGCCATGATCTTAGTTGTCTGAATGTTGAGCTTTAAGCCAACTTTTTTACTCTCCTCTTTCACTTTCATCAAGAGGCTCTTTAGATCTTCTTCACTGTCTGCCATAGGGTGGTGTCATCTGCATATCTGAGAATACTGATATTTCTCCCAGCAATCTTGATTCCAGCTTGTGTTTCATCCAGCCCAGCACTTCTCATGATATATAAGTTAAATAAGCAGGGTGACAATATACAGCCTTGACACACTCCTTTCCCAATTTGGAACCAATGTTGTTCTATGTCCAGTTCTAACTGTTGTTTCTTAACCTGCATACAGATTTATCAGGAGGCAGGTCAGGTAGTCTGGTATTCCAATCTCTTTAAGAATTTTCCACAGTTCATTGTGAAGGCATAACTGGACTCAATGGAAAAAAGAAAAAGACTTGTTGACAATCAAGCATTAAAATCTGGACCCAGCTGCTGAGTGATTTGGTCATTTCCAAGGCAGTTCCCAAAAAGAGACTGAATGATCTATTACTGGCTGAGCCATATGAAGGGTATCTTCACTGGGTGGGATTTAATTAAATAATTACTTCTAAGGCTCTGGTGCTCTGATGGCTTAGATAGTAAAGAATCTGCCTGCAATGCAGGAGACCTGGGTTAGATCCCTGGGTTGGGAAGATCCCTTGGAGAGGAAATGGCTATCCACTCCAGTATTCTTGCATGGACAGTCTCCATGGACAGAGGAGCCTGGAAGGCTACAGTCCATGTGATCGTAAAGAGTTAGACATGACTGAAGAGACTTTCCAAGCAAGCAAGCAAGGTCTCCAGTACCCTACAAGTCCAGGCTTCAGTGTTTCCATTACAAAGGGTCTGGGTCCATTACAAAGGGTCTGGGTTCATGGTAAACCAGAATAAAAGCTGTCATCCCCAAATGTAAAGCTTCTTCCACAGCCACACCTGTGCTCCTTACATGCTCTCGCCTGAGTGGACTGTCCCTAGTGTGTCCTCCTCTCTGTCCTTCATGCTCTGCCTCTAGGAACCAGCTCAAACAGCCTCCAGCATCTCTTCTACCTCTGGACTCTTTCTGAACCCTTAGAAACTCACAGATGACTCCAATTTCATATTCCATGGTGCTCCTATGTGTCTTATCATCTTGATACAGAGCAGGATCCAGGGGGGCTCCTGGGCACAAAAGCCTTTCTGTGTCCCCCATTTATTGAATACAGGAAACTGGCTTCATTTAGCCTCCAGGACCTTCCCTGAGTTTCCAGGATGCAGCGAGAAGGGAGGAAGAGTCAAGAAAGAATAGTGCAGCCTTGGGGCAGCATCCTGGTTCCCCCTCAAGGGGTACACAGAACAGTATCTTTGAGCTGTTTTGCAAATACTGAAACTCTCACCAGGTGGGAGAAGTTAGCAGTGATAAATGGAATATTTTCTGCCATATCAGTTAACAAAGGATGTCACAGTCATCAGACTGCTGCTGTTGTTGTTCCGTTGCTCAGCCACGTCCAACTCTTTGCAACCCCATGGTTTGCAGCGCATCAGGCTTCCCTGTCCTTCACTATCTCCTGGAGTTTGCTCAAACTCATGACCATTGAATCTGTCATGCTATCCGACCATCTCATCCTCATTAGAGATTGCAGCCCTCCAATGTGAGTTAGGGCTTTCCAGATGGTGTTAGTGGTAAAGAATCCGCCTGCTAATGCAGGAGTCACAAAAGACACAGATTCAATCCCTGGGTCAAGAAAATTTCCTGGAGGAGGAAATGGCAACCCACTCCAGGTTCAATCCCTGGATTGAGAAGAACCCCTGAATTAGGAAACGGCAACCCACTCCCATATTCTTGCCTGAGAGATCCCATGGACTGAAGAGCCTGGCAGGCTACAGTCCATGGGGTTGCACAGAGTCAGACACAACTAAGCAAATGAGCACAGCACTAATGTGAGCTTCTGAGCCCTAAGGGAACTCAGGAAGTAGCACACCTGCCATCTCACAGTCATCAGGCTACAGCCACTCCCCAGGGTAAGTAAGCCCTTAGGAAATGCCAGATGTGAAAACACAGGATACTGGCCCCAGATAGCTGAAGTGAAGTGAAGTGAAAGTTGCTCAGTTGTGTCCCACTCTTTGCGACCCCATGGACTATGCAGTCCACTGAATTCTCCAGGCCAGAATACTGGAGTGGGTAGCCTTTCCCTTCTCCAAGGGATCTTCCCAACCCAGGGATCAAACCCAGGTCTCCTGCATTGCAGATTCTTTACCAGCTGAGCCATCATGGAAGCAAAGGTGCAGAGCAAAGGAATGACTTCAGGGAGCCCAGATTCTTATATATTCCCATACACAGAAAAGCACTAAATTCCTTAACTTGTGATATCTAGTTTTCTTTAATTAACAATGCTCTTGAGGTTCAGATTACCTGCCCTTTGTTGCAAAACTTCTAACCTGGCTCCCCGTTCACCTCCTTGGAGCAGTGCTCTCAGGGTTACTTGAGATGCTGCCTTCTGAGCTTTATAACTCTCATCTTTTAGGTTGTGAATATTTTTTAGGTTGACAATGAATGGTATGCTGCGCACAAGAATGTAGACCCCAGACTGGTTACAACCCGGTTGATCATGCCGATGCTCACTTACCTCACCACCAACCAATCAGAAGAATGTCCCCAAGCTGACCACGCCCTCTTTGACCCATGACTGACTCCTCACTACCCAGTCCAGGTGGAGACACATAATCCTGAGGGCATTAGCCCTGTGGCCCCCTTTGCCTGGCAAAGTAATAAAGCTATTTCTTTCTACTTCACCTAAAATTCTGTCTCTGAGATTTAATTTAGTGCCAGGGTCCAGAGTTCAGATTTGGCTTTAACCTCTCCTGACTATATATAATCAAATTCCTGAAAACAGTGCATTATTCACTTAATTTCATATTTCCCTGCTTTTCTTACCTCCTAATACTCAGTTTATTGAATATAGATGCTCAATAAGCAATACTGAGTGAAAGCAGATGCTTAAGAAAAGATTCCACAATGTACTGAAATAGCAAATGGAAGAACATCAGAGGTTCACTTATATCAACTTTCATTACCCACCCTCACTCCATCCCTGCAATATTATTCAGAGTGGAAGATGATGCCACAATGATTTTTACCCTTATGTGTGAACTAGTGATGTGGTCACAAGTCCAACTAAGTTGCCTCTGCCTTCCTGTATGACTTTAGAAGAAAGAAAACAGTCCATTTTACTAAGACATATTTGTTTCTTCCTGATTCTAAAATTTATCTTACCTCCAACTATTGTAATATTGAAGGTTTTGGTGACGTTGAATAGTTTTCCATTATGGTGTAGGAAAAATACACAGGTATAATATCCCTGATCTTTAAACTCTGCATTCTTTAAAAATGGGTTTTGATTGTTCTCCATCTTTTCACAGTTCTGTTTTAGAAAAAGCAAGTTAAAATACCTTGAGTAAAAATGGTATTCCTATGACAAGAATTTAAAATGTTAAGCTAAAGATCTTTATATAAAGAGGAAAAGAGAATGAAAACTAGCAATTTTCTGAACGAATGTCTCAGTGATTTGGTACTGCCTCTACTGGAGCAATGAAATATACTCCTATTAGTGAATTGGACCCTGAAACAAAAAAAGATAAACTAGTGGAATTAGAATGAGGTCTGTAGTTTAGTTAATAATATTGTTCAGTTCAGTTCAGTTCAGTCGCTCAGTCGTGTCCGACTCTTTGCAACCCTATGAACCAGCACACCAGGCCTCCCTGTCCATGACCAACTCCCGGAGTCTATCCAAACCCACATCCATTGAGTCAATGATGCCATCCACCCATCTCATCCTCTGTCGTCCCCTTCTCCTCCAGCCCTCAATCCCTCCTAGTATCAGGGTCTTTTCAAATGAGTCAGCTCTTTGCATCAGGTGGCCAAAGTATTGGAGTTTCAGCTCAACATCAGTCCTTCCAATGAACACCCAGGACTGATCTCCTTTAGGATGGACTGGTTGGATCTCCTAGCTGTCCAAGGGACTCTCAAGAGTCTTCTCCAACACCGCAAGTCAAAAGCATATTGTATCAGTGCTAATTTCCTGCTTATGACTGTTGTATTATATGGTTAAGTATGTATATTGTTAACAAGGATAAGATGAATAAAGGGTATATGTGAACAATAAAAAAAAGAAAAAGAAAGAAATATAATCCTATTTCTGGTATTATCATTAGCATTATTAATATTCTCTGGGAAATAGAGTATGGGGATATTGTAAATGCTTTCATCATCTCCTTTTAATCTCTCTCTTACATACACAAAGAGAGGGAGAAAGTGGAGGAAGGGGAGAGAGAGAGAAGGAAAAAAACAACCACTACCACAAAAATATCCCTGATTGAGTCAAAACTTTCCACACAACTATTTCTTAATGCTTTTAGCCTAATTCCATGTATTCAGGACTACCCACCCTAGGAGTGGGTAGTGGAGTGGGGAGCAGAATTACTCAGAGAATCATGTTCCTAGCACACCACCCAGCCCCACTGAGGTCCCTCATCAGAAGACAGTGGACTGATTAGAAAGGCATAAATAGGGCTTCATTGGTGATCCAGTGGTTAAGAATCTGACTGCCAATATGGATTTAACATGTGTACTGAACGCCTAACCTGGAGCATCCTACGTGGATGTAGGAGCTCAGACAGGTCAGCTGAGCTGTGCAGACCCACAGCTTGTATGTTACACGTTATGAGACCGGAATGCTGCACAGCCATCAGACCCTCCTTTTGGAATTTTATCTTTTCTACTGTCTTCAGTTAAAATATTT
Source organism: Tragelaphus eurycerus (assembly GCA_935064755.1). Taxonomy (NCBI): domain Eukaryota; kingdom Metazoa; phylum Chordata; class Mammalia; order Artiodactyla; family Bovidae; genus Tragelaphus; species Tragelaphus eurycerus. Next base: position 30,394,085 of record CAKXYN010000016.1, read on the forward strand.
TAAAAGCACTACCTTATACAATACCGTTCTGTTGGCCAGCTGTTGGTAGTAATTGTGTTCACAGGCTATCTGCAAAGATTTCTTAACTTCCACAGCTTTACTCATGACCAGTTTCTCAGTAAAACAGCTGTGTGTGCTTCTTGGGATGACATTTAATTTCCAGTCATGAGTATCATTTCTAGAAAATAAAGGTTTAGAGATATTTTATCATTAGGACAAAGACTTTTCAAATACCACTTTTCAGTAACCAATCCAATGAAAAAATGTTTCCTTATTTTTGTAAACAGAGACTCATTCATGGATGCCCAAGTCCTGTTCTTCTACCCCAACTGTGAGTTATATAGTCTACCTTAGTGTGGAAAGACCCAGCTGTAAACCCACTTCTGGAATCAACCCTGTTAAAAAGTCACATAACATTCACAGGTTAATAAGAGATTCTGAATTTCTTTCCGACTCCTGGGAGTTCCTATATGTAAAAACAAACCCCAGTGACCTCACTCTGTGCAAAACCACAGGAGTGCAATTAAGGTTTCACTGCAATGTCTCACTCTGCTCTCAAGGGTTCTGATGATAAATCAAGACCCACTCCAGAGGCGCTCGTGAAAGAATCTACTGTGTGCAGCAGTGCTCCATGACCATGCACCTGGCCCTGAGCTCTTTTCTACAGTCAGTCTCAAATCTCTATAAAAATCCACACATGGAACTTCCCTCATGGTCAAGTAGTTACAAATTCCTCATTGCAATGCAGGGGACTTGGGTTCAACCCCTAGTCTGGGAAGATTCAACATGCCATGGGGCACCTAAGCCCCACATGCCACAACCACTGAAGCTCTCATGCCCTAGAGCCCATTCTCTGCAACAAGAGAAGCCAATGCAATGAGAAGCCTGCTCACTGCAACTAGAGAGTAGCCCTAGCTCACTGCAACTAGAGGAAGTGCAGACCCAGTGCAACCAAAAACAAAAATAAATTAATTTAGACGAAAACCACACATATATCATGTATACATAAGTACATGCACAACATCACAGAGGTACCAGATTAACACTACATCATTCATGTTCTCACTAACGGTTCATCACATAGAATACTTCTTGTCCCAGTTACTCCTTCCCCATCTCACCAAATAAAGTATAAAGAGAACTAAGTTCAGTAATAATCACTGACTCATTCAGTGAGTGGCCGTCATCTCATAGAATTCAGGATTCTTGACTACAGGTATCCTGGAAGGCTCTATCTAGGCTTAGTCCTGAGAAGGCTGTGTCAAGTCCATTGGATGCTCCCCTCGCACTGCCCTGGGAGGTAGGTTTGTGATTGTCTGACACACACATCTTTCACCAGCACTGCCACGTGGCTCTCAATCAACTTCTGAAAACTGGACTAGGGGGTGTATGTTCATCACTCAGCCACACCTGACTCTTCGCAACCCCAGGGACTGTAGCCCACCAGGCTCTTCTGTCCATGGTGCTTCCCAGGCAAGAATACTAGAGTGGGTTGCCATACCCTTTTCCAGGGGATCTTCCCAACCCAGGGATCAAATCTGTGTCTCTTGCGTCTCCTGCACTGGCAAACGGATCCTTTACCACTGAACCACCAAAGAATTATGGCCACCAGGACTAGAGAGTGTCTACACCAATTCCAGCCCATCTCCCCGGTCTGAGGTCATCACCCCGGAATCTGTACTGCTTCACTTCATGCTCAGAAACATCATGAAGCCTGCACCACTTGATTCTTTTGACTGGTGACTTTGGGCAACAGGAGTAGCTGCATTAAAAAATGAATTTCTTTGAAGCCTCACTTATCTTTGGCAAGGGTCACCTAAAAGTAAGTCACACTGAGGCAATCCCCTTTCATTAACATTACTAAGAAAATAAACACAGGGGAGTATTTAATTCAGTTTTTCAACAATGACATATTACTTCACGTTGTAGGAAGAACAGGAAGAAGCAAATGTATGGATAATCTGCTGCCGCTGCAAAGTCACTTCAGTCGTGTCCAACTCTGTGCGACCCCAGAGACGGCAGCCCACCAGGCTCCGCCATCCCTGGGATTCTCCAGGCAAGAACACTAGAGTAGGTTGCTATTTCCTTCTCCATTGTGTGAAAGTGAAAAATGAAAGTGAAGTCTCTCAGTCGTGTCTGACCCTCAGTGACCCCGTGGACTGCAGCCTTCCAGGCTCCTCCGTCCATGGGATTCTTCAGGCAAGAATACTGAAGTGGTATGGATAATCAGACTTTCCCAATTATTGTTTATTTGATTTGCCAAACCAAGTCCAAGAGTTCTATGAAATATACTACCACAAAGAGAAGGTGTACTCACCCCATTTGGAAGGAGTAAGATCCACTGTCACTCAACTCCACTGGCCAAAACTCCAAAACATAATCACGCAAAAGAATTCTGGGTGAACTGCGCAAGCTCAGGTCCACAGGTCCATGTGATTCATTTTTGTACCATTTTATGGTGGTTGTTTTTTTCCCATGCTCGGGTGAAGATGAGCAATATTTCAGGTAGAAAGGTTCCCCTTCTACTGCGGTAATGTGAAGACGTGAGGTACAAGTCTCTTCTAAAGATTAGCAAAATAAAAGGAAAAAAAAAAAAAAACAGAATAACAAACATAAATTTTCTTCAGATGAAGAAGCTGGATTGGTAAAAACGTCCTGAGAAAACTTGATGTCTCATTTTCTGTGGGTTCTTATTTTAGGGTCAACCTTTCCAACACTAAGAAACGGGAGGTCAATCTCTCTAACAGTAAGGCACTTGCAGAAGGTAAATGAAGACAAAATTTCCAACAGCATCTCCCAAACAGGAAGATACTGGAACTTAACCTACAGAAGCTGGAAGACAAATAAATGCATGTAGTCTCTTAAAAGAAAATGTTACACATGACAGTCACCAAGGTCACAGTGTTGCCACACTTACCCTGAAACATCCCACTTGAGGCATCGCCATGGGGAAAAAAAAAAAAGAAACCTAGAAACCTCAGAGTTTCCCCTCTAAATCATCAGAAGTCTCATGGGTCTTGTTCTCAACCAGTCTACCTAACCATTCCCCGGGCAAGGGAGAGGATGGTTAAAAGTATGCTTATGTGTGTATAAATCCATTACTTCTCTAGGTTATCATGTGGATAATCAATAATTGACTCATATAATTCATACTGATGATTAATTCATATTGACTTACTCAAATCTGGGTCACTTCTCCTTTCTGAGATCTCTCTCTCCTTCCCTCTTTCTCAACTAATCCAGACACTATGGCTTTAGGGATTTATTGGATTCTTTGGGTCATCCTGAGTCACCTCTCCCCTCCTTCTTCACTTCCAATAGTTCAAAGTAGGCAGGAATGGACTTTTTCCCTATCCTGTCTTCTGGAAGCTCCCTTTGACTGCATTTTGAACGTGAGAACCCGTACATTGAACCAAGCAGTTCTCTGGGGGGATGCGAAGTGTGTGCTTTCTCCATAGCCAAGGTTTATTTTTCAAAGCAACTGTCTGGTTTTAATTCAGTGTTGTTAACTGTGGTGTTGGAGAAGACTCTTGAGAGTCCCTTGGACTGCAAGGAGATCCAACCAGTCCATTCTGAAGGAGATCAGTCCTGGGATTTCTTTGGAAGGAATGATGCTAAAGCTGAAACTCCAGTATTTTGGCCACCTCATGTGAAGAGTTAACTCATTGGAGAAGACTCTGATGCTGGGAGGGATTGGGGCCAGGAAGAGAAGGGGACAACAGAGGATGAGATGGCTGGATGGCATCACTGACTCGATGGATGTGAGTCTGAGTGACCTCCGGGAGTTGGTGATGGACAGGGAGACCTGGCGTGCTGCGATTGATGGGGTCGCAAAGAGTCAGACATGACTGAGCGACTGATCTGATCTGATCTGTTAACCACAAAGTAGAGAGGAAGTGGCTTCAATGCAGAGCATTCTTTGAAAACATGGCTGTCAGAACGACCTCGAAGCACAGCACCTGAGGAACATCAGTCTTGCTTCTGGTGGTTGTCACGAAACCTTTAACTTACAGCTCAGGACTTCAACTTAGAAGGTGTGATACATGTGTGAATGAGGGTGTTAGTTTTCATTGGCACCTAAAAGGATGGTAGGTCAGTAAGAGCTAGATATACTCTCCAGTTTGAGAGATATAACCTACATATGCATGCTTGCTAAGTAGCTTCAGCTGTATCTGCCTCTTGTGACCCTATGAAATGTAGCCCATCAGACTCCAGTGTCCGTGGGACTTCCCAGGCAAGAATTCTGGAGTGGGTAGCCATTCCCTCCTCCAGGGGATCTTCCCCACCCAGGGATCAAACCCAGGTCTTCCTCTTGGCAGGCAGATTCTTTACTGTTGAGCCACCAGGGAAACCCCAGGGAGCCACGATATAACCTCCCTTTGGGATGGAAATCACATGTGAAAAACTTTGTAAAAATCAGTGACAAGGATGGTTGTGATATCTTTGGTTTCAAATAACATGAGGCCAATTTCAATTTCAGACAAATGTATTTCAAAATAAAAGTTTGCACTTGCTGCTCTCTACATAAACTCACAGGGTTGAATCTTTCCTTTATCAGTAACCTCACATGAGTTTTTACTTGATTCCATTCCTATGAATCTCTCATTTTCTATGCCAGGGATACCAAAAGGTTGGTAATTTTCTAAAGTAAAATTTTAAAACACAATTTTTAATAAGTTCAACATCTTTAGGAACCACCTCCACATAAATAAGTAAAACGTTGATATTCCCTTTAGAACATCAATGAAGCAAGCTTGTGATTGATTATAATTACTCACCTGAGGTGCTTATAAACATAAGTACCCAAATTGTCAGGGCTATTTCTCTACAATGCATGTTTAGGATTCTGCTTCAAACAGCTTCTCTGGAAAACAGAATAAAACAGATTCAGCCAAGACTTTCAAACAAAAGCATACCTGTTTCATGAAGGAGGTTTTCAAAGTCTTCTGGCATACAGGCTAAAAAAATTAGCTCAAAAAATGTTCATATCCCTTCATACAGTCACTAGTGTTCCTTAGAACTTTCAGCCATGCAGAATTGATAAAATTTCAAGGCAATACAGGGGGAATACCTAGAAATGCAAATTTCTAAGACGGCCTGCTGTATTTTAGGTCTGGTCCACTAAATCTGAGCTTGAAGGTCAAAGGTGAGGACAACAGAATTTCCAGAAAATCCACTACCCTGTGAACGAACAGTCTGCCTGTGTGGAAGTGTGTGTGTGTGTGTGTGCATTGAAGTTTCTTTTTTTCCCTCCCACTACACCAAAATATTCATCACCATCTTCATATGGGTTGAGTTTTTAAATATTGACCTTTTTCTTTTCAGAACTAAATTTTTCACAAATTAGGAGCTACATTTATCTTGCTCATCACTGTATGACTAAAGTCAATGCCTTCCACATAGTAAGCACTTACTAATACTTGTTAAAAAGGAAGAGGTGTGTCTATACTCACATAACCATAAAAAAACTCCCAAATTTAAAAGTTTTATACAATCCAGATGCCTAAGGTAAATGGACTCAGTGAACTCAAATCTGTGTTGAATTTTGATGCTAATCGAACCCATCTTTTGTTTGACTAATTATAATACAAATTGAGAGAGAATACAAAAATGGGTGCATTGGGGTTCACAGATCAAGACTGAATATCTCATAAACAAACCCATGCTCCTTATATAATGTACACCTTAAAGGAAGTGAAACACGGTGGAAAGAGTTTGGAGTTTGGGACATACAAAGCTGGGCTGGCATTCGTGCTTGAGTCTTCACAGGCTGTGCAACCTTGAGCAAGTTACTTAGAAGTCACAAGGGTTGTTTGTTCATTACCAAAATAGTGTTGATAAGAAGGCCTGTCTCCAAAAAATACTGAGCGATTAAATGGGCAAATCTTTATGAAGGATTCCTACAGGCGTGGTAGTCTCTCTGCCCCAAATAATTCTTTCACTAATCACCACTCAGTTCAGTTCAGTTTAGTCACTCAGTCACTCAGTCGTGTCCGACTCTTTGTGACCCCATGACCCGCAGCACGGTTCATGACAGCCCCCATGAATGCAGACCCCATGACAGCCAGGCCTCCCTGTCCATCAGCAACTTCTGGAGTCCACCCAAACCCGTGTCCATAGAGTCGGTGATACCATCCAACTAGCTCATCCTCTGTCGTCCCCTTCTCCTTCCACCTTCAATCTTTCCCAGCATCAGGGTCTTTTCAGATGAGTCAGTTCTTCACATCAGGTGGCCAAAGTATTGGAGTTTGAGCTTCAGCATCAGTCCTTCCAATGAATATTCAGGACTGACTTCCTTTAGGATGGACTGGTTGGATCTCCTAGCTGTCCAAGGGACTCTCAAGAGTCTTCTCCAACACCACAGTTTAAAACCATCAATTCTTCTGCACTCAGCTTTCTTTACAGTCCAACTCTCACATCCATACATGACTACTGGAAAAACCATAGCCTTGACTAGATGGACCTTTGTTGGCAAAATAATGTCTCTGCTTTTTAATATGCTGTCTTGGTTGGTTATAACTTTTCTTCTAAGGATTAAGCATCTTTTAATTTCATGGCTATAGTCACCATCCGCAGTGATTTTGGAGCCTAAAAAAATAAAGTCTGCCACTGTTTTCCCATCTATTTGTCATGAAATGATGGGACCAAATGCCATGATCTTAGTTGTCTGAATGTTGAGTTTTAAGCCAACTTTTTCACTCTCCTCTTTCACTTTCATCAAGAGGCTCTTAGAATATTGTTAATGTCCGAATCCTCAATGAAGTTGAATGGCTAATCTGTCAAAACATTCACATTAAACCTTAGGAATAACATCACCGAGTCTTTGATGTAATTTCTGAGAGAGAATACTCAATAATGTAAAGACAAGGAATATAGTATGAATGGAAAGTACCAACTTATCATAACCAAATTAGAATACATCTATGGTTTGAAATCAATCCCTCGACCCAGACACAGACACAATTTTATTATTACCACTATCCTCTTATTTCAGGTAGAATGAAAAGTTTCATTTCCTCTGGGTGAGGTCAACACAGCCTTGTAAAGGACACTGCTGGGGGTTTTTTTGTTTGTGCTATTTTTAAAATTTTCAAGGTCTGCTAAGAGAGAAAGTTATTACGAGATTATTCAGCATTCTGATGATTTAACTCTGAGTTTCAATATGCAAAATGTGAAGATCCCAGTATATGGATTAGCTGGTATTTGCACTGCTCTTGGTATGTGTATAAATAACATTTTTAATGTACTCATTATGGATTTAAAACATTAAGATATTAAATTATGAAAGTCATTTCCAAAAGAAAAGCTATTCTGATAAATGTCATAGACATCCTGCTACTTATCAATAAGATATATTTAGGAGGATATAAGTATTACATTTCTTACATGGAGGAAGTTTGGTGGGTATTTTTAGTGTTATGTTTGATATCATTTTTTTTTTGCCTTTTCATAATTTTTAAATTTTTCTTTTTATTTCTTTCTTTGAAAAAATTTTTCTGATTTCTAAAGTAATGTATTCCAATTATGGAACATTTATAAAATAAAGATTCAAAAGAAGAAAATAATTACAATGTGCATCATACTTTAGCATTGGTTCATACGTCTTTCTGTATATTTTCAAATAATTAAGATTTAAAATCATCTCATATCCTGCAGTTACTACTTAATGAAATATCCTTTTCCTGTGTCAAAAAATACTCTTCGTTATGAATTTAACTACCACATGATATTCCTTCTTATGGGTATTTTATAATTTACAAGATATATTTTACTATAAAATGACTTTATTATTTTACTATAAAGTGATCTATGGCAGCATAGATCAGTTTTCGGGGTACAGCCTCTGGTACCAGACTGGCTGGATTTGAATCCTCATTCTACCCTTTTAAAACAAATAATTTGTATTGGAGTACAGTTGCTTCCCCTGGAGTAAGAAACGGCAACCCACTCCGGTATTCTAGCCTGGAAAATTCCATGCACTGAAGAGCCTGGCAGGCTACAGGCCACAGGGTCGCAGAGAGTGGGACCTGACTGAAGCGACAGCATGCACACACGGTTGCTTCACAATGCGTCGGTTGCCGCTGTACAGCAAAGGGAAGCAGCTGTACGTATATGCATATCCCGTTTGTTTGTTTTTTAAATTTCCTTCCCATTTAGGTGATGACAGAGCACTGAGAAGAGTTCCCTGTGGTCTTAGGGTAGGTTCTCATTAGTTATCTATTTTTATACAGACAGTCGTACAGAGCGAAGTAAGTCAGAAAGAGAAAACCAAATGTCATATATGAATCCTTATATGTGGATCCTGAAAAAAACTGGTACAGATGATCTTATTTACAAAGCAGAAAGAGACAGATGTGGAGAACATATGGATACAAATGGGAAAAAGGGGCGCATGGGATGAATCAGGAGATTGGCATTGACCCATATACACTATCGATAGTATGTATAAAATAGATAACTCATTCTACTCTTTAGCAGCTGAATAACATTGGGCTGGTCACTTACCATCTCTGTTTCTCAATCACTTTACCCATAAAAGGGAATAACAATACTACCTCCCAGAAATGTTGTGAAGGTTACATGAGATACTGCTGCAAAGTGTCTGGTGAGTGACAAATATCACTGAGTTATTATTACCAGTTGGCCAAAAAGTTCATTCAGGTTTTCCTGTAACAGTGTATGAAAAACTAGAAGGAACTTTTTGGCCAACCAAATATTTTTCAGTATTTCTTATTTTTTTCTTGGTGCTACTATATGGCCGGAGAAGGCAATGGCACCTCACTCCAGTACTCTTGCCTGGAAAATCCCATAGACAGAGGAGCCTGGTAGGCTGCAGTCCATGGGGTCGCTAAGAGTCAGACACGACTGAGCGACTTCACTTTCACTTTTCACTTCCATGCATTGGAGAAGGAAATGGCAACCCACTCCAGTGTTCTTGCCTGGAGAATCCCAGGGACTGGGGAGCCTTGTGGGCTGCCGTCTATGGGGTCGCACAGAGTCGGACACAACTGAAGTCACTTAGCATAGCATACTATATGGCAGTATATCTATGAGTCAAAGACTATATTCTAAACATGATAAATGCATCCCACCAAACTGTACCCAGAAATGTAATAATTCATACCCCTTACCAGCACAAGACCTGGGCCTTCCTGGTGGTTCAGTGATAAAGAATCTGCCTGCAATGCAGGAGACCTAGATTCGATCCCTTGGTCAGGAAGATCCCCTGGAGAAGAGAACGGCAACCCACTCCAGTATTCTTGCCTGGAAAAACAGATGAGCCTGGTGGGCTACAGTCCATGGAGTCACAAATGAGTCGGACATGACTGAGCGGCTCACACACCAGCACAAAATAATATCCTCTACTACACCCACATTAGCATTGAGTTCTCCCCTTCTTTAAATCAGATTGGGTATTTAAATTGGTAAAACAGTGGCTTTTATCACTCATGACTTATTACCTCTCTGTGGCTTTTACCTCATGGCTTATTAACTTGCATTTCTACTGAAATAAATGAGGCAAAATACCAATCATGTGTTTTCAGCTATTTTATATCCACGTCTTCATGCTTTTTTTAATCCAGTTCTTAAATTTTTAAGAAATTTGTTACAAAATTTCAATTTGTTGCATAGTTTTCCTTTTCAATCCCTGTTTTGATGTCTTAATGTATGGACAATTTTATATTTATGCATTCAAGTCTATCATTCTTTTGCTTTGTAATTTTTTGATTTTTTTGTTTGAGCTATGTGGCACATGGGATCTTATCAATAGTTCCCAGCCAGGGATCAAACCAGTGCTCCCTCCCAGCCCATCCAAGGCCCTTGCATTGGAAAATAGGGTTCCAGATCCCAGGACAACAGCACCAAAAGGGTGCGGTGTTTCAATAATACACTGAGCTCAGGTGCCTGCATCTGAAGGCACAGACCAGACATCTATTTGGTAACTGCTGTACAGCTGCTGGAGTTCTAAAGCCCTGGGAGGCACCTCAGATAAAGGCAAAGGTCTTCAAATTAGGAAAATGTAAGGCAATGGCACCCCACTCCAGTACTCTTGCCTGGGAAATCCCATGGAAGGAGAAGCCTGGTAGGCTACAGTCCATGGGGTCGCTAGGAGTCGGACACGACTGAGCGACTTCACTTTCACTTTTCACTTTTATGCATTGGAGAAGGAAATGGCAACCCACTCCAGTGTTCTTGCCTGGAGAATCCCATGGATGGAGAAGCCTGGTGGGCTGCAGTCCATGGGGTTGCACAGAGTCAGACACGACTGAAGCAACTTAGCAGCAGCAGCAGCAGGAGTGAATCTGGGAATCTGTTACTTAGTAGCTGGATGCCCTTGGGTAAACTACCAAACCTCTCTACACTCGGACCCCCTCCTTTTAAGAAGCATGCTTTACCACTGTTTACAATAGCCAGGACATGGAACAACCTAAACCCGTCCAGTGACGGATGAACGGATAAAGAAGATGTGGTGCTACACGGAACACTGAAGCAAAGTGAAGTCACTTGGTCATGTCCGACTACTTGTGACCCCACGGACTGTCGCCTGCCAGGCTCCTCCATCCATGGGATTTTCCAAGCAAGAGTACTGGAGTGGGTTACATGGAATAGTACTGAGCCACTAAAAGGAACAAAATAGGGTTATTTGTAGAGATGTGGATGGACATAGAGTCTGTCATATAGAATGAAGTAAGTCAGAAAGAGAAAAGCAAGTATCATATTAACATATATATGTGGAATCTTGAAAAACAGTTCTGAGAAACCTGTTTCCAAGGCAGGACTACAGACGTAGACACAGAGAACTGGCATGTGGACACGGAGGGAAAGGGAGGATGGGACGAATTGAGATTAGGGTTGAGTGAAGTGAAGTCGCTCAGTCATGCCCGACCCTCAGCAACCCCATGGACTGCAGCCTTCCAGGCTCCTCTGTCCATGGGATTTTCCAGGCAAGAGTACTGGAGTGGAGTGCCATTGCCTTCTCCAGAATATATATGTTATCATGTATTAAATAGATACCTAGTGGGAACCTGCTGTACAGCACAGAGAGCTCAGCTCAGGCCTCTGTGATGACCTAGAGGGGGAAGGGGCAGAGAGGCTCAAGAGGGAGGGGATATATGTATACCTACAGCTGATTCACTTTATTTTACAGCAGAACCAACACAACCTCGTAAAGCAATTACACCCACCCCGCCAATAAAGAAAAAAAAAAAAGAATAGGAAGCATACTTCATTTGGCCAGTAGGAGGCTAAATCGAAAACGAAGCATCTAAAAGTTTTCTACACAGTGTCAGACACAAGAAACTGCTTGATAAATGAAAACTCTCACTTCCTTTCCCTGTTCTCACCTTTCTAGAAAAAAAAATTGGGACGGTTTTAGACTCTAAAATTCCACTATCAGGGAAAGTTGATGATGGTGAATCACCAATTATTCATGTAAGTATGCACATACACTTAATATTTAAAATTATACACATAACATATATAATTGGATTCCCTGATGGCTCAGCGGTAAAGAATCCACCTGCAGTCCAGGAGACACATAAAGGCGACTCTGTTCGATCTGTTCTTGCCTGGAGAATTTCATGGACAGAGGAGCTTGGCGGGGCTACAGTCCATAGGGTCGCAAACAGTCAGACAAGACTGAGCGACTAACACTTTCATACACCGTCATATTTAACTGATCTTTCAGAAACGCTGCCCCAGAGGCTGGCCGCCCCCTTGGCAGCAGAGGACAGTGGAAGAAGGTGAAGGTGAAAAAGACAGGTCTTTCTTACCTTCAGAAGGGGTCCCGAGGCTAGGGCGGGGGCTTCCTCCACACGGTTCGGTTGGCGGAGGCAGGCGAGAAACAATACCTGCTGCCTTTCTCCCACCGTGGAAGAAGAAAGGAACCGCAAGTGCAATTAAACAGAGAAGGCTGAAAAGGAAAAAAAAAAAAAAGGAACGGAAAATTCGAAGACAGAGTCTGGCAGAACTCAGCTGCGAGTGGGGTGCTCGCTGCTCCTGTTCTGCGGCCGGGGGATGAGTCTTGGGTCTGGGACGCTCCCCGTCCGGGTTTGCTCCGGTCAGGATTCTTCGAGTCTGGCTTCTCCTCCGTGGGGGCGCTCCGGGCCCGGGGTTCTCCCAGTTTGGGGATGCTCCTCGGATGGGGGCGCTTAGAGTCCCGGGTGTCCCAGGTTCGGCGCGTTCTGGGTCCTGGGTGTCCCGGTCCGCGGCGCACCGGGAGTGGAGTGCGCGCTCCTCGCCGCGTTCGGGGTACAGGCTCCTGTCGCTGGGCGCCCCGCCCTTGGGTTCCGGGGAGCGGCTCGCTGGAGCCGGGAGCCGAAGGGGCAGAGGAGGCTGCGGCGAGGGCCGGCGCGCCTAGGTCCCCGAAGCTGGCCAGCGGACCCCGGGGCCAGGAGGGGGCGCGCCGGGGCAGCTGCTACGCACCCCGGGCGCCGCGGGCAGCTTGCACCAGAGCCCCGGAGTCGGTCTTTGGACTGAGAGCATTTGCGCTTTAAGGGAAGGGGCTGGGCCGGCAGGCGACCCCACGGAGGCAGAAGAGCAGTCCTAATCCGGGGGCCCGGCTTCCCCGAGGCTAACCAAAGGTGCGCAGGACTTGGTGTTTCAAGCCCTGGGATCCTGGCTGGGTCCTAAGGCTTTCTGCTAAGCCTGATGGATGGGCGTTCCCTCTTGGGAAGTAAAAGAGAAGCACAGAGGTGTTAAATTGAAATTTTAAAAGGTTTAGAAGAAAAGGAGGCTAAAGGAGAAGATGTGTTTGTAAGTTTTTATGGTGTGGTGAGAGAAATGGAACATTTCCTGCCATATCCGTAAATAAGGATGTCACAGACATCCACGATTTCAGCCCTCCAATGTGAGCCCTAAGGTCACTCTGGAAGGAAAGAATACCTGCCATCTAGCTGTCAGCAGAATGTAGCCGCTCCCTACGGTGAACCTTGAGGCACTTCAGGACGTGCAAACACAGGATATGACCCCCGGACAGATGAGATGCACATCAAAGGAATGATTTCAGTGAGCCCAGACTCTTGCATCTTCCCACACAAAGAAAAGAGCTAAATTCCTTAACCTGAAGCATCTGGTTTCTTAATTAACAATCTTCATTTGATGTTCCCAACTGCCTGCCCTTGGTTGCAAAACTCCTAAATAGTCTAGCTCCCCCTGTCACTTCCTCACAGCAGTTTCTCAGAACTATCTGAAACGCTATCTCCAGGGTGCAGTCCTTATTTAGTCCCCAGTACAACTTTAACTCAACTCCCACATTGTGATTTTAAAAAATCAGCAGATGGAACTCAGGATGTATTTTTAGACTGGCCTGTGATTGTATCTTTTAAACAAAAATGAGAAATGAAACCCATGGCAGACAGGTAAAGGGCTTAAAGAGAGTGATTTTCATTCTTTTTATCCAATCAAAGTCATTCATCTAATAAAAGAGAAAAACCATAGGATTTCTCAATAAATGCAATTAAAAAGCAACTGGCAATATTCAATACTGTTTCTTGATTAATAACACTAGGGAAATTGGGAACAAAAGGGACCATTCTAACACTGATAAAGAACACCTATAAGAAAGCTACATGTAACTACATAATTAATGGTGAAACACTTGGCATTTTCCTAAGATGGGGAACAAGATAAAGATGTCAGCTCTCATCTAGGACAATCATTTTGTAAGTAGTAAAGAAGTAAAAATAAAAGGTGTAAAGATTGGAAAGGAAGAAATAAAACTACTGGTTTTGGCAGAGGGCATAATTTTATGTTGATCACCCTTTGAAATCTACAAGAAAAGTCTGTTGGAAAAAATTAATGAGTTTATCAAGATCACAAAACACAAGGTGAATATATAGAAACCGACTGTGTAGTGGGAATTCCTAATAATGTACTTTCATAGTTTTGAGAAATTTCACAGAAATAGCACCTGGAAAAATAGCATATATTAAGAAACTATGGTAATGATTATCTTTTATGTTTTCCTTAAGAATAATCTCCTTGTTACAACCCCAAGGCCAGACCCAGAAAGGAGTATGACTGAGATCATAAAAGCATGGATCTTGGAATGCTAGTCAGTGTCAGGCACTAACACTGCCTACGTACTTGCTAATTGTTCCCAAGACTAGCCCAGAAGGGAAAGGCTTGGGGTAAACACAAAGAGATCTGGACTTTGTCAGTGTAGTCCATGACCTTTGCTGCTGCTGCTGCTGCGTTGCTTCAGTCGTGTCCAACTCTGTGCGACCCCATAGACGGCAGCCAACCAGGCTTCCCGTTTCTGGGATTCTCCAGGCAAGAACACTGGAGTGGGTTGCCATTTCCTTCTCCAATGCATGAAAGTGAAAAGTGAAAGTCAAGTCGCTCAGTCGTGTCCGACTCTAGCGATCCCATGAACTACAGCCTACCAGGCTCCTCCGTCCATGGGATTTTCTAGGCAAAAGTACTGGAGTGGGGTGCCATTGCCTTCTCCGGAGTACGTTATTAATACAGCATGTGTCTTGAGAAAGATTAAGATCTGAGAAAATCTTGTAGTCTGCAATTAGGAATAAAAGCTGGATTCAGTGGACTCTGCACCTCAGTCCAATAGAGGCTGCAGACCTGCTGACCCATTGCACCAGATTTCATGTTCTGTCTTCATTCTCATCGCTTACTACCAGACCATTAGTGCAACAGATTGCAATTCTATATACTAAAAATGGAAATTTGGAAAATGAACTTTGCTAGAAAGATACCACTTACAAAAACATAAAAAAATCAAATACCAAAGGATATTTTTTTTCAAAGATATGCAAGATATCTACTATGAAATCTATAAAATACTGCTAGGAGACAGGAAATATCCCAGTGAATGGGGGGCTAGACCATGTATATGAATGGGAGACTCATTGTTAAGATATCTACTCTCCACAAACTACAGAATTTATAGAGTCTGTATATTCAGTTATAGGAAGAGTTTTCAAAAAAACTGAACCACATTCTAAAAATCATTTGAAAATGCAAACCATCTAGAATAGTCAGAACAATCTTAAAGAACAAAGAGGAATCAAACCAACTTGAATGTTTACAACAAGGCAATAGTAATCTTGGTAGCGTGATATTAGCATGAGCATATACATGGAAAATCAAAGAACAGATCCATACATATATATTCTGGGCTTCCCGTGTGGTTCAGATGGTAAAGAATCTGTAATGTGGGAGACCTGGGTTTGATCCCTGGGTTGGGAAGATCCCCTGGAGAAGGAAAAGGCTACCTACTCCAGTATTCTGACCTGGAAAATTCCATGGACTTGTATAGTCCATGGGGTCACAAAGAATCAGACATAACTGAGCAACTTTCACTTTCACATATATAGTCTATAGCTATTTAACCAAGATACCATGTCAGTTCAGTAGGGAATGAAAAGTATTTTACAAATGTTGCTGAAGTAACTGGGTATCCCTATGGGGGGATATTTCTACAAACAAATATTAATTTACAATAGACCATAGACTTAAACATTAAAGCTGGAATCACACACAGTTCATAACAGTACATTAGACAAATTCTCCATGACCTTGGGATAAGCAACAAAAAAAAAATTTTTTTTAGGACACAGAAAATACTATCCATGTAACAAAAATTGATAAGTTGGGCATAATCATAATTTTAAATGTCTGCTAATCAATAGATGATTTAAAAAATGAATAGGTAAGCCTGGAAAAATTCTTACTTTACTTCTCTCTGAAAAGGAACTGCCCCTCCCAAAGAGACTAATAAGGTGAGAATTATCAGCAGACATTTGAAATTTTTATGACATCCAATTTTTCAGTTTCTTTTATTATGGAGCTAGGGAAGAGATTATTTTCAATTCCCTGTTATGATATCCTATGTATTTGCTATAGAAAGATTCCAGATTTGGCTTTATGCTTTCAAGTAGTTAATGCAAAGAAGGAAATAAAATCAGTTCCAAAATATCCTGTGTTCATGAATCAGAAAAGCCTCTGTCCTTCCAGGTGGTAGTGAATCTGGAGAGAATTTACTCTTCACAGCACTGGTCCCCAACTCTGTTGGCACCAAGGACCAGTTTCATGAAGAACAATTTTTCCATGGACGGGGTGGGAGGAGGGTGATGGTTTAGGATGATTCAAGCACATTACATTTCTTGTGCACTTTATTTCTATTATTATTACATCAGCTCCACCACAGAGCATCAGACATTAGATCCCAGAGATTGGGGACATCTCCTTAAGAGGACATAGATTGAAATCCACATTACAAGAACATGTCTTAACAAGTTGTCACTATTTCATGAATTCTTACTCTGGTCTAAATACTTCTATTTCTCATTTGATTAGCACAGAAATACAAGGAGTTTGGTATGACTATTCTCACTTCTCTCATATGAAATAAATTTTAGAATCAAAACTAACAAATATAATGATAATTGGATAATTGAGTAAGGTACACCAACAAAAGCAGCAATATTGAGATGATAAAAATTAAGCATCTGGCTGAATAAACTGGAACACGTTCTGGCCGAGTGAGGAAGACTTAATACCAGTGTTCCACTAGAGATGATCTGAGTGTTCTTTAAGATTACATGAAAATTTAATTCTAAAACTTTCAAAATATGTTCAAAATATGTAATATAGACAAGGAATAAAGAGAGAGAGAATGAGAGAGTGAGAGAGAGGAAGAGTAGCTGCTGCTGCTAAGTCGCTTCAGTCGTCTCTGACTCTGTGCGACCCCATAGATGGCAGCCCACCCGGCTCCCTCATCCCTGGGATTCTCCAGGCAAGAACACTGGAGTGGGTTGCCGTTTCCTCCTCCAATGCATGAAAGTGAAAAGTAAAAGTGAAGTCGCTCAGTCCTGTCCGACTCTTCACGACCCCGTGGACTGAAGCCTACCAGGCTTCTGTAGCTAGAAGATGCTAAACCACAATGGAGAAGGACTAGCCAAGGGAGATGGAATATGAGGTTAGGAATCAGGGAGCTTGAGGCTGAAAATCCCTGGGCATTTTGCATGCACCCGGAATCAGGGAAACGGAAGTAAAGTTAGAGCATGAAGCCTGAGGTCTGAAATCCCTCCACTATAGTCCTATTTCTGGAGCTCAGTGTCTGGTACAGCAGCGTGACCCAGTTAGAAGACATTCGGATCCACAACATGGGATGCATTCGCCGTCAAAGCAAGCACTGCTACCCCTGGGCACTCAAGGATGCCAAGCGTGGAGTTTTCCTGGGGAGTCGGCTTGGCACCGGTGGCATGTGGTACCTTACATGTTTCCAGAACTTGGAATTCAGGGACTGCTTGTTGGCCACGTGGTCCTCCCTCCACTTGATGGTCCCCTGCACTTTGATGAGATGCTTAAGGGAATCCTGAAGCTCCTCAAACTGCAGGCCGCCAGGCGGGCACAGAGCCTCCATTTCAATGAGGATGGCCTTGGAGTCCTGCTGAATAAGGGTGCTGTGCAAGGCAATTTCCCGCTCGTAGGTGAACTCCTTGCTGTGCACAATCTCGGGAGTGAGGATGAAGAGGTGCCGCCTGCTCATCCGGATGCTGGTTTCCACTGCACTGGCTACATCTAGTGATAAAAGACACAGCGGAGGAGATAAGAACCTGCACACCAGCTGTCACCGCGCGAGTACCAAGCCCTCTCCTCTCCCAGGCAGAGCAGTCCAGAGTTCTTCAGCTCAGGGGGAACCTACAGTTACATAGCAGGAGACTTGGAATTCAGGTTCATTGTCTACACGTTGTGGCTTCCCTGGTAGCCCAACTGGTGAAGAACCCGTCTGCAATTCAGGAGACCCCGGTTCAATCCCTGATTCGGGAAGATCCCCTGGAGAAGGAAACAACTACCCGCTCCAGTATTCTTGCCTGGAGAATTCCATGGATAGAGGAATTATCTACACATTATTTTCCTAGAATAGTATTTTACATATTGCAAAAGGCCTTAGAATTGTTAAAATTTTTCAATTTTTAATTGGAGGATAATTGCTTTATAATGCTGTGTTAGTTTCTGCTGTACAACAACATGAGTCACCCATCAGTTCAGTTCAGTTTAGTTCAGTCACTCAGTAGTGTCCGACTCTCTGTGACGCCATGAATCGCAGCACGCCAGGCCTCCCTGTCCATCACCAACTCCCGGAGTTCCCTCAGACTCATGTCCATCAAGTCGGTGATGCCATCCAGCCATCTCATCCTCTGTCGTCCCCTTCTCCTCCTGTCCCCAATCCCTCCCAGCATCAGAGTCTTTTCCAATGAGTCAACTCTTCCCATGAGGTGGCCAAAGTACTGGAGTTTCAGCTTAGCATCATTCCTTCCAAAGAACACCCAGGGCTGATCTCTTTTGGAATGGACTGGTTGGATCTCCTTGCAGTCCAAGGGACTCTCAAGAGTCTTCTCCAACACCACAGTTCAAAAGCATCAATTCTTTGGCGCTCAGCTTTCTTCACAGTCCAAATCTCACATCCATACATGACCACTGGAAAAACCATAACCTTGACTAGACAGACCTTTGTTGGCAAAGTAATGTCTCTGCTTTTGAATATGCTATCTAGGTTGGTCATAACTTTCCTTCCAAGGAGTAAGCATCTTTTAATTTCATGGCTGCAGTCACCATCTGCGGTGACTTTGGAGCCCCCAAAATAAAGTCTGACACTGTTTCCACTGTTTCCCCATCTATTTCCCATGAAGTGATTGGACCATATGCCATGATCTTAGTTTTCTGAATGTTCAGATTTAAGCCAACTTTTTCAGTCTCCTCTTTCACTTTCATCAAGAGGCTGTTTAGTTCCTCTTCACTTTCTGCCATAAGGGTGGTGTCATCTGCATATCTGAGCCTAAGTATACACATATCCCATCCGTCTTGACTTCCCTGGTGGCTCAGACGGTAAAGCATCTCCCTACAATGCGGAGACCCGGGTTCAATCCCTGAGTGGGGAAGATCCTCTGGAGAAGGAAATGGCACCCCACTCCAGTACTCTTGCCTGGAAAATCCCATGGGAGGAGCCTGGTAGGCTACAGTCTATGGGGTCACTAAGAGTCGGACCCAACTGAGCGACTTTCCTTCACTTACTTCATCTGTCTTGAGCCTCCCTCCCATCCCTGCTTCATCCCACCCTCTAGGTCATCACAGGGCACCCAACTGAGTCCCCTGGGCTGTGTACAGCAGCTTCCCACCAGAGACCTATTTTATACATTGTAATGTATATACTTCCATGCTACTCTCACTTTGACTTAGAATTTTAACTCTCTTGTTGAAGAGCGCACACTCAGGAACCTTTGCTTCTCTGAACTGACTCAGGTCTCCAGGAAGTCTTGGATCCACTTTGCTTGCCCCACCTCAAGCTCCAGTAGTCTCTTTTTTAGAAGCTAATTTGATTCAAACTAGGAAAATCTCAAGGAAGATGAGATCCGTTTGTCAAGTCACTGTTTATGGACCATCAACTCTACGGTGATTTCCCTTAACTTCTGGGTGGACTGAAAACATGTAAAACACGCAGCTGTCAAAGCAAGAGGGAAGAGAGTAACGAAGGAAGCACATCCATGAAAAAAAAAAAAAAAAAAGTCCAGAGATTCTTAGAGAGCAGGGGCCAAAGCCTGCCAGTCCACAGGGTTGGAAGCAGGAAATCAGTGTCGAGTAGTGCCAGCCAGAGCCCTTGTGTCAGTAGATCCTAACAGAAATCTCAGAATACTTGAAAGCACAGAGAAGAGAGTTTAATGAAAGGACAGCTTATAAAAGATGTGGGCGGAGCCAAGGGAAATCAATGAGAGATGCTCAGACCCCCACAACTGGTGACATCAGAGAGTGACAGTCACCCTCCAGGTGTGAAGGGTGGGAATGGTTATGGAGCCCAAGCTGTGTACCTGGAGGACCAGCCAACAGCAGCCAGTGCTCAGCAGGGAGAAGCACAGCTACCTAGGCTACCCCACCTGGAGGGGACCAGGGATACACCCTGCCCTCTGAGCCCCTGCCTGTGCCTCCCGTTGGCCTAGCCTGGTGTGAAGCAGATGATGCCTTCCATAAAGATCAGTCGTCAGGCCACTGGATGGAGTGGGGGGTGCAGAGTGGGCTTGAAAGAGCCGATGGCGGGTAACCGTCACGAGAAGAAATGCACTGCATGGCCCAGTTATGAAATTATTCTAAGGGAAAAGTGAATTTTGGTGTTGGTTTTTAATTTATTTTAGTTGAAGTGAGATCAGAGGACATGGGCTTCCCAGGTGGCGCTAGTGGTAAAGAATCTGCCTGCCAATGCAGGAAACAGAGACGTGGGTTCCATCCCTGGTCAGGAAGATCCCCTGGAGAAGGGAATGGCAACCCACTCCAGTATTCTTGCCTGAAGAATTCAATGGACAGAGGAGCCTGGAGGGCTACAGTCCATGGGGTCCACAAATAGCCAGTGGGGAGAGCTGGAGGAAGAAGGGCACCTCAGGAGAGATGTGGGTTACATCTTCCTGAATTGTATACTCTACAGTTCTCCCAAGCTGGTACTAGGCCATTAACAGTACCTGAATATTTCAGGATGAATCAGATTCACCTGTGATGTGTTCATTTCTTTTTAAAAATTTTTATTTATTTATTTCAATTGGAGGCTAATTACTTTACAATATTGTGGTGGGTTTTGCCATACATTGACATGGATCAACCATGGGTGTATCCACCATGCGTCCCCCATTCCGAACCCCGCTTCCACCTCCCTCCCAGTCCGTTCCCTTTGGGTTGTCCCAGTGCACTGGCTTTGGGTGCCCTGTTTCATGCATCGAACTTGGACTGGTGATCTAGTTCACATATGGCAATATACATGTTTCAGTGATGTTCTCTCAAATCATCCCACCCTCGCCTTCTCCCACAGAGTCCAAAAGTCTGTTCTTTAGATCTGTGTCTCTTTTGCTGTCTCGCATATAGGCATTTAAATCCCTCTTTGTGGTAGGAATACCAGTTTCAACTCACAGGCTATGAAACGTACCCTGCCTGGTTCATGATCCAAATGCTTTCTGGTCCCTGAGGAATTTGAGAAGCATTAGAAGGAGGGTTTCCAAAGTGCCTTTGTTCAGGACCCTGTCCACCTCCAGGTAGCTACAGGAAAGAGGAAATTAACATATCCCCTCCCTGAGGCTAGCCATTCTAAATAAAGCGGTATTCCTTGACTCAAAAAAAAAAAAAAAAAAAAAGAGGGTTGCTAAGGTAGTACTTGACATAAATATGGAGGGAAAGAAGAAACACTCCTGAAATGCTAGAGTTGTGACCCAGCTGTCAAAAGCACGTGACATTGATGAGGAGTATTAAGAAACAGAAGACCATTCTATCTGTTCTTGTGAGGACATAAATTTGCAAATGTTTCTTCAGTGTCAGGAAAATTATAAAAACTTTGAGTCCTTTCAAATATGTTATCCAGTGCCTCTGGATAGGAGAATGTAATTCTTTGGATGTTAAGTCCTCTTCTTTCAGATCTAGACAGACTTCAGAGATGTCAGTTCTCCTAGTGGCGGACCTGGGCTGGTGGATGTGCTCAGTTGCTCAGTCATGTCCAACTCTTTGTGACCCCAAGAACTGTAGCCCACTGGGCTCCCCTGTCCATGGGATTTCCCAGGCAAGAATACTGGAGTGGGCTGCCATTCCCTTTTTCGGGGGATCTTCCTGACTCAGATTGAACGTGTGTCTCCTGTATCTCCTACATTGGCAGGTGGACTCTTTACCACTGCGCCACCAGGGAAGCCCGAAGTAGGGGCTGGGCCCTGCCAGATCCACAAACAAGGATGTCTTACCCTGTCTTCACATCACTGCCACTCCTGTGAAGACCTCAGGATCAGAGTGGCAATGGGGAGAGGAGAAGAAATGAAGAAGTACTTCCTTCTTCTGGAGAAATATTTAAAAGTTCTGGTCCTAAGACCTGGAATAATGATTGCAACTCCTGATCCAAGAGCTCATCATTTAGCTTTCTAAGGAAGGAGAGTTTCTGTCCCTGATGGTTGTGGATAAGTTTACCTTGTCCAGGAAGCAGGTCTCTACCATAGATGCATAAGTTGTAACCACATTTATTTTCAAGGACGTCGGGCAGAATCTGGTGAACAAAGTACTCCACAGAGCTGGCCCCCTCTGGACTGTTTTTGCAGCTTCGTGGATAGATCACATAAGCATCATAGATCTTCCCATCTGAACATGAGAACAAGGAACACATTATTAACTGGTCCTTAAAAAATTCTCATTTTACTCTAGATAGACATTTCTCGGGGAGAGTTTTAGGATTATTGGTGAATATACCACAGCCCCTCAATATTTTAGAATCTGGAGAGGATGACAACAATCTACCGTCCCCAAAATGTCATCAGGAAGTGACTTCCCAGGTGGCACAGTGGTGAAGGATAAACCTGCCAATAGAGGAGATGCAAGAGACTCGGGTTCGGTCCCTGGGTTGGGAAGACCCCCTGGAGCAGGAAGTGACAATTCACTCCAGTATTTTTCCCTGGGAAATCCCATGGACAGTGGAGCCTGGCGGGCTACAGTCCATGGGGTCACAAAGAGTCAGACACGACTCAGGACACACACAGTACAGTCATCAGGAAACCAGTCTTGGTCCCACATTCTCCTTTTTACTGTCTCAGACTTGAACAGAGTTCAAGCTGAACTTGAACAGAGTTCAAGTTGTTTAGACTGAACCCAGACAAGTGCCTGACCAGTTTAGTTCAAACCATATTGTCCTGTTTGATTTATAATATATTAACAAGTATTTATAGTCACAGATAAGGGATGTTTTGCTGTGCCGGGCAGATCTAAGTTTTAGTTTTTCTTTTCCCCATGGGGAAGTGAAAATGCTAAAAGGTATTTAGCAACTAAAGGTATTTAGTTCATGGTGGCGAGGGAGGAGAAATGTTTAAGGGGTCTGAATTTCTCACAAATCAAACAATTAGCTCTAGTTGAGTGACTCTGTGGATAATCTAAATTTTATCTGCCTCAAAATGAAAGAACCGTGTTCATATTTAGCAGGTATAACTGCTTCCTTTCATGTGTATACATATGTAGGGAGGTAAGACTCTTTATGGAACAGGGTTTCTGGTAAAAGTACACCTACAATCTGATGGACCTTTCTAACATGTTCACCTCTGGAAAAGAGGAACAATTCTGTAAATGTTTGACTTCCTTAAAGTTTTACCGGTACATATTTCCCCAAATGCCCTTTCTGGGCTGGGAGCAGATTCTGTTATTGAAGAATATTAAGAACAGCAGTTCTACTGGGGAGAAAATTGGAGCTGTTTAGGTGAATTTCAAAACCACAAGGAATGACCAGACAGGATGAAGGGTGTTCTCTGAGTACTCAAAAAGATTTATTGATAATACACTAATAATAAGCAGAAGAATATCTAAGTTTAGTAGCATAACTATTAAAAGATTATTAGATAAGCAAACAACAGCCATTATAGAACCTTTTCCATTAAGGAAAATTTGAAACTTGCCACTTACCGTTCCTAGTTTTGGAAGGTCTAACTATGTCTCTCCAGAACAGAATAATCTCAATCCAGAACACTTTTAGAATTACCACCAAGGTATTGATTAGTAATAATAATAGGGTAAATCCTGCAAGCATGTAGTAGGTACTTTGTTGATCCACTATTCAAAAGATGGGGGAGGAGAAACATGATTATTATTATTTCTAAAACAGGAGAAAATAAAAAAACACGTGGATACTGGCATCCACTGGGAGGACAAGAGATTCACACAAGGACTGCCTACGTGGAATTCTCATGGCTGCTTCAAGAATCAGTAAATTAATGGTTATTGAGCCTCCACTCTGTGCAAGGCACCAGGCTAGGCATTGTAGGGGATTTTCAAAGCATAAGAGATACAGCTGTTGTTCTCGCTCAGTCATGTCTGACTCTACGCCCCCATGGACTGCAGCATGCCAGGCTTGTCTGTCCTTCACCATCTCCTGGAGTTTGCTCAAACTCATGTCCATTGAATCAGTGATCCCACCCAGCCATCTCATCCTCTGTCATCCCCTTCTTCTCCTGCCTTCAGTCTTCCCCAGCATCAGGGTCTTTTCAATATAAAACATGTAGAGACACGTGTAAACTTAGCTAAGATAGGAAGTGAAAGACTCAGTTTTAGCTAACAGAGGTTTTAGGAAGGCGTGTCCACTGTGTGCTGGACTAGCAGTTGGAGACTTCCTGCAGAATGAGGTCCCTGGAGGTCTCCGAGTAAGACTCAGAGAGTTTCAAAGGAAGAAATGCACTCATGGCACGCAAGGATGCTGTGATCCCAAGGGCAGAGATGGGAATGTGTTTTCTGAGGAAGACAGATAATATAATTTGGGGAATTGCTGGAATACATGATTGGAAAGCTGGATCCAGGCCTAGGTTCTGATCAGACTGGAGGGTCCAGCTAAAGCATTTTGTCTCTCTCCTGATTGTGGGAGCCACTGAAGAGTGTTGAGTGGTTCCTTAACAATAAAGATGGTTTTCAAGCAAGATTAGTCTGATGGTATGGAAGTTTTGTTTCCGTGGCCAATAGATTCTCAGAGTAGAATGAGAGGGAAGTTTCTGCAGTACGGGAGGGGCCAGATCCGTGTAATAAGGAGAAAGGAGTGGACAAGCTTGGCATTGGTGGCATTAGGGAGAAATAATCAGCAGGGCTTAGAGACTTACCACATCTGGGGTTGGTGAAAGCAACGGGAGAAACAAGAACTTTGTAACTCTCTAATGAGTGTTTGATAAAGGCAAATTACTGGGTTTTAGGTCCTAAATACACCATTATTTCCCTTCTGTTGAAGATTTTTTAGCCACTGCTGCACTTTTACCCTTACTCATTGCTTCACAACATATATATGCAAGACGGTCCCCATCTGGACTGTATCAGATATATACAAACTGAATGTAAGGACTGTGCTCATCAATAGTAATTTTGGCTGTTGTAAGTTTACTTCCCTCTTTAAAATCGTTAACCATCCTATCTTACAAATAGTCCCACTTAAAGGTAAATTTGAGGAGACTCAAATGAAACTTGGCTGTATAATTCCCTTTTCATTTGCATCTGATCTCAAAACATAGGCTCCCAGTTTTGCAAAGAAAATCACTGGTCCAGATTTGCAAATTCCTTCATTAGTTCATCAGCTCCCTGACTATCTAGCACTATGAAATCAAGAATTACCAAGGTGGGGAGTTCCCTGACACTCCAGTGGCTAGGACTCTGCACTTCCATTTCAGGGGGCACAGGTTTGATTCCTGGTCAGGGAATTAAAATTCTTTTTAATAAAAAAAAATGTAAAAAAAATGACCAAATTGAGCTGATTCAAAACTGAAAATTGGCCATAAGCCTAGTGTCTGTGTTATCATCAGTTTAAATGATAAATATTCCCTAAGTAAATTTTTTCAACGTGATTCCTCTCCAGGTCACTTTTTCTAAAAATAATATCAGGACAAATGCTGGGAATCCCAATTTCTTGCACAATATTTATACCTGTGACTGGTTTACCAGCAGAGAGAAGTTAATTGAAGACATTAAGAGAAGTTGAAGTTCAGTACCTTCCTAAATGTTACTTTACAAATGCATAAATAACCCTCATATGTGATGCCTAACACTGAATATTTTCCATAAGTGTTTATAAACAAGAAAAGCTGCATCTGAATCCTGGTTCGTAAAACTGCACAATTAGTCAACCTCTCTCTGTTTCAGTTTCCTCATCTGTAAAAGTAGACAATAGTAATAGTAACTTCATTATGGATTTTTGATAAAACAAATGAAAAATTATGTGAAAAATAATGACTGGTCCTCATATTTAGAGAACAATGAATAAATGTTTATTATTATTATTATTATTCCCTGATGGGTCAGACAGTAAAAAATCTGCTTGCAATGTAGGAAACCTGGATCGATCCCTGGATTGGGAAGATCCCCTGGAGAAGGGGATGGCAACCCACTCCAGGATTCTTGCCCGGAGAATGCTATGGACAAAGGAGCCTGGCAGGCTACAGTCCTTAGGGTCACAAAGAGTTGGACACAACTGAATGCACGCATTATTATTATTAATAGTAGTAGTATCAAATGTGGAATATTTAATCATATGGGGACATAGGCTTTTTAAGTTTTCATTTTTAAAATTCAGGACAGTGTGTAATTTCTTTTACTGTATGATTAGAAACAAAGGAATTTATTATGACCATTAAAAGCAGTTGCAACAATTTTTGTTTAATTTACACAATTGTTGAGACAGAGTATAATCGTGTTGATTTGAAGAAAAGCAGGTGAAGGTTAGCATATAAAGATGAATTAAAAGGAACAAAATCACATGTATGCAGAACATGAGAACAATTCCAGCTGGGAGCTCTGTGATGACCTAGAGGGGTGGGATGCGGGTGGGGATGGGAGAGAGATCCAAGAGATATATGTATACGCATAGCTGATTCACTTGGTTGAACAGCAGAAACGAACACAACAAAAGCAATTACATTCCAATCATAAAAAAAAAAAAAGAAAACAATTCCAATACACAGGAACTTAGACAACATTAATAAAACAACAATGTGAGCACAGACAGCAGTGGGATAAGGACACCGTGGCAGAGTTGGGGTCGGGTGGCTTCCCTGTTCCTGTGGGGTCTTCCGTGCCCACCAACACCACAAATGTCATCATAAAATGACATCTCATCAGGGTCAACACATCCTGAGATGACATGGATATATATATGTATATTTAACTAGCAGAATCCTGACAACCCATGGATCATGATAGCATTTAAAATCATCTGCAGTAGTCATGGCTCCACTGTTTTACAAAAACTTACAAATCAGTGGTTTGTGTTGAATTCAAACAAGAAAAATCCCAAGGACCACTTCAGGCAAAGACTAAATAACTCTATCAAATTAGTTAAATTTTCCCATCTCTCCCAATCAAGTTGTGCTGCTGTGGGTTTGTCCAAATTAATCTGGACTGTACCTTGCTTGGACTTCCCTGGTGTCTCAGATGGTAAAGAATCCATCTGCAATGTGGGAGACCTGGGTTCGGTCCCTGAGTTGGGAAGATCCCCTGAAGGAGGGCATGGCAACCCATTCTAGTGTTCTTGCCTGGAGAATTCCCATTGACAGAGGAGCCTGGCGGAGCTACAGTCCATGGGGTCTCAAAGAGTCCAACACAATTGAGCACCTAAGCACAGCACAGCACCCCACTTACCAGCATAAACTGGGAGTTGAACTCTCCCTGTGACTATATGACAAACACGTTAAATAATTTCTACATGGAGTGACAAGAAAAGATGTCAAAACTTTCCCTGCACCCTTTGTTCAGATCAGTCGCTCAGTCGTGTCCGACTCTTTTTGCCCTTTGTTACACTGGACTAAATGCTTCATCTAACCAAGGGAATGTCTTTACTTGGATGTGCAAACAAGTGAGAGAATCGACAGGTGCTCAGGAAGGAAGTGTTTGTGAAACTATTTTTTGCTGCCATCATTGTGCACAGTTGCACCTGGAGGGAGTGGAAGAAAGGTGCACTCACTCCCAGGGAGAAGGAGTGTGTCCTTACTGACTTGTTTAACGGTGTCTGAGTGTGCTGATCATAAAAAGCACAGTGACAGTTCAATCACTTCCTTTCTGTCTTGAATTCTGTCTCTCTACACAATATACACCTGTCTCTATATACAATGTATATATGTGTAATGCCTACACCCAACACCAATCTTTTATCCTCCTGCCTTCTTCAATTTGTGAGATGGAGCATTTTGTTGTCTTGATGGATTTTCCTGCAACCACACACCAACACACTGTTCTCTAAGAATATGATTTCAGCTTACAGTTGATACAGCAAACTCAAGTGACTGGAGTCTCAGAAACACGCCTTACTTGGATTTTTCCTCCTTAGTGTTACAGTGTGCGTGATGAAGCCGTGAAAATTCATGGCCAGACAGTCATACTTCGAAGTCAAATCCTCTTCTTTTACATCCTCTATTTTTAAAACGGTCTTTCGGCAAGTCAGCTCATAGCTAGGATTAAAACGCAGTCTGTTACTATCAGTGCTTACTGTGCAGTTGCAAACCATGTGGGAAGGTAGGGGACCTGCTTTAACTGCCATTTAAAAATACCTTTGCGTTTGCTCCTGCGTCACTTGTATTCTCGTTTCACCAAAGTTCTTAACCTCACTTCCGTTCACCCGCCAGAAGGCCTCAGCCATGACCTGAGGGCCTTTCCCAAAGCAAGCCAAGCATGTTATGTTGGTTGGTTTTCCTAGACAAGAAGCAAAGAAACTCATCCATAAAATTCTGTTCAAATGGGATTTAATTTAATGTGAAAAAAATTCACTGAACACCCTCTGTGTGCCATGAAAGAAAAGTTAAAGTGTTACTCAGTCACATCTGACTCTTTTTGACCCCATGGACTGCAGCCTGCCAGGCTGCTCTGTCCAAGGAACTTTCCAGGCAAGAATACTGGAGTGGGCTGCCACTCCCTTCTCCAGGGATCTTCCCGACCCAGGGAGCCAATCCTCATCTCCTGCACTGCAGGCAGATGCAAGGCCATAAATGGATCCCCGTTTCCCTTCCTCATCAGCAGCATCTTCTTCTTTCTCTGCCCTCCCTTCGCCTCCTCCTCTCCTCTCCCAGCTTCTTCATTTCACTCACAGGTCAGGGTGAAGGTCAGCTCCCTCCCCGCTCTCCTTTCTCCCCTGCTCTGTAGCAGAAACTAAAGAGGCTTCACCAATGCCACATTATAATCTAAGATTTCTCTTTACATTGAAATTTACTTTTTTAATTGGGGTATAGCTGTTTAAAAAAAAATGGGATATAGTTGTTTGGGGTTTCCCAGGTGGCTCAGTGGTAAAGAATCCTCCTGCCAATGCAGGAGACACAGGTTCAATCCCTGGGCTGCGAAGATCCCCTGGTGAAGGGAATGGCAACCCACTCCAGTATTCTTGCCTAGGAGATCCCATGGACAGACGAGCCTGGCGGGCTACAGTTCATGGGGTTGAAAAGAGTGGGACACAACTGAGCACACACAGTCGCTTTACAATGTTGTGTTCCTGCTGTGCAACAACACGAGTCAGCTGTATGTACACACATATCCCCTCTCTGTTGGACATCCATCCCACCCCACTCCACCCCACCTCCATCCCAATCTTCTGGGTCGTCACAGAGCACCACGCTGAGCCCTCTGCCCTGTACAGCAGGTTCCCACCAGCCATCTGTTTCACACGGTAGAGTATATATGTCGGTCCCAATCTCCCGGTTCATTTCACCACCCCCACCACTTCCACACATCCATTCTGTACATCTGCGTCTCTATTCCTGCTCTGAAATTGGTTCATCTGCCCCATTTTTCTAGATTCCACATATATACATTAATATACAATATTTGTTTTTCTCTTTTTGACTTTTTTCACTCACTGTGGGGACTATTACACAGCCATAAAAAGGAATGAAAAGTAAATAAATTTAAGCTAATCAAGAAAAAAGAAAAAGGAATGAAATTGGGTCATTTGCAATTTCTTTTTAATGGCTGTCTTCCACTCCTTTCTCATCCTACCAAATACCCCTCCTCTCCCTGTTATTATCTTTGTAGGTAAAACCATTTCACCTGACTCAGCTACAATTCCACTATCTTTAACTCTTCCATTATTTCTAATCTTCTAACAAGAGCCTCTCTACTCTCCCTCCTGTTAATCTGAGACTTCCTCCTTCAGAGGAAAGACTTAAGGGCTGTTTCCTGCCTTAGGACAGTGCATTCAGCTGTCCCCTACTGATTTCGTAATTCCTGGGTCAAGACTTAGGCATCCAGGAACTTCCCTGGTGGTCCAGTGGTTAAGAATTTTCCTTCCAATGCAGGGGGTGTGAGGTCAATCCCTGGTTGGGAAGCCAGAAGATCCCATATGCCTCACAGCCACAAAGCCAAAATGTAAAACAGAAGCAATACTGTGACAAATTCGGGAAAGACTTTAAAAATACTAAAAAAAAAACCAAACGAGGCATCTGAAGAGAGAAAAGGAGTTTAGAGTCTCCTAGGAGTCTCCTAGGAGATGACAACAGTATAAACACACAATTGGAACACAAGGTACTCTAATATTCTAATAGAAAGATGGGGCTTCCCAGGTGGCTAGTGGTAAAGAACCTGCCTGCCAGTGCAGATATAAGAGATGTGGGTTGCAAGTTGGATCCCTGAGTTGGGAAGACTCCCTGGAGTAAGCATGGCAACCCACTCCAGTATTATTGCATGAAAAATTCCACAGACAGAGGAGCCTGGCGGGCTACAGTCCATGGGGTTGAAAAGAGTGAGACATGACTGAAGTGACTTGGCACACAGCATACATTGATCTGTCTGAGCCTCGGTTCAGTTCACTTCAGTTCAGTCGCTCAGTCGTGTCCAACTCTTTGTGACCCCATGAATTGCAGCACGCCAGGCAGGCCTCCCTGTCCATCACCAACTTCCGGAGTTCACTCAAACTCATCTCCATCGAGTCAGTGATGCCATCCAGCCATCTCATCCTCTGTTGTCCCCTTCTCCTCCTGCCCCCAATCCCTCCCAGCATCAGAGTCTTCTCCAATGAGTCAACTCTTCGCATGAGGTGGCCAAAGGACTGGAGTTTCAGCTTTAGCATCATTCCTTCCAAAGAAATCCCAGGGCTGATGTCATTCAGAATGGACTGGTTGGATTCTCCTTGCAGTCCAAGGGACTCTTAAGAGTCTTCTCTAACACCACAGTCCAAAAGCATCAATTCTTCAGTGCTCAGCTTTCTTCACAGTCCAACTCTCACATTCATACATGACTACTGGAAAAACTATAGCCTTGACTAGACGGACCTTTGTTGGCAAAGTAATGTCTCTGCTTTTGAATATGCTATCTAGGTTGGTTCACGGTTTACACATTGCTGAAGCCTGGCCTGAAAAATTTTGAGCATTACTTTACTAGCGTGTGAGATGAGTGCAATTGAGTGGTAGTTGGAGCATTCTTTGGCTGTGCCTTTCTTTGGGATTGGAATAAAAACTGACCTTTTCCAGTCCTGTGGCCACTGCTGAGTTTTCCAAATTTGCTGGCATATTGAGTGCAGCACTTTCACAGCATCATTTTCGAGGATTTGGAATAGCTCAACTGGAATTCTATCACCTCCACTAGCTTTGTTCGTAGTGATGCTTTCTAAGGTCCACTTGACTTCACATTCCAGGATGTCTGGCTCTAGGTGAGTGATCACACCATCGTGATTATCTGGGTCGTAAAGATCTTTTTTGTACAGTTCTTCTGTGTATTCTTGCCATCTATTCTTAATATCTTCTTCTTCTGTTAGGTCTATACCATTTCTGTCCTTTATCGTGCCCATCTTTGCATGAAATGTTCCTTTGGTATCTCTGATTTTCTTGAAGAGATCCCTAGTCTTTCCCATTCTGTAGTTTTCCTCTATTTCTTTGCATTGATCACTAAAGAAGGCTTTCTTATCTCTTCTTGCTATTCTTTGGAACTCTGCATTCAGATGTTTATATCTTTCCTTTCCTCCTTTGCTTTTTGCTTCTCTTCTTTTCACAGCTATTTGCAAGGCCTCCCCAGACAGCCATTTTGCTTTTTTGCATTTCTTTTCCATGGGGATGGTCTTGATCACTGTCTCCTGTACAATGTCACGAACCTCATTCCATAGTTCCTCAGGCACTCTATCTATCAGATCTAGGCCCTTAAATCTATTTTTCACTTCCACTGTATAATCATAAGGGATTTGATTTAGGTTATACCTGAATGGTCTAGTGGTTTTCCCTACTTTCTTCAATTTCAGTCTGAATTTGGCAATAAGGAGTTCATGGTCTGTCCCACAGTCAGCTCCTGGTCTTGTTTTTGCTGACTGTATAGAGTTTCTCCGTCTTTGGCTGCAAAGAATATAATCAATCCTATTTCGGTGTTGACCATCTGGTGATGTCCATGTATAGAGTCTTCTTTTGTGTTGTTGGAAGAGGGTGTTTGTTATGACTAGTGCATTTTCTTGGCAAAACTCTATTAGTCTTTGTCCTGCTTCATTCCGTATTCCAAGGCCAAATTTACCTATTACTCCAGGTGTTTCTTGACTGCCTACTTTTGCATTCCAGTCCCCTATAATGAAAAGGACATGTTTTTTGGGTGTTAATTCTAAAAGGTCTTGTAGGTCTTCATAGAACCGTTCAATTTCAGCTTCTTCAGCGTTACTGGTTGGGGCATAGACTTGGATTACTGTGATGTTGAATGGTTCAAGCTGGTTTTAGAAAAGGCAGAGGAACTAGAGATCAAATTGCCAACATCCCCTGGATCATGGAAAAAGCAAGAGAGTTCCAGAAAAAATCTATTTCTGCTTTATTGACTATGCCAAAGCCTTTGTGTGGATCACAATAAACTGTGGAAAATTCTGAAAGAGATGGGAATACCAGACCACCTGATCTGCCTCTTGAGAAATTTGTACTCAGATCAGGAAGCAACAGTTAGAACTGGACATGGAACAACAGACTGGTTCCAAATAGAAAAAGGAGTACATCAAGGCTGTATATTGTCACCCTGTTTATTTAACTTATATGCAGAGTACATCATGAGAAACGCTGGACTGGAAGAAACACAAGTTGGAATCAAGATTGCTGGGATAAATATCAGTAACCTCAGATATGCAGATGACACCACCCTTATGGCAGAAAGTGAAGAGGAACTAAAAAGCCTCTTGATGAAAGTGAAAGAGGAGAGTGAAAAAGTTGGCTTAAAGCTCAACATTCAGAGAACAAAGATCATGGCATCTGGTCCCATCACTTCATGGGAAATAGATGGGGAAACAGTGTCAGACTTTATTTTGGGGGGCTCCAAAATCACTGCAGATGGTGACTGCAGCCATGAAATTAAAAGACGCTTACTCCTTGGAAGGAAAGTTATGACCAACCTAGATAGCATATTCAAAAGCAGAGACATTACTTTGCCAACAAAGGTTCGCCTAGTCAAGGCTATGGTTTTTCCTGTGGTCATGTATGGATGTGAGATTTGGACTGTGAAGAAGGCTGAGTGCTGAAGAATTGATGCTTTTGAACTGTGGTGTTGGAGAAGACTCTTGAGAGTCCCTTGGACTGCAAGGAGATCCAACCAGTCCATTCTGAAGGAGATCAGCCCTGGGATATTTTTGGAAGGAATGATGCTAAAGCTGAAACTCCAGTCCTTTGGCCACCTCATGGGAAGAGTTGACTCATTGGAGAAGACTCTGATGCTGGGAGGGATTGGGGGCAAGAGGAGAAGGGGATGACAGAGGATGAGATGGCTGGATGGCATCACTGACTCAATGGAGATGATTCTGAGTGAACTCCGGAAGTTGGTGATGGACAGGGAGGCCTGCCTGGCGTGCTGCGATTCATGGGGTCACAAAGAGTTGGACACGACTGAGCCACTGATCTGATGTGATCTGATCTGATCTAGGTTGGTCATAACTTTTCTTCCAAGGAGTAAGTGTCTTTTAATTTCATGGCTGCAATCACCATCTGCAGTGATTTTCAGGCCCCAAAAGATAAAGTCTGACACTGTTTCCATTGTTTCACCATCTATTTGCCATGAAGTGATGGGACCAGATGCCATGATCTTCGTTTTCTCAATGTTGAGCTTTAAGCCAACTTTTTCACTCTCCTCTTTCACTTTCATCAGTTCCTCTTCACTCAGTTTCATTAGTTCCTCTTCACTAAGGGTGGTGTTATCTGAATATCTGAGGTTATTGCTATTTCTCCCAGCAATCTTGATTCTAGCTTGTGCTTCTTCCAGCCCAGGGTTTCTCATGATGTACTCTTCATATAAGTTAAATAAGCAGGGTGACAATATACAGCCTTGACGTACTCCTTTTCCTATTTGGAACCAGTCTGTTGTTCCATGTCCAGTTCTAACTGTTGCTTCCTGACCTGCATATAGGTTTCTCAACAGGCAGGTCAGATGGTCTGAGCCTAACCATCCATAAACATAAAGTGGGACCATATCTACCTCCTGGACAGAAGCAAGAGGGAAATGAGGCAGCACAGGTGAAAGTACCAAAAAACAAAATGCAAAGCAGAGCACAGTACAAATATAAGTGCTGTATATGGTGGTGAGCACATATCCCTAATTTTAGAATGTGCCCAAGGTGGGTGTTTGCAAGTATATCTCATTTAATCCTCAAGACCTACTATGGAGATAGCCTGACCCCCGGGTCACGTGGAAGGATTTTCCAGGCAAAAATTTTACAGTATTTTTATAGTTTTCTTACCAATTTCCACTTCCTTTATTTCATTTTGTGGAGGCACTTTAATTTCAGGAGGCAAAGAAGAGCCCCGCTTCTCTGAAATTAAAGACAAAGACAGAATTTCAATATTTGGAGAGCATTGAGTAGTCGTCAATACAAAGGTTGTATTTTCACATTTCTGTCCTATTTCCTAGTGACATTTCTCAAATTTTTCGATAGTTATCCATGGCAACAAATACACATGTATACACATACACCCCCCCTCACACACACACACACAAATGAAGCAAAAACAGTCAAGCAATACCTTTCTGTTACTAGCTATGTTTTTTTTTCTCTTTTTTTATTGTTAAAACAAATACTATGCAAACCACTAAATGAATTGCGTAATGTAGCAATTGCCAGAAAACCTCAATTCTATAGAATAGGCAAAACGCTACAGGGAGGGTTTCCAAAGACCCGTGAAATTGACAAACACATCAGTCTACACTTCGGCTCTCCACCTTCCACCTGTGTGGCTTGCCGTATCAGAAAGCCCAAATTCCTGTAGCATAGTTGCTTAGACATGGTAAAAATATTTTCAGAGTTTCTGTAAATAGAGAGAAGCCTACTTAATCTCTAATATAACTACCTGAATGAGAAGTTAGTTCTAATGGAGCACGCATGCATTCCTGTACACTTATCTCAGAATGCTGTGGTTAAGGACGTCCGTGGGGTTTGATGTTGAACACTGAGAGATACGAGCACAAATGTGGTCCAGTGCTGCTCATTTTACAGGTGCAGAGCCTTGGAAAACTCCAGACAAAACTCTTGTCCACTATCGTTCTGCCCAAAGAAATGTGCCCGGCATATAGGTTTCATCTATACCCATAGACCAAGCTATGCTGAGGAGACCCCAGCTCTTTGTAGATCTCTCAGGTTTGATTGTGAAGCCTTTCCCCTGATGGATTTTTATAGAATGTAAAGTGAACTTAAAAATTAGAATTAAATGACTGACCTAAGGTTGCAGATGATGATGAAAGCCTTGCAAATCAAGATTGAAAACCACCCAATAATATCTATGTATCTCTTTATAAAGTTTCTCATTATACTTCTAATCCAATTAGTTATATCAGAGAGTAAATAGATCTTGCTCTATTTACAGAAACTCTGACAAGACTTTGGGAGAAAGAGAGGTAATCTTGCTCTTCAAATAGTTGAGTTGCTGTTCAAAAAAAGTTAGGTGATTGCATTACTTTTGAAAAATTAAAACATAAAAGAGTGAGCAGATGTGGCTTTGGATTTGTAGTGTAATTTCGCCCTCTCCCCCAAATGTCTTAAAACTTGATGGTGTATAATTTAGAAAATCTCCTTGCATCATATTAGAGGATGTGTAAGAAAAGATGAGGCAGGAGGAAGCTCAAGGAGGAGGATAAAATACAGGCAAATCAACAAGAAAGACACAATTTCTCTCACTTTATCTTTTTTCGACATTGCCCTTGTTACATTCAGTAGCTTACCAGTAACTGTGAATGATTTGGTTGCTGTTACAATATATTTGACTCCATATTCGTTGTGCATAAATTTACATGTATAATCACCAGTATCCTTGTTGGTTGCATCATGAATCATCAAGAAAGACTTGTGTGCCAGGTACCTTGGTCCTTGGAGAACTTCACAATTCTGAAATGAAAGGTTCCAGTCCACTTTTAGTAATTCTTTCCTAGCTATTTTGATTGTGTATTTTCATCTATTTCCCGGCAAGTTTCTTTTTACCTTAAACCACTCAACAGGCTGTGTCCAATTGTAGCGGTCAATTGTAGGACAAAATATTCGGGAATTTTTTTCTGATCCAGATGTCGTTGAATATATCAGATAATCTGGAATATTGCAATCTGGTTGTTCAAAAATGGTGACATTCACATATCCAGTCTTATTGGAGGTAGGACTATTAAAATAAAATAAGCAATTTTTAAAAAGTCACTTAGCGTTTTGCAGTAATTTAATCCAACTCTAACTTTTACTTAATATTAGTTAGCATTATGAAATGACTTAATCCAACTCTTAATCTGGCAAGAATACTGGAGTGGATTGCCATTTCCTTCTCTAGAGGATCTTCCCAACCCAGGGATCAAACCTATGTCTCTTGCATTGGCACTCAGGTTGTTTACCACTGAGCCTCCAGGGAAGCCTAATCCGACTCTAATTTTTACTTATTATTATTAGCAGCAGCAGCAGCAGCAGCATTATGAAATGACTTACTCTGACTCTAACTTTTACTTAATATTAACATTATGAAATAATTCAACTCTAATGTTTCTTCCTAAAACAATTAATATAGAGTAGTTCTTATTTTAAAATAGTCATTAAAATCTAAAGTTTTAATTGCTTTTTTGGTTACATTTTAAATAAAATATAACCCCTTGTAGCTGCTGTTCAGTTGCTCAGTCGTGTCCAACTCTTTGCAATCCCGTGGACTGTAGCCATCAGATTCCTCTACCCACGGGGTCCTCCAGGCAAGAATACTGGAGCAGGTTACCACTTCCTTCTCCAGAAGATCTTCCCGGACGAACCCACATCTCCTGTATTGGCAGGCAGATTCTTTACCACTGAGCCACCAGGGAAGCCTAAAACATAACCCCTGCTGTAGCCTTAAAAAGGACTCCCTCACCATTTCTCTATATACTATATGTGCTGCAACACCAACCCCTGATATAATAATGAAAATAATTAGCATCTATTAAGAGTTTTCTATGTACCACTTTTGGTGGTAACATTATCTCATTTTGTGCTCATAACAGGCTCTGAAGGGGGTTCTGTTATCAGGTGTATTTGACAGATGAGGGAACAGAGAAGGAGAAGCAACTTAACAACAACACACAGATAAGCAGTGAGGACCGTGGATTCAAAACTAACACCATCTGACCTCAGAGCGCAGGCACCGAGCTAGAGCGACTTGCCTTTGGACATAGTTGGTCTCATAGCTATATTTACCAAACAGACACACAACATTTATGACACAACGTTTGTGACAACTGGATGTCAGTTAGAGTAATGCACTCGGGCTTGCCCCTCAGGTGGAAGGCCCAGCTGGCCACCCTTTTACATTCATCACAAGCCTAACCTAGAGGTCATACATCTAGGTCACTGCTTTTTATACTGCTGCTACTGCTGCTAAGTCACTTCAGTCGTGTCTGACTCTGTGCGACCCCATAGACTGCCGCCCACCAGGCTCCCCCATCCCTGGGATTCTCCAGGCAAGAACACTGGAGTGGGTTGCCATTTCCTTCTCCAATGCATGAAAGTGAAAAGTGAAAGTGAAGTCGCTCAGTCGTGTCTGACTCTTAGTGACCCCATGGACTGCAGCCTACCAGGCTCCTCTGCCCATGGGATTTTCCAGGCAAGAGTACTGGAGTGGGGTGCCATCGCCTTCTCCAGCTTTTCATACTGGATTGTTCTTACTTGGAACTCCAAGTGAGTGATTGCTCTCAGTTTCTCAGCCACTAGAACAACCTGGTCTTTTGCTAATTGGGCTACAAGTTAAGCCCTGCAATTATACATCCAAATAGCTCACCAGGGACTTCCCTGGTGGGCCAGTGGTTAAGACTCTATGAGTCCACTGCAGGGGACACATCCCGAACAGAGCTCAATCCGTTTGCGGAACTAAAATGCTGCATGCTTTGCAGTGCCTCCAAGTAATAATAACCAATAGTTCACCACCACCTGAACTTCACCATGAAGACATTCCTAGAAGTGCTTTTTTATTCAGACTACTTCATAAATTTGACTCTTCCAGAGAGGTCTAGAAAGGGAAGAGAAGTGAGACAGCTCAGAACATCAGCTGTTAAAGACAAAGAAGCAGGCCTGGACAATACCGTCTGACAATGCAGGTGTAAAATCCCGAGTCGCTGACTTTGGCTGGGAGGAACTTGAGATGCTTCCCTGAGGCAACTATCCGATTTCCTCTCTGGGTAGAAATACTTTTGCTGGTTTTTGAGTAATACCAGTCCACAGGGTATGGACATTTTTCTTGTCTGGAACATGTCACAATTAAAGCCTCATTTTCCAGGCCCAAAAATGATCTGACTGCAAATTAAAAACAAACAAACACATAAATTTCTTGAAGTGATCATATGAAAAGATTACAATTTTGGTATTCTAAATATCCCCTTCTAAGCTTCCCCAGCAGCTTGGTGGTAAAGAACCTGCCTGCCAATTCAGGAGACTCGGGTTCGATCCCTGGATCAGAAAGATCCCCTGGAGTAGGAAATGGCAACTTGCTCCAATATTCTTGACTGGGAAATCTCTTGGACAGAGGAGCCTGGCAGGCTACAATCTATGGGGTCGCAAAGAGTTGGACATGACTTAATGATTAAACAACAGCAAGATTAAATTGAGAAAGCTGTCATACTTTGTGATACTTTGAGAAAGAATAAGTAAATCATCTAAGCTCTTTTATCAAATATTCTAATGGGTACACTGGAGAAGGAAATGGCAATCCATTCCAGTATTCTTGCCTGGAAAATTCCATGGACAGAGGAACCTGACAGGCTACAGTCCATGGGCTTGCAGAGTTGGACACAACTGAGTGACTAACAATAGGTACATAAATTAGTGTTTTAACCTGGACCTTGATCCTCCACATTGCTCCAAGGAAAAGCAGCCAAGTCCACTTACACAAAGCATGTTGTCGAGTCAACAAACGCTGACCATACTTCTATGTGCAGGCATCATGTTATATTTTGATGTATTTGAATGCATTAAATCCAAATGATGCTGTATTTTTTATAAAAAATTTATCCCCATAAAGGGGACAAATGAAGAGCTGCTGATAAAGAATAACTCTAAGGACTTCCCTGGTGGCACAGTGGATAAGAATTCCCCTGCTAAAGCAGAGGACACACGTTCGATCCCTGGTGTGGTGATATCCCACATGCCGCAGCGCAACCCACAATGGAGAGGAGCCCCCGGTCCTCTCTGCAACTACAAAAAGCCTGTTTGCAGCAACAAGAACCCAGAGCAAGCAAAAATAAATAATAAATGAATTTTTAAAAAAGAATAACTGTAGAACATAAATGAACTCTCCACATTGCCATTCAGTTAGAGCAATTGGATAGCAAGGCACATGTTCCTGGAATTACTTAATTAAAATTGTTTCAAATCTCAGTTCAAAAGCAATACTTACTAAACCTAGCTGATGTGGAAGATATGAGAGCTGTTAGAATTACAGAGACCCAAAGTCTCATTCTCAGTTTCTCAAGTGAGAGAGCAGGTGCTGAGAACCGATTCTCAGGATGATTCAGGTCGAGTCTGAGACATCCAATGGTGAAGCTCCCACCTAGGAGATTGATGATATTCCCTAAGACAGATAGTTGCAAAGAACTGTCAGTATCTCTATCAAAAAAATGAATCATGTGAAATCACAAGCAAGCAATTATCCTCCAATTAAAAATAAATTAATTAAAAACCCAATTATTATCCAATTAAAAATAATTTTTAAAATTCACAAGCAGAATATTTACAGCCATGATTTTGACTTGCTTAATACCCCTGCCCCCTGCAAGGAGGAGTTATCCCTAGCAGATCTTTAGTATATGAGCCGACTTCAGACACACATCATTGAACACTAGACCCTGGGGCCATGCAGACCTGATGATGGCTGTCCTGTTTCACTGTTTCATGATTGAAGATAAATTAAGAGGAAAGAAAATAAGTTTCTATTTTTGGAGAAAAAAAAAAGAAAATCATAAAATTCAAGTGACCCTAGACAACACAGTATTATAAATGCTAACATAAAACCACAAACATCCACACAAGCTGGCAACTGGCTATGCGTTCACATGATCCCCTTCTTCCCCCAAGAACACAGGCAAGCTCTCACCCCACATTTCCTAAGGATTATGAGAAAGAGATGGCTAAAACGGTCATCAGATTATTGCCCTAGACACTATACCAAACCCTCAAAAACATGTCTCTCACCCTGTTTGTCCCCAAGATCCACCAAAGGCTTTCTAAGATGAGTTGAAGGTCTATGAAAAATAATTACATTTTTTTTTCTTTCAACAAAAGGATAACATCTATATATTTTTTTTCTTAAAAAGTTGAGGAAAGATGGAACCAATAAAGAAACCAACAAATATAGGATAACTACAATAACCCTTATTATATTTCTGGATAGCACATTTCCTCTAAACATGAATTGTTGGCACTTTTCTCATTACATGTATGAATGTTTTTACTATGAACATTAGTTAAGTAAAGGATGCTTACCCAAAGTGAAGGGCAGAAGGAAAGAACTTCAAGTCAGTGACTGAGCCGTGAAGATTTTCCAGTTCTTGTGGCTTCTTCCTTACCGACTCCCCACATGCACAAATTGCCTTTTTTATTTTGAAGGGGAGATGAGAGACATCCTTCCACACACCCACTCCACCCACCCTAAAATTTCATCTTGAGCCAAAAATCCGTGACTCGTTCAAAATCTATGACTCGTTCACTGTATACCAAGAACTCTTGACCCTAGTGTATAAATATTTAAGGACAACAGAATAATCTTTTGGAAGAAGTAGTCAGATCTTATCCCGTTTTATCATCAGTTACTCAAACTAATGCTTGGTGTTTGTGGCTCCAATATGATCTGGAAATCCGGGAACCCTACGACTGCCCATCCAGATACCCCTTGATACTTAATTTGACAGACTCTAGTGAGGAAGGCTCAGCCACTTACAGCAACTTTGGTGCTGAGAGAGTTTCAAAAGCAAATGGGGGCAAGAGATAAGAAGTAAACAGACTCCAAGGGGTTTTGCAAATGTACTGTTTAAGGTCCAGAACTAACATAGTCTCATCCAAACACGGATTCCAGATTCTCAGATTCAAGTCCCTACATGGTTCTTAGACGGTAAAGGCAAGTCTTTCTAAGGAGTTCATAGAAACAGAGGGAAGTCATTAGACTGTCTAACAGGGAATGACATGGGAAACTGTCACCCTCGATTCTTGGGTTCCATGTCAGAACAAATGTTAGCTGCAAATTTGCCTTTAGCTCCAAATTTGCCTTTAGCTCCACTTAGCTAGAATGACTCAGTCATGAGTAAATTTGAATAACTTAAAACTCACCACATCCCAGAAGGATTCTGGGACTGATTCCAGACCAGCACAATAATAACCAAAGCTAAGGCTTCTCGGGAACTCACTGTATGTCACATATACTTCTCAATGCCTTACATGCATTAGCACCTTCATTCTCACCACCGCCCAATCACACAAGCACTATTATTATTATGGCTGTTTTACAGACAAGTGATAGTTGCTCAGTCGTGTCCTACGCTTTGTAACCTCGTAGACTGTAGCCCACCAGGCTTCTCTGTCCATGGTATTATCCAGGCAAGAATACTGGAGTAGGTTGCTATTCCCTTATCCAGGGGATCTTCCCAACCAAGGGCTCAAACCTGGGTCTCCGGCACTGCAGGCAGATTATTTACTGTCTGATCCACCAGGGAAGCCTTGAGACACCGAGAGGGTAAGCAAATGGTATAAGTTATGTTATGCTAAGAGATGGAGCCAAAATTTGAACCCAAGCAGGTTGGCTCCAAAGGCTAGATTCCTAACCACTATATTATTTTGCTATGATATGATGAAGGTTGAAAGAGGAGGTGCTGCCCAAGAAACGTTCTAGTGGATTTTTGGAGCCAGTTGACAACACCACCACTTCTCGCCCTTCTCCCCTGTGGCTGGCAATGTTTTTGAGGCAGGCATCTCCTTCTGCACCAATATCAGTCATGCGGTCTCAGAGGGAGAGATGAAAGGTCTTTTCACTGCTGGGAGATTCACCACAAGATTCTGTACTTCAAGGAATTATATCTGCTTATCGCTATGCTTGACTTAGTTGTTAAGATCATACGGGCTTTGGCACTGAGAATCTGCTCCACAGAATCAGGAGCAGGCAAGCTTGGAACAGCACCCAGGACACTGTAACCTCTAGGTAACATTTTGACAAACAAAATAAAACTACCTTAAACATGCTTACATTTGAATACAAACTTACATTTTGTATCCTAAAACATCTTAAAATTTTTAATTAAGTTTAGGCATTTAGTCATTCAGACTAGGCCATGGTTATCTTGGTTTCCTAATTTTCAATAAGGCTTCAATTAGAGTTTTAATAGCATACCCATGATATCTTGTAGAAGCATTTAATAAAGTCTAGCTATTGTGATAAATAAAAGCTATCACTATAAAATAATTCAATTATTCAACATTTAAGTCCTTGCATTGAAAGTACAATATTGCATAGTACTTATCATCAGCAGCATTCAAATTTTACAGATTAAAATAAAAACCCAAGGATGAGACTGGTTAAATAATTTGACCAAGCTCACACAGTTGTGGCTGGGGTTGAAACCAGACTTGCTGAACCTCAATGATATGTCTTTTTTTTCCCCCAATCTTAACTAAAAAGAGAGATTACAGTGATAAATCTTTCTTTCTTATGACTGAGACAGGGAGATGAAATAAAATAAATAGCCCTAATTTCCTTTAAGCCCATTTTCTATAGAGAACTAAGCAGTTTTGGCCTCTAACTACTATGATATCATCCAGTGTAAAAGTATAGTAGTTTATAATAACTTAGCAAGACAAAACATGAAAGGCAAGGGCTTCCAATTAATAACTAAATCCA
This sequence comes from Tragelaphus eurycerus, assembly GCA_935064755.1. Lineage (NCBI taxonomy): Eukaryota > Metazoa > Chordata > Mammalia > Artiodactyla > Bovidae > Tragelaphus > Tragelaphus eurycerus. The sequence goes on from CAKXYN010000016.1 coordinate 30,436,855, forward strand.
AGATATTGAGCAGCCATGAATTCTGCCAAGTTAAGCAGAAATCTTCCAACGCCTTCTGACTGCAAGGGCAGATTACCCTCTTTTTAAGAATTCTCAGAATTATTCTTCATTTTCAGAATTAACCTAAAGTAATTTGGCCATGGGGGCTTCCCAGGTGATACTTGTGGTAAAGAACCTGCCTGCGAATGCAGGAGTCTCAGGTTCTATCCCTAGGTCAAAGAATATCCCCTGGAGGAGGGTTTGGCAACCATGCCAGTATTCTTGCCTGGAGAATCCCATGAACAGAGGAGCCTGGTGGGCTATGGTCCATAGTGTCACAAAGAGTCAGACATGACTGGAGCAACTTAGCATGAAATTTGGCCATATATTTTTTCGCCTAATTACTAAGGTGAAGCCTGGACATGGGACAGAGTTTGGAGTGAGAATTCCTCAGTATGGGATGTATACAACCAGGCAAACCTCTTAGACATACAGCTGGAGATGTCAAGGCACCAATGAGCTATTTGCTGCTGAAGTTCAGGAGACATGTGTAGGTTAGAGACCTACATCCACATATATATATAAATTTGAGATACATGAGTATATAGATGAAATTAAACCCACCAGACTGAAGGAGATCTTCCAGAATGCAAGCAGATAGACCTTGAAGCTACACAAGAGAAAAGCTACTCGCCTTCCCTGGAAAACTCCCCTGGAGAGAGGTATTCATCCTTCCTTCACAGATCAGTTTGAACCTCTGTGTGTAAATCACTGCAGAAGTATTGAGAATTTTGCTCTTGTTGTTAGTCGCTGAGTTGTGTCTGTCTCTTTGAGAACCCATGGACTGTAACCCATCAGGCTTCTCTGTCTGTGAGTTTCTCCAGGCAAGAATACTGGAGTGGTTTGCCATTTCCTTCTCCCGGGGATCTTCCTGACCCTGGGATTGAACCCAGTTTCCTGCATTGGCAGGTGGATTCTTTACCACTGAGCCACTTGGGAAGCCCCATCTTTCTCCATGCTCACAAAAAACTGGAAAGTGTGGAAAGGCAAGCAGAGAAATATAGACCCTCACAATCATAGGACAAATATTTTGAAGGATGTAGATGAAGAGTTCTCCTACTGGAAAAGCAGGAATCTGAAAACCAAAGACATCCCTGATCTTTTTGAGCTACTGGCCCACATATCCAAATATGGAAGGGTCAAGCTCCTCACCTACACATCCTGTTCAAGAGCAAAGAGAACTCTCCTTCCTGTTGGAGATTCTGTGATTCAAATCAGCAGCCACAGTGGGCCACCAGTAGGGCACAGAGGTGAAGATTCCAAAAATAGGAAAAGTGAAAAAATAATGATGACGATGAGGGCTGACATTATTAAGCATTTGATATTAGCTAAGTGGTGACTCCATAGACTGTAGACTGCCAGGCTCCTCTGTCCATGGGATTTCCTGGGCAAGAATACTGGAGTGGGTTGTCATTTCCTTCTCCAGGAGATCTTCCTGACCCAGGGATCAAACCCAGCTCTCCTGCATTGCAGGCAGATTCTTTACTGACTGAGCCACCTATGACTACACCCATTTCATCTTTAGACACCACCCTCTGAGCCTGACGTTAGTACTATGGAATCCACTGAATTCCTCATAGCCAATACTATGCTGGCTTTATAAGTGAACAGTACAAGAATTAAAGAGGTTAGATGAATCGTCTAGAGTCATGAGTAAGCTGCCGCTGCTGCTAAGTCGCTTCAGTTGTGTCTGACTCTGTGCGACCCCATAGACGGCAGCCCACCAGGCTTGCCCGTCCCTGGGATTCTCCAGGCAAGAACACTGGAGTGGGTTTCCATTTCCTTCTCCACTGTGTGAAAGTGAAAAGTGAAAGTCAAGTTGCTCAGTCACGACCAACTGGTAGCGACCCCATGGAATGCAGCCCACCAGGCTCCTCCATCCATGGGATTTTCTAGGCAAGAGTATTGGAGTGGCTTGCCATTGCCTTCTGCGAGTAAGAGCAGGGATTAAATGTGATTCTGTAGGTGTCAGAGCTTTCTCTCACATACTGTATACAGACTAGCAGGAATGTCGTGACAAGGTCCATATTGAGACTTTGGGGGCAGTGACACATGAATATGTCATGAATGCGGCACATGAATATGCATAGCTCCCTCTTCTCCACACCTGATACACAGTGGGTGCAGCTTTAGGGACCAGCTCTGCCACATTTGACCCTGAACGCTTTATTGAGAGCCTTCAGAGAGGAGAGGAATGGAGCCATCAACCAGAGGTCCCCATGCCAGACATGGGTTTGAGTCAGTTATTCCTCCCTACCCACCACTCCCCTCAAAAGACGGGCCCCCAGCAGCCCTCCTCCTGAAACACATCACTCTCTTTTTTTCCATTCTATTTCCTTCCCCCCTTCCACACACCACATTCCTCTCCCCTGCCCCCAAACCCTACCGAGGAGCTCTTTTCTTCCCAAGATTTTTTCCCTTCTCCACCATCTGAGCAGATTCCATTTCTGAATTTCAGTGGATTCCAGCAAGAACAATTCTGGAATATGAGCACTCTGCATGTACTATATACCACAAGATCCCCTCCCAAACCCACCCTCCTCCATTTCTTGTCCAATACAGCAGGCCAATGGGCTTCCCATTTGGTGCTAGCTGTAGAGAACTTGCCCACCAATGCAGGCAATGTAAGAGACGTGGGTTCGATCCCCAGGTCAGGAAGATCCCCTGGAGGAGGGCATAGCAACCCAACCCTGTATTCTTTCCTGGAGAATCCCATGGACAGAGAAGCCTGGCAGGCTACAGTCCATAACACATCACAAAGAGTCAGATATGACTGAAGCGACTTAGCATGCACATGAGGCCAAAGCTCCACGTAATACAAACACGACTTTAAGGGACTTCATCACTCTGTACCTTGGTTTTCCCACTGGTAAGACACCTTTTTCATAAACAGAAAATCAAGGGCAATGATTATTTTCAACCGAAATTTTTGTGTTCAAATTCCATTCCCTTTGAGATCAAAGCATTTTTGAAAAACGTTCCAAGGAAAGACACTTACCATCCAGCTAGTGAGCTCTTTCTTCCCCAGCTTCCTACCAGCAAAGTTTCCAAACTCGAAAGACCAGTTCTCTAACAGCTCTGTGCTACATAGGATAGCCACACTTCTTTTGAAGCCTTCCATTGTCCTTATCAGTTAAGAGACAGGAACCAGGTTGCTGATGAGCAGCTCTGTTAACAAATACTGACTTCAGTTTGCACCATGTTCTCTATTTGAAAGATCTCTGATGAAGCTGCACTTTCCACTGCAACGGTAGCTGTGCAGATGGTCACATTTCCTCTTAGTTCTGTTTTACCTTCCTTGTGGGTAACTTTTTCAGCAAAACCTCCTGACTTAATCTAGGTGGCAGGTCACTCGGTGCCCTTACAGTGAGTTGGCAGCTAAAACTATGGCTCTAAGAACAACAGTGGACATTTCTGCAGGAGGTTTTACTGTTGATGCCACAATGTCTATGTTTTGAAAACTCTGATATGATTGGGTGCCTAAGCGTCAACCAGGCTCTGTGTGCAGGGATCTCTGCACACACTGACCCCTGCACTCCTCAGAGGCTTGGTGGACAGTCAGAGGGGCTGATCAACTACCTTACTCAGGGCAACAGCCAAAATCAAAAGCTTCTGTAACTGGACTCTTTCCGTGAGAATTCTGAATAAACTGACTTTAATCATCTATGTGATTTTATTATTATTATTATTATATATTTTTGGCTGTGCTGGGCCTTTATTGCTAATTGGGCGTTTCTCTAGTTGCAGTGAGCAGGGGCTGCTCTCTAGTTCATGCTCAGGCTTCTCATCGCAGTGGCTTCTCTAGTTCTGGAGCCCGGGCTCTAGGACACATGGGCTTCAGTAGTTTCAGCTCCCGCGTTCTGGAGCACAGGTTCGACATTTGCGGCACAGGAGCTTAGCTGCTCTGGAGAATGTGGCATTGTCCTGGGCCAGGGATGGTACTAGTGTCCCCCTCATTGCAAGGTGGACTCTACCAGATCCCAGGTAAGCCCCAATGTGATTCTTTTTCTTACAGCTCATGGAATTCTCCAGGCCAGAATACTGGAGTAGGGTAGCCTTTCCCTTCTCCATTCAAACTGTTGGTGACTTGCAAATGATCAGGATGTACCATCTGCCAAGGACTCTCTAATACAGAAGAAAGAGCAGGAGCTTTAGATCCAGAGGGTTTTTCTCTCACTGACTGTGTCACTTTGGGCAAATTTCCCATCCTCTTTAAGTCTCAGTGCAGGTGGGTATTGTTATCAATTGTTGTTTAGTCAGTAAGCTGTGTCTGCCTCTTTGTGACCCCATGGACTGCAGCCCTCCAGGCTTTCCTGGCCTTCACTATCTCCTGGAGTGTGCTCAAATTCATGTCTATTCAGTCGGTGATGCTATCTAACCATCTTATCCTCTGCAGCCCCCTTCTCTTCCGGCCCTCAATCTTTCCCAGCACCAGGGTCTTTTCCAATGAGCTCTTCACATCGGGTGACCAAAGTATTGGAGCTTCAGCTTCAGCATCAGTCCTTGCAATGAATATTCAGGGCTAATTTCCTTTAGGATTGACCAGTGTCAATAGTAAACGAATAATCTAATATCAGCCATAGTAACGAACACTGGTGGCTCTCTGCCCTCCCATATAATTAACCCACCAAAATTTTGCTTAAAAAACTTCACTTTTTTTTTCAAGTTTACTTCAAGACCCCAGTCTCACCAAAGGAATCAAATCTTCTTCCCTATGATCACCATACAAAAAAGATGAACATCCGCGGCAGAATCCAGTTTTTTACGGAACAGTCTTTATATGGAGCCCACTTTTTAAAGAATTGTTAGTGGAGTATAGTTGCTTTATAATCTTGCATTAGTTTCTACTGTATAACAAAGTGAATCAGTCATACCTATACATAACATCCGTTCTTGTCTGGATTTCCTTCCCATTTAGGTTACTACAGAGCCCTGAGTAGAGTTCCCTGTGCTTTACAGTAAATTCTCATGAGTTACCTATTTTATACAGGGCATCAATAGTGTATTTATGTCAATCCCAATCTCCCGGTTCATCCCCTCAGGTGTCCATGCATTTGTTCTCTATGGCTGCATCATACAGAGTGAAGGAAGTCAGAAAGACAAAAACAAATACCGCATATTAATGTATGTGTGTGTGTATGTGTATATATATATATATATATATATATATATATATGGAGTTGAGAAAATGGCACAGAGAAATCTACTTTCACACAGAGTCATTTGTCACTTCTTCTTCACAGCTAGAGATTTAGAGAAAATGCAGCTAAGCAAGAAACCAAGCAGTATTTATTGATGTGCCCAGCATTGTGTGGGGCATTGTGAGAGATTTGATGTCAGGATGAAACTCATTCCTGATCTCAAGGAACTTAATCTTTACCCCAAAAAGGAAGGTGAGGGGAAGGTGCATGCATGCATGCTAAGTCACTTCAGTCTTGTCTGACTCTTTGCAACCCCGTGGACTATAGCCCACCAGGCTCCTCTGTCCATGGGATTCTCCAGTCAAGAATACTGGAGTGGGTTGCCATGCCCTCCTCCAGGGAATCTTCCTGACCCAGGGATCAAACCCGAGTCTCTTATGTTTCCTGCATTGGCAGGCAGTTTCTTCACCTCTAGCACCATCTGAGGGGAAGGCAGCATTTCATAAACCTGAAAAAATTTGAGTTTAAATTAGAAATTTGCAACAGTCTGGATGTTTTTACAAATTAGAGCAGGTTATACACAGAGGAGCTTGGCGGGCTACAGTCCATGGGGTCGCAGAGAGTCAGACAGGACTGACTAAGCACAGTGCAGTACATTGAGAACTCTTGAGTGGAGTTTAAAAAACCTTTCTGGCATAGTGAAGTTATGGTTTACCCTAAATCTAGATCTCTCGATATCCGTTATCATCACAGGGTCTAGAAACAGGGCCAACTCTGCTGTGGCATGTCTTTCAAAGAACTTCTCAGCACTGGCACTGACGTACTTGACTGCTATCAGGATGATTAATGGCATCTTCAATGTTTCCATTACCAGCTCAGGACATTTTGTGAAGTTCAGGGAGGCCACCATCTATCAGGGTCCGTCAGGTTTTGTAAGAAAGAAGGAAACGTTTGATGGAAGATAGAGGGGCCTCAGCAGCTGTGAGTAGCTTCAGGAGGATTCTTTTCCCTCTATCTGCAAGGTCTCTGCAGAATGTAGAATCCAGAGACACTTGCTGATGTACCCAACTAGCAGGAAGAGACTGGGCGAGCCTGGGAGGGGCCAGAGACTGCTCCCTTGAGAATCTCACCCCCGAGACCTGAAGACCTGACCTGGCACCTCAGGCCATAGCCTCTATAAATGATCGCATCCCCTGGAGGTGAGTCTCCTAAACAAAAGTGCCCCAGAACTGATGGAAGGCTACGCTTCTCTAAGGAGACACAAGGCATCTGTGATGATTCACCATTCAATGACGTGAAAGGAAATTGGCCAAGCTTTTTCATTTGAAATGAGAACAGACTGGTACAGCTGGAAGAGCTGAAAACTGTTTGTTGTCTGTGTGTGTATGTATGCGCACACACACATGTGCAAGAGCTAATTTATGTTTGCATGAGGATTTTGTCCACATGGACATGACATCTTAGCTCTTTACCCAAATCAAAAGGAGCTTTTAAATGTCAAAAATCAGAGCTTCCCTGGTGGCTCAGTGGTAAAGGATCTGGCTGACACTACAGGAGACACGGGTTGAATCCCTGGTCTGGGAAGATCCCACGTGCCGCAGAGCGACGAAGCCTGTGTGCCACAACTATTGAGCCTGTGCTCTAAAGCCAGGAAGCCAAACTACTGAGCCCATGCCCTGCAACTACTGACGTCCACACGGCTGAATGACTCCGCACACATGCACATACACCAACTGGAAGAGAAATTTGATGTGAAAAATTATATTTTTTTACATTCTCTCTCTCCCTCTCCTTCTCTCTGTCTCTCCCCATGTCTCTCTCCCCTCCTCCCCCCAACACACAGACAGACACGCATATACTCACATACTCATATTCTCCTCCTCCAAAAAACCAAACAGCAACAACAAAAGAAAATGTTTACCCAATGGCTTTTATAAAAGGTGTTTATCTCCCTCCACATTTTAACAAAGTTCAGGGTTCTTATGTCCCCTGCCAGACTTGAGACATTTAAACTAAAGGATGAGCAGCTGCTGCTGCTGCAAGTCACATCAGTCATGTCCGACTCTGTGCGATCCCATAGACGGCAGCCCACCAGGCTTCCCCATCCCTGGGATTCTCCGGGCAAGAACACCGGAGTGGGTTGCCATTTCCCTCTCCAATGCATGAAAGTGAAAAGTGAAAGTGAAGTCGCTTAGTCGTGCCCGACTCTTCGCGCCCCCATGGACTGCAGCCTACCAGGCTCCTCCGTCCATGGGATTTTTCAGGCAAGAGTACTGGAGTGGGGTGCCAGTGCCTTCTCCGGATGAGCAGCTGAGTAGCTATAAATTGTGAGGTCCCAATAAAAAAGTCCCTTTACTCAGTGTGACAGCCAGGCTCCAGGAGGGCTCCCAACGACCCCTTCCTCCTGTCATGCACACCTTACAGAATCCTCTCTCACACTGTCAGTGTGACCAATAAAACATGGGGTAAGCCATCACATGCTACCTCCAAGATTATGAAGAGCATGCGGCTACCATCTTGGTTCTCTCTCTGGAGTCACTGTGTCTCAGAGAAGCCACATGTGGAGCCTCCCCACGAGTGTTCCACATAGAGAGGAACCAGAGCTTCATGCCAATGGCCCACATGAGTGAGCCTGGAGGGAGGTCTTCCAGTTGCAGTAAATCTTCTGGCCAACAAGTTGACCACTACTTTATGGAAGACTGTGAAGTAGAACCACTCTCGGATCCCTAACCCACAAAAGTACACAAGACAAGAAATATGTATTGTTTAGGCTACCCAACTTTAGAGTCATTTCTTATCCAGAAACAGGTAATTTAACAGTGGATAATAACGTGCCAATCACTATTTTTCTTGTGCATCTATCAACAAGGAGGTAGAAGTCAGGGGTCCTTGCTAGTATGAAGTGACTTTCATTTAAAAATGCAAAGTGAAGTCAGACAGAGAAGGTGAAATATCCTACGGCATCTCTAATAAGTGGAATCTGAAAAGAAATGATACAAATGAACTTACTTAAGAAACAGAAAAAGACTCACAGACTTAGAGAACATTCTTACAGTTGCTAGTGGGGGAGGGTAGGGGAAAGGATTGTTAGTTTGGGATGGACATGCACACCTGCTGTATCTAAGATGGATAATCAACAAGGACCTACTGTAGAGCACAGGGAACTCTGCTCAGCATTATGGTATTATTAGTATTATGGTATCAGTTGTATTAGTATTATGGTATCAGAAGTAAACAAGTCTTTTATCACAGACATCCTGCCCCTGGCATATTGGTCAGCAGTGGCATCTCAGAGGACTCGTGGGGATGGGTCTCTGTGGACAGAGAGCTGACCCGCATGTGGGTACCAGGAGCACAGCAGACAGACAGCAGACAGCAGGACAGAGGGACAGCCACAGGTTCGGGGGGACAGAGGGCAGGACCTGGGTCTGGGTCTCTGGCAGGGGCTGCATGACTTTGAGCAGGCAATCTTTACCCTGATCTGAAATGTTCTCATCCTGATGTGGTGTTTCCTGGAGCAGCCTCTGCTCCTCAGAATCTCACGCAAATGCATTAGTCTCTCACACAGTCAGAGTAGGAGAGAAAATCTGATGTGTGGGTTTGTTGTTGTTGAGTCGCTCAGTCATGTCCGACTCTCTGCAACCTCATGGGCTGTAGCCCACCCAGCTCCTCTTCCAGGCAAGAATACTGGAGTGGGTTGCCATGTCCTTCTCCAGGGGATCTTCCCAACCCAGGAACTGAACCTGCGTCTTCTGCATTGGGAGGCAGATTCTTTACCACAGAGCCACCTGGGAAGCCCGATGTGCAGGTTATGGTCTTAATCTCTGCGGCAATGGTCTTCCTCTCTGTGGTCTCGGTTACAACCCCTGCCTTGTAAGTCCATAAGAACATGAGAGGGAAAGCCCAACTGCATGTCCTGTTCTCATCCACTCCTCCTGTTTAAATAAATGTCAACATTTTCCTCATGGCCCTACATCTTCTAAAACCTAAATCTAAATATCTGAGGTTGGTGAAAATTTAAACGTGGTCATCATTTGCTGATACTCTCCAAACCTGTAAACATTCATTCTCAGATTATCTTCTGAGATCAAGTCGAGATATTTTGAAGAAATATTCCAAAAAAATTTAGACTCAGGAAGGAAAGAGGATTCTGGAGGGGAAAAAAAAAAAAAGCTAATTTCACAGAAACCACAGACATAAATTTGCAGGAAGTCACTTTAATCATCCACTTTAATCATCCACTTTAAAGTGTTTCTCTTCAATGTCTTGTCCAGTTCTCCTGAAACCAACTTCTGTAATTGAGGACATATTTTTAAAAAGAATTTGTAAATATACTTGTGTAATACATAGCAGTAGTTACGTAACAGGCGCTGCATTTCTGTCTGAAGCACAAGCAACGGAGTATTGAGACACCAGACTAACTTTAAAATCATGTATTTCAGACTATAATGAGCAATCCTCAGTGAAGAAAGTTTGAATACTTCTGAGTATTATCCCTACTAATCATTTTAATCATGTTCACATATTTCCTGTCAGCTCTGTATCTAAGGCTGTGTATGTGAACACAGTTATGCAAAATATACATGTGCTCCTTGCTAAGCCAATTCAGTAATGTCTGACTCTTTGTGACCCTAGGGACTGAAGCCCACCAGACTCCTCTAGGTTTTAAATGAATTGTGTTAAGACCATTTTAGATTTGCTTAAGCATTATAAATGTTTTAATATCAACATTATAAAATATATTACAAGCAATAGAAAAATCCAGTTTAGTTGATGAAAAAAATTAAATTCCAGGATGCATTAGGGATTAAAACAGTAAAAAAAATTTAAAGCTATAAACGTAGAATAAAATATTTAATTGATTATGAGGCGGGAGTAATATTGGTTTTTGGAGCATAACAGCAAATACAGAAACCATAACAACATAGACCAGATCAATTTCATCACCTCTGAACTATTATAAACAAACAGTAGGCAAAAGCCTGGAGAAATATTTGAAATTTTATGTATAGCTTATATATGTAACATATGTACATATATACACACTTAAATATATACATTCTATATATGTTATAAATCACTAACAGGAAAGATAATTTAATTTTTTAAATGTTCAAAAAAGGAGGTATAGAAGTTTCAGGAAGCTTCACTAGAAGTTTTCAATAAATAAAATGCATCAGAAGTAATTAAGAAACTTAACTCAAATACCATTTCCACTTATCAAATTTGTAAAAGCTTTACAACATTATATAATATCCAATATTGACAAAAAGAATGTGGAGATGGTGGATATATAAACTAATACAAACTTTTTAAAGGATAATTTGGAAACATATCAAAATACTCTTTAACTTGGTAGCTTGTGTTCTGTTAATATATTTTTTAAGTCATGGAAGTTTAAAAATATTTAGCTTCTCATTGGCAATGTTGTGGACAATAGCAAGAAAAAAAAACCTGAATATACAAATCAGAAAGAGAAAAACAATTATTGTGTTAACACATATATATGGAATCTAGAAAAATGGTACAGATGAACCTATTTGCAGGGAAGGAATAGAGATGCAGATGTAGAGAACAAACTTCTGAACACAATGCGGGGAAGGAGAGGGTGGAACGACTTGAGAGAGTGGGATTGACTTATACGCATGATCATGTGTAAAATAGACAGCTAGTGGGAAGCTGCTGTGTAGTACAGGAAGCCCAGCCTGGTGCTCTGTGACAGCCTGGAGGGGTGGGATGTGGGTGTGGAAGGGAGGCTCAAGAGGGAGGGGATATATGTATATTTATGCTGATTTGCGTTGTATGGCAGAATCCAACACAACATTGTAAAGCAATTATCCTCCAATTAAAAAAAAAAAAAAACAGCCAAAAAATAAAAGTCAAGCATATAGCCTTAGGTCAAGGATAATAAAAGAAGTAAAAGGTGATTCAGGAACAAATACTCTAAAGCAAAAGCTAACCTTCTATCTCTATTTACATCAGGAGCACTCCTATTTCCTGATTTCACATACACATACATACGCACACAGACACACACACATTTTTAAGACATTCTCAACAAGGAGGGTGGAGAAGCCAATGGCACCCCACTCCAGTACTCTTGCCTGGAAAATCCCATGGATGGAGGAGCCTGGTGGGCTGCAGTCCATGGGGTCGCTAAGAGTAGGACACGACTGAGTGACTTCACTTTCACTTTTCACTTTCATGCATTGGAGAAGGAAATGACAACCCACTCCAGTGTTCTTGCCTGGAAAATCCCAGGGACGGGGAAGCCTGGTGGGCTGCCATCTATGGGGTTGCACATAGTCGGACACGACTGAAGAGACTTAGCAGCAGCAGCAGCAGCAACAAGGAGGGTGTTGGCAAGGTTCTGTATTTTGACCTTGAGATATGTAAGATGCCAAGAAGAACATGTCTCCAAATAAATGCCAGAGATTATTCAACCCTTCTACTAATCGGAGGCAAAATTACAACAAACCTAATTCAAAAAATTTCCTTATTTTGAGGACGCGACAAAAATTGTGACATATTGTATAAGTCAGTAATGACATATGTGGTCTATCATTTCCCATGGCAAATCCTCCCTCCAGTAACTTCTGTAATCAAGCATAACCATTTTTACATTCTGTTCTCCAGTTTAGTCATGTACTTTAACTTTATTGCCAGTGGTTATGACACTTCCATTCCTAGTTGTACAAGACCACTTTAGCCGAGACCAGGGATGGATGTAAATCCTAGCTACTCAATCAGTGCTAAGGTGACCCTTGAGACAATATGTAAATAGGACAGTTATTCCTCATATAGCTTCTAGCCATTTACTAGAGAAACTTTTATTATGTATGTTCTGTATTCCAAGTCATATATTAGATTTTAAAGAATAGGATGGAAATCAACTCTGAATATTCACTGGAAGGACTAATGTCAAAGCTGAAACTCCAGTACTTTGGCTGCCTGATGCAAAAAGCCAACTCACTGGAAAAGACCCTGTTACTCGGAAAGATTGAGGCCAGGAGGAGAAGGTGGTGACAGAGGATGAGATGGTTGGATGGCATCACTGACTCAATGGACATGAGTTTGAGCAAGCTCCAGGAGATGGTGAAGGACAGGGAAGCCTGGCGTGCTGCAGTTCATGCGGCTGCAAAGAGTCAGAAACAACTGAGAGACTGAACAATGACAACAGCAACTAACCTAATTCAGGCAAAGAATCTTCTTATTTTGAAGCCTCAATAAAAAGATATTATGATATAATGTATGAATCAGTAGTAGCCCAGACAGTAAAGAATCTGCCTGCAATGTGGGAGACTTGGCTTTGATCCCTGGGTCAGGAAGATCCCCTAGAGAAGGGAATGGCAACCCATTCTGGTATTCTTGCCTGGAGAACCCCATGGACAGAGGAACCTGGTAGGCTACAGTCCATGGGGTCACAAAGAGGAAGAAAAACATAACCTGGTAAGCAAAATATTTTTCTGAGTTCTGTGAGCGATTCTAGCAAACTAATCGATCCCAAGGAGGGGGTGAGTAGGACCTCTCATCTCTAGTCAGTTGGTCAGAAGCACAGGTGGTGATAACCTGTCATTAGAAGCGTGTGTGTGTGTGTGTATATGTGTGTGTGTGGAGGGGTGGTGTCTCAGAACTGAGACCTCAAACTGTGGAATTTGATGTCATCTCCAGGTTATGTGTGTGTGTGCATGCACGGTTGCTTCAGTGGTGTCTGACTCTTTTCAGCCCCATGGACTGTAGCCCACCAGGCTCCTCTGTCCCTGAAATTATCCAGGCAAGAATACTGGAGTGGATTGCCATGCTTTCCTCCAAGGGGATCTTCCCTACACAGGGATCAAACCTACATCTCCTGCATTGTCAGGTGGATTCTTTATCACTGAGCCACCTGGGAAGCTTATTTATTTGGCTGCTGCTGCTGCTAAGTCGCTTCAGTCGTGTCTTACTCTTCGCGAGCCCATGGACTGCAGCCTACCAGGCTCCTCCATCCATGGGATTTTCCAGGCAAGAGTACTGGAGTGGGGTGCCATCGCCTTCTCCAATTTACTTGGCTAAGTTATACCAAATAGATACATTAAAAATTGCATCTCCTGTATTGCAGGTAGATTCTTTACTGTCTGAGCCACCTGGAAAGCCCCATCTCCAGGTTATACAGTGTCAGAATTGAGTAGGACCCCCAGACACTAAGACTTGCTTGCTGGCATGGGAAACGCTCTGCCCCCACTCCCCCCCAACACACACACTTATTGGAATTGGGTGCCAAATCCTGACTGGTTCCAGGACACTGTACTATTACACTGGTAAAGATCAGAAAAACTTTTAATGTTCAGCTTCTGAGTCAAAGACTTCACTTTCCAGATTGGTTGGAGAATCTGATCAGAACAGAAGTCCTCATTCCCTTCCCCAAGTCCCCATTAACCTGGCAACTTGAGCTAAGAGAGTGTCTGAATTTCTCAGCACCACTTCTCTCACAGCTGAGGCTGAAAGGCCAACTGTGAAAATGAAGCAGGAGGTTTTCAAACACTGTTCCACTCTACCTTCCAAAAGCTCAACATTGCACTTTTAAAACTCGGCTGAAGTGCCACCAGATAACCTTCTTAGTAACAGTCAATTAGCACTTGCTCAAAGTTCCCAGTAGGAGTCAACGTCAAGAAAATGGAACACAGATCTCAGACAAAAGATAATGTAGAGGATGTCTACACCCGAGTCCTTCATTTTACAATGAAGCCTGGTCATGTGATGGGATGTGTCCAACACCAGTTGACGTGTGACAAATTCAAGGACAGACTCAACAGCGCTTATGAGCCAGAGCTCTTCACTCAAAGAAGGTGACGACTGTCTCAACCTTCCTTTTCTCCCGAGAACCACGGCTCCAACAGGAACCTTCTTACTGTTTAATCTGGAGGAAGTCATCCAAATTTTGTCACAAGTGCCCCATCTATAAAAAAGGGATGGTACCAAGTTGTTGGCTTCCCAGGTGGCTCAGAGGTACAGAATCAGCCTGCAATGTGGAAGATGCAAGTTTGATCCTTGGCTCAGGAAGATCAGAATAGATGGATGGACAGAGGGAGAGCTTGTTGCTGTATATATATATATATTTAGCACACAAAAAAATGTTATGAAAAGGGTCTTCAGGGACTTCCCTGGTCCAGTGGTTAAGGATCTGCCTTCCAATGAAGGGGATGTGGGTTCAAGCCCTGGTTGGGGAACTAAAATCCCGCAGGCTGCAGGACAACTAAGCCTAATCTCTGAATTTAGAGAGATGCCCTAGTGCTACAAGGAAGACCCAGCTCAGCCAAAATAAAAAATAAATAATTTTTTAAGTGCCTTCAAAGAAAAAATTTAAAAGGACACTTAGTAGTAAAAGATAAAGAAAGGGATACCAAGGTTCATAGGCTAACCTCCACGTGACAAGCATCTATACCACAAGATCAGTGGAAACATTGTATATTCTCCTCTAGGTGGGCTGCAACGTGGAATCAGCAGGGAGCCAGGTCCTATCCTGAGGATGCAGCCCACCCCAGAGAATGATGGAGCAGTGCATTGGAAGGATCTGAGGATTCTGAATGGCTTCCAGAAGCCCATCCAGCCACGGTGCCCATCGCATCTTGCCACCCATGCGCTGCTGCGTGAGAGAAGAATAAATGGATGTCTTGTCTAAGCCAGTCTACGCTTGGCCTCTTTTCCTCCTCTCTGACTAATGCAGAAGACCCCCTGTGTACAGAGTGAATAAGCAGTGTTGAGGATGGCTAACAGTATCAAGTGTAGCCTGCCAGAGAGTGCTTACAAGTTCAAGTCTCACTCTCTCTGCCTAGATGACGAAAACTGCTATGGTAGCTTACAGTCAAAGTATGTTTTCCCAATAGTAATGTTCCTTCTCAGCAAATAAACCAGACCTCTGCTGGTTCCAGTAGAACCATTTCAATGGAAGAAGTGTCCTAAACCTACGTATTTTTATACACAGAATATACTGTCTTGAGTAAATTCACACATCTTAAAGTGCACAGTACTATGATTTTTGATAAACACATAAACCTGTATGGCGGATGCCTTGACTGAGAGATAGAACATTTCCACTACCCCTGAGTGCTCCTCTGTACTCACCTGAATGTTATAGCTCACTGAATAACAAATTACCACCAAAAGTTAGCAACTTAAAACAACAAGATTCTGTCTTACTTTTTCACGTGATTCCTGAGGGTCAGGAATCCAAAGTGGCTCAGCTGGGTGTCTTTGGCTCAGGGTCTCTCAAAAGGAGGAGGAGGGAAGGGTGGTTTGCCTATTCATTTTCTTAATGCTGTCCTCTGATGAGCAAAAGTTTTGAATTATTTAAACTGTATTGAGGTGTAATTTAATGCAACAAAATTCACTCATTTAAAGTGTATAATTAAATGATTTTTAACAAAGTTAACAAGTTGTACAGCTATCACCCTAATTCAGATTTAGAACATTTCCATCATCCCTACAAGATTGTTCAGGCCCATCTAGAGTTCCTTTCCCCCATTTCCAAGCCTATCCCAGGCAACTACATTTGGGGTAGGGGTGGAAATCCGCCCACCGTGGGTTCACCCACTGTGGATATTTCATATCAATGGAAGCATACAACATATGGTCTGTGCGTCTGCCTTCTTTCACTTGGCATGTTTCTGAGGTTCTTCCTATATTTCTATGTATCTATACTTCATTTCTTTTTATTGCCAAACAGTATTCCATTGCATGGATAGACCAAATTTTGTTTATCCACTCACAAGTTGATGGACATTTGAGTTGTTTCTGCTCTAGGCTTTTATAAATAATGCTGATATAAAATTCACATGCAGAAGTTTTAAATTTTGGTGAAATCTAATACATTCTTTTTACGTTAGTACTTTCTGGGTCGACTCAGCAAATCTTTGCCCAGCCTGAGGCTTTGAAGTGAATTTTTCTTATGTTTTCTTATAGAAGTATTGTATTTTTAGTTTTTACATAGAATCCACCTTAAACTAAAAAGTTTAAACTAAAATGTAAAACCAGACTCTAGGTTGACTTTTTATATATATATAGATACTCAGCTCTTTTATTCCCATCTATTTAAGGAGACTTTTTCTCAATAAAGTACTCTGGTGCTAAGTCAAAATCATATCAGTGTGAGTCTATTTCTGGATTCTCTATTTTACCATTCATTTGTATGTCTTTATTCTGACAACATATATCTTGATTACCATTGCTGTATAATAAGTATAAAATCAGGTAGTATAAGTCTTCTAACTTTTTCTTCTCCAAAACTATTCTGACTCTTCTAGGTTCTTCACATGTTCACATAAATTATAAAATCAGCTTGATAATTTCTGCAAAATTAGTCTTAAGAATTTCGACTGAAATTACACTGAATTAGTAGGTCAATTTGAAGGGAATTTAAATCTTAGAATTATTTAAATTTCAAATCCATTAACATACTGCATATCTTCATCTATTTATACCTACTCTAATTTTTCTCAGCAACATTTTGTAGTTAGAAATGTAGAGGTTTTATGCATATTGTAAATAATATTCTTAAATTTTATTTTCTAATTGTTCACTACTAGTGTATAGAAAAACAATGATTTCTATATATTGATCTTTCATCTTATGATTTTATAAATTCACTTGTCAGCCCTAGAAACTTTTATGTTTTAGACTCCTTTGAATGTGTTTTTTGCATACACACTCAATTTCTTTGGAAAATAGAGGCAATGTTAATTTTTCTTTCCAATATTTATTATCTATTGTCTTCATACACTCTCTAGGGCTTTTAGGTTGGTATTGCATAGAAATAGAAAGGGCAGACATCTTGATCTTCTGCACGATACTGGATGCTTGGGGCTGGTGCAGTGGGATGACCCAGAGGGATGGTATGGGAAGGGAGGAGGGAGGAGGGTTCAGGATGGGGAACACATGTATACCTGTGGCAGATTCATTTTGATATATGGCAAAACCAATACAATATTGTAAGGTTAAAAAATAAAATAAAATAAAAAGCTACTGGATTATAAAAAAATAAATAAAATTCCTCAGTAATACAAAAAAATATATATATATTCAGCTTTTTACTTTTAAGTATAAAGTTTAAATTTAATTAGTTCTTTTCCTATCTTCTTAATGTAGATGTTTAGACCACTGGTTTCAATCCTTTTTTCCTCTCTAACTTATATTAGAGTGCTATAAACCAGAGCTATTTATTTCCCTGTAAGCACTGCTTCTATTTTGTCATACAAATATATGCATATAAATGCACATACACACACACTCCATTCCCAATAAATAAATAAAATAGTAAATAAAATGTTTTTATTTTATAAATACATTTATAATCACCTAGAAATACATTATAATCACCTTTCTCCTACATTGGTGTCCTTAGTCATTCACCCATTCTTTCCAAATATGTATTAAGCACCCATTACATGCCAGGCAGTGTTCTAGATGCTGATACAGCGATAAATCCAGCTAAGTCAAGTTCCTTTTGTGTTTGACTTTGTGAAATGCCAGATTCACACAATTGCAAAAGACAAATAGAGGTAAGAAGGGTAGTGTACCTCATTCTTCCATCTTCTCCATTCTAACATTTATAACTGAAGGATAGTGGAACAGAATCCGAGCCACAGTAACTGGAATGACTGGTGTGGGTTTGCCTACAGGACAGGGGAGTAGATCCCACCTTCAGGGAAGTTCATGCTCTGGGTCACCAGGAAGCCCAGGGGTGTATATGCTTAAAATTCCCAGGGTGATTATGGTTTAAAGCAGAGACTGGAACCTCACTCAGGCTTGTTAGCCTGCCTAAGCCTCAGTTTCCTGAGTTTTAGGACTGGAATAATACCTCCTTTCCAGGGACTTGTGAGAGTTAAATGATAGAAGACCTTCAATTCATATTAGTTTCTTTATTAATATTTTCCTCTGATAATGCTTTTTTAAACATTTTATTTGTTTATAACATGCCCAATGTTGTTGTCTAATTCCTCCTGTAACTTTTTCTTTGATGCATTGACTATATAAAAATGTGTTACTTAATATCCAAATAATTCAGGAATATTCCAGATACCTTTTTGTTGTTCAATCCTAATTTAATGCTCTCTTGGTCAGATAACATACTCTGTATGTTTTAATTTTTTTTTAATGTGTTGAGACTCACAATTTCTCAGCCTGAAAATCTAGTCTAATCTACTTTATCCCCCACTTCTATTTGTATCAAAATATTCTCTCCCAAGAAAAATCTCATGTTTTTAGCCAGGTTATTAGAACAAGAGTCTTTTGTTCAAATCCTGCCTGAGTGTTTGTTCTCTGGTGTGCAAAATAAGAATAATAACAATACTCACCTCATAGAAGTTGTGGAGATAAATAGCATTGTTTAAATAGAGCACTGAGCATACCATCTGAATTATAACTGAAGTTCAAGCATCAGAGGTATTACTGTACCTGTCCCATTTCCCCACCTGGACTGTAATTTCCTCAAGAACAGATTTATAACAATTTCTTTAGTCTAGCTGTCCTAAAGCTATGCAATAGACTACGGTGGAAACACACTGGCCTCATAAATAGACCCTCAAGCTTTGTTCTGTCGCCAAAAAGTATACTCTCTGTGTCATGTGCATTAAAGACCAAAGGTCCAGGCAAAACAGCAAGAAGCTACTGAAAGCAAAACAATCGTGGTCTCTGACCCAATAGAGCTGACAGCCTGCTGCAGGAAACAGGTATCAATCAAATATTTAACCCCCCCAAAAAAGGTTTTTTAAAAATTATGCTTCTCATTTTCAATATATTTCACATCCTGCTGCCAGATCAATATTTCAGTTACTCTTAAGAAATTGTTCAGTGACTTACTGCCTTTGGATAAAGTCCAAAATTCTGGGTGGCACTACCGTGCTTAGAGGTACAGGGGTCTTTAAAAGCATCCAATAGGGAAATTTGATCTAGAATTGAGCAGTCAAGGGAGGTCTTTCTGAGGAAGCCAATGGATTTGTGACCTGCGGGATGAGTGGCCATTAATAGGCTGAAGAGTAGAGGGGGAAAAGTTTGCAAACAAAGGAAATAGTGCAAAGTCCTATGGCAGGAAGAAGCACAGCAAATACAAGAACTGAAAGAAGGTCAGCTGGAAAACAGAGCAGAGGTCATGCGCTACAGGATGAGGGTGGAGCGACCTGGTAGAGTCCTCTAGCACCGATGAAGAATTCTGATATCTCACCTATAGTGGTGAAGAGTTTCCAGTAGGGAGATTACTTGGGTTCAGCAGTGTCAAGAACAAATTAGAGGGACTTCCCTAGTGGTCCAGTGGTTAAAAGACTGTGCTGCCCATGCAGGGGGCAAAGTATCCCTCCCTGATCAGGGAACTGAGATCCCACATGCTGCAGGGTGTGACCAAAAGAAACAAGCTAAAAAAAAAAAAAGAACAAGAAGTTAGAAATAGTGTAGATAAATGAGATCCATCTGTGTTTCAGTTACTGTTGCTGCAAAACAGTGCGGTTTTGATGGCTGATAATTAGCTGATAGTTACTCTCATCAGCTTAAAGCCTTCCCCGTGGCTCTGTGGTAAAGAATCCACCCGTAATGTAGGAGACCCAGGTTCAATCCCTGGGTCAGGTAACACTGGGCAACGCTGTCCCGTAGCGCACCCCGATTCCAGGACCCAGAACGTGGACTGCACTTCTCAATGGGAGAATTACAAAAGGGCTTGAGAGTAAGGTTTCAATGGGCAAAATAAGCAATAAGTTTATTTCCATAGAGATGGTAATAGATAAGGGTACCTTGAACTAAGGTGACAGTAGCAGAGGTGGAGAAAAGTAATGAAGGGGTAAAAATGAGCAGGACTTGGGAATAGAATCGATGTGAGGGAGACAGTGAGCTTTCCAGGCAGTACGCCAGCATGGATGGTGGTGAGCTATGGGACAGAGGAAGGGCGTCAGGGCTTGCTTGTTTCGCTTTGTGAGGAGGGTAACTTGAATTTGGTTTTGATTTGGAAGAGACTTTGAGACTTTCGAAAGTCAAGTGAAGAGCTGAGAGAAATTGAGGCTGGCTATATAAACATGGGGGTTATTTCAGTGGTAACTTATGTATAGATGTAGATGGGGTCAGAGAGAATACAAAGTGTGTAAAAGGATTTCCCCTGTGGTGCAGTGGATAAGAATCCACCTGCCAAGGCAGGGGACACGGGTTCGATCTCTGGTCCAGGAAGATTCCGCATACCACCAAGTCCATGCGCCACAACTACTGAGCCCATGAGTTGCAACTACTGAAGCCCATGTACCTAGAGCCTGTATTCCAAAACTAGAGAAGCCACTGCAATGAAAAGCCCCTGCTTCTACAAGGAAGAGCAGCCCACAGTTTCCACAACTAGAGAAAGCCTGAGCAAAAGCAATGAAGGCCCAGTGCAGCCAAAAATAATAAATAAATAAAAGTTTTAATAAAGTGTGAAGAAAAGATCTGTTGTTTAGTCAATAAGTTATGTTTGATGCTTTGTGGCCCCATGAACTGTAGCCCCGCCAGGCTTCTCTGTCTATGGGATTTCCCAGGCAAGAGTACTGGAGTGAGTTGCCATGTCCTTCTCCAGTGGATCTTCCTGACCCAGGGATTGAACCTTCGTCTCCTGCATTGGCAGGCAGATTCTTTACCACTGAGCCACCTGGGAAGCTTGAAGAAAAGAGAGATGGACATAATCTTTGAGTAACTTGAACATGTAATAGCCATGGAGAGGAGGCTGGAAGTCCCTGAAGAACAGTCAAGGAGCTAACAAGAAGCTAAGAGTGGCTTGCTCACCAAAATCCCCCACAAAAAGATTGGTTAAGGAAAGGAGAGTGTCAACCACGTCAAATGCTGATGAGAGGCTCTGTGAGAAAAGCTCTGAACGTCTAGCAGAGGGAGGTGATTATTGTTTATTACAAGATTGGTTTCCATAGAGTTATTGGTGCCTAATGGAAAACTGGAAGAAGCTTTTCTGAAAGGGAGGTGGAGAGAAGTCCAAGGCTTTTACCTTGTGGTCACTGATAACCCCAGTGTGGTCAGATGCAATGAGTGATTTGTCGGATTATTCTCTTCTACTGTTGTTATCGCTATTGGCACTTTTAATCGCTCTTCTTCTATAATCTCTTTAGTAAAGAAGGTAACTCTATGTTTGAATTTTATACTTCTCCAGCCACCATATACTTCCCAGAAACTCTCCTCTGTGTTTCACTTGGCTCTTCTTCTCCCCATCATTTGCCTGGGGCCACTTCTCCTGACTCAATATCTGTGTCTCCTTTCTTCATTCAAATTCTCTCCCTCCCAGGCTTGCTGTCCCCACTCAAAGCCTGGCTTACCTGGTGACTTCACATCTGTCTGGTGGATGGTTTCACAGAGGCACTACTTCATCCCACAAGTTTCTTCTTCTGCCCAAATTTTTATCTCTGCCTGTTTTGAAGGTCAACTACAGATGAGCTTGTGGCTGAAGCAAGCAGTTTAAATACCCAAAGTTAAATCATTCTATACAAACCCTCCTTGGCATTGTTCTCTATTTCTAGTTCCCTATATCTTACATTTCAATGCCAGCTACTTCTTGCTGCCTCCCTGCTTCCTGCACCATCCCACATATGCAGGGCTGTTTCCTGGGTCTCCATGTATTTCCATCTTCACAACAATAACCCAGACCCAGTGTTGCCCATGCATGATTCTAAGTGACACACATCACATTCCCAGATAATGGTTTCTCAAAATCATCTTCCTAACATGGTGTCATACTGTAATGTGGTCAGCTGGTTAAAATAGAAAAGGGAAGACTAAAGAATATTAAAAATGACTAGGAGACTCTAACTTGTCAGTTCTAATACTTTGCCAATTGTTCCCTGGAGTACTATGTTGAAAAGAATTCTGAAACTCAATCCAAATTCAGTACAAGAGTTCCATGATTGATTGGTATTGTGCTCAGTCCTGTCTGACTCATTGCAATCCCATGGACTGTAGCCCTCCAGGCTCCTCTGTCCATCGGATTTCCTAGGCAAGAATACTGAAACGGGGTTTCATTTCCTCCTTCGGGGATCTTCCCAACCCAGGGATCAAACCAGAGTCTCCTGCATTGGCAGGCAGATTTTTACCACTGAGCCTCTTGGGAAGCCCTTGACTGGTATTATTGGCTATAATTTGGGGGTAGAATTAGCAGTCCAAACTGCAGGTCAAATGCAATTTGTGGTAAGAGCGTTGGACTAAATATGTCTGTATTTTAATGCCGTTGAAAGTGTTGTGGGACTTCCCTGACAGTCCAGTGGTGAAGACTCCATGCTTCTACTGCAGGGGCATGGCTGCAATCCCTGGTTGGGGAACTGAGATCCCTCATGCCACAAATGCAGTGACTACCCCCATCCAAAAGTACCGGACTATTTCATACAAATTCCAAATGAAATATGATTTTCTAATACATATTAAAATATAATATGGTTCAACTTTTGCTCTTTTGTTCCTTTTTAAGTTATTAATGTGTGTCCTTTTATACAGCTAATTGTCAACCAGGAGTTCTTTGTTCGAAAGAGCTCTTAAAAAGAATGCCTGACCAGAAAATTTTAATTATGGACCAAATAAGATCCACCAATACCTCCTCAGGTTGTGACAAGTTACCCTAATATTCTGCCTATGCATTCAACCAAGTGAAAATGTAGAATCTGTCATAAGAAAGATTATCTTTAGATGCCTCCAGCTTTGTTCTTCTTTCTTAGAATTATTTTGTCTATTCAGGTTCTTTTGTGGTTCCATACAAATTTTATTCCATTCTATTTCTGTGAAAATGCCATTGGAATTTTGATAGGGATTTTTATTGAATCTGTAGATAGTCATATGTAGTATGGACAGTTTAACAATACTGTTTCTTTTAGTCCATGAACAAAGGACATTTCTGCATTTTTTTTGCATCTTCTTCGATTTCTATCAATATCTTATAGTTTTCACTGTCCAGGTCTTTCACATCCTGTGTCAGGAAGCATTTAAATGGGAGGCTTCCTGTGTGCTGTTTTGGATCTGTCAGGAGTCCTCTGTTACTTATTAATTCCTGAATATTCAGGAATTAGCCCCTCTCCTGGGGCTGAGGGATCCAGGCATTTCCTTCATTAGTTTTCCAATACTGTGATAAGTACCCTCTTCCTTCTTATGAACCATATGGTAAAAGTGACTGTTTACCACTCTTTCTCTTTAATATGGATCACCTATGGTTTTGTAAGTCTGGAATTTTAATCTTTATCTTTGCTGAGAATAACTATCTTGTAAGACAGTATATATGCCCAGACCATGTTGATTAAAACACCTTTGCTCCATCAGAGCTTGGGTCCCTGTGTCTTTCGTTCTCTCTCTCTCTCTCTAAGGCTGATTTTCTGGAGCTCAGAGACCCGTCGTGCTCACTCTCCTGCCCAGGCTTCTAAGACCCTCTCGAGAAGGCACACTGTGCCTTCACCCCCCTCGAGAGGGCGCCAGGTGCCTTTATGAGCAATGCAAGCCCTATGTCAAAAGACTTTATTGTTTTTTTTTTGCGTAAACCAAAGAATAGCAGCCTGTTTCTCTCTCTCTTTTAATTTCTTATCATCAACTCCGGACCACCAAGTTCCGGTCCATTAAAAGGACCTCGACAATCCTGGGTTAAATTTATTCCTGAGTATTTTATTGTTTTTGATGCTATCATAAATGAGATTGTTCTCTTTATTTCTTTTTCAGAGGGATCATTATTAGTGTATAGAAATGCAACTGATTTTTTTATGTTGATTATGTATACTGACACTTTACTGAATATATTTATTAATTCTAACAGATTTTTGGTAGAGTCACTAGAATTTTGTGTAGATGAAGTCAGATTATCTGCAAACATACCGTTTTACTTCTTCCTTTCCAATTCGGATGACTTTTATTTATTTATCTTGCTTAATTGTTCTGGCTAGGACTTCCAGTACTACATTGAATAAAAGTGGTGAAATTGGGCACCCTTGTCTTATTCTTGATCTTAGGAGAAAAGAATCTAGCCTTTAATCATTGAGTATGATGTTAGCTTGTCATGTACGACTTTACAGAAAACTGGTCAATCTGATCACACAGACCACAGCCTTGTCTAACTCAATGAGACTAAACCATGCCATATGGGGCCACCCAAGACAGGCGGGTCATGGTGGAGAGGTCTGACAGAATGTGGTCCACTGGAGAAGGGAATGGTAAACCACTTCAGTATTCTTGCCTTGAGAACCCCATGAACAGTATGAAAAGGCAAAATGATAGGATACTGAAAGAGAAACTCCCCAGGTCAGTAGGGGCCCAAAGTGCTACTGGAGATCAGTGGAGAAATAACTTCAGAAAGAATGAAGGGATGGAGCCAAAGTAAAAAGAATACCCAGCTGTGGATATGACTGGTGATAGAATCAAGGTCTGATGCTGTAAAGAGCAATATTGCATAGGAAACTGGAATGTCAGGTCCATGAATCAAGGCAAATTGGAAGTGGTCAAACAGGAGATGGCAAGAGTGAACGTTGACATTCTAGGAATCAGCGAACTAAACCGGACTGAAATCAGATCAGAACAGTCACTCAGTTGTGTCCAACTCTTTGCGACCCCATGAATCCCAGCATGTCAGGCCTCCCTGTCCATCACCAACTCCCGGAGGTCACTCAGACTCACATCCATTGAGTCAGTGATGCCATCCAGCCATCTCATCCTCTGTCGTCCCCTTCTCCTCCTGCCCTCAATCCCTCCCAGCATCAGAGTCTTCTCCAATGAGTCAACTCTTCGCATGAGGTGGCCAAAATACTGGAGTTTCAGCTTTAGCATCATTCCTTCCAAAGAAATCCCAGGGCTGATCTCCTTCAGAATGGACAGGTTGGATCTCCTTACAGTCCAAGGGACTCTCAAGAGTCTTCTCCAACACCACAGTTCAAAAGCATCAATTCTTCGGCACTCAGCCTTCTTCACAGTCCAGCTCTCACATCCATACATGACCACAGGAAAGACCATAGCCTTGACTACACGAACCTTTGTTGGCAAAGTAACGTCTCTGCTTTTGAATATGCTATCTAGGTTGGTCATAACTTTCCTTCCAAGGAGTAAGCGTCTTTTAATTTCATGGCTGCAGTCACCATCTGCAGTGATTTTGGAGCCCAGAAAAACAAAGTCTGACACTGTTTCCACTGTTTCCCCATCTATTTCCCATGAAGTGATGGGACCGGATGCCATGATCTTCGTTTTCTGAATGTTGAGCTTTAAGCCAACCTTTTCACTCTCCACTTTCACTTTCATCAAGAGGCTTTTTAGTTCCTCTTCACTTTCTGCCATAAGGGTGGTGTCATCTGCATATCTGAGGTTATTGATATTTCTCCCGGCAATCTTGATTCCAACTTGTGTTTCTTCCAGTCCAGCGTTTCTCATGATGTACTCTGCATATAAGTTAAATAAACAGGGTGACAATATGCAACCTTGACGTACTTCTTTTCCTATTTGGAACCAGTCTGTTGTTTCATATCCAGTTCTAACTGTTGCTTCCTGACCTGCATACAGATTTCTCAAGAGGCAGATCAGGTGGTCTGGAGATCTGACAGGGTGTGGTCTGCTGGAGAAGGGAATGGCAAACCACTTCAGTATTCTTGCCTTGAGAACCCCATGAGCAGTATGAAAAGGCAAAATGATAGGATACTGCAAGAGAAACTCCCCAGGTCAGTAGGGGCCCAAAGTGCTACTGGAGATCAGTGGAGAAATAACTTCAGAAAGAATGAAGGGATGGAGCCAAAGCAAAAAGAATACCCAGTTGTGGATGTGTCTGGTGATAGAAGCAAGGTCCGATGCTGTAAGGAGCAATATTGTATAGGAACCTGGAATGTCAAGTCCATGAATCAAGGCAAATTGGAAGTGGTCAAACAAGAGATGGCAAGAGTGAATGTCGACATTCTAGGAATCAGCGAACTAAAATGGACTGGAATGGGTGAATTTAACTCAGAGGACCATTATATCTACTACTGCGGGCAGGAATCCCTCAGAAGAAACGGAGTGGCCATCATGGTCAACAAAAGAGTCCGAAAAGCAGTACTTGGATGCAATCTCAAAAACGACAGAATGATCTCTGTTCATTTCCAAGGCAAACCATTCAGTGTCACAGTAATCCAAGTCCATGCCCCAACCAGTAACGCTGAAGAAGCTGAAGTTGAATGGTTCTATAAAGACCTACAAAACCTTTTAGAACTAACACCCAAAAAAGATGTCCTTTTCATTACAGCGGACTGGAATGCAAAAGTAGGAAGTCAAGAAACACCTGGAGTAACGGGCAAATTTGGCCTTGGAATACGGAATGAAGCAGGGCAAAGACTAATAGAGTTTTGCCAAGAAAATGTACTGGTCATAGCAAATACCCTCTTCCAAGAACACAAGAGAAGACTCTATACATGGACATCACCAGATGGTCAACACCGAAATCAGATTGATTATATTCTTTGCAGCCAAAGATGGAAAAGCTCTATACAGTCAGCAAAAACAAGACCAGGACCTGACTGTGGCTCAGACCATGAGCTCGTTATTGCCAAATTCAGACTTAAATTGAAGAAAGTAGGGAAAACCACTAGACCATTCAGGTATGACCTCAATCAAATCCCTTATGATTATACAGTGGAAGTGAGAAATAGATTTAAGGGCCTAGATCTGATAGATAGAGTGCCTGAGGAACTATGGAATGAGGTTCGTGACATTGTACAGGAGACAGTGATCAAGACCATCCCCATGGAAAAGAAATGCAAAAAAGCAAAATGGCTGTCTGGGGAGGCCTTACAAATAGCTGTGAAAAGAAGAGAAGCAAAAAGCAAAGGAGAAAAGGAAAGATATAAGCATCTGAATGCAGAGTTCCAAAGAATAGCAAGAAGAGATAAGAAAGACTTCCTCAGCGATCACTGCAAAGAAATAGAGGAAAACAACAGAATGGGAAAGACTAGAGATCTCTTCAAGAAAATTAGAGATACCAAGGGAACATTTCATGCAAAGATGGGCTCGATAAAGGACAGAAATGGTATGGACCTAACAGAAGCAGAAGATATTAAGAGGAGGTGGCAAGATAAGAAGAACTGTACAAAAAAGATCTTCACGACCCAGGTAATCACGATGGTGTGATCACTGACCTAGAGCCAGACATCCTGGAATGTGAAGTCAAGTGGCCCTTAGAAAGCATCACTACGAACAAAGCTAGTGGAGGTGATAGAATTCCAGTTGAGCTATTCCAAATCCTGAAAGATGATGCTGTGAAAGTGCTGCACTCAATATGCCAGCAAATTTAGAAAACTCAGCAGTGGCCACAGGACTGGAAAATGTCAGTTTTCATTCCAATCCCAAAGAAAGGCAATGCCAAAGAATGCTCAAACTACTGCACAATTGCACTCATCTCACACGCTAGTAAAGTAATGCTCAAAATTCTCCAAGCCAGGCTTCAGCAATACGTGAACAAACCGTGAACTTCCAGATGTTCAAGCTCATTTTAGAAAAGGCAGAGGAACCAGAGATCAAATTGCCAACATTCACTGGATGATGGAAAAATCAAGAGAGTTCCAGAAAAACATCTATTTCTGCTTTATTGATTATGCCAAAGCCTTTGACTGTGTGGATCACAATAAACTGTGGAAAATTTTGAAAGAGATGGGAATACCAGACCACCTGATCTGCCTCTTGAGAAATCTGTATGCAGGTCAGGAAGCAACAGTTAGAACTGGACATGGAACAACAGACTGGTTCCAAATAGGAAAAGGAGTACGTCAAACCTGTATACTGTCACTCTGCTTATTTAACTTATATGCAGAGTACATCATGAGAAATGCTGGGCTGGAAGAAGCACAAGCTGGAATCAAGATTGCCGGGAGAAATATCAATAACCTCAGATATGCAGATGACACCACCCTTATGGCAGAAAGTAAAGAGGAACTAAAAAGCCTCTTGATTAAAGTGAAAGAGGAGAGTGAAAAAAGTTGGCTTAAAGCTCAACATTCAGAAAACAAAGATCATGTCATCTGGTTCCATCACTTCATGGGAAATAGATGGGGAAACAGTGGAAACAATGTCAGACTTTATATTTTTGGGCACCAAAATCACTGCAGATGGTGATTGAAGCCATGAAATTAGAAGACTGTTACTCCTTGGAAGGTAAGTTATGACCAACTTAGATAGCATATTGAAAAGCAGAGACGTTACTTTACCAACAAAGGTCCGTCTGTCTAGTCAAGGCTATGGTTTTTCCAGTGGTCATGTATGAATGTGAGAGTTGGACTGTGAAGAAAGCTGAGTGCCGAAGAATTGATGCTTTTAAACTCTGTTAGATGCTTTTGAACTGTGTTAAAGAAGACTCTTGAGAGTCCCTTGGACTGCAAGGAGATCCAACCCGTCCATTCTAAAGGAGATCAGTGCTGGGTGTTCATTGGAAGGACTGATGCTAAAGCTGAAATTCCAATAATTTGGCCACCTCATGCGAAGAGTTGACTGATTGGAAAAGACTCTGATGCTGAGAGTGATTGAGGGCAGAAGGAGAAGGACAGAGGATGAGATGGCTGGATGGCATCACTGACTCGATGGAAATGAGTTTGAGTAAACTCCGGGAATTGGTGATGGACAGGGAAGCCTGGCGTGCTGTAATGCATGGGGTCACAAGAGTCAGACACGACTGAGTGACTGAACAGAACTGAACTGATATTCCTTATGAGATCTTCCCAGATGAGTCAGTGGTAAAGAATCCACCTGCCAAGGCAGGAGTTGTGGGTTCAGTCTCTGGGTCCGGGAAGATTTCCTAGAGAAAGAAGTGGCAACCCACTCAAGTATTCTTGCTTGGAGAATCTCATGCACAGAGGAGCCTGGCAGGCTAGAGTCCATGGGGTTGAAAAGAGTCAGACATGACTTCTTGACTAAACCAAAACCACACACTGAACATAAGAATGGGCAGAGGGCCCCTTACCACTGACATACTCTTGCTGGGCTGGAGTTGCTCTTCACCTCTAAGTGCCAAGACACAGATGCAGTGTCAGCTACACGGGCTGATAACAATGCTTCTGTATTATTTCAGGAACCAGGAAATTCTAGGAAAGCTGTTTTACGTAGACACATCAAAGCTTCTTTTAGAATTCTTTTGGTTTTTCTTTATTTTTCTTTTTTTTTTTTTTCAGGTTAAAAAAAAAAACCTATTCACCATCTATGCAAATATTACATCACATCCCCTGGCCATTCAGTGATGTGAGCTATCTCATCAGTCTCAAGAGACAGAATCTCCTGCAGAATCTGATGGGAAACATCTCTAGGAACTCAAGGCCCCAACAGCCACGTAAGAACCTGAGAGGCAGATATGCATGGTGGTTAAGAGCAGTGGCTTTGAGGCCAGACCACCTGTGCAAAAACCTCTGCCGCTGCTTACCAGCAATGTCGTCTCAGGGCAAGTTACTTAGCATTTCTAAAACTCTGTTTCCTTATCTATAAAATTGGGGTAGCTACTGCAACTTTCCCATATTATGTCAATGATAGGTGAGAAAATGTGTGTCAAGTGCTTAGACCACAATAAAACATATCACAAACAGTAGTTACTCTTTTATGTAACAGAGTAGGCTTGGTTTTTATTATTTTTAATCTAGAGATGTTTCCAGCATCATCTCTCTGGGAGGAAAAATGGTTACCTTTGAACAGAGCTTGGTTTTTCCTTGAGTAAGGTCAGTTGATGCCTGCTTAGGGATGCGATACAGGTGAGTCAGCTATCATTGTCCTCAGAGAAGAATCTAACTTTCAATAGAGATTCAAGGGCCTCACAGGTGGCTCAGTGGTAAAGAATCTACCTGCCAATGTGGTAGACATGGGTTCGATCTCTGATCTTGGAAGATGCCGCATGCCTCGGTGCAACTAAGCAACTAAGTTGCACCAGAGCTACCGAGCCTGCACATCCTAGAGCCCATCCTCCAAAACAAGGGAAGCTGATACTGTAAGAAGCCCAAGCAGCACTTCTGGAGAGTAGCCCCTGCTCGCTGCAACTACAGAAAAGCATACACAGCAACGAAGATCCAGCAGAGCCAAAAAGAAAATGAACAAATAAATAAATTTCTTTAAAAGTGTTCAAAAGGTTTTGATGGTAACTAAGCTACATCTATTGGGTGATACACTTTGCTGCAAAGAAAACTGAAGTTCTCTGGGGTGGAGCAAAGCTGCTTCCAGGATTCCAAGGTAGGAAGCCAGAGCAGAGGACAGGAGGGTGAGCCTGCAACAAGTCCTTCAAGTTATGAGTACTCACTCATAACTTTTGTCCCTGGAAAGCAACGAACACTGAGCCTGGAAGAGCAAAGCAGAAGGGGGCACCTCCAAAGCCATCCCCAACAACGACAGGGGGACTGTGGGCCCCCTGAACTGATGAAGCCAGTGGTGACTGTAATAATTGGAAAGGAGAAAAGTATGCTACTGTTTAAGGCTCTAATTTTGACCAAAAAGCAAAAATCTACATTGATTTGCAAGGCCATTTGAGAGGATGCCCATTGAGGAGAAGAATTCACTCTCAGAAAGGCTCACTGTGCTCTCAAATCTTTATGCAACTGTCACAGTCTCGTAGATTTCACTGGAATAAGAATAGTGAAGAATAGTCCTCCATCTGTACCTAGAGCAGGCAGACAGCCATCTGACCTAAGTCATACCACTCTCCCTCACCTGCTTCAGAGAGACCCCTCAGGCTGAAAGCATCAGGCCAACCACTGCAGAGCCCTGGACAGGAAGCGTTAGGAAATAGACAGCGAGGCTGTCCCACTTCTCATTTTTTAACACATTACCTCGTATTCAACAAGAGGTGTCATATCCAGAAGTTTATGAGTAGGTCAGTCTCTCAACCAATTCAAACTCTGTTGACAACTTATAAAGATGAAAGATAAAAGTGTAGATTTATTTCATGTCCCTTTTTCAATTGCTGCACCCTGGCAAGTAGTCTTTCTAGAAACTGGGAAACCTTTTCTAGGGTCAGAAAGTCTATTTATAAGGACAGATATTAGGCTGATATACTGTGATATCAGTACATTGGCAACCAGGATATGTACCTTCCAGGGAAAGTTGAGAAGATCCAAAACCATTGTGAGCATCTCACACAGAACCAAAGATGTCATCTCTGCAGTTGTACGTGAAAGTCCAACATTACCCGGGGAAAAGCTAATATTCCCTCTGTGATCAGAGCAGCTGCTGAAATCAGTGCACTCAAAGATCCCACAAAGTTGAATGCAAAGATAGCACCACAACTTCTTACCCCAAAAAAGGTAGTGGGGAAGGAGGTTGGTATACCTGGCAGGGGGTATTGTGGTTCAAATCATAGCATGTGGACCAAAAAAAAAAAAAAAGTATTACCTGCTTCCCAGGTGGTGTTAGTGGCAAAGAATTCTCCTGCAAATGCAGAAGACACAAGAGACATGGGCTTGATCTCTGGGTTGGGAAGATCCCCTGGAGAAGGGAATGGCAACCTGCTCCAGTATTCTTGCCAGGAAATCCCATGGACAGAGAAGCCTGGCAGGCTAAGTCCGTGGGTCACAAAGAGCTGAACATGACTGAGCACACAAACACACCTCATTCCAGTAAACAATAAATGCTGCCCACAATCAGCCACTGAGACGTATGATGTTCAATTAGCTGGGTTTCTTTTTTTCCAGCAAAAACTTATGTGTATCCTGGCTCCTCCCTTACCTGTTTGGAAAAGTTCTTCAGGGCCATCTGACAGGCTGTCTCTCAGGCTACAGTACTCAGAAAAGTCTCCAAATAAAAGATAACTCTCAACTTTTTGATTGTGTGAATTTCTTCCCCTGTCAACAGTGGCTGCCACTTATTGAGAAATTTCTATGTGCCAAGCTCTGAGTCCTTTACATATGTTACATAAGTACATATATACTCCCATTTGCATACTCAAAATAAGTCTGAGTTTAAGGTACGGCACCCCACTCCAGTACTCTTGCCTGGAAAATCCCATGGACGGAGGAGCCTGGTAGGCTACAGTCCATGGGGTCGCTAGGAGTCGGACACGACTGAGCGACTTCACTTTCACTTTTCCCTTTCATGCACTGGAGAAGGAAATGGCAACCCACTCCAATGTTCTTGCCTGGAGAATCCCAGGGACGGGGGAGCCTGGTGGGCTGCCGTCTATGGGGTCTCACAGAGTCGGACACGACTGAAGCGACTTAGCAGCAGCAGCAGCAGCACCCTTGTGGTACAGGAAACCAAGGCAGAGAGGAGTACCAGTCACATAGTCGGTACGTGGGAAAACCAAAATCCAATGTTCAATCAAGTGGACCCCTTCACCTGCTCTTACCATGATTCTGTCTTCCACAACTTTATGTTGCTCATCCACTTCCGTGTTTTAGGTGGGAGGCTTTGGCTAAGGGTAAGGATGTGGCGTGTGGTCTAATCAGTAATGTTAGCAGAAAAACAAATGCTTTTGCAGCATCTTCTTTGTCTTGTGTTTGTAAATGATGCCCAGCAGCCCTGAACAGATCATTGATCCAGACATTATATGAGATTAAACAATACATAAACTTCCTGCTTTCTAGAACTTTTCGTGCCAAGAGAGATGTATTGACATCATTTAAAGAGACAAATAAGGTGTCTGAAAATAAATGTATATGTTTAGAGAAGTAAAAATATCATGCGACCACCTGAACAGACTATTAAAGAAATGCTTTTGAAAGCAAATAGTTAACACATTTCTGGAAATGACAGAAGACCTCAGAGTTCTCAAGGTCAGCATTCTCTGACTTTTCTTGAACAAGAACACTTAAAAATAAAGACTGCATTGATCCAATACTATAAGAGACTATGAAATAGTTTATATATTTAGAATAAAGGACAAAGCAAAGGTGAAGTTATAGATAATTACTTACAAAATGTTAAACAATTAATTTTTACTTTGTTCTTTTAGAACTAGATGAATTATCATATTTTTCGACAAAAGGACAAAACACCTCAACTTCATGTTGAAAATTGGAGAAGGAACCTGGAGGAGGCTGGTGGGCCACAGTCCATGGGGTCGCAAAGAGCTGGACACAACTTAGCCACTAATCATGCACGCATGTGTTGAAAATAAATGATTAGAAATGCACATAATTCATAGACCATGGACCTTAGGAAAACAGAGTGTTGCAAAGTAAGAAGACAGAAATCTGAGCATTCATGCATGTCAGGATCCCCACATCAGATCCGAGCATGTTTGGGTATGGCACAGCCTTCTTTAAAGGGAGAACACAAAACTAAGAGAACTAAAATATGAAATTTAAGCCCTTTTCTCTTAATTTCATTTAAACCATCTTTCATATCCATGGCACTGTTTGTGGAAAAACTTGGAAGAATATCTGAGGGATAAAATAGTGATCCAAGTCATTAAAGTTGATGGGAGGGAGTTGTATAGAGAGAAGACAAAAGAGAAATAGGGAAAGGCCCTCATCATTATACCCTAGTGCTCTATGAAACCCAACATTCATTATTGCTGGGGTCCTGCCCCAGTTGGATCCAGGGATTCCCTCAGGATGACGGCATCGGCGATTAGAATAGCAAAGCAAATAGATTAGAGGCTCATGGAGAAGGCAATGGCATCCCACTCCAGTACTCATGCCTGGAAAATCCCTTGGACAGCGGAGCCTGGTATGCTGCAGTCCATGGGGTCGCTAAGAGTCAGACATGACTGAGTGACTTTACTTTCTCTTTTCACTTTCATGCATTGGAGAAGGAAATGGCAACCCACTCCAGTGTTCTTGCCTGGGGAATCCCAGGGGCGAGGGAGCCTGGTGGGCTGCCGTCTATGGGGTCACACAGAGTCGGACACGACTGAAGTGACTTGGCATTGGCATAACTGGTTTACACAGAAAATCAATATAACCCTTGACACCAGGTTTGCTTTGACCATGAAGGCCGCAGGCGCTCTCTCGAATCGCTGAAGGTGCCTGACCTTGGGCACCTTCTCGAGTGGGTCTTAGAAGCCCAGGCAAGTAAGTGGTCTCAGAGGACCTCCGTGCTTCAATTATTTTGGCCTGAAGGAAGATCAGAAGAGAAAAAGAGAGAAAAAGAAACAAGAATGACACGGGGAGACCAAGCGTTGAGCAAGGCCCGTAGCTTTATTTTCAAAGGAAGCTTAGATACCTTAAGTTGTGCAAAGAGGATAATAGGGAGTGTGAAATCATGCAAAGTCAGCAGTCTTTGATCCTTATTGAGACCAGGCTTTCTTTTCTGCAAACAAATGGTTTAGGTGATTTACATCATCTTCTGGCCAGAAGGCCTGTTAACATTTTATGACTCTGATAAAGGTTTGTCAACCATAAGACTTATTTTCTCTAAGAGTAATTATTTTAAAGTTTGGCACCATCCTCCGAAGGTGTTAGATAAAGTTGCATTCCTATAGGGCAGAGGTGCAGTGGGTTTACAACAAGGAAAGAATTTATTACCTTAAGGGTCTAAAGTTGTTAGCACCAAGGCCACTACTCATTTTTTCTATGTACCAACTATATTAATTAATACACTTCCAAGGATACAATACAGGAGATGTGGAAACTTGGCAGCAAGCATTGGCTTAACAATGAAATCTTCTACTAGTTCTAACAATTTCTAATTCTCTGAGAGGCTCTATACTATTTGAATATCTTAAGCTTCCCATGCCTCTCGCATTTGGGAGACTGTAAGCAATCGTATGCGTAGCTGTAGGAGTCTGGGTAAACCTGTCAGGCAAGTTAAAGAGCCATCTGAGGGGTTTGGATTGAAACACTCCTATTATGCCCAGTTTTAGAAAAGGCAGAGGTACCAGAGATCAAATTACCAACATCTACTGGATCATGGAAAAAGCAACAGAGTTCCAGAAAAGCATCAATTTCTGCTTTATTGACTATGCCAAAGCCTTTGACTGTGTGGATCACAATAAACTGTGGAAAATTCTGAAAGAGATGGGAATACTAGACCACCTGACCTGCCTCTTGAGAAATTTGTATGCAGGTCAGGAAGCAACAGTTAGAACTGGACATGGAACAACAGGCTGGTTGCAAATACGAAAAGGAGTTCATCAAGGCTGTATATAGTTACCCTGCTTATTTAACTTCTGTGCAGAGTACATCATGAGAAATACTGGACTGGAAGAAACACAAGCTGGAATCAAGATTGCCGAGAGAAATATCAATAACCTCAGATATGCAGATGACACCACCCTTATGGCAGAAAGTGAAGAGGAACTAAAAAGCCTCTTAATGAAAGTAGAAGTGGAGAGTGAAAAAGTTGGCTTAAAGCTCAACATTCAGAAAATGAAGATCATGGCATCCGGTCCCATCACTTCATGGGAAATAGATGGGGAAACAGTGGAAACAGTGTCAGACTTTATTTGAGGGGGGCTCCAAAATCACTACAGATGGTGATTGCAGCCATGAAATTAAAAGACGCTTACTCCTTGGAGGGAAAGTTATGACCAACCTAGATCAGATCAGATCAGTCGCTCAGTCGTGTCTGACTCTTTGCGACCCCATGAACCGCAGCACGCCAGGCCTCCCTGTCCATCACCAGCTCCCGGAGGTCACTCAGACTCGCATCCATCGAGTCAGTGATGCCATCCAGCCATCTCATCCTCTGTTGTCCCCTTCTCCTCCTGCCCCCAATCCCTCCCAGCATCAGAGTCTTCTCCAATGAGTCAACTCTTCGCATGAGGTGGCCAAAATACTGGAGTTTCAGCTTTAGCATCATTCCTTCTAAAGAAATTCCAGGATTGATCTCCTTCAGAATGGACTGGTTGGATCTTCTTGCAGTCCAAGGGACTCTCAAGAGTCTTCTCCAACACCACAGTTCAAAAGCATCAATTCTTCGGCGTTCAGCCTTCCTCACAGTCCAGCTCTCACATCCATACATGACCACAGGAAAGACCATAGCCTTGACTAGGCGAACCTTTGTTGGTAAAGTAATGTCTCTGCTTTTGAATATGCTATCTAGGTTGGTCATAACTTTCCTTCCAAGGAGTAAGCGTCTTTTAATTTCATGGCTGCAGTCACCATCTGCAGTGATTTTGGAGCCCAGAAAAACAAAGTCTGACACTGTTTCCACTGTTTCCCCATCTATTTCCCATGTAGTGATGGGACCAGATGCCATGATCTTCGTTTTCTGAATGTTGAGCTTTAAGCCAACCTTTTCACTCTCCACTTTCACTTTCATCAAGAGGCTTTTTAGCCCCTCTTCACTTTCTGCCATAAGAGTGGTGTCATCTGCATATCTGAGGTTATTGATATTTCTCCCAGCAATCTTGATTCCAATTTGTGTTTCTTCCAGTCCAGCATTTCTCATGATGTACTCGGCATATAAGTTAAATGAACATGGTGACAATATGCAGCCTTGACGTACTCCTTTTCCTATTTGGAACCAGTCTGTTGTCAACCTAGATAGCATATTCAAAAGCAAAAGCATAAACATTACTTTGCCAACAAAGGTTCGTCTAGTCAAGGCTATGGTTTTTCCTGTGGTCATGTATGGATGTGAGAGTTGGACTGTAAAGAAGGCTGAGCGCTGAAGAATTGATGCTTTTGAACTGTGGTGTTGGAGAAGACTCTTGAAAGTCCCTTGGACTGTAAGGAGATACAACCAGTCCATTCTAAAGGAGATCAGTCCTGGGTGTTCTTTGGAAGGACTGATGCTAAAGCTGAAACTCCAGTACTTTGGCCACCTCATGCAAAGAGTTGACTCATTGGAAAAGACTCTGATGCTGGGAAGGATTGGGGGCAAGAGGAGAAGGGGATGACAGAGGATGAGATGGCTGGATGGCATCACTGACTCAATGGATGTGAATCTCAGTGACTTCCCTGAGTTGGTGATGGACAGGGAGGTGGGGTCACAAAGAGTCGGATATGACTGAGCTGATCTGATCTGATAATGCCCAGGAGGCTAATTAGCTAGAGCTCTAAGTTGATTTCCTTCAGAGAAAGGTGGTCGGGGATAGCCCCCCGTTAATGTCAGAGGAGTTGGTGAAAGTTGTGAAATAGTAAAACAGACAGATTCTGGTTTGGGGTAGATGCTCAGGCCGGTCCAGGGGGGCCCGTCGATTCCTGACTCGCCTTTGCATATCAGGCCTCTCCGCATGACCTTTGTCATGTGTGGGAACTCCCGTGCTGGCTCCTGACACATTATCATTAAAAACAAGAGTCAGTTTAGTTTCTAAATTCTTATGCTAAAAGCCTAGAAGATGAGAGGTGACCAACCAGAAGGTGAAAAGATACCAGTTGGAAGCCTCATGCAAGAATCCTACCAAGAGATGGAAAGGGCTTGAGTTTAGAAAACAGATGTTAGAATTGAGTAGGAAGGAAGAACAAAGTGTATGCCTATGTTTAAGAGTTGGAGAAGGAAATGGCAATCTACTCCAGTACTATTGCCTGGAAAATCCCATGGACAGAGGAGCCTGGTAGGCTATAGTCCGTGGGGTCGCTAGGAGTCGAACACGACTGAGCGACTTCACGTTCACCTGTTTAAGAGTAGAATTGATTAGATTATCAGGCACTTTGCATTTGGGAGGGAAAAAGGGGAAGGAGTTTGGGGGACACCTCACAAGTAAGGTGGGTGTTTGACAAGCATTCACAGACATACCAAACACTGGAAGAGGAACAGTTTGCAGGAAAGCAATGGTGGGTCAATCTCTGTGGTTGTTGTTTAGTCATTAAATCATGTGACTCTGTGACCTCATGGACTGTAGCCCACCAGGCTCCTCTGTCCATGGGATTTCCCCGGCAAAAATACTGGAGTGGGTTGCCATTTCTTTCTCAGGGGATCTTCCCAACCCAGAAATCAAACCCACACTTTCTGCATTGGCAGGTGGACTTTTTACCACTAAGCCACCTGGGAAGTCCTGGGTTCAACTTTGGGTAAGCTAATTTTGAAGGGCTGTCTTGACATTAAGCTGTTAGAAATATTTTGGTAAAATTATGGGTTCCATCTATTAATTGGGGATTTGTTACTTTCCAATTTGTAGTCAAGCTATGGAATGATTGAGATTGGAAAAACCAGAGCAAGAACCACAGGGACAAGGAAGGAGCCCTGAGAAGCATGACTCCTTGGGGGCTTGGTACCGACAGATCAGATCAGATCAGATCAGTCGCTCAGTCGTGTCCAACTCTTTGTGACCCCATGAAATCACAGCACCCCAGGCCTCCCTGTCCATCACCAACTCCCGGAGGTCACTCAGACTCACATCCATTGAGTCAGTGATGCCATCCAGCCATCTCATCCTCTGTCGTCCCCTTCTGCTCCTGCCCCCAATCCCTCCCAGCATCAGTGTCTTCTCCAATGAGTCAACTCTTCGCATGAGGTGGCCAAAATACTGGAGTTTCAGCTTTAGCATCATTCCTTCCAAAGAAATCCCAGGGCCGATCTCCTTCAGAATGGACTAGTTGGATCTCCTTGCAGTCCAAGGGACTCTCAAGAGTCTTCTCCAATACCACAGTTCAAAAGCATCAATTCTTTGGCACTGAGCCTTCTTCACAGTCCAGTTCTCACATCCATACATGACCACAGAAAAAACCATAGCCTTGACTAGACGAAACTTTGTTGGCAAAGTAATGTCTCTGCTTTTGAATATGCTATCTAGGTTGGTCATAACTTTCCCTCCAAGGAATAAGCGTCTTTTAATTTCATGGCTGCAATCACCATCTGTAGTGATTTTGGAGCCCCCCAAAATAAAGTCTGACACTGTTTCCTCTGGTTCCCCATCTATTTCCCATGAAGTGATGGGACCAGATGCCATGATCTTAGTTTTCTGAATGTTGAGCTTTAAGCCAACTTTTGCACTCTCCACTTTCACTTTCATCAAGAGGCTTTTTAGTTCCTCTTCAGTTTCTGCCATAAGGGTGGTGTTATCTGCAAATCTCAGATTTTGATATTTCTCCCAGCAATATTGATTCCAACTTGTGTTTCTTCCAGTCCAGCATTTCTCATGATGTACTCTGCATGCTGCTGCGTCACTTCAGTCGTGTCCGACTCTATGCAACCCTATAGATGGCAGCCCACCAGGCTCCACCGTCCCTGGGATTCTCCAGGCAAGAACGCTGGAGTGGGTTGCCATTTCCTTCTCCAATGCAGGAAAGTGAAAAGTGAAAGTGAAAGTGAAGTCGTGTCCGACTCTGTGTGACTCCATAGATGGCAGCCCACCAGGCTCCCCCGTCCCCGGGATTCTCCAGGCAAGAACAGTAGAGTGGGTTGCCATTTCCTTTTCCGTAGAAGTTAAATAAACAGGGTGACAATATACAGCCTTGACGTACTCCTTTTCCTATTTGGAACCAGCCTGTTGTTCCATGTCCAGTTCTAACTGTTGCTTCCTGACCTGCATACAAATTTCTCAAGAGGCAGGTCAGGTGGTCTGGTATTCCTATCTCTTCTAGAATTTTACCACACAGGGAAGTAAAAGACGTAGAAGAAGGGAAAGGAAGGAGAAGTTCCCATCAAGAAACCAGGGCAGACACTGATGATGTCTTTTAGACATCAGTATTATTGAGGGTGGCATGGGCAGAAGAATGAGTTGAAAGGAAATGCCAGGAGAAGTGAGAACACTGAGTAAGTTTGATGTGTGTATGTTTGGAAATGTCAATGAATGCAAAGACCACTGGCTCCTCCTCTCAGAGACACAAAAAAGGGAGACAAAGCAAACCTCACCAGGGACTTGGTGTCCTCAGAGGAGCATCAGGTCTCAGTTAAGTCCAGGAGCTACAAAGAATGTTCTCTGAAGAATGTGGGAATTCCTTGGTGGTCCAGGGGTTAAAAATCTGCCTTCTACTGCAGAGGATACAAGTTTGATTCCTGGCTGGGGAACTGAGATCAGATATGTTGACGGGCAACTAGAGAAGCTCACATGTTGCAACAAAGTGCTGCAATGAAAACCCAATATAGCCAAGAAGAAAAAGAGAATTTAAGGGTAAAGATCATCTACTAACAATGGAATGTTAACCATTGGAGTTCCTTGTATATTTTGGATATTGACTCCTTATCAGATATATGGTTTTCAACTTGTTTCTCCTGCTCCATAGATTACCTTTCCATTCCGTCGATTGTCTCTTTTGCTCTGCAGAAGGTTTTAATTTGATGTCGTCCCACTTGTCTAGCATATAATCCATCAACCACGCTTTGGGGTATATATTCAAAAGCATCAAAATCAGGATCTTTAAGAGATCCTGTTCACTCCCATGTTCACTGCAACATTATTCATCACAGCCAAGAAATGGAAACAAGCCAAATACCCACCAACAAATCAACTGGGGAAGAAAATGCGGCGTATACATCTGATGATGGAATAGGATTCAGTTTCAAAAATACAGGGAGATCCTGGCATATGTGACAACACGGCTGAACCTGGAGAACATTATGGTAAGTGAAATAAACCAATCAGAGGAGAACAAACCCTGCAAAGATTCCACTTTTAACATAGTCAAACTCATAGAAACAGATAGTAGAATGGTGGTTGCCCAAGGCTGGGGAGATGGGGAAATGACGGGTTGGTTGATGGGTCTGAAGCTTCAGTTATGTAAGATGGATAAGTTCCAGAGACCTGCTGTGAAACATTGTATCTACAGTTCACAGTACTCTAAGAGGGTA
This sequence comes from Tragelaphus eurycerus, assembly GCA_935064755.1. Classification (NCBI taxonomy): domain Eukaryota; kingdom Metazoa; phylum Chordata; class Mammalia; order Artiodactyla; family Bovidae; genus Tragelaphus; species Tragelaphus eurycerus. Next base: position 30,477,570 of record CAKXYN010000016.1, read on the forward strand.
GATCTCACGTTAACTGTTCTTATCTCCAGACAGAAAGAGAGAGAGAGAGAAATCATGAAACTAGCTCAGATCCCCAGATAGAGAAAAAGACCAGATGAGCCCTGGGTCCCTCCCATAGTGAGAGACAGGTTAGAAGAAGAGGTATCAATGGAGACAGAGGAAGAAAAGTTAGATGGGAAGAAAACCAGGGGTGTCTGGAGTCTAAAAACCGACTGAGAAATGTTTCAAAGAGCAAGGAGTGATTCATTGTGCCATTGCTGCTGGCAGTTCCACTAGGATGAGGACTGGGGGAGAAGAAACCACTGACTTAATAATATAGACACCACAGCCATATTGAGAAGCTAGTGTTTGTAAAATAGGAGGTACGAAACTCTATTAATATTTAGACTATTTCAATAAAGAGTGGGAGGGACTTCCCTGGTGATCCAGTGGTTAAGACCCCATGCTTCCAATGCAGGGGGCCCAGGTTCCACCTCTGGTAGGAGACCTAGGACTCTGCATGCCGTGAGGTGTTGTCACAAAAATTTTTTTTAATTAAATTAAAAAATAGAGATACATTCTTAAAAAAAAAAGAAGAGACAAAGAGTGAGAGAAAGGGAAATGAAGACAATAAGTATATAGAACTATTCCAGGGAATTTGCTATAAAGAAGGAAGAAATGGAGCAGAGACTGGAAAGGAAATGCAGAGAGAGATGAATGTTCCACATGGCACAGGGGCTGTCAGGAACACAGGCATGTGGTTTTGGGAATCAGTCCCAAAAAACTGATGCTATTAAACTGTGGTGCTGGAGAAGACCCTTGAGAGTCCCTTGGACTGCAAAGGGATAAAACCAGTCAATCCTAAAGGAAATCAACCCTGAATATTCATTGGAAGGACTAATTCAGAAGCTGAAGCTTCAATACTTTGGCCACCTGATGTGAAGAGCTGACTCACTGGAAAAGACCCTGATGTTGGGAAAGACTGAGGGCAGAAGAAGAAGTGGGTGACAGAGGATGAGGTGGTTGGATGGCATCACTGAATCAATGGACATGAGTTTGAACTAACTCTGGGAGATGGTGAAGGATAGGGAAACCTGGTATGTTGCAGTCACTGGGTCGCAAGGAGTGGGACACGACTGAACGACTGAACAACAACCATCACAAAGGACCTCTTACAATGTCCCCAAAGCAGTCGCATTGTGACGGTCCGGTCCAAGATATCCAGTCCAAAAGGATGCTAAGGAAAAATGTGAGTTAAGCGGTCAAACCAACAATATCAGAAAGCATAAAGAAATTGATAGGTGAGAGATGGCAGGGTGAGCAGGGCGTGAAAGGCGAAAACTGGAGATTCCCCTGAACCACCCAATGTGCAACTAGCGAGCTGGGCACAGTGCAGCCCTGGATGGAGACAGGATGTTTGGTGGGCAGGAGCACTTGTTGGGGGGAAGGGAATGTAGCCTCTGCCAGGCTGAGCTGGTCTGAAAGGGGCCAGGGCTCACCTGGACTTCTCACCGTGGCACCTGGACCCAGAAGATGCTCCAGGGCACTTTGGTTCTCAGAACAGCCGAGCTTTGCAATTCAGCCTCCTTCCCTTCCCCAGGAAGGGCTCCCTTGGGGGCAATAATCCTGAAGCTTTGGTGCAGATCAGGTCCACCAGACCCCTACAGGAGAGCCTGGAGATGCGAAGGATGAGGAGCTCACCACAGGTGCTAAATTCTGCTCAACACTCACGTATAGACATCACTCCTCTAGTACGGAGTGGTGCGTAGAAGGCAATGGCACCCTATTCCAGTATTCTTGCCTGGAAAATCCCATGTATGGAGGAGCCTGGTGGGCTGCAGTCCATGGGGTGGTGAAGAGTCGTGACTTAGCAGCAGCAGCTAGGGCCTGGACTAGCCGTGAGGAAAGTGTGGGTGGGGTGAAAGTGACAGCCAGCAGCTCTGACCTCAGGAAGAGGACCCTCATGGCCTTGCCGGGCGGCGGGGGGCGCAGCCGGGGTTGGGGAGCCTCGCTGGGCCCTGTCTGGGGGCGGCAAAGTGCCTGGGAAGGGTCACGTGTATCCTGGCACAAGGCCAAGGTTTCATGTATGGCTGCAGCCTCAGGACTGGCCAGGCAGCCCATGTGGTCTGAGTGAGGACCAAGCTGGGCAGAGGTGGAGGCCAGAGCTCAGAGAGAAGACGACAGCTGGCCAATCTCTGGGGCTCTGGCAGATTCTTGGCACATTTGCTTGATTGCTGCGTGTGTGACAAAGCAGCGGATTCTTTTGAAGAGTGCTGGAAACAGGACTCCTTTGGCAATTTGGCGAGGAGTTTTCCACGTCTAGAGGCTCCAATGTGATAAGGAGCCCCTTTAGTTCTCTGAGCCCAGGCAGGGTGCTCAGCTCCTGCAACCCCATCCACAAACAAGTCCCTCCGAAGGGAAACACCACTGGCCACCAGAAAGTGACACTTTCTGTCCTTCCACCTCTGTTACTGTTCTTACATCTCCTGGGCTGAGCTCTCATTGCAGGTCAAAGGCTTTGCCAAAAACTTTAGCTTCACTGTCCCCTTGGATCATGTAATAAGAAACACCGCTCCCATTTTGCAGGTCCAAAACCTGCATCTTAATGAGAGAATGGGGGGTGGGGCTAGGGGAGCAGGGGCTGAGACTCAGGTCTCCTGCCTCAGCCCACTCTTTCTTATTATTGTGATCAAATACACACAAAGTAAAACTGACCACGTTATTCCCTGGTGGCTCAAAGGTTAAAGCGTCTGCCTGCAATGCAGGAGACCTGGGTTCGATCCCTGGGTCAGGAAGATCCCCTGGAGAAGGAAATGGCAACCCACTCCAGTATTCTTGCCTGGAGAATCCCATGGATGGAGGAGCCTGAGCTACAGTCCACGGGGTCTCAAAGAGTGAGACATGACTGAGCGACTTCACTTTCACTTTCTGTGGCATTAAGTGCTTTCACGTGTGGTACCATCAGCCCCAGCATCCGTCTCCAGAGCTGTTTTCATCTGGCAAAACTGGAACTCTGGGGACTTCCCTGGTGGTCCAGTGGTTGAGAATCCACCTGCCAATGCAGGGGACACAGGTTCGATTCCTGGTCCAGGAGGAGCCCACACGCGGCAGGGAAACTAAGCCCGCGCACCACAGCTGCTGAGCCTATGCTCTACAGCCTGGGAGCCGCAACGATGGAGCCTGCATACTCTAGAGCCTGCCTGTCCTCTGCACCAAGAGAAGCCACCACAGTGAGAAGCACAGCTAGAGAGTAGTCCTGGCTGGCGGCAACTAGAGAAAAACCCTCACACAGCAATGAAGACCAAGCACAGCAAAAAATAGAAACAAATAATTTAAAAAAACTGAAACTCTGCACCATTAAATAAAAGTTCCCCAGCCCCTACCTGGCACCTACCCTTTTACTTTCTGTCTCTATGAATATGACCCCTCTGGGGGCCTCGTATACTGTTTTGTCCCTTTGTATCAGCACTTGTTTCACTGAGCATAATGTCCTCAAGGGGGGAAAGAACCATAGGAGAAGGTGCTTTGCAGCCCACAACCTTGAGGTTAGGGGGCCAGGACTTTACACTGTGCCACTTGGCTACTTAAGCCCACATTCTTTTCTTTCTTTCTTTCCCCATTTCTCTTTTTTTTTCTTTTTCTTACAGTCTTTTATTTTATTTTTGATTGGAGGATAGTTACTTTACAATATTGTGATGGTTTCCACCATTTATCAATATGAATCAGCCATAGGTATACATGTGTCATCTCCCTCTTAAAGCTCCCTCCCACCCCCTCCCCATCCCATCCCTCAAGGTTGTCAGTGAGTACTGGGTTTGGGTTCCTTTTGGAATAGACCAAGTATTTATAGGCATAAAAACAAAGGCAGACACTGTAAATGAAAGACTACTATATTTGATTCTATCCCCTTAAAGAAAACCAAAAAATTAAATTTGCACACATAAAAAGAATAACCCAAACAAAATTTACAAATAAAATAAGCAACATATGATTCATTTGGAAGAATTATTATAATTTTATAAGTAGAAGATTAATATGGAGGAAATGGCAACCCACTCCAGTATTCTTTCCTAGGAAATTCCATGCACAGAGGAGCTTGGCAGGCTGCAGTCCATGGGGTCACAAAAGAATCAGAAATGACTTAGAGACTAAACAAACTCCAAAAGATTAACAATACCACAATAAAAACATGAGCAGAGATTACAAACAGGCCATCAGCAAAAGAGGAAATACAGAAATCAACAAACTTAGGCAAAGCTGTCTCACAAGTAAACAAAGACATGTAAGTTCAAAGGAGATATCTCTTTAGCCAACTGAGTAACAAGATTTCTTTTTCATGATGATGTTGTATATTTACTATTGTAGGAATTGTAAGTCAATAAACACTTTTTTACAGGGCATCTTATGATAAATATTCTTTTCAAAAGTTAATCTTTCAAGAATGTGCTTTTTAAAAAAAATCACACATGTTAATAAAGATATGTGTAACAAGGATATTTGGGCTTCCCGGGTGGCTCAGCAGTAAAGAATCTGCCTGCCAATGAAGGAGACACAGGTTCTATCCCTGGGTCAGGAACCCCCTGGAGAAGGACATGGCAACCCAATATTCTTGCCTGGGAAATCCCATGGACAGAGGAACCTGGTGGGCTCCAGTCCGTAGGGTTGTAAAGGGTCAGACACGACTGAATAACTGAGCACACACATAGACTAAATGTAAGCCCGCACTCTGGATTTCACTGTGGATGGTATTCTGGCTGAATTGTGTCCCCCGCTACCCCACCAAAATTCATAGGTTGGTGTCCTCACCTCCTCCCCCAATATACTTTGGACTGTGACTGTCTTGAGAGTTAAAGCCTTCATGGGGTGATAAGGTTAAATGAGATCACACGGCCAGACCCTAACCCGATATGATTGGGGTTCCTGCCGGAAGAGATATGCCAGGGACAAATCCACACAGAGGAAAGGCTGTGGAGGACCCAGGGGATGCAGGGAGAAGGTGGCTGTCTGCATGCCACGGAGAGAGGCCTTCAGAGAAACTGACCCTGCCAGCACCGTGACCTTGGACTTGCAGTCCCCAGAACTGTGAGAAAGTAAGCTCCTGTTTTCTGAACTCCCTGATCTGTGGTATTTTGTTATGGAGCTTGAGCTGACTAATACAGATGTGGCCATGTGCTACCCAGTGTGGAAGGCCCAGGTCGCTAAGTGGCCACAGTCTTTGCCCAGCTTGATCTGTGGGCGTGGAGCAAAGTGGTTCCTTGATTTCACAGTGATGTCTCATTCAGAGATGGATGTGGTTTCTAAGGCTGCCCAAGGATCATCCACGGATGACCTTCAAAACTGAGTTTCCATCAAGGCAGCCCTGCTGTTGGTCCCCAAGGCATGGTTTCACCAGCCAGACCTGAATTATTCTCACACAAGTTCCCAGGGCCAGTGGCCCCGCAGAGATGTCACAGAGATGTCACCAGCCCCCTGAATCATCCTTTCAGAGCCTTGCTCTGGGGAGAGGAAAAGCTCACAGAGAAAGTAGCTTGGCCCCTGAAATGAGCCCCCCACCCCCACCCCAAGGAAAGTCACCAGTCTTCTTACCACAATGACAAGACTTTGGTCTCATATTTGGGATGATTCTCCACTATTTCTCAGTACACTAGGTTTGAAACTGTCACCTTCTGGTACCATTATGTATGTGTAAGTTTCGCTCTTCAGTCAAGCAAGTAGATAAAAAAAAAATTCCTTTTTTTCTTTTGCTTATTCTAAGACCTATAAAGGATCTTCCTTGTGGCTCATATCATAAAGAATCAGCCTTCAATGCAGGAGATGCAGGTTGGATCCCTGGGTTGGGAAGATTTCCTGGAGAGGGGAATGGCAACTCACTCCAGTACTCTTGCCTGGAGAATTCCATGAACAGAGGTGCCTGGCGATCTACAGTCTGCTGCTGCTGCAAGTCGCTTCAGTCGTGTCCGATTCTGTGCGACCCCATAGACGGCAGCCCACCAGGCTCCCCCATCCCTGGGATTCTCCAGGCAAGAATACTGGAGTGGGTTGCCATTTCCTTCTCCAAGGCATGAAAGTGAAAAGGGAAAGTGAAGTCGCTCAGTCGTGTCCGACTCTTAGCGACCTCATGGACTGCAGCCTACCAGGCTCCTCCATCCATGGGATTTTCCAGGCAAGAGTACTGGAGTGGGGTGCCATTGCCTTCTCCGGGTCTACAGTCTAGGTGGTTGCAAAGAGGCAGTCATGACTAAGTGACTGAACACACACACAGAGCAGGGTTGGGCTCCCTAATCTTGTTTTCTCCACCAGGTGCTAAATAATGCTGGCAATGCTCACCTGATTTCACTGATGAGCACCATCACAGAATGTATCCATTAAGCAGATATTTACCAAGTGCCTGCTCTGGCCAGGCACTGTGTGATGTCTTAGAAAAATACTGTTTAAGATAAGCACTAAGTTTCACTTTATCAGCAGGATGAACAGAGTTTCTCTCCTAACAACAGTAACAAATTCCTCCCACTGCAGTGGGAGGCTCACCACACGCCTAATGGACCCTTCTATTCACCCAAAACTCCTTTCCCTTATGGTGTGTAGCATCTTTCAGACCTTTCCTTTGACTCACAAACCCATCATGGAATCTCTGGCCATGACCCACTGGTCCCATTTCCTGGCCACTGAGAAAAGGGGCTCTAAGAGATGTACTATCTCTTTCCCAACTCAAAATATCCCAGGCTTACTGTATAGCACAGGGAGCTCTGCTCAAAGTTATGTGGCAGCCTGGACGGGAGGGAAGTTTGGGGGAAAATGGATACATGTGTATGTACGTCTGAGTCCCTTGACTGTCCACCTGAAACTATCACAACATTGTTAATCAGCTAAACTCCAACATAAAATAAAAAGTTTAAAAAAAAAAAAATCCCCTAGTCTCTTCACTCATATTCTCCCTCCTCCCAAGAACAGTGCCTCCTTTTGGGTTAATCTCTCAGCCCCCAGCCTGCATACAGTCTTACCTCTCAAGAGTTCTGCTTGGTCTCATCCTTATATCTATGTCTATGGCTTCCTCCACCCAGTGTCTAGAAGACTCTGGGCTCCCCACCGTAACTGAAGCCTTCCCTTCTATTAATCATTTTCCTATGAAAGTACTGCCCCATCTCTCCTTGCCCATGTTCTTAGAGAAACCTCTGCCCCAGCCCTCATCACCCCCACTGCCCACCTACTCCTCAGACCCTTAGGGTCCAATTCTGCCGTGCTGCTTAAACTGCTAGTTAAAAAGTAACCAGAAACTTCTGATTTGCATTCTCTTCTCCCCTGGGACCACTTCACACCCTGACCACTTCCTCTTCGAAACTCCACCCGTGGGCTCCATGACACTCATTCCCCTTTGGGTCTCCCTCCCATCACCCTGATGTCTCTTCTCGGGTGCTTCGTCGATTCCTCTCATCACCCCCTGCAGCTGAATGCAGGCATTGTCTAAAGCAGCGGTCCCCAAACTTTTTGGCACCAGTTTTGTGGAAGACAATTTTTCCATGGACCAGGGAGGGGGAGATGGTTTCACGATGACTCAAGCACGTTACATTTATTGTGCACTTTATTTCTTTCATTATGACATCAGCTCCACCTCAGAGCATCAGGCATTAGCTCCCAGAGGTTGGGAACCCCTGGTCTAAAGATCTGTGTTTACTGCTTTCTCTAGCAAATCTCAGGGATTCCCACAACTTCATCTATCAACAAATGCTGATGGTCAAGACCCATATCAATTGCTTCCTCACACCACCCTATCTGCAAATACCTTCATGCTACCTGCACAATAAGGGCCTTCCTGGTGGCTCAGTGGTAAAGAATCTGCCTGCCAATGCAGGTTCAATCCCTCTAGAAAATCCCCCGGAGAGGGAAATAGCAACCTACTCCAGTATTCTTGCCTAGGAAATCCCATTAAACAGACCAGCCTGGCAAGAGGAGCCCATGGGGTCACAAAGAATTGGACATGACAGCAGCTAAACAATACCAACCACAGCCCGCACAGAATGCACCGTGTTCACTCACCTCTGGTATCACTTTTGTCACCACACGGGCTGCACAAGCGTGCCCAGGTGATGAAGCATGTAGAAGCTGAAATCCAACCCATGCCCTAGTCACCAGTGGGTTGCCTGGTCTGAGCTGAGTCTGAGTTTGGACAGAGGAGAAAGCTCCTTTCCCGAATTTGCTCAAAGGTCCAGTAAGGATTGGGATTTTCTCAGAGTTCTTCTTTAACACTTAGGTATCCCTCTCCTGGTCAAGGCTATGGTCTTTCCTGTGGTCATGTATGGATGTGAGAGCTGGACTGTGAAGAAGGCTGAGCGTCGAAGAATTGATGCTTTTGAACTGTGGTGTTGGAGAAGACTCTTGAGAGTCCCTTGGACTGCAAGGAGATCCACCCAGTCCATTCTGAAGGAGATCAACCCTGGGATTTCTTTGGAAGGAATGATGCTAAAGCTGAAACTCCAGTATTTTGGCCACCTCATGTGAAGAGTTGATTCATTGGAGAAGACTCTGATGCTGGGAGGGATTGGGGGCAGGAGGAGAAGGGGACGACAGAAGATGAGATGGCTGGATGGCATCACTGACTCGATGAATGTGAGTCTGAGTGACGTCCAGGAGTTGGTGATGGACAGGGAGGCCTGGCGTGCTGCAGTTCATGGGGTCGCAAAGAGTCGGACACGACTGAGCAACTGATCTATCTATCTATCTATCCCTCTCCCTACTTGATACTCAGACCTGAATCTTCTAATTTTCCCCAAATATGCAATGTACTGGAATGACCTAGAGTGTCTCTTTCCATCACCCCTGCAGCAGTGTCCACCTGGTGAGAACCTCTTTCTCCAATGCCCTTTGGCCTGGGAAGGTTCTGAGCGTTGCTTCTGGTTCAGAACCTCCTCTTTAGTTCCCCGTGTAAATGGTTACACGTTTCTTGAGCACTTATGTCACTCTGGCTTGACTTGTGATTTCTGACTAGGAACCTACATGCTCCATTGTTGGGTGGGCTGATGGCAAGACGCAGACTGGCGCCCACACGTGCTGCTGTTTTGAGCTCAGCATTCCGGGTAAGCCCGGGTTTTAGCTCAGCACTGCCAGGTTGCAGTTTGGAAAACAGGCATAGACCAGACCTTGAGAAGGATACAGGTGAATCTTGAAGGAGCCAGATCAAAGAGTTACTCTAAACTAACATTTTTTAAAAATATGTATTTACTTATTTGGCTGTCTTGGGTCTTTGTTGCAGCTCGTGGACTCTGGAGCACACAGGCTCATTTCCCCGCAGCATGTGGGGTTTTAGTTCCCTGACTGGGGATTGAACCCACATCCTCTTCATTGGAAGGCAGATGATTCTTAACCATTGGACCACCAGGGAAGTCTCTTTTTAAAATTTATTTATGATTGTTTTTAATGTGGACCATTTTTAAAGGCTTTATTGAAAATTTTACAATATTGCTTCTGTTTTATGTTCAGGTTTTATGACTCCGAGGCATATGGGGTCTTGGCTCCCCAGGAATCAAGCCCACACCCTCTGCATTGGAAGGTGAAGTACTAAGCACTAGACCACCAGAGAAGTCCCCGAAACTAACATTTTTAATTAAAGAAATAATATACAATGACAGTAGGTAAATTAGAAAAGCACAGATCAATTAAAAGAAGAGAAATTGCTTCTAATCCCTACACCTAGAGATTACCATTGTCCTCATTTTGCTCTATAACCTTACAAATATTATTTTACTTATATTTAAAATATACATATTATTTACCTGTCAAATGAAATTACTATATTACCTAACTGTAACTTTGTTTCATGAGCATTTTCTGGTGACATAAAATACTTCTCTATAGAATTATTTTTCTAATGTCTAATAAATAGTATTCCACTCCATGGTTGTACCATAATTTATTCAAAAACTTTCCAGTTAGGTTGAATTTCACTTTTGTCTATTTTATATACTGCTTAAGTCAATATCTTTGTAACTAAACATTTGGTTCCATGTGAATTTTCTCTCAAGGATAGATGTCTGGTAACAGAAGTGCTGGATCAAAGGTTAGGTACATTTTAAAACCTTTTGCTGTCTGTAATTAAACATGTCCTGAGAATCACCATCCAACTTAACCATCCTATCTGAGATGGGTGACTTGCCAATTTTTATCACACTTTCCAAAACAGATCTGATTCTGTCAGATCACAGAATTTTAAAGCTGGAAATAGTCTAAGAGATCTGCCCTAAGGTCTCACATCTGACTACCACTGGAATCAACCGGGGCTGGAGCAAGGCATTATGTATTTATTTCTCTAAGCTCTCCAGGTGATTCTTCCATGCAGCCAGGTTTGAGGACCACTGCTGCTGCTACTGCTGCTAAGTTGCTTCAGTCGTGTCCGACTCTGTGCGACCCCATAGCCAGAAGCCCACCAGGCTCCACCATCCCCAGGATTCTCCAGGCAAGAACACTGGAGTGGGTTGACCACTAATATTGTCCAAATACCACTTTCTAGGTTTGGAGAGCCTAACAAACAGGAAAGGTATGCAACAAATTGACCCAGAAAAGGAAGACAAATGAAAATGTCTCCAAAAGATAAAGGAGAAGAAAATGATGCATTTAGGTGGAAAATGACGCATTTAGGTGGGAAATTATATTAATTATTGGTGAGAGAACTGTTTTATATTTGAAATCTGTGTTTGTATTTGAAATCTCATTCTAAGGCTGCAGGCTATGTAAGAACACACAGTAGAAGAAACACCAGGCTTTCTTCCATTCCACTGAAAAACCACGCTTACAAAATCAATTCATAACCATTAGTTCATCTTAAAACATGCATGTTTTGCAAATTATAACGTTGATCTGAGTATTTCTCATTTTAAACCAGGATTTACACCTAAATTGACATGATTTTACAAAAGATTTTAGATTTACCTAATTTGCAAATTTTATAGTTTAATTTTTATAAAAGCAGTAGATGAAACATCCTTTATCAGTGGTGACACCAAAAAGAGACAGTATCTGAAGGGACAATGAATAATTCCACCCAAGTAAATTCTCAAGAGTTTGAGGGGGAAGAACACTTGCATTTTTTAAAGTGAATACATATAAGAAAGCAGGAAAGGAGCATGGAATCTTATAGATGAACTTTACATGAATTTTATAGATGAACTTTACATAAAAGACACAAAACTACATTTTTAAACAAAAACCAACCCTGAGATACAAGTGAAGCAACTGTTTCCTTGTAGGAAAAAGAAAGAGCACTTGCAATGGGGTGCATGTATCTTTTCTGACCATGTTTTCAGACCCAATGTTCATTGCAGAAATGTTTACATTAGCCAAGACATGGAAGCAACCTAAATGTCCATCAACAGAGGAGTGAATAAAGAAGATGTTGCACATATATACATGATGGAATATTACTCAGCTGTGAAAAAGGAATGAAGCAGTGTCATTTGCAGGAACATAGATGAACCTAGGGATTGTCATACTGCTTGACCAAAGTGTAGAATCTACAAAGAAATGATACAAATGAACTTCCTTACAAAGCAAAAACAGACTCCCAGACTTAAAGAAGAAACTTATGCCTACCAGGGGTAAGAATGGGGAAAGGGATAGTTAGGGAGTTTGGGATGGACATGTACACACTGCTATATATAAAATGAATAGCCAACATGGACCTACTGTATAGCACAGAAAATGCTTCTCAATATTATGTAAAAACCTAAATGGTAAAAGAATTTGAAAAAAGAGTAGATATATGTATAACTTCTTTGCTGTCCTGAAACTAACACAGCATTGCTAACTATACTTCAATATAAAATAAAAACTTAAAAAATGCAAATTAAAATACTTCCACGTAGCAGCAAAATATTGTTTGTTCAGCACATAAGGAAGAAAAATTGTGTGTGTGTATGTGTGTGTGTATGCGAGCGCCTAAGACAAAACACCTACAGACCAGCTGAATCAGCAATTGCGACCAAGGGTGGCTTCCAGTTACCACTTTACAAGAAAAAGTGATTGTAGCACCTTTTTTTTTCTGAGAAAGGAAATGTTCTCAGAAAGGAAAGAAAAGTTTTTTCTTTTTCTCTTTTGGCTTTGTTATTTACTGCCTTCAGGAGATACACTGCTTGTGGTTTTCAAAGTCTGAATTGCCTGTCACTAAATCTATCTTACCACTCCCACTGGTGAAATAAAGAGTTGTTTCATTAGTATTAGTCACAGCAGTGGTAAAGAACCTGCCTGCCAATGCAGGTAGATGTAAGGGATAGGAGTTTGATCCCAGGGTCAGGGAGATCTCCTGGAGGAAGAAATGGCAACCTGCTCCAGTATTCTTGCCTGGAGAATCCCATGGGCAGAGGAGCCTAGTGGGTTACAGTCCCTGGGGTCACAAAGATTTGGACAAGAACTGAAGCAACTTGGCATGCAACCAATGAGTGACTCTTTAAATGAGCACCCTCTGTGTTGCAGACAGCAGCTGCAGACACGGCCTCAGGTTCCAGAGAGCTTAGAATACAGAAGAAGGTGGTAGATTCCCTTTTATGGAGCAGCTCACTTTGCACCTCACTTCACTAAACCTCCTTACAGGACGCAACCAAAGCCAGCGGCGTTCCTAGAAGCCACTCTCTGGATTTTTTGATACAATTAAGCCAATGAAAGAGCCACACGTATATATTAGAGAAACCAGAGCAGCTTCATTTGGATGATTTTGTCATCTTGTGGGAAAGTTATGCTAAACCTGGTTTAATTCTGCCCTTTGTCCACAGCGCGTATCAGAATCCTTAGGTGACCACATCTGGAGGAAACTCCCCAGGTGCTTCGGAGGGCTTCCCACCCTCAGCACAATGGACGTTTGCGCTGGTCACTCCTGGCAATCTCTATCAGGGGCACGTGCCCTGTGTATCGCAGGATGTTCAGTGACCGCTCAGTGCCAGTAGCCATCACCCAGTGGTGACAAAGAGAATGTCTCCAGACATCACCAGCTGTCCCCTGGGGTGCTGTCCCCCCTCACTGTCCCCTGGGGCGCTGTTCCCCTCACTGTCCCCTGGGGCGCTGTTCCCCTCACTGTCCCCTGGGGCGCTGTTCCCCTCACTGTCCCCTGGGGTGCTGTCCCCCCTCACTGTCCCCTGAGGTGCTGTTCCCCTCACTGTCCCCTGGGGTGCTGTCCCCCCTCACTGTCCCCTGGGGCGCTGTTACCCTCACTGTCCCCTGAGGCGCTGCTCCCCCTCACTGTCCCCTGGGGCGCTGTTCCCCTCACTGTCCCCTGGGGCGCTGTCCCCCCTCACTGTCCCCTGGGGCGCTGTCCCCCCTCACTGTCCCCTGGGGCGCTGTTACCCTCACTGTCCCCTGAGGCGCTGCTCCCCCTCACTGTCCCCTGGGGCGCTGTCCCCCCTCACTGTCCCCTGGGGTGCTGTCCCCCCTCACTGTCCCCTGGGGCGCTGTTCCCCTCACTGTCCCCTGGGGCGCTGTCCCCCCTCACTGTCCCCTGAGGTGCTGTCCCCCCTCACTGTCCCCTGGGGTGCTGTCCCCCCTCACTGTCCCCTGGGGCGCTGTTCCCCTCACTGTCCCCTGAGGCGCTGTCCCCCCTCACTGTCCCCTGAGGCGCTGTCCCCCCTCACTGTCCCCTGAGGTGCTGTCCCCCCTCACTGTCCCCTGGGGCGCTGTTCCCCTCACTGTCCCCTGGGGCGCTGTCCCCCTCACTGTCCCCTGAGGCGCTGTCCCCCCTCACTGTCCCCTGAGGCGCTGTTCCCCTCACTGTCCCCTGGGGCGCTGTTCCCCTCACTGTCCCCTGAGGCGCTGTCCCCCCTCACTGTCCCCTGAGGTGCTGTCCCCCCTCACTGTCCCCTGAGGTGCTGTCCCCCCTCACTGTCCCCTGAGGTGCTGTCCCCCCTCACTGTCCCCTGAGGTGCTGTCCCCCCTCACTGTCCCCTGAGGCGCTGTTCCCCTCACTGTCCCCTGAGGCGCTGTTCCCCTCACTGTCCCCTGGGGCGCTGTTCCCCTCACTGTCCCCTGAGGCGCTGTCCCCCCTCACTGTCCCCTGAGGTGCTGTCCCCCCTCACTGTCCCCTGAGGTGCTGTCCCCCCTCACTGTCCCCTGAGGTGCTGTCCCCCCTCACTGTCCCCTGAGGTGCTGTCCCCCCTCACTGTCCCCTGAGGCGCTGTTCCCCTCACTGTCCCCTGGGGCGCTGTTCCCCTCACTGTCCCCTGGGGCGCTGTCCCCCCTCACTGTCCCCTGAGGCGCTGTTCCCCTCACTGTCCCCTGGGGCGCTGTTCCCCTCACTGTCCCCTGGGACGCTGTCCCCCCTCACTGTCCCCTGAGGCGCTGTCCCCCCTCACTGTCCCCTGAGGCGCTGTCCCCCCTCACTGTCCCCTGAGGTGCTGTCCCCCCCTCACTGTCCCCTGAGGCGCTGTCCCCCCTCACTGTCCCCTGAGGTGCTGTCCCCCCTCACTGTCCCCTGGGGCGCTGTTCCCCTCACTGTCCCCTGGGGCGCTGTCCCCCCTCACTGTCCCCTGAGGTGCTGTCCCCCCTCACTGTCCCCTGAGGTGCTGTCCCCCCTCACTGTCCCCTGAGGCGCTGTTCCCCTCACTGTCCCCTGGGGCGCTGTTCCCCCTGGCTGTCCCCTGGGGCGCTGTCCCCCTTCACGGTCCCCTGGGACACTGTCCCCCCTCACTGTCCCCTGGGGCGCTGTCCCCCTCACTGTCCCCTGGGGCGCTGTTCCCCCTCCACTGAGTTGAGAACCATGCTCCAGCGGAGAGCTCTGCTCTGGGGGAGAGTGTGCACAGGCTGGCATCAGAGATGGGGACTGAACACAGCGACAGACTGGAGAAAGGGCATCTGTGGACAGCATAACGCGGAGGATGGCTGATGACGATAACAGCAACAGTAGCTACGGTCTCAGCGCCTACAGTATACCGGGTTCTCGCTTTCATCCCCAGACATGTCCATATGTTACCACATCTTGCAGATCAGAAAGCAAAGACTAAACAGTATTCTTAAGGTACCCAGATGCTATGATCCTGGGTTGGGGTCTGAACCCGGGTCATCCATGCTCTTTCTGTTGCTCTAACAAGGACTATTATTATTATTATTAAATCACGTCAGTCGTGTCCGACTCTTTGTGACCCTATGGACTGTAGCCTGCCAGGCTCCTCTGTCCATGGGATTCTCTAGGCAAGAATACTGGAGTGGGTTGCCATTTCCTCCTCTAGGACTAGAACTAATGATAGACCATGATATTTTGAACAAAATGAGGTGCAATGGGGTCACATTAGAAAGAGCCTAGAGACTCATACTGAGTGCAGTAAGTCAGACAAAGAGAAATATTGTATGACACCCCTGATATGTACACTCTGAAAAGAGATAATACAGGTGAACTTAGTCACAAAACAGAAGCAGACTCAGAGAACAAAGCTATGGTTGCCAGGAGGGAAGGATAGGGGCGAGGGAGAGTCAGGGAGTTTGGGATGGACATGTATGCACTGCTAAATTCAAAATGAATAGCCAACAAGTGCCCACTGCACAGCACAGGGAGCTCTGCTCAACATTATGTGGCATCCTGGGTGGCAGGGGAGTCTGGGGGAGAACAGATACATGTGTATGAATGGCTGAGTCCCTTTGCTGTCCACCTGAAACTATCACAGCACTGTTAATCAGCTATACTTTAATATAAAATAAAAAGATTTTTTTTTTAGACCTAGATTACCAGGATAAGGAGCTGGCTTTTTAAATGCAAGTGACTCTCTTCTCACTTATTTTGATACTTTCTCCCAGGCAGTGGCTATTAACTTTGAGCAAGAACATACTTTTTTGGAAAAGAATGTTCAGGGATAATTAAAAAGACACAGACTATATTAAAGGAGACAAGAATAATGGCAAAGCAACTAGCTATGGTCCAGTTAGATGCTTAAAGGTATACATGTGACATTTTATTAGTAGTCTTCACATAAAGAAAGAAAATAGAAACTCAGGGATTATTTATTTTTTTCTTGTATACTTGAATATGTATGCAGGGAATGATCCTTTTAAGTGAGAGAAATTTCCACTATGTCCTAATGTAAGTGAGAATAAGACATCTCCTGGGGGCTTCCTTGGTGGCTCAGTGGTAAGGAATCTGCCTGCCAATGCAGGGGATGCGGGTGTGATCCCTGATCCAGAAAGATTCCACATGCCTTGAAGCAACGAAGCCCCTGCACCAGAACCGCTGAGCCCACATTCCCTAGAGTCCATGCAACAAAGGAGCCACCACAATGAGAAGGAAACACCCCAGCAAGAGAATAGCCCTAACGCCCACCCCCAAACCCCCTGCAACCAGAGAAAGCCTACGCACAGTAATGAACTCAGCACAGCCAAAAATAAATCAATACATTAAAAAAAAAAAAAAAGAAATCTCATGAGATTCCTTGTGAGGCCATCCTCACGTAAACATCACATTACCTTAAAACCTTAAGGGAGGACTGGCAAGGTCCTCCCTTACTGGGGTAGATGCAGAGACATGAGGAAAAGAGCAATGGCTTTCTTGTGGGGGAGAGAGGGACCCCACACAAGAGAATGCGTGATGGCGGGAGAGACTAGAGCAGATGGGGGCTCTGGTCCACGATGTAGGCTGCCCTGGAAGGACACCTGCCTCCGCCCACTGCAGCTGCCAGGTCAGTGAGTGGCCTCCCCGTGAGACCCCCAGAGCAGCACTCTACTAGACAAGAGTCCCCCAGTCTTCCCCAGCACCCTGTACTTACAACAGAGCCCAGAGTGCAGGTTTTCTGTAGTCCAGACCTTCACCACTACAAGCACCCTTATCAGAGCACCCTTATCAGAACCCGTGTGGCGAAGGAAGTGACAGGTTAGAGGTGAGAGGGCCTTTCAAATTTGCCCTCTGGGAACAGGTGTGTTGGCTTTCTAGGGGTGGTGGTGGTTTAGTCACTAAATCTCATCTAACTCTTGCAACCCCATGGACTGTAGCCCACTAGGCTCCCCTGTCCCTGGGATTTTCCAGGCAAGAACATAGGAGTGGGTTGCCATTCCCTTCCCCAGGGGATCTTTCTGGCCCAGGAATTGGACCCAGGTCTCCTGCATTGACAGCAGATTCTTTACCAACTGAGCTAGAGGGAAGATCCCTAGTGGTTCAGTGGGTAAAGAATCCACCTGCCAATCAGGACACCTGGGTTTGATCCCTGGGTCCAGAAGGTCCCCTGGAGAAGAAAAAGGCAACCCTCTCCAGTATTCTTGCCTGGGAAATCATATGGACAGAGAAGCCTGGTGGGCTACAGTCCATAGCGTCACAAAAAGTTGGACACAATTTAGTGACTAAACATACACTCACACAATTCACAACAGGTATGCTGCCCTCACTTTGAACTGTGTCAAGTTACGCTTGGCTGGGCTCAGTCCTGTGAGTGAAATGATTTGAGAGTGTGCGAATTGAGCATTAAAGTAGCAAATAGGAAATCTATCATCTTGCGTCTAATGCCAATGGGGTTACAACAATGGGTGCCAAGATATTATTTACCACTATATTATGTTATAAATGGTGAAGAATAAATTTTCTAGCTATGATGAAATAAAACTAAAAATAATTAACTATGTTACATGTGAACAAACTGAACCACTAGGAAAAAAAGAAAGTCATCAAAAGTGAACTCAAAATTGGAATCGAGACTTAAAAAATCCAAACATGTGGTACTCATTTCATGATTTATATAAGTAAACTTATACTTTAAAACATAAACTTTTGTTTATGTATATAAATTTATGCACCTTAAACTGATGATTGAAGTAAGTCAAATCATTACGCTGAACATCTTAAACTTATGTCAATTATATCTCAGTAAAAGTGGAAAGAAAAAAGTTAAAAATCAAAGCTTGAATATTAGCCACAAGAATGTCACATATCAAAATTTGGGGATATGGAGAAAGCTGCACTGGGCAAAAAGCGGGCAATTCTTTGTTTCTTAGTTAAGCATTTATCTTGAGAAGTTAAAAAAGTCAGTAATCACAAATAAAGTTGAAAATAAAGGTAGAGATACTTAAGGATAAAAAGAAAAAGAAATTAATTGACTAGGAGAAAATGTTTGCATTGATAAATCCAAGCATTGAAAGGACTGATCCTGAAACTGAAGCTCCAATGCTTTGGCTACCCGAGGCTAAGAGCCCACTCACTGCAAATGACTCTGATGCTGGGGAAGATTGAGGGCAGGAGGAGAAGGGGCCGACAGAGGATGACATGAGTGGGTGGCATCGCCGACCCAATGGACAGGAGTTTGAGCAAACTCCAGGAGATGGTGAAGGACAGGGAGGCCTGGTGCGCCACAGCCTATGGGGCTGCAAGAGAGTCAGACACGAGTTAGCGTTAGCACCTAAAGGACAACAGCCACACAAGGGAAGGGAGAAGATGAAACAGACGCCTCTGCTGGGTCAAAAGGCAAGAGGGAAATGTGAGAGCAAAAGGAAACAAAATCAGAGGAAGAGAGAACCATAGGGTACATATTTAAGACGTAAGTGCTTTTAGAAGGATTGGCTTATTTCTATCTCTCTACGGCAATAAATTTATGTCCACAATTTCTAAATAATTATAAATAAGCAAAATTGATTTAAAAAACTTTTGTAACCAAATTAATAAATGTGATAGAAATAACAAATACAGTATAAAATCACCATCAAAATGATAACTGTACTCAGACAGTTTCATGGGCAAAGTCTTCAGATCTATAGAAAAGAAAGAGTTCCCAGTCTATTAACTCTTCCAGAGCTGATAAAAGACCGAAAGCTTCATAGTTCCTTTTATAAAGCCAGCAAAACATCTACAGGCAGAGTTTTTAAAAAGTAAAGATCAATTTCATCTGTAAATGTAAATGAAAATTTCAAATAAAATTTGATAAATGAAAAGTATCAACAAATAAGACTACAGTCTGCATTCAGGAATGCAAAAATGGTGTACTACAAGGGTACATATTAATAGGTTTAATCAAAAAGTCA
The DNA here is from genome assembly GCA_935064755.1 of Tragelaphus eurycerus. Lineage (NCBI taxonomy): Eukaryota > Metazoa > Chordata > Mammalia > Artiodactyla > Bovidae > Tragelaphus > Tragelaphus eurycerus. The sequence goes on from CAKXYN010000016.1 coordinate 30,496,506, forward strand.
AAGGAGGAAAAGCATATAATCATCTTAATATATGCCAAAGACTTGTGATAAAATTCAAGTACATTCTGATACCTTTAGTAAATTAGGACTAAAAGATGATTAAATTTAAGCAATTTGAATCTAACATAATTAAAAATCTTAACAACAGCCAACAGCACAGCTAAAGTTAAAATATAGAAACATATGTACTCTGACTTCTATGAATAAAATTCTAGACATTCTAACAATTAAAGAAAAAGAATACAAGTACCATAAAAAATGGAAAGAAAAAACAAATCTATATTATTTTCATATTATTATTTTTTTATTACATAAACATCTATGTAGGAAAGCATAGTTAAATCTGCTCCCAAATGTTAAAACTAATAGGAATCAGCCAGTTACAAAACAAAAATACAAAAATCAACAGTACCCCATTAGTCAAGAATTAACTGCTAGAAAATATGAGCTTAAAAAAAGATCCTAGTAACAATTCCAACAACAACAAAAACAAAATAATTTCAGAGGAGGCACTCTTTAAGAAACTTGGGCAAAGATCTACACGGGAAAAAAATATTAAAGTACAATGTTAAACATTAAACAAATATTGAGAGATATTCCATGTTTTTAAAGAGGCATAATGTAAATTAATGCATAAATCCAAGGCAGTTCTAATCAAAATACCTTTAGAAATTTGATGAAACTTGAGAAACCAATGAATAAACAAGGAGAGTTAGGGAAGTGTTGGGGGAAAAGTATAACAATTATAATAGTAAGGAGTAGGTCACATTTCCAGACGTTAAGACATATAAATGCACACTCAGTCGTGTCTGACTCTTTGTGACCCTGTGGACTGTAGCCCACCAGATTCCTCTGTCCCTGGGATTCTCCAGGCAAGAAGACTGGAATGGGTTGCCATTTCCTCCTTCAAGGAATCTTCCCAACCCAGGGATGGAACTGAAGTTTCTGTGGCTCTTGCATTGGTAGGCGGATTTTTTTTTATCACTGAGCTACCTAGGGAGCCCTGTTAAGACATAGAGTATAAAAATATAAACAGTGTTTATGCCCAGATTTGTGAATGCTTTTTCCTATGCTTTTTTTTTTTTTTTGGCATTTTCAATATTTTACTGATTTATAAACAAGAGAAATCTTTGAAAATGTAAGCTATATACAAAATCCTGAACCTCTCTCACTGTGTGCCCTGCTTGAGGCTGCCACTCACTCCCTTCCATTCACCCTCTGCTCACTCACCTCTGAGTCTCTCCCTCACTCCAGCTTTATGCTCTGGCTCCAGTTTAATAAGGGGTCACATTCCCCATAAAGTTCTCCCCGCCCTCCTGTCCCCCATCCTCACTGCTCTTCTCACGTCACATTAAAATCATGTGTAAATAAGAGAACTGATAAAACAAACACTTAGATTGAAGCTGGTATTTCCCTGGATGAAGGAGGTTTTCTTATGCAGAAAACTCTTCCGCTTATTTCTTAATCAGATTATTTTCAAGATTGGTTGTCTCATTCGTGTTCTAATCTTGAAAGGGAAGAAAAATAATGCTCCTTCTAGCCCTCTGAGTTCTGTAACTGAGCGCCCACCACCACAATGACAAAAAAGATCCACAACAGAAAAACGAACTAAAGTTGAATAACTGCACATCTTCTGTCTGTATGGGTGGTTCCCAGGAAATCTTAGTAAACTCCCTGAAATGACCCAAGTTGCCACGGTAAATTCCACCTCCTGCTCAAGACACAAGAAAGGTGTTGGGGGTGGGGGACAGTTATGGGAAGTTATCAGTAAGTGGACAACAAAAAAGTGTAGGGCTGGTAGGCAGATATGACCACGTGCCTTCACCCTGGAGCAGTTTCTTGTGATTTACAGTCAGCTTCTTTCTGGTACTGAGGGTAGATTTACAAATGGACTTCCTTTATGAATGTAAATTTCTCTTAGAAAAGGCTAATTTCTACTCTGTTCAGAGCCTTTCCTGTATCTGCCATGGCTTAAAAATAATCAGCTCAAAATATATTCTCCTTAAGCTGAACAGGCAGGTTTTGAGATGGTATATTTTGTTCCTCTCCAACCCTGGGACTTAAAACTAGCTTATCGTTCTCAAAGTATCTTTTTTAAACACGAAGTGGTAATGTGACAAGGGATGTTTATAGCTCTGTTTTTTAGGCAAAAAACAGATTCTGTTTTTTTTGTCTGTTTGGAAATAGGCACAGAGAAACTTAAAGTAGAGAGGTGTTTAAAGTCTTTATACATAACCCTTTGTTGAGCTCTCTTAGGCAGAAATGGTTCCCATCGCAGCCTTCACTAATTTTCATGTTTTATTGTTTTCATGTTTTACTCTCTGGCCTCTGCCCATTCTGTTTATGTTTTACCCTTTCACGTCAATGATCCAAATCTCTTTCTGATCTTCCGTGGTTTCCTTTTGAACGTCCGCCCATTCTTCTCTACAATATTTGCTTGTTGGTTTTTTGTTTGTTTTCCTCTTTAAAAAAAAACAAAACAAAAAACAGACGGCATCATATTAGTAAGCCCAGCCTGGGAGCAAAACATAAGTCAACTCTTTTGTTCAGGAACAACTAGGATTAAACAGACTTGTCTTTTCGCCTGTGAATTCACACAAGGTAGTGGTGATGAGGCGGTAAGTGAATCAGAGCTTCCTGGCCAGTGGAAACAACTGCATGTTTTTCTGCAGAATTTGTTTTGTATTTCTGCAATTTATCCTGTACATGGTAGGTAGCAACATCAGAAAGAGACAGAGAGAAAAGATGAAAAAGACAAATGATGAGTAGGAGGAGAAGTAAAGGAGGAGAAAGAAATAAAAGGGAGAAAGAAAGAAAGGAAAGGGGAGGTAGAGAGGGAAAAGGAAAGAAAGGAAGGAAGAAAAGAAACTGCATCATGCCCTGCTAATTCTAGCTCACGGTTTCAGCTAAAATAAAAGGCACAGTTATTAGAGCCATCCCAGACAGCAGCTCCCTTAAGCTCCCCTCCTTCAAACAACCCAAACAAAACCCAGCACACCCAGCCTTTACCATGATCAGCACCTGATTCATTCTGGCAGGTCACTGTTGCATGATGCTCTATCTAAAGCCCGTGATTTAAGTAGTCTTTACATCAGGCATTGGGGAAAATAGAGAGGGAGAGAAAAAGACTTCTTCTCTCTATTTGGTTGGGTCAGGTATAAAAAGGAAAATCCTTCAGCATCCCGATTGGCCCGGTTGGCACCAAGATGGAAAGGTGCCACAGTTGGGACATTCCTCTTTGGGACCTGTGAGCTGGACTGGCCTGTGATGACAGTTATCCCTCTTACAGTAAAGCCTCCCTGTGCTCAACCCTCATTTCTGTGGCTGATTGGCCTGTTGCCATGCGGAAGCTGCGTCATTTGGTACATGCTTGTCCTCATGTCTTTCAGCATCATTTGGACCACCCAAATATAGCGGTGACAGTCCTATGTCTCTCCTGGGTATGCTGTCTCTTATTTGCCTGCCCAGAAAAAACCCACTAATAAAAGACCCATCTGCTCCAAACCGCTGTTTTAGTAGCAAGGACCAGCTCTTACTCATTTACTCCTGACTCGTGGTGGGAAGGCATACTGAAGGAGGGCCAGGAAAGCATGCCATTGGAGGCTCAGCTTTCATTTCATTTTACTAACTATCAAAAGCATTTATGAGGTTTTGTGTTGTTGTTGTTCTTTATCTGCTCAATCATGTCCAACTCTTTTGTAACCCTATGGACTATAGCCCACCCAGCTCCTCTGTCCATGGGATTTCCCAGACAAAAATACTGGAGTACATTGTCATTTCCTTCTCCAGGGGATTTTCCCAACTCGGGGATCTAAACCTACATCTCCTGCATTGGCAGGTGGATTCTTTATCACTGAGCCAACCGAAAAGCCTATTTGTTTGGCTGCTGCTGCTGCTGCTAAGTTGCTTCCGTCGTGTCTGACTCTGTGCAATCCCATAGACGGCAGCCCACCAGGCTCCCCAGTCCCTGGGATTCTCCAGGCAAGAGCACTGGAGTGGGTTGCCATTGCCTTCTCCAATGCAGAAAAGTGAAAATGAAGTCACTCAGTTGTGTCCAACTCTTAGCGACCCCATGGACTGCAGCCCACCAGGCTCCTCCATCTATGGGATTTTCCAGGCAAGAGTACTGGAGTGGGGTGCCATTGCCTGCAAACCAAATAGATACATTAAAAATCACTGCTGAGCCATTGAGTCATTTTATAATGGCTCAAATCCCTTTCATCAAAGGAAATTCAAACCTAATACAGTTCTTTTATCCTTTTTTTAAATGGAGAAATAGATACTATTCTGTAGGAAAACTTGCATTGCTTATGGTTGATATCAATAAAAACATCTGAAGAAAAAGGTGAAAATATTGAGAAGGCTTATATTTGTCAGAATTCTTTCAATTGCAAGAAACAGATATCCACCTTAAGCAGAAAAGAGGAAGATCTAATTCCTGAACTTGAGCATTCTAGGGAATTCAGGGGCAGCAGGATCCAGCATCTCCAACAAGGTCATGAGTCAGGCTTTCTCTTTCCAGCTCTCTTTCTCCTTCTCTGATTCTGCCTATCTCTGTAGCTCTTCACTTTGGACATTATTCTTTCTTAATTCTGACAACTTCTATGTTTATGGGAAGAAAAATTGCTTCTGGCAATCCATTTCCAAGAGAGAAAGAAAGACGGAAAGAGACAGAGAGGAAAGCAGACAATTTTCCCCACTTATTTCAGCTGAAAAGAACCATGGAGGATTCTGGTTCACCGATCCTGGGTCTCAAGACTGTCTTCAATCTGTGCAGACAATGGTTTATTAGGATTGCCTGAGCCTGGGTCATAGATCACAGGGTCTATTTACATACAAGTAGGAGTTTCTCAATGCGATCAGAAGAAGGGTGGGAAAATGTATAAGTCAGACCCAAAGTATGGTCCACCACAAACACAGGTCCTGTGTAGGAACAAGAAATAAAATAGGAGGAAAACCATCGTTTAGTGACATCATGGCACATTGAATTCTTAAGTCAACTAACACTGCATTCAAATACTGTTGTGTATTTAGGAAAAATGTTTAAACTTTGAAGCTCAATTTTAGCATCTGCAAAATGTACCTCACAAGAATGGTGTGAGCTAAGTGACTGGAACGTAAGTAGATGCTCAACGAAACTTAACCCCCACAGTCATTGAAGTTACCAGGCATCGTGTCCTGCGACATGTTTACGTGTTTTTACAAACAGCCACATTCATAACTTTTCCCTTCCTCTCAATCGCAAAGAGCACATACTGCACCCCAGAGTGGTGCCACAATACCATCTCCGCACAGCAGCCCACACTGAATGTTAGTCCCTCATTCCTTTCCAGTAGCAAATCTCCCCTTTCATAGCTCTGTTCCTTCTCAGCTACAGGTTCCATTGTGACACAATCAGCTAACTTTCCCCCTGCAAGTGTGTGAACAAAGCCCCTGGGGACATCTCATTTTAAGGAGCCATTCTTCTTTCTACTGCATGCGTGGGTGCATGCTAAGTCACTTCAGTTGTGTCTGACTCTGTGACCCCATGGACCATAGCCCACCAGGCTCCTCTGTCCATGGGATTCTCCAGGCAAGAATACTGGAGTGGGTTGCCATGCTCTCCTCCAGGGGATCTTCCCAACCCAGGGATCAAACCTGTGCCTCTTATGTCTCCTGCATTGTCTGGCAGATTCTTAAACCACTGTGCCACCAGAGAAGCCCAAATTCATTCTTTTTAAACTGGAAATAAGAGTTGATCTGGGGAACATATTACAGCTTTGGTGTTCTCCTATCAGTTCAGTTCAGTTCAGTCACTCAGTCGTGTCCAACTCTTTGCGACCCCATGAATCGCAGCACACCAGGCCTCCCTGTCCATCACCAACTCCTGGAGGTCACTCAGACTCACGTCCATCGAGTCAGTGATGCCATCCAGCCATCTCATCCTCTGTTGTCCCCTTCTCCTCCTGCCCCCAATCCCTCCCAGCATCAGAGTCTTCTCCAGTGAGTCAGCTCTTTGTATGAGGTGGCCAAAGTACTGGAGTTTCAGCTTTAGCATCAGTCCTTCCAAAGAAATCCGAGGACTGATCTTCTATATTTCATTTGCTCTTAAATTTCCATTCTTAAAAACAATGCAACAATAAGTATTCTTTATACAGGGGAAAGGTTAATTTTAAATTTACACTGGCTCTACTTCTGTGGCTTTAACACTTTTTTGTTTTTATAAGCATACATAATGGCCTGCCTTGGGGAGATAACCTGAGCTGCCCACCTGTGAAGGACTGTAAGGAAGTGAAACTAACACATCGCCCAGTCTGAGGCTTGCCTTTCTAGGGGATATTTGCAAGGCCTGAATAGTATTTTTACTTTGTTTCCTCACCTCCCCTGCATTTCTGATTCATAAAAGAGCCTGGCAACCAGACCCTGACAAGATGGTTATTTTGAGGTGTGCCATCTTCTCAGTCAGCTGGCTCCCCAATTAAAGGCTCTTCCTGGCCTCAAACCCTTGCCTCTCAGATTCATTGGCCTGTTTTACGTTCAGCAGAGCACCCTTGGACTCAGTAACATTCTCACACGTGGGTCTTTGTTCACACATGTGAGGATTTCTTTAGGTCATACCTTAGACAGTTTGGCTTTTACCAAACTCTCTGCACAGTGATCTTAACCAGTTTGCGGTGTCATCAGAAGCAGAGGAGCACTCCCTTTGCCGCAGTATCTTGCCAATGTTGTCAGACTGTTGGCACTTTGCTAATCTGTTGGCTATAAGGCAACATCGTGCCATTTCATGCGTTTCCCTCGCTGCTGTTGAGCCTGGGCTTCCCTGTGTATCTGGGCCATTTGGCTTCCTGTCCTGTTTTGGTTTTCCTGTTTATATCACCTTTCTCTCTTTAATATTTAGGACTTCTTTTCATGGTTCAGATATTTATCTTTTGTTACTGTGTGCGAGTAGAACCTGCTTGCCAATTCAGGAGACACAAGAGATGTGGGTTCAATCTGTGGGTTGGGAAGATCCCCTGGGGGAAGAAATGGCAACACACTCCAGCCTGGGAAATCCCATGGACAGAGGAGCCTGGTGGGCTACGTCCCTGGGGTTGCAAAGAGTCTGACAGAACTGGGCACACAAGCACGGGTCTTCTTTAATAGTTAAATTTCTAAAATGTTTCATTTAGAAGTCTTCCTCCTTATCAGTAATTTTTAATATACTTTGTAATATAATTTTATATTGTAATGTAATTTTAATTTTAAGGACTTTGGGGAAATTTTCTATGAAAGTCGACTTTTCCTTTGGATGACGTTACAAAGATCAGTAATATTTTCCACCAAGGGTCCTCCGTCCTTTTAATCATGGGTACTAAAGCTAATCTTCCCAGGGCACTGCAGGGTGAATCGTTTGTCCCGCTGTTACAGATGGGGAGACCAGTGCTCAGTTTTGATAAATGATTTGTCCAAGGTCACAAGGCTAAGTGACCACCCAGAAGACAGATCCAAGATTGTGTTTCTGTAACTTGAAAGTCAGATGCTTCTCATTCACAAGCTCTTCACTTTGGCTTTTTAAGAGCTCTCTCCCATTTGAACCTGTTCCAATCTGTGTCAGGAAAACCCCAGATCTGACTTTGCCTCTCACACTCCTTCCCTCCACCCTTTCCGTCTCCTTTCTTGCCCCAACACTGATTCACAGATCTGAGTGAACAGAGGAAATGGGCTACCTCCAGCTCCATGCCTCGGGGCGTTGTGGAGAGGGGGGGCGGAGGGCGGGGCGGGCTGTGATTCTGGAAAGAGCGCTGGATTAAGTGACCTAGGTTCTAGGTGTGGCCTCAGCACCTGAAACCTTTTATGTTCCTTGTCTGAAAATCTGTGCCAAAGGGAATCCAAGCAGGATCTTTTCTCTTGTCTCGATTTTCAGCTGAGCCTGAGACGGAGGGCAGAATGCGCTTAGTTCGCCCTAACCTAAATGCAGACAGTTACGGCCACCGGACCACAGAGAGACAGGGGTGCTGCAGAGGACGTGGCCTTGTTGCTGGCCAAACTCTTGGCCTTCTCTGCCCGCCGAAGCCAGATGAAAAATACGGAGACAGAGTTTGCAGGAAATAAAAAGGTGGCCTTCTCAGCCAGCGGAGAGGGGAACACGGTAGGCTCGTGCTGCAAGAACTGGGCCCCTCCTGTGAGGAGTCTAGGGGTGCACACGAGGGCTTGCGCGCAAGTGTTGGTGATGAGGACCAAAGGTGGCAGGATCTTGATTTTTTCCTCTTGCGTTGTTTCAAAGACAGTCATAGGCTGGAGTCAGTAACCCAGTAACTGAGTCTGGCAGTTCGGTGGCTCTGGGGCCTACTTTCTGATATGTAACTATAAGGGGAAGGCTATTGTAAGGGTAAACACCAGATACTAGATGTATCAGACATAGAGTCCAAGGATAATAGGTGTGAAGTGCAGCTCCTGCAGAGTTGAGGGGCAGAAAAGCAAACCCAGTTACAGATATGGAGAGTTAGGAGCAGTTAAAGTAAAAAAAAAAAAAAAAAAAATCTAGGAATGGTCAGGCCTGTTCAATGTTCTCTTTATCTTCTTCGTTCTTGGGAAAGGGAAAGAAAAAAAAAAAACTCATTCTTCAAAAAAATTTTCTTTTTCCTTTTCACTGCAACAGCCTGACCGCTTTCCTCCCCACTCCCCACCCCAAGGAGCAACCACCCCATCTGAAGAGACTCCATGGGCCCCTCTGCTAAGAGTGTTTGTTTCATGGGAAGAGCCTATTCCTTCTCCACTCTCCTGGTGGGGGAAGCCCAAAAGAATGGTCCCTGAGTGAATGGTCAGACCCGACGGAGCAACCGGAGCCTGAGATGTTTATTGCTTTGTGTCAAATCAAGGTTACAGCTCTTCACAGAAACCCTTTGAAATTGAATTTTTAAAAATGCCAGGGATCCCCCTGCAGGACACGTGGAGCAACCACAGACGCCTCGAGGGCGGCCTGCATCAGCCCCAGCTTTGAGACGTGGGGATATTCCCGCGGCTTGTCTGTCTGCTGCCCTGTGCTCAGGCACTTCAGTCGTGTCTGACTCTTCAGTCGTGTGACCCCATGGATGTAGCCGGCCAGGCTTCTCTGTCCTTGAGGATTCTCCAGGCAAGAATGCTGGAGTGGGTTGCCATGGCCTCCTCCAGGGGATCTTCCCCACCCAGGAATCGAACTGGGGTCTCCTGAACGGCAGGCGGATTCTCTTCCAGCTGAGCTACCAGGAAAGCCCTTGTGTGTCTGCAGTGGGGTTTGAAGTCAATTCTGGTCCTTGGGGGCAGACAGGTAGCTACCTCCCAAGGCAGGTTCATGGAGAGGCTGTGCCACAGTGGCCTGCCAACCGTGCCTGGGGGTGGGGCAGGGGGCTGGGGGTTGCCCTGGGATGGGGGCAACAGCCCTGAGGACAAGTCATTCTCTTCCAGATTCTCTGTCATCAGCAAAGCGGAACCTTCCCCGGATCCGGGGCCACCACCACCCTCCGTCCGAGTCAGAGTGTGGGTGCTTCTTTTCACCCTGAATGAGCTGGACAGAGCCTGCCTGTTCATTCAATCCTTTGTGGGGATTTTCTCAGCTGACTGATGTTATTCCTAACGGAAAAGATGGAAGCCTCAGAAGCGAATGGTCTTCAAACATGGAGGCCAGGAGTACATGTCCTGCTCTTTTCCACCCACCCCAGTAAAGGATTTTGCACTGTTGATTTATTCCAACAAGCAGATTTTTAAAAATTAATTTTTATTAGAGTAGACTTGCTTTACAACGTTGTATACGTTTCTACTGTACAGCAAAATGAACCAGTCATACCTATACATATATGCCCTCCCATCTGGACTTTTCCATTCAGGCCACCACTAAGTAGAGCATTAAATAGAGTTTCCTGTACTGTACAGTATGTTCCTATAGGTCACCTATTGTATGTGCCAAGTCACTTCAGCCATGTCCGACTCTCTGTGACCCTATGGATTGTGGCTTGCCAGGCTCCTCTGTCCATGGGATTCTCCAGGCAAGAATACCATGCCCTCTTCCAGGGGATCTTCCAGACCCAGGGATCGAACTCACATCTCCTGAGGCTTCTGCATTGGCAGGTGGACTCCTTTGTTTTTTGTTTTACCACTGAGCTGCCTGGGAAGCCCTATCTATTGTATACACAGTATCAATAGTGAATATGTGTCAATCCCAATCTCCCCATTCCTTCTATCCCTCTCTTTCCCACTTGGTGTTCATGCGTTTGTTCCCTACATCTGTGTGTCTATTTCTGCTTTGCAAATAGGATCACCTGTACCATTTTTCTAGATTCCACATCTGTGTGTTCATATATGATATTTTTTTTTCTCTTTCTGACCTCCTTCATTCTGTATGACAGTCTCTAGGTCCAGCCACATTTATACGAATGACCCAGTTTCCCAACAAGCTGATGTTAATACCTACTCACAAGACCTATAGCCTCCCCAAGCGTCTCTTCTCGGGAATATCTGTGCCTGTCACCTGCGCTATGCGAAATTAACTCAGAGCGAGTGACATCGGAGCAAGGCAGGGACATTCTCCAATCACAAGCCTCCTCTTAATTTTAGGGGATCGCACTCCTCACAGGGGAGCAGCTCTCCACGGCAGCCCATCTGACTCACCTTGGTCCTCTTCTCTTAAAACCAAAGACATTGGCCTCTTTCACCTGGGGTGGGAGGGAAAGGAGAGAATACAACAGACTTGTGATGTCACTGTTGTGTAAGTAACTCACTCTACCGGGTGGGTAGCAGGCAGGCTAGATGCCTGGATGCCTCTCCCCTTCATTTGTTTGGAGCCCTGTACTTCTCCTCATCTTTATACTATGGGTTGTCAAGGTTTTAGGATGCAACTGGATGGGGCAGCAAGAGAGCCCAGACCTGCAGGAGTGGCCCCACCACCAAGTCAAGGTGCTGCTGGAGACTGCGCCCCCCAGGGCCACCAGCATCAGCACACACACAGGCTCACAGGTGCATGCCCCAGCTGCACCCCCACCCCGAGAAGCGTGTAACCTGGCCCTTCAAGACCCCAAATATCCCACCCCATCTTGTTGATCATCTCTTTTGAAGCATACGCAAGTGTATGAAATAAGAAATTTTCCATTGTTATGACCAAAATAACAATTCAAACATGAGCCTGAAATTCTTCATCTATGAATAAATATTTCACTCTCTGGTATCTTCAACCAGTATGGTATGAGTCACAACCACAAGCTTTCTGAAGGGGAATTTGGAAGGATGTTTCAGATGTCTTAACTTGGAAATTCTATTTTCAGTCACCTATCCAAGGCAAATCACTAGATGAATGCACCACATTTGCAAAAGCAACAAATTGGAAAAAAACTAAAGAACCTTGTTTTTTCTAATATTTCTTTAAAGATTTTTTTATGGACCATTTTTTTAAAGTCTTTATTGAATGTGTTACAATATTGCTTTGGTTTTATGTTTTGGATTTTTAGCCATGAGGCATGTAGGATCTTAGCTCCCTGACCAAGAATCGAAGCCCCATCCCCTGCTCTGGGAGGTGAAGTCTTAACCACAGGACCACCAGGGAAGTCCCGAAAGATCCTTAAATCAAGGATTAATTTAAAAATTATAATACTTCTATCTAATGGGATGCTGGTGTTAGTAGCTCAGTTGTGCCCGACTCTTTGCGACCCCATGGACTGTAGCCCTCCAGGCTCCTCTGTCCATGGGATTCTCAGGCAAGGATACTGGAGTGGGTTGCCATTTCCTTCTCCAGGGGATCTTCCTGACCCAGGGATTGAACCCAGGTCTCCTGAATTGTAGGTAGATTCTTTACTCTCTGAGCAGTGAGGGAATTCCCATAGGATGGTAGGCAACCATGAAAACTGGTGGGTGGGGAATATAGTTAATAATCCTGTGTTGTATGTTTGAAAGGTGCCAAGAGAAGCGATCTTGAAAATTCTCATGACAAGAAGAAAAATGGTAACTATGTATGATGAGGGATGTTAATCAGACTTATTAACCATGTTAATAAGTTAACATGTTAACTTATGGTTATCATGTTAACGTGATAACATGTTAACATGGTTAACATGATGTTAACCATGTCATAATAATACAAATATCAAATCATTATGTTGTATACCTGAAACTAGTATAGTTATATGTCAATTATATCTCAACAAAAACCATGCAGCTCTATCTTATTGGGTGGTAATTATGTCCATGATATGCTGGCATGCTGATATCTTAGTCTGTTATTGGGGAACAATTAGGTACAGATTATGAGATCAAATCTATGTAAATATTCATATATACACCAAAATATTAATAAATATTTTTAATAATTTCATGTCTTTACAAATTTTTCCAATGGGCAAATAATCAGGAAAAGGAAAAGCTCCTTATATTTTTTGAAAATAAAAGAAAATCACACGCCTTTTCCTTAGCTAGGAAAACAAATCTTTTTCTTTTTTCATAGGCAAATTTGCTCAAGTGTCTGAGAGTTAGTTGGTTTTTTTTAATCTCCTTTTAACCTACTGGAATGTTCAAACTTATTTTGGATAAAAGTTCACATATATATAAAAATAGAGAGAATAATACCATGGGCCCCCAGGAACATCGTTCACGGTTGTCTTTTTTTGCCCATTATCTAGAGGGTTCCTTCTCTCTATATACTGAATTATTTTGAGGCTAATCTCTGACATCCTAGTATTTCATTCGTAAATGCTTCATTATATCCCATCCAAAACACAAGGACTTTTTTGGAAACATAACAATGCTATTATTTTTTAATTTGTATTTATTTATTTTAATTGCAGGGTAATTACTTTACAATATTGTATTGGTTTTGCCATACATCAACATGAATCCGCCCTCCCACCTTCCTCCCTGTACCATCCCTCTGGATTATCCCAGTGCACCAGCCCCAAGCATCCTGTATCCTGCATTGAACCTGGACTGGCAATTCATTTCTTATATGATATTATACATGTAACAATGCTATTATTATCACATCAAGACATTTAAGGGCAAAGCTACAGTATCATTAAACACTTAGTGATGCATTTCCCTAGGGCCATTTCTTGCAACTGCTTACTCCTGGGTGACCTCTTATATCCTTAACTTCTTCGTTTTTAATGTGGAGAAAATATAAGGTCACTGACAGTGCTAAATGAGGGATTATATTAGAGAGGTTAGTATAGGAGTCTGGCATGTTGCAAGCGTCCTAAACTAGTAGCGAGGGTGACTTGCCATATTTTCCACTTTCTCTTCTACTAGGCATTTGTAGGCACTTGCCCTTATTTTATGAATTTCCTATTCATATCTTCTGGCCCTTTTTCTAGTGGGCATTAAGAATAGCAACCCTTATCTTTCTTATGCTTTCTCACATTTTTTTCAGTTTATTCTATGCTTTTATATTTTACTTACAATTCTGTGGGAAAATACATTCTTCCTTTCCTTTGTTTGGATACAATATAATATATATATTTTTTTTTCAGTGTTTTGTGTTTTTATGTTTTTTATTTAGTTCCTATAAACTTTGAGAATCACTCACTAAATGAGCCTCATAATCTATTTTCACCAAAAAAGCAAAAATATTGGATTGGTCAAAAGCTCACTCATGTTTTTTCTGTAAGATGTTATGGAAAACATCGAACAAACATCTTAGCCAATCCAATATAATCACTCACTGAATTCATGAGCTTATTTTTTATATATGTAAAATCAGGTTTTTCATAAGGTGGAACTACTCTGAACTCAGTTATATACAGTAGTCTTGGGTAAACGATATTCACAGTAATACTGATTACTAGTTGTGTGTAGGACTTCCAGTCCTTTCCACATACTGCACTTAATATTTTCCACTCCCTATCAAGAAAGTATTACTGTCACCTGAATTCTAGAGATGGCTCACTGGGCTAATGGAACAGAGAGACTAGCCACCTTGAACCCAGGTTCTTTGCTTCCCAGGCCCCTCCAACACCAGACCAAGCCTCCTTCCTCACTTGCAAAGTGGAAATCTTTAGGGTGCCACCTCGCAGAGCTGATGATGAACCATTATGTACAAAGCATGTAGAAAAATGTCTGAAATGTTGTGAGTACGCCATGTTACTTATCCCTGTTATCATTAGTGTGGCAACAAAATTAATAACTGCAAAATAATAGCTATAGTAAAAATGACATTACAGTAAAAATAATATGAATTATTATTGGTGTTGTTTAGTCATTGAGTCATGTCCGACTCTCTGGTGACCCCATGGACAGTAGCCCACCAGGCTCCTCTGTCCATGGGGTTTCCCAGGCAAGAATACTGCAGTGGGTTGCCATGCTCTCTCCAGGGGATCTTTCTGACCCAGAGATGGAACCTGCGCCTTATGCATCGGCAGGTGGATTCTTTACCAGCTGAGCTGCCAGGGAAGCCCATGAATTATTGTAACAATATAAGAATAATAAAAGCCAGTGTTCACTGAGGTCTCACTAGGCACCAACAAGTATTTTATGGGCTGGTTGTCCTGCAATATTGATACTTGTTTGTTTGTTTGTTTTAACAGAGGAAGAAACTAAAGTGGAGAATATGTGACTTGCCTTGAGGGACTAAGAAGTCACAGATTTAGCAAATAAACTCAATTAGTAGGTGGTGGAGTGTGGTTGGAATCCAGGCAGTATGGTGGCGGGGCAATCTTTCAGGAACCACCACCTCAGATTCTTGCCTTGTGCGCATAAAAGCGCAGCCTCCTGGTCCCCATCACAACTCGTGGACAGATGGCTGCAGGCTTGGAAGCCCAAGGGTTAGAAACTCAGTGACAGGCTTAGAAAATGGCCCTCTCTCAACCTTTCCCACAGCCTAAGAAGGACGAGGCAAGATGGCCTTAAGGTGGAGACGCGGACAGGCTGCGCGGGCACCTGCGAGGGTAAGGATGCTGCGTTCTCAGTCCGGGATTCTACAGGCTCCACGCAAAGGGCGCATTCACTCGAATTCGCCAGCAGAGGGCGCTGTAGCGCCGCGGGGAGACCTTTGATGTCTCCAAGATGGGGTGTTAACCTCGGTTCCCCCTGTCTCAAGAGAGGAAATGCTTTTCTCTTTCACAAGATCCTTCACCCACGGGGCTACTTTCTTTCCCTCTTGATGTCATCCTGTTACACAGGAAGGAAGTTCTGTTGGCTCAAGACTTGGCTGTAGGGAAGACTTCTGCTGCCCTGCGGGCACAGAACAATAAACTAAGCCCTTTGACCCAGAAGTTATGCAACCCAAGAGGAGCCAGACTCACCAGTTGATACAGCCCGTTGATGGGGGTGAAAGGGGAGAGTGAAAACGCTGGCTTAAAACTCAACATTCAAAAAATGAAGACCATGGCATCCAGTCCCATCACTTCATAGCAAATGGGGGCGGGGGGAAGGTAGAAACAGACAGATTTTACTTTTTTAGTCCCCAGAATCACTGCGGACAGTGGCTGAGAAGCGAAAGTGTTAGCTGCCCAGTTGGGTCTGACTCTTTGTGGCCCCATGAACTGTAGCCTTGCCAGGCTCCTCTGTCCACAGGCTTGCCCAGGCAAGAATACTGCAGTGGGTTGCCATGCCCTGACCCAGGGATCAAACTCGCACCTCCTGCATTGGCAGGCAAATTCTTTACTTTATGAGCCACCAGAAAAGCCTTGCGGATGGTGACTGCAGCCATGAAATTAAGTTACTTGCTCCTTGGAAGAAAAGCTATAATAAACCTTGACAACGTATTAGAAAGCAGAGATGTGACTTTGCCAACAAAGGTCCGTATAGTCAAAGCTATGGTGTTTCCAATAGTCATGTATGGATGTGAGAGTTAGATCATAAAGAAGGCTGAGCACTGAAGAATTGATGCTTTAGAACTGCGATACTGGAGAAGACTCTTGAGAGTACCTTGGACAACAAGATCAAACCAGTCAATCCTAAAGGAAACCATTCCTGAATATTCATTGGAAGGACTGGTGCTGAAGCTGAAGCTTCAGTACTTTGGCCGTCTGATGCAAAGAGCTAACTCACTGGAAAAGACCCTGATGCTGGGAAAGATTGAGGGCAAGCAGAGAAGGGGATGACAGAGGATGAGATGGTTGGATGGTATCACCGACTCAAAGGTCATGAGTTTGAGCAAGCTCTGGGAGATAGTGAAGGACAGGGAAGCCTGGTGTGCTGCAGTCCATGAGGTCACAAAGAGTCGGGCACAACTGAGTGACTGAACAACAACACAGTATTTCATTGTGGACAGAGGTTGGTCGGGGTACACAGTCTTCAGGCACAGGCTTTGAGTCCACTGGGACTGCTGGCTCTCACCCCATCCAGCTCTCCTCTGTGGCAGAGCTCAGGTGGATCTAGGAATCCCACCCCTAACCCCTCCTGCATCAGGAAACTGGAGGCAGGCAGGGAAGAGGAGACAGAGCAAACCACAGCATGAGCCACCCCGTGAGACATTTTAGTGCCACCGTTTGAGCTGACGTGAGTGCACCCCTGTCCCCCATGGCCCCATTCTGCACCTACATTCAGAAAAGATGCACTTTCTCCTCTTCCCAGGGGCTGGGAGGTGGGGCTGGGTAGCCTCTTGATAAAGACAAGAAAACCACCTGAGGGCCAGTCCTCTGATGACGTCTCCCTGTGGATTCCATTCTCCTGCTCTCCCTTCTCCTTAAGGAAAGTCGCTGAGGTCCTTGCAGATCAACATCTGCTGTGTTCCTATGCTATGCTATGCTATGCTATGCTATGCTAAGTCGCTTCAGTCGTGTCCGACTCTGTGCGACCCCATAGACGGAAGCTCACCAGGGCCCCGTCCCTGGGATTCTCCAGGCAAGAATACTGGAGTGGATTGCCATTTCCTTCTCCAATGCATGAAAGTGAAAAGTGAAAGTGAAGTCGCTCAGTTGTGTCAGACTCTTAGCGACCCCATGGACTGGAGCCTACCAGGATTCTCTGTCCATGGGATTTTCCAGGCAAAAGTACTGGGGTGGGGTGCCATTGCCTTCCCCGGCTGTGTTCCTAGGAACAGTCAGATCAGAGCATCAGAGGTGGGGCGTGGCAGTTGTTAATAAGAGAGCCTCTGATCAAGACAGCTTAAAATGCAAACCCTCCCAAAGCAGTAGAGAAAGGCGGGAAAACCAACCAACCACTTGCCATATTAAAGCAGCTTGTTTATATCCTGCCAAAGTAGCAAAAAGCTAATTTTTGTGTTTTGTCAGACTGTTCCTGAAAGGCCTGGGGTGGGTCTGACTGCTCGATGCCCAAAAGCCAATAAACAGGCGAGGTTGGTGGAAAGGAAAATTTGCTTTATTTCAGATGCCAGCAACTTGGGGGTAAGGGCAGCTGCTGCTAAGTCACTTCAGTCATGTCCGACTCTGTGTGACCCCAGAGACAGCAGCCCACCAGGCTCCCCCATCCCTGGGATTCTCCAGGCAAGAACACTGGAGTGGATTGCCATTTCCTTCTCCAATGCATGAAAGTGAAAAATGAAAGTGAAGCCACTCAGTCGTGTCCAACTCCTAGCGACCCCATGGACTGCAGCCTATCAGGCTCCTCCGTCCATGGGATTCTCCAGGCAAGAGTACTGGAGTGGGGTGCCATTGCCTTCTCCAGGTGGGGGTAAGGGCAGACATCTGTCCAAAAGCCAACTCCCCCTACAGAACTTTTATAGGTTGGGGGAGGGGCGGGCTACATGCAGAACAGCAGAGTCAGCTTGCTAGTCATCTTCAGATTGTCACTGGTGGCCTGAGCAGTGTCGTCTTGATTGTTTTAGGTACAGTTAATCTTCAGTTCCAGGGTCCATTTATTCCCATTTGCCTGAGGCCATTTCTTGAATTTGTGGCAGCTTATGTCCTCTGTACAATCTTTGCATCATGTAGTTAACTTCTCCCATCTGTTGTTTTAGTATCTATAAGACAGCTCACAGGATACAGCGGAGAATATTATCTACAGCCCTTGACAGGAAACTAAAGCCCCTTGACTGTGCTTAACAACGGCATCATTATTATCCGGTCTCCTCTGACTGTTTCCCTTTGTTTCTGCGTTTCTCATTTCTCTGATTAAACTTACTCTTTGATTAAAGTTTTCCACGGACAGAGGGGAGGCAGAGGACCTGCTGGGGGAAGGACCATAAGGTCCTGCTCTGTTTCAAGAGTTTGAGTCAATGGTAGACCAGAACCAACAGATTATTTAGGGAAGAGCGGACACATCCCTGAAAAACCTACCTAGACAGATTGGCAAACGTGCAGGTTTTGGAATCTGTGTTTCCCTTTACAACTCAAAGGCAGGAACTGTACTGACTTTCTTGATTTTGTGGATTTGATTTTAAAAATAAGAAGAATAGAAGAGCCTCTGGGGAGAGGTGACTCACGAGGGCAAGAGCCAGGGCTCAAGGTCTGCTTCTGCCTTCCTCCAGGAGGAAGAAGAGGAGGATGAGGTTTCAGTTTGACTGCAACAAACACCAGCGTCCCTTAGAAGCTGCCTGGGCTTGGCAGGGGAAAAGGCACAGAGGCACGGAGTTTCCATCCTCCGCCACTCAAGGGCCCCAGGAGAATTCCATTCAAGACGTGTGACCTCCAGGGCTTCATCCCAATGTCCTGTGAGGACTCCCCAACCCCCATCATTTATTCCAGATGTTATGGGCTCATCATCTGTAGAGAAGTCTCTAAGAAGGAAACCAAGGAGGAATTTTCCACTCTCTGAACTTTGCACACAGACACACACCCCTGGATAAATCAACCACAGGAGTGAGTGTGGAAGGAAAGTTTATAACTGTGAAGTGAGATGGAGTGCTGGGGAAAGGTCAGCTGCCTGGGGCCAGCAGGAAGCCTCTGAGTCACTGTGGGGGCCAGGAGGCACTGAGGAACCGGCCCCGCCACCCACTCCCTGTTGGTCAGACAGCTCCTCATGGGACCTCTGAGCGTGCCAAGCACTTTCACATATGTATCTGCATCTCAGTCTTTTGGGGAAAGACCAGCCCTCTCTGGACCCTTCGTTTGACATGACTCAGCTTGAGGCTACCCTTTCTCGGGGACAGATGCATGGTGTTCGAGGGGAGAGACCAAAGGAAGTGGGTTTTGTGGGCGACTCAGTCATTACAGGAATGAACCGGAAGCTAGAGGGGCATAGCACCTGCATGTCACCTTGACTGACCTCGTCACCTCTCACTGTAAGGGAACAGGACCCATGGGGCCTTCCCCTGCATCCTCTGCTTGACTTCCTCGCTGAAGCACCTGGATGACAGTATTTGGTGCACATTTCCTGAGGTTTTTTGGTAGATAAAATAAAAAGCCTCCCTTTTCAACAAATGGAAAATGTTAACTACTTGACAAGCATGAGCACACAGCCCCAGGCCTCTTGGAGCCTAAGGACTGATAATGTTTTGTTGTTAAACATTTATTTTTCTGCTCCAGGTTTTAAGTTGCAGTGGCACATGGAATCCAGTTCCCTGACCAGGGATTGAACCCTGGGCCCCCTGCCCTGGGACTGGTGATGCTTGTCCCTATGACATCACCTGCTGCCTCACCATCAGCCAATCAGAATCACGCTCGAGCTGATCACAGATCTGTAGCCCTCCTCTCTCATCAGGCTTTTAAAAGGGTTTCGTTGAAACCCTCAGGGAGTTTGGGGCTTCCTGGGGCACGAGCCACCCATTCTCCTCGCATGGCCCTGAAATAAACCTTCCTCTGGCCCCGCCTCCGATGTTTCAGTTTGTTTGACCTCGCTGTGCACCAGGCACATGAACTTGTGTTAACATCACAGCTACCTCCAGGCCAGCTTCTGTCCCCTGAGGTTCGCCTAGGTGACATGGGACCCGCCCCCAGGGACAGGGGACACAGCTCCTTTCACCTCACCAAGCCCAGCTGCTGAAATGAGTGAATGAACCAGGGGTGGCCTTCAGCTCTCCTGCAACCTACCTTTTTGTCCATTTCCTTGACACTTAAACCTTCTGTTTTATGCACATTGAGCGTGAGCCCTTGTCAGCTGAGTTGCTTCTCTGGTGGCTCAGCGTTAAAGAATCCAGCTGCAATGCAGGGTTCAGTCCCTGAGTCAGGGAGAACCCCTGGAGTAGCAAATGGAAACCCGCTTTATTCTTACCAGGGAAATCCCATGGACCGAGGAGCCTGGCGGCTACAGTCCATGGAATCGCAGAGTTAACACGACTGAGTGACTACATACACCCGCACGCACGCCTTGTCAGCTGACAAATGAACATTCTCGGCTCTTTACCGGCCAACCTACATTTCAATGGCAAAGCCAGTCTAACTGAATTTTTGTCTTTTCACCTTATTGCTTTCCTACAATTTCATTAAAATTTGAGTGGAAATTAAAAATGAAGGTGCTGCAACTGCTAGTAATAAAATAGAGAATGATTTGAGAACTCTTGGGTGTTCACAATGGCAAATATTTCACTTGAGGTTTACACTTTGTGATCTTTAGCAGCTTAGAGATGTGTTCAGTTGCTGAGATAAAATATTAAAGGATGCCCCCAAACTAGTGAAAATGCACATGTTAAGGACTGCCCACAGGCCAACCCCCTCTAGCCTCTATGATGCTTCCTTAGGGCCATACTCTAGTCTGCTTGGCTGCCGTGACAAAATACTATAGACTGGGAGGCTTATAAGCAACAGAAATTTATTTCTCAGTGTTCCAGGGGCTGGGAGCCTGAGACCAGGGTGCCAGCATGGCCAGGTGGGGGGGATCCCCTTTCTAGGCGGCAGATGTCTTATTATATTCTCACGTAGCAGAAGGGGCAAGGGAGCTGTCTGGGGTCTCTTTTATAAGAACACTGATTCTATCCACTAATGCTCCTCCCTCAAGACCCAGTCACCTCTCAAAGGCCTGACCTCCTAAAAGTTTGATGCCAGGAGTTGCTGTTTTTCAATCGTTCAGTCATGTCCGAGTCTTTGTAAGACTATGGACTACAGCACGCCAGGATTCCCTGTCCTTCATTATCTCCTAGAGCTCGCTCAAACTCATGTCCATTGAGTTGGTGATGCCATCCAACCAGGTCATCCTCTGTTGCCCCCTTCTCCTCCTGCCCTCAATCTTTCCTAGCATCAGGATCTTTTCCAATGAGTCAGCTCTTCGAGTCAGGTGGCCAAAGTACTGGAGCTTCAGCTTCAGCATCAGTCCTTCCAATAAATATTCAGGGTTGCTTTCCTTTAGGATTGACTAGTTTGATCTCCTTGCAGTCCAAGGGACTCCCAAGAATCTTCTCCAACACCGCAGTTCGGGTGTTAGCATTCAAATATATGACTTTAGGGGACAGGAATTCTCTGAGCACAGCAGCCACCTTTGCAGGCTGCTGTTGTCAACCACAGCATCAGAGCTGGACTGTATCTAAGCTCCTCCATGACGGGGTTTGAAAGTACTGATAAGACTTTATAGTCAATTTTAATGTCAACGATCCTTCTGAGTTGTTCAATCATGAACTGACCTGTGAAGAAGGCATGCTGGCTGGATGACTTTGTCTGCTCAGAATAGAACTCCATCATCTTGGTGTGGTGACTGTGTCTACCACAGGTGGCTCAGAATTCTGGCTGCCAGAGGCCAACTGGAAAAACAAGGGCCTTATGACTTGTTTTGGTTGGACAGGCAAAGCAGGAGGCCCACCAGCAGGGGGGATTCATGGGCAACCAGAGTTGGTCCCCACAGGTCTAGGTGACTTCCAAGTTGCTTCCAGTGTCAAGGTGCCCAGACTTAAGTGTCACAAGAGTTTATTTGCACGAGAGGAGTGAGAGAGGCTGAAAACAGGGCCTGGCAGGCTGGTCAAGCGTGCCTTCTGCCAGCCCTCTCCAAGCCCACAGGGTCCCCCTGTGGATCTGACCACCCAGGCTCCTGTCTCCAGCCCCATGGGGGTCATACCACGTGCCAAACCTCCTGACAGCTGAACCATGACTCAAACCATCCAAGGCTCCTGCCCAGGGCTCAAAGGCTAATCCTCCATGTGCACAAGTCTTCATGAATGTTCAGAGCCAGTCAGTTAATGAGGGCTTCTCAAGAGGTGCTTCTTCCCCTAAAGAAGTAGCTCTGAGCAAAGGCAGCAGATAAACCCAGGTCTTTCCATAGGACGCAACAAGAAACATTAAGCTTCAAGCAAACAGCCCAGATGCAAGGCTTCCTTGTCTACCTGTGCACAACCCTTGGGATGATATTCTTTCCATCAGGGGAGATGAACCCCGCGCGGGCCTCTCACTTGCTGGCTGTGAGATCAAAGGGTGTGTGCTTCAGCAGCTGCACAGGAGGAGGAGGCGGCCACCTCTTGGGAGGCATGCGATATCTCACTTTTTTCCAGAACTCGGTCTTCGCGCACTGGGACTGTTCTGTGAAGTCTCCACTCCACTGGACAGCCCCATGCTTCTGTTTGATATACTGAATGGACTCTGGCAAGGCCGTGTAGTCCTTGACCTTCCCCAGTTCAATCAGGATGACCTTTATCCCGTCCTGGATGAGAGCACTGTAGACTGCAATTTGTTCTTCTGACAGGTTCTTTAAGAGGTCAAAGCTCAGCTCGTCGGGATCAATAACGATGATCAATCTTCTGCACAGCCTAATATTTTCATCGATGACATTGACCACAGCTGGAAATTAAGAAAGAAGATGTAAAACAGCTCACAATGAAAACAGACCCATAGGGACTTCCCTGGTGGTCCCATGATTAAGAATCTGCTTTGCAATTCAGGGGGCACGGGTTCAATGCCTGGTCGGGGAACTAAGATCCCAAACTCCTGGAGCAACTCAGTCCATGAGCCACAACTCAAGAGTCCATGCACTTTAACAGAAGATCCCACATGACCAAAGGCAGCCAAATCAATAAATTTTTTAAATAATAATAAAATAATAAATTAAAAAAAAAAAACAGCCACTGGTTATGAACTACTCAAAACAAGGATCTTATTATATCTAACCTTTTTTTTTTTTTTTTTAAGGTTTCTGTCTTTTTTATTTCCCCAAAACAGCATTCCTATGGGAAGTACAGGGCTTCTAGAATTTTCTCCACCTGAATAAATAAATTTTTAGTAAAGCATTTTCTTTATTGACTAAGATCCATAATATCTAGAATCCACTGTCTGAATTAACTATTCTGGTGAAAAGCCTATTATGGTCTGTTTTATAGTAAACCACTGGGATCTTTAAATTTTTATTGATTAATGCAAAACTTATTAAGCTCATAGTATATAATTTACTTGCATATGTATAAATATTCAGTATTTCAGAATTATAATTCCCATTTTTATCATGTCTAACTTTGTATATCGAAACTTAGCTAAAGGTCTGGTATATATTAGAGGATAAATGCTTTTCTTTTTTTAAATAACAGACTTTTAACGGATAGGACACATGTACTCAGTTCAAATGTATTAATCTCATTTGTGTTTCCCTCTTGTGCTTCATGGCTATTTAAATGACCAGGACTTACAGGACTAACTTGAAACCAAATAACATATTCTGCTGACTTGGGGAAGGGAGATAAACTTGGGGTCTTTTAGAAATAAAGACCAAGTTTTATATCATCCTTATCCTTAGGATATAAGAACAGACTGTAACCTCCCCAAGAGCATGTCCTTCTTCTCTTTGGTTTATTTTAATATTTCTAGTGCCCACAACATTGCCTGGCACACAGCAGTGGCTCAATAAATGTTTGTTGAAGAAGTGAATGAATGCGGCGTTATGGAAACATGAGCTCTTCTGCACGTTTGTAACAAGCCCTGGATCACACTTTCATTTCTTCCTGGAGAAGGATTTCATAACTTGAAAAGACGTGATAAGCTATGGATAGGAGCAGCCTACAAAACCAAGGTACTTAGAAACCTTTTATTTATTTAAATTCGATCGTATATTTTTGGCTGTGCTAGGTCCCTGTTGCTGCAGGGGTTTTTCTCTGGTTGCAGCAAGCGGGGGCTACTGTCTAGTTTCGGGGCATGGGCTTCTCATTTCAGGGCTGCTCTTATTGCAGAGCACAGGCAGTAGGGCACGGGCTCAGTGGCTGTGGCACATGGGCACAGCTGCTTGGTGGCACGTGGGATCTTCCCAGTCCAGGGATCGAACTGTGCTCCTACATCGGCAGGTGGATCCGTTTACCACTGAGCCAAGAGGGAAGCCCTATTAATTTTTTTTATCAAATTACTTATTTATTCAGCTCTGCCAGGTGTTAGTTGCGGGCACATTGGATATTTGATATTTGTTCTCACGTGCAGAGCTTTTAGTTGGGACAAACTATTTGATCCTAAAGGAAATCAACCCTGGATATTCACTGAAAAGACCATTGCTGAAGCTGAAGCTCCAATACTCTGGCCACCTGGTATGAAGAGCTGACTCACTGGAAAAGACCCTGATGCTGGGAAAGATTGAAGGCGAACTTAGAAAGGGGCAGCAGAGGATGAGATGGTTAGATAGTATCAGCAGCTCGATGGACATGAATTTGACTGTGGAGGACAGAGGAGCCTGGCCTGATGTTGGAGGACAGAGGAGCCTGGCCTGATGCAGCCCATGGAGTCACAGAGTTGAACACAACTTATTGACTGAGTAACAACAAGGGGAGGATTGGAGGTGATTGAAGCTCATAAAAACCAGCTTTAAACATGTATTAATTTACATATTCAAACCAACAGAAAATACTCAGTGATTAGTCTCAAGGATTCCACAGCCAATGACCAGTTGTCTGTTTTGGGTCTCTTGGTCAAGGCTTGGTATCTGATCGACCGGCTGGTCATACAAATGCCTCAACCATATCTATACCCCAGCAGGAATCATAGTTATCCTATCAGAGGAATGAACCTAAAGAAAGAAGAGAGATTGACCCTAGCCTCCTCAGCTTGGGGCTGTGGGCAGAGGAGGTGAAGGGCTCCTTGCGGTTCTATGCGGAAGGCAATCATACTTCCCACCATTTATGAAGTGAAGGACGAGAGAGATCCCTTTCCATTTTCTTTTTTTTTAATTGAGTCTCAGCATGAGAGATCTTAGTTCCTGGCCCAGGGATAGAACCCGTGTCTCCTTGCAGTGGAAGTGAGGAATTCTAACCCCTGGACCACCAGGGAATTCTTGTTCCTTTTCATTTTCTTCATTTCTTATTTTTATACCTCACTGAAAACATACCTTGTCCAGGAAACTCATCCCTGCCAAATATGAATAACTTGTATCCACACTGCCTCTCCAGCACCTCCGGAAGAATTTTCAACACCAGCGTGTCCACATCATGACTCTGGCTTTCTCTCTGAGGCTTGGGATATAAAACATAGGCATCGTACAGCTTCCCATCTGAAAAGGAAACGGGGCAAGCTCGTGAAATTATTCCTACCAAACTGTGTGTGTGTGAGTCGCTCAGTCGTGTCCAACTCTTTGCGATCCCATGGACTGTAGCCCACCAGCCTCCTCTGTCCAAAGGACATCTCCAGGCAAGAATACTGGAGTGGGTTGCCATTTCCTCCTCCGGGGGATCTTCCTGACCCAGGGATAAAACCCCTGTCTCCTGCATCGGCAGGCAGGTTCTTTACCACTGAGCCACCTGGGACACCTCCCTAATGCAAGCAGCTTCTTGAAGACATAAAATATTGATAGATGACTAATGAGAACCTACTGTATGGCACAGGGAACTCTACTCAATCCTCTGTGGTGAGCTCAACGGGAAGGAAATTCAAAAGTCTTGCAGGAGGCCCTTTTGTCCTGTCACTCAGCAAAGCTGTATTTCAATTTAATCTTTACATCAGGTGCCTCCATCCTTAACTCATCTCTGTTTGAAGCACACCTTTCAAACATTTTGATCACATAATACCTTGCCTAACCTGTGGACTCCTTTCTTAGATTAAAGAAGCTAAAATGAAGAATAAGTAATTTGAGATGACCAGATCTCTTCCCCAGCTTCCCCTTCAGTCAGCTCACAAGCTGATGGTGTGAACAAGAGAGCTTCTAAAGAAAGACCCCAAGGAGTCAAGGAGCCTGCCTGCAGTGGGAGATGTCAACCAGTCTGGCCCCCATCTTGATGATTAACTAAAATTACTTCTCCTTTTCCCTTTAAAAACGTTCATGGCCAAGCAGAATCTTAGGAAGTAGTTCTGGGATGTTAGTCCACCCTCTCCCAGGTTGCTGCCCTCTTGAATAAAGTAGCCTTTCATTTTCCAACCAATCCCAGTCTCTCGAGTAGTGGCTTTTGAGAGGTGAGCAGTTGGAGCTGAGTTTGGTAACATGTATGCTACTAGGGTTTCTCTGGTGGCTGAGACAGTAAAGAATCTGTCCGCAGTGTGGGAGACCGGGGTTCAATCCCTGGATTGGGAAGATCCCCTGGAGAACGGAATGGCTACTCACTCCAGTATTCTTGCCTGGAGAATTTCAAGGACAGAGGAGCCTGGAGGGCTACAGTCCATTGGGTCGCAAAGAGTCAGACATGACTGAGCAACACAATAACACGCTACCAGTCACAAGTCCAGAGTGCTGCCTTTGCTCCTGACCACCCAGCTATAAACTGGAGATTCCCGTGACCCCTGCCTTGGGTTCGATTATTTTGCTACAATAACTCACAGACTCAGAGAAACATGCTGTTAATATAAAAGGATTTTTTAAAGGATATGAATCAAAAGGCAGATGAGAAGATGCACAGGGCAAAGGATGGACAAAGGATGCAGAGGCTCAATGCCCTCTCCAGGGCCCCATTCTCCCTAGACTCTACCTGGTCACCAGCCCAGAAGCTCTTCAAACCCTGTCCTTTAGGGCTTATATGGAGGCTTTGTTACATAGACTCATTTGATGAAATTAGGAAAAGGAAGCTTCACAAAGTTCATCCCTGAGTCATTATGGGCAACTGGGTCAGATTGTATTTTCCAAAAATAGCCCCAGAAGTATTTCCAGTCCCGCGGGCTCTTTTCAAACTTCGCCACACCCATAAAGAGCAGGATTCAGTTTCCCCTCCCTTCGCATTGGGTAAGACTATGCAGCCGCCTTGATGCATGAATGTGGTAGAATCAACACTAGAAATCTAAGGTCTGAGTCATTTTAAAAACTATGTGGGTGAGAGGGGAGGGCTTCCCTGGTGGTCCAGTGGTTAAGAATCCACCTGCCGATGCAGGGGACATGGGTTCAATCCCTGGTCCAGGAATATTCCACGTGCTGCGGGGCACCTACACCTGTGTCTCTGTGGGCCACAACTACTGCGCCCGTACTCCGTAACATGAGAAGCCACCGCAGTGAGAAGCCTGCACACTTAGTGCCCACCCCAGGATCTTGCTGGGAAAATCCCACGGACACCAGAGGAGCCTGGTGGGCTAGAGTCCATGGGGTTGCAAAGAATCGGACACAACTGAAGCGACGGAGCAGGCACGTATAAAATATTGATCGATAACCAATGAGAACCTACTGTACAGCACAGGGCCCTCTATTCAGTGCTCTGTGGTGACAGGCCCTAAATGGGGAGGAAATCCAAAAAAGTGGGGATGTATGTACACATATAGCTGATTCACTTTGCTGTACAGTAGAAACTGACAAATCATCATTAGGCAACTATATGCCAAAAAAAAAATTTTTTTTAACAGATGATACATAGAACTTATGGACTTTAGCCAAGACCGTCCAGGACTACTTAATAAAACTGTGAATTAGACACACCTCACTATGAATCACTTCTGCAGCTTGACTAATTTGTTGGAATAAGCTTATCAGGAGAAGGAGACATTTTTCTCTTCATCATTGGTATTTGGTGCCGCTGACTCCACATGTTCCCAAATAACCAGAGAATGTCCTCATAGGACACAAAGCCAGGAACAGCATCTGGGTTCACTTCAAGAGTCTCATCACTCACTGGCGGTTGAAATCACACTCAGAGGGGAATCAGCGACTGAGCTGGAGGAAACGTAGCCACAAAGGACGCATGCGCTTTGCTGACTTAAGAAGACGAGGAAAACCCCTGGCTGACTGGCCGTTCCCGTCTCAAGTCCTCAGCCCACTGGCTCTGATCGTGGTCAGCAGCCCAGTCTGAGCAGAGGGCGGGGCTCCCTGAGTCGCTTGCCCGTCCAGCTTCCACCGCTCAGGATGAGATGCCATATAATTCCGTTTCCTCTTCCTGCTACATCTGACTCACCGCGGCACCTTCACCGTGGGCTCTGCACTCACGCTCCCTGGAATCCCAGTGAGTCAGAGAGACCGAGCTCTGGGAACACCCCAACAGGCCCCTGTCCGTCAACGCATGAAGCAGCTCTGCGTCAGGAAAGACAAACAGCTCTGCTGCCCTGAAGCCTCTTCTCAGATGGATGCAGCAGGATCATGGGCAGAGATGGGCTGACATGGGACTGACTCTCCAGGGACCACAGCCCAGCTCAGCCCAGCCCACTGCCCACAGCACTAAAAGAGTTTCAGGGCACACATAGGGAACACACTTGTGCACAGAGCCGGGGAAGGAGAGGGTGGGATGAACATGGAAACATATACGTTACCATGTGTAAAACAGCCAGCCAGTGGGAAACTGCTGCATGACAGGAGGCTCAGCCCAGTGCCCTGTGACAACCTGGAGGGGCGGGACGGAGTAAGGGCTGGGCGGGAGGTTCCAGAGGGTGAGGATATATGTCTGCCTATGGCTGACTCATGCTAATGTATGGCAGAAAACAACACAATACTGTAAAGCAATTAACCTCCAATGAAAAATAAATTTTTATAAAAATCTTAAGAAAAAAGAGCTTCAGGTTGCACCGGTCACACACAGCCAATTTCCACAAGTAAATTTTGCTATCAAGAAAGAATTCATTGTTTCCCAGGTTGCTCAATGGCTGCTGATTTTGAATTCTGAAATTTCATTTAAACTCCAAGTTAGGACACCTATGCTTTATCAAACCTGTGCACAAGCATGTGTTTTTTTCTATGCAAAGGCAGGCACTTCATGTGAATATCACCACCCTTCTGTGCAACAAGGATTCTTAAGGCGTGCCTGGACCCCCCACTCCCCTGAGTTCCCATCAGCATTGCAAGTCTGAGGACCTGAAAGTGAGGCCTCCGTGGATCTCCATGCAGAAAGCTGCACAGACAGACCTCTCTCAGCTGTGTATGCCTTTTTTTTTATCCAATTAAGAGAGATTAAAGCAGATTTAATGATGATGAAGCTGAAGCTCCAATACTTTGGCCACCTGATGGTCCTGATGCTGGGAAAGACTGAAGGCAAAAGCAGAAGCAGGCAGTAGAGGATGAGATGGTTGGAAGACATCACTGACTCAATGGGCATGAGCTTGAGCAAACTCTGGGAGATAGCGAAGAACAGGGAAGTCTGGCGTGCTGCAGTCCATGGGGTTGCAAAGAATCGGACATGACTTGGCGACTGAACAAGGGCAAGTACACTCACCTTCTATGGGCCCTGCAGAATGGAAGGAACTTCGATACCAAAGTACAATGTCGATCTTAAAAATGTTGTAGATACACATGGCAGACACCACTGCACCAGTCAAGATGAGAAGCCCTCCTATCAAGTAAGCTCGAAAATCTGGAACTACAAATGACAGCAAAAATAAAAATAAATAATAATACTACAAAGAGTCAATTATACACTTTACTTATACGGATCCCATTACATATGCCAAATAGAAATGTATTAAATGTTAATGAGAATAACACAAAGATTTCTTTACAGTTAAATAATAGGTTTTTGTTGTTGCTGTTTAGTCACGTATCATGCCTGACTGTCTGCGACCCATGGGCTTGACTGTAGCCCACCAGGCTCCTCTGTCCATGGCATTTCCCAGGCAAGAACACTGGAGTGAGTTGCCATTTCCTCCTCCAGGGGATCTTCCCAAGCGAGGGATCAAGGCCACGTCTCCTGCATTGGCAGGAGGATTCTTTACCACTGAGCCACCTGGGAAGCCCAAAAATCTCTTCACGGTTAAATAATAGGTATGGGGAGTAGATTAACTTGGTCTTGGCCATGAATCTGAGGGAGAAACGTGCTCTTGGGAACTTGGAGAGGGAAGCTCTGTAGACACCTAGCTCTGGATGGTAGATGCAATACAGCTCTGGCTGTAGAAGACTGCTCACCGGTCAAAGCACACCTGGCCAGGTAACTCCTTACTCATCGCTAGACTCTCCAGAGGTGGAGCCTGAGCACATTTATTGGCAACATTCTCCAGGTGATTCTGTTGCACAATTTTTTAAAAAAGAAAATGACTTTTTTTAAATGTGAACTATCTTTAAAGTTTTCATTGAATTTGTTACAGTATTGCTTCTGCTTTATGCATTGATTCTTTGGCCACCAGGCAAGTGGGATTTTAGCTCCCCAACCAGGGGTAGAACCCCCACCTCCTGCGTTGGAAGGCAAAGTCTTAGCCACTGGACCACCACGGACATCCCCTCTTGCACATTCTTCATTATTATTATTTTTTTATTTCAGCTGCTATTGACAATCTTTACTTAATGTTTTTTAATTTAACTTTTTGTTTTATATTGGAGCATAGTGGATCATTGGGCTTGCCAGGGGAAGAACAGGGAAACCTGGCGTGCTGCCGTTCATGGGGTCAGAGTCAGACACCACTTAGCGGCTGAACCACAACAGGTGGAACTAGTAGGAAAGGATCTGCCTGCCAACGCAGGAGACACAAGGGACACCGGTTCGATCCTGGGAGGGGAAAATGCCCTGGAGCACGAAATGGCAGCCCACTCTAGTAATCTTGCCTGGAAAATTCCATGGACAGGAGAGCCTGGTCATTTACAGTCCGTGAGGCAGCAGAGAGTCAGACAACACAGAGCACATCTATCTATCCATCTACAGCTGATTAACAATGTTGTATTAGCTTCAGGTGTACAGCAAAAGGATTCTATTACACATACACATGTATCTGTCCTTCAAGTTCTTTTCCCATTTAGGTTGCTACGTAATATTGAGCACACTCTTGATTCTGTTGTATTACTCTTATAATTACCTTCCCAGTGACTCAGAATTGAGCAGCAGGACCCCCATTGTGGGGCTTCCCAGGTGGCACTAGTGGTAAAGAACTCGCCTGCAGTGCAGGAGACATAAGAGATGCGGGTTCGATCCCTGGGTCAGGGAGATCCCCTGGAGGAGGGCATGGCAACCCACTCCAGTATTCTTGCCTGGAGAATCCCACGGAGAGAGGAGCCTGCTCAGCTAGGGTCCATAGGGTAGCACAGAGTCAGATATGACTGAAGTGACTTAGCATGCATGCACATGCCCCATCATAGACAAAGAACCACCAGTTGCCACCCCTGGAAGCCATCCCCATGGCTGCACAAGACTGGCCAAGAGACAGACTCCAGCCTCATCTGCCCTGTTCTCCAGCAGCAGCTGGGGAGGCACCTGTGTGCAAGACACTAGCTCAGGAAGGCTGTTTACACCTGGTGGTGTTTTGTGAGCACCTTGCTGAGCAATTAAGGCAAAAAGCAGTGGGCAGATATCCAAGGAGCAGAACCAGTTTCTCTGGAACTCCAAGTCCCTGAGAACATGCTTCTACATATCTGAGAAGAGGAACAGCCCACAGCTTTCTGCCTTACCATGGCCCAAAGTTGTGCTGCCAAAGAAGGACGCTCCAGGAGGGAGAGAATCAGAAAAGAGGAACCAGGAGAGGGGAAGAGAAATTCTGTCCATTCTTAGAATCCACCGCATGTCTACCACTTCCTTCATCCTCCCTGGTCCCCACTGGAAAGTGTGCGTGGGTAGGGACTGGTGGCGGCGGTGGGGGGTGGGGGGGCAGTTTACTAAAGAGCCAATCACAAGCTGCCCCAGGCCACATTATGTCACAAACATTTTGCAAAGAAATCCTTATGCACACTTGTATGTCTTCAAATACATGGCACAATAAAGCATGATAAATAAAAACACCTTCTGTACCCTAAAATCAATCCACTGATGAAGTCCCAGCCCTGCCAAGTGGAGCTGCTCTTCACGCTGGTGCCGTTGGTCCTGACCTCTTGTCTGAGCCTCTAGCTCCTAACTATTCGATGGATTCTCCTCCTCCTCCCTCCCACCACCCGCGATTTCTTCACCCTTTACCAGCTCTTGGACCAACTGTACCACCTGTCTTTTTAGGAACACTGAGTCTGGGGACCTTCACTGTACACGTCAGGGATATTGGCATTATAAATGATCATGATAAAGAGATCATGCCCACAGTGTTTATGAGATTCAAAAAGCCCCCAGTAAAGTAGACAGGTGTGATGGCCTGAAATTCTTGGGTTGATCATTCACTGCATTCAGGAGTGCTGATTCCCTCTGCTCTATAAATGAGCTAAAAGACGATGACATTTAAAACAGGAAACTAATGAATACGTTCAAAGGGAGTATTGGCTTTGAACCTGAAATAAGTGGGAAGCTCTCTGTTGAGACATCAGGTATCCGAGTGAAAACTCTATTTAAAGTGGGATTTCTCCTTTGGGCCCACATGGCCACCACCAGCCTTAAGCTGAGATAGTAAGCGAAGAATAAGCGATTAAAAGAAATTTATAGAAGGGCACACCCAATCCCGGAGAAGGCAATGGCACCCCACTCCAGTACTCTTGCTTGGAAAATCCCATGGATGGAGGAGCCTGGTAGGCTGCAGTCCATGGGGTCGCTAAGAGTTGGACACGACTGAGAGACTTCACTTTCACTTTTCACTTTCATGCATTGGAGAAGGAAATGGCAACCCACTCCAGTGTTCTTGCCTGGAGAATTCCAGGGGCGGGGGAGCCTGGTGGGCTGCCGTCTATGGGGTCACACAGAGTCGGACACGACTGAAGTGACTTAGCATAGCATAGCACACCCAATCCAAACAACTCTCTAGAGATCCTACTGCTAATAAACGAAATCAGATTCACACCTATAGGTGTCTTCAAGAAAAATCAGGAAGTCTAACGGAGAAGCTGTCATCTTACCTCTGGTTTCAAGTAAACCAAGATGAAGCTTGAATGTAAGTTCCTAAGAATTTAGGGAAAACAAAACAGAGTGCTCCTGTCCAGAAATACATTGCATGTGAGATATGAAATAAGCATTAACAGGAATGGTGATGAATTCAGTAAGTGTAGGTTTCTTAACTAACCTAAAACAAAGCGGACAAAGGACCCTTTCCTTCTCCTGTATGATCAAGCAGGTGTTCACCGACAGCGACATTCATTTGCTTTGAGCCTCAGAATCCTTCTGAACACAGTGCTTCCACGTAGTCAGTATCTGTAAGTCAGTATTGACACAGAAATCTCACTGCTCATCCTCAGTCTAGTTGAGGCAGATTTCAGGCATAGCCATTTCAGGTCTTGTTCGAGCTCCAAGGTTTCCCACAGTCAGATTCCCCTCTTTCCTCTGGGCTGGACTCTGAGGTACTCTGCCCAGCAATTCTACTCCTGATGATAAACCACAAAGAACTGCTTCTACATGAGTACTTCCGGCAAATCAAAGCCTTCTCTCTTGTGTGAAGCGATGGGAAAACTAAAGAGTTGATATTAATAGAATTATTTTTTTAAAAAGCTGCCTTGAGAAACCACAGGCCAGTCTCCTACAAGGTACTTCAAGCCCTTCCTCTGACTTTTCTCCAGATGATTTCACCCTTCGCTTTCTACTCTCTGGTTCCACTGCCTCCATTAGACAATGAGCACCCTCTGCACAGTGCTAAGTGCACTATCTGCATACACACATGGGGGCAAAGTCCAGGCTCCTGGCAACTAATGATGTTAGCAATTCACCCCTGCTGATGATGCGAGAGAAGAGAAGGGTCCTTTCCTGCTCGAATACCTGAATTTTACAAAGCTACATGACAAAAATATACATTGGCATTTTATATCACATGGCCTCTAATAAACAACCGAAAAGTTGAAAATCACAAGCACATGATTATAAAAGCTGAGCAAATCAGGTGTAATAAAGGAATACCTCTGCTTCCTGGAGTGCTGATGCATAAAATCTCAATGTATGTTCAGAAGGAGCTTTCCAAGGACACTGCAGTGAAAAAACAGCCTGACCCCGAGAGCACATTCAGACAGGGTATCAGTCTTTAATTAGATTTCATATTGAGTTTCCCTACTCAAAACCACTCTGCGGTCTCACAGCAAGCATTTAATGCTCTTCCCTGTGTGTTTCCTTGCCATCGTCTGGAACTCTCTGAGCAGTGCACACCCCAGTAGGACATTACCTGGGAACGTTAGTATAAAGTAAGCAGCAGACACTCCAGCATGACACATGAAAGGGTGACCATAATCTTCCATTTTCACTTCTAAGAAGGTTATGTTCACTGTGTAAAAAATATGTTCTGGAAAAATAGTGTAGTTTCTAGAAAAGAAAAGAGCCCATCATTAATACGTACATGAGCTGTCTTTACCCACCAGATTTTTATGAACTTTTGTCTAGAGAGTAAAGTTTTTTCTTGGAGTACACTTGGAACCATTATTTTACCCTGAGAATACCCCACTTGCTCAATGAAGCAATGGATTATGTAGCTCCAAATGTAATGTACATTTTCTTTCAGAAAGTGACACAAAAGTGCACTCCTTCTCATTAGAGACACAGTCCTCAGCCCTAAGGGGTCCTCCCTTTTCCTCTCCACCCATTCTAACTTATTTACACTGCAACACCCAACACACGTTGGTCTGTCCTCTGACTTCATTCGCCTTCTTTTCTACCACTTGGCTTAAACCATCATCAATTGGGTTTGTACCACTCCATTAGCTAATGATCATGCACCATCTCCCCCAAGAATCCCCATGTCACTGTCCACTTCACTAAGCCTTGAAGGCCCATGGCTCATGATATAACTAAGTAGGAATGAATGAGACTGATTATAAGGCCTAGCTGAGGATGCTTGAAGCCATGCTTGATTGTTTTGCCTCCTTTTCTAAGATGTAAGCAGGACTGGTAGCATGAGCATCTTTTTTAAAAATTATTTTTACTACTGACTGATTGATTGGCAGCCCTGCGGGACATGAGGGATCTTAGTTCCCTGACCAGGGGTGGAACCCATGCCCCTTTCGGTGGACGCTTGGAGTCTTAACCGCTGGAGCACCAGCAGTCTCTGAGCATCTTCTCTGACCCAGACGCTTGGCTCTCTGAAACATACCACCAAACGGAATGAGGGAGAGGCTGTGAGAGTCACCTAACAAGCAGTACCAGCACCAATGTCATTTAGATGGGGAAATTCTTGCTAGGTTTTAGAGAAGCCAGGAAAGCAAGACACCCACTCAATTCCTTCCTGAATGCGCTTGGATTCCCCATAGTAGTCATCCACCAGGGTATTGTTGACCCTCCAGCAGCGTGGGTTTGTGTTGTCCCGCGAGTCTGTTATGTTGCAGTTGACGATGAGCGTGGAGCCTGTACAATCAAATTCAGAAACACTTAGTGAGATCCCAGCCAAGGTGACCTGCTTCACAAAGGCACCTTGCTGCTGAACCTTGAGTAGCTTTCAATGACCAAAAATATCCTCCCTGAGGTCAACATCCATCTGCTTTATTCTCTCCCTGGACAGAGATGAGGAGGACACGAGACCATGCAGGATGTGTACCGCACACAGACAAGAATAAGCGGCCAAACACCACCAGGTTGGGGCCAGTGTTCATCACATCAGGGGCACAGATACTACCTCTACTCTTAGCAAAGAACATTACAATTTAAAAAGTATTTCACACATATTTTGCTCTTCATCTCTAAAACACTCCTGCAGAGCAGAAAAGGAGTGGTGCTATTATCCCCATCTTACAGATGAGAACATTGAGGTCCAGAGAGATCAAGTGACTTGCTCAAGGTCACACATTAGAGGAAAGAGCGAGATATGAACTCTGGATTTCTAATTCCGAATCCAGTCAGATTAAGCACATTCTGTTTCATTTCTAATTTTAAAAGATTTTTATTTTTAAATAATGAATTCCTAGTTCAGGTTTTCTAAATGACTTTTTGGTATCTATACAGTAACTGAATCATTTTTTTTCTCCTTAGGCTCATTTATGCAAAAAATGAATTATCTAATATTAAACAAGTTGCATTGCTCCATGTAACCCCAGTTTTGCCCTTTATGTACATTGTTAAAATAAATTTGCTAGCAATTTGCTTTACATTTCTCATCTGTATTTATGAATGATTTGGTCTGAAATTTTCCTTTGTAATAATGTCCTTGTTGGGTTTGGGTGTCAAGGTTTTACTGACCTTATGAAATGAGATAAGGATTATTTCCTCTTTTTCTTCTCTCTTAAACAATTTGTTGAAAATTGGTGTTAATTCTTTATTAAATGTTTTTTAGAATTCACCTGCTGCTGCTAAGTCGCTTCAGTCGTGTCCGACTCTGTGCAACCCCATAGACGGCAGCCCACCAGGCTCCCCCATCCCTGGGATTCTCCAGGCAAGAACACTGGAGTGGGTTGCCATTTCCTTCTCCAATGCATGAAAGTGAAAGTGAAGTCGCTCAGTTGTCTCCGACTCTTTGCGACCCCATGGACTGCAGCCTACCAGGCTCCTCCATCTGTGGGATTCTCCAGGCAAGAGTACTGGAGTGGGGTGCCATTGCCTCCTCCATTAGAATTCACCAGGAAAGCCAAATAAACCCAGATTTCTGTTTGTGGGAAGATTTTAAATTAATTCATATGACTATTTTGCTCTGCCAAGGCTTATCTTTTCTCTCTTAATTATCTAAGCACAATGACTAGAATTTTCAAAGACAGGAGAGGGGAACAAAGTTAATTGAGAGTTAGTAACAGCTATGCTTACCTTGTCTAGGTGTTCATGAAATCCACAAGAGTATTCACATGGTGAGTGATTTGTAAACAAATATCCTAATTGTTATTATTATTATTGAACTTTCCTTGAAAATTCAAAAGGACGAAAGAACCCTCCTTAAAACATGTGGGTCCAGAGACTTTTAAGCAGATGGGCTTCCCTGGTGACTCAGATGGTAAAGAATCTGCCTGAAGTGCAAGAGACCTCAGTTTGATTCCTGGGTAGGCTAGATCCCCTGGAGAAGGGAATGGCAAACCACTTCAGTATTCTTGCTTGGAGGATCCCATGGACACAGGAGCCCGGTGGGCTATGGTCCATGGGGCCACAAGGAGTCGGACATGACTGAGAGCACACACACATCTGATTTCCTATTTTGCTTTAGCAATTTCCTAATTGCTTTATTTTGCTTTGCTTTCTCATCTCTGTCTTTAATGTTTGAGTTTCTCTGCATTTGAGAGATTCAGTTTGCTGGAGCTTCCTCTCCCTCTTTTATTCTGCCCCAAGCCTTCAGCCCTTAGCAACTTCAGAGGCTCCGATAAGTTTACTCACCAAGTTTTACTTCAATTGAATTATTTTTTGGATAAATTATCTTAGGGATTCTTCCTCCTTTTCCCACTTTTTCTGCTAAAAAATCATAACCACATGAGATTGTGTTAGAAACATACTCAACTACTTGAATGCAATCATACCATAAAACATGGCACTGAGCAGACCTTCAATAAACATTGGTCAAGAAAAAACAAAACTCATGGTGTGACCAAATATCACTCCATTAAATGCATATTTTTCAACCAGGTTATCACTGAATTGCTAAGGGGAAAATCTGAAGGCTGGGCTACCAAGAGAAGTCATGTCACTGTTGTATATATGACATAAATATAAACAGATGAGATTGTGTGATAAATTCTCACTGCCTGGTCATCCAATATACTTCCTAAGCAGTGGCAATAAGTGAAGCTCTGACCTGAGTCCTAGACAGAAATAGTAACCCTAATGGTCTATCGCCAATTCCATTCTTCCATTCCCCAACTCTGCCCTTCTGTATTCTTCACGCCGTTTGTCCCCTGTGTCCTTCACCTTTTGCATCCTTCTCCCTCATGTTACAACCATCTTCCTTGTGTTGACTCCCCAACCCTTTGATTTCTCCATGTCTCCCCTTCTCCATTTGTCTACCAATATTTAGCAATTGGGCATCCCAGGTGGCTCAGCGCTAAAGAATTCAGCTGCTGAGGCAGGAGAATTGGGTTCGATCCCAGGTCTGGGAAAATCACACATGCTGTGGGGCAACTAAGGCAGTGCACCACAACTGCTGAGCCTGTGCTGTAGCAGCCGTAAAGCCTGCACACCCTAGAGCCTGCGTGCCACAACAAGAGAAGCCACTGCAACGAGAAGCCTGCACATCACACCTAGAGAGTGGTCCCACTCCCCACAACTGGAGAAAAGCCCACGCAGCAACGAAGCCCCAGCACAGCCAAAATGAAATAAGTGAAAAAATTACCCATCTCATTCGTGAATCATCTGATTCATCTTGGCCTCCATCAGAGCAGCGGTCACGGCTCTTCTCATCATCATGATCTCCCTGCCCGGCACAGGACCTGACCTTGATGAGCACCCAATAAAGGGTCCATACATGACTGCCTGAAGAACAGTCTCCTACCACTTGCAGCCAAGTGCAGAGGATCACACCCAGAAGATGCTACGGCAGCTTCCTAAGTGGTCCCTAGATCTCAAGACCCTCTTCAACTCCTTCTCGAACCATCTCAGAACTGATCTCGTCCATCACGAGTGCAGCCTTGGGGCTCTGCACTTGCATGCATTCAAGGACTCCTCAGTGGCAACTTGGTAAAGCCAGTGTATAATCAGCCCCCTTGACCTTGCCCCTCTTTAACTCCACGACCTCAACTCCCATCACTGCTTAGCTCACACTTCTATATGCCCTAGCAAGATTACTCTTAAAGCCAACATAAACTATGATGGTACACATTTCTATGCATTGTCTGAGGCTCTTATCTCTGCCTTTCTTCCCTCTTCTTTACTTCCGTAAATCCTGCTCATCCTTCAAACTTCAGATGAGAAGCTACTTCCTCTTGGAAGCCTTCCAAGACCATTTATTTATTTGCCACCCATGGATCTACTTTTGATTTTTTTTTCCTGCTCCCCCAGACCCTGTCTATAACTCTCTCTTTGCCATATAATGTTAAGATAATCCATTTATATCTCTAGCTCTACTACAACTGGACTGATAGCTCCTCAGTAGAAGAATTTAAAATTTTTCTTATTATCACATTTTAACAAGTTTTGGCACATAATAGATTACAAGTAAACGTTTATTGCAAAGATGTGACATATAGATGATTGGACTCAACGATTCCTTAAGGTATTCTTCATTTTGCCTTTGAAATTTCACCTTATAAAGAGCTCCCAATGTAATACTAAAGCATAAGAGTAGTCAATCATTCAGGTCATTGATAGATTTGTGTGTAGTCTAAGGCTCTGGAGTATATGTTGGGAATTCAGTGCTGAATAAGACAATGATGGTGCCTTGTTCTGGGGAGACATATTGTCGCTTTTGTTGAGTTGTTATCATGTCCCACTCTTTGAGATCCTGTGGACTGCAGCATACCAGGCTTCCCTGTCTGTCACTATCTCTCTGAGTTTGCTCAAACTCATGTTCATTGAGTTGGTGATGCCATCCAACCATCTGATCCTCTGCCACTCTCTTCTCCTTTTGCCTTCAATCTTTCCTAGCAATAGGGTCTTTTCTAATAAGTTGGTTCTTTGCATCAGGTGGCCAAACTATTGGAGTTTCAGCTTCAACATCAGTCCTTCCAGTGAATATTTAGGTTTAATTTCCTTAAGGATTGACTGGTTTGATCTTCTTGTTGTCCAAGAGATTCTCAAGTGTCTTCTCCAGCACCACAGCTCTAAAGCATCAAATCTTCAGCACTTTACCCTCTTTATAGTCCAACTCTCACCTTTATTGAATATCTGTACTTTTTCAGGCACCCCATGAGCTTCTCTATAGACAATCTCATTCAATTTTCATGCATAAACCAGGAGTTTTGAGTCTTCTATTTTTTCAGATGAGAAAATTAAACTGCTCATGCCCTTTCACCCCACTATTCCTAACTTCTGATACTAATAAAGACATATTTGAGAGCCTGTTAATCCTCAGGAAAATCAGGATGGGGAAACCCTTCTGCCCAAAACCACTCATCTTGAGCAAACCCAAGAGCAGTCAAGGTGAAGGGTAAGCGCTTACTTACTGACAGTCACAGAGATGCTATTGAAAACAGTGTGCTGTTTCTTTGCGTGTGTGAGGCTGGCTTGACATTCATAGTTCCCTCTGTCCTCCACCGAGACATTCTTCACTAAAAGCTTTTTCCCCCGAGAAATAAATCGTTCTCCTTCTATCTCTATACAGTCCTTTAAAAACAAACAAACAACAACAACAAAAACAGCTTTTTTTCCATTCAAAGAGTATCTTAGGGTATCAGTTACATTCCTAATTAGCACCAGTCCATGAACCATGGGGAGACAAGAAATCTATGTGATCTCTAGACCTTAGGTAATTTATAAGCTAATTGAAAACATATATATTTATATAGTGAAGCAGCTCAGTCATGTTTGACTCTTTGTGACCCCATGGACTGTACAGCCTACCAGATTCCTTCTCCAAGGGATCTTCCTGACCCAGGGATCGAACCTGGGCCTCCTGCCTTGCAGGCAGACAGACATTTTACTGTCTGAGCCACCAGAGAAGCATATATTTATATAAGATATATATTTTATAAGATACATATATATTACCTCCTGGAGAAAGGAATGGCAACCCACTCCAGTATTCTTGCCTGAAAAATTCCATAGACAGAGGAGCCTGGTGTTACAGTTCATGAGGTCACAAAGAGTCAACCACGACTGAGCACACCAGTGTGTGTATATATATATATATGAAACATAATCCCCAGAAAATTTGACAAAGAGTATTCTACAGGCTAGAGTGAGTGTTATAAATATGAGTTGAGAGAAGAGAAGCCTGCATAGACAGGAAGTAAGACTTCATGGGGAAGGATTACACCTGCTCCATAAAGGAGTTTGGTAGGAGGATGTGATCAAGCAAGAATGTCTTCCACCCACAAGAGCCCAAGTCCCCCAGTGCACCGCCATCCAATGGCACCAAGTAAGGCTGCAAGCCCAGGTGAGTAAGGAATGCCCCCTCATTCCATCCATTCTACCTCACACACTGTCCTGATGATCCCCACTTCCTAACTCAATTTCTGAAATAGCCTAAAGATCAACGTGGCACCATACTCAAGTCCTTCTGATTGATTCACCAAGTGAGTATGTGACTGGAAAAGCAAGCATCAACAAATGAATGGATAGAGGAGATCTGAGGTATATATCTGCAACTATCTATATTTCAATATTACTCAGTCATAAAAAAAGGATGAAATAATGCCATCTGAAGCAACATGGATGGACCTAGAGATTATCATACTGAATGAAGTAAGTCAGACAGAGAAAGACAAATATCATATGATATGACTTATATATGGAATCTAAAACATGATACAACTACTTATTTACAAAAACAGACTCGAGATATATAATTGCTAAAGGAAGGGATGGAGGAATAAGTCAGGAGTTTGGGACTAGCAGATATAAACTACCGTATATAAAACAAACAACGAAGACCTACTATACAGCATTGGGAACTATAGTCAATATTTTGTAAGAAACCATAGTGGAAAAGAAAAAAATAAAATAAAAGGCAGGGAAAAGGACATTCATTGCCACATTCCTGTGAGAGAAGAAAACAGAAACAAACTCAATGAACGTGAAATATATAACAGAGAGGATCGACAAAGGCGAAGATTGGTTCTTTGAAAGGAGTAACAGAACTGACAAATCTCTTATAAGACTGAATAAGAGAGAGTGTGTGTGTGTGAGACAGACAGAGATAAAGAGAAACACATTGTAGTAGGGAGTAAAGGTAAACCTTACTATAGAAGGAGACATTAAAAGCAGAGCATTGAAATTGTTTAGTAATTTCACACCGGAGCATCTGTAACATTTCATGAAAAGAACAACTTCCTAGAAAACAAAATCTTACCAAAACCCATTCAAGATAAGCAATGAATTTGTATAATCCTATGACCATTAAATAAATGGAGTCAGTAAATGGAAACATTCCCACAAAGAGAACTTATGACCCAGATGGCTGTACTGGCAAAGGGCTAACAGGCAGAGCTGGGGGAAAACTAGCTCAAATATTAAATACTATGCTAGACGGTGCTCCTGCTTGCCCAGGATTATGCCTTATACATTATTATCTGCTAATACAGTCAAG
Organism: Tragelaphus eurycerus; assembly: GCA_935064755.1. Taxonomy (NCBI): domain Eukaryota; kingdom Metazoa; phylum Chordata; class Mammalia; order Artiodactyla; family Bovidae; genus Tragelaphus; species Tragelaphus eurycerus. The sequence continues at coordinate 30,538,430 of CAKXYN010000016.1, forward strand.
AAAGGAGAAAGTCTAAAGGTAAAAACATAGGGTGTAGAAGGGTGGGCATATGATGCCCCATTTCCATAAAAAAGGAAGGACTAGGACACATGGCGACCTTCTCCAAAAGGACTTAAGCCAGCATGCTGAGCCTCCCAGGACAGCTGCTACCAGTATGCTTGTATGGAATTACAGGAGGATGATGCAAAGCCTGCAAGGAGCTAATGAGAGCAGCCAATGGGCCCAGGAAATATGGATCAGAACTGAGAAGGAGACTTTCCAGGGCATGCCTTCCGATACTTTGTGATTCTTGAATCCTGTGTGTGGACTGTGCATGCAAAGAAACCATTATCCATTCAGTGAAACTACTTAATTAATCTTAATGAAAAAGAATAATGAAACATAGTCTGAAAAGCAACAATAACTGGGGCAGGGGTGGATACAAATAAGCAATTACAAAGCTCTAATAACTATAAATTAAAAATAAGTAATTTGCAGGGTTAAATTATCAATTGCAATTAGGTCACAAATCTCTCTCTTTAGCAATTTTGCTTTAGAAGGTACAACAAAGGGTTTCTCTGGTGAGAAGATCTGGGTTCGATCCCTGGGTTGGGAAGACCTGGAGGAGGGCACAGCAATCCACTCCAGTATTCTTTCTTGGAGAATCCCCATGGACAGAGGAGCCTGGTGGCTACAGTCTGTGGGGTCAACAAGAGTCAGACATGACTTAGCGACTAAGTACAGTACAACACAGGGTTTCCCTGGTGGCTCAGTGGTAAAGAATCTGCCTGCCAATGCAGGAGACATGGGTTCTATCCCTGGTCTGGGAAGACCCCACATGCCACAGAGCAACTAAGCCAGAGCACCCCAACTACTGAGCCCACACACCCCAGAGTCCATGCTCTTCAACAAGAGAAGCCACCGCAATGAGAAGCCTGAGGACCACACTGAGAGTGTATCCCCTGTAGCCACAATCAGAGAAAAGCCCACACAGTGGCAAAGACCCAATACAGCCAACAAATAAAGTTATTTAAAAAAAAAAAAAAAAAAGGTAACTAAAACAACAACAACAACAACAAAAAACAGAGGTTTTAAAGAGCAGGAAGGAAAATATCATTAGAATTTTTTTTTTTTACCTTATACCACTTTACTGAATCTAAATAAAAATTCTTTGGGAAGTTGAGGTGACATATAAGGATGTCATCTCTTCCGACCTGCAGGATCTGCTTGTATTCATGAGGCACGTTCAGTTGACTGTTTCCAGAAGCACCACACCAATATTTTTCAAACACAGTGAGGTTGACTTGCATTCTGGGACAGATGTCCGTATCACTGTAAGAAAACAACAGATTGTAACTTCAGGAACTCAAACAGTCACAGAACCAAATGATTCCGTCCATCTCCCAAAACTTCCTGATCCTCTTCCAGGCACTGTGCCCAACCCTTTACCTCAACAAGACAACATACATCTCACAAGTCATTCATACAGAAGGAAAAAAAAGTATTTGGATTTCGGAAACATGGGAGGACATCTTATCCAAATAATCAAAATGAACATCCCCAAGAACAAGCATGTGAACAAGAGGCACCTCTGAGTGTGCTGTCTGAAAAGAACGCAAACCACTTCCATAGCGTTCCAGCCAAGGAGGCTCAGCCTGAACCAACTGAGGAAGAAATACCTGGCAAATCCAAATTAAGAGATAGAATATAAAATAATTGCCTATACTCCTTAAGAATGTCAACGTCACACACTCTCTCTCTCTCTCACACACACACACAACAAGCTGAAGATCTGTTCCCAATGAAAAGAGATTAAAAATAAACAAGTCCATTCTATTCATCTGAGTCTCTATTCCACAAATAGATTCATCAGTACCATTTTTCTAGATTCCATGCTGCTGCTGCTGCTGCTAAGTCGCTTCAGTCATGTCCGACTCTGTGTGATCCCATAGACGGCAGCCCACCAGGCTCCCCCGTTTGTGGGATTCTCCAGGAAAGAACACTGGAGTGGGTTGCCATTTCCTTCTCCAATGCATGAAAGTGAAAAGTGAAAGTGAAGTCGCTCAGTCATGTCTGACTCTTAGCGACCCCATGGACTGCAGCCTACAAGGCTCCTCCGTCCATGGGATTTTCCAGGCAAGAGTACTGGAGTGGGGTGCCATTGCCCTCTCCGCTAGATTCCATATGCATGCATTAATATACAATATTCATTTTTCTTTTTCTGACTTCACTTCTGGACACAGCAGGGAAGGAGAGGGTGGGACGAATTGAAAGAGTAACATTGACATATTCATACTACCATGTGTGAAATAGACAGCTAGCACAAAGCAGCTGTGTAGCACTAGGAGTTCAGCTCAGGGCTCTGTCATGATCAAGAGGGGTGGGATGTGGGGTTGTGGGAGCGAGGTTCACCAGGAGGGGACACGTGTATACTTATAGCTGATTTATACTGTTGTACAGCAGAAACCAACACAGTGTGTGTGCGTGCTCAATTGCTTCAGTCATGTCTGACTCTTCGTGACCCCACAGACTGTAGCCCGCCAGGCTTCTCTGTCCATGGGATTCTACAGGCAAAAATACTGGAGCGGGTTGCCATGCTCTCCTCTTGGGAAGTTTCCCTTCCCAGGGATCAAACCCGTATCTGCCTGCATCGTCTCCTGCATTGTGAGTGGATTCTTTACCCACTGAGCCAGCAAGGAAGCCCACCAACACAACACTGTAAACCAATTATCCTCCAATTTAAGAAAAAAAAAATACAGCCAAATGCAATGCAATGATCCCAAATTGGATCCTCTACAGGAAAAGGAAGAAAAACATTTATAAAAGTCATCCTGTAGAAGATAGACAAAACTACTATATGAATCAGGGAGTAGATAAAAGTATTGTGTTGATTAAATTTCTTGAATGTGATAACTATCTGGTGATGATGTAAGAGAATATTCTTGTTGAGAGAAAATACATATTGAAATGAGAGAAATACATCAGGGTCCCTGATGTCTCAGAAGGTAAAGAATCTGCCTGTAATGCAGGAGACCAGGATTTGATCCCTGGGTCAGGAAGATCCCCTGGAAAAGGGAATGGCAACTCACTCCAGTATTCTTGCCAGAGGAACCTGATGGGTTACAGTCCATGGGGTCGCAAAGAGTCAGACACGACTGATCGAATAAAACTTTCACTTTTCATACGTATATAACTGAATCACTTTGCTCTACACCTGAAACTAACACAACACCGTGAATCAATTATCCTCCAACAAAAATAAAGAAAAATAAAGCCCCAGTTAGAGTAGAAAATCCAGACTGGACAGCCAGACAGATTCATGTAACATCAGATCTCCAACTCCAGTTAATTAATAACCTAGAGGAAACGGGAAATCAGACCCCATAAGACATGGGTGGCTGGTCTGCAGAGAATGAAATTGTGGGACGGGACTACCGGCGCTTGCACATGTGTCACTGAGTAACAGCGTACCCTGAGTCAATCACACGGAAATGAGGAATCGGCCAGGAATCAGAGAGGCAGGTGGTCATCTGGAAACACAGAAAAGGACCTAGAGACCCTAGGGACCGTGAAAGAGGAAAGATGCAACTGCATTTCTGGGGTACTTCACATGGGATCTGGGGTAATTTTTACTTCAATCCTGTCTGACTGGCCTGATTTCCACTTTATAGATAAGAAAGCCAGGCTCGTGGAGGTTAAATAATTCATGCAGGTCATGCCTGTTGGCTGCTGCTGCTGCTGCTAAGTCACTTCAGTCATGTCTGACTCTGTGTGACCCCATAAACGGCAGCCCACCAGGCTCCCCCATCCCTGAGATTCTCCAGGCAAGAACACTGGAGTGGGTTGCCATTTCCTTCTCCAATGCATGAAAGTGAAAAGTGAAAGTGAAATCGCTTAGTCGTGTCTTGACCCTCAGTGACCCCATGGACTGCAGCCTACCAGGCTCCTCCATCCGTGGGATTTTCCAGGCAAGAGTACTAGAGTGGGGTGTCATTGCCTTCTCTGGCCCTTTGGCAAAGGAGGATAACAAAATGGGACCCTCAGCCAAAATTAGGTCTGCAGAAGTGTTTTAATTAGGACACACACATAAAGCTTATTGGAAAGGTAACCACATACACACTCATTCTAATTTCCAGGTTACCTTGACAATTTGGAAGATGTCTTTGAACTGAATGAGTGTGTGTGTTAGTCGTCCAGTTGCGTCTGACTCTTTGTGACCCCAAGGACTATAGCCTGCCAGGCTCCTCTGTCCATGGGATCCTCCGGGCAAGAATAATGGAGTGGGTTGCCATTCCCTTCTTCAAGGCATCTTCCCAATGCAGGGATCTAGGTCTACTGCATTGCAAGTGGATGCTTTACTGCCTGTGCCACCACTGAACTGGATAGACTGCCGATTTTGGTGAGGCATACGTTTTCGTGTTCACGGCAGTCCCCGCCAGACTCAATTACCTCCTACCAGACCTGTATCACTCACTCACATTACTTTCTAGCACGAGCCTTAGTGTGAGGTCTGGAACACATCTGATGCTTGGACACTGTTAAATTCCTACAACAGATTCCTTACAAAAAAACTTTTATTTCAAGAAAGAAGGCAGCAATCATATTGGGATAAATAGGCTTTGTAAGCTGGGCTGAACTTGGGCAGCATTTCAATGAGAAAAGATGCATTTCCTGTTTCAATAGCTGATTTACAAATTTCTTCTGTTTAAAAGCCTATTCACTGAAACCATCTCATAACAATCACAAAAACTATACTCTTCTCATTGAGTTTTCTACATTGATTAAGAGTTTATCAAGAATTTTTCTGAAAGAATTATACCTATATGTATATACACATATATACACAGGGTTTCCCCAATGGCTCAGTGGTAAAGAATCTGTCTGCCAATGCAGGACACTTGAGTTCATTCCCTGGAGCAGGAAGATCTCCTGGAGAAGGAGATGGCTACCCACTGCAGTATTCTTGCCTAGGAAATCCCATGGACAGAGGAGTCTTGTGGGCTACAGCTCATGGAGTTGCAAAAGAGTCGTACACAACTTAGCAACCACACAACAACAACTGCATATATACACATACATATATGAGTAAGAGAAAGTTCCATTTTGAATGAGAAACTTACTTTGTATGACATTGGTAGATCCCAGAGTCCTCCCCTTTCACAGGGAGAAACAAAATCCAATTTTGGTCCTGGTGAATTCTAGACTGTTTGTTTTTGGATATTGGGATTTTGCTAGGATATTTATACCATGTTGCATCTACTTTCCCTGATGTTGGCAGAGAGTAGATGCAATTAAAAGCTGTAGGCTGGTCTACTGATGCCGTCTCTTGCAGAGTCAAGTCCTCACAAGTATCTAGGGAAGGAAAGGGAAAAAATAATCACCCCTGAGAGTGCTGGTGTTGGTTATTATTTGTTTGAACAAACATCTCAATGTTCTTGCTGATTTGAAATTTTATTTACAAATTTTCTCAGCATGAGAGTTTCCTAAAAACAGTCTGCTGATGTGGAAGTATAACCCAAACTCCTTCCATCTGTCCCTAAGAGGGGATTTACTGAGTCCACTCTTCCCCCCATCCCCAAATCATCTTTCCCATTTGGAATGATTTTCTCTTTCCCTACACTTCCCTTGTGGCTCAGCTGGTAAAGAATCCACCTGCAATGCGGGAGACCTGGGTTCAATCCCTGGGTTGGGAGGATCCCCTGGAGAAGGGAAAGGCTACCCACTCCAGTATTCTGGCCTGGAGAAGTCCATGGACTGTCTAGTTCATGGGGTCTCAAAGAGTAGGACACAATAGCAACTTTCACTTTCTTCACACTTTCTTCTATTCTAAGACCCTAATTCCTTCACCCTCCTCCTTCAGAGAAAACATTCCTATTCTGAGCCCTATTTGACCTGTTTTTCTTCAGCACTGCCTTCCAGTTAATTCAATCTGTCCCAAATAAAACCTGTAAGTATTTTGTCCCACAGAGGATTGTTAAACAATTCCCTCACATTAAAGTTCGTTTCTAACACCTTGCTTAGTTTTTCTTAGAAGTAATTTGTTCCATTGCTAGTTTCTTTGCTTTTTACCTTGGTCTAAAACATCCCTTTGACATATAAAACAGAGGCATCATAATCTCTTTGTGCGTTTTAACTCGTTTTGACTTTCAACTTTGCCCAACTCCTCCCTGCTTCAAGTCACTTCAAAGCTCAAAGGTGACATTCCGCGCAGGGCATCAGACACTGGGAGCTGAAACCTGCAGTTTCCCCATCCCGAGGGATTCTGCCTGGACCACTGGGGCACGGCGCGATGCTCCTCCGGGGTTCGAGAGGGGTTCGAGAGGGGGCTCGCACAGAGAGGCGGGGAGGTCGGGAGGGAGGGCAGCCGCTAAGACCCGAACTAACCGAACGTACCTGCTCTGATAAAGCCCGGAAGAGCGATGGACAGGACGCAGAGGAGCAAGGACAGCATTCCCCTATCAGCTGCGAGAAAGAGGATGGCATGGGAAGGGGCGCAGCGGGCACGGTGCGCGCTCCTCTGGCACAGGGCCTGGGTAGTGAGACCTGCCACCCACCATCCCTTCTGCACCCGGAGCCCTCCAACTTTGGCTCCCGCACCCCGTATACCCTGACGTGTCCCCCAAGACTGCTCCCTCCCCGGCCCCGTCCTCGCTCTGAGCGCCCATCTCCAGAATCCACATCAGTGGGAGCCTCCACGCCCCATGCCCCGGGAGGCGCCGTGGGGGCCTCGGGGCGGGTCCCTTCTTCCAGGCTGCCCAGTACTCCCTTGGGGGCTCAGCGACATCCCCTCTGTCACCCAGCCCTCGGCCCCTGCTCCCCGTGGTGGCGCCCGGATCCCCACCCGCGCGTCGCGCGAAGACTCCCCCTGCGGGCCCTTGACCTCGGGATCCTTCTGGGCCCCGCAGTCTACAAGGAAATTCCAAACACCCACTCACTCCGGAGAAGCCAGCTTAGGCCTACTTGGCAAAAGCCGGCAGGAACAAAGGTAGGAAGACGCACGGGCAGTGGACGGGTGCTCCACACCTTCGTCCAGAGACGGAGTTGTCTCCCGCAAGGTCGCCCAGCCGGACAGGGGCCGCCCGGGAGTCCGGATCGCCGCCCACCGCCCCAGTCGAGTGCATTTTCACCACCTCCTTCCCTGAGCACCTTTCCAGTGCCTGGCGCCCCGCCCGCGACCTGCTCACCGCCGAGCTCAACTGGGTGTGTGCCTGCCCGACTGGATGGGCGCGCAGGATCACATAGAAAGTGCAGACTGACAGCCCAGGATTGAGTCTTGTGGTGGCATTTCCATACCAGGCTAGTTCCTCACCACCGTGGGCGGGGCAGGCCTGCCTTCCCAGTGGGAGCTTAAGGAGGAGACTGCCATCACACTAGGAAGTGGCTTTGAAGGGTTTGGGCCAGATTGTCTGGCAGCTGAAAAGAAAAGACTGAGAAGTCACTCAGTCGTGTCTGATTCTCTGTGACCCCATGGACTGTAGCCCACCAGGTTCCCCTGTCCGTGGGATTCTCCAGGCAAGAACACTGGAGTGGGTAGCCATTCTCTTTTCCAGGGGATCTTCCTGACCCAGGGACCAAACCCAGGTCTCCAGCATTACAGGTGGATTCTTCACCATTTGAGACACCAGGGAAAAATCCCCATCCCCAGAAATGTCTGCTGAAATCTATTCTAAATTATCCCAGCAAATGAACTATTCCTTCCTTTCTGAGCTCCATTTGAGCAATTATTACATGCATTGGCCTGTATAGGATGCTCCCAAAGTGGAAGCCAACTCAGATGGCTTTTAAGGAATATCATTTATTAATATCTGCCTGAGTCATGTTGGTTAACTTCTGTAAAGCAGACATCCCACTGTTGCCTAGTTCAAGCTGATTTGATAGGTGCAGGACAGGTGAATGAATCTGAGACATGAGGTGTCGAGGCAAGCAATACGACTTTATTTGGAAAGCTGACTGACTGAGAAAATGGCAGAATAGTGTCTTGAAATAATCGTCTTGTTCAGGGTCTGGATGCCAGGTTATTTTATGGCTCAGAAATGGGCAGGGGAGGTCAGGAAACAAAGTAAAAAGGACATTAACCTTACACAACTGGAATTCCAATTGAGCTATTTCAAGTCCTGAAAGATGATGCTGTGAAAATGCTGCACTTAATATGCCAGCAAATTTGGAAAACTCAGCAGTGGCCACAGGACTGGAAAAGGTCAGTTTTCATTCCAATCCCAAAGAAAGGCAATGCCAAAGAATGCTCAAACTACTGCATAATTGCACTCATCTCACACGCTAGTAAAGTGATGCTCAAATTCTCCAAGCCAGGCTTCAGCAACATGTGAACCGTGAACTTCCAGATGTTCAAGCTGGTTTTAGAAAAGGCAGAGGAACCAGAGATCAAATTGCCAACATCCGCTGGATCATCGAAAAAGCAAGAGAGATCCAGAAAAACATATATTTCTGCTTTATTGACTATGCCAAAGCCTTTGACTTTGTGGATCACAATAAATTGTGGAAAATTCTGAAAGAGATGGGAATACCAGACCACCTGACCTGCCTCTTGAGAAATTTGTATGCAGGTCAGGAAGCAACAGTTAGAACTGGTCATGGAACAACAGACTGGTTCCAAATAGGAAAAGGAGTATGTCAAGGCTGTATACTGTCACCCTGTTTATTTAACTTATATGCAGAGTACATCATGAGAAACAGTGGGCTGGAAGAAGCACAAGCTGGAATCAAGATTGCCAGGAGAAATATCAATAACCTCAGATATGCAGATGATACCACCCTTATGGCAGAAAGTGAAGAGGAACTAAAAAGCCTCTTGATGAAAGAGAAAGTGGAGAGTGAAAAAGTTGGCTTAAAACTCAACATTCAGAAAATGAAGATCATGGCATCTGGTCCCATCACTTCATGGGAAATAGATGGGGAAACAGTGGAAACAGTGTCAGACTTTATTTTGGGGGGTTCCAAAATCACTGCAGATGGTGACTCCAACCATGAAATTAAAAGACACTTACTCCTTGGAAGAAAAGTTATGTCCAACCTAGATAGCATATTGAAAAGCAGAGACATTACTTTGCCAACAAAGGTTCGCCTAGTCAAGGCTATGGTCTTTCCTGTGGTCATGTATGGATGTGAGAGCTGGACTGTGAAGAAGGCTGAGCACCGAAGAATTGATGCTTTTGAACTGTGGTGTTGGAGAAGACTCTTGAGAGTCCCTTGGACTGCAAGGAGATCCAACCAGTCCATTCTGAAGGAGATCAGCCCTGGGATTTCTTTGGAAGGAATGATGCTAAAGCTGAAACTCCAGTACTTTGGCCACCTCATGCGAAGAGTTGACTCATTGGAAAAGACTCTTATGCTGGGAGGGATTGGGGGCAAGAGGAGAAGGGGACGACAGAGGATGAGACGGCTGGATGGCATCACCGACTCGATGGACGTGAGTCTGAGTGAACTCTGGAAGTTGGTGATGGACAGGGATGCCTGGCGTGCTACGATTCACGGGGTCACAGAGTTGGACATGACTGAGCAACTGGACTGAACTGAATCTTGCATATACTTCCTAGAATGATCTGCCTCAGGCAGGGGGGTGTGTTTATTTCCTCCTTCCTGCCATCTATAGGTGGACAAAATCCTGAAAAAAAAAGGCACTTTAACAGTCAGGGAGACAGGCAGGAGAAGAGTCAACTCACTGGGAAAGATCTTGATGCTGGGAAAGATTGAGGGCAGGAGAAAAACTGGGCATGGTTGGATGGCATCGTTGACTCAATGGACATGAGTTTGAGCAAACTGTTTGTGATGTGATATATATCATCAATATATATTTATGTATAATTATGTGTAACAAAGCAATGGAAAGCAAGTCAAAGAAACAGTTCCAAGATAGAGTCAGAACTGGCTTTTCCCTGCAACACCTCTGGAATTCTAGTTACCACAAGCAAGTAGACTGCTCCAGTCTGAAACTTCCAACTATGATGATATGAGGATGAGATGTTTAGATAGCATCATAGACTCAATGGACATGAGTTTGAGCAAACTCCAGGAGATAGTGAAGGAGAGAAGTGCCTGGTGTGCTGCAGTCCATGGGGTTGCAAAGAGTCGGATACAACTTAGTGATTGAACAACAACAAATAATGATATCCACAGGGACTCATTGCGCTGATCATCAGGACATACCCAGACAGATCCCTGAGGGCACTGATACTTAGAAAAAATATATAAAATGTAATCTCCTTTCAGAACTGGCCAATCCAGTTTTGGTGGTCACTTTGCCATTCCAGTGAGACAGATGCCACAGTAGCAAAGGGAGATGCCAGCAGAGCTTTCTGTGATAAACTGGGAGCCAGCAGTTTGCAAATGTCTACATTCTTTAAAAGCGATTAAGGATTCCAAAGTGCTCTTAGTTATGTCTGTTGGTATTTACTATGTTAGAAACTAAGATGGCGAGTGTTTTAAACATTTATTTTCTTGTTTATTTTATTGTTAAAGATTTCATATGGACCATTTTTTTAAAAAGCCTATTGAACCTGTTATAATATTGTTTCTGTTTTATTTTTTGTTATTTTGGCTGCAAGGCATGTGGGATACCAGCCCCCCAACCAGGGATCTAATTCACACCTCCCTGCCTTGGAAAGCAAAGTGTACCTTCTTATTTTAAATAATGACAATAAACTGTCTATGTATTAATATAAATACCATATATTTCATGGAAAATAACTCTACTTCCAAAACAAACAGACATATTGAGAATAGTAGTATTATTCTACACAGCACTACATATCCATACTTAGAGTTTGGAAATGTCTAACTTAACAAGAGTTGAATTCTCATATCCCGTCTCTATGATGTAACATGTCATATAACCTCTGAGAAAGTCCACTGTCTACAAGTCAGAGAACAAGTAAAAGACAAAAAAAGTGTTAATATTACAATGCAAATGACTGACTTCAGAGATCTTTTTAAAGGCTCTTGGGGATGCCCTGGGGCTCTCTACTTCGAGGTCCCCTAGGTAAGCCAGAAGTGGAGATCTTTATTACTTTCCCCCTGGCATCAGCATTAAGTGAGGTTCCTCTGTATTAAGAGCAAAGAGTCGGACACAACTTAGCGACTAAACAACAAACAACAACACATTATCGTTTTAAGCAGCTGACACCAAAATTATATACCCTCCTCTCCCTTCACTCTTCTAAACCTCAGAATTTGAAAAAGATTCATTCTTGATTAAATAAATGTGTTCTTTTATTTGTACAGATCAAGAGATATAATTAAGAACATACATTTTGAGACTCCATCTCTGCTGCTGCTAAGTCGCTTCAGTTATGTCCGACTCTGTGTGATCCCATAGACGGCAGCCCACCAGGCTCCCCCGTCCCTGGGATTCTCCAGGCAAGAACACTGGAGTGGGTTGCCATTTCCTTCTCCAATGCATGAAAGTGAAAAGTGAAAGTGAAGTCTCTCAGTCGTGTCCGACTCTTCGCGACCCCATGGATTGCAGCCTACCAGGCTCCTCCGTCCAGGGGATTTTCCAGGCAAGAGTACTGGAGTGGGGTGCCATTGGATTCCATCTCAGATACTGATAAAAAGTTTCTGTAGTAGGAGAAAACTTTGAATTCTTTTACAAGTTAATCACTAAAGGGATGTTGTCCGTAAGCTTTAATTCGACATAATGGTCCATTTCTGGGAACCATGCCGCCCAGGTAATGATCATTAAGCCAGAAAGACCTCGGATTAGCTCCCAGGAGAGAGCCAGATGAGGTTCACCTGTGACTGACTACCGAGAGGAAGAAATTCACAGGTTCCCTCCAGAGGCTGAGGTGAACCAGGAAGTGTTTGACTTATTTCCGCCCTCCCTACCCCGCCTCCCTGCCCCGCCCCTCTTAGTATAAAAGAAGCCAGAATTCTAACTCAGGCAAGATGGCTCCCTGAGGGGTGGTTGTCTATTATATTTTTGGTCTGGTGGCTTTCTCAATAATAGTCCTTATTCCTTGCCCCAGCAACTCGCCTCTGGGCTTCCTGGTCTATTATGTGGCGAGGAGTATAAAATTAGACTTGGTGGATCACAATAAACTATGGAAAATTCTGAAAGAGATGGGAATACCAGACCACCTGATCTGCCTCTTAAGAAATCTGTATGCAGGTCAGGAAGCAACAGTTAGAACTGGTCATGGAACAACAGACTGGTTCCAAATAGGAAAAGGAGTACGTCAAGGCTGCATATTGTCACCATGTTTATTTAACTTATATGCAGAGTACATCATGAGAAATGCTGGACTGGAAGAAACACAAGTTGGAATCAAGATTGCTGGGAGAAATATCAATAACCTCAGATATGCAGATGACACGACTCTTATGGCAGAAAGTGAAGAGGGGCTAAAAAGCCTCTTGATGAAAGTGAAAGTGGAGAGTGAAAAGGTTGGCTTAAAGCTCAACATTCAGAAAATGAAGATCATGGCATCTGGTCCCATCACTGCATGGGAAATAGATGGGGAAACAGTGTCAGACTTTGTTTTTCTGGGCTCCAAAATCACTGCAGATGGTGACTGCAGCCATGAAATTAAAAGACACTTGCTCCTTGGAAGGAAAGTTATGACCAACCTAGATAGCATATTCAAAAGCAGAGACATCACTTTGCCAACAAAGGTTCGCCTAGTCAAGGCTATGGTCTTTCCTGTGGTCATGTATGGATGTGAGAGCTGGACTGTGAAGAAGGCTGAGCGCCGAAGAATTGATGCTTTTGAACTGTGGTGTTGGAGAAGACTCTTGAGAGTCCCTTGGACTGCGAGAAGATCCAACCAGTCCATTCTGAAGGAGATCAATCCTGGAATTTCTTTAGAAGGAATGATGCTAAAGCTGAAACTCCAGTATTTTGGCCACCTCATGCGAAGAGTTGACTCATTGGAGAAGACTCTGATGCTGGGAGGGATTGAGGGCAGGAGGAGAAGGGGACGACAGAGGATGAGATGGCTGGATGGCATCACTGACTCGATGGATGCGAGTCTGAGTGACCTCCGGGAGCTGGTGATGGACAGGGAGGCCTGGCGTGCTGCGGTTCATGGGGTCGCAAAGAGTCGGACACGACTGAGCGACTGATCTGATCTGAACAAGTTTTGATGAAACTTGCCAGGAGCCTTCGGGCTCACGGCCATCCGACCCTGGTTGGGGTATTCGGGAAAGGCACTGACAGTTGCCAGGACCACTTGGCCAAGGAGCGTCCCTTCAGAGTTCTGGCTGCCTCCGCACCGGGCAGCTGAAACAAGGAATCAACATTTAGGAGCTGCAGTGCTGCCCCCATAGATAAGGTAGTCCCTCTGGTGTGTAGAGCCAGAAACTTTATTTCCTCGTTTGGGGCTTTTTTGTTTTTTCTTCTGTGGAATAAGCCAGTTTATTTTGTGTGTGTTTTGTGAGTGGAGCACCCTGTTAGAGTGAAGAATCGCTAGGCGTTTTTTTGCCCAATTTCTGTGTCTGCTGCTGCTGCTAAGTCACTTCAGTCGTGTCCGACTCTGTGCGACCCCATAGATGGCAGCCCACTAGGCTCTGCCCTCCCTGGGATTCTCCAGCCAAGAACACTGGAGTGGGTTGCCATTTCCTTCTCCAATGCATGAAAGTGAAAAGTGAAAGTGAAGTCGCTCAGTCGTGTCTGACTCTTAGCGACCCCACGGACCAGGCTCCTCCATCCATGGGATTTTCCAGGCAAGAGTACTGGAGTGGGGTGCCATTGCCTTCTCCGTGCTTAGGACTACCCCTCCTTTTTAAAGATTTATTCATTTGGCTGTGCTGGGTCTTTGTGCATCGAGGGCTTTCTCTAGCGGTGAGCAGGGACTACCCTCTAGTCGTGGTATGCAGGCTTCTCCTTGCAGCTTCTCATGCTGTGGAGTGCAGGCACTAAGGTACACAGGCTTCAGTAACTGTGAGGAAGGAGAGGAGCAGGTTGCCCTGACTGAAGTGACTCCATTTTAAAAGAAAGGGAACTCCATCTTACACTCTCTGTGAACTTTGGACTATATATCTGGGAGACCATGGAGATGAAACACCAACAACCAGCAGGCCTCCTGGGAACCTGGAAACCAGACCAGGCTGACCTAGACCTCCCAGAGCCAAAAGGAATGCACCTCTATGTAATCATTCACTATCTGTAATCTTAATAATACCCATTGATGTTAGACTTCATGACCAAGAATGTAAATTTATGGCTGTTACCTGATTGTGTCTTGTATTAACATTGTCCAGGGTGGGCTTTAGAGAATTTGGGGGTTGTGGGCTTGGCCATGTATGCTTTGGGTATAAAAGGTTGTCACAAAAATCAGTTAGGGTCCCTGGCTAGAGAGGAAGCTCTGCCTCAGACCCACCAGTGTAATAAACCACACTCCACTATCCACACTGTCCTTGTGAGTGAGTTTGCTTCCCGGGGCATTTGGCTATAAAAGTTGTGGCTCCCGGGCTCTAGAGCACAGGCTTAGTCATTGTCCTTAGATGTGCCACAGCATATGGGATCTTCCAGGACCAGAAATCGAACCTGTGTCTCCTGCCTTGGTAGGTGGATTCTGAACCCACTGAGCCAGCAGGGAAGCCCTACACTATCCCTCCTTACAGGAATCAATTAGAAAATCCAGTGTTAGTTCCTGGGGCACAGGAACTTGGCCTGGTATTGCCATCTAAGACCCAACAGGGCCCCCAATTTGAGTCAGAAACCACTCCCAAGGCAGGCAATTTCTCTTATATAATCAGCTTGTCCTGCTTGTGTACTAAGTTGCTTCAGTCATGTCTGATTTTCTGCGACCCTGTGGACTGTAGCCCACGAGGCTCCTCTGTGCATGCGATTCTCCAGGTTAGAGTACTCGAGTGGGTTGCCATGCCCTCCTCCAAGGGATCTTCTTAACCCAGGGATCGAACCTGCATCTCTTATGTTTCCTTCATTGGCAGGTGGGTTCTTTACCACTCACCCCACAATCAGCTTTTGGAGGACGGAAAGGCAAACAACCAGCCAGGTGGGTTTCTCAGACTCCTTTAATTGGAAAGATTGCAACCCTCCTTACAGAGAGGATCTGTTCCACCTGAAGCCCTCTTGGCAGCACGCACAGCTGACCCACACTGGGACCCCAGTGAGGGAGGGATGCTGTTATCAGAGCACTCCCAAGAGTGCAAGTTGATGGGGGTCTTTGAAAAGGGGAATGCAAGCAAAGCAACTTGAACAAAATACAATAAATTCATAATAAATACTCCTTTGAATTCTTGGAAAAGCTTTATTGGGCCTACAGACATATTAATACAGGTCCCAAGGCCCCTGAAAATATTAGAATGGTAAATTTGGTCTTTTTTGAAGAGACGGGGTGCAAAGTGCCTCATATTAGGAGAAAAATTGCCAAAATGAGTGCATTTGGAATGAACCTAATGCACTTTCTGAATTGGTAGACGTTGCTCTTAAAGTGTTCAGTTTTGGAGAATGAACACAGAACATTTTTGCAAAACAAAAATGCCATTTTTTTGGCAGTGACATTGGATTCCTGGAAGGCGAGTAACCCGAAGAAATTAAGCCACCACTGGGGAAGGAACAATGCCCTACTGTCAGGAGGAATAACATTGGAACACAGAATGTTGTTGTTCAGTCACTAAGTCGTGTCCAGCTTTTTGCGACCCCATGGACTGCAGCACGCCAGACTTGTCCATCACCAACTCCTCGACTTGCTCAAACTCATGTTCATTGAGTCAGTGATGCCATCCAACCATCTCACCCTCTGCCATCGTCTTCCTCTCCTGCTTTCAATCTTTCCCAGCATCAGGGTCTTTTCCAATGAGTCAGCTCTTCGAATCAGGTGGCCAAAGTATTGAAACTTCAGCATCAGTCCTTCCAATGAATATTCAGGGTTGATTTCCTTTAGGGTTGACTGTTTTGATCTCCTTGCAGTCCAAGGAAAGCACTTTGCACTAAGCTAAAACTTAAGAGGAAAATTTTTTCTAAATGCACAATGTGAGAGTTGCGAATTAAGTTTTATTTGGAGCAAAATGAGGATTCTATGGTCCAAGGGACGGCATCTCAGATAGTTCTGAGAAAATACTCCAAAGATGCAGGGGGAATGTCAGTATATATGTGATTTTGGTGACGAAGAAGTGCACGCAGTCTGCACATATATTTTCACATAAGGTTTCTACTAGTCAAGAGGAGCAGTTGTCACCATGAAGGATTTTAGTGTTTTTTCTAAATAGGAGGGGCTTCCCTGGTGGCTCAGTCGGTAAAGAACCCGCCTGCCAATGCAGGAGACTCAGGTTTGATCCCTGGGTAGGGAAGATCCCCTGGAGAAGGAAATGGCAACCCCCTCCAGTATTCTTGCCTTGGGAATCCCATGGACAGAGGAGCCTGGCTGGCTACAGTCCATGGGGTTGCAAAGAGTTGGACATGACTGAGTGACTAAGCAACAACAGATATGAGGAGTTTGGGCTCCCCCTCCTCACCCGAGCACAGAATGCTGCATTTCTGCTCTCCACCCTGAACTCCTTTCAGGGAGCGTTGAAAATCAGTAGTTGCAGCAGCACCTGATTTAATCATTGTAGAGGAAGATGGCAAGTGCCAATTTGTAATTTACACAGCAAAAGAGGAGAGCCTCTATCCTGGTAGAAAGAAGGGAACACTTGGTAGAAAGAAGAGTGAACAGGGAGTCCAGGGGTTTCCACGGACCTGAGGTGCCTAATTCCCCACAGGAACCCAGGTAAAAGCTGACAGTGGGGGGAATGAGCTGGTGAACTTTCTGATAGACCTCACCCTGAAGTTTTTCACCAGAACATGGTTTCAGCCTGCAGGTGGTGCTCATGAACACCCCAGCGAAGGAGACACAGCTCCATCCCCCTGAAGGTCTATGAAAAGACCAGAAGTGTGTGTAGGCTCCTATGCAGTCTTCTCAGTGTCTGGTGATCTTTTTTCTTTAGATACTATCTTGTTAACACAGTTTGTTCATGAGATTACTGAAAGGGGATCTAGAAGTAATAGAGCTATTAATAGCAGGATTAGTAAGGTCATATGTGTGTTCACTTAACTTGCTCAGTCATGTCCGATGAGACCCCAGATTGTAGCCTGCCAGGCTCCTCTGTCCATGGGATTTTCCAGGAAAGAATACTGGAGTGAGTTGCCTTTTCCTTCTCTGGGGGATCTTCCCAAACCCAGGGGTCGAACTTGCACCTCCTGCATTGGCAGGTGGGTTCTTTTGCCACTGAGCCTCCTGGAAAGCCCCAGTAAGGTCATAAGTAACAAGTTATAAAGTTCCACTAGGTGCAGCCCAGTATACCCCAGGTCATCTGACTTAGTCTATACCAATTCTTATCTTCAAGGGAAATTATCTATTGGCATTGTCCATAAGACACCTAGCCCAATTTCCTAGTGTTACTAGGCTTAGTATTTAATTGTTCCCAACAAAAGGGAGTTTTTAAGCTTAAATGACCAATGAGTAAAGTGAGTGAAGTCTCTCAGTCGTGTCCGACTCTTTACGACCCCGTGGACTGTAGCCCACCAGGCTCCCCCGTCCCTGGGATTCTCCAGGCAAGAATACTGGAGTGAGGAAAGGAAATTGCCATTTCCTTCTCCAATGCATGAAAGTGAAAAGTGAAAGTGAAGTCTCTCAGTGGTGTCCAACTCTTAGCAACTCCATGGATTGCAGCCTAACAGGCTCCTCCATCCATGGGATTTTCCAAGCAAGAGTACTGGAGTGGGGTGCCATTGGTTTAGAGGCCGTCAAATGGACATGACCTATAAAGGCAATTTTGATGGTTTTACATAGACATGACCTCTGATGAAAGAGAACACAAATGGGAACTATTTGAGATACATTTCTATGTAAAATGTAGTTTGCATATAATTCAGCATTTTAAATGAGCATGCTTCAACTGAGACCAAATATCAATCATCTCTTGAGGTTTTCTACTATGCACCAACATTAAATCTGCATAGGAACAAATGTTACTCCTGCTTTTCTCTTCTATATCAAATGTCCCGAAGCCTCTGTGTCTCTCTGGAGCGAGGCCGAGTTTCTGAAGGCACATTCCAGTATAAACATCATTGATGGGATAGACATTGTACAGTCTCAGGGCCAGGTGGCAGGAGTAGAGGAATCCACCGCCTCCTGCATAAGGTGGGTAGACGCCAGTGTAAACAACTTTCGGGATGTAGTATTTGAATTTCTTATCCCTATGAGGTCCAGCATTATGAATCACGTCACCAATAAACAAATCTTGGCTTTGTTCCCGGATAAGCTGTTCAAGTAACTCAGGAGATGATGGGTGTTCACAAAAACATCATCATTGCCCTTGAACACGCTGCATTTGGGCAGGAAGTGCTCACCCACCTGAGAAAGAGTGCTTCTTTCAGAGACAAGTTGAAGAATGTATCTCTGTAGTTCCACAAAAGAATGTCTTGGTGCTTCTCACTCTCAAATTTCAGCATATCTGAAAGGTCAGGATGGTTGTCTTCTGCAGGGGTCTGGCCCAGTAAGAAGACTCGCACCACCGTTTGGTTCCCCACATTGGTTTCTTTGCCCCAAGATTCCCGAATCGCTTGCCTTCTATCGAAATGTGAAGTTAGGGACTTAATCGCCAGCAATAAGAAGGGCTTCTTTGCACACTTATCTGGTTGGTCTATAAGCAGTGAATAATTTCAACATCTCAAATATAGCAGAAAATCTTTAAATCTGTCTGGCAAACTGTCGAAACCTGAAACTACTGACGTGACCCTCAGGTCAGGTTCACAGTAATTTAGATGGCTTATATTGGAGAATCCGTATGCTTCTCCTGTCTGATTGGCTAACCTGTTCAAAATGGGATTGAACCTCCTGTTCAACTTTTCTTGCTCCTTGTTCCAGTATGCCCGAGGAAGGTCAGATATCTTCCATAACCTTTCTTTAGGTATTATTACTTCCTTCTTTCAATTTTTGTCTTGGCTACTGCTTTTGGAGACTTCCACAATCAAATAAATGAAGACATTTACCATCATCAGGATTCCCAACAACTTCATTCTTCGATGTCCAACACCCATTTCTCATATCGTCCAGGAGCAGCTCCTGCTCAGCGGAGTGGGGGTGGGAGATGTCGGCTGCATCCACGTCCCAGCCGCTCCACATGGCTCAGCCTGGCGACCACCGCCACTCTCACTCCATGCATGACCTATTAAATGACCAATAGCCTGATGTTAGAAATCCATCTCATAAAATTTTGGCTAAATTTTTTCTTGTTTCCTTGATTGAGCTTGAGTAACTTTAGAGGAAAATTCATATCTATGGTCAAGGTCAGAGCATATATTACTAATTGGCCAGGTGAGGGAAACCCACCTAGTAATGTCAGTAGTCTCTGAAACAGACATTTATTTCTTTCCTCTAGAATAAATGTCATAAGAGCCAACCAATAAGGGCCATGGAGTGGAGAAATCCACCAAAGTAACCCAAGAATATTGGGATAGGTGTGTATATTAGTGGCTCAGTTGTGTTCGACTCTTTGTGATACCATGGACTGTAGCCCACCAGCCTCTTCTGTCCATGGAATTCTCCAGGCAAGAATCCTGGAGTGGGTAGCCATTCCCTTCTCCAGGGGGATCTTCCCAACCCAGGGATTGAACCCAGGTCTTTCACATTGCAGGCAGATTCTTTACCGTCTGAGCCATCAGGGAAGCCCACTGTGTATAGGTAACTGACCATAAACCAAGCAATTGTGTTAACTTAACTCTGCATAAGAGCATGAAATACAGTTGGTTCCTAAGCAAACGTGTAAGCAGTTATCACAGTGATTGGTATGCATGTCTGGTCCAGCGTTTTGGGTCAGCTCTCCACTTCAGATGTCATCTTCTTAACCTGATCTGGTAGCTTTTTCTCTGAGCAGTGTTTTAAGATGATTTTGAGGTCAGTAGTCTTCTATATAGACAAGTGCAGTGCCCTTTCTAAGTGGAAATATTAATCCAAGAGTCAATTCCCATCGCTTTTGCTGTAGAGGAGATAGTTCAGAGTATCTAATAAAGGTCCTTCCATCTTAATTGGAGACAGGCCTTTTAATTACTGTATTTTCATGGGGCATCTGATCTCTATCCAGTGATTACTGAAATAAGCATTAGAACTCAGAGTATCCTTTTAATAAATTAAACATTGAAACAATATAACATAACAACAAGGAACGATCTGGGAACTGAGCCTTAGTCAATACACCTAACAAAACTAGAATTTAATATCTTCTGAAACATTCTTTTACTCTCTAAAATTACACTTCTACCAAATACAGACAAATAAAGATTAAGGTTTTTTTTGTGTGTGTGTGTTTTTTTTTTTCAAAATGAGCATTGGTTCTTTATCACATAGGCTCTTTTTTTGTTTATTTTTTTAAACATACTGTTTCTTAGTTTATTTTAAACAACAAAGTACTATTCGGGGAAATCACATTAGCCCTCCTTGACTCAGTGTTAGTTTCAGATGTTTAAAGGGGTTACCTACCAGATATGGGGGAAAAAGCAAAGAATTTTGACAGGGATTTAGCATTTATTCTGGGGATTATGAACTCATAGTTATCATGTAGGCTCCTTTAATCTGGCCCTGCCAGAAATTTCCATAAAGTATCTTGATATTAAACCTTTTATTTTTTATTGAAGTATAGTTTATTTACAATACATTGTTAGTTTCAGGTGTACAGCAAAGTGATCCAATTATACACTTCTATATATACTCTTTTTCAGATTCTTTTCCTTTATCAGTTCAGTCCCTCAGTCATGTCCGACTCTTTGCAACCCCATGAACCACAGCACGCCAGGCCTCCCTGTCCATCACCAACTCCCGAAGTTCACCCAAACCCATGTCCATCGAGTCAGTGATGCCATCCAGCCATCTCATCCTCTGTCATCCCCTTCTCTTCCTGCCTTCAATCTTTCCCAGCATCAGGGTCTTTTTTTTTTTTTTTCCTGTGGACATTTTATTAGTACTCAGCACTTCCTTCACATTCATCACTGCTGAAAAACAGAATCTCTCACCTTCCTGCCCATTCTACTTTATTGCATGTCACAATCAATTTTAGGCACAAAGGTTTTCATTTTCTTTCAAAATCAAGTTTCAGCTACTTGAGGTTACTGCTATTTTAGCAAGAAGAGTTTGTTGAAGTACGTGTTGAACAGTTGTCACCCTCTGTTAGCACAAATTAATATACTTTCTTAAATAAAGTTAGACACTTTTGGTTTTAAAGTTGGTTTCCATCACGAACAACAGTAAGACACTTTATACCTTGAAGTCCGATCCGAGAGTCTGCCCGCGTGGCCCTGTCAGCAGAAGCTGGGCATCCATGTCCGGTGCTGCCCTCGGACCCTGTCCCCACATCCTCGGCCAGCAACGGGGCTGGTGGCTCTGCAGGGGCCAGGACTTAATGCTAGGATAGTTGTTTTTCATATCATGCACGATAAACTGTGGCACAATAATCATGATACAACAACTGTTCAGCAAAAATAAAACAAAATACTGTATTTTACATTTGATTATCATACAAAAATATGCACATTTTCTACTTTAAAACAGCATTAAGAGTACCTAATCATTTTAAAACTTTCAAGTTAAAAACATTTACTAAAACGGTTGAAATAAATGTGATAGGGAAGAAAGCTATAGAGAAATAAATGCTCAACCCGAAAAAACAGCATCAGGGTCTTTTCCAATGAGTCAGCTCTTTGCATCAGGTGGCCAAAGTAATGGAGTTTCAGCTTCAACATCAGTCCTTCCAATGAACACCCAGGACTGATCTCCTTTAGCATGGACTGGTTGGATCTCCTTGCAGTCCAAGGGACTCTCAAGAGTCTTCTCCAACATCACAGTTCAAAAGCATTAATTCTTCGGTGCTTAGCTTTCTTTATCGGGGAAGGCAATGGCACCCCACCCCAGTACTTTTGCCTGGAAAATCCCATGGACGGAGGAGCCTGGTAGGCTCCAGTCCGTGGGGTCGCTAAGAGTCGGACACGACTGAGCGACTTCACTTTGACTTTTCACTTTCATGCATTGGAGAAGGAAATGGCAACCCACTCCAGTGTTCTTGCCTGGAGAATCCCAGGGACAGGGGAGCCTGGTGAGCTTCCGTCTATGGGGTCGCACAGAGTCGGACACGACTGAAGCGACTTAGCAGCAGTAGCAGTAGCTTTCTTTATAGTCCAACTCTCATATGCATACATGACCACTGGAAAAACCATACCCTTGACTAGACAAAACTTTGTTGACAAAGTAATGTCTCTGCTCTTTAATATGTTATCTAGGTTGGTCATAATTTTCCTTCCAAGGAGTAAGCATCTTTTAATTTCATGGCTGCAATCACCATCTGCAGTGATTTTGGAGCCCCCCCCAAA
The DNA here is from genome assembly GCA_935064755.1 of Tragelaphus eurycerus. NCBI lineage: Eukaryota > Metazoa > Chordata > Mammalia > Artiodactyla > Bovidae > Tragelaphus > Tragelaphus eurycerus. The sequence goes on from CAKXYN010000016.1 coordinate 30,560,727, forward strand.
TAAAGTCAGCCACTGTTTCCACTGTTTCCCTTATAGGTTATTACAAAATAGTAGAGTTCACTGTGCTATACATGAGATCCTTGCAATCTATTTTATATATAGTAGTGTGTACTTGTTAATCACAAATTCTTAATTTACCCCTCCTCACTTTCCCCTTTGTTAACTGGAAGTTGGTTTTCTATATGAGTATATTTCTGCTTTGTACATAGGTTCATTTGCATAATTTCTTTTAGATTCAATATACAAATGATATCATATAATATTTTTCTTTGTCTTAGCTTCACTTCTCTAGGTCCATCCATGTTGCAGCAAATGGCATTGTTTCATTCTTTTCTATGGCTAAGTAGTATTCAATTGTATCTATGCACTACATCTTTATCCATTTGTCTGTCGATGGACATTTAGACATTTAGGTTGTGTCCATGCCTTGGCTATTGTAAACAGTGCTACCGTGAACTCTGGGGTGCATGTATCTTTTTGAGTTAGAATTTTTGTCTTTCCTGGCTGGATATATGCCCACTAGTGGGATTGTAGGATTGTATGATAGCTCTAATTTTTTAAAGGAATTTTAATACTGTTATCCATAGGGGTGTACCATTTCTCCAGGCCTTTCTTTCTTCTTCTGGAGCCCCATTATTGCACCAATAATGCAAACATTGGTGTATTTGATGTTAGTCCATAGGTCTCTTAAACTCTCCTCATTTTCTTTCATTCTTTTCTTTTTTCCATTCCATGGCAGTGATATCCACCACTCTGTCTTCTCACTTAACTTCTGCCTAGTTTTTCTGCTATTGATTTCTTCTCATGTATTTTCATTTCAGTAATTGTAGCCTTCAGCTCTGCTGGGTGATTCTTTATAATTTCTAACTCTTTTTTAAAAGTTCCTTTAATTTCTCTTGCTGTTTCTCCATTCTATTCCTGAGTTCTTGGATCATCTTTACAATCATTGCTCTGAACCCTTTCTCAGGTAAATTGCCTTCTCCACTTAATCTTCTGGGGTTTTATTTTGTTCCATCTTGTAAACATTGGGTTTTCCTGGTGGCTAAGTCAGTAAAGAATTCCCCTGTAATGCAGGAGACTTGGGTTCTGTGCCTGGGTCAGAATGATCCCCTCAAGAATGGTATGGTAACCCACTCTAGGATTCTTGCCTGGAGAATCCCATGGACAGAGGAGCCCGGCGGGCTACAGTACATGGGGTGACAAGAGTTGGACATGACTTAGTGACTAAACCACCACTGAAATGTATTCCTTTGCTGTCTCATTTTGTGTCAGTTTCTATGTGTATTTTTATGCATGTGGAAGTTTAGTTATGTTTCTCGGCCTTGGAGAAGTGGCCTCTGTAGGGAATGTCCTGTTGTCCCATCAGTAACACCTCCCTCTCATCACCCAGGGGCCAGCTGGTCCCAGGTAGGTTCTGATCTGTGTTAGCAGACTCATCTCTGCAGGCTGTGGGACTGTAATTTTCTTGCTTCTGGTATCTACACCCTGGTGCATGAGACTGTCTAGAGGCTTGTTTGGGTGTCCTGGCTGGAGGGTGCTGGTACTGGCCCACCCATGGGTAGAGCTGGGTCTTGGTGCTTTGGTGGGTAGGGTCCTGTCAAGTGGTGCAGGTAGAGGTGGATGCTGTGGGCTCAGGAAGTCTCCAGGCCCGTCTGCTGATGGGTAGGACTGGGTTCCCTCCCTGTTGGTTGCTTGGCCTGAGGCATTGCATCCCTGGAGCCTCTAGGATGTTGGTGGGGTCAGGTCTTGGTGCCAAAATGCAGCTGTCCAGGAGAGCTCGTGCTGATGAATGCTCCCTGATACTTCTGCCCCCAGTGTCCTTCCCCCAGAATGAGCCACAGTCACCCCCACCCCCATATCCTTAGGAGACCCTGCGGACCAGCAGGCAGGCATGGCCCAGCCCTCTAGGAAGTCACTACTTCTGCCTTGGGTCATGGGCACCCTCCATGGCTGTAGTGTCTGTTTCCCCCAGTCCCATGGGACACCCGCTGTCAAGCCCTGCTGGCCTTCAAATCAAATGCTCTGGGGGCTTCTCCTCCCAATGCCAGACTCCCAGGCTGATGTGGGATTCAGAACTCTCACTTGTGTGGGAGAACCTCTGCAAAATAATTACTCTCCAGTTTATGAGTCACTGACCCATGTGGTAGGAGATTTGATGATTAGGCAGTGTATCACCTCCTACCATCTCATCGTGGTTTCTTCTTTGTCTTTGGGAGCAGAATATCTTGTTTGCAGCAGAGGAGGACAGAGGATGAGATGGTTAGATAGCATCACCGACTCAATGGATATGAACTTGAGCAAACTCCAGAAGATAGTGAAGGACAGGGAAGCTTAGCGTGCTGCCATCCATGGTGTCACAAAGAGTGTGGCTCAACTTAGGTGACTGAGTAACAACAACTTGTTTGCTAGTTTCCAGTTTGTTTTATTGATGGTTGAGCAGTTGTGGTTTTGCTGTGCTCATGAGAGGAGGTGAGCTCAAGGTCGTCTACTACATTATCATCTTTCCAGAATTCTTGTGAGAACCCACTGGAGAGCTTGTTTAGTGAGGGGAAGACACTGGATTACTGGGTAGACACATCTTCAACTGTATTCGGTGAGCCCTATCTTTCTCCACATTAGTATCCTATAGAGCAGGGGTCCCCAACCTCCGGAGTCTAATGCCTGATGATCTGAGGTGGGGCTGATGTAATAATAAAAGAGGTAAAGTGCACAATAAATGCAATGTGCTTGAAACATCCTGAAACCATCTCTGCCATCCCAGTCCATGGAAAATTTGTCTTCCATGAAACCAGTCTCTGCTGCCAAAAAAAGTTAGGGGCCCCTGCTTTACAGGGTAAGCATTTCTTGCTTCATATTCCTACCAACATTTGGTAATTTTGGTAGGAACATCTGAGACATTTTACATTGTGCCAGTTTTTGCTAATCCAGTGATACAAAGCTATCATGTGGTTTTATTTACATTCTCTAATTACTAGGAAGGTGGGATATCCTTGCCCATGTTCATCCTGTGTCCTCTGTGTGAAATTTCCTTCTTTCTCATGCTGTTTTTTTTTTCCCCCATTTTACCCATCTGATTGTTTGTCTTCCTCTCATTGATTTGTAGTGAGTGAGTGAGTAAAGTTGCTCAGTTGTGTCCGACTCTTTTGCAATATCATGGACTATAGCCCAACAGGCTCCTCTGTCCATGGGATTCTCCAGGCAAGAATACTGGTGTGGGTTGCCACTTCCTTCTCCAGGGGATCTTCCAACCCAGGGATTGAACACATGTCTCCTGCACTAGCAGGCGGATTCTTTACCACTGAACCACCTGAGAAGTCCTGACTTTGAGTAAATGAATCTCAGGCTTCCCTTGTGGCTCAACTGGTAAAGAATCTGCCTGCAGTGAGGGAGACGGGGGTTTGGTCCCTGGATTGGGAAGATGCCCTGGAGAAGGAAAGGTTACCCAGTCCAGTATTCCATCCTGGATAATTCCATGGACTGTATAGTACATAGGGTCACAAAGAGTTGAATGCAACTGAGAAGCTCCAGCAAGACAGTGGGCACTGTAGCGACTGTAAGGAGATACCCCACATCCAAGGGCAAAGGAGAAGCCCCAGCAAGATGGTAAGAGGGGCGAATTTGCATTTAGAATCAAACCCCATTCCTGCCAGAGACCCTCAGAGGGCTCAGACAAACATTGTATGCACCAGGACCCAGAGATCCCACAGAGACTGAGACAGAACTGTGTTTGAGTGTCTCCTGTGGAGATACGGGTCAGCAGTGGACTGCTGCAGGGACAGGGGCTCTGAGTGCAGCAGACTTGGGTATGGCATAAGCCCTCTTGGAGGAGGTCGCCATTAACCCCACCATTGAGCTTCCAGAACTAACACAAGACTGGGGAAACAGACTCTCGGAGGGCACAAACAGAACATTGTGCATACCAGGACCCAGGAGAAAGGAGCAGTAACCCTGCAAGAGACTGACTCAGACTTGTCCAGGAGTGTCCAGGAGTCTCCAGTGGAGGCATGGGTCAGTGGTGGCCTGCTACAGGGTTGGGGGCACTGAGTGTAGCAGTGCATGCATGGGGCCTTTGAAGGAGGTCACCATTATCTTCATTACCACAGCCATAGTTTGGCCCCAGGTGAATAACAGGGAGGGAACACAGCACCACCCATCAACAGAAAATTGGATTAAAGATTTACTGAGCATGGCCCTGCCCATCAAACAAGACCCAATTGCCCCCTCATTCAGTCTCTCCCATCAGGAAGCTTTCTTAAGCCTCTTAGCCTTTTCCCTCTCAGAGGGAAGACAGACTGAAAGCAACAATCACAGAAAACTAAGGAATCTGATCACATCGTCCACAGTTCAGTTCAGTTGCTCAGTCCTATCTGACTTTTTGCAACCCCATGAATTGCAGCACTCCAGGCCTCCCTGTCCATCACCAACTCCTGGAGTTTACTCAAACTCATTTCCACTGAGTAGGTGGTGCCATCCAGCCATCTCATCCTCTGTCATCCCCTTCTCCTCCTGCCCCCAATCCCTCCCAGCATCTGAGTCTTTTCCAATGAGTCAGCTCTTCGCATGAGATGGCCAAATTATTGGAGTTTCAGCTTTAGCATCAGTCCTTCCAATGAACACCCAGGACTGATCTCCTTTAGAATGGACTGGTTGGATCCTCTTGCAGTCCAAGGGACTCTCAGGAGTCTTCTCCAACACCACAGTTCAAAAGCATCAATTCTTTGGCACTCAGCTTTCTTTATGGTCCAAATCTCACATCCATACATGACCACTGGAAAAATCATAGCCTTGACTAGACGAACTTTGGTTGGCAAAGTAATGTCTCTGCTTTTGAATATGCTATCTAGGTTGGTCATAATTTTCCTTCCAAGGAGTAAGTGTCTTTTAATTTCATGGCTGCAATCACCATCTGCAGTGATTTTTGGAGCCCAAAAAGATAAAGTCTAATACTGTTTTCCCACCATGAAGTGATGGGACCAGATGCGAAGACCATTTCTGAATGTTGCGCTTTAAGCCAACTTTTTCACTCTCTTCTTTCATCAAGAGGCTTTTTAGTTCCTCTTCACTTTCTGCCATAAGGGTGGTGTCATCTGCATATCTGAGGTTATTGATATTTCTCCCGGCATTCTTGATTCCAGCTTGTGCTTCTTCCAGCCCAGCATTTCTCATGATGTACTCTGCATATAAGTTAAATAAGTAGGGTGACAATATAGCGCCTTAGTGTACTCTTTTTCCTATTTGGAACCAGTCTGTTGTTCCAAGTCCAGTTCTAACTGTTGCTTCCTGACCTGTATACAGGTTTCTCAAGAGGCAGGTCAGGTGGTCTGGTATTCCCATCTCTCTCAGAATTCTCCATCTAAACAGTCAAAAGCTTTGGCATAGTCAATAAAGTGGATGTAGATGTTTTTCTGAAACTCTCTTGCTTTTTCCATGATCCATTGGATGTTGGCAATTTGATCTCTGGTTCCTCTGCCTTTTCTAAAACCAGCTTGAACATCTGGAAGTTCACAGTTCACGTATTGTTGAAGCCTGGCTTGGAGAATTTTGAGCATTACTTTACTAGCGTGTGAGGTGAGTGCAACTGTGTGGTAGTTTGAGCATTCTTTGGCATTGCCTTTCTTTGGGATTGGAATGAAAACTGACCTTTTCCAGTCTTGTGGCCAACTGCTGAGTTTTCCAAATTTGCTGGCATATTGAGTGCAGCACTTTCACAGCATCATCTTTTAGGATTTGAAATAGCTCAACTGGAATTTCATCACCTCCACTAGCTTTGTTCGTAGTGATGCTTTCTAAGGCCCACTTGACTTCACATTCCAGGATGTCTGGCTCTAGGTGAGTGATCACACCATCGTGATTAACTTGGTTTTGAAGATGTTTTTGTCTAGTTCTGTGTATTCTTGGCACCTCCTCTTAATATCTTCTGCTTCTGTTAGGTCCATACCATTTCTGCCCTTTATTGAGCCCATCTTTGCATGAAATGTTCCCTTGGTATCTCTAATTTTCTTGAAGAGATCTCTAGTCTTTCCCATTCTGTTGTTTTCCTCTATTTCTTTGCATTGATCACTGAAGAAGGCTTTCTTATCTCTTCTTGCTATTCTTTGAAACTCTGCATTCAGATGTTTATATCTGTCCATTTCTCCTTTGCTTTTCACTTCTCTTCTTTTCACAGCTATTTGTAAGGCCTCCCCAGACCGCAGTTTTGCTTTTTTGCATTTATTTTTCTTGGGGATGGTCTTGATTCCTGTCTCCTGTACAATGTCACAAACCTCCGTCCATAGTCCATCAAGCACTCTATCAGATCTAGGCCCTTAAATCTATTTCTCACTTCCACTGTATAATCATAAGGGATTTGATTTAGGTCATACCTGAATGGTCTAGTGGTTTTCCCCACTTTCTTCAATTTAAGTCTGAATTTGGCAATAAGCAGTTCATGATCTGAGCCACAGTCAGCTCCCAGTCTTGTTTTTGCTGACTGTATAGAGCTTCTCCATCTTTGGCTGCAAAGAATGTAATCACATTTCGGTGTTGACCATCTGGCGATGTCCATGTGAATCTTCTCTTGTGTTGTTGGAAGAGGGTGTTGCTATGACCAGTGCATTCTCTTGGCAAAACTCTATTAGCCTTTGCCCTGCTTCATTCTGTCACATCCACAACTTCTCTATTTCAATGAAACTATGAGCCATGCCTTGTAGGGCCACCCAAGATGGATCTGTCATGGTGGAGAGTTCTGATAAAACGTGGTCCACTGGAGAAGGGAATGGCAAACCACTTCAGTATTCTTACCTTGAAAACCCCATGAACAGTTTGAAAAGGCAAAAAGATAGGACACTGAAAGATGAACTCCGCAGGTCAGTAGGTACCCAATATGCTACTGGAGATCAGTGGAGAAATAAGTCCAGAAAGAATGAAGAGATGGAGCCAAAGCATAAACAACACACAATTGTGGATGTGACTGGTGATAGAAGTAAAGTCTGGTGCTATAGAGATCAATACTGCATAGGAACCTGCAATGTTAGGGCTATGAATCAAGGCAAATTGGAAGTGGTCAAACAGGAAATGACAAGAGTGAACGTCGACATTTTAGGAATCAGTGAAATAAAATGGACTGGAATGGGTGAATTTAACTCAGATGACCTACTATTTATCTACTATTTATCTACTATTGTGGGCAGGAATCCCTTAGAAGAAATGGAGTAGCCATCATAGCCAACAAAAGAGTCGGAAATGCAGTACTTGGATACAGTCTCAAAAATGACAGAATGATCTCTTTTCATTTCCAAGGCAAACCATTCAATATCACAATAATCCAAATCTATAACCCAATCAGTAATGCTGAATAAGCTGAAGTTGAACGGTTCCATGAAGACCTACAAGACTTTCTAGTCCTAACACCCAAAAAGATATCCTTTTCATTATAGGGGAGTGGAATGCAAAAGTAGGAAGTCAAGAAACACCTGGAGTGACAGGCAAATTTGGCCATGGAGTACAAAATGAAGCAGGGCATAGGCTAGTAGAGTTTTGCCAAGAGAATGCACTGGTCATATCAAACACCGTCTTCAAACACAAGAGAAGATTCTACACAAGGACAGCACCAGATAGTCAATACCAAAATCAGATTGATTATATTCTTTGCAGCCAAAGATGGAGAAGCTCTATAAGATCAGCAAAAAGAGAACCGGAAGCTGACTGTGGCTCAGATTATGAACTCCTTATTGCCAAATAAAGACTTAAATTTAAGAAAGTAGGGAAAACCACTAGACCATTAGGCATGACCTCAATCAATTTCCTTATGATTATACAGTGGAAATGAGAACTAGATTCAGGGGATTAGATTTGATAGAGTGCCTGAAGAACTATGGACAGAGGTTCATGACATTGTACAGGAAACAGGGATCAAGACCATCCCCAAGAAAAAGGAATGCAAAAAACCCTAATGGTTATCTGAGGAGGCCTTACAAATAACTGTAAAATGAAGAGAAGTGAAAAGCAAAGGAGAAACGAAAAAATATATCCATCTGAATGCAGAGTTTCAAAGAATAGCAAGGAGAGATAAGAAAGCCTTCCTCAGTAATCAATGCAAAGAAGTAGAGGAAAACAATAGAATGGGAAAGACTAGAGAGCTCTACAAGAATATTCGAGATACCAAGGGAACATTTCATGCAAAGATGGGCTCGATAAAGGACAGAAATGGTATGGACCTAACAGAAGCAGAAGATATTAAGAAGAGGTGCCAAGAATACACAGAAGAACTGTATCTTCACAACCCAGGTAATCACAATGGTGTGATCACTCATCTAGAGCCAGACATCCTGGAATGTGAAGTCAAGTGGGCCTTAGGAAGCATCACTACGAACAAAGCTAGTGGAGGTGATGAAATTCCAGTTGAGCTATTTCAAATCCTAAAAGATGATGCTGTGAAAGTGCTGCACTCAATATGCCAGCAAATTTGGAAAACTCAGCAGTGGCCACAAGACTGGAAAAGGTCAGTTTTCATTCCAATCCCAAAGAAAGGCAATGCCAAAGAATGCTCAAACTACCGCACAATTGCACTCATCTCACACACTAGTAAAATAACGCTCAAAATTCTCCAAGCCAGGCTTCAACAGTACATGAACCATGAACTTCCAGATATTCAAGCTGGTTTTAGAAAAGGCGAAGGAACCAGAGATCAAATTGCCAACATCCACTGGAACATTGAAAAAGCAAGAGAGCTTGAGAAAAACACCTACATCCGCTTTATTGACTATGCCAAAGCCTTTGACTGTGTGGATCACAATAAACTGTGGAAAATTCTGAGAGAGATGGGAATACCAGACCACCTGACCTGCCTCTTGAGAAATCTGTATGTAGGACAGGAAGTGACATAACTGGACATGGAAGAACAGACTGGTTCCAAATTGGGAAAGGAGTATTTCAAGGCTGTAGATAGCCACCCTACTTATTTAACTTATATGCAGAAAACATCATGAGAAACACTGGATTGGATGAAGCATAAGCTGAAATCAAGATTGCTGGGAGAAATATCAATAACCTCATATGCAGATGACACCACCCTTATGGCAGAAAGTGAATAAGAAGCAAAGAACCTCTTGATGAAAATGAAAGAGGAGAGTGAAAAAATCGGCTTAAAACTCAACATTCAGAAAACTAAGATCATGGCATCCGGTCCCATCACTTCATGGCAAATAAATGGGGAAACAGTGGAAACAGTGTCAGACTTTATATTTTTTGGGCTCCAAAATCACTGCAGATGGTGATTGCAACCATGAAATTAAAAGATGCTTGCTCCTTGGAATAAAAGCTATGACCAACCTAGACAGCATATTAAAAAGCAGAGACACTACTTTGCTAACAAAGGTCCATCTAGTCAAAACTATTGTTTTTTCAGTAGTCATGTATGGATGTGAGAAATCAAGAAAGCTGAGTGCCTAAGAATTAATGCTTTTGAACTGTGGTGTTAGAGAAGAATCTCGAGAGTCCCTTGGACTGCAAGGAGATCCAACCAGTCCATCCTATAGGAAATCAATCCTGAATATTCACTGGAAGGACTTATGCTGACACTGAAACTCCAATACTTTGGCCACCTGATACGAAGAACTGACTCATTTGAAAAGACCCTGAAGCTGGGAAACATTGAAGGCAGGAGGAGAAGGGAATGACAGAGGATGAGATGGTTGGATGTCGTCACCGACTCAGTGGACATGAGTTTGAGCCAACCTGGGAGATAGTGATGGACAAGGTGGCCTGGCATGCTGCACTCAGTGGGGTTGCAAAGAGTTGGACACAACTGAGCAACTGAACTGAAATGAATCTCCCCACTGGTTGAGCCTGAAGCAAGTCAACAGGATCATGTTAGTCTTGCTGATTTCAGGTGGTTCAAGCTCAGCTTCCCTTATGGCTCAGCTGGTAAAGAATCCACCTGCAATGTGAGAGACCTGCGTTCCATCCCTGGGTTGGGAAGATCCCCTGGAGAAGGGAAAGGTTACCCACTCCAGTATTCTGGCCTAGAGAATTCCATGGACTGCAGAGAGTTGGACATGATGATGGACTTTAACTTTTCACACCAAAAATGTCCTCCTCAGATGTCTCCCCATGTACATTTTTTCATGTGTTGTCTATTTTTCCCTATCTTTTAAATTCTTGCTGCTGTCATAATTCACTCATGCATTTTATTTTAGTAAAAATAAAATTCCCCTTGGAATCCCAGATCCTTCTCTATCCCACCTGCTGCCCTCTCTGAGGCCTCCACATTAAGTCAAACTCAATACACACATACACAGATTCTTGCCTCAACAGTAAAAAGATTTCCTTCTGACAAAATCACCTATGGAAATCTCTGGTTTTCTAACTGAATGCTATTTATAATTAGGCCTCAATTACTGTTTTGGAAACCTACTGTATCAAAAACACCAAGCCAGATCCCCGAATCTAGAACCAATAATCCTAAAATATACACAAAATCATACATGACTCAGACTTGCCAAAGCAATTGTGACAATGAACAAGGTAGGAGACATAACCCTCCCAGACATCACACAATGCATTGTAAGATACAGAACTCAAAACAAAGAGATCCTGGCACAAAAACAGATGTGTAAAACATTCTGCTAAAATTGGGTTAAAAAGATGCTATTATCATTTTAGAGCTTTCTGGGAAACTCAGCAGGTAAAGAATCCACGTGCAATGAAGGAGATCCCAATTCAATTCTGGATTGGGAAGATCCCCCTGGAGAAGGGATAGGCTACCCACTCCAGTGTTCTTGGGCTTCCCTGGTGGCTCAGCTGGTAAAGAATCCACCTGTAATGTGGGAGACCTGAGTTCGATCCTTGGGTTGGGAAGATTCCCTGGAGAAGGGAAAGGCTACCCACTCCAGTATTCTGGCCTGGAGAATCCCCATGGACTATAGCCCACCAGGCTCCCTTGTCCATGAGGATTGTCCAGGAATCCTATAGCCTGCCAGGCTCCTCTGTCCATGGGGTCACAGAGTCAGACATGACTGAAGCAACTTAGCAGGCACACACCAACAGTGTAGGAGAGTTCTCTTTTTTCCACACCCTCTCTAGCATTTATTATTTGTGTAGATTTCTTCATGTCTACATTTATTATTTGTGTAGACTTTTTCATGAGGGCCATTCTGACGGGTGTGAAGTGTTACAAATCAAAACCGTGTTATGGTTTTGGTTTGCATTTCTCTATTATCGATGTTGAGCATCTTTTCATGTGCCTTTTGGCCAGCTGTAAGTCTTTGGAGAATTATGTTGTTACATCTTCTGCCCAACTTTTGACTCAGTTGCTTGTGCTTTTTGCATTTGAGCTGAATGAGCTGGAGATGAGTGCCTTGTCTGTCACACCATTTCCAGACATCTCCTGCCATTCCATAGATACTTTTTCATTTTGTTTATGGCTTCCTTTGCTGTGCAAAAAGCTCATGAGTCGATTAGGTCACATTTGTTTTTGTTTTTTTTTTTCTATTGGGAGAACTGATCTAAGAAAAAATGGTAACGATTGCTGTCAGAAAATGTTTTGCCTGTTTTTCTCTATGAGTGCATGGTATGATGTTTCCTGTTTAAGTCCTCAAGCTGTTTTGGGTTGCTTTTTGTTGAAGGGTGTGTATGTGGTTCTGCTTTCAGCAATTTACTGCGGCTGGCCAGCACCACCTGCTGAGGAACCCATCTTTTCCCCTTTGTGTATTCCTGCTTCCTCTGTCAAAGATTGGCCATAGGGGTAGACCATAGGTGTGTGGCTTGGGGACTGGGGTTTCTGTCCTTTTCCATTGTTTTACACATCTGTTTTTGAGCCAGGACCTCTTTGCTTTGAATTCTGTAACTTACAGTGTATTGTGTGATGTCTGTGAGGGTTGTGTCTCCTGCTTCGTTCTTCATTGTCAGGATTGCTTTGGCAGTTCTGGGTCACGTATGATTTCCTGTGTATTTTAGGATTATTGGTTCTAGTTCTGTGGAAAATGGCGTGGGTAATTTGATAGGGGTTGCATTAAATCTGTAGATTTCTTTGGATAGTATAGTCATTGTGAAAATATTACTGCTATCAATCCAAAAGCATGGCATATCTTCCATTTCTTAGAGTCGTCTTCAATTTTACTTTTAGCATATTATGGCTCTCAGCATGTAAGTCTTTCATCTCCTTAGTCAGGTTTACTCCTAAGTATTTTATTTTTATGTGATTTTATTTTATATTTTTAACACTTTTTTATTGTGGTACAACATTTATAACAAAACATTTATCATCGTAATCATTAAAACTTTTTCTTTTGTACTGGAGTAATTTACAGTGTTAATTTCATTTGTACACCCTAGTGATGTGCTTATATATGAATTCTTTTTTTTTTTTTCAGATTCTTTGCTCGTATAGAATGTACAGAGATTTAAGTAGAGTTCCCTGTGCTATACAGTAGGTCCTTGTTGATTATACATTTTGTATATCGTAGTTTGTAAATATTAATCTGAAACTTCTCATTCATTCTCTCCCACCACTTTTCCACTTTGGTAAAGATAAGTTTGTTTTCTCAGTCTCTGAATCTGTGAGTGTGTTTCTGTTTTGTAAATAGCTTCATTTAATTTTTAAGGAACTTCTATACTGTACTTCATAGTGGCTGAATGAATGTACATTCTCAAAACAGTATAGAAGGCTTTCTTTTTAACTATGACCTCTCCAGAATTTCTTTGTAGACATTTTAATTTTGGAGATTCTGACACTTGGGTTCAGTTCAGTTCAGTCTCTTAGTCATGTCCGACTCTTTGAGACCCCATGGACTGCTGCACACCAGGCTTCCCTGTCCATCACCAACTCCTGGAGCTTGCTCTAACTCAAGTCCATTGAGTTGGTGATGCCATCCAACCATCTCATTCTCTGTCATCCCCTCCTCCTCCTGCCTTCATTCTTTCCCAGCATCAGGGTCTTTTCAAATGAGTCAGTTCTGTGCGTCAGGTGGCCAAAGTATTGGAGTTTCAGCTTCAGGATCAGTCCTTCCAATGAATATTTAGGACTGATTTCCTTTAGGATTGACTGATTCTCCTTGTAGTCCAAGGGACTCTCAAGAGTCTTCTCCAACACCACAGTTCAAAAGCATCAATTCTTTGGCACTCAGCTTTCTTCACAGTCAAACTCTCACATCCATACATGACTAATGGAAAAACCATAGCTTTGACTGGACAGACTTTGGTTGGCAAAGTAATGTCTCTGCTTTTGAATATGCTATCTAGGTTGGTCATAGCTTTTCTTCCAAGGAGCAAGTGTCTTTTAATTTCATGACTGCAGCCACCATCTGCAGTGATTTTGGAGCCCAAAAATATAAAGTCTGTTTCCACTGTCTCCCCATCTATCTGCCATGAAGTGATGGGACCAGATGCCATGATCTTAGTTTTCTGAATGTTGAGCTTTACATCAACTTTCCATTCTTCTCTTTTACTTTCATCAAGAGGCTCTTTAGTTCCTCTTCACTTTCTGCCATAAGGGTGGACTCATCTGCATATCTGAGGTTATTGATATTTCTCCCAGCAATCTTGATTCCAGCTTGTGCTTCATCCAGTTCAGTGTTTCTCATGATGTATTCTGCATTTAAGTTAAATAAGCAGGATGACAATATACAGCCTTGACATACTCCTTTCTCGATTTGGAGCCAGTCTGTTGTTCCATGTCCAGTTCTAACTGTTGCTTCTTGACTGGCATACAGATTTCTCGAGAGGCAGGTCAGGTGGTCTGGTATTCCCATCTCTTTCAGAATTTTCCACAGTTGATTGTGATCCACACAGTCAAAGGCTTTGGCATAGTCAATAAAGCAGAAATGAATGTTTTTCTGGAACTCTCATGCTTTTTCGATGATCCAATGGATGTTGGCAATTTGATGTCTGGTTCCTCTGCCTTTTCTAAATCCAGCTTGAACATCAGGAAGTTCACAGTTCACGTACTGTTGAAGCCTGGCTTGGAGAATTTTGAGCATTATGTGGATACTTGGGTAGTGATCCTTGATTGTAGATTTTATTTGCATTTCTCAAATACTAATGTTGCACATATTTATATGTAATCTTTGCCCATCTGTATGTCTTCTTCCTTCCCTTGTTCCTCAGACAGTAAAGAATTGGCCTGTAATGCAGGAGGCCTGGGTTTGATCCCCAGATTGGGAAGATCCCAAGGAGAAGGGAAAGTCTCCCTACTTCACTATTCTTAAAGAGCTTGGAGAATTCCACAGACAGAGGAGTCTGGCAGGGTCCAGTCCATAGAGTCACAGAGAGTTAGACACAATTGAGTGATTAACACACACACACACACACACACACACACACACACATGTCTTCTTTGGAGAAATGTCTATGTAGATCTTCTGCCCATTTTTTGAATGGGTTCAAAACACTTTGTGAATATTGAAGTGAATGAGTTATATTTTGTGAATATTTAGGTGAATGAGCTGTTTGTATATTTTGGAGATTAGTCCCTAGTCTGTCCCATTATTTGCAAATATTTTCTGCCATTCTATGGATTGTCTTTTCATTTTGTTTGTGGTTACCATGTTGTGCAAAACTCATGAGTAAGATTAGCTCTATACAGTCAGCAAAAACAAGACCAGGAACTGACTGTGACTCACATCATGAACTCCTTATTGCCAAATTCAGACTTATATTGAAGAAAGTGGGGAAAACCACTAGGCCATTCACTTGTGACCTAAATCAGATCCCTTAAGATTAGACAGTAGAAGTGAGAAATAGATTTAAGGGACTAGATCTGATAGACAGAGTGCCTAAAGAACTATGGACAGAGGTTCATGACATTGTACAACAGGAGACAGGGATCAAGACCATCCCCAAGAAAAAGAAATGCAAAAAATCCAAATGGCTGTCTGAGGAGGCCTTACAAATAGCTGTGAAATGAAGAGAAGTGAAAAGCAAAGAAAAAAAGGAAAGATATAAGCATCTGAATGCAGAGTTCTAAAGAATAGCAAGGAGAGATAAGAAAGCCTTCCTCAGTGATTGGTGCAAAGAAATAGAGGAAAACAATAGAATGGGAAAGACTAGAGATCTCTTCAAGAAAATTAGAGATACCAAGGGAACATTTCATGCAAAGATGGGCACAAAAATCGTATGGACCTAACAGAAGCAGAAGATACTAAGAAGAGGTGGCAAGAATACACAGAAGAACTGAACAAAAAAGATCTTCACGACCCAGGTAATCATGATGGTATGATCACTCACCTAGAGCCAGACATCCTGGAATGTGAAGTCAAGTGGGCCTTAGAAAGCATCGCCATGAACAAAGCTAGTGGAGGTGATGAAATTCCAGTTGAGCTATTTCAAATCCTGAAAGATGATGCTGTGAAAGTGCTGCATTCAATATGCCAGCAAATTTGGAAAACTCAGCAGTGGCCACAAGACTGGAAAAGGTCAGTTTTCATTTCAATCCCAAAGAAAGGCAATGCCAAAGAATGCTCAAACTACCGCACAATTGCACTCATCTCACATGCTAGCAAAGTAATGCTCAAAATTCTCCAAGCCAGGCTTCAACAGTACATGAACTGTGAACCTCCAGAAGTTCAAGCTGGTTTTAGAAAAGGCAGAGGAACCAGAGATCAAATTGCCAACATCCACTGGATCATCAAAAAAGGAAGAGAGTTCCAGAAAAACATCGATTTCTGCTTTATTGACTATGCCAAAGCCTTTGACTGTGTGGATCACAATAAACTGTGGAAAATTCTGAAAGAGATGGGAATACCAGACCACCTGATCTGCCTCTTGAGCAATCTGTATACTGGTCAGGAAGCAACAATTAGAACTGGACATGAAACAACAGGCTGGTTCCAAATAGGAAAAGAAGTACATCAAGGCTGTCTATCATCATCCTGCTTATTTAACTTATATGCAGAGTACATTATGAGAAACGGTGGGCTGGATGAAGCACAAGCTGGAATCAAGATTGCTGGGAGAAATATCAATAACCTCAGATATGCAGACACCACCCTTATGGCAGAAAGTGAAGAAGAACTAAAGGGCCTCTTGATGAAAGTGAAAGAGGAGAATGGAAAGTTGGCATAAAGCTCAACATTTAGAAAACTATGATCATGGCATCTGGTCCCATCACTTCATGGGAAATAGATGGGGAAACAGTGGAAACAGTGGCAGACTTTGTTTTTTGGGGCTCCAAGATCACTGCAGATGGTGACTGCAGCCATGAAATTAAAAAATGCATAGTAATTGGAAGAAAAGCTGTGACCAACCTATACAGCATATTAAAAAGAAGAGACATTACTTTGCCAACAGAGGTCCATCTTATCCAGGCTATGGTTTTTCCATTAGTCATGTATGGATGTGAGAGTTTGACTATAAAGAAAGCTGAGTGCCAAAGAATTGATGCTTTTGAACTGTGGTGTTGGAGAAGACTCTTGAGAGTCCCTTGAACTGCAAAGAGATCCAACGAATCCATCCTAAAGGAAATCAATCCTGAATATTCATTGGAAAGACTGATCCTGAAGCTGAAACTCCAGTACTTTGACCACCTGATGCGAAGAACTGACTCATTTGAAAAGCCTGCATGAAGGCAGGAGGAGAAGGGGATGACAGAGGATGAGAAAGTTGGATGGGATCACCGACTCAATGGACATGAGTTGAGTAAACTCTGGGAGTTGGTGATGGACAGGGAGGCCTAGCGTGTTGCAGTCCATGGGGTCACAAAGAGTCGGACACAACTGAGTGGACTGAATTGAACTGAAGATTAGGTACCATTTGCTTCTTTTTGCTTTTATTTTTATTGTATTGAGAGACTAGCCTAAGGAAACACTCATACATTTTATGTCAGAGAATGTGTTGTCTATGATTTCCTCTAAAACTTATATGGTATGATGCCTGGATTCAAGTGCTTTAGTGTTTTGAGTTCACTGCCATGTATAATGTGAGGGTGTAATTTGATTCCATTGATTTCCATGCAGCTGTCCAACTTTCCCATCACTTGCTGAGGAGACTGTCTTTTCCCCATTGCATGTCCTTATTTCCTTTGTGCAAAATTAATTGACTGTAAGTGTGTGGGTTTGCTACTGGGCTCTCTCTTTTTTTCCATTGATCCATAGGTCTGTTTTTGTGCCAGTACCACATCATTTTGATGACTGTTGCTCTGCAGTATTGCCTGAAGTCTGGAGAGGGCTATGCCTCCTAATCTGTTCTTTGTCCTGAGGATTTTTTTGGCAATATTGAGTCATTAATGCTTCCATATAAATTTCAGTATTATTGGTTCTAGCTCTATAAAAACATGTTCACAGATATTTTGATAGAGATTGCATTAAATCTTTAGATTTCATGGGGTAGTATGGCCATTTTAACAATTTAATGCTTCCAATAAAAAAGCTTGTGATATTCTTCCATTTCAAATTCCTTTATTAATATTTTTTAGTTTTCACTTCTTTTGTCAGGTTGGTTTCTAAGTATTTTCTATTTATATAATATTTTGCAACCATTTTATTTTCATTTCAATTTTATTCAAATTTCTTGTGATATAATATGTACAACATAATTACCATTTAATAATTTTTTAAAGATTTTTATTTATATTAAAATAGCATGGATTTAATGCTACATTAGTTTCAGTTGTAGAGCCTACAGATTTATTTATACATGTGTCTGTTCTTTTTTTTCTTTTCAAAATATGATGTAGACTGTGTTGTGTAAAGTTCACTGTGGTCCTTGTTAATTATGTGTCTTGTAGAGAGTAGTGTGTATAAATTATACCCAAAGACCTAAACTATTCCTAGCCATCTCTTACACTTTGGTAACCATAACTGTCTTCTGTGAGTCTGTGTTTCTCTTTTGTAAGTAAGTTCATTTAATTTTTGAGGAAGTCCCTCACTGTTCTCTCTAGTGGTGGTACCACTCTACATTGCCACCAGCAGTTAGCAGGGTTCCCTTTGCTCCACTCTCTGTCCAATAATTCTTACTTGTGAGCATTTTAATTATGGAAATTCTGATAGTTGTGGTGATACCTTACCGTGGTCTTGATTTTCATTTTGTTAAAAAGTTATTGATGTTGAACATCTATTCCTGTGATTTTGGCTATCTGAAGGTCTTCTCTGGAGAAATGTCTCTGTAGATCTTCCATCCAGTTTTTATATGGTTGCTAGTGTTTTGATATTGAGGTGAGTGAGCTTTTTGTACATTTTGGAGATTAGTGTCTTATGGATCACATCCTTTGCAATTCTTTTCTCCCATTCTCTGTTATTTTATCTGCTTTTTGTTGTGCAAAAAGCCATAAATTTGATTAGGTCTCATTTTTTTTTCTATTGCTTTGGGAGCCTGACATAAGAAAACAGTGGGAGGATTTCTAACAGAGTATGTTTTCCCTTAAATTTTCTCTAGGTTTTTGTGGTGTGATATCTCCTATTTAAGTACTCTAGCCATTTTGAGTTCCTTTTTTTGGTAGGTGTGTGATTATTTAACTAACTTCAGTGATTGTCTGTGGCTGTCCAACTTCCTTATCCCCACTTGCTGTGGAGACTGTCTTTCCCCGTTGTGTATTCTTATTCCTCTGTCAAAGATTAATTGACCATAGACTTGTGGGTTTGTGCCTGGGGTCTGTGTTCAGTTCCATTGTCCCATAGGCCTGTTTTTGTGCCAGGACCTCCTTGTTTTGAATACTGTAGCTTTTTACTGTTTTGTGAATTTGGGGAGGGTTATGCCTCCTCCTCTGTTCTTGGTCCTCTGGATTGCTTTAGCAATTCTGGGTCATGTATGGTTCCATGTCAATTTTAGGATTATTGTTTTGAATTCTGTGAAAAATATCATGGGTAATTTAACAGGGATTGCATTAAATCTTTGGACTGCTTTCATAGTATGTCCATTTTAGCAACACTAATGTTTACAATTCAAGAGCATGGCCTATCTTTCCAATTTTTTGCATCACCTACAGTTTCCTTTCTCAATATTTTATGGTTCATAGTATATAAGTCTTTTGCCTCTTTGGTCAGCTTTGTTCCTAAGTGTTTTATTTATTTTGATGCAATTTTATTTTTTTTTTCAAATTTTTATATTCTGGTAAAATATGCATAACAGAACATTTATCATCTTAATCATTTCTTAAGTTTTTCTTTTGTATTGGAGAAGAGTTAATTTGCTTTGTTGTATTAGGTTTATTTGTATAGCCTAGAGTGTGCTTATACATAAATCTATTTTTTTCAGATTCTTTTTCTATATAGGTTATAGAGTGTATTGATCAGATTTACCAGTGCTATGCATTAGGTCCTGTCGATTATCTGTTTTGTGTATAGTTGTATGCATATGTTAATACCTCTCTCCTAATTCATCCCTTCCCACCACCTTTCCCCTTGATAAGGATTAGTTTTCTCCGTATCTAAATCGGTGTGTTTCTGTTTTATAAATAAGTTATTCTTTAAAACATATAACCTTGTTTACTTTTTTCTGTGCTGGGTCTTCGTTGCTGCCTGAGCCTCTGTCTAGTTGCAGTCATCAGGTTTGTGCATGGGCTACTCGTGGCTGTGGCTTCTCTTCTTGCAGAGCACAGGCTCTGGGGCCTGCAGGCTTCAGTAGCGGCAGCACATGGGCTCAGCAGTTGAGGTTCCTGGGCTCTAGAGCACAGGCTCAGTAGTTGTAGGGCACGGGCTTAGCTGCACCTTGGCATGTGGGATCTTCCTGAGTCAGGAATCAAACCATGTCTCCTACTTTGGCAGGGGATTCTTTATCACTGAGCCACCAGGGAAGCCCTAAATAAATTAATTTTTAAGGAACCTCCATACTGTTTTCATAGTGGCTGAACAAATATATATTTTGACTAACTATGTAGAAGGGCTCCTTTTTCTCCACAGCCTCTCCAAAATTTATTTGGAGACATTTTAATTATGGAAATTCCGATACTTTTGTAGTGATCACTGATTGTAGATTTCATTGAAGTGAAGTGAAGTCTCTCGGTCCTGTCTAACTCTTTGCGACCCCATGGACTGTAGCCTATCAGGCTCCTCCGTCTATGGGATTTTCCAGGCAAGAGTGCTGGAGTGGATTGCCATTTCCTTCTCCATTAGCATTTCTCTAACAATTATCAATGTAGAACATATTTATATGTGCCTTTTGGTCATATGGATTTTGCTGATGGCTCAGACGGTAAAGCGTCTGCCTACAATGCGGGAGACCCGGGTTCAATCCCTGGGTTGCGAAGCTCTCCTGGTGAAGGGAATGGCAACCCATTTCAGTATTCTTTCCTCCTCCACACCAAAACAGGGGCTCAAAGAAATATTTGTGTACGGACACACCACCCTGAACGCACTCGATCTCGTCTGATCTCGGAAGCTAAGCAGGGTCGGGTGTGGATAGTACTTGGATGGGAGACTGCCTGGGAATACTGGGTGCCCTAGGCTTTTTTACTTTGGACTTCCCTGGTGGCTCAGACGGTAAAGCATCTGTCCGCAATGCGAGAGACCTGGGTTCCATCCCTGGGTCAGGACCTGGAGAAGGAAATGGCAATCCACTCCAGTATTGCTGCTGCTGTGGCTGCTGCTAAGTCGCTTCAGTCGTGTCAGACTCTGTTCGGCCCCAGAGACAGCAGCCCATCAGGCTCCCCCGTCCCTGGGATTCTCCAGGCAAGAACACTGGAGTGGGTTGCCATTCCCTTCTCCAATGCATGAAAGTGAAAAGTGAAAGGGAAGTTGCTCAGTCGTGTCCAACTCTGAGCGACCCCATGGACTGCAGCCTATCAGGCTCCTCCATCCATTGCTTGGAAAATCCCATAGACAGAGGAGCCTGGTAGGCTACAGTCCATGGGGTCAGAAACAGTCGGACATGACTGAGCAACTTCACTTTGGCCATATGTCTTTGGGAAAATGTCTATGTAGATCTTCTGCCTATATTTTGAATGGATTTTCTGTTGTTGTTGTTGTTTTTAATATATTGAAGTGAATGAACTGTTTGTATATTTTGAGGACTGGCCCCTAGTCTGGTCCATCATTTGCAAATATTTTATCCCATTCTGTGGGTGGTCTTTTCATTTTGTTTATGGTTATCCTGCAGTGCAAAAGCTCCTGAATTTGATTAGGTAAGATTTATTTCTTTTTTATTTTATGGCTATTGCTTTGGGAAACTGGCCTAAGGAAACCCTCATACATTTTGTGTCAGAGAATGTTTTGTCTATGATTTCTTCTCAGACTTAGATGATGTGATGCCTTAATCATTTTGATTTCATTTTTGTTATGGTGTGATATAATTTCTATGTGATTTCCATGCAGCTGTCCAGCTTTCCCAATGCCACTTGTTGAGGGAATTATCTTCTCCCCATTGTATATTCTTCTTTCCTTTATGCCAGATTAACTGATTGTGGTTTTATTACTGGGCTGTCTCTTCTGTTCCATTGATCCATAGGTTGGTTTTTGTGCCAGTACCATATTGTTTTGATGACTGTAGCTCTGTAGTATTGCCTGAAGTCTGGGGAGGGATTTGTTCTTAGTCCTCAGGATTTCTTTGGCAATATTGGGTCATTTATCATTTCATATAAATTTCAGTGTTTTTGGTTCTAGCTCTGTATAAAAATGTCCATGACCATTTTGATAGAGATTGCATTAAATCTGTAGATTTCTTGTGGTCGTATGGCCATTTTAATAATTTAATTCTTCTGCTAAAAGAACATGTGATATTCCTCCATTTATTTAAATCTTTTTCACATTCCTTTATTAATATTTTATAGTTTTAAGGATATAAGTATTTCACTTCTTTGTTTAGGTTGATTTCTAAATACTTTAATCTTTTGCTACCATTTTGTTTTCATTTCAGTATTATTCAAGTTTCTTTATTGTGATACAATATGTAAAACATAACACTGACCATCTTAATTATTTTTTAAGGTTTGCATTGATAATAAAATAGTGCCAATTTATAGTGCTCTGTTGGTTTCACTTGTAGAGCCTAAGGATTTATTTATACATATATCTGTTATTTTTCTATTTTAAAAACTACCATATAGTGAGTACTGAGAAAAGTTCCCTCTGGTCATTGTTGATTATATATTTATTGGTGTGCATGTTTTTGTTGTTCAGTTGCACAGTTGTGTCCAACTCTTTGCGACCTCTTTGACGGCAATACACCAGGCTTTTCTGTCCTTCAGTATCTCCCTGAGCTTGCTCAAACTCATGTCCATTACGTCAGGGATGCCATCCAACCACCTCATCCTCTCTCACCCTCTCTTCCTCCTGCCCTCAGTCTCGCCTAGAATCAGGGTCTTTTCCAAGGAGTTAGTTCTTCACATCTGAGTCTTGATCTCAAAGTTTGCAACTATTTTCTCCCATGGGTTGTTGTTTTTTTTTTTTATCATTTTCTTTCTGGGTTTCCCTTGCTGTGTAAAACATCATAAGCCTGATTAGGTCCCATTTGTATATCTTGAGTTCGTTTTTTACTGCCTTTAGACACTGACCTATGATTTCTGTCAGAGAATGCTTAGCCTACTTTTTCCTCTAGGAGTTAATGATTTGTTGCCTCTTATTTGAGTCTTCAGCCATTTTTAGTTCCTTTTTGGTGAATGGTGTGTGTGTGGCTTGTAATTTTGGTGACTGTCCTATGGCTGTACCACTTTCCGAAGAGCACTTGATGAGGAGACGGTCTTCTCACTTGGGTTGGGTTGGCCAAATTGTTCCTTCAAGTTTTTCCATAGCATCATACAGAAATATCTGAATATATTTGTGGCCAACTTAATATATTCTTGCTTCCACTGTGGAAGATTAAGTGGCCATGAGTGTGTGGGTTTGATCCTAGGGTCTCTGTTCTTTTCCATTGTCCCATAGGACTGTTTCTGTGACAGGACCTCCTTGTTTGAATATTGTAACTCCACAGTGTTGTGTGTAGTCTGGGAGGGTTATGCCTTCTGCTTTGTTCTTGGTTCTCAGAATTGCTTTGGCACTTCTGGGTCATGTATGTTTGCATGTAAATTTTATTATCATTGGTTCTATTTCTGTGAAAAATGTGCTGGGGAATTTGATACGGATTGCATGATATCTGTAGATTTCTTTGGGTACTATGGCCATTTAAAAAATATTACTAGTATAAATTCAAAGCATGGGATATATGGTTCTCAGCATATAAATCTTTCATCTTTGTAGTCAGGTTTAATCCTAAGTATTTTATTTACATTAATCTGGTTTTATTTTATATTCCTAAAATTTTCTTTATTGTGGTAACATGCATATTATAATATGTATCATCTTAATCACTGAAAAAAAATTGTTTTATGTTGGTTTAGAGTTAATTTACAATGTTGTGTTAATTTCATCTGTACAGCCTAGTGATGTGGTCATACAGAAATCTATTTTTTTTCAGGTTCTTTATCATCTAGGTTACACAGGATATTGATTAGAGGTTCTTGTGCACAAGCTCAAAAGTTAGATTAGGTCACATTTTTTTTTCTTATATAATAATTTTATTTATCTATTTATTTATGGCTATATTGGGTCTTCTTGCTGAGTGGGCTCTCTCTAGTTGCAGTGCATGGGCTTCTAATTGCAGTGGCTCCTCTTATTGCAGAGCACAGGCTCTAGGGCTCGAGCGTTTCGGTAGTCCTGGTTCCCGGGCTCTGGAGCACAGGCTCAGTAGTTGTGGCACAGGGGCTTTGTTGCTCTGCACCATGTGGTATCTTCCTGAGGCAGGCACTAAACCTGTGTCTACTGTCTACTGCATTCGCAGGTGGATTCTCTACCACTGAGCCACCAGGGAAGCCCTGTTTGTTTTTATTTTTATTGCTTTGGGAAACTAGCCTAAGAAAATGCTAGTACGATTTGTGGCACAGAATGTTTTGCCTATGATTCCCTCTAAAACTTATATTGTGTGATGTATGGATTTAAGTCCTTAAGTATTTTGAGTTTATTGTTGCGTATAGTGTGAGGGTGTGTTCTAATTTCATTGATTTCCATGTGGCTGTCCAACTTTCCCAACACCACTTGCTGAGGAGACTGTCTTCTCCCCATTGTGTATTCTTTCCTTTGTGGAAGATGGACCATGGGTGTGTGAGTTTGCTAACTGGGCTCTCTCTTATGTTCCATTGATCCATAGGTCTGTTTTTGAGCCACGACCAGGTTGTTTTGATGACCGTTGGTCTGTAATATTGCCTGAAGTCTGGGGAGGGTTATGCCTCTCAATTTGTTCTTATCCTCAGGATTTCTTTGGCCATATTGGGTCATTTATGGTCCATATAAATTTCATTATTAATGGTTCTAGCTCTGTTAAAAAAAAAAAAATGTCCATGTGTATGGTGATAAAGATTGCATTAAATCTGTAGATTTCTTGGGGTTGTGGCTATTTTAACAATTTAATGCTTCCAATAAAACAGCATGTGATATTCTTCCATTTCAAAATTCTTATTAATATTTTATGTACTCAGGATATAAGTATTTCACTTCTTTTGTCAGGTTGACTTCTATGTATTTAATATTTTGCTACCATTTCATTTCATTTCACTTTCATTCCAACTTTTTAAATGTGGTACAACATGCATAACATAACATTTACCATCCTAGTATGATTTGCATTGATAATAAAATACTGTTGATTTACAATGCTGTGTTGCTTTTACTTGTCAGAATGTAGGCATTTATTTATATATATGTCTATTATTTTTCAGTTTTTTTCAAATACAATATACAGAGTATTGAGTTAAAGTTGCCTGTGGTCCTTATTAATTATGTATTTTGTAGAGAGTGCTGTGTATAAATTATACCCAGACTCCTGAATCATTCTTGCCCATCTCCTTTCCCTTTGGTAGCCATAAATCTCTGCTCATCCTGTGAGTCTGTTTCTCTCTGGTAGTTAAGTTCACTGAATCTTTAAGGACCCTCCTTACTGTTCTCCACAGTGGCAGTACCACTTCATGTTCTCACCAACAGTGTAGAAGTGTTCCTTTTTCTCCACACTCAGTGTAACATTTCTTATTTGTAGACTTTTTAATTCTGGAAATTCTGATTGTTGTGCTGATACCTCATTGTGGTTTTGATTTGAATTTTGTTGAAACATTACTGATGCTGAGCATTTAGTCCTGTGCTCTTTGGCCATGTGTAGATCGACTCTAGAGAAATACCTATGGAGATCTTCTGCCCATTTTTTAATTTGGTTGCTAGTGTTTTGATATTGAGGTGAATAAAATGTTTGTATACTTTTGAGATCAGTGTCTTGTGGATCAGACCATTTGCAACTAATTTTCTCCCATTCAGAAGACTGTCTCTTCATTTTTTTTCAAGGTTTCCTTTGCTGTGCCAAACAACATAAGCTTGATTAGGTCCCATTTGTGTATCTTAGGTTCATTTATATTGGCTTGGGAGACTGACCTAAGAAAAGAACAGTACAATTTCTGAGAATTTTGCCTAGTTTTTTTTTCTCTAGGATTTCATGGTGTGATGTATCCTATTAAGCTCTCCAACTTTCCCCTCACCACTTGATGAGGAGGTTATCTATTCCTCATTGTGTATTTTTGCTTCCTCTGTTGCAGATTAATTGTAGGGTTTAAGCTTGTGCCCCAGAGAAGGCAGTGGCACCCCACTCCAGTACTCTTGCCTTGAAAATCCCATGGATGGACGAGGTCACTGGGAGTCAGACATGACTGAGTGACTTCACTTTTACTTTTCATTTTCATGCATTGGAAAAAGAAATGGCGACCCACTCCAATGTTTTTGCCTGGAGAATCCCAGGGACGGAGGAGGCTGGTGGGCTGCCGTCTGTGGGGTCGCAGAATCGGACAAGACTGAAGCAACTTAGCAGCAGCAAGCTTGTGCCCGGGGCTCTGCTTTCTCATTGTCTCCTAGGCCTGTTTCTGTGCTAGGACCCTCTTGTTTTGAATACTGTAGCTCTGTCCTCTTGTGTGGAGTCTGGGAGGGTTATGCCTTCTGCTTTGTTCTTGGCCCTTAGGATTGCTTTGGCAATTAAAACCTATTATTTTTTAATTTTAGGATTATTGTTTCTAATCCTGGGAAAATTATCACAGGTAATTTGACAGGGATTGCATTAAATCTGTAGATTGCTTTGCATAGTATGCCCATGTAAAAAATATTACTGCTGTCAGTCTAAAAGCATGGAATATCTTTCCATTCTTTGAATCATCTTCAATTATATTTTCAGTGTTTTATGGTTCTCAATATATAAATCTTCCACCTCCTGAGTCGGGTTAACTCCTCAGTACTGTATATATTTTGTTGTGACATTTTTATTTTTTTTTTTTTACTGTATTTCCTTTTTTACACTATACTGTATTTACTGTATAGTGGTACAGTAGGCATAGCTTAACCTTTGCGATCTTAATTTTTAATACTTTTAATTTTTTGTAATAGACTTAAAAAACTGTATTATATTCAATTGTAACAGCACAATAATTTACTTGTATGTATACTGTTTTCAGAGTCTTCTCCTGTATAGACTATACAGTAGTATATTTAGTTGAGTTCAACAAGTATGTTAGGTACTTGTTGAATATATGTTGTGTATATAGTAGTGTATATATGTTAATCCCAAACCCCTAATTTATCCTTGCCCACCACCAGTTCCCCTTCCTAGGAATAAGTTAACTTTCTCAGGCTCTGAGTTTGTCTCTTTCTGTGTTGTAAATAAGATCATTTAATTTTTTCAGGAACCTCCTTACTGTTCTCCACTGTAGCTGTACCACTTTACATCCCACCAACAGTGTAGAAGGGTTCCTTTTCACCACACCCTTTCCAGCATTTTTTGTTGGCAGACATTTTAATTCTGGAAATTCTGATCCTTGTTGTGATACTTCTTTGTGGCTTAGATTTGCATTTTGTTAAACTTTATTAATATTGAGTATCTATTCTGTACTTTTTTGGCCATCCATAGGTCTACTCTGGAGAACCGTCTATGTAGATCTTCTGCCTGTTTTTTTTTAATTGAATTGCTAGTGTTTAGATAGTGAGCTGAATGAGCTGTTTATATCTTTTCGAGATCAGTATCTTGTTGGTCACATAATTTGCAACTATTTTCTCCTGTTCAGTGGGTTGACTTTTCATTTGGTTTATGGTTTCCTTTGGTGTGCAAATGTCAAAAGCTTGATTAGGTCCCATTTGTCTATCTTTGGTTTATCTTCCATTGCCTTGGGAGACTGGCTTAAGAAGATTCCGATTTTTGTGAGAGAATGCCTTGCCTGCATTTTTCTCTGGGAGTTCATGGTGTGATCTTATTTCAGTCCCCAAAACATTTCTTGTTCCTTTTTGTTGAATGGTGAGCACATGGATCCTAATTTCAGTGATTTGCCTGTATCTGTATGAGTTCCCCCAACACCGCTTGCTGAGGACAATGTCTTCCTCCCCTTGGGTTGGCTAAAATCTTCCTTCTTGTTTTCCCATAACATCTTACAGAAGTATACCAAGAAAATTTTGGCCAACTGATATACTCGTGCTTCCATGGTGGAAGATTAATTGACTGTCAATGTGTGGGCTTGTGCCTGGGGTCTCTGTGCTTTTCCATGGTCTCCTAGGTCTGTTTCTGTGTCAGGATCCCCTTGTTTGGAATACTGGAGCTCTATAGTGTTGTGTGAAGTCTGGGAAGTTTATGCCTCCTTCCTTGTTCTTGGTCCTCAGGATATCTTTGGCACTTCTTGTCATTTATGGTTCCGTGTAAGTTTTAGGATCAGTGGTTCTAATTCTGTGAACATGTCACGGGGAATTTGATAGGGATTGCATTAAATCTGTGGAATGCTTTGGGTAGTATTGTCCTTACAGTATTACACCTATCCAAAAGCATGGGATACTTTCCGTTTCTTTGAGTCACCTTCAATTTTATTTTTAGTGTTTTATCATTCTCAGCATATAATCTTTCACCTCCTTAGGTTAATACCTCAGTACTGTATTCATTTTGTTGTGACTTTTTTCTTTATTACCATACTGTGCCTTTTCAGCTCTACACATGGACATCACCAGATGGCCAACACTGAAATCAGATTGATTATATTCTTTGCAGCCAAAGACAGAGAAGCTCTATACAGTCAGCAAAAACAAGACCGGGAGCTGACTGTTGCTCAGATCATGAACTCCTTATTGCCAAATTCAGACTGAAATTGAAGATAGTAGGGAAAACCACTAGACCATTCAGGTACGACCTAAATCAAATCCCTTGCAATTATACAGTAGAAGTGAGAAATAGATTTAAGGGACTATATCCGATACACAGAGTGCCTGAAGAACTATGGACAGTGATTTGTGACATTGTACAAGAGACAGGGATCAAGACCATCCCCAAGAAAAAGAAATGCAAAAAAGCAAATGGCTGTCTGAGGAGGGCTTACAAATAGCTGTGAAATGAAGAGAAGAGAAAAAGAAAATAGGACAGATATACCCATTTGAATGCAGAGTTCCAAAGATAGGAAGGAGAAACAAGAAAGCCTTCCTCAATGATCAATTCAAAGAGACAGAGGAAAACAATAGAATGGGAAGACTAGGGAACTCTTCAAGAAAATTAGAGATACCAAGGGAACATTTCATGCAAAGATGGGCTCAATAAGGGACAGAAATGGTATGGACCTAACAGAAGCAGAAGATATTAAGAAGAGGTGGCAAGAATACACAGAAGAACTGTACAAAAAAGATCTTCACAACCCAGATAATCACAATGGTAGGATCACTCAGCTAGAGCCAGACATCCTGGAATGTGAAGTCAAGTAGGCCTTAGGAAGCGTCACTGCAAACAAAGTTAGTGGAGGTGATGGAATTCCAGTTGAGCTATTTCAAATCCTGAAAGATGATGCTGTGAAAGTGCTACACTCAATATGCCAGCAAATTTGGAAAACTCAGCAGTGGCCACAGGACTGGAAAAGGTCAGTTTTCATTCCAATCCCAAAGAAAGGCAATGCCAAAGAATGCTCAAACTACTGCACAGTTACATTTATCTCACATGCTAGTAAAGTAATGCTTAAAATTCTCCAAGCCAGACTTCAGGAGTACATGAACGATGAACTTCCAGATGTTCAAGCTGGGTTTAGAAAAGGCAGAGGAACCAGAGATCAAATTGCCAACATCTGCTGGATCATGGAAAAAGCAAGAGAGTTCCAGGAAAACATCTATTTCTGCTTTACTGACTATGCCAAAGCCTTTGACTGTGTGGATCACAATAAACTGTGGAAAATTCTGAAAGAGATGGGAATACCAGACCACCTGACCGGCCTCTTGAGAAACCTGTATACAGGTTAGGAAGCAACAGTTAGAACTGGACATGGAACAACAGACTGGTTCCAAATAGGAAAAGGAGTGTGCAAAGGCTGTATATTGTCACCCTGCTTATTTAACTTATATACAGAGTACATCATGAGAAATGCTGGACTGGAAGAAGCACAAGCTGGAATCAAGATCACCGGGAGAACTATCAATAACCTCAGATATGCAAATGATACCACCCTTATGGCAGAAAGTGAAGAGGAAATAAAAAGCCTCTTGATGAAAGAGAAAGTGGAGAGTGAAAAAGTTGGCTTAAAGCTCAACACTCAGAAAACGAAGATCATGGCATCCAGTCCCATCACTTCATGGCAGATAGATGGGGAAACAGTGGAAACAGTGGCTGACTTTATTTTTCTGGGCTCCAAAATCACTGCGGATGGTGTCTGCAGCCATGAAATTAAAAGATGCTTACTCCTTGGAAGGAAAGTTATGACCAATCTAGATAGCATATTCAAAAGCAGAAACATTACTTTGCCAACAAAAGTCTGTCTAGTCAAGGCTATGATTTTTCCTGTGGTCATGTATGGATGTGAGAGTTGGACTTTAAGGAAAGCTGAGCGCTGAAGAATTGATGCTTTTGAACTATGGTGTTGGAGAACACTCTTGAGAGTCCCTTGGACTCCAAGGAGGTCCAACCAGTCCATCCTAAAGGAGATCAGTCCTGGGTGTTCATTGGAAGGACTGATGTTGAAGCTGAAACTCCAATACTTTGGCCACCTAATGTGAAGAGCTGACTCATTGGAAAAGACCCTGATGCTGGGAAAGATTGAGGGCAGGAGTGGAAGGGGATGACAGAGGATGAGAAGGTTGGATGGCATCATTGACTCCATGGGCATGGGTTTGGGTGAACTCCATGAGTTGGTGATGGACAGGGAGACCTGGTGTGCTGTGGTTCATCAGGTTGCAAAGAGTTGGACATGACTGAGCGACTGAACTGAACTGAACTGAATTTTAGAAACTTTAATTTTATATTGGAATCAAGTTGATTTACAATGCTATGTTAGATTTAGTTGTAACAGCACAGTAATTTATTTATATCTGTCTGCTTTTAAGATCTTCTTCCCTATAGGCTATACAGTACATTTAGTAAAGTTCCCTCTTTATACATTAATACACAAATATGTATTTGTGCATAGTAGTGTGTATATGTTAACCTCTAACTCCTAAGTTATCCCTGCCCCCACCAGTCCCTCTTCCCAAGCATAAGTTTTTACTCAGTCTCTGAGTTTGTAAGTCTGTTTCGATGTTATAAAAAAAAGATCATTTAATTGTTAAGGAACCTCCTTACTGTTCTCCATGGGGCTGCCCAGGTGGCTTGGTGGTAAAGAATCCACCTGCAATGCAGGAGATATAGGAGATTCAGGTTTGATCCCTGGGTCAGGAAGATCCCCTGGAGACAGAAACAGCAACACACTCCAGTATTCTTACAGAAGAATCCCATGGACAGAAGAGCCTGGTGGGCTACAGTCCATAGGGTTGCAAAGTGTCAGACACAACTGAAACGACTTTGCGTGCACTCTTCTCCATAGTAGCTGTGCCAGTTTACATTCCCACCAACAGTGCAGGAGCGTTCATTTTTTCCTTCACACCCTGTCCAGCAGTTTTATTTGTAGATATTTTAATTCTGGAAATTCTGATCATAGAGATGATACCTCACTGTGGTTTTCATGTGCATTTCATTAAAGAATTATTCGTGTTGAACATCTATTCCTTAGCTTTTAGCTGTCAGTAGGTCTACTCTGGAGAAATGCCCTTGTAAATCTTCTGATGGGTTTTTTTTTATTTTTTATTTTATTTTTTTAGTTAGTGTTTTGATATTGACATGAACAAGCTGTTTTTATCTTTTCCAGATCAGTGGCTTGTGGATCACATCATTTGCAACTATTTTGTCTTATTCAGTGTGTTGTCTTTTTATTTTGTTACTGGTTTCCTTGCTGGGCAAAAGGTCATAAGTTTGATTAGATCTCATTTTTATATCATTGAATCATTTTCTATTGCCTTGGGAGACTAACCTAAAGGCAAAAACTGTACAGTTTCTGTCTGCTAATCTTTGCCTACTTTTTTCTCCAGGGGTATATGGTGTGATGTCTCTTATTTAAGACTTCAAGTCATTTTGAGTCACTTTTTGTTGAATGGTGTGCTGGTGGGTTTTAATTTCAATGATTAGGATGTGGCCCTATAACCTTCCCAACACTACTTGCTGAGGAAATTGTCTTCTTCCCCTTTCATTGGGTTGTCTAAAATGTTTCTTCAAGCTTTTCCATAACATTTGATAGAAAAGTCAGAGTGAAATGTGTGGCTAGCCCAGTATCTTCTCGCTCCCACTGTGGAAGATTAACTGACTGTAGGTGTGTGGGTCTGTTCCTGGGGGCTGTGTTTTCTCATTGTCCCATAGGTCTGTCTTTGCGCCAGCACCCCCTGGTTTGGAATATTGTTGCTCTGTAGTGTGTGCAGTTTGGGAGGGTTATGTCTCCTGCTTTGTCCTTGGCTCTCAGGATTGGTTAGGGAATTCTGTGTCACGTATGCTTCCGTATAATATAAGGATCAGTGGTTCTAACTCTGTGAAAAATGTCATACGGAATCTGATATTTATTGTCTGTTTTACGCTCAGTCATATCCAATTCTTTGAGACCCGTGGACTGTAGCTTGCCAGGCTCCTCTGTCCATGTGATTTCCCAGACAAGCGTACTGGAGTGGGTAACCATTTCCTACTCGGGGATCTTCCCAACCCAGGAGTTGAAACTGTCTCTTGTGTCTCCTGCATTGGTAGGCAAGTTCTTTACCACTAACACCACCTGGGACACCATGAATCTATAGATTGCTTTGGGTCATATGGCTGTTTAAAAAGTATTACTGCTCTCAATCCAAAGATACGTGATATCTTTCCATTTATTTGAGTCATCTTCAATCTTATTTGTAGTATTTTATGGTTCTCAGCATATAAGTCTTTGACCTCCTTACTCTGGTTAATTCCTCATTACTGCATTCATTTTGATGCAACTTTTTTGTTTTTACTGTACTTTTTGAAGTTTCTATATTGTGGTAAAATATATATAACATACCTTTATTATTTTAATTTTTGCAAACTTTTATTTCTTATTGAGAAAGTGTTGATTTACAGTGTGTGTTGGATTCAGCTTTAATGCACAAAATTTTCTTTTCCCATACAGTTTGTACAGTATATTTATTTGAGTTCCCTAGTGTACACGTTAGGTATTTGTTGAATATGTATTGTGTATGTAGTAATGTGTATATGCTAATCTCAAACTCCTAACTTAACCTGCCCACCACTAGTTCCCTTTCTGAGCATAAGCTTGTTTTCTCAGTCTCTGAATTTGCAAGTCTCTTTCTGTTTTGTAAACAAGATCATTTAATTGTTCGGAAACCTCCTTTCTGCTCTCCATAGATGCTATACCACTTTACATTCCCACCAACAGTGTAGGAGAGTTCATTTTTCTCCCATCTTGTCCAGCATTTCTTATTAAGACATTTTAATTATGGAAACTGATAGTTGTGGTGACACCACATTTTGGTTTTCATTTGCATTTCATTAAAAAATTATTGATGTTGAGCATGTATTCCTATGCTTTCTGGCCATGTATCTTTGTAGATCAAATAGATCTGTGTAGATCTTCTGCCAATTTTTTGATTGGGTTGCTAGTGTTTTGATACCGAGGAAATGAGCTGCTTGTACATTTTTGAGATCAGTGTTGTGTGGATCACAACGTTAACAACTATTTTCTCCCATTCAGTGAATTGTCTCTTCATTACGTTTATGATTTACTTTGCTATGCAAAAGGTCATAAGTCTGATTAAGTCCCATTTGTATACTTTCGATTCTTTTTCCATTGCCTTGGGAGACCTAAGAAAAGAGCAGTATGATTTCTGTCAGAGGATGATTTCCCTACTTTTTTCTCTAGAAGTCCATGGTGTGTTGTCTCTTGTTTAAGACCTCAAGCCATTTTGAGTTCTTTTTGGTTGAATGTTGTACATGTGGGTTCTAACTGCAGTGATTGAAATGTGGCTCTATGACTTTCCCAGCACAACTTGATAAGGAGACTGTCTTTATCCCCTTATATTGGGTTGGCCAAAAGGTTCTTTCAAGTTTTCCCATAGCATTGTACAGAAAAATCGAAATGAAATTTGTGGCAAACTCAATATATTCTCGCTCCCACTGTGGAAGATTAATTGACGATAGGACTGTGGGTTGTTCTGGGGTCTCCGTTCTTTTGCATTGTCCCCAGGTCTGTTTTCTACCAGGACTTCCTTGTATTGAATACCATAGCTTTGTGGTGTTGTGTAGAGTCTCGGAGGGTTATGCCTCCTGCTTTGTCCTTGGTCTTCACTGACAGCTTCACTGCTTCAGCAATTCTGAGTCATGTATGGTTTCATAAATTTCAGAATTACTGGTTTGAATTCTGTGAAAAAATCGTGAGTATTTGATAGAGATTGCATTAAATCTGTAGATGGCATTTGTAGTATGACAATTTTGACAACATTAATGTTTCTAATTTAAGAGCATGGGATATCTTTCCAATTTTTTTGAATCATCTGGAGTTTCCTATCTTAATATTTTGTGCTTCTTAGCATATAAGTCTTTCACCTCCTTGGTCAAATTTATTCCTAAGTATTTTATTCATTTTGATGTGATTTTATTTCATATATTTTTTCAAATTTATTATTGTGGTAAAATATGCATAACAGAACATTTATCATCTTAATTATTTTTTAAGCTTTTCTTTTATATTGGAGTAGAGTTAATTTACAGTGTTGTTAGGTTTATTTGTATAGTATGTGCTTATACATAAATCTATTTTTTTTTTTCAGATTCTTTTCCCATATAGGTTAGACAGATTATTGAGCAGATTACCCTGTGCTATGCATTAGGTCCTTGTTGATTATCTATTTTGTATATAGTAGCGTGCATATGGACTTCTCTGGTGGCTCAGACGGTAAAGCATCTGCCTTCAATGCGGGAGATGTGGGTTTGAATCCCTAGGTCAGGAAGGTTCCCTGGAGAATGAAATGGCACCCCACTCCAGTACTCTTGCCTGGAAAATCCCATGGACGGAGGAGCCTGGTGGCTACAGTCCATGGGGTCACAAAGATTCGGACACAACTGAGCGACTTCACTTTCACTTTCAGTGTGCATATGCTAATCCCTAATTATGGCAAATCCCTAATTTGGCATATGCCAAACTCCTAATTCATCCCTCCCCACCACCTTTCCCCTTTGGTAAGGATAAGTTTGTTTTCTCAGTCTCTGAGTCTGTGTGTGCTTCTGTTTTATATATAAACTATTTTTTAAAATATATAACCTTATGTATTTTCTGCTATGCTGGGTCTTTGTCGCTGCGCGAGCTTTTCTCTAGTTGCAGCAAGCAGAGACTACTCTCTAGTTGCACGTGTGGGCTTCTCATTTATATGGCTTCTCTTGTTGCTGAGCATGGGCTGTAGGGCATGTGGGCTTCAGTAGTTGCAGAACATGGGCTCAGTAGTTGCAGTTCTTGGGCACTAGAGCACAGGCTCAATAGTTGTGGCTCATGGACTTTGCTGTACCTTGGCATGTGGTATCTTCCAGGACTGGGGATTGAACCCATGTCTCCTGCATTGGCAGGTGATTTTTATCTCTGAGCCACCAGGGAAGCCTAAATAAATTAATTTTTAAGGAATCCCCATACTGTTTCTATAGTGGCTCAAATATTCATTCCAACACACTGTGTAGAAGGGCTCCTTTTTCTCCACAGTCTTCTTAGAATTTGTTATTTGTAGACATTTCAGTTACGGAAATTCTGATACTTATGTGGTGGTCACTGATTGTACATGTCATTAACGTTTCTCTAATAATTACAGTGTTGAGGAGATTGATATGTGCCTTTTGGCCATATATGTTTTTGGAGAAATGTCTACGTAGATCTGCTTATTTTGAATTTTTTTTTAATATGGAGAAGAATGAGCTGTTGGTATATTTTACAGATTAGTTCCTAGTCTGCTCCATTGTTTGCAAATATTTTCTCCCATTCCGTAGGTGGTCTTTTCATTTTGTTTATGGTTACCCTGCAGTGCCAAAGCTCATGAATTAGATTAGGTAGCATTCATTTCTTTTTTATTTTATTGTTATTGCTTTGGGAGACTAGCCTAAGGAAACACTAGGATGATTTGTATCAGAGAATGTTTTGTTAATGATTTCTTCTCAAACTTATATGGTTTGATCCTGGAATAAGTCCTTAAACATTTTGAGTTCATTGTTGTATATGGCGTGAGGGTATGTTACAATTTCATTGATTACCATGGAGCAGTCCAGCTTTCCCAAAGCCACTTACTGAGGAGACTGTCTTTTCCCCATTGTATATTTTTGTTTCCTTTATGCCAGATTGATTGACTGTAAGTCTGTGGTTTGCTTCCAAACTCTATTCTGTTCTGTTGATCCATAGGTCTGTTTTTGTGCCAGTTCCACATTGTCTTGATGACTGTTGCTCTACAGTACTGCTTAAAGTTTTAGGTGGGGAAGGCAATGGCACCCCACCCCAGTACTTTTGCCTGGAAAATCCCGTGGATGGAGGAGCCTGGTAGGCTCCAGTCCATGGGGTCGCTAAGAGTCGGACACGACTGAGCGACTTCACTTTCACTTTTCACTTTCATGCATTGGAGAAGGAAATGGCAACCCACTCCAGTATTCTTGCCTGGAGAATCCCAGGGACAGGGGAGCCTGGTGAGCTTCCGTCTATGGGGTTGCACAGAGTCGGACACGACTGAAGCGACTTAACTTAAAGTCTCAGGAGGGTTATGCCTCCTGCTTTGTTCTTTGTCCTCAGGATTGCTTTGGCTATACTGGGTCATTTATGATTTCATATAAATTTCAGCATTACTGATTCTAATTCTACTGTAAAAGTGAAATGTCCCTGGATATTTTGATGGAGATAGCATTAAATGTAAATTTCTTGGGGTCGTATGGGTATTTTAACAGTTTAATGATTCCACTAAAAGGGCATGTGATATTCCTACATTTATATAAACCTTTTTCAAATTCCTTTATTTCCTTAGAAGGCATCACTACGAACAAAGCTAGTGGAGGTGATGGAATTCCAGTTGAGCTATTCCAAATCCTGAAAGATGATGCTGTGAAAGTGCTGCACTTAATATGCCAGCAAATTTGGAAAACTCAGCAGTGGCCACAGGACTGGAAAAGGTCAGTTTTCATTCCAATCTCAAAGAAAAGCAATGCCAAAGAATGCTCAAACTACCACACAATTGCACTCATCTCACACGCTAGTAAAGTAATGCTCAAAATTCTCCAAGCTAGGCTTCAGCAATATGTGAACCATGAACTTCCTGATGTTCAAGCTGGTTTTAGAAAAGGCAGAGGAACCACAGATCAAATTGCCAACATCCGCTGGATCATGAAAAAAGCAAGAGAGTTCCAGAAAAACATCGATTTCTGCTTTATTGACTATGCCAAAGCCTTTGACTATGTGGATCACAATAAACTGTGGAAAATTCTGAAAGAGATGGGAATACCAGACCACCTGATCTGCCTCTTGAGAAATTTGTATGCAGGTCAGGAAGCAACAATTAGATCTGGACATGGAACAACAGACTGGTTCCAAATAGGAAAAGGAGTACGTCAAGGCTGTATATTGTCACCCTGCTTATTTAACTTATATGCAGAGTACATCATGAGAAACCCTGGACTGGAAGAAACACAAGCTGGAATCAAGATTGTTGGGAGAAATATCAACAACCTCAGATATGCAGATGACAGCACCCTTATGGCAGAAAGTGAAGAGGAACTCAAAAGCCTCTTGATGAAAGTGAAAGTGAAGAGTGAAAAAGTTGGCTTAAAGCTCAACATTCAGAAAACCAAGATCATGGCATCCGGTTCCATCACTTCATGGGAAATAGATGGGGAAACAGTGGAAACAGTGTCAGACTTTATTTTTCTGGGCTCCAAAATCACTGCAGATGGTGACAGCAGCCATGAAATTAAAAGATGCTTACTCCTTGGAAGGAAAGTTATGACCAACCTAGATAGCATATTCAAAAGCAGAGACATTACTTTGCCAACAAAGGTTTGTCTAGTCAAGGCTATGGTTTTTCCTGTGGTCAGGTATGGATGTGAGAGTTGGACTGTGAAGAAGTCTGAGCACTGAAGAACTGATGCTTTTGAAGTATGGTGTTGGAGAAGACTCTTGAGAGTCCCTTGGACTGCAAGGAGATCCAACCAGTCCATTCTGAAGGAGATCAGCCCTGGGATTTCTTTGGAAGGAATGATGCTGAAGCTGAAACTCCAGTACTTTGGCCACCTCATGTGAAGAGTTGACTCATTGGAAAAGACTCTGATGCTGGGAGGGATTGGGGGCAGAAGGAGAAGGGGACGACAGAGGATTAGATGGCTGGATGGCATCACTGACTTGATGGACGTAAATCTGGGTGAACTCCAGGAGTTGGTGATGGACAAGGAGGCCTGGCGTGCTGCGATTCATGGGGTCGCAAAAAGTCGGTCACAACTGAGTGACTGATCTGATCTGATCTTATTTTATAGTTTTATAGTTTAAGTATTTTATAGTTCTCAGGATATGAAGTATTTCACTTCTTTTGTCAGATTGATTTCTAAGTATTTTATTTAATATTTTGCCACCATTTACTCATTTATTGTGGTACAATATGCATAATATAGAATTTCCCATCTTAATTATTTTTAAGGTTTGCATTGATAATAGTGCTAATTTACAGTGCCCTGTTGGTTTCACTTGTAGAGCCTAGGGATTTATTTATACATATATTTATTATTTTTCCTATTTTTTAAAATACCATATAGAGAGTATTCAGTAAAGTTCCCTGTGGTCATGTTGATGATATATTTTGTATAGTGGTATGTATGTTGGTGTTGTTCAGTTGCTAAGTTGTGTCCAACTCTTTGTGATCCCATGGACTACAGCACACCAGGCTTCCTTATCCTTCACTATCTCCCAGAGTTCACTCAGAACTCATGTCCATTGAGTCAGTGATGCCATCCAACCATCTCATCCTCTTTCATATTTTTCTCCTCCTGTCCTCAGTCTTTCCCAGCATCAGGGTCTTCTCCAAAGAGTCAACTCTTTGTGTCAGGTTGCCAAAGTATTGGAACTTCACCTTCAGCATCAGTCCTTCCAATGAATTTTCAGGGTTGATTTCCTTTAGGATTGACTTCTTTGATCTCCTTGCAGTCCAAGGGACTCTGAAGAGTCTTCTCCAACACCACAGTTTAAAAGGATCAATTCTTTGGTGCTCAGCCTTTATGGTCCACCTCTCACATCCATACATGACTACTGGGAAAACCATAGCTTTGACTGTGTGGACCTTTGTTGGCAAAGTGCTGTCTCTGCTTTTTAATACACTAAGTGTGTCACAGCTTTTCTTCCAAGAAGCAAGTGTCTTTTAATTTAAGGGCTGCAATCACCATCCACAGTGATTTTGGAGCCCCAGAGAATGTCTGTCACTGTTTCTATTTTACCCCCATCTATTTGCCATGAAGTGAAGGGACCAGTTATACCAAAACTTCTAAATCATTCCTATCCATTTGTTTTGCTCTTGGTAACCATAAGTCTCTTTTCTCACTCTGTGAGTCTTTGTGCTTGTTTCTCTCTCTTTTTTTTTAATTTCTCTCTTCTTTTTTGAAGTAAGTTCACTTAATTCTTAAGGTCCCTCCTCACTGTTCTCCATAGTGGTGATACCCTTCACATTTTCACCAACAGTGTAGAAGGGTTCCTTTTTCTCCACACTCAGTGCAGCATTTCTTATTTGTAAACATTTTAATTAAGGAAATTCTAATCACTGTGGTGGTACCTCATAGTGGTTTTGATTTTCACTTCATTAGTAATAAATGATGTAGAGCATCTTGTCATATGCTTTTTGACCATCTGTATGTCTTTTTTGAGGAAATGTCTGTGTAAATCTTCTGCCCATTTGCTGACTGACTTGTGGAGGTTTTGATATTGAGCTGAATGAGCTGTTTCTGTATTTTGGAGATCAGGGTCTTGATCTCAGAGTTTGCAACTCTTTTCTCCCATGGGTTGTTTTTATCATTTTCTTTCTGGATTTCCTTTGCTGCACAAAAGATCATAAACTTGATTAAGTGCCATTTTTATATCTCGGGTTCATTTTCTATTGCCTTGGGAGACTAACCTAAGAAAAGAACAGTAACGATTTCTGTCAGAAAATGCTTGGCTTACTTTTTTCTCTAGTAGTTCATGGTGTGATATCTCTTTAAGTCTTCAAGCCATTTTGAGTTCCTTTTTGGTTAGTGAAGTGCGTGTGGGTTCTAATTTCAGTGACTGTCCTATTTCCAAGAGCACTTGCTGAGAAGACTGTCTTCTTCCCCTTGTATTGGCCAAATGGTTACTTGAAGTTATTCCACAGCATCATACAGAAAAATCCAAATGAAATTTGTGAACAACTCAATGCATTCTTGTTTCTATGTGGAAGATTCATTGGCCATGGGTGTGTGGATTTGTTCCTGGGGTGTTTGTTCTTTTCCACTGTCCCATAGGTCTGTTTTGTGCCAGGACCTCCTTGTTTTGAGTTTGTAGCTCTGTAGTGTTGTGTGAAGTATGAGAGGGTTATGCCTCCTTTGTCCTTGGTCCTCAGGATTGTTTTGGCAATTCTGGGTCATGTATGGTTCTATGTAAATTTTAGGATTATTGGTCCTAGTTCTGCGAAAAATGTCCTGGAGAATTTGATAGGGATTGTATGAAATATGTAGATTTCTTTGGGTAGTATGGCCGTCTCAAAGCCATTACTGCTATCAATCCAAAAGCATGGGCTATCTTGCCATTACTTAGAGTTATCTTCAGTTTTCTTTTAGTGTTTCATCATTCTCAGCATATAAATCTTTTCATCTCCTTAGGTTTATTTCTAAGTATTTTGTTTATTTTGATCTGATTTTATTTTTCTGTTTTAAGAAATGTCTTTATTGTAGTGATATATGCATAACATTTATTATATTAATCATGGAAAAAAGTTTTCTTTATGTTGACGTGAAAGTGGAAGTCGCTCAGTCGTGTCTGACTCTTTGTGACCCCAAGGACTGTATAGTGCATGGAATTCTCCAGGCCAGAATACTGGAGTGGGTAGCCTTTCCCTTCCCCAGGGGATCTTCCCAACCCAGGAATCGAACCAGGGTCTCCTGCATTGCAGGCGGATTCTTTACCAACTGAGCTATCAGGGAAGCCCCATGTTGGAATACAGTTAACTTACAAAGTCACCTCCCATTTTGCAACTGGTTTCACAGAAGAATCAGGGCTCTGTTTGACATGCAGTGATCTTGGTGATAAACTGAGAAGCAAGTGACGCAGCTGGGACAGAAATTCCAGAAAAAGAGGGTATATGTATACGTATGACTGATTCACTTTGCTGTACAATGTTGTGTTAATTTCATTTGTACAACCTAGTGATGTGCTCACACAGAAATCTATTTTTTTTTAGATTCTTTTCCCATATAAGTTATACTGGATATTGATTAGCAGTCCCTGTACTATGCGGTCCGTCCTATTTTGTATGTAGTAATGTGTATCTGTTAATCCCAAACTGCTAATTCATTCCTCCCCAACCCCTTTCCTCTTTGTTAAGGATAAGTTTTCTTAGTCTCTGAATCTTTAATTTGTAAGGAAACTCCATTCTGTTCTCCATTCTGGCTGAACCAATATACATTCTGAACAGTGGGGTAGAAGGGTTCTTTTTTCTCCACTATCTCCCCAGAATTTGTTATTTGTAGACATTTTCATTATGAAAATCCTGATGCTTGGCGTGCTCATCACTGATTGTAGATTTGATTTGCATTTCTCTAATAATTGTCAGTGTTGAGCATATTTATATGTGCTTTGGGTCATCTGTGTGTCTTTGGAGAAATTTCTATGTAGATCTGCCCATTTTTTCAGTGGGTTCTTTGTTTCCTTAATATTGAGTTAAATGAGCCGTTTGTGCATTTTGGAGATTAGTCCCTAGTCTGTCGCACTGTTTGCAAATATTTTCTTCCATTCCATGTGCTGTCTTGTTGTTTATGGTACCTTGCTGTGCAAAAGCCCATGAGTTACATTTGTTTTTTTTTGCTTATATAGTTTTCTTTCTTTCTTTATGGCTGTATTGGGCCTTCTTGCTGAGTGGGCTGTCTCTAGTTGCAATGCATGGGCTTCTCGTTGCAGTGGCTTCTCTTATTGCAGAGCGTAGGCTCTGGGGCTTGAGCGCTTCGGTAGTTCTGGGTCCCGGCTCTGGAGCACAGGCTCAGTAGTTGTGGCACAGGGGCTTTGTTGCTCTGCCCCATGTGGCATCTTCCTGAGCCGGAGATTGAACCTGTGTCTACTGCATTGGTAGGTATATTTTTTACCACTGAACTACCAGGGAAACCCTGTTTCTTTCTATTGTTTTGGGAAACTGGCCTAAGGGAACACTGGTACGATTTATGGCCCAAAATGGTTTGCCTATGATTTCCTCTAAAACTTATATGGTGTGATCCTTGTATTTAAGTCCTTAAGTATTTTGAGTTCATTGTTATGTATGGTGTGAGAGAGTGTTCTAATTTCGTTGATTTCCATGTGATGGTCCAACTTTCCTAACACCACTTGCAGAGGAGACTGTCTTTCCCCCGTTATATATTCATGTTTCCTTTGTGCAAAATTGACTGTAGGAGTGTGGCTTTGCTGCTGGACTCTCTTTTCTGTTCCATTGATCCACAGGTCTGTTTTTGTGCCAGTACCACATTGTCTTGAGGACTGTTGCTCTGTAGTATTGCCTGAAGTCTAAAGAGCATTGTGCTTCCTTATTTATTCTTTGTCCTATAGATTTCTTTGGCAATAACAGGTCATTTATGGTTCCTTATAAATTTCATTATTACTGGTTCTAGCTCTATAAAAACATGTCCATGGGTATTTTGATAGAGATTGCATTAAATATGTAGTTCTCATGTGATAGTATGGTTATTTTAACAATTTAATGGTTCCAATAAAAAACATGTGATATTCTTTCATTTGTTTGAAATTTTTTCAAATTCCTTATATTTTGTGGTACTCAGGATATAAGTATTACACTTTAGCCAGGTTCATTTTAACTATTTTTATTTAATATTTTGCTAACATTTCAATTTTATTAAAATTTCTTTATTGTGGTACAGTGTAGATAACATAATATTTGCCATCTTAATTATTTAAGATTCGTATGATAATAAAATAGCATTAATTTACAATGCTGTGCTTCTTTCACTTGTAAAGCCTGAAGATTTATTTATACATATATATATTATTTTCTTTTTTTTTTTCAAATAATAAGCTTGAAAGTGAAGTCGCTCAGTCATGTCCAACTCTTTTGTACTGTAGCCCACCAGGCTTCTCCATCCATGGGGTTTTCCAGGCAAGAATATTGGAGTGGGTTGCCATTTCCTTCTCCAGGGGATCTTTCCCACCCAGGGATCAAACCTAGGTCTCCTATATTGCAGGCAGGCGCTTTACCCTCTGAGCCACCAGGGAAGCTTGATATTTGTATATCTTAGGTTCATTTTCTCTTGACTTGGGAGACTGGCTTAAAAAGAGAAGAGTTCGATTTCTTTCAGAGATTGTTTCG
This sequence comes from Tragelaphus eurycerus, assembly GCA_935064755.1. NCBI lineage: Eukaryota > Metazoa > Chordata > Mammalia > Artiodactyla > Bovidae > Tragelaphus > Tragelaphus eurycerus. The sequence continues at coordinate 30,603,494 of CAKXYN010000016.1, forward strand.
CCTACTTTTTTCTCTAGGAGTCGGTGGCATGGTGTCTCTTTCTTAAGACTTCAAGCTATTTTGAATTCCTTTTTGCTGAATGGTGTGCATATGGGTTCTAATCTCAGTGATTGGCCTGTGGCAGTATGATTTTCCCAACAGCACTCTGAGGAAACTGTCATTTTCTCTTTGTATTGTGTTGGTCAAAAGGTTTCTTCAGATATTTCCTTAATATCTTATAGAAAAATCCGAATGAAGTTTGTGGCCAATCCAATATATTCTTGCTTCCACTGTGGAAGATGAATTGACCATAGGTGAGTGGGTTTGTGCCTGGGGTCTCTGTTCTTTTTCATTGTCCCTTCCCTCGGTCTGTTTTTGTTCCAGAACTCCCTTGTTTTGAATACTTGCTTGGTAGTCTTGTGTGCCGGAGAAGGCACTGGCAGCCCACTCCAGTACTCTTGCCTGGAAAATCCCATGGACAGAGGAGCCTGGTAGGCTGCAGTCCATGGGGTCGCTAAGAGTCAGACACGACTGAGCAACTTCACTTTCACTTTTCTCTTTCATGCATTGGAGAAGGAAATGGCAACCCACTCCAGAGTTCTCGCCTGGAGAATCCCAGGGATGGTAGAGCCTGGTGGGCTGCCATCTCTGGGGTCGCACGGAGTCGAACACGACAAACAATTTAGCAGCAGCAACAGTCTTGTGTGTATTCTGGGAGGTTTATGCCTCCTGCTTTCTTCTTGGTCCTCAGGATTGCTTTGGCAATTTTGGGTCATGCATGGTTTTGTCTTAATTTAGGACTATTTGTTCTAGTTCTGTAAAAAAAAGTCATGAGTAATTTCATAGGGATGGCATTAAATCTGTAGGTGGCTGTGGATAGTATGACCATCTTGAAAATATTACTGCTATCAATCCCAAAGCATGGGAGATCTTTCCATTTCTTTGAATCATTTCAATTTTCTTTTTTAATCTTTTATATTCTCAGCACAAAGGCTTTTGCCTCCTTATGTTCAGTTAGGTTCAGTCGCTCAGGCATGTCCAGCTCTTTGTGACCCCATGGACTGCAGCACTCCAGGCCTCCCTGTCCATCACCAACTCCTGGAGTTTACTCAGACTCATGTTCATTGAGTTGGTGATGCCATCCAACCATCTCATCATCTGTCGTCCCCCCTTCTCTTCCCGCCTTCAGTCTTACCAAGCACCAGACTCTTTTCAAATGAGTCAGTTCTTCTCATCAGGTGGCCAAAGTATTGGAGTTTCAGCTTCAGCATCAGTCCTTCCAATGAATATTCAGGACTGATTTCCTTTAGGATGGACTGGTTAAATCTCCTTGCAGTCCAAGGGCCTCTCAAGAGTCTTCTCCAACACCACAGCTCAAAAGCATCAATTCTTCAGCACTCAGCTTTCTTTATAGTCCAATTCTCACATCCATACATGACTACTGTGTATCTGAGGTTATTGATATTTCTCCCAGCAATTTTGATTCCAGCTTGTGCTTCATCCAGCCCAACATTTCTCATGATGTACTCTGCATAGGAGTTAAATAAGCAGGGTGACAATATACAGCCTTGACATTATTAGTGAAGTTATTCCTCACTAATGTATACATTTTGATGCAACTTTTTTTTGCTTTTTATTGTACTGTACTTTTTCAAATTTCCTTATTGTGATCTAATATGCACAACATGTATGATCTTAATTTTTACAAGTTTAGATTTGTTTTAGAGTTGAGTTGATTTACAATGTTGTGTTAAATTAAGTTGTAACAGCACAGTAATTTACATATTCTTTTATTTGTCCTTTATGAGATACTTTTCCCATATAAGTTACACAGTATATTTAGTGAGTTCCTTATTCTATACATTAGGTATTTGTTGAGCATGTATTATGCATATAGTAGTGTGTATATTTTAAACCCAAGTCCTAATTCATGCCTGCCTGCCACCTGCCTCCTTTCTTTTTTTTTTTAATTTAAATTTATTTATTTTAATTGGAGGCTAATTACAATGTTGTATTGGTTTTGCCATCAGATCAGATCAGTCGCTCAGTCGTGTCTGACTCTTTGCGACCCCATGAACTGCAGCACGCCAGGCCTCCCTGTCCATCACCAACTCCCGGAGGTCACTCAGACTCACATCCATCGAGTCAGTGATGCCATCCAGCCATCTCATCCTCTGTCGTCCTCTTCTCCTCCTGCCCCCAATCCCTCCCAGCATCAGAGTCTTTTCCAATGAGTCAACTCTTCGCATGAGGTGGCCAAAGTACTGGAGTTTCAGCTTCAGCATCATTCCTTCCAAAGAAATCCCAGGGCTGATCTCCTTCAGAATGGACTGGTTGGATCTCCTTGCAGTCCAAGGGACTCTCAAGTGTCTTCTCCAACACCACAGTTCAAAAGCATCAATTCTTCGGCACTCAGCCTTCTTCACAGTCCAGCTCTCACATCCATACATGACCACAGGAAAGACCATAGCCTTGACTAGGCGAACCTTTGTTGGCAAAGTAATGTCTCTGCTTTTGAATACATCAACATGAATCCACCACGGGTGTACATGTGTTCCCCATCCTGAACCCCCTCCCACTTCCCTCCCCGTACCATCCCTCTGGGTCATCCCAGTGCACCAGCCCCAAGCATCCTGTATCCTGCATCGAACCTGGACTGGCGATTCGTTTCTTATATGATATTATACATGTTTCAATGCCATTCTCCCAAATCATCCCACCCTCTCCCTCTCCCACAGAGTCCAAAAGACTGTTGTGTACATCTGTGTCTCTTTTGCTGTCTCGCGTACAGGGTTATTGTTACCATCTTTCTTAATTCCATATATATGTGTTGGTATACTATATTGGTGTTTTTATTTCTGGCTTACTTCACTCTGTATAATAGGCTCCAGTTTCATCCACCTCATGTTGATTCAAATGTATTCTTTTTAATGGATGAGTAATACTCCATTGTGTATATGTACCACAGCTTTCTTATCCATTCATCTGCTGATGGACATCCAGGTTACTTCCATGTCCTGGCTATTATAAACAGTGCTGCAATGAACATTGGGGTACATGTGTCTCTTTCAATTCTGGTTTCCTTGGTGTGTATGCCCAGCAGTGGGATTGCTAGGTCATAAGGCAGTTCTATTTCCAGTTTTTTAAGAAATCTCCACACTGTTCTCCATAGTGGCTGTACTAGTTTGCATTCCCACCAACAGTGTAAGAAGGTTCCCTTTTCTCCACACCCTCTCCAGCATTTATTGCTTGTAGACTTTTGGATAGCAGCCATTCTGACTGGCATGAAATGGTACCTCACTGTGGTTTTGATTTGCATTTCTCTGGTAATGAGTGATGTTGAGCATCTTTTCATGTGTTTATTAGCCATCTGTATGTCTTCTTTGGAGAAATGTATATTTAGTCTATTGTCTATAAATGTCTATTGGCCCATTTTTTGACTGGGTCATTTATTTTTCTGAAATTGAGCTGCAGGAGTTCCTTGTATATTTTTGAGATTAGTTGTTTGTCGGTTGCTTCATTTGCTATTATTTTCTCCCATTCTGAAGGCTGTCTTTTCACCTTGCTTATAGTTTCCTTTGTTGTGCAGAAGCTTTTAATTTTAGTTAGGTCCCAGTTTATTTTTGCTTTTATTTCCAGTATTGTGGGAGGTGGGTCATAGAGGATCCTGCTGTGGTTTGTGTCAGAGAGTGTTTTGCCTATGTTCTCCTTTAGGAGTTTATAGTTTCTGTCTTACGTTTAGATCTTTAATCCATTTTGAGTTTATTTTTGTGTATGGTGTTAGAAAGTGTTCTAGTTTCATTCTTTTACAAGTGGTTGACCAGTTTTCCCAGCACCACTTGTTAAAGAGATTGTCTTTAATCCATTGTATATTCTTGCCTCCTTTGTCAAAGATAAGGTGTCCATAGGTACGTGGATTTATCTCTTGGCTTTCTATTTTGTTCCATTGATCTGTATTTCTGTCTTTGTGCCAGTACCATACTGTCTTGATGATGGTGGCTTTGTAGTAGAGCCTGAAGTCAGGCAGGTGGATTCCTCCAGTTCCATTCTTCTTTCTTAAGATTGCTCTGGCTATTCGAGGTTTTTTGTATTTCCATACAAATTGAGAAATTATTTGTTCTAGCTCTGTGAAAAATACTGTTGGTAGCTTGATAGGGATTGCATTGAATCTATAGATTGTTTTGGGTAGTATACTCATTTTCACTATATTGATTCTTCCAATCCATGAACATGGTATATTTCTCCATCTATTAGTGTCCTCTTTGAATTTTTTCACCAGTGTTTTATAGTTTTGTATATATAGGTCTTTAGGTTCTTTAGGTAGATATATTCCTAAGTATTTTATTCTTTTCGTTGCAATGGTGAATGGAATTGTTTCCTTAATTTTCTATTTTCTCATTATTAGTGTATAGGAATGCAAGGGATTTCTGTGTGTTGATTTTATATCCTGCAACTTTACTATATTCATTGATTAGCTCTAGTAATTTTCTGGCGGAGTCTTTAGGGTTTTCTATGTAGAGGATCATGTCATCTGCAAACAGTGAGAGTTTCACTTCTTCTTTTCCAATTTGGATTCCTTTTCTTTCTTTTTCTGCTCTGATTGCTGTGGCCAAAACTTCCAAAACTATGTTGAATAGTAATGGTGAAAGTGGGCACCCTTGTCTTGTTCCTGACTTTAGAGGAAATGCTTTCAATTTTCACCATTGAGGATAATGTTTGCTGTGGGTTTGTCATATATAGCTTTTATTATGTTGAGGTATGTTCCTTCTGTTCCTGCTTTCTGGAGAGTTTTTATCAAAAATGGATGTTGAATTTTGTCAAAGGCTTTCTCTGCATCTATTGAGATAATCATATGGTTTTTATTTTTCAATTTGTTAATGTGGTGTATTACATTGATTGATTTGTGGATATTGAAGAATCCTTGCATCCCTGGGATAAAGCCCAGTTGGTCATTATGTATGTTTAATGTGTTGTTGGATTCTGATTGCTAGAATTTTGTTAAGGATTTTTGCATCTATGTTCATCAGTGATATTGGCCTGTAGTTTTCTTTTTCTGTGGCATCTTTGTCAGGTTTTGGTATTAGGGTGATGGTGGCCTTATAGAATGAGTTTGGAAGTTTACCTTCCTCTGCAATTTTCTGGAAGAGTTTGAGTAGGATAGGTGTTACCTCTTCTCTAAATTTTTGGTAGAATTCAGCTGTGAAGCTGTCTGGACCTGGGCTTTTGTTTGCTGGAAGATTTCTGATTACAGTTTAAATTTCCGTGCTTGTGGTGGGTCTGTTAAGATTTTCTATTTCTTCCTGGTCCAGTTTTGGAAAGTTGTACTTTTCTAAGAATTTGTCCATTTCTTCCACGTTGTCCATTTTATTGGCATATAATTGCTGATTGTAGTCTCTTATGATCCTTTCTATTTCTGTGCTGTCTGTTGTGATCTCTCCATTTTCATTTCTAATTTTATTGATTTGCTTTTTCTCCCTTTGTTTGTTGATGAGTTTGGCTAATGGTTTGTCAATTTTATTTATCCTTTTAAAGAACCAGCTTTTGGCTTTGTTGATTTTTGCTATGGTCTCTTTTGTTTCCTTTGCATTTTTTTCTGCCCTAATTTTTTAAGATTTCTTTCCTTCTACTAACCCTGAAGTTCTTCATTTCTTACTTTTCTAGTTACTTTAGGTGTAGACTTAGGTTATTTATTTGACTTTTTTCTTGTTTCTTGAGGTATGCCTGTATTGCTATGACCTTCCCCTTAACACTGCTTTTACAGTGTCCCACAGGTTTGGGGTTGTTGTGTTTTCATTTTCATTTGTTTCTATGCATTTTTGACTTCTTTTTTGATTTCTTATATGATTTGTTGGTTATTCAGCAGCATGTTGTTCCGCCTCCATATGTTGGAATTTTTAAGTTTTTCTCCTGTAATTGAGATTTAAGCTTACTGCATTGTGGTCAGAAAAGATGCTTGGAATGATTTCAATTTTTTTGAATTTACCAAGGCTAGATTTATGGCCCAGGATGTGATCTATCCTGGAGAAGGTTCCATGTGCACTTGAGAAAAAGGTGAAATTCATTGTTTTGGGGAGAAATGTCCTGCTGCTGCTGCTAAGTCGCTTCAGTCGTGTCCGACTCTGTGCGACCCCACAGAGGGAAGCCCACCAGGCTCCCCTGTCCCTGGGATTCTCCAGCCAAGAACACTGGAGTGGGTTGCCATTTCCTTCTCCAATGCATGAAAGTGAAAAGTCAAAGTGAAGTCGCTCAGTCGTGTCTGACTCTTAGCGACCCCATGGACTGGAGCCTACCAGGCTCCTCCGTCCATGGGATTTTCCAGGCAAAAGTACTGGGGTGGGGTGCCATTGATATCAATTAGGTCTAACTGGTCCATTGTATCAATTAAAGTTTGTGTTTCCTTGTTAATTTTCTGTTTAGTTGATCTATCCATAGGTGTGAGGGGAGGTTTGAAGTTTCCCACTATTATTGTGTTATTGTTAATTTCCCCTTTCATACTTGTTAGCATTTGTCTTACATATTGTGGTGCTCCTATGTTAGGTGCATATGTATTTATAATTATTATATCTTGTTCTTAGATTGATCCTTTGATCATTATATAGTGTCCTTCTTTGTCTCTTTTCACAGGCTTTGTTTTAAAGTCTATTTTATCTGATATGAGTATTGCTACTCCTGCTTTCTTTTGGTCTCTATTTTCATGGAATATCCTGCCTCCTTTGTTAAGCTTGAGTTTGTTCTCTCAGTCTATGAGTCTCTTTTGGTTTTGGAAGTAAATTCATTTAATTTTTCAAGAACTTCCTTACTCTTCACTTTGTTTTCCCACCAACAGTGTAGGAAAGTTTCTTTTTCTTCACAACCACTCAACCATTTCTTATTTGTAGATGTTTTAATTAGGGAAATTCTGATTGTTGTGACATCTCAGTTTGATATTGATTAAAAATCATCAGTGGTGATCATCTTTTCTGGTGCTTCCTGGCCATCTAAAGGTCCTCTCCAGAGAATGTCTATGTAGGTCTTCCATCTGGTTTTTTATTGGGTTGCTAGTGTTTTGATATTAAGGTGAGGGGGCTTTTTGTATATTTTGGAGATCAGTGTTTTGTGGATCATATTGTTTATAATTATTCTCTCCCATTCTCTATTATTCATTTCCTTTTTGTTGCGCAAAAAGCCATTGATTTGATTAGGTCCAGTTTGTTTATTTTTCTACTGCCTTGGGAGCCTGATATAAGAAAACAGTGGGAGAACTTCTGACAGAGTGTTTCCGTTCATTTTTCTCTATGAGTTTGTGTTGTGATGTTTCCTATTTAAGTCCGATAGCCATCTTCAGTTCCTCTTTTTGGTAGGTGTGTGTGTGGATTCTGATTTCAGTGATATTTGTGGCTGTCCAACTTCCTCATCCCCAGCTGCGGTGGAGACTTTTCCCCATTGTATATTCTTATTCCTCTGTCAAAGATTAATTGACCATAGATGTGTGGGTTTGTGCCTGGAGTCTGTGTTCTGTTCCATTGTCCCCCAGGCCTGTTTCTGTGCCAGGACCTCCTTGTTTTGCATACTGTAGCTCTGCAGTGCTGTGTGGGGTCTGGGAGGGTTCTGCCTCCTGCTTTGTTCTTGGTCCTCAGGATTGCTTTGGCAATTATGTGTCAGGAATGGTTCCAAGTAAATTTTAGGAACAGTGGTTCTAGTTTTGTGAAAATGTCACAGGGAATTTGTTAGTGATTGAATTAAATCTGTAGATTGTTTTGGGCAGTATGGCTGTTTTTAAAAATTACTGTCATCAATGTAAAAGCATGGGTTATTTTTCCATTTCTTTAAGTCATCTTCAATTTTATTTTTATTGTTTTATTGTTCTCAGCATATAAGCTTTTGACCTCTTTAGTCAGGTTAATTCCTCGGTACAATACTCATTTTTTTTTGGTGTTTATTGTATTTTCTTTTTGAATTTCTATATTGTGATATAGTATTCATAACAATTTTATGATCTTAATTTTATGAATTTTTATTTTATTTTGGAATCAAGTTATTTACACTATGTTAGATTCAATTGTAACAGCCCAGTAATTTTTTTATATCCATCCTTTTTTCCAGATTCTTTTCCCATAGAGGCCATACAGTATATTTAGTTGTTTCTTCTTCCATACATTAGGTACTAGTTGAATATGTATTGTATATTTTGTACTGTGTATATGTTAATCTCAAGCTCCTAATTTATCCCTGCCCACCACCAGTTCTCTTCTTAAGCATAAGTTTCATTTTCTCATTCTCTGTGTGTGTTAATCTTTTTTTGTTTTGTAAATAAGATCATTTAATTTTTAAGGAGCTGCCTTACTATTCTCTATACTGCTGTACCAATTTACATTCCCACCAGAGGTGTAGGAGCGTTCCTTTTTCTCCACACCCTGTCCAATATTTTTATTAGTAGACATTTTAATTCTGAAAATTCTGATCATAAAAGTGATGCTTCATTGTGGTTTTCATTTGCATTTTGTTAAACATTATTGATGTTGATTCAGTAACACAAATCATCATTCCTGTGATTTTTGGCCATCTCTAGGTCTGCTGCTGCTGCTGCTGCTGCCGCTAAGTCGCTTCAGTCGTGTCTGACTCTGTGCGACCCCATAGATGGCAGCCCACCAGGCTCCCTATCCCTGGGATTCCCAAGGCAAGATCACTGGAGTGGGTTGCCATTGCCTTCTCCAGTGCATGAAAGTGAAAAGTCAAAGTGAAGTCACTCAGTCGTGTCTGACTCTTTAGTGATCCCATGGACTGCAGCCCACCAGGCTCCTCCATCCATGGGATTTTCCAGGCAAGAGTACATAGGTCTACTCTGGAGAAATGTCTATGTAGATCTTCTGGCTGGTGGCTTTCTAATTGCATTGCTACTGTTTTGATACTGATGTAAACTGTTGTATAATTTCCAGATCAGTGTCTTGTGGATCACATCATTTGCAATTATTTTGTCCCATCTAGTGGGTTGTCTTTTCCTTTTGTTTATGGTTCCTTTGCTGTGCAAAATTAGCTTGATTAGGTCCCATTTTTATATCTTTGGTTAATTTTCTATTGCCGTGGGAGACTAACCCTAAGGTAAGAACTGTGCAGTTTCTCTCTGAGAATCTTTGCCTTCTTTTTTCTTTAGGAGTTTATGGTGTGATGTCTCTTATTTGAGTCTTCAAGCCATATTGAATTAGTTTTTGTTGAATGGTGTGCATGTGGGTTTTAATTTAAGTGACTGGGATGCAGCTCTATAATTTTCCCAACACTGCTTGCTGAGGAGATTGTCTTCTTCTGCTTGTACTGGGTTGGACAAAAGGTTCCTTCAAGTTTTTCCATAGCATTGTACAGAAAAATCCAAGTGACATTTTTGGCCAACCCCATATATTCTTGATTCCACTGTGGATTAATTGACCTTAGGTGTGTGGATTTGTGCCTGGGGTCTCTCTCCTTGTCCATTGTCCCATGGGTCTGTTTTGTGCCAGGACCCCCTTGTTTTGAGTACTGTAGCTCTGTAATGATGGGTCAGGTCTGGGAGGGTTCTGCCTCCTGCTTTGTCTTTGGTCCTCAGGATTGGTTAGGGAGTTGTGTGTCATGTGTGCGTCCACATAAATTTAAGGATCAGGTTCTAGCTCTGTGAAAAATGTCACAGGGAATTTGATAGAGATTGCATGTAATCTATCGATTGCTTTGGGTAGTATGACCATTTAAAAATATTACTGCTCTCAATCCAAAAACATGTGAAATCTTTCCATTTATTTGGTCGTCTTCCATTTTATTTGTAGTATTTTATGGTTCTTAGTGTATAAATCTTTGACCTCTTTAGTCCAGTTAATTCCTCAGTACTATATTCATTCTGATGGGACATTTTTGTTTTTACTATACTGTATTTTTTCAAATTTCCATAGTGTGGATAAATATGCATAACATTACTTTTATGATCTTAATTTTTACAAACTTTTATTTCATATTGGAAAAGTGTTGATTTACAGTGCTTTGTTAGATTCAGTTTTAATGCATAAAATTTATTTATATCTATCATTTTTCAGATTCTTCTCCATATAGTCTGTCTAGGATATTTGTGCTCCCTGTTCTACACATTAGTTATTTGTTGAATATGCATTGGGTGTAAGTACTGTGTATACGTTAATTTCAACTCCTATTTTAACCTGCCCATCACTGGTTTCCCTTCTTAAGCATAAGTTTGTTTTCTCTGAGTCTGTAAGTCTCTTTTTGTTTTGTAAGTAAGACCATTTAATTTTTAAGGAACCTCCTTACCATTCTCCGCAGTAGTGGTACCACTTATATTCACATCCAGGAGTGTAGGCATGTGCCTTTTTCTCCCACCTTATCCCGCATTTCTTATTAGGAGACATTTTAATTATGGAAATTCTGATCATTGTGGTGATACCTCATTGTGGTTTTCATTTGCATTTTGTTAAAAAATTATTGATGTTGAGCATCTCTTCCTGCACTGTTTGGTCATCTGTAGGTCTACTCTGAGGAAATGTCTATGCACATCTTCTGCCCATTTTTTGATTGGGTTGCTAGGGCTGTGACTAGGGAAGTGAGTGAGTTGTTAGTACATTTTTGAGATCAGTGTCTTGTGGATCACAACATTTGCCTCTACTTCCTCCCATCCAGTGGGTTGTCTTATTTTGTATATGGTTTCCTTGGCTGCGCCAATGGTCATAAACTCGATTAGGTCCTATGCGTGTATCTGTGGCTCATTTTCTATCATCTTGGGAGACTTACCTAAGAAAAAAAAACAGTGTGATTTCTGTCAGAGAACACTTTGCCTAATTTTTCTCTAGGAGTTCATGGTGTGGTGTTTCTTAAGTGTTCAAGTCATTTTGAGTCACTTTTTGCCTAATGGTGTGCATGTGGGTTCTAACTGCAGTGACTGGCAGGTGACTTTCCCAGTACCACTTGCCGTGAGACTGTCTTCTTACCCTTGTGCTGTTGTTGTTATTTAGTCACACAGTTATGTCTGACTCTTTGCGACCCTGTAGCCCACAAGGCTCCTCTGTCCATGGGATTCCCCAGGCAGGAATACTGGAGTGGGTTGCCATTGCCTTTGGGGAATCTTCCCAACCTGGGGAATCAAACCCAGGTCTCCTCCATTGGCAGGCAGATTCTTTACCACTGAGCCACCTTGGAAGCCCTCCCCTTTTATTGGGCTGGCCAAAAGTTTGCTTAAAAGTTTTTTCATAATATCTACAGAAAAATCTGAATGCAGTTTGTGGCCAACCCAATATATTCTTGTTTCCATTGTGGAAGATGAATTGACTATAGTGTGTGGGTTTGATCCTAGGGTCTCTGTTCTTTTCCATTGTCCCATAGGTCTGTTTCTGTGCCAGGACCTCCTTGTTTTGAACACTGTAACTCTGTAGTGTTGTGTGGAGTCTGGGAGGGTTATGCTCCCTGCTTTGTTCTTGATCCTCAGGATTGCTTTGGCAATTCTGCATCATATATGATTCTGAGTAAGTTTTAGGATCTTGGGTTCTACTTCTGTGAAAAATGTCTTAGGGAATTTGACATGGATTGCATTTAATCTGTAGACTGCTTCAGGTAGTATGGCCATTTAAAACTACCACTGCTATCAATCCAAAAGCATGGGATAGCTTCTATTTCTTTGAGTCATCTTCCATTTTATTTTCAGTGTTTTATGGTTCTCAGCATAAAAGTCTTTCATCTCCTTAGGTTTAATACTAAGTATTTTATTTATTTTGATGTGTTTTATTTTATTTTATATTTGTAAACATTTCTTTATTGTGATACAGTATGCATAATAACATTATCTAAATCGTTTAAAGAATTTTTCTTTTATATTTGAGTGGAGTTAACTTATAATATTGTGTTAATTTCATTTGTGCAGCCTAGTAATGCGCTTATACAGAAATCAATTTTTTTTAATTCTTTTCCCATCTAGGTTATACAGAGTATTAATTGAGGGCAATGGCACCCCACTCCAGTACTCTTGCCTGGAAAATCCCATGGACGGAGGAGCCTGGTGGGCTGCAGTCCATGGGGTCGCTAAGAGTCAGACACGACTGAGCGACTTCACTTTCACTTTTTCGCTTTCATGCATTGGAGAAGGAAATGGCAATCCACTCCAGTTTTCTTGCCTGGAGAATCCCAGGGGCAGGAGAGCCTGGTGGGCTGACGTCTATGGGGTCACGCAGAGTTGGACACGACTGAAGTAACTTAGCAGCAGCAGTGCTATGCAGTCAGTCTGTACTGTGCTTAGTCACTCAGTCATTTAGAATCTTTGTGACCCCAGCTGTAGCCTGCCAGGCTCCTCTGTTCATGGGGATTCTCCAGGCAATAATACTGGAGTGGGTTGCCCTGCCCTCCTCCAGGGGAATCTTCCCAACCTAGGGATCGAACCCAGGTCTCCCACAATGCAGGTGGATTCTTTACCATCTGAGCCACCAGAGAAGCCCAGTGGCTCAGAATCCACATGCAATGCTGAAGACCCCAGTTCAATTCCTGGATCAGGAAAATCTGCTGAAGAAGGCATAGGCTACCCGCTCCAGTATTCTTGGGCTTCTCTTGTGGCTCAGCTGGTAAAGAATCCGCTTGCAATGCAGGAGACCTGGGTTGATCCCTGGGTTGGGATGTTCCCCTGGAGAAGGGAACAGCTACCCATTCTAATATCCTGGCCTGAAGAATTCTGTGGACTGTATAGTCCATGGGGTCTCAATGTCAGTCACGACTGTTAATCAGTCAGTCCTTGTTAATTATCTATTATGTGTATAGTAGTGTGTATATGTTAATCCCAAACTCCTAATTCATCCATCCCCATTACCTTTCCCCTTTGGTAAGGATGGGTGCGTTTTCTCAGTCTTTGAATCTTTAAATTTTAAGGAACCTCCATACAGTTCTCCGTACTGACTGAACCAATATACATTTTGACCAGAAGAGTAAAAGGGCTCCTTTTTATCTACAACCTCCCCAGAATTTGTTGTTTGTAGGCATTTTAATTATGGAATTTCTGATAATAGTGTGGTGATTACTGATTGTAGATGTGATTTGCAGTTCTGTAATAATTGTTGATGCTGAGCATTCTTATATGTGCTTTGGGTCATCAGTATGTCTTCGGAGAAATGTCAGTGTAGATCTTCTGCTCATTTTTTCAATAGATTCTTTTTTTTTTTTTTTTCTAATATTGAGGTGAATGAGCTGTTGGTATATTGGAGATTAATCCTAGTCTGTCCCATCATTTGCAAATATTTACTTCCATTCCATGGGTTGTCATTTTTTGTTGTTGTTTATGGCTACCTTGCTGCACAAAAGCTCATGAGTTAGATTATTTTGCTGCTTTTTAAAAATATATAATTTCTTCCTGGCTGCGCTGGGTCTTTGTTGCTATGCGGGCTTATCTCTAGTTGTGGAGAGGGAGGGCTACTCTCTAGCTGCAGTGCGGGGGCTTCTCACTGTGGTGACTTAATCTTGTTGCAGCACATGGGCTCTAGCCTTCAGAGGTTGTGGTTCCTGGACATTAGAGCACAGGCTCAATAGTTATGGTGCACAGGTTTATTTGTTCCGTGGTAGTTAGGATCTTCCTAGATCAAGGACTGAACACTTACCTCTTGCATTAGAAGGGGAATTCTTTACTATTGAGCCACCAGGGAAACCCTGTTTCTTGTTATTTTTATTTGTATTGCCTTGGGAAGCTGACCTAATGAAACACTGGTACAATTAATGTCAGAGAACATTTTGTGTATGATGTCCTCCACAACTTACATAGTGTGATGTCTGGATATTAAGTCTTGAGCATTTTGAGTTCATTGTTGTGTATGATGTGAGGTTGTGTTCTAATTTCACTGATTTCCATCGAGCTGTCCAACTTTCCCAACACCACTTGCTGGGGAGACTGTCTTTTTTCTCCATTGTATATGCTTGTTTCCTTTATACAAGATTAACTGGCTGTGGGTGTGTGGGTTTACTCCTGGGCTCTCTCTTCTGTTCTGTTGATCCAGAGGTCTGTTTTTGTGCCAGTATCACTGTTGTTTTGATGACTGTTGCTCTGTAGTATTGCCTGAACTCTGGGGAGGGTTATGCTTCCTGACTTATTCTGTGCTCAGGATTTCTTTGGCAATACTAGGTCATCTATAGTTCCATATAAAATTCAGTATTATTGGTTCTAGCTCTGAAAAAAAAGTCCATGGGTATTTTGATAGATTGCAATTAAATATGCAGATTTATTGGGGGTAGTGTGACCACTTAATAATTTAATGCTTCCAATAAAAGAGTATGTGATATTCTTCCATTTATTTGAAACATTTTCAAATTTATTTATTTATATTTCATAGTTTTCAGGACGTAAGTATTTCACTTCTTTTGTCGGGTTAATTTTTAAGTATTTTATTTAATACTTTGCTACCATTTTATTTCATTTCAGTTTTATTCACATTTTTATTGTGGTACAATATATGTAACATTTTACCTTCTTAATTATTTAAGATTTGTATTGATGGTAAAGTAGCATTGAATTACAATGTTGTGCTTTCACTTGTAAAGCCTATTGATTTATTTGTACATATATATATTATTTTTCTTTTCTCAAATATGACATAGAGAGTTCCCTTTGGTTGTTGTTGATGATATATTTTTTATTTTGTAAAGAATGATGTATCTAAATTATACCAAAACTCCCAAATCATACCTACCCATCTCTTTTGCCTTTGGTATCTGTAAGTCTCGCTCTATGAGTCTGAGTATCTGTTTCTCTTTTCAAGTTTTAAGTTCACTGAAATTTTAAGGACCTTCTTTCTGTTCTCCACGGTGGCAGTCTGCTTTCTGTTCTCAACAATACTGTAGTACAACACAACAGCAGTGCAACAGTTCTCCACATTCAGTGCAACGTTTATCTGTAGACATTTTAAGTATGGAAATTCAGATCATCGTGGTACCTCACTGTGGTTGTAATTCGCATTTCATTAATAATAAATGATGTTGAGCATCTATTCTGTGCTTTTTGGCCATCTGGATGTCTTCTCTGGGGAAATGTGTATGTAGATATTCTGCCTGTTTTTTGATTGGCTTGTTAATGTTTTTGTTACTGAGCTGAAAGAGCTGTTTCTGTATTTTGGAGATCAGTCTTGATCTCAAAAGTTTGAAACTAATTGTTTCCCATTGGCTGGGTTGGGTTTTCTTTTTGTTTTTAAAATGGGTTTCCTTTGTTGTGCTAATGATCATAACTTTGACTAGGTCCCGTTTGTTTAGTTTTCATTCATTTTCTATTGCCGTGGGAGATAAAAATATAATGGTATCATTTGTGAGAGAACGTTTTGACTACCTTTTTCTCTGGGACTTTATGGGGTGATGTCCATTATTAACTCCTCAAGCTTTTTTGAGTTCCTGTTTGTTGAATGGTGTGCATGTGGGTTCAAAGTTCAGTGATTATTTATATGTGGCTACCAGGAGCGTTACACCTCCTGCTGTGTCCTTGGTCCTCAGGATTGCTTTGGCAATTCTGGGTCATGTATAGCTCCAAGTAAAATTTAGAATCATTGGTTCTAGTTTTGTGAGATATCACAAGGAATAAGATAGGGATAGCCCTAAATCTGTAGATTGTTTTGGGTCATATGGGCATTTTAAAAATATTACTGGTATCAAACCAAAAGCATGGGATATCTTTTCATTTCTATGTGTCATCATTCAACATTATTTTTAGTGTTTTATGCTTCTTAGCATGCAGCCATGAAATTGAAAGATGCTTGCTCCTTGGAAGAAAAGCTATGACCCAACCCAGACAGGATATTAAAAAGCAGAGACATTACCGATGAAGGTCCATCTAGTTAAAGCTATTTTTCCCCAATAGTCAGGTGTGGATGTGAAAGTTGGACCATAAAGAAAGCTAGGCACCGAAGAACCGATGCTTTTGAACTGTGGTGTTGGAGAAGACTCTTGAGAGTCCCTTGGACTGCAAGGAGATCAAACCAGTCAATCCGAAAGGAAATCAACCCTGAATATTCATTGAAGTTGAAGAACTGATGCTGAAGCTCCAACACTTTGGTCACCTGATACAAAGAACTGACTCATTGGAAAAGACTCATGCTGGGAAAGATTGAAGGCAGGGGGAGAAGGGGACAACAGAGGGTGAGATGATTGGATGGCATCACCAACTTGATGGACATGAGTTTGAGCAAACTCAGGAAGTTGTTGATGGACAGGGAAGCCTGGCGTGCTGTACTTCTTGGGGTCACAGAGAGTCAGACATGACAGAGTGACTAAACTGAATGACTGACTGAAGTAAATTCATTTAGTTTTTAAAGAACTTCCTTACTCTTCTCTGTAATGGTGGTACCACTTTTATCTTCCCAGTGAGAGTGTAGGAGAGGTGTTTTTTTCGTTTTCTTCACACCAACTCAAACATTTCTTATTTGTAGATGTTTTAATCATGGAAATTTTGAATGTTATTATACTTCAATTTGGTTTGATTTGATTTTTGTTAAAAATTATCAGTGTTGAGCATCTTTTTCTATGCTTCCTGGCCATCTGAAGGTCTTTTCTGGAGAGATGTCTGTGTAGATCTTCTGTCTGATTTTCTGTATAGTTGCCAGTGTTTTGATATTGAGGTGAGTGAGCTTTTTGTGTATTTTGAGACTGGTATCTTGTGGATCATATTGTTTGCAACTGTTTTCTCCCATTCTCTGTTACTTTTTTATTGTTGAAAAGCCTTTAATTTGACTAAGTCTCATTTTTTATTTTTGTATTACCTTGGGAGCTAGAAGTGAGAAAACAACGGGATGATTTCTGACTGTGGTTTCCCTTTGTTTTTGTCTAGGAGTTTGTGGTGTGGTGTCTTCTGTTTAAGTCCTCTAGCCATTTTGAGTTCCTTTTTTTGGAGGGGGGTGGGTAGCTGTGTGGGTATCTTCTAATTTCAGTGATTATTTGTGGCTGTTCAACTTCCCCACCTCCACTTGCTGTAGAGGCTGTCTTTTCCCCATTATGTATTCTTAGTTCCTCCATCAAAGATTGACCATAGGTCTGTGGGTTTGTGCCTGGGGTTTCCATTCTCTCCCATTGCCCCATAGGTCTGTTTCTCTGCCAGGACCCCCTTGTTTTGAATACTTGTAGCTCTGTAGTGTTGTGTGGAGTCTGGGAGGGTTATGCCTCCTGCTTTGTTCCTGGTCCTCAGAATTGCTTTGGCAGTTTGGGGGTTATTTATGGTTCCCTATAAATTTAGAATTACTGGTTCTAATTCTGTGAAAAATATCATGAGTAATTTGACAGAGATTCCCTTCAATCTTTAGATTGCTTTATGAACTATGGCCTTTGTAAAAATATTAATGCTTCTAATCATAGAGTATAGTATGTTTCCATTTCTTCAGTTTCATTTATTTTTATTTTATAGATCTCAGCGTAGGTCTTTCACCTATGTGTTTGTTTAAAATATTTTATTTGATGTGACTTTCTCCTACATAATGTTTATTTTTAAATATTTTATTTATTTTTTCCCTGTCAGATTTCTGTATTCTTATAAAATATGCATAACATTTTCCCCTTTAAAAATTTTTTTGTATATTGGTGGAGTATTGATATGCTGTGTTATTTTATTTTCAGTGGTACAGCAAAATTATTTCCTTATTCAGATATCTATTCTTTTTCATGTTCTTTTTACACATAAGTTAATAAAGAGTATTTAGTACAGTGTTATACAGCATGTGCTTATGAATTATCTCTTGTGTATATAATAGTGTATGTATATTAATCTTAATATTTTAAATTATCCTGCCACCTTTCTCAAGTGGTAAAGCTAATTTTTCCTAGTTTGTGAGTCTGTGAGTGTGTTTCTTTTGTTAACAACAAAGTTTAACATACTTTTTAAGGAGTCTCTATAGTGTTGTCCATATTAGCTTTTTCCAATTACATTCCCCATGACAGTGTTGGAGGGATTTTTTTTTCTCCCCAGGCTTTGTTGTTTGTACATAATTTAATTATGGAAATTTTCATCAGTGTGAGGTGGTACTTCATTGTAGTTACGATCTCCATTTCTCTAATAATTATCTCCTTAAACATGTTTTCATGTACTATTTGACCGTCTCTATGTCTTTTTAGTAATGTCTGTTTAGATCTTATGCCCATTTTTTCATTTAGTGTTTTTGATATTTAAGTGAATGAGAATTTCATATATTTTGCAGTTCAGTTCAGTCACTCATTCATGTCCGACTCTTTGCAACCCCACGGACTGCAGCATGCCAGGCTTCCCTGTCCATCACCAACTCCCAGAGCCTACTCAAACTCATGTCCATTGAGTCAGTGATGCCATCCAACCATCTCACCCTCTGTTGTCCCCTTCTCCTCCTGCCCTCAATCTTTCCCAGCATCAGGGTCTTTTCCAATGAGTGAGTTCTTTGTATCCAATGGCCAAAGTATTGGAGCTTCAGCTTCAGCATGTCCTTCCAGTGAATGTTCAGGACTGATTTCCTATAGGATTGACTGGTTTAATCTCCTAGCTGTTCAAGGGACTCTCAAGAGTCTTCTCCAACACCACAGTTCAAAAGCATCAATTCTTTGGTGCTCAGCTTTCTTTATGGTCTGTCTCTCATATCCATACATGACTACTGGAAAAACCATAGCTTTGACTAGATGGACTTTGTTGGCAAAGAAATGTCTCTGTTTTTTAATGTGCTGTCTAGGTTGGTCATAGCTTTTCTTCCAAGGAGCAATTGTCTTTTAATTTTATGGCTGCAGAATTTCATATTTTGCAGATTAATTGCTTTTTGGTCACATCATTTGCAAATATTAATATCTTCTCTCAATCTTTTAACTTTTCGTTTTTTTATGCTTTGCTGTGCAAAATTTCATAAGTTTGGTTAGGTCCTATTTTGCTTTTTTTTCTATTGCCTGAGAGACTGAACTAAGAAAACAATGGTATTAGTACAATTTATGTTAGAGAATATCCTGCCTATATTTCCCTCTAGAAGTTTTTATTGTACTTGATCATACGTAGTTTTTCAATCCATTTTGTATTTACTCATTTTTAGGGTAAAGAAAGGTCTCATTTCATTATTTTGCATGATGTTGTTCCAGAACAACTTATTGAAGAGACTCCATTTTCTCCATTGTTCATTCTTGCCTCCTTTGAGTAGATTTACTAACCATCGTTTCAGGCATTAATTTCCTGACTTTCTATTCTACTCCACTGATCTCTAATTCTGTTTTGTGCTAGTACCATACTGTTTTGATTAACTTTATAGCATAGTCTGAAATCAGAGAGCTTGATTCCTTCAGCTCCATGGTTTTTTCTTCAAGATTGTTTTAGCTATTTAGGTTCTTTTAGGTATCCATACAAATTTTAAAGTTTTTTGCCCTTGATCTGCAAAAAAAAAAAAAAAAAGCCTTGGTGATTCGATAAAGATTGCAGTGAGTCCTTTGACAGCCTTGGCTAATGTAATCATTTTGACAGCTTTCATTCTTCCTATACAATAACATGATTTACCTTTCCATGAGGAGGGCATAGCAACCCACTCCAGTGTTCTTGCCTGGAGAATCCTCATGGACAGAGGAGCCTGGTGGGCTACAGTCCATGGGGTCTCAAAGAGTCGGACATGATTGAGCAGCTAAACACAACTTTTGGTATTATCTTCCATTTCTTTTATTTGCATGTTTTAGTTTTTGTACTACATGTCTTTTGCCTTGTTAGGTATGCTAGTCCTAAGCATTTTATTCTTTTTGATGTGATGCTAAATGGGATTATTTCCTTAATTTCTATTTCTGATCTTTCAGTGTTAGTGTGTAGAAATGTAACACATTTTCTCTGTTTTGTTTTGTCTTCTGCAATTAGAAAAAAATCATTAATGAGCTCTAATAGTTTTCTGGTAGCATTGTTAAGATTTTCTATGTATAGCATCATATCATATGAAAATTGAGATTTTTGCTGCTTCTTTTCCAATTTGGATTCCTTTTATTTCATTTTCTTCTGCTTGCCATAGCCAGGGCTTCCAAAAGTTTGTTGAATGAAAGTGGAGAGAATGGGCATTCCTTATCTTGTTCCTGATCTTGGAAGAAATGCTTTCGGCTTTTCATCATTGAGAATGACGTTGGCTGTGGGTTTGTCATATATGGCCTTTATTATGTTGAGGTAGGTTTCCTCTATGCTCACTCTCTGGAGAGTTTTTATCAAATAGAAGTTGAGTTTTGTTAAAAACTTCTTCTACATCTATGAGATAATCATATATTTTTTTATTCTGCAGTTTGTTAATGTGGTGTATCACTGGTTGATTTGCACATACTAAAAAATTCTCACATTCCTGCGATAAATGCCACTAAATCTGGTGGGTGATCCTTCCAATGTACTGTTGGATTCATTTTGCCTTTGTTGACGATGTTCCCCTCTACATTCGCTAGTGATATCGCCTGTAATTTTGTGATATCGGCCTGTAATTTTCTTTTCTTTTGGTATCTCTGTTTTGTTTTGGTATCAGGGTGATGGTGACCTCATAGAATGTGTTCTTCCTCTGCAATATTTTGGAAAAGTTTCAGAAGGATAGGGGACTTCCCAGGTGGCGCTAGTGGTAAAGAATCCACCTGCCAATGCAGGAACTGAGAGAGACATGGGTTTGATCCCTGGGTCAGGAAGATACTCTGGAGGAGGAAACGACAACCCACTCCAGTATTCTTACCTGGAGAATTCCATGAACAGAGGAGCTTGGCAGGCTACAGTGCATGGGATTGCAGAAGAGTCAGACACAACTGAGCACACACACACACATTTGGTAGAACTCACCTTCTTCCTGTGTTCTTTTGTAATTTGATGCCTTTCTTTTATGTTACATTGGATTCCTTTTTGTGCATTTATCTACTGTAGATTTGGAGGTTTTGGTTAACTTGTGGTTTTTATATAGCAGTCTGTATATATATAAGATTTTTTTCAATTGCTGGTCTCTTAATTTTAAATGCGTTTCCACTATCCTACATTTCCTCTTCTCAGGATTGCTAGCTTTGAGATCATATGTGATGTGGATGATTTTCTACCTTTACTGTTTATTTGTCTTGACCTATGAGCTTTCCCCTTTCCTGTCTTATTTCTAGTTGTGCCTTTTCTATTCCTCCTACAGAAATTCCTTTAGCACTTGTTGTAAAGCTGGTCTGGTGGTGCTGAATCCTTTTAGCTTTTGCTTCTCTGTAAAGCTTTTGATTTCTCCTTCAAGTCAGGAGAGCCTGACTGGGTTGAGTATTCTTGGTTATAGGTTTTTCCTTTTTATTACTTTAAATATGGGCTTCCCAGGTAGCTCAGTGGTAAAGAATCTGCTTGCTGAAGCAGGAGACAAGGGTTTGATCCCTGGGTTGGAAAGATCCCTTGGAGAAAGAAATGGCAACCCACTTCAGTAGTCTTGCTGGGAAAATCCCACGGACAGATGAACCTGGTGGGCTGCAGTACATGGGGTCACAAAGAGCTGGACACAACTGAGTGTGCATGCACTGCACACTTGAAACACATCATGTCACTTTCCTCTTGGCATGAAAGGTCAAAACAACCTTGTGCTGCGTACGAGTTTCAAAACTGTGACAGTGCAGTAGCTTATACTCAGGTCTCTTTCCAACTAGGTAGCACCGCTAGTGAGAAATAATTCCAGAGACCAAAAAAAAAAAAAAGGCTATTCTGAGGAAAGTTTATCTGGTAAAGAGAAGAATATAAATTCTCATGACAAAAAAAAAAAAAAAAAAAGACAATTGCTCTTAGCACTGGTTGTTTTATTCTGTTTGCTAAAAATATATTAACTGTTAAAAAAAAATCACCAAAATATGGTGAAATGTCTCTGAATCCTTCCACTGAGATAATCTGTTTAGGCAAGTTTTCTGGATAGCTGACTCTCCAATTTTCCTAAGTTCTTGTATTTTTAATTTTTGTTGAAAAATCCCTCAGGAATGTGTTAAAGTAATCCCCTTCTTTCTTTAGAGCACTAAACATCCTATAAAGTTTGGGGCTGGCAGAGGGTCACAGGGACACAGTCATTGGCCCTGAGCAACTCAGGAACCCCTGGGATGGGGGGTGAGCCAGGCTGTGGTCTCCAAACGTCATGGCTCCACCTGACTGCTCTCTGCTCTGCCCTTCCTTTTATGTCGCTTCACTTCCTCCCTTAGTGTCAATCACCAATTGTATGCTTCTCTATCCATTCTGTTTTCAGATTTCAATATGACTGGAGAAACCAAGTTTATTTATTCACAGAATTACTAGAGACAATGCTACCATTCCCTGAGGACAGGCCAGGGAATTCCCTGCTTGTCCCTGTGGACTTTAAAGTGACCTTCCACCTCTGCCCTTCTCCTTGGGTACTCACAGCACCATTTGCTTGTTAGAACAGCTACAGGGTAAGAAGAAAGATGCACTGACCAGCTGTGAAAGGCCATCTGATCCTTAGAGTTTGTGAACATTAGAGCTCGAATTTGGATATGAAATCTGTTGATTTTGTTAGGTTCCTGGGTCAAAGGAGAAAAATAAAAACTTTTTGTGAGATGTAAAAGTCTAAGAGGAATGGATAAAAAATGTGGTACATATATACAATGGAATAGTACTCAGCCATTAAAAAGAACGAAATAATGCCATTTGTAACATGGATGGACCTAGAGATTGTCATACTGCGTGAAGTCAGAGAAAGACAAATATGTTATGACTTACCTTATATGTGGAACCTAAAAAGAAATGATACAAATGAACAGAACATTTCTGTTCTGTTCTGTAAACAGACTAATTACAGAACAGAAACAGACTCAGACAGAAGAAACTTATGGTGGGGAAGTTAAGGAGTTTGGGATGGACAGGTACACACTTCTGTATTTAAAATTGATAACCAACAAGGACCTACTGTGTAGCACAGGGGACTCTGCTCAATGTCATATGGCAGCCGGGAGGGGAGGGGAGTTTGGGGGAAAATGGATACATGTGTATGTACGCTGAGTCCCTTTACTGTCCACCTGAAACTATCACAACATTGTTAATTGGTTATACTCCAATATCAGATCAGATCAGATCAGTCGCTCAGTCGTGTCCGACTCTTTGCGACCCCATGAACTGCAGCACGCCAGGCCTCCCTGTCCATCACCAGCTCCCGGAGGTCACTCAGACTCGCATTCATCGAGTTAGTGATGCCATCCAGCCATCTCATCCTCTGTCGTCCCCTTCTCCTCCTGCCCTCAATCCCTCCCAGCATCAGAGTCTTCTCCAATGAGTCAACTCTTCGCATGAGGTGGCCAAAATACTGGAGTCTCAGCTTTAGCATCATTCCTTCTAAAGAAATTCCAGGATTGATCTCCTTCAGAATGGACTGGTTGGATCTTCTTGCAGTCCAAGGGACTCTCAAGAGTCTTCTCCAACACCACAGTTCAAAAGCATCAATTCTTCGGCACTCAGCCTTCCTCACAGTCCAGCTCTCACATCCATACATGACCACAGGAAAGACCATAGCCTTGACTAGGCGAACCTTTGTCAGCAAAGTGATGTCTCTGCTTTTGAATATGCTATCTAGGTTGGTCATAACTTTCCTTCCAAGGAGTAAGCATCTTTTAATTTCATGGCTGCAGTCACCATCTGCAGTGATTTTGGAGCCCAGAAAAACAAAGTCTGACACTGTTTCCACTGTTTCCCCATCTATTTCCCATGCAGTGATGGGACCAGATGCCATGATCTTCGTTTTCTGAATGTTGAGCTTTAAGCCAACCTTCTCACTCTCCACTTTCACTTTCATCAAGAGGCTTTTTAGCCCCTCTTCACTTTCTGCCATAAGAGTGGTGTCATCTGCATATCTGAGGTTATTGATATTTCTCCCAGCAATCTTGATTCCAACTTGTGTTTCTTCTAGTTTTTTGTAAAAAGCAAAAAAAAAAAAAAGATTTAAAAGTCTATACAAATGTTGCCCCTATGAGTTTTTGGACTGGTAATAAGTTAATAAGACTCATATTTAATCTATTTTAGGAGCAAGCAAACAGACGGAGTGCAGCTGGGGCTACAAGGGGGAGTCAGCCCTCAGCTAATGACCTCTGACCTCCCCAGGAAGGAGGTGCCCTCACTTTCCACACGACCTGGGAGCACGCAGGTAAACTCAGGAGAGAGCCAGCCAAGAAACAGATTTGAAGGTGAACAATCAATACCAGGTTTTGACAATTTTATTGGAAAATAAGTACAGTCCATTGATCAATGATACATGCTGTACATGAATCTGGTGTCTTTCTATATAAAAATATTTGGTATCTGCTGCAGAATTATATAAACAAGGTTTTTTTTAAATCATTAACCAGTACAAATATAATTTATCAAAAAACTCATTAAAAAATGGCTCAATACCCTCTTTTACTGCAAATAGAGGCAGAAGGGGGAAAATAAAAATTCTGCTAAGCCAGTTTTAACAACTGGAAATGGAATACTTCACTATACTTGCAAACTTTTCTTCAACACTGACCAAGAAGAAAAATTCCCATCAGATTATGCAGTAAAATCTAATTAATGGGGAAGGCCTGAAAGGAAAAGGTTAAAGGGGAACTTGAGAGGTTTTAAAAAAATATGATAACCTGTGGACATTTTTAAACAGTAAAGCACAGCCTACGTTATGTGTGCAAATTTCTTCTGAAGGCATTGCCAACAAAGAGACACCTCTGCCTTTTCTGCAGAGAACAGGACTTGGAGCTGGAGACAGAAGCAAGTTCCCTCAGAGACAGCGTAAGTACAATCAGATTGACAGACCAAATGCCTGAGGGCAGTTTCTTGGGGAAAGGGACTTGGAGTAAATTTTTTTGAGTTTTAGTAAAATTTGGGTCAGCTAGAAAAAATGTGAAGAGGATTTCTGGTCAGAGGAAACGGGAAGGAGAGGCAGAGATGGAGGGAGGCTGGGGACAGGCGTGAAGGTAAACGATCTGGGCGTGCGCAGAGCAGGACTGAGAGGTGTCAGGCTGTGCAGGGCGGTGGGGAGATGCTCGTGGGCGGAAGTGGGCTTTCGCTCCTGACCCAGGAGGAGCCCATGGAAGCGGTCTAGTAAGGGCATTTTAAGAGCCGAGCATCGTAGCAAGACGTTTCATCTGTAGGCTGTGTGTGTGACAGAGTGAGAGGAGGAGGTGACTTGGAAGTGGACCTTCCAGAGAAGTGACGAGTCCAGGAATAGGCAGAAGAATAAGGTGGAACCAAGTGGTCACTGCAGGGGGAAGGCATTAAGAGGTGGGTCCATACTCTGCTATTCTTGATCTCAAAATTCTCTCTCTCCTGCAGACAGGTAAGGTTATTTCAAACCCTTAAGAGTCGGGGGAATTCCTTTGCTCATTGAAATGACAGTTTTAAAGGTTCCATGAAATGAAATTCCATCTTTGGAAAGTGACTGCCAGCTGTCTGTTGAGAGGTATGGGAAATGCAAGGCAGATGGAAAGTTCTCCAAGAATGCTTCTACATCCTCTGGGAAGTACAGGCCTCAGTCTGCCAGTAGCAATGCCCAGGAGAACCACTCGAGGGCCTGCTGTCCCCAGACTGGGCCACAGCCCTGCCCTGAGACCCTGGGAGACTTCCTAAATCTGTCTATAGATGGTGAATATTATCTGCACGTTCATTCCTCTGGTTTGCTGCCCAGCACCTTTTCTCAGCAGTTCAAACATTCAGGCAGGGCATCCAGCGCCTTCTTAAAGGACTTCCCAAGCCCTCTGCCTGGAGTTGCCCTGGCCACAGAGCAACTGTCGCCATATCCTGCTCCCTTAATCCGCTCCCAGGTGACCTCGGGGATAAGGGACTAAACAGGTATGTAGGATGACTGTGCAAGTCAGTGAGGCCCAGCCTGCAGTGCCCAAAGACAGGAGTCACCAAGGAACTCTTGGCCAAGCTTCTCCACTACCCGAGAGGCACGTGGACCTCCATAGGTCGTTTCTCCTTAGAGTCCAGCAGAGTGGCTGGGGACAGCAGCTGGTGCTTGGATAAACGCCGCTGCCGCTGGACTGGCATGTGGTACCTGACCTTCTTCCAGAATCTCGAGTTCATAGACTGCGACCCCTCTCTAAAGTCCCCTGACCAGCGTATGACCCCCTGTTTCTGCTTAATGAATTTAATGGATTCTGGCATTTTCTCATAGTCTGGAATCTTCTCCAGCTCCAGTAGGACGACTTTAATTCCTTCCTGAATGAGAGCATTGTACATGGCCACCTGCTCTTCAGATGAATTCCCCGGCCAGCTGAATCCTGATGTTTCTGGGACCAAAATGATAATCAGTCTCCTGCTTTTCTTTACATTTTCATTAACAACCTCAACAATGCCTGAAAAACAGGAGACACAGCATAGTAAGTAAACTTTCAATCTATAATCCTTCCCTCCAGAACCAAGACCCCTCAAGGTTCTTCCCACCCCATCATCTATGTCTCCCGATACTCTTTCTTCTTGCCTTAAATTGAAGGAGTTTCTCATTTTACAGAAGAGCTCAAACACTGACCCACAAAAGGTGAGTATTTCACGGCGGAGTAGGAGTACTTTAAGAATAAATTTTATAAACTCTCTTGCCAAACCACTGGATCTGCATCACTCCTATTTTACCATCAGTTGTAAAGTAACTACTAGATCTAACTAGTTAAGTTCTGCAAAACGAAATAAGATTTAGTTAATTGTTGCCCCAATAGAGTGTGAGAAAAGTAAACACTTTGCATTTAGTATGAAAATCATCATGTGCCACTACGCTGTTCTTGTTTGGTTGTTCAGTCCTGTCTGACTCTTTTTGACCCTTTGGACTGAAGCCCACCAGGCTCCTCTGTCCATGGGATTCCTCAGGTAAGAATACTAGAAAGGGTTGCCGTTTTCTCCTCCAGGGGATCTTCCTGACCCAGGGATTGAACTCGCGTCTCCTGCATTGGCAGGCAGATTCTTCACCGCTGAGCCACCAGGGAAGTCCCACTTTAGAGGCTCTTTGAATTGTCAAGTATGTACACCCAGGCTGCAGTCTTCCAGAGACAGGAAACCCAACTTTAGTAATTCAGTTAGTTATACAAGATGTTACTTCTTTCCACTGCACACATACTTTCCCCAACGTAGTCATCTCGGCCACAGATGAACAACTTATAGCCACACTGTTTTTCCAAGACCTCAGGCATGACTTTAAACACAAAAATATCCGAGTTACAGGTGGACCCTTCCCCAGGGGTCTTTGGACATAGTATGTATGCATCATACGTCTTTCCATCTGAAACTAAAAGGGAAAATGCAATAGTTTTAGAACCAAAAGAAAAAATGAGATTTGCTAAAGTCAATATCACAAACATGAATTTCATAGTGAATTACTAATTTTGTGTACAATGGCACACAGCAACAATACCAAAAAGTATAATGTCTTTTTTTTTTTTTAATTTTTATTTTTTAACTTTACAATATTATATTGGTTTTTACCATATATCAACGTGAATCCGCCACAGGTATACATGTGTTCCCTATCCTGAACCCTCCTCCCCTCTCTCTCCCCATACCATCCCTCTGGGTCATCCCAGTGCACCAGTCCCGAGCATCCAGTATCATGCATCGAACCTGGACCGGCAACTCATTTCATATATGATATTATACATGTTTCAATGCCATTCTCCCAAATCATCCCACCCTCTCCCTCTCCAACAGAGTCCAAAAGACTGTTCTATAATGTCTTTTTAAAGTGTTCACCTCTGACAAGTTTTTTTATTGCATTTCACTACAAAGTTCTCATATTATTCAAAGGTCCCCCATAAGGAAAGATTCTTCACCTGCCTAGTATGAAACTCTCTTCATTCCCTTGTTCTCATCTTACTCAAACGTCTCAGTCCTGAATTCTATCCACTCTTCCTTTTATGCATTAGTGTTGTTGTTTAGTCACTAAGTTGTGTCTGACTCTCTTTGTGACCCCATGGACTGTAGCCCACCAGACTCCCTTGTCCGTGGGATTCTGTAGGCAAGAACACAAGAGTGGGTTGCCGTTTTCTTCTCCAGGGGACCTTCCCAACCCAGGTATCAAACCCGTTTCTCCTGCATTGGCAGGCAGATTCTATACCACTCAGCCACCAGGGAAGCCCATATATTCGTAGAGTAGTAGTTTTTTCTGAGGTTTAAACAAAATAGAAAATGCTTCCCTAGTGCATGAAAACTGAGTCATTTCTTTCATTTTATGGCAGAAAATGGGGTGATCTATGTGCTACCTAGCACAGAGCAAGTCTTCAACCGTGGCTTCTGAATAACCGGATTTATAAGCAAATGCTCTAAATGCCAGGCTATCCCACCATTATGAACACCAGAGCAGTAACTTAGAAAATGTTAATACTATTCAGTCTATTCAGTTATGAAACTATAATTATGTATAATTACATTATTTTGTATGGACCACATTTCATTTTAAAATCTGAATAAAAACCCTCTTAACTACCCCCACTCTCTCAGGAAAATACTGCATAGAATACAAAATTGTTACCTTTTTTTGGGAGGAAATCATAGAAGGAATCTCTGTACCAAAGCACAATGTCAACCTTGAAGACTTTGTAGATGCAAACAGAGCATGTAATTACCAATGTTAACATGACGAATATACCAACTGTGGGCTTCTGGAAATCAGGGACTATAGCAGAGAAGAGGGAAAAACACATTAGAACTCAAAGGACTTAAAAACTGAGCACAGCAAATTAAACATTACCATCCCAGAGAAACCATATTTGGGATCGGCCTGTAAGTCCAAATTCCAGACAGTATTAACTCATTCATTACCGTATCTTATTCATGGATGATGGTTGTTGTTGTTATTTAGCTGTTCAGTCATGACTGACTCCTTTGTGACCCCATGGACTATAGTCTGCTAGGCTTCTCTGTCCATGGGATTTCCCAGGTAAGAATACTGGAGTGGGTTACCATTTCCTTCTCCAGGGGATCTTCCCAACCCAGGGATCGAATCTGCACCTCTTGCACTTACAGGCAGATTCTTTACCACTGAGCCACCAGGGAAGCCCCTATTAATGGATACTAATCTACAAAGGCATTGAGGATGGATACTGTATAAAACTAAGGTGCACTGTATTTAATTTCCACTTAAGTAGTATGCAATAACATAGAAAAAACACCAAAGACCATAAGATAGAGCACTCCATAGGAATATGAGTCAAATCAGTCACTCAGAAGTCTACAAACGTTCTACAAAAGTAGAAGAGTCGGGTGAAAAAAGTGGTAGACTAGAGGAAAGGAAAAAAGAGTTTAGGACTGCCAGACAGCCTTTCACACTCCACATTCTCCCAGCTCCACAGGCTAGTTATTCAGCTGATGACCGCGGAGGAGTCTGGTGGAGGAGGGCGGAGAAAGAAGAAAGAGCCTTACAAACATCAGGGGCCAAGGAGACAACCAGGAAAGAGAATCTAAAAGCTGGGTTATTTTGTTTTTCCAATTTAGGTCCCTGACCCACCTGCAGTTAAACTGGGTATGAAGTGGAAATCAAGGTAGACTAATGTCCGATTGGCCTAATTGATAGTTCACATTTATACTCAATTATTGCAGCTTTTTAAAATACTTATTTATTTATTGGGCTGTGTTGGGTCTTAGGTGCAGCACACAGGCTCTCTAGTTGCGGTGCTTGGGGTTGGTTGCTCCACAGCAGGTGGGACCTTGGTCCCCCAACCATGATCCACCCTGTGTCCCCTGCATCGCAAGGCAGATTAACCACTGGGCCTCCAGCGAAGTCCCCAACTGGGGCTTTGTACAAGATCATCTTATCTGAAGTATAAATCTTCCAGACTGTTTTTATTCAAGACCACCTTAACTATTCTGGGCCCCTGACATTTCCAATATGACTTTTAGAATCAACACACCCACAACAACATGCCCACACAACCACACCTGCACAAATACTGCTGAGATTTTGATTGGAAGTGCTTTCAATATACAGATTAATTTGAGGGGAACTATTTAAAATACTGAGTCTTTCAATCTATGGTTATTTATCCCTCCATCTATTAGGTCTTTATCTCAGTAATTATTTTTGGTTTGTATCAGATTTTGAACAATTGTTGCCTCATTTATTGCTAAGTTTTTGATAGTTTTTATGCTATTATAATTTTTTTAAACTTAAGTTCTATTTCTTCATTGTTTGTATTTAAAGATATACATAAAAATACTATATATACACATATATAGCAACCCACTCCAGTATTCTTGCCTGGAGAATTTCAGGGGTAGTAGAGCAGCCTGGCTGGCTACAGTCCAAGGGGTCACAAAGAGTCAGACATGACTGAGTGACTAACTTTCACTAGTGATATTTCTAAATTCATTTACTAATTCTAATAGTTTGTCCATAGGTTCTTTTCCATGTATACATTGACAGATATTTTAATTCAACTATAAATTATCTTAAAATGTTTCACAAACTTTAAAATTTTTATTTATTGAAATATAGTTTATTTATAATGTTGTTTCAGGTGTACAGCAAAGTGATTGTGTGTGTGTGTGTGTATACACTTTTCCTGGCTTCCCTGGTGGCTCAGAAGTAAAGAATTTGCCTGCCACTGTAGGACACACAGGTTTGATCCCTGAGTTTGGAAGATCCCACAGCCAGAGGACACTGGCTGGCTACAGTCCATGAGGTCACAAAAGAGCTGGACACAATTTAGAAACTAAACAACAACATATACACTTTTTCAGATTTTCTTTGCCTTATAGGTTATTACAAAATACTGAGTATATAGTACTTGCTATATACAGTAGGTTCTTGTTGGTTATCTATTTTATATATATTAGTGTGCACATGTTAATCTCAACCTCCTAATTTATCCCTCTCCCTCTCCTTTGGTAGGGCTTCCGTGATAGCTCAGCTGGTAAAGAATCTGCCTCAATGTGGGAGACCTGGATTTGATCCCTGGGTTGGGAAGATCCCCTGGAGAAGGGAATGGCTACCCACTCCAGTATTCTGACCCGGAGAATTCCACGGAATGTATAATCCATGGAGTCGTAAAGAGTTGGACACAACTGAGCGACTTTCACTTTCATTCTGACCAGAGGGAAGTGATAATTTATTGTAGTTCTGATCTGCATTTCTCTATTATTGATGTTGAACATTTTTCCATATGCCTGTTGGCCATCTATAGGTCTTCTTTGAAAAAAATGTCTATTTAGGTCTTCTGCCCGTTTTTTGACTAGGTTTTTGTTGTTATTTAGTTATATAACTGGAGATTAATCCCTTTCCAGTCACATTGTTTACAAATATTTTCTCTAAGTTGTCTTTTCATTTTGTTTATAGTTGCCTTTCTTTGGTATTGGAAATGAAATATCAAGGAATGTTCAAACTACCGCACAATTGCACTCATCTCACACGCTAGTAAAGTAATGCTCAAAATTCTCCAAGCCAGGCTTCAGAAATATGTGAACCGTGAACTTCCTGATGTTCAAGCTGGTTTTAGAAAAGGCAAAGGAGCCAGAGATCAAATTGCCAACATCCGCTAGATCATGGAAAAAGCAAGAGAGTTCCAGAAAAACATCTATTTCTGCTTTATTGACTATGCCAAAGCCTTTGACTGTGTGGATCACAATAAACTGTGGAAAATTCTGAAAGAGATGGGAATACCAGACCACCTGACCTGTCTCTTGAGAAACCTGTATGCAGGTCAGGAAGCAACAGTTAGAACTGGACATGGAACAACAGACTGATTCCAAATAGGGAAAGGAGTATGTCAAGGCTGTATATTGTCACCCTGCTGATTTAACTTACACGCAGAGTACATCATGAGAAATGCTGGGCTGGATGAAGCACAAGCTGGAATCAAGATTGCCGGGAGAAACATCAATCACCTCAGATATGCAGATGATACCACCCTTATGGCAGAAAGTGAAGAAGTAAAGAGCCACTGATGAAAGTGAAAGAGGAGAGTGAAAAGGTTGGCTTAAAGCTCAACATTCAAAAAACTAAGATCATGGCATCCATCCCATTACTTCCTGGCAAACAGATGGGGAAACAGTGGAAACAGTGAGAGACTTTATTTGGGAGGGGGCTCGAAAATCACTGCAGATGGTGACTGGAGCCATGAAATTAAAAGACACTCCTTGAAAGAAAAGTTATGGCCAAACTAGAGAGCATATTAAAAAGCAGAGACATTTCTTTGCCAACAAAGGTCCGTCTAGTCAAGGCTATGGTTTTTCCTGTGGTCATGTATGGATGTGACAGCTGGACTGTGAAGAAGGCTGAGCGCCGAAGAATTGATGCTTTTGAACTGTGATGTTGGAGAACACTCTTGAGAGTCCCTTGGACTGCAAGGAGATCCGACCAATCCATCCTAAAGGAAATTAGTCCTGAACACTCATTGGAAGGACTGATGCTGAAGCTGAAACTCTTAATATTTTGGCCACCTGATGTGAAGAACTGACTCATTGGAAAAGCCCCTGATGCTGAGAAAGATTGAGGGCAGGAGGATAAGGGGACAACAGAGGATGAGATGGCTGGACTGCATCACCGACTCCATGGACATGAGTTTGAGTAAGCTCCGGGAGTTGGTGATGGACAGGGAAGCCTGGCGTGCTGCAGTCCATGGGGTCGCAAAGAGTCGGACACGACTGAGCTGAACTGATGATCAGACTTAAGTTGCTAACTAGCTCTGGAAATAGAATGATTAGCAATTGTCTACATTATCATAGAACTTACAATCACGTAAAGAAAATAGTAAGATAGATATGGAAATACATAGCTAAGGCCCTCTTATCTTTTGGGGCAGAGAGATGCCCCAAAAGATGTTAAGAGAAGGAAAGTAGGGCAAAAAAGCTTCACAGAAGATACAGTTCATCTGAGAAGAAAAGTGAATGGAAGTCCCCAGGTTAAAAGGAATCTAAGAGCATTGGGGGCAGAGGAAATAGCATGGCAAACCTCACGATCATGATATCTCACCATGGGAAAACAAAACTGCATTTCAAATAAGCGAATCTCTTGTTTACCTGGATGTATCAGTTGTATATATGCTGCGCTTATTCCTTCTGTATTCTTGGCTAAACAGGTAAATGGATGCAGGAAAAATTTACTTTCCACTGCTGAAATATTAAGCCGTGCGAGGACTGTACTCCTTCTTCTGTTTAAAGGATTCTCCACTCTGTTCAAAAGAATAAGTAAAATTGTATAGATGGCATCAATTATAGAAACAATACATATACCTGGTCTATCTCTTTGTCGCATAAACTGCAGCAGTAAGAATCACCAGCCTAAAGCACAGGTGTAAGAATAAGGCTATAAGCAGCACACTGATCTGATATTCGATAGCTCTGGGACCACTTACTAGCAGAGAGAAATCAAATCAAAGTGACCAGCTTCCAAAAAGAAAAATGGGGGTTCTGGGCTCCATGGGACACAGAGAATATATGAAATAAGAGTAGATCGAGACAGATGGGCAAGGTTCCCAGATGATGCTCAGGGTTGGGAGTTTCTCCCTGGAGAAGTGACAGGGAGCCATCAGAGACCTGAGCAGGAGCATGCTTTAATTCTTGGTTACATTTCATGAGTCTTCTCTAAACTACTTTAAAAATGAAATGACATGAAGGAAAATTCAGGACGATTGCATCATTGGAATGTTGCAATTTTTAACTGAATTTAAGAGAAAGCCTTCCAAGTGGTCTGGAATTGGTACCATAATAACATGTAGTTCACCTGTATTATACAAGATCTTATGAATCCTACTTAGCTTAGCAAAACTCAAGGGTCAATCAAAGACCCACTTGGAGAAGGAAATGGCAACCCACTCCAGTGTTCTTGCCTGGAAAATCCCATGAACAGAGGAGCCTGGTGGGGTACAATCCATAGGGCCACAACAACTAAGAACAATGACCACTCATCCTCGGTACTAACCCTTGCTTTGTTATTTAGCCACTCAGTCATGTCCAACTCTTTACAACCCCATGGACTATAGCCCCCCAGGCTCCCCATCCATGGGATTTCCCAGGCAAGAACACTGGAGTGAGTTGCTACTTTCTCCTCCAGGGAATCTTCTCAACCCAAGGATTGAACCTGCGTCTTCTGCATTGTAGGCGGATTCTTTACAAGTGAGCCACCAGAGAAGCCAATCCTTGCTACCCTTGGAATTTAATACCACAGTTTGTCTAGGGCACAACTGGCTCTTGGCCTACTTACGTGATAAAGTCTTCCTCTAGCACAGGAGTATATGTACTAACCATTGACCCATTCCACTTCCAGTAGACATAGTTACTTAGCCGGCCAGTAACATTGCAGATCAACTGAAGCCAGGATCCTGCAAAGCAATGTATTTTTAAATCATAACATTAATGGACTCTGGTCTATCTAGACTAACAAATGACTGTTGAATAAAAAGTTTAAATTATAAGAAAGGAAAAAGAAATTGTTCTTACATCTACCACTGAGAGATGACCATGATTAGTAACTTCATGTATCTTATTCCTTTCTGTGCTCTATGCAGCTTTGAAAATGGGGCATTAACATCTACTCTGACTATTGAGAATTTTGGCTCACATGATCAGCCTTCCAAAACAGGCTATTTCATAGCAGTTTAGTATTCCATCATACAGACGTATTATGACATGCTCCTTTCCTATTGCAAAACATAATTTCCTAATTTTTAATTATGATTGATATACCAATGAACATGCCTGTACATCAACACTGCACATATTCTGAAATGTTATGCTCAATTTTTTGAGGTATATAAGTCAGAGATTGGGGGGATTTTTTTTTGTTTGAATGGCTTTTTTCTCCCTTATAAATACAACATATTTTCTAAAGATTTTGCTAAGATACTTTATAGACAGCTCTGTTGGGGTAGGATCTCTTTTCTTGTTATGTTTATTTGCTGGTTTTTGCTGCTGCTGCTGCTGCTAAGTTGCTTCAGTCGTGTCCGACTCTGTGCGACCCCATAGACCGCAGCCCACCAGACTCCCCCGTCCCTGGGATTCCCCAGGCAAGAACACTGGAGAGGGTTGCCATTGCCTTCTCCAATGCATAAAAGAGAAAAGTGAAAGTGAAGTCGCTCAGTTGTGTCCGACTCTTAGCAACCCCATGGACTGCAGCCTACCAGGCTCCTCCATCCATGGATTTTCAAGGCAAGAGTACTGGAGTGGGGTGCCATTGCCTTTGCTAAACAAGTCTAATACTATAGTATGTTAATTTTATATCTGGCCAGTTAATACAATAATTATTCTAACTTTTCTCAGTAATTCGTTGAAATTTATAGGTATGTAATTATACAATCAGAAAACAAAGTTCTTTTCTCCCCTATAGTCAGCAAGCCTTGGTTCTTTAATCTTTGCATTAGTGGGCACTTCGGGAACAAGTTAAGTAACTGTTAATTGTTATAGTAACTGTTACAAGTAACAGTTAACTGTTCATGTGAGCAGCTTAGTCTCACTCTTGACTTCAATAAGAAAGTCCAGACCTGTATAAGGCTTAACACTATAGTGTTTCACAATGAAAAATGCTGGTGATGACTGGTTTGAATTAATGTTATTTATCAAGTGCAGAGGACTTCCTAGGTGGCTCAGTGGTGAATAAGCTGCCTGCCAAGTAGGACACACGGGTTTGATCCCTGGGTCAGAAAGATCCTCTGGGGAAGGAAATGGCAACCCACTCAAGTATTCTTGACTGGGAAATCCCATGGACAGAGGAGATTGGCAGGCTACAGTCCATGGGGTCACAAATCAAGTGCGGAAAGTGTCCCTCAGTTCAGTTCAGTTGCTCAGTCATGTCTGACTCTTTGCAACCCCACGAATCACAGCACGCCAGGCCTCCCTGTCCATCACCAACTCCCGGAGTTCACTCAGACTCACGACCATTAAGTCAGCGATGCCATCCAGCCATCTCATCCTCTGTCGTCCCCTTCTCCTCCTGCCCCCAATCCCTCCCAGCATCAGAGTCTTTTCCAGTAAGTCAACTCTTCACATGAGGTGGCCAGAGTACTGGAGTTTCAGCTTTAGCATCATTCAGTTCCTATTTTTCTAAGTCATTTTATTTGTAATTAATGTGAAATCTTATCAAATAAAAGCCTGACTATCGGACACGACTGAGCGACTTCACTTTCACTTTTCACTTTCCTGCATTGGAGAAGGAAATGGCAACCCACTCCAGTGTTCTTGCCTGGAGAATCCCAGGGACGGGGGAGCCTGGTGGGCTTCCGTCTGTGGGGTCGCACAGAGTCGGACACGACTGAAGTGACTTAGCAGCAGCATAGCATAACTTTATGCTATGGTGACCGGGCTTCTGATCAATGTGATATATTAAAATAATTATCTCTAATGTAATGTAGGCGGGAGGAGAAGGGGACGACAGAGGATGAGATGGTTGGATGGCATCACCGACTGGATGGACATGAGTTTGAGTAACCTCCAGGAGTTGGTGATGAACAGGGAAGCCTGGCATGCTGCAGTCCATGGGGTTGCAAAGAGTTGGACACAAAGGAGAGACTGAACTGAATGTAGTTATTATTTTTAGATCTGTAGATCAAATCTAGGTTTTAGAGAGATCTCTTAAGTACACATTCCCAGAGCATGCCTTCTCAACGGAAAAATGTGCTTCTTAGCAAGGAGAGCAACAAAAGCTTATCTATTGCAATGGTCTGCAGTCCTCTAAAGTGCCAGAGCATTAAATATCTGGGCATTAAATATCTGAGAAAGTAAAGAGGATTGGGGGAAAAAATGTCCTGTTAGGTGCTACAGGGGGAGAAAAAAGGGGGAAATAAAAGGTTGGAAACACTGCTCTGAATTCTACTGGCCAATATTTAAAGTCTTCATATCTTTGTTTACATCTATGAATGTCTGTATATTACCTTCCAACATGAAGAACAACTTGGCCAAGTACAGAATTCAGAGGTCACACATTTTAGCTTTTAATCTCTGTACAGTTGTTATTTGTCTTCATGCAGTTACTATTACAGAAGAGAATTCTATATTCCAGCCTGAATTTTGATCCTCTGATACAAAAGAAGAGTCTGTTTTTATGTTGGGACCAGTGGTTTCCAACAACTTTCAGTGTTGGCAAAAACGTTCTATAGTTGTGCTGTCTAATATGTAGTCACTAGTCACATCTAAGCCAGTCAGCCCTTGACTGAGGGAATATTTAATTAAACTAAATTTAGTTAATTTAAATTTACTGTGGCTATGTACATAACCACACATGCCTAAGCTGCTACTGTATTGCACAGCTTAGATGTGAATGCCTATAGTATTATGTCTTTATTCTTGAAATAAAATATCACTATCTTGGAAAATAATTCTCTAGAGTAATTTATCTTCTGGGTCTATAGTCTCAGTATTCTGCCTAAAAGCTTAACTCTCTCAGGAAAAGAAATCCATCCTATACCAAATATTTTCCATTTCCTATTCCTAGGCCTATTGAACTTGGTCTCTGTTTTTTAAGTTTTTTTTTTTTTGATGTGGAGCATTTTTAAAGTCTTTATTAAATTTGTTATAATACTGCTTCTGAAATATGTTCTGGTTCTTTGGCCACGAGGCAGGTGAGATCTTAGCTCCCCTCCCTGGGATCAAACCCACACCCCTTATATCGTAAGGCGAAGTCTTAACCACTGCACCACCAAGGAAGTCCCTGAACTTGTTTCTCGGCTGATGTCTTCATGAATAGTAACTGTCCATAGAAAAGTAACGCTGAGTCAATGGGACGTGGCTATGTGTTTGCCATAACAGGCAAAAAATCCAAAGAAGCAAGACACAGCCTGTGCCACTCTCTAACTTTAGATCCATGCAGTGAACAGCTTGGGTTGTATGCAGCAAAGGTACAGTTTATCTTACTCTCTTGTTCAAAAAAACACTGAGTTCAGCATATCCTCATTGTAGCCTACTTACCCAAGACCACTTCCATTGTCTCATTAGCTGGACTCACAATCTCAGGTTTGGTGTTTCTGGATTTCTCTGAAAGAAAAACACCCACAAGGTCTCTTGTAGATTCGAATCTCCAAAGATGACAACACTTGGCAAAATATACCAAATACTAATTATATACAACACAGCATCTGCCTCTACGGGCCACAGTATACATGGCAGGAGACAGAGGGCCAGGATTTTTGTGAAGGCAGGAAGCTGACTCAGAGGCCACAGCAAAACCATAACACCTCGGCCCTTCTGAACCCACAGAGTTTGGTGCTACAAAAAAAAAAAAAAAAAAGACCACAAACATCACCAGGCTCTGGGTCTCAGGACAAGTGCATCTCTTCATGCAAATCAGGGAAAACAAAGTGGTTTCCCTGGATGGAGCTTTATTAACCAGGAAGTCACCTGATGGGAGATTTGTGTCTATTTGGTAATTTTCACAGTAACCCAAGAGTGAAAGCCACAGTTATCAAAGACTGCCACACCTTTTGGCATACTTTATTAAAGTAGGCAGAAAAATACTAAGAATCTCCAGAAATTAATCCGTCTTTTATTCTCAAGAAGATAGGCTTCAAGAGTTGATCTGGGACCAAACCTGAGCAACTCCAAATTTGAATGCCTAGTATTCATTCTGCTACTTAAAAAAAATTGTTAGCTCCATCAGCACAGGATATTTATCTCTCTTGTTCCCTAATGTATACCTAGAAAGTTTCTGGAAGATAGGAAATGCCAAATAAATATTTATAAATCCACCTTTAGAAGAGAATTAAAATAGAACCCCACCCCTGATTATATTATTTCTATATAAGGGATCAGAAAAGATGTCCGAAAGTATTTAAAACCCATTTGAACTCTTAAAATTCTGTAGCACCCTGTTTTCCCTCAGATCTGGTCTGCTGGTCTGGCTGCAGCACCCCAAGAAACACAAACTGGAGAAACGCAATGCCCAGGGAAGTGCTGCTAAGGATGGTTGGGACTCAGGACTCCTGAAATTTAGGAGTCACTGATACTTGTAGAATGTAGGCAAGGAATCGATTTTGAGACAACACAATTAACCTTTGGAAAAAATAAATAATTGTAGAATTGAGAAAACACTGAAAACACTTTTCAGGCTATCTGAAAAGTGATCATCTGGGTTTACCTGGGATAGTCCCTATTTGGCCTGTTGTCCCAGAATAATTATTAGTAGAGACTGCTTTAACTTTTCAAAGTCCTGGTTAGAGTAACTTTACTTTTCTGTTTTTTTTTTTTTTTTTTTTTTTGTAAACAGCTTAATAACTTTCTATTTCATATCAGAGTAAAGCTGATTAACAATGTTGTGATTGTTTCACGTTGACAGCAAAGGGACTCAGCCATACATACACATGTATCCATTCTCCTCCAAACTCTCCTCCCATCCAGGCTGCCACGTAACATTGAGCAGAGTTCCCTGTGCTATGCCGTAAGTTCTTGCTGGTTATCCATTTAAAATATAGCAGTGTGTACACGTCCTTCCCAAACTCCCTATCCCTACCCCCGATTCTTTCCCTCTGGTAACCATAAGTTCATGGGAATAACTCTCTTCATACATTACTGAAAGCTTAGGGAATCCTAGTATTGAAAGAAAGGTTGAGCATTCTGCCCATCTCCAGGTAACTTATAAAGGTGCATTTGTTCTATTTTGTTTTAAAATAGTTTTTAATATGAAATATGGTGAATAGCAGCCTCAGGATAACTAACCAGAAAAATTGGCATGCACCTATTCATTTCTAAGCTGTTGGGCAGCAGGCACATGACTACAAGCTGAGCACACTTGATCAACAACACAGTTCATGACAACCTTGGAAGCTTGAATCTGCTTACAGAGGAGGAAACGGGCTTAGAGAAGTTACGTGACTGGATTAACAAAGATCTGACAAGAGTGGAACATATTCCATGGATAAAGAAGCTGTGGTACATGTATTCAATGAAGTGTTACACACCATTAAAAAGAATGAACTAATGCCATTTTCAGCAACACGGATGGACCTAAAGATTGTCAAACTGAGTGAAGTCAGTCAGACGGTAAAGGAGAAATATCGTACGACAGCCCCCATCAAGCTAAAAGAAATGATACAAAGAAACTTACAAAACAGAAAGACTCATAGACTTAGAGAACGAACTTACGGTCACCAAGGGGGAGGATGGGGGAACGGATGTATTTAAAATGGACAACCAACAATATATATAAAATATATATTTGCTGTCACTGCTTTGGTCTTCCCTCACTGACTCTAGCAGAGTACTCACCATACTGTGGATTGATTAATTTTTACTTATGAAGAGTCATTTACTGATTTTAAGAGTGGCTTATGCAGATTGAGGAAATCAGAGAAGCCCTGTGGGGACTTAGAGAATCTACTTATGGTTACCAGGGGGAAGGATGCAGGGAAGGGATAGTTAAGGAGTTTGGGATGGACGTGTACACACTGCTGTATTTAAAGTGGATAACTGACAGGGCCTCCTGTGTAGCACAGGGACCTCTGCTCAGTGTCCTGTGGCAGCCTGGAGGGGAGTCTGGGGGAGAGTGGATCCAGGTATGTGTGTGGCGTAGCCCCTTTGCTGTGCACCCGAGACTATCGCAACGGTGTTCATTAGCCGTTGTGCAACGTTGCGATAGTCCCAGGTGCACACAACCTTTACAGTTTTTGAAAAAGTATAACTTATGTTCGGGTCCATCAACAACTGCTAGACACCCAGACTCCCCAGGTGAGAGGTCTCAGAGCTGTCCTTTCCCCAGGACTAGCCAGAGGAGTCCCTGAGGCCTCTAGAGAACCATCTTTAGCCACGCCCCAAAACAAGCCTCCTAGTTCAGCTGGAAAACTCAGCTCATTCTGTCTGTTTAATCAGCACCGCATCTGAAACAGGAGTGAAAACACTTACATAGCGCAGAGCAACACAAACTAAAGCCAGGTGACCTCTAGCAAGTCATCAGGCTTCTCTTGGACTTAGTCCCTCTGGAGACAGTGAAGGTGATATTACTCACGCTCTCTGCACCTTCCTGGATTTAAACTCCTAAGACTGCAGCTACGACTCACCCAGAATAATCAGCTTTATCGCCCGGGTGACACGATACTGCTTTCCCAAGTGTGTGTATGATGCACGACACATGTAGTGCCCACTGTGGGCTGTGTTCACGTTTGTGATGATCAGCTTATTTGTTACTCCAGCAAAGTTTACGTTGTCAAGAAGTAGAGGTTTGCAATCCTAGGCAGGGGGAAAGGAAGTATTGAAAACCAATTATTCATAGTTATATTCATGTAAGGGCAACCCACCCAACATTCTTGCCTGGGAAACACTATGGACAGAGGAGCCTGGTGGGCTACGGTCTATGGGGTCACAAAGAGTCAGATATGACTAACGGACTAGTACACACATTCATGTATATGTAAATAGAAAGGTACTTGCACAGAAGTTTTAATTTTGCTTTTTTTTTTTGGCAAAGTCATAATTATATTCCCAGGATATTACATTCTTATGCCTATGAGTCTTGCACTTTGAAGACAACTGGAGACAAATCTACTTTGTAAGACAAAAATGTTTGAGGAAAGAGTGCTAACTACAGTTTCTTAGTAATGATATACTTCCATTCTTCACTGATATTATTTTGTATTTTTAAACCTCTAAAAAATGATCATCCATGTAAGCTCCAACAAGCCAGGTAGATCAAAGACACCAGAATATGATGTATTCCATGCAGTGCTAGCTGATCACTTTTCAGTTACAGAAACCACTAAAGCTAAAGGACCACTTAATATTTATAAGAAAACATGAAATAATATACTTTGTAACAAATAGTCACTTTAAGAAACCCTAAATTTATAATCATCCTTATCTTTAAGCATCTTATACGCCCACTGTACTTTTCTCAGCTATACCCTATTAAACAAAAATGACAGAAAGTAAATTTTTAGTTAAGCTGCAAATTAAATGCATACAATCATAAAACTTTTTAAATGTTCTATTAAGTTTCACCACTCAAAAGCAAATAATCTGCCAAATGAAAAAGTCCTTTGCGGATTCATCCTAATGTCTATGACAGCAAACTGTTTTATTTTTTAGAGAAGTAAAAGGCCATATGTAATACAAAATTACCTTATACCACTGTACTTGGGGTAACTCATTGTTTTCATCTTTTAAAAAATCCAAGTAAGGACATACAAGTTGTCCGTCTCCCGTGGTCAGTAGTCTCTGGGTAAACACAGTTCTTTCATTGTAACACAAGTTAGACTCATGCTGCACAAACTCTACCACTATTTTAATTTTGAGGCAGTAAGTTGAATTTCTAAAATAAATCAAAACAGTTTCATTAAAAAAAATTTTTTTCCCGTCCTGAAATATTGCAGGTACAGACATCACATGTTTGTAACCTATTTATTGCTTGCTTACCTCACTGAGCAATAGTAAGAACCTGAATCCTCCACTTCAGCAGGAACAAACCAGAGCTTGTCTTTGTGCTGGTGAATCCTAGACTCTCTTTCTGTAGATACAGGCGTGCTGTCATTTTTATACCAAGTTACAGGCTCTTTGTGTACACTTGTGATAAGAGGACACGAACGAGCATCAATTTCACGTGCGGGTGAAACCAGTGTAATTTTCTCTTCGTGTTCCTCACATTTATCTTAAAAAAGGAGAAAGGGAAAGTCATTTCTGTAAGAAATTTGGCAACGTTTCTTAATGGAATATCTAAATAAAAACACCAGTTGTTAAATATATTAATTTGTGTTATACAGGAGAGTGTTAGCTTGGTTCAGTCGCTCAGTCGTGTCCGACTCTTTGAGACCCCATGAACCGCAGCACACCCGGCCTACCCTGTCCATCACCAACTCCCAGAGTCCACCCAAACTCATGTCCATCGAGTCAGTGATGCCATCCAGCCATCTCATCCTCTGTCATCCCCTTCTCCTCCTGTCCCCAATCCCTCCCAGCATCAGAGTCTTTTCCAATGAGTAAACTCTTCGCATGAGGTGCCCTAAGTATTGGAGTTTCAGCTTCAACATCAGTCCTTCCAATGAACACCTAGGGCTGATCTCCTTCAGAATGGACTGGCTGGATCTCCTTGCAGTCCAAGGGACTTTGAAGAGTCTTCTCCAACACCACAGTTCAAAAGCATCAATTCTTTGGCACTCAGCTTTCTTTATAGTCCAAATCTCACATCCATACATGACCACTGGAAAAACCATAGCCTTGACTAGACAGACCTTTGTTGGCAAAGTAATGTCTCTGCTTTTAAATATGCTATCTAGGTTGGTCATAACTTTCCTTCCAAGGAGTAAGCGTCTTTTAATTTCATGGCTACAATCACCATCTGCAGTGATTTTCGAGCCCAGAAAAATAAAGTCTGCCCCTGTTTCCACTGTTTCCCCATCTATTTCCCATGAAGTGATGGGACCAGATGCCATGATCTTTGTTTTCTGAATGTGGAGCTTTAAGCTAACTTTTTCACTCTCCTCCTTCACTTTTATCAAGAGGCTTTTTAGTTCCTCTTCACTTTCTGCCATTATCTGAGGTTATTGATGTTTCTCCCGGCAATCTTGATTCCAACTTGTGTTCCTTCTAGTCCAGCGTTTCTCATGATGTACTCTGCATATATGTTAAATAAGTAGGGTGACAATATAGAGCCTTGACGAACTCCTTTTCCTATTTGGAACCAGTCTGCTGTTCCATGTCCAGTTCTAACTGTTGCTTCCTGACCTGCATACAGGTTTCTCAAGAGACAGGTCAGATGGTCTGGTATTCCCATCTCTTACAGAATTTTCCACAGTTTGTTGTGATCCACACAATCAAAGGCATTGGCATAATCAATAAAGCAGAAATAGATGTTTTTCTGGAACTCTCTTGCTTTTTCTATTATCCAGCGGATGCTGGCAACTTGATCTCTGGTTCCTCTGCCTTTTCTAAAACCAGCTTGAACATCTGCAAGTTCACAGTTCACATATTTCTGAAGCCTGGCTTGGAGAATTTTGAGCATTACTTTACTAGCGTGTGAGATGAGTGCAATTATGCAATAGTTCGAGCATTCTTTGGCATTGCCTTTCTTTGTGTTATACAGGAGAGTGTTAAGAACCTGACAATTAAGAGAATTATCTTGGAAGTCTGAAAGATTTGTAGTCACTTACTACCTGTGTCCTTGAGCAAATTATTTAACCTCTCTCATCCCCTCTGTATAGCTGTTTGAGTAAAAGGATGGAATAACCGTAATTTGCCCTCCCACCTGAACAGCTAAAAAAAAAATGGACAAAGTATGTGAAACAACAATGTTCAAGACACT
The DNA here is from genome assembly GCA_935064755.1 of Tragelaphus eurycerus. Lineage (NCBI taxonomy): Eukaryota > Metazoa > Chordata > Mammalia > Artiodactyla > Bovidae > Tragelaphus > Tragelaphus eurycerus. Next base: position 30,647,527 of record CAKXYN010000016.1, read on the forward strand.
GAATGTCAGGGAACAAAGGACAGAAATACCAAAAAGTCAGGACACAAAAGGAGGGGAACCCCTGAAGTACTGTGTAGAGGGAGACTCTAAACCGTGGCACTGCGTGGAGGAAAGTAGGCAAAACCCAGTGTCTTTCTTGAGCTGAGGAGATGGACCTGGGAATTCAGGTAAACCAAGAGGCTGGAGGGCAGGATACCAAAGAGATTACAGCTGCACCCAGAGGATGAGTGAGTTCTGGAGGACTACAGGACTGAGCATTCCTCAATTCATGTAACATGAATCCCTGAAGGGCACGAGAGGGCCTGTCTCCCTGGAACAGGAAAAGTCTTTGAAGAAATACAAGTTGAAATTTTTCAGGATTTTATGAAAATGACATACTCACAGACCCCAAAGTCACAATGATCCCCAAGCCAAAGAAACATGAAGAAAACCACACCACGTAAGACAAAAACGATGCAGCCTTCTTACCAGAAACAATATAAGCCAGAAGAGAGAAGAATAAAGAAAAGTTACTAAAAGGAAAAAAAAAATCATCTACCTAGAATTCTACATCCAGGGAAAGTATCTTTCAGAAATAGAGGCAACACTGTAAAATTCAAGTCAGACAATTGGTAATACCTGGTTAATAATATTCATCCCTATTCCATTATCACAGAAAACACATAATATCAGAATGCTCCATTTTCAGTGATGCAAAATTGGATCATCTGGCTAAACTTTATCTTCCAGGTCTTTCAACTCTACAGCGTCTCTTCAATTAATAAGCAATTTGAAAGGTGGTATTTTGAGATTATGTGCATAGTCTATAAATACTTTTCACTCAATTATTTTTGTATTCACTGATTATCTTGCTTGAATAAATTATAGAGGCAGGAGTAGAGGCAAAATACTTTTTCATACTTTTAAAATATTACTTTTTTATGTTTATTTTCATATATATATAAACTATCACCAGCACACTTGTACTGAAAAAAATTTAAGGAGGTCCTTTAGAGAGAAAGAAAAATAGTATCAGATGGAAAAAAATTAATCTACATAAAGGAATAAATAGCCCCAGAAATGGGGCTTTACTACAAGGGTAATCATAAAGAGTTGTTCACTTTATTTAAATCTCTTTAAAGATAACTAAAGATCACTTTATGGCAAACAGACAGGGAAACAATGGAAAAGAGTGACAGACTTTATTTTCTTGGGCTCCAAAATCACTGCAGATGGTCACTGCAGCCATGAAAATAAAAGATGCTTACTCCTTGGAAGAAAAGCTATGATAAACCTAGACAGCATATTAAAAAGCAGAGACATCATACCAACAAACGTCCATATAGTCAAAGCTATGGTTTTTCCGGTAGTCACGTATGGGTGTGAGTTGGACCATAAAGAAAGTTGAGCACTGAAAAACTGATGTTTTTGAACTGTGCTGTTGGAGAAGACCCTTGAGAGTCCCTGAGACTGCAAGGATATCAAACTTTTCAATCCAAAAGGAAATCAGTCCTGAATATTCATTGGAAGGATTGATGCTGAAGCTCCAATACTTTGTTTACCTGATACAAAGAACTGACTCATTGAAAAAGACTCTGATGCTGGGAAAGATTGAAGGCAGGAGGATAAGGGGGACGACAGAGGATGAGATGGTTGGATGGCATCACCGACTCGATGGACATGAGTTCGAGCAGGCTCCAGGCGTTGGTAATGGACAGGGAAGCCTGGCCTGCTGCAGTCAGTCCATGGGGTCGCAGAGTCGGACACGACTGAGCAACTGAACTATACTGAGAGATAATTAAATGTTTAAAGCAAAAACAATGATTGTGAGACATATAACATCTAAAGACGTAACATGCATGGAAACAATGGGGCAAAGTTTGAGAAGGGAGAAGTGGATGTGTACTAGGTTTTTTATACTGTTTGTGAACTGGTACAATCACTTGAAGGTATATAAAAGTCGATTAAGTGAAGTTGCTCACTCATGTCTGACTCTTTGCGACCCCAAGAACAGAGGAGCCTGGTTGGCTGTTGTCCATGGGATTTTCCAGACAAGAATACTGGAGTGGGTTGCCATTTCCGATAAGTTAAAGATGGATACCATAAGCACTAGGGCAGCTATTTTTTAAAAGTTATTATAAGCCAACACAGAAGATAAAATCATGAAAATTCTCAATTTATCCAAAAGGTAGCAAAAAAAAAAAAAAAAAAGAGAGAGAGAGAGAGAAAAGATAACAAGGAAAAAATAGTACAAGGAGAAAATAAAATCACAAGCTCCTAAAATAAAACCCAAATATACTAATAATCATACTACATTTTTTTCATGGTCTAAGTAACCCAATTGAAAGGCAGAGATAGTCAGATTTGATTTTAAAAAAGGCTCCTACTATATGCTAACATACACACAAACCCACTCATATACACACTTTAAGTGTAAAAACGCCTTACGAGTAAAAGCGGAGAGGGAGAGAAATATTATGTTAATTAAAAGAAGATTTGAATGGTTACTACATTATTATCAAAGTAGATTTTTACACTAAAGCATATTTCCAGGGGTAAAAAGTCATTTAATTACAACAAAGGAGTCATTTGTCAAGAGGTACATGGTAATCTTAGACATTTATTCACCTATTGACAGCGTTTCAAAATACATAAAGCAAAAACTGATAGAATTGCAAAAAGAAATAGAGAAACCTACAATTAGAGTCAAGAGATTTCAGCACTACTCACAGTAACTGACAGAACAAGTAGAACAGTTAGAAAAGCAGCAATGACGTAGAAGATTTGAACCATGCTATCAACCAATCTGGCATAATTAGTATTTACAGAACATCTTACCCAACAACCAAATACACATTCTTTGTAATTGCACACAAGAAAACTTATCAAGATAAACCATATTCTTGTTCATAACCCAACAGTTAACAAACTTAAAAGGGTTCAAAGTATGTTCTCTGGTGACAGCTGAATTAAATCAGAAATCAATAACAGAAAAATATCTAGGAATTCACTGATGTGTTTAAAACCTTAAAAAAAATATATCTAAATAACCCATGCATCAAAGAGGAAATTAGAAAGTATTTTGATCTGAATGATAAAATACAACATATCAACACTTGTGTCATGCAAAGGAAAAAAATACCTAGAGGAAAGTCAATAGCATTAAGTACCTCTGTAAGAAAAAAGATCTCAAATTAATAACTTCAGTTTCCACTTAATAAATCAGAAAAAATTAAAACCTAAAAATTAAATGAGCATAAGACAGTAAATTATATGGCTCCAAGAGAAAAATCAATGAAATAAAAAACAAAAACAACAGAGAAAAATCAAAGATCTCTAAAAGCTAGTTCTTTCAGAATATTGTAAATCAACTGTATTTCAATAAAAAAAAATTTTTTAAGGAAAAAACCCAACAACAAGAACAACAAAATTTCAGGCTTGGATGGTTTCACTGGTATGTTCATAGAAGGAAAACGCCAATTTTACACAAACTCTTTCATAAAACTGAAGAGTCAGAAACACTTCCCAATTCACCCTGTCAAATAAATATTATTCTAATTCCCAAACCAAAGACATTATAGGAAAATCACAAACCAGTCTTCATCGTAGAATACAGATGCAAACATTTTTTAAACATCTTAGCAAATCGAATCCTACAGTATATTAAAAACCAACAGTGCATTTTGAGGTACATAACATGCTAGGAATGCAAAGTTGGGTTCTTATCCAAGGAAAACAGCAACAAACAAAACTAGAAATAGGTGGGAACTTCCTAAACCTAAATAGAGGACAGCTATAAAAAACATATAGCTATCATATATAAGATAAGCAAGGTTAGAATGCCCACTTTAACCACTTTTATTCAACATTGTATTGGAAGACCTAATTAGTGTACTAGGGCAAGAAAAAGAAATGGCATTAAGATTGAAGGAGAAAATAAAATGTCTATTTGCACATGACGTGATTATCTATGTAGAATATGCTATGAAATCTTTAACATGCAAAGAAATCTACAAAAGATCTAGAGGAGTTCCTCAGTTGTAGGATATAATATGAATATGCAAATAGGAATGAGTTTATATTATCAAAAACAATTAGAAACTGGATTTTTGAAAATACCTTTTATAGTAGCCTCAGTAGATATGAATAATTGATAAATCTGACAAAAGATGCATCAGACCAATCCAATGAAAATTACAAAATAAATTTATAAAGATTAAATTTATTTAAATAAATGTTAAGAGATAAAAGACAATGAAGACGTTTATACTTCATTCTTTGATCAGAAGACTCAATATTGTTAAATAGCCCAATCTCTCTAAACCAATTTATACTCATTTCAGTATTATCTGGGATTGTCATGGCTTCATGGGTGGATATGTATGCCAGCACATAAATTGAATACCTTAAACGTGTGGTTTATTGTGAGTCTCTTATAACCTCTTTTAAAGCTGCTTAAAAACAGTATTGAAACAGAAGTCATTAGGCGCTCAGCATGGTACCTGCACTGAGCCAGGCCTGGTAAGTATTTCACTCCTAGGAATAGCAGTAGCAACAACAATTAACAGTGATAAAAGAGTAAGCCTTAAGAACTCAGCTTAACACACTCTCCTGTTTATCTGGGGTTTGCCCAACTGCTCCACCAAAACTGTTCTGACTAAGTCACCTATGACTTTTAAGTTGCTAAATCAACGACTTTTAAACATCATCTTACTTAACACATCTGCATTGCTGCTGTGGTTCAGTCACTCAGTCCTGTCTGACTCTTTGCAACCCCATGGTCTGCAGCACACCAGGCCTCTCTGTCCTTCACCATCTCCTGGAGTTAGCTCAGATTCATGTCCATTGAGTCAGTGATGCCATCCATTGCACTGCACACATGTTATCCTCATCCTTGAGATAGGTTCTTAACTTGGCTTCCAGGACATTGTCTGGCTCTCCTCCTACATTTCTGGCCAGTCTGTCACTGGCTCTTGGATGAGTGGGAGCCTGACCACCCATTCTTGGAGAGTTGCGGAGTTTGCTACTTGACGCTCTGTTCTTTTCTAACCCCCCTCACTCTCTATCGAGTCTCAGAGTTCGAATACCAGCTGCTTGCCAAGGTCTTCAACTTTATTCCTCCAGTCTCTAACTCCAGACTGCTTAATCAAATGACTATGTAGATATCTAACGGACAGCTATTGTGGTGCGAAGACTTTTGAGAGTCCCTTGGACAGCAAGGAGATAAAACACAGTCAGTCCTAAAGGAAACCAACCCTGAATATTTGTTGGAGGACTGATGCTGATGCTGAAGATCAATACTTTGGCCACATGATGTGAAGAGCCGACTCACTGGAAAAGATCCTGATGTTGGGAAAGACTGAGGGCAAGAGGAGAAGAGGGTGGCAGAGAATGAAATGGTTAGATGGCACCACCGACTCAATGCACATAAGTTTGAGCAAATTCTGGGAGATGGTGAAGGAACAGGGAAGCCTGGCATGCTGCATTCCATGGGGTCACAAAGAGTCAGACAATGGCAACTCTCATCAATGGCAACTCCACTTTGCATGTGCTCAGACTGAAACCCTCTGTCCTTCACACCCACATCCACTCTATCTGAAAATCCTCTTGGCTCTGTCGTCAAAATACATCCAGACTCTGACAACTCAGTTCTCTTTTTCACCCTTGCGTAGCTTACCTTCATAGCTTTCCTGAACCACTTTAACCACCTCCTAACTGACCTATTTCTCCCTTTGCCTCCCAATGGTCTGTTCGCAGTTTAAGAACCAAAATGTGCCTGTAAAACATAGAAATTTCCTGGCAGTCCAGTGGTTAGGACTCCACACTTTCACTGTAGAGGGTGTGGGTTCAATCCTTGGTTGGGGAACTAAGTTCCCACAAGCCACAGAATGCAACCAAAAAAATTAAATCACCTCTCTAGGTTTAAACAGGAAACCTACACAGTCTTCCCATTTCAGAGTACAAGCCAAGATCCTTAGAAAGGTCACTAAGTTCTCTACACGATCAACCCTCCCCTAATCTCTATCACTGAAACCATACCCCTCACCTTTCACTCTGTTCTAGCCACAGCAGATTTTAGTTCCTGGAGCATGCCAGTACTCCTGGCCTTAGGACCTTGGCACAGGCTGCCTAGAATATTTCTCCACCCTCAACCTGGTCTATAGAGCTCCCTGCACCCCCTCCTTCAGGGTCAAGTCAAAGGTCAACTTCTTGATGAGATCTTTCCTGGCCACACTATCAAAAAAAATGTAACCTTCTGCCCACCCCAATCCCAAAACTTTATACCTTCCTTTTCCTGCTTTTTTTTTCTCTTTACACTTACCAACATATGACATTATATATATTTACTTATCTAAGGTATTGTCTCTGTCCATTACTGGAATGTAAACTGCATGCAGATAGATATTTCTGTTTGGATTATTCATGGTTGTAGCTCCAGTAGCAGAGCCTGGCACATAGTAGGGCTAAATGCATTTGCAGTAAGAGAGAGAGAGGGGAAGAGTGAAGATGAGTAAGTGGAGACAATAAAGAACTGTCAGCTGTGGGTTCATAAAGACTACATTTTACACCTCTTCCAAATGAAAGCCAGGATCCCCCAGAGTATATTCTTTAAGCAGCAACAAAGTAGGGAGAGACCTGGACTAGACAATGGTGGTATGGATTACAGCTCTTGTTCTGAAATAGCCTCATGACCGTGGACTCCTAACCTCCCTGGGCTTCAGTTTCCCAATGGACAAATGAGAATGAAAAGTAAAGATGTTGAAAGGGCATCCAGCAACACAGTTCTGTGATCTGGAAATCCAAAGACACAGGTAAGAAAAATGATGCTGTTAAGGAAGGTACAACAGGTATTCTATGTAACAGATTTTCTTAGAAGACAGGAACACAAGGAAATGCTTTACTCACCAGCCTCCAGAGAAGGAATCAGTAAAGTGATGAAACAAAGAAGCCTGAGTAATACTTTCATATTCTCCTGGAGAAACAAGCAAACAAAAATTTAAAAAGTAACTATTCCCCCCAAATCTCTAAAGCTACATGCATTGACTCCCCGCCTGGCTTCCCCTTCACCCCCACATCACACTGATAGGCTAGTCTCCCTACATCGTTTATGCGATCATGCTTTGTGATGCAAAATGGGTAAAAGGAGGATGAAGATTTTTAACAGAATTGGGGACAAGCTCACATAATTTAGGATGAACAAAACTTCCATCATCTGTGCCAATTGGGGACAAGCTCACATAATTTAGGATGAACAAAACTTCCATCATCTGTGCCATCATTCATTTCCATGTAAATTTCCCCCAAACCCAACCTATGCTACACCCCAAGTAGACTACTCACTAGACCATCAAAGCATTTTGCTTCTACTTAGATGGATCTGTTCCCCACCTAGAAAACAGCCACTGTCAGGACCCATATGCAAAGCCCCAAACTTCCAGATCCTGCCAAAGGTCACACCTTCTCTTTATAATGTATGACACTAAACCCTTTGGATGAAATGGCACAGCTGCACAGAAATGAACCAGAAAGACTGCAAGAAATAATACTACAGTTGGGTTGGTTCTTATGGTTGGTTGTCTTCCCTTTTTCTGGGGCTTGCTAGTGCTTTCAATTTAAAATTTCTACAATAAACATGTATTAATCTTACCACAAAAAAATAAAACCTCCACAGCCCCTCTGCATAGTTGAGAAGCCACACTAAGAGAGCAGCAGCTACAACAGGCACTGACCAGCCACTGGGCTGTGTGTTAAACTGAGGTCCTGGTGGTGCTTTAGCCACTGAGTCATGTCCAGCTCTTGTGACCTTGTAGACTGTAGCCCACTAGGCTCCTCTATCCATGGAATTTCTCAGGCAACAATACTGGAATGGGTTGTCAGTTCTTCCTCTGGGGGAACTTCCTGACCCAGGGACAGAACCCAGGTTTCCTGCATTGCAGGCAGATTCTTTACAGACTGGGCCACCAGGGAAGCCCCTGGTAACCTATGATTTTAATTTCATAACATTCTGTCCATATCCATGGCAGGGGGCATAATCAGGTCAAGCATTTGACTGATGCCAGAAGGAAAGCATGCCCAGGGTTTTATCCATTAAACATCACTAAAATAATATCAATTGGAATGGAAACAGGAAAAAAAATGCTCCTTTTGCCTACTTTTCTAAACTACTCAAGCCCACATGAAGTTAATGTTCAGTATGGCCCCTTTTCCTTTTGGAATGTTCCTGTTTGGTACCCCTAAGGCAGCGGCAGGGGGTGGGGGTGGAGTTGCAATTATGTGCACGGAACTCCAATCTCCTGCTTCCAATGAATTTATGAAAGTGAGAAAAGTGTTAATTCATTCAGTCATATCTGTTTGCGACCCCATGGACTATAGCCCACCAGACTCCTCTGTCCATGGGATTTCCCAGGCAAGAATCCTGGAGTGGGTTGCCATATCCTTCTCCAGGGGATCTTCCTAACCCAGGGATTGAACCTGGATCTCTTGCATTGCAGGCAGATTCTTTACCATCTGAGCCACTAGGGAAGCCCTTAATGTACAAATTTATCCAATGACCTATGAATTCCTCATAGTCCACAGGCCTCAAACCAAATTTATTCTCCCCACCAACCTTGCTCCCCACCTCAGTGATAGGGACAACTCTGCCATGTGCGCGTGTGTGTACACACACACACACACACACCCTCAATGAGAGATGCTGGCTCAGTGACCCTGACGCCTGCCACCCCAGAGCTGCTCTCGCCAGCACTAACCGGTCCATCTCCAGGGATTACCAAACTGGTTGAACCAGAGATTACCAAATGATCAGGTCAAAACACCTGCACTGGCTCCCCAGTGCACCCCAAACAGTCCGCAGCCCTGAGCACAGTTCCTTGGTACTGAGGCTCTGACTGCTCCCTTCAGACTCAAGCTTCCGCCTCCCTGTCCCCCGCCCCTCCACTGTCAGCCTTCACCTTGCCCTGTGCTCCAACCCCAGAGCCCTAGGCTTGGCTCTGCCCTTCACCTCCCAAGGTCCCTCCCAATCCATCCAGTCTCAGCCAGGGTGACCCTCCTCCCACCACCCCAGGGAGCCCCCAGAACACTTGCCTGGCTACTCCTTCCTCCTCTGGGCCCCCACAGCAACCAGCATGAATGTAATAACACATGTCACTGCCGCTACCCCAGGACAGGAAACCCCACGGGGACAGGAACTACAGCTTCCCTATCACTGCATCCAGAACTGTGCTGAGCTGGGAATTCAGAAGCCCATGGTAAGTGCTCATAGAATAACTGAGAAAATGAACTAAAAAATAGCTGTCCTCTATACCCAACCTTGGGGGCAGTGTCCAGGGCAGACCATAAAATCTCATGCTTTGGAAAAAAGTCTGTCATTTTAGTTTTACAGAAGATGAGACTTGCCTAATTTTCTCTAGCCATAAGTTACTTGCAAACACAATATTTTAACTAAGACATCACAAACCCAGATTCTAATAACATGAAATCATTAGAATATTAGCTGAAAAATATTCTATTTAAGGGGGAAGGAAGGGTGAGACCAATTGAGAGGGTAGCAGGGAAACATATACAATTCAGTTCAGTCACTCAGTCATGTCCGACTCTGCGACCCCATGAATCACAGCACGCCAGGCCTCCCTGTCCATCACCAACTCCCGGAGTTCACCCAGACTCACGTCCATCAAGTCAGTGATGCCATCCAGCCATCTCATCTTCTGTTGTCCCCTTCTCCTCCTGCCCCCAATCCCTCCCAGCATCAGAGTCCTTTCCAATGAGTCAACTCTTCACATGAGGTGGCCAAAGTACTGGAGTTTCAGCTTTAGCATCATTCCCTCCAAAGAAATCCCAGGGATGATCTCCTTCAGAATGGACTGGTTGGATCCCCTTGCACTCCAAGGGACTCTCAAGAGTCTTCTCCAACACCACAGTTCAAAAGCATCAATTCTTCAGTGCTCACCTCTCTTCACAGTCCAACTCTCCCATCTATACATGACTGGAAAAACCATAGCCTTGACTAGACAAACCTTTGTTGGCAAAGTAATGTCTCTGCTTTTGAATATGCTATCTAGGTTGGTCATAACTTTCCTTCCAAGGAGTAAGCATCTTTTAATTTCATGGCTGCAGTCACATCTGCAGTGATTTTCGAGCCAGAAAAATAAAGTCTGACACTGTTTCCCCATCTATTTCCCATGAAGTGATGGCACCGGATGCTATCATCTTTGTTTTCTGAATGTTGAACTTTAAGCCAACTTTTTCACTCTCCTCTTTCACTTTCATCAAGAGGCTTTTGAGTTCCTCTTCACTTTCTGCCAAAAGGGTGGTATCATCTGCATATCTGATGTTACTGATATTTCTCCCAGCAATCCTGATTCCAGCTCGTGTTTCTTCCAGTCCAGCATTTCTCATGATGTACTCTGCATATAAGTTAAATAAGCAGGGTGAAAATATACAGCCTTGACGTACTCCTTTTCCTATTTGGAACCAGTCTGTTGTTCCATGTCCAGTTCTAACTGTTGCTTCCTGACCTGCATATAGGTTTCTCAGGAGGCAGGTCAGATGGTCTGGTATTCCCATCTCTTTCAGAATTTTCCACAGTTGATTGTGATCCACACAGTTAAAGGCTTTGGCATAGTAAATAAAGCAGATGTAGATATTTTTCTAGAACTCTCTTGCTTTTTCTATGATCCAATGGATGTTGGCAATTTGATCTCTGGTTCCTCTGCCTTTTCTAAAACCAGCTTGAACATCTTGAAGTTCACAGTTCACGTACTGCTGAAGCCTGGCTTGGAGAATTTTGAGCATTACTTTACTAGCGTGTGAGATGAGTGCAATTGTGCGGTAGTTTGAGCATTCTTTGGCATTGCCTTTCTTTGGGACTGGAATGAAAACTGACCTTTTCCAATCCTGTGGCCACTGCTGAGTTTTCCAAATTTGCTGGCATATTGAGTGCAGCACTTTCACAGCATCATCTTTCAGGATTTGAAACAGCTCAACTGGAATTCCATCACCTCCACATAGCGTGGGTGGCTGCGACGGCACACACGCAGCTGAGAGGAGCTACCCCACGTCTGAGGTCAGGGGCAGAAGCCGAGAGTGCCAGGCTGGGCACAGGAGGACCCCATGCCCAAGAGGTGGTGGCCAAGAGGAGTTATCCCACGTCCGAGATCAGGGGCAGCGCCTGAGAGTGCCAGGCTGTGACGGCGCAGGAATGGCCGAGAGGAGCTACCCCACGTCCGAGGTCAGGGGCAGCGGCCGAGAGTGCCAGGCTGCGATAGCGCAGGAATGGCCGAGAGGAGCTACCCCACGCTCAAGGCCAGGGGCAGCGGCTGGGAGGAGCTACCCCACGCCCAAAGAGCGGTGGCTGCAAGGGTGCAGGAGGGCCTAGAGGAACATATACATTACTGTACGTAAAACAGATAACTAGTGGGAATTTGGTGTATGACACAGGGAACTCAAACGGGGGCTCTGTGACAACCTAGAGGGTTGGGATGGGGTGAGAGGTGGGAAGGAGGTTCCATAGGAGGGTACATATGTGTACTTATGACTGATTCATGTTGATGTATGGCAGAAACCAACACAACATTAAAAATTATCTTCCAATTAAAAATGAATTTTAAAAAGTATTAAAATATATAAAAATGTTACAATGTGCTTTTAAAATACAGGCATACCTTATTTTATTGCACTTCGCTTTACTGCACTTTACAAATGTTGTGTTTTGTTTTTTTTTTTTTTAACAAATTCAAGGTTTGTGGCAACCCCTCGTTGACCCCATCTATTGGAAAAGTGATTTCACTTTTCCAACACCATTTGCCCCTTTCATGTCTGTGTCACACTTTGGTTATTCTCACATTTCAAACCTTTTCATTGCTCTTATGTTTATGCTTATCAGTGATCTTTGATGTTACTACTGTAATTTGTTTTGGGTTATCACGAACCATGTCCATAAAAGACAGCAAACTTAATTGACAAATATTCTGTGTGTTCTGACATCTCCATCAACTGGCAGTCCCACAATGCTCTCCTTGGGCCTCCCTGTTCCCTCAGACACAACAATATTGAAATTACACCAACTAATAACCCTACAATGGCCTGTAAGTGTTCAAGTGAGAGGAAGAATCAATGTGGCAAACTTCACTGTCATCTTATTTTTAAAAAATTGCCATGGCCATCCCAGTCTTCAGCAACCACTCCTGTGATCAGTCAGCAGCCATCAATATTGAGAGCAGATCAGACCAGCAAAAAGGCTGTAACTCACTGAAGCCTGAGATGATGCTCAGCACTTTTTTAGCAATAAAGTATTTTTTAGTTAAGGTACATACATCGCTTTTTTATTACTCATTTAATAGACTGCAGTATGGTATAATGGAGAAGGCAATGGCACCCCACTCCAGTACTCTTGCCTGGAAAATCCCATGGATGGAGGAGCCTGTTAGGCTGCAGTCCATGGGGTCGCTAAGAGTTGGACACGACTGAGCGACTTCACTTTCACTTTTCTCTTTTCATGCATTGGAGAAGGAAATGGCAACCCACTCCAGTATTCTTGCCTGGAGAATCCCAGGGACGGTGGAGCCTGGTGGGCTGCCATCTATGGGGTCGCACAGAGTCGGACATGACTTAGCATAGCATAGCATAGCATAGTATGGTATAAACTTTTATATGTGCTTTGAAACAAAAAATGTGTGACTTGCTTTATTATGGTGATCTAGAACCTAACTGCAGTATCTCTGAGGTGTACCTGCAAACACAGGGAATAAAAGACATTCTAAGCATTAGAGACCAGCCTCATGTCAGGTGGCACAGTAGTGAAGAATCTGCCTGCCAATGCAGGATTTGGATTTAATCCCTGAGTTGGGAAGATCCCTTGGAGTAAGAAACGGCAACCCACTCCAGTATTCTTGCCTGGAAAATCCCATGTACAGAGGAGCCTGGCGGGCTACAGTGCTTGGGGTCACTAAGAGTCAGACACGCCTGAGTGACTGAACACACACATAAATACACGCAAGCCTGAGAAACACCTCCATTCCCATTCTCCTCCACTTACCCTTAGCATGAGGAAATGATTTCTATACCTGGTTAAAGCCTTGAAACCTACCTCAGAGCAGTAAGGCCACATTCCTTAAATATCCTGTAATTCTGACATTTTATTCACATAAATTAGCCTTCTCCCAAAATAATCGAGATTAACAATATTATCATCATATTTACCTTTAAACGGTACTCAGATTATCAAATAAGATAGGAGGCTTTGATGTCCTGCCGTCTGGTTTATTAACTCTGTCACCCCGAAGAAGTGTGTTTTAAATCTCTACAGTACAGAGGAAGAAAATAAAGGGTTAATGCATTTTCCAATTACCTGCTCCAGGTCAGCCCATAACTCACATTTGTTTATTAAAAATGAGATATAGACATCACAAAATCAACTGAATTCTGCCAGCTGTTAGTTATAAGCTCTGGCTTGCTCGATGAGTAGGCGCAGAGAAGACAAGAAAGGCGCCAAGCTGAATTCATAGTGTGTGTGTCTGAAGATGTATCTCCAAATTAATTGTGGGCAAGCAACACTTAATAACGACAAGTCCAAGACCAGTGTGACCTTGGACATAACTCAAGCTGAATTCATAGTGTGTGTGTCTGAAGATGTATCTCCAAATTAATTGTGGGCAAGCAATGCTTAATAACGACAAGTCCAAGACCAGAGTGATCTTGGACATAACTCCTCCTCATGCAGTTTCCTCATCTAGACAGGTGATGATGACTTCAGAGCCCTTTGTATCCCGTTAGATACGTAAAACACTTCCCAGGTGGCTCAGGGTAAGGAATCTGCCTGCCAGTTCAGGAGACGCAAGAGACATGGGTTCTATCCCTGGGTCAGGAAGATCCCTGGAGAAGGGAATGGCAACTCATTCCTGTATTCTTCCCTGGGAAATTCCATAGACAGAGGAACCTGGAGGGCTACAGTCCCTGGGATGGCAGAAGAGTCAGACAAGACTTAGCAACTGAGAATGCACATTCGCAGATATGTAAAACACAGGAGACCAGCCCCAGGGGTCCAGGTTTTACTTCACCTGTCCTGGAACTGTTCTGGGAAAAAGGAGGAGGTGGGAGACGCCCCTTCCCCTCCACAGGCGACTTTCTATCCCCTGATGAATCCCTGTCATCCCCAGGACTCTAGGGCTAGGAGATAAGCTCCAAACCATAGGATGGGGGTTAAGAGTCATACAACCTAGGGAGCAAGGACAGTGGAGAAGAAGCAGGTAAAGATGCACCACCCAAGGCCACACTAAACATGCTCCCAACCAAAATTAACAAAATCCCCCTTATTCCCCCAAGTGACACAAAAATTCCAAGAGCAAAGCCAAACCAGACTAGCTTTTATCCTGAGAGTCCTTGAAAGGTTGGCCAAGTCAGAAAATCCCTCAGCAACATTCATGTTCTCTTGTATGCCAAGCAAAATGGGAGTGCCAGAGACAAAAATAATTTTAAGAATTCAAAATAGAGACTTCCCTGGTTGTCCAGTGGTGAAGACTGCACTTCCAACATAAGGAGCAAAGGTTCAGTCTCTGGTTGGGGAACCAGGGACCCCACATGCCACTCAGTGTGGCCAAAAATAAATAAAATATAAGTTAAAATTTCAAAGTAAATCAAGTGAAATATAAAATGAGAACCTGCTCTTCAAGACGCTCACAATTTAGGCATCATCTACATGTACAGGAAGATCCCCTGGAGAAGGAAATGTCAGCCTATTCCAGTATTCTTGCCTGGAGAATTCCATGGACAGAGGGGCCTGGTGCTCTACAGTCCAGGGGGTCGCAGAGAGTTGGACACGCCTGAGTGACTAACACTTTCACTTCACTTGCACATGTGATCACAAGATACATCCCACATACCCACACTGGATAGAAGCTCAGCCTCTGTGTTTCAGTTCCCCCTTTGGATAAAATTGGAACCATAACAATCAGATCAGATCAGATCAGTCCGTCAGTCGTGTCCGACTCTTTGTGACCCCATGAACCGCAGCACGCCAGGCCTCCCTGTCCATCACCAGCTCCCGGAGGTCACTCAGACTCACACCCATCAAGTCAGTGATGCCATCCAGCCATCTCATCCTCTGTCGTCCCCTTCTCCTCCTGCCCTCAATTCCTCCCAGCATCAGAGTCTTCTCCAATGAGTCAACCCTTCGCATGAGGTGGCCAAAATACTGGAGTTTCAGCTTTAGCATCATTCCTTCCAAAGAAATTCCAGGATTGATCTCTTTTAAAGGACTATTGTGGGGATTAAATGAGCTACCACATGTGAAGGGCTTAGAACACTGTCTCACAAATGGTCGCTCTGAGTTAAAACTGTTATCAGTCATCTTATGTTCTGATGATAGATATAAGTTCTGGCAAAATTATTTTGAGGTATCCATTCATTTCTTTTCTCCTTTGCTTTTCGCTTCTCTTCTTTTCACAGCTATTTGTAAGCCCTCCCCAGATAGCCATTTTGCTTTTTTGCATTTCTTTTCCATGGTAATGGTCTTGATCCCTGTCTCCTGTACAATGTCACGAACCTCATTCCATAGTTCATCAGGCACTCTATCTATCAGATGTAGTCCCTTAAATCTATTTCTCACTTCCACTGTATAATCATAAGGGATTTGATTTAGGTCATACCTGAATGGTCTAGTGGTTTTCCCTACTTTCTTCAGTTTAAGTCTGAATTTGGCAATAAGGAGTTCATGGTCTGAGCCACAGTCAGCTCCTGGTCTTGTTTTTGCTGACTGTATAGAGCTTCTCCATCTTTGGCTGCAAAGAATATAATCGATCTGATTTCGGTGTTGACCATCTAGTGATGTCCATGTATAGAGTCTTCTCTTGTGTTGTTGGAAGAGGGTGTTTGTTATGACTAGTGCATTTTCTTGGCACTAGTCATAAGTGCCTCTATTAGTCTTTGCCCTGCTTCATTCCGTATTCCAAGGCCAAATTTGCCTGTTACTCCAGGTGTTTCTTGACTTCCTACTTTTGCATTCCAGTCCCCTATAATGAAAAGGACATCTTTTTTGGGTGTTAGTTCTAAAAGGTCTTGTAGGTCTTCATAGAACCATTCAACTTCAGCTTCTTCAGTGTTACTGGTTGGGGCATAGACTTAGATTACTGTAATATTGAATGGTTTGCCTTGGAAACGAACAGAGATCATTCTGTCATTTTTGAGATTGCATCCAAGTACTGCATTTAGGATTCTTTTGTTGACCATGATGGCCACTCCATTTCTTCTGAGGGATTCTTGCCCGCAGTAGTAGATATAATGGTCATCTGAGTTAAATTCACCCATTCAAGTCCATTTGAGTTCGATGATTCCTAGAATGTTGACATTCACTCTTGCCATCTCTTGTTTGACCACTTCCAATTTGCCTTGATTCATGGACCTGACATTCCAGGTTCCTATGTAATATTGCTCTTTACAGCATCGGACCTTGATTCTATCACCAGACACATCCACAGCTGAGTATTCTTTTTGCTTTGGCTCCATCCCTTCATTCTTTCTGGAGTTATTTCTCCACTGATCTCCGGTAACGTATTGGGCCCCTAGTGACCTGGGGAGTTTCTCTTTCAGTATCCTATCATTTTGCCTTTTCATACTGTTCATGGGGTTCTCAAGGCAAGAATATTGAAGTGGTTTGCCATTCCCTTCTCCAGCAGACCACATCCTGTCCGATCTCTCCACCACGAAAAGCAAAGGAGAAAAGGAAAGATATAAACATCTGAATGCAGAGTTCCAAAGAATAGCAAGAAGAGATAAGAAAGCCTTCTTCAGCGATCTGCAAAGAAATAGAGGAAAACAACAGAATGGGAAAGACTAGGGATCTCTTCAAGAAAATCAGAGATACCAAAGGGACATTTCATGCAAAGATGCACTCGATAAAGGACAGAAATGGTATGGACCTAACAGCAGCAGAAGATATTAAGAAGAGGTGGCAAGAATACACAGAAGAACTGTACAAAAAAGATCTTCACGACCCAGATAATCACAATGGTCTGATCACTGACCTAGAGCCAGACATCCTGGAATGTGAAGTCAAGTGGGCCTTAGAAAGCATCACTACGAACAAAGCTAATGGAGGTGATGGAATTCCAGTTGAGCTATTCCAAATCCTGAAAGATGATGCTGTGAAAGTGCTACACTCAATATGCCAGCAAATTTGGAAAACTCAGCAGTGGCCACAGGATTGGAAAAGGTCAGTTTTCATTCCAGTCCCAAAGAAAGGCAATGCCAAAGATTGCTCAAACTACCAAACAATTGCACTCATCTCACACACTAGTAAAGTAATGCTCAAAATTCTCCAAGCCAGGCTTTAGCAATATGTGAACCGTGAACTTCCTGATCAAGCTGGTTTTAGAAAAGGCAGAGGAACCAGAGATCAAATTGCCAACATCTGCTGGATAATGGAAAAAGCAAGAGAGTTCCAGAAAAACATCTATTTCTGCTTTATTGACTATGCCAAAGCCTTTGACTGTGTGGATCACAATAAACTGTGGAAAATTCTGAAAGAGATGGGAATACCAGATCACCTGACCTGCCTCTTGAGAAATCTGTATGCAGGTCAGGAAGCAACAGTTAGATCTGAACATGGAACAACAGACTGGTTCCAAATAGGAAAAGGAGTACGTCAAGGCTGTATATTGTCACCATGTTTATTTAACTTATATGCAGAGTACATCATGAGAAACGCTGAACTGGAAGAAACACAAGTTGGAATCAAGATTGCTGGGAGAAATATCAGTAACCTCAGATATGCAGATAATACCACCCTTATGGCAGAAAGTGAAGAGGAACTCAAAAGCCTCTTGATGAAAGTGAAAGTGGAGAGTGAAAAAGTTGGCTTAAAGCTGAACATTCAGAAAACGAAGATCATGGCATCTGGTCCCATCACTTAATGGGAAATAGATGGGGAAACAGTTGAAACATTGTCAGACTTTATTTTTCTGGGCTCCAAAATCACTGCAGATGGTGACTGCAGCCATGAAATTAAAAGACGCTTACTCCTTGGAAGGAAAGTTATGACCAACCTAGATAGCATATTCAAAAGCAGAGACATCACTTTGCTGACAAATGTTTACATAGTCAAAGCTATGATTTTTCCAGTGGTCATGTATGGATGTGAGAGTTGGACCATAAAGAAGTCTAAGCGCCAAAGAATTGATACTTTTGAACTGTGGTGCTGGAAAAGACTCTTGAGAGTCCCTTGAACAGCAAGGAGATCAAACCAGTCAATCATGAAGGAAATCAACTCTGAGTATTCACTGGAAGGAGAGTTAGACTATAAAGAAAGCTGAGCACAGAAGAATTGATGCTTTTAAACTGTGGTGTTGGGGAAGACTCTTGAGAGTCCCTTGAACTGCAAGGAGATCCAACCAATTCATTCTAAAGGAGATCAGCCCTGGGTGTCCTTTGGAAGGACTGATTTTGAAGCTGAAACTCCAATACTTTGGCCACCTCGTGCGAAGAGCTGACTCATTTGAAAAGACCCTGATGCTGGGAAAGATTGAGGGCAGGAGGAGAAGGGGATGACAGAGGATGAGATGGTTGGATGGCATCACCGACTCAATGGACATGGGTTTGGGTGGACTCCAGGAGTTGGTGATAGACAGGGAGGCCTGGTGTGCTGCAGTTCACGGGGTTGCAAAGAGTTAGACACAACTGAGCAACTGAACTGAACTGAACTGATGCTGAAGTTGAAGCTCCAATACTTTGGCCATCTGATGTGAAGAGCCGACTCATGAGAAAAGATCCTGAAGCTGGGAAAGACTTCGATCAGGAGGAAAAGGAGGCAGCAGAAGATGAGATGGTTAGATAGCATCACTGACTCAATGGACATGAGTTTCAGCAAACTCCAGAGGACAGTGGAGGACAGGGGAGCCTGGCATGCTGCAGTTCATGGGGTCACAAAAAGTCAGACACAATCGAACAACAACTGTGTGCCTATGTCTATACTTGGTCCTGGGAACAAGACTAGAAATACTGACCCTGGGGCTCAAGGAGCTCACCAGCCAGCAGGGAGAGTGGGTGTGTCCACTGAGTCACACCACGATGCGGATAGCTGCCCCAGGTGTGAGGTGAGCTTCATGGGGGGAGAGCACAGGGGAGATTCATCACGTCCCTGACTGTAAGTAAGAGTTGAGGTGCAAAGCGGCAAAGCTTAGAGAGGCGGAAAGAGCCCAGAACACGCAGATTCTTGCTGAGGACTGGGGACTGGAATCTGTAGGTGGCAAAACAACCACTGAAAGGCTTTAAGCCACAGAGTAGTGTACGATCAGATTTTTTTTTTTAATGGAAATTTTGGCACCCACGTGGAATGTAAATGGGAAATGAGTGAGGAGGCAGGGGGAGCAGGCAGCCAAGGAGGGGCCATCCAGGTTGAGCAGCGATGCAGGCATGAGCAGCCAACAGAAACAGACGGACAAAGTGAGACTCACTAGGAGGTAAGCCAGAGAAGCAGTGACTGAGTGGCCCTGAGTCACGCATGTGGTGCCAGCAAGGGGCAGGGCAGGGTGAGGAGGGGGGTTCCAGTACCCACAGAGCCGAGGAGATGCCCATGGGGGTGTCACTCACTGCACCACCAGCCTGGGTCTCCTGGAACCACATGACAGACCCTGCGACCGTGAGAGTTAGGTGAGAGTTAAGTGAAATCTACAAGGGATCCGGGTCGACCTGGAGTTGAGACAGCTCAGACCTGCACTGGGAATATCATCACAAGATCACAGCTGGAGCTAAAGCGGGGTGACCCTGGGAAAGTGGGTGGGCAGTGATTCTTACTAGGGTCACAGACCCCTTCAGAAGTCAGATAAAACCACGAAGCTGTCCCAAAGAAAAACACACCAACAAAAACAAAATATTTTGTATACAGTGGGAGATAGTCCAGAACTACCTTAAACACGGTGAGAAGCTTCCGTTGTTGATGAGAGAAGGCAGGTGAGGCCCTGGGGTGAACCAGCCTGGTCACTGTGGAGAAGGTCGTTTCCTGTAGGAGGCGGGCCCACTTCTTAGGAGGGAGTTGGCATCTTCAGTGGCCGCAGCTGCCTGGGGAAGGAAGAGCACACACATGAGCGTGAACTTGAATGGAGACGGTAAGTCATCCACCACTGCACAGGTCTCAAGGTGTCCAAAATAACAAAACAAGCTTGCCAAGATGAGCCATGAATTTAAAGAGCATGTCCTTTGAGAAAACAGATTCAGGAAATCAAGTTGGGGTGAGGAGTACAGAGGTTGACAACCCCTGTTTGTTTTGACTGAACACACACAGCTGGCACTTTGCTGTACACTGGGCCACAGGAATGAGTCAAACCACCTCAAGGAGCCCTTACCCTAAGGCACCTTGAGAATAACGCTCCGAGAAACTTTCTAGCTGCCAGGAGAAACTTCCAGGCCCTGTTTAAAAACAGGCTTCCTCTACAAATCATCGCTCTTCCTTTCCACTCTTCTTTAACACCTGCATTCCAAATTACATAATTTGCTACTGAGGTTGTGTTGTTCAGTTGCTCAGTCGTGTCCAACTCTTTTTGACCCCATAGTCTGCAGCATGCCAGGCTCTTCTGTCCTCCACTATCTCTTGGAGTTTGCTCAAATTCATGTCCACTGAGTCAGCAATGCTATCTAACCATCTCATCCTCTGTTGCCCGCTTCTCCTCCTGCCCTCAGTCTTTCCCAGCAAATTGGCTCTTGGCATCAGGTAGTCAAAGTATGGGAACTTCAGCTTCAGCATTATCAGTCCTTCCAATGAATATTCAGGGTTGATTTCCTTCAGGACTGACTAGTTTGATCTCCTTCTGTCTGGGTGGCCCTGCACTGCATGGCTTATAGTGTCATTGAGTTATGTAAGCCCCCTCATCATGACAAGGCTGTGATCCATGAAGGGTTACATAATTTGAGAAAACTTCAGAAATCTGAGATGGGACTGCCCTTCTGAGACATCCTGCAACCAGTTCATCATGCACTCCCGAGTCTGCAGTTTACTTTTAGTATTCTGGAGTCTGATATTTTATTTTTTCTCAGTCTGTATCATTTCCTTGGGCCTCTAAGAAGCTGGGAAAGCCTCAGCATAAGGGCTTTCAATGCCCAATGGGTAAAACAGCCTAACTCAATGCCAAACCTTCCACACAGACTACATGTGCTAAATGCCACTCTGGTTGTTCACTTTGGATTTACTGTGAGAAAGCACAGGGCATTGCATCAAGGTGTCAGAGCTCATCACCGTGAAGCATAAGACACCAGATCAAAGACACGCATCCAGGATCCACCCATCCCCAAGCCCCTCCCGTTGAGGGGCTCAGAATGACCATAGCTGATGGGAGCCCTATGGACGATCTCAGGGAGAAATTAACAGAGTGGGGAAGGGGGAGGATGGATGAGCAGAATGGATTTATTTGGGAGGCCCAGGACATCTTCTGCAAAGAAGTGGACACCACACCCCGCTAACCACTTCATTTTCTCTCTTCCTCTTTGCCTCAGAAACTTCTTAAAAGGATTTTCATATCCACTCTGAATGGCCTGCCCTCTGCTCCCCAGTCTCACGGACCTTGTGAAATGCGTCACCCAGGCCACCACAGGCTCTTGGTTGCTCCACGTGAAGGGACCACCCCCCCCCCAAGTCCCCATCTTACTGGACGGCTCTACAGCAAAAGGTCCCCACCCACCCCTGCTCTGGGCCATCTCCCTGGGATGAGGGCCCAGCCCTTCTCCTCCATCAGCTCCAGGCCATCTCTGCTCCTGGGTTATCTGTAAGCCCTGTATCCTTCTGCCTCCATGCTACTTCTACAGTGCTTCCCACGACTGTCATTCAATCCGATCCTTCCTAATCAGCCAGCTTCTCCTGTGACTTCTGATCAGCTCTGAGTGGATTCTCTGATCAACAGCCTCTCCCACGGGCTCCTGCACACCTCCTTCCTCCACAGTTAGGAGTGCCAAGTTACACAGGCTCTCCTTGACACCCTGCACTGGGTGCCTCAGGGATGCAGAGCTCTGGCCACACTGGGCGACTCCCCCAGTCACTGGAACTCCCTGCCGGCCAAGGAAGAAAGGTCCAGGGCAGATCCACTGAGTCTCCTGCAGTCCTCGGAGGAGGGCCCACCCTTACACATCCTGCATGTGCTAAGAGTTCAATAACACTTGTAGAAGTCAGAGTGGACGGAAGGAGAGAGAGAGGGAGGGAGGCAAGAAGGAACCCACCCACCATCTTTGCACTAGACCAAAAAGGGACCAACACTCACCTGGAATAAAGCAGGGGAAACACGCACTGCCCACGAGTCAGAGGACAGACAGAGGGGAGCCATCCCTGGGGGCTGGAGATGCCTGAGACTTGCCCAGGAGAAGGTGCACCAGTGCTTAAGGCGGGGGACAAAGGCTCACAACTGGAGCGGGCAGGAGGTCCAAGGGACTGGGGAGCAGGAGCTGGACTGGAGCACTTCAATGCCACAAGGAATTCTGGGTCAGCATCACCCCCCTTATCCAGAGGAAACTCAGCAAAGATTTCAAAAATGGTGTTTTGAAATCGATTTGTAATAAAATTCAATATATCCTTTTATTTGTTATTTGTTGCTTTTTCCTTGCTGCTTTTAATATATTGACACATATAAGTGGAACCTGGAAAAATGATACAGATGAACTTATTTGCAAACCGGAAATACAGACGTAGGCATAGAGAACAAATGTATGGATACCAAGGGAAGAAATGGGGTGGGAGGAACTGGGAGATTGGGACTGACATATACACACTATCGATACCATGTATAAAATAGATGACTAATGAGAACCTACTGTACAGCACAGGGAACTCTACTCAATGCTCTGTGGTGACCTCAATGGGAAGGAAATCCAAAAAAGACTCCATACAGCTGACTCACTTTGCTGTACAGCAGAAACTAATAACATTGTAAAGCAACAAAACACCAATAAACAAAAATAAATACAAATTACCCTTTTAGAAAATATCTACAGTCACTGATTTATTCCACCATGTTATTTCTCAGGTGAATTTTCCACATAAAATAAGATGATTAACTCCCCCAGTAAATGAACAAGCGCCCCCCGCCCCCTGCCTTTATTACGTATGAAATTTCCCAGACTTGCTGACATTGTCTCCATCGCAGCTTCCAGCTGATGTGCAGAGGCACGGCAGTGCATTGAGGTACCCAGGGTACGGTCTGACCCAGGGCACTGTCTGACCCAGGCAGTCATGGAGGGGTGGGTGACCAGAAGCCTCAGCCAGTCATCCCACCTCCACCAGTCTGGTCTGCCGACTAGGTGCACCAGGAGCGAAAACACGGCATAGCCTTCTATGACGCTCCCCCAAACAGCGAGCCGTCATGAACTCCCCAAGCAGAGCTGCCCTTGCTTCCTGGGGATAACATCTGGAAACCAGCACGTCACAGCATAACTGGGTGGTCCACGGAACATACACACACAGCTACAGGTTTATTAAAGATAAGGTGAAAATGAAAACCTGAGGCATAAAGCAATTTCCTACTAGATCCAGAAAGACAAGCTTCAATGTGAGCTAAATTAAGAACAGAGACTAAGTATCAGAATTTACAATGAACATACTGGCCCCATGGAAAGCCCTACTTCTGGGAATGACGGACTTCATCCATAGCGCCTTCCTGTCACTGTAAGAAACTGCACACCCAGTGCAGACAAAGGAAAAGAGACGTGATGGGGGCAGGGGTGCTGTCATGAGAACCGAAGGGGTTTCCTCAAGGCCCAGGGTCCCAGCGCAGCAGGGGACAGTTGCTCCCACCTTGTGGCCATAAAGAATCTATTACTATTAAGGCCTTCTTATTCTTGAGGCATTTCCTGCTTGTATCTGAGGAATTCCCCCTCATTGTGAATCTTATCTTCCAGGACAGAAGCCAGGCATGCAGGGGCTGAGGTGGCATACCATGGACACACACACGGCAGGCGCACACACAGGAGACACACACACGGCAGGCGCGCACACACGGCAGACACACACAGAAGATGCAGGAAGACACACGTGTGTCTGGGCTGCACTGTCCACACACGGCCTACAGGGGGCCTTGCTACATGGGGTTCAGGGGGTTTCTATCCACAGTAAGCTCCAAGGCTGACTCCCCGGCCTGCCCCCAGCTCCATTCCATACTGCGGGGGCCCTTAGTGTGCCCACAGGCAGGCATCCCTGCCCTCCCCTCTCCCAGCCTGCATATAGCCCTGGCCACTCTGCAGACCAGGGAGGCCCTCAGGCAGTGGAGTCCACAGAGGACTATCGGGAAAGAGGCCTGCGTCCACCCTGGAATCTGAGGGCAGGCTATCTGGGCAGGGAATTCCAGGGCTCCTGGGTTCTGGACCATCCTCTAAGCTCTAAGACTCCTGGCCATGCAGAGGCCTGTGGCCAGCTGATAAGCAGGGCAGAAGCCCCCAAAGTACGGGGTCTGGGGGACTTCCCTGGTGGTTCAGTGGTTATGGGGCTTCCCAAGTGATTCAGGGGTAAAGAATATGCCAGCTAATGCAGAAGATGCTGGAGACACAGGTTTAATCCCTAGATGGGAAGATCTCCTGGAGAAGGAAATGGTAACCCACTCCAGTATTCTTGCCTGGAGAATCCCGTGGACAGAGCAGCCTGGTGGGCTACAGTCCTTGGAATCACAAAGAGTCAGACATGCCCGAGCACACACACCACACCAATGGTTAAGACTCTGTGCTCCCACGTGTGTGTGTGTGGCGGGGTGGGGGGAGCACAGGTTCAATTCCTGGTCGGGGGAAACTAAGATCCCACATGCCACACAACCAAAACCAAACAAACAAAAAATACAGGGCCTGGGTGGGATCTTTCCTATGCAAGTTTAAGGGAAGTTTCTGCAGAAACCCAAGGAGGCATATTGTAGCCCTAAGGAGCCCCTCCCTCTTCCAGAGACCTGAAGTAGCAGAGCCCCGCCTCTCTATACAGAAGGGAAGTGAAGTGAAAGTCGCTCAGTCGTGTCTGACTCTTTGTGACCCCATGGACTATTGAGTCCATGACATTCCCCAGGCCAGAATGCTGGAGTGGGTTGTCATTCCTTTCTCTAGGGGATCTTCCCAACCTAGGGATCAAACCCAGATCTCCCACATTGCAGACGGATTCTTTACCAGCTGAGCCATAAGAAGGAAATCCTAATGGTACTTTCCATGTTTCCACTTCATGCCAACTCACTCTCCACACTGAGCGTCTCCCTGTAAACTCTGTGTCTTCCTGTACAGACACAGACAGAATCATTTAATATGACTTCTAATCCCAAACATTAACAGACAAGCCTACATGTATGCTTGACATAATGGAGAAATAGTCAGAGAATGACGCTCTAATTCACCTATAACAAAAAGAGATGGTGTATGAGTTCCCAGGGAAAGCAAAGACTATAAGACTTATGAAATGTCACCACCCACATGCTCTATGGAAAATTAGTGGAAACATGCATGGGGAATGGATTATGGTATTAAAACGAAGCCCATAATGAGGACCTTCACCTCTGACAAGCATTCAGCCAGCTATTAAACAGTCAATATTAAAACTAAAAATGTCAGTTTTAAAGACAAGGCAGTAAAAGAATTTATAAAGCCAGAGAACTACATGATGGTAGAAAATACTTTAGAATTCTGTGTTTACACAAGTCTTTGTTTCTTAAAAGCAAAGTCCCAGAAAGAAGCTGCCAATGGCCAGGGAGCTCAGTGTCTATCCTCCTGCAGCAATGATTCTCCATGAGGATTTTCTGGGGGAGTTTTTATATTAATATAAAATGAATTCCATTTATTATTTTATATTAATATAAAATATTATGTTATATATACATTAACAAAATATTATATTAATATAAAATAATAAATTAAATGTAATTTAAATATATATTTAAACATACTATAAATTTTTATTCCTGAAAGGTGATACTGTGAAAGTGCGGAACTCAATATGCCAGCAAACCTGGAAAACTCAGCAGTGGCCACAAGATTGGAAAAGGTCAGTTTTCATCCCAATCCCAAAGAAAGGCAATACCAAAGAATGCTCAAACTACTGCACAATTACACTCATCTCACATGCTAGTAAAGTAATGCTCAAAATTCTCCAAGACAGGCTTCAGCAATATGTGAACCGTGAACTTTCTGATGTTCAAGCTGGTTTTAGAAAAGGCACAGGAACCAGAGATCAAATTGCCAACATCCGCTGGATCATGGAAAAAGCAAGAGAGTTCCAGAAAAACATCTATTTCTGCTTTATTGACTATGCCAAAGCCTTTGACTGTGTAGATCACAATAAACTGTGGAAAATTCTGAAAGAGATGGGAATACCAGACCACCTGATCTGCCTCTTGAGAAATCTGTATGCAGGTCAGGAAGCAACAGTTAGAACTGGTCATGGAACAACAGACTGGTTCCAAATAGGAAAAGGAGTACGTCAAGGCTGTATATTGTCACCATGTTTATTTAACTTATATGCAGAGTACATCATGAGAAATGCTGGACTGGAAGAAACACAGGTTGGAATCAAGATTGCTGGGAGAAATATCAATAACCTCAGATATGCAGATGACACCACCCTTATGGCAGAAAGTGAAGAGGAACTAAAAAGCCTCTTGATGAAAGTGAAAGTGGAGAGTGAAAAGGTTGGCTTAAAGCTCAACATTCAGAAAACGAAGATCATGGCATCTGGTCCCATCACTACATGGGAAATAGATGGAGAAATAGTGGAAACAGTGTCAGACTTTATTTTGGGGGGCTCCAAAATCACTGCAGATGGTGACTGCAGCCATGAAATTAAAAGACGCTTGCTCCTTGGAAGGAAAGTTATGACCAACCTAGATAGCATATTCAAAAGCAGAGACATCACTTTGCCAACAAAGGTTCGCCTAGTCAAGGCTATGGTCTTTCCTGTGGTCATGTATGGATGTGAGAGCTGGACTGTGAAGAAGGCTGAGCGCCGAAGAATTGATGCTTTTGAACTGTGGTGTTGGAGAGGACTCTTGGGAGTCCCTTGGACTGCAAGAAGATCCAACCAGTCCATTCTGAAGGAGATCAGCCCTGGGATTTCTTTGGAGGGAATGATGCTAAAGCTGAAACTCCAGTATTTTGGCCACCTCATGCGAAGAGTTGACTCATTGGAGAAGACTCTGATGCTGGGAGGGATTGGGGGCAGGAGGAGAAGGGGACGACAGAGGATGAGATGGCTGGATGGCATCACTGACTCGATGGATGTGAGTCTGAGTGACCTCCGGGAGTTGGTGATGGACAGGGAGGCCTGGGGTGCTGCAGTTCATGGGGTTGCAAAGAGTTGGACACGACTGAGCGACTGATCTGATCTGATCAACTTTTATATTAATATGTATCAATAACTTATATTAACATAAACATTTATATTAATATAAAATTAATTACAAATTATTTTATGTTAGTAATTTTTCTATTAGAGTATATAGGACTATGTCATGAAGCAGAAAAGTCTCCAAGAGATAAAACACAAGACAAAAAATCGTCCCTTAAGGTGACATCATGGTGTGCTCAGCCGAGCATCCACTCTTGATTTTCCAAGAGGAATGTTCTGGAGGTAAAATCTGAGAGGCACTGTCTTGGGTGAGCACCACAGTCCCTTCTCCTCAGCCCCCCTGACATACCCACAAGGCTGGACACTAACCCCAAGGACAGAGAGGACCCCAGACAGGCTCTGCACCAGGAAGGAGAACGTGGACGTATCCGCCTGGGGTCCCCACAGCGTGCTCCCGAGTGACATGACTTCCCCATTCTGCAGAGATGAACAATACATCCTAAACCTCGACCACATGACCGGCATGGCCATCACTGATCCTCCCCCGAGGAAGAGCTTTCCATGACTCTGACCAAAAAAAAAGCCATCCCATTAGAGGCGGCAGGAATATACATCCTCCCCCAAAACCCCAAAGTCCAAAAACCCCTGAGATATTGGCAATCTTCCTATCAGCAGACAGATCCTAAGTGTAGCTCACAGAACTGACTTAGTTACCCAAACAAACAGGGAAAGGAAAGTTTTTAGGTGGGGAAAGGAAAGTTTTGGGGTTTTATCATAAGGATTATCACAAATAGGACATGAAGATAAAGTAAAAATAGCCACAGAGGTTTCCGGTGTTGCTAGGAATCCTAAGCTATTCAGCTCTTACACAGCACCATATTGGTGGTGTCACATGGGTTTTCAGGGAAGAGGTAAAAATTAGGCACGGAGGGAAGTGATTACTGTCACAAGCGGCCTATAGACAAGAATGCCCTTGACCTCCAGGCTGGAGTTTGGCAAGGTCTCCACTCTGCCTTTCTCGGACTCCTGGACGAGAGAAACCAGACTGAGTGATGGAAGTGACCCTGGTCTCCATCCCTGGTGCATTTTTAATCTGTTGACTGGGGACTTCTGCAGAAACTAATGCCTGTGGCCTGCAGATTGTTATGTAAGTGAATACTGAAAGGTCTCCAGTCAATAACATCTGGGTAACAAAAGGCGTTTTGCTATGCCTCTGGTGAATAATGTGTTAAGCACACTGCCTCGCCTCTTCCAGCATCTTATCCTCCAGTACAGCCCAAACCTAGACACTTGCCAAAAGCTCTGAGACCGAGGGCAGCCACACAAGACTTGCAGAGTCGACAGGGAGAGGGAAGATGCCTGGAGAAGTGGCTCCTGCTCAGGTGAGAACAGTCCCACTTCCCAGAGTGGGGTCCACAGATGAGTCTCAGAGCACCAGACAGTCTCTGCAAGAATCTTTCCGTGTTTTCACTCCTGGGGTTTTTTTCTTACTGAAGTAAAACATGCACACAGTGAAATACACAACAAATCTTAAGTCTACAATCCCATAAACCAGGACAACTGCAGACACCAGAAACACCCCTTTCAGGATACAGACATTTCCATTTCCATCTCCTCTGAAGTTCCTGTGAGACTCTGAGCAGGCACCTCCCGGTAATGCATGTGGCCCCAGCAGGCTGATTTCTATCATCTCCTCTACAACCTTCTGACAGTTAGTGCATGTGCACTCCCGATGGCCAGCTCACACCTGCTGCTATTCTCGTTCTTTTGTCACTAGGTCGTGTCCAACTCCTCTGCAACCCCCATGTAGAGCAGCCCGCCAGGCTCCTCTGTCCATGGGATTCTCCAGGCACGAACACTGGAGTGGGGTGCCAAGTCCTTCTCCAGGAGATCTTCCTGACCCAGGGATCAAACCCTGGTCTCCCGCGTTGACAGGCAGGTTCTTTACCACTGAGTCACCTGGGAAGCTCCCGCTACCATCGGTGCCTTGCTGTTTCAGGGTGCACACCTGCTTTCATTAATTACTACCAACCAATGCAGTGAAAGCAGCAGTTCTCAATGGGGCCAGAACACCCCTCAAGGGAGCATTTTGGAAACTGTGGGGAAGGGGACTCTCTGGGTGGTCATTTAGTGGCAGGGACCATGGATGCCACACGTCTGGAATAGCACCCTCCCACCCAACAGTGAAGACCTGGCCCTCATTCCGCTGGAATTCCAGGCTCCCACAGACCTTCATGCTGACAGAAGCATCATTTACCACTTTGAGAGCCTGGCACCCCTACTCCATCCTCCACTGGGATAAAATACATTATGCTGGCACAGTTGCATAGATCCTGAATTTTCCTGGGATGCAATCACTGTGAAAACGGAGGAAAGACGGGCCTCCCATCACCACTCAGACCCTGATCACCGGTCAGTCCTCACCTAGGGGTGTGTGGACCATGTGTCTGCTCCAGGCTACATGGGCAGGCATCTTGTACCCTGGCACTCAGTCTGCATAAAACACCATTGACTTCACCAGACCAGTTTGGCCCTACCCAAGCATCCACACACCAAAATACATCATTTTAACCCAAATTACTTTACTTATTCCTTACATAGACTACTATATTATTTGGAAATTATGTTGTAGCTAAGTTTTATTATATCAAATCAGAATTCTAAAGGCAGGGGTTAAAATATTTTCATGAAAAGGGAGTATTTGTTTAGACCATGAAATTTTTGCACCTTGTTTTATGTCCCTGGACATATTCCAGAGTCTCCTGATTTATAGTCTATGGGAAGTTGAATAGAATTTATATGCTGCTGTTGTGCAAAAACTGTATAAATCTTAATTATGTTGAATTGGTTCATAGTGCCTTACAAGCCTACTTTTCCTTCTAATTTTCTATTCATTCTATTAATTTTTGAGAATTTGATATTGAAACTCCAACTATTAATTTATCTACTTAATAATTGTAATTTATAGTGCAACTATATGTAGTTTTGTTGTGTATTTTCCAAGTGTCCTGTAATTGTTATCAAACTTTCATAATTTAAAAAATAAAAAAAGAAAGAAAAGGGGGATATTTGGTTTTGAGTGAGGTGAGAAGCACCAGTCTAAAGTGATAGCATCTGACTCAATTTGACTCTTGGTCAGGAGCCAATGGCTGTATTTTCAGGGTCCATGAGTTCCCTGGGGGCTCAGATGGTAAAGAATCTACCTGCAATGCCAGAGACCTGGGTTTGATCCCTGGGTTGGGAAGATCCCTTGGACTAGGTCATGGCAATGCATTCTAGTATTCTTGCCTGGAGAATCCCATGGACAGAAGAGCCTGGTGGGCTACAGTCCATGGGGTTGCAAAGAGCCAGACACCACTGACTGACACTTCCACTTCATGAGTTCTCTGGTTTGGGAAGCCAGCTGTGCGGAGCCTAGAATGCCAAGCCGCTCCTCCATCAACAGCACCCTGAGTCCCCCTGAAACCCAGCTACCAAACTGCACTTTAGTGGGGGTCATTTGAGAGATGGCCTGAAACTTGTTCTCTGTACCTCTTAAATGGGGACGCTCAGGAGTGAGTGCCTGCTTCTCTCTACCAGGAATGCTTTTGCATGTCCTGAGCGCTTCTTTCTCATCTTGAAGACATGGGAGGCTGTGCTATGCCAGGTGCCTGCAGGAAAACGTGTTGGTGTTGTCGGCCTCAGCTACTCGTTAGAACCACCCTGGGGCCTCTAGGAACGCCAGTGCCCCGGGCACACCCCGAGATGCTTGTTGGTTTGCGCTGCAGTCCCAGCCAGCAGTGCTGAGAGTGCCCTGGGCGGGGCTGAGAAGCCGGCAGGACGGAGCACTGTGCCTTCTTTTGTTCCTGCCGCCCCACTGGGGTCACCCAATAAGGTACATACTGAAAGAGAGTGAAAGGGTCAGTCACTCAGTTGTGCCCAACTCTTTGTGACCCCATGGACTGTAGGCCACCATGCTCCTCTGTCCATGAGATTTCCCAGGTGAGAATACTGGAGTGGGTTCCCATTCCTTTCTCCAGGGGATCTTCCAAACCCAGGGACTGAACCCAGATCTCCTGCATTGCAGGCCAATTCTTTACCATCTGGGCTACCAGGGAAGCCCCTAAGGTACACACCAGTACGTATAAAATAAACAACAATGACCTACTGTATACCACAGCAAACTTTATTCAGTATCCTGTGATAAAGCATAATGGGTGCAGGGCGGGGGGGAATATTCAAGAGGGACAGGGCATATAAATATTTACAGCTGATTCATGCTGTTGAATCGCAGAAGACAACACTGTAAAGCAATTATCCTCCAATTAAAAATAAATTAAAAAAACATAATGGGAAAGAATCTGCAAACTGAATTTTGCAGATTTTTGAATAACTGAATCACTTTGCTGTATACCTGAATTACTGTGAATCAACTATACTTCAATTTTTAAAAGTACATAGTTCATCAAGCTTTACCTTATACATTTCTAGATTTCACTTTGTCTCCACTTTAAAATAAAATTGATGTGTATCATCTTTATTACAACATTTATTACAACATTGCTTCTGTTTTATGTTTGGTTTTTTGGCCCTGTGGCATGTGGGATGTTAGCTCCCCGACTAGGGAATGAACCCGCACCTCCTGCCTTGGAAGGTGACGTCTTAACCAGGGGACCACCAGCGACATCTTTGTCTCCACTGTTGTTTTGCTTTCTTCCTATTTTTAATTCATGGTGCTGAACTCCAAAGTATGCTGGTGACCCACAGCCCTGGGGAAACCAGCCCCTTCCCACACTCAGTGAGATCACTCTGCAAGTTCCTGCGTGCCACAGCCAGGAGGCTGCGCCAGCACTGCCTGGGGCCCCAGCACCTAATGGGGTTCAAGGGGGAGGGGGCAAAGCTGCTCACAGTGCAGATCCTGTCAGCCCACCTGACACCCTGGAAGACAGGAAAACACAGGCAACTGCCGGCTGACAGCAGCAGACAGGGAGCAACAGGAGGCAGAGTCCCTGACGACTCCTGTCCTTCAAAGCGGTGTGTTCACACTGAGTTTGTCACGTGTTAATAGCATAAGAATAACCCCTGTGCTTGCCTAACCCCAGTGCTATGGGAGCTTCACTGCGGTTGTCCAG
Source organism: Tragelaphus eurycerus (assembly GCA_935064755.1). Taxonomy (NCBI): domain Eukaryota; kingdom Metazoa; phylum Chordata; class Mammalia; order Artiodactyla; family Bovidae; genus Tragelaphus; species Tragelaphus eurycerus. The sequence continues at coordinate 30,679,888 of CAKXYN010000016.1, forward strand.
TTTGCCACTTTGATCAGTGAGATGCTCTCCACGACCTCTCTGCCTACTTCTAGATGGACACAGCTGCCACGGATGCAGCCCAGTCACAGGCTCTCCATGTGTCCCTGTCCAGGAGCATGGCTGAGCCAGAGTGTATCAAGTGATGCCCAGGACAACCACACTTTGTCCACTGGCACAAATCTCCAAGAATCCCATTAGGCAGAGAGACCTCCAATGTCCTCTACTTCACCAAGTAGACTCCTGTCCAATCAAGGACAGTGATTAGCACCCATCTTGTTCACTACTCTATCCTCAGTACTTATCATAGAAGAGTACCCGACACAAAGTAGACACTCGATAAACATTTGTTAAGTAAACTGTTGTTTAGTCATTCAGTCATGTCTGACTCTTTGTGAACCCATGAACTGTAGCCTGCCAGGCTCCCTGTCCATGGAACTCTCTAGGCAGAATACTGGAGTGGGTTGCCGTTCCCTTCTCCCGTGGATCTTCCTAACCCAGAGATCGAACCCAGGTCTCCTGCATCGTGGGGAAATTCTTTACCATCTGAGCACCAGGGGGTATGACTACAAAATACTAAATGGAGTACTGACTAGGATATAAAATAGGTAAGAATGAACCCACCTGCCAATGCAGGAGATACAAGAGACGGGGGTTTGATCCCTGGGTCGGGAAGGGAATGACAACCCACTCCAGTATTCTTGCTTGGAGAATCCCATGGACAGAGGAGCCTGGTGGGCTACAGTCCACGGGGTCACAGAGAGTCAGACATGACTGAGCGCCTTAGCACATACCATGTGGAGTCCAGAGGTAATCACCCATCTAAGCTTCTGTTTCCTCCGCTGTAACAGGAGGGTGATAATCGCGTGTCTCTCGGGAGACTGCTGGGAGGATAAAAAAGCAGTAAGTATAAAGGGTCTTATAAACTGTAAGTGCGGTACATGCCTGTTATGAATGAGTGTCACCCTAGTGTCTGTAGCTACATCACTCAGTGTCAACCTTCATCTGGAGGAGCCACAACTTATCCTTCCCCACGGTGGTTAGAGGATTCATAACTATCTCCTTCAGGAGACAACCCTTTCCAGCCCAAATCCCTAGGAGGGCCTCTCCCAAACCAGTTCAACTTGGCAGGATTAAAACGCCTGCAAGCAACTTACAGACACACCCTAGAATAAACCTCCAGAAAGACTGCCAAGTTCCTCAAAGACAGATTTGAACAGCTTTTACTTCTGGTTCACATAGGAATAAAAACAACCACCCTCCCCGCAAAAAGAACAACAAAACACAGATTAAACCGCCATCACCTTCTTACAAGACAAACTGACAACCAAGAGCAGGAGAAAGGACGCTTGCTTTCTGCGCGCTGTGCAGGGAAAGGGGACGCCCAGTACGACCCCCAACCTCGCCCCCGCCTTCCTACCTGGCGCCAGGTGGTCGCGTGCGGGGAGGCTGGGCGGGCGGAGGCGCCCTGTGAGCTGGCACATCACATCCCCGCGGTCCGGAGCAGGACCCGCGCTCCCTGCCGGCTCCGCCTCGCGCCCGGGGAAGTACGGGCGAGGCTCCGCTGGGGCGGAGACGGCTCCCACTCCGCCCCACCAAGGAGCCAGAAGACTGCCGGCCCCTTCCGGCGCCACCCTCCCCTTGGCATCCCCGCGCAGGACCCTGGACGGTGGCCACGCGCCCCTCGGGACAGAGAGGGGACGACTCACTGTGACCTCAGCCCCATGGATGTCCCCCACCCCCACGGTGGGGCCCCTGGACATGATTTCCAGTGGAGCTCTCGACCCCAGGGACGCTCACACTCCTGTCCCCAAGCCTGACCTTCAGCCAGCCTCAGGCGTTTCGTTGAACTTCTCTGAACCGCCGTTTCCTCTTCTGCAAAAGGGATCGTAACAGCACCCACCTCGTGGAGCAGTTGCGGGGTTTCAAGGCGCTAATGCCGTAAACCTGGGGCCAGGCGCAGAGTTGATGCTCCACAAATCACCTGCTGCTTTTATTGTTACTCTTATGGGCCCGGACAAGAGAACAGCTGTGCATGTGGTCCAATCTTGATATCAGACTTCCTGGCCAGACCTCGTGGGCTTTTAAGCTTAAAGTCACTTAAGTTCGTTTTGAACTCAGAGGAATGCAATGAATGGGTCACATCTACACCTCCCTGGGGAGGGTGGGCGGAGGGAGGAGCCTGAGGTCCCAGTGCACCCTCTTGGTTCCAAGAAACCCTTCCCTTTCCAATCTGTGCCTCCAGTGAGTGACTGGCCCCCAGCTTGTTTTGAGGACTTCATAGGCCAACCTCCCAGGAGACACGGAATCAGCGATGATTGTTTCCTTCCTAATAGAACACACCACCCCTTCCTGTATCCATTCCTGCCTGGGCAGACGCTGGTGTCCCTCACCCATCTCTTGATATCCAAATCAGAAACTCAGGAACTGCGATAACTTCAGCTGCCCCAGATAATTCTGAGATGGAAGAAAGCATAAATCGTCCAGCAGCCACAGCTCTTCTGCTCTAATGCCTGCCTTGAAACCACAAATGATGATATTTTTCTTTTTTTTTTTTTCCTTTTTCTTTTATCTGGTTCCAGAGTTCATATGGGAAATAGATGGGGAAACAGTGGAAACAGTGTCAGACTTTATTTTTGGGGGCTCCAAAATCACTTCAGATGGTGACTGCAGCCATGAAACTAAAAGACGCTTACTCCTTGGAAGGAAAGTTATGACCAACCTAGATCACATATTCAAAAGCAGAGACATTACTTTGCCAACAAAGGTTCGCCTAGTCAAGGCTATGGTTTTTCCTGTGGTCATGTATGGGTGTGAGAGTTGGACTGTGAAGAAGGCTGAGCACCGAAGAATTCATGCTTTTGAACTGTGGTGTTGGAGAAGACTCTTGAGAGTCCCTTGGACTGCAAGGAGATCCAACCAGTCCATCCTAAAGGAGATCAGTCCTGGGATTTCTTTGGAAGGAATGATGCTAAAGCTGAAACTCCAGTATTTTGGCCACCTCATGCGAAGAGTTGACTCATTGGAAAAGACTCTGATGCTGGGAGGGATTGCAGGCAGGAGGAGAAGGGGACAACAGAGGATGAGATGGCTGGATGGCATCACTGACTCAATGGACGTGAGTCTGAGTGAACTCTGGGAGTTGGTGATGGACAGGGAGGCCTGGCATGCTGTGATTCATGGGGTCACAAAGAGTCAGACACAACTGAGCGACTGAACTGAACTGAGAGTTCATATGGATCCTCTTTCTCGAAGGAACAGGCTTCAGTATGGGGTTGGTGATAAAGCATTATGAGAACTCATCACAAGTCCCATCTCGTAGTAAATTCCTATTTAGGTGATGGTTCTCAAAATCCAACTTGCATGTTTGAATCACCAAGAGGATCTGGACTGCTGATGCTCAGATAAGTGTCATCAGAATCTCTGCGGCTGACACCCAAATATCAGAGTTTTGAAAGCTCGCATGCATGTGTGCTAAGTCGCTTCAGTCATGTCCAACCCTTTGCAACCCCATGGACTGTAGCCCACCAGGCTCCTCTGTCCATGGAGTTTTCCAGGCAATAATACTGGAGTGGATTGCCATGTCCTCCTCCAAGGGATCTTCCTGACCCAGGGATCAAACCCTTGTCTCCTAGGTCTCCTGCATTGGCTGGCAATTTCTTTACCACTAGTGCCACTGCAGTCCCTTGGATCACAAGGAGATAAAACCAGTCAATCCTAAAGGAAATCAACCTTGAATATTCACTGGAAGGACTGAGGCTGAAGCTCCCAACAATTTGGCCACCTGATGCAAAGAGCTGACTCAGCGGAAAAGACCCTAATGCTGGGAAAGATTGAAGGCAGGAGGAGATGGGGACGACAGACGGTAAGATGGTTGGATGGCATCACCAACTCAATGGACATGAGTTTGAGCAAACTCATCAAAGCCTGGTGTGCTGCAGTCCATGGGGTTGCAAAGAGTCAGAACTACTTAGAGACTGAACAACATGTGTCACCATAGACCCAGGTGATTGCAACATGTGTGCAGGATTGCAAACGTGTGTCCAGACTTCTACAGTGCTGCCGATTCTCTGCATCTTCCACTTGAAACTGCTTCATTGCATGTGTCCAAGTGGCAGTTAATGAAACTGACATGGGGGGACCAGCTCAACACTGCAGAACTAGCCCAGAAGTGATACAACTGTCTTACTGTTTATGCAATGGAATTTTTTAAAGTCATTTACAAGTAGAAAGTAAAATAGATTTGTGCGATCATGTAGAAATAATAATTACATTTTCATTTCTCTTTATGTTCTGATGCCTCAGACAAACCCCTACCCCAGCTGTTCTGCTAGATGGCTGGGCCCCTAGACCCAAGGAGGACCCTGAAACAGCCCCCCATTGTGGGGATGAGACCTGAAGGCCTGCCCTTCTCACCTGTGACCACTGTTCTGCTGGGATCCTAAAATCATCATCTCCCTCATTCAGCTGTGCTGAATGCCTTCCCTGGCTCCTCCTCCCTCTGTTTCCTAGGTAACAGGTGTGTCCACCTGCCCTGGTCCACCCTGGGTTGGAGGCTTCAGAAGGTGGAGACTGTCACCTAAGTCACTGTCCGCTCTGGTCTCAGCATCACACAGATGCTGTAGATGCAGGGTATACTTTAGGTCAGAGACCTTTCATGAAAATAATGACACATGTAGTTTGACAAAAGTGTGTGAGCAACAGAAACAACAGAACACTTCTGGAGTGTGTGTCCCTCACTCCCCTCCCATCTCTGAGACTCTCACTTGGGAGATTCGACTGCCTGCTACCCCCCGGACCACCTTCCTTAAGAGAGACTGTGTGTGTTAGTCGCTCAGTCATGTCCGACTCTTTGCGACCCCATGGACTGTAGCCTGGCAGGCTTCTCTGTCCATGGAATTCTCCAGGCAAGAATATTAGAGTGGATTGCCATTCCCTTCTCCAGAGGTACTTCCTAACCCTGGTCCCCTGCATCGCAGGCAGATTCTTTACCGTTTGAGCTACAGGGAAGTCTAAGAGAGACTGTATTTCCTGAGAATTTTCAATCTCCCTCCTACCCGGCAAGCTCGTCAGATCACGTGACCCTCTTAAGGAGGAATATCTTACAATGCATGAAAGAAACAGCGCCTGGTCAACTGGTACAGCATGCTCTCATGGTCTGAAACACAAGACGCTGCCCGTGGCCAATGAGGCATGACACTTTGAAGGACTGTCCATTGTGAACATTCATGCCAGACATGACAGCTCTAAAGAGGGAGCGTTTATGTGTTTGTTTCCTTGACTCCCCAAAGCTAAAATGTTGGTGAACTCTGAGTCTCTTGTTTATATCATAAACCATCGGGTTCAGACAGATGTACATTCATGTAAAGAGCGCAAGGTATTTTTCCCACCCAGAGGAGCAGCGTTCAGCAGGAGGCGAGAAGGAAAGCAGAGAAGAGATGCCTGGTGTTTGCTGACCCTGGACAGTCATTGAGAGGAGACTCAGCACCCCATTCTCCTCTGCCACCAAACAAAAGAGAGACCTTGACCTCCTCCCGAGAGAGGAAGCTTGAGGGGACTCTGGAAGAGACCAGAATCCCTGGGCTCCCCGAGGTGAAGCCCTGAACACCACCTATGTCATAGCAAAGACTGGGGTCCAGCATGGCCCAGGCTAAGGGGCAGCTGGACAACAGAAATGCTGGGCCTGGGCCAGGCTGCCTCACTAGGTCCAGTGTTCCAAGTCCCAGATCCTCCAAGGGGACATCAGGAGGGCTGAGATGAGCTGGCACAGGTTGGGACCAGCAAGGCAAGCTCAGTCTCCACTGGGGGATGTAAATCCAGAAAATGACCTTCAGGTAGAACCCTTATCCGGACCCCAGGACAAGCCGAAATCTTTCCCTACCTCCACCTCCATCATGTCCGAAGAATCCCAGTTACCGTCCAGAGGAAAACAAGCTGCTTGAAGAGGGAAGAGTTCTGAACAGATTCTCTTAGGTTACGTAGAGAGACTGAGCCGTAACCCAGTGCAGACTAAACAACTCTGCATTGCCAAGATTTTTTTTTTTTTTTCTGGCATCAGATGGAAATGAGGCTTCACATGCTAAGCTGACTTCAGTCGTGGAAAAGTTTTTCAAAAATTACACGTTCGCACAAGGGGCCTCTGTGACTCTGGCTACGCCTGTTTTCTTTTTGTTGTTGTTATTTATGGAACTGCCGGTAAGTGTTCACAGAACCACAGTGTTCCCTGAGAGAGGTTTAAAAACCACTGTCCTAGATGGACTTCCTTCTACGGTCTAGTTTTTCTGCTCCGTTCACACATTTTCCATCCACTGGCCTCCAAATGATGACTTTTTAAATCTATGTCTCTTTCTACGCCCCGTCACCGCAGCTTCGTAGCTTTAACGGGCTGGAGGCTTCCTTTCTCTATATAAGTACTTTACATGTAAAGTTTACACGTAAGTGTAAAAGTTTCTTCTTCAGAAGGACACAGCTCTTCTGATGAAGGCCATGGGACGGGCAAGCATTTGGGCCCACAATATTAGCAAGGACCCTAAGGAGAAGCACGAGGAGCTTCCTTCCAACCGCTACCACCCCAGAAGTGACAGGCATTCCTACTCACATAGTGGCAGCAGCCATGGTGTCAGTAAGCACAGATCCGATGAGCTACCACCCACTGTTCTGAGGAGTCCTGTGGCCTGAGAAGTGATGGCATTTCCTCCAGTTCTGACTCTTCAGGGAAGAAGCTGCGTATCAACGATGAATCTCAGCACCATCACTCCACAATGAGCGCAAGTTCCACAAGTTCAGGTGGACGATGGACATCTCAGTGCCCTCTTGAAACTGGACAAGAAGCCAGTGGAGACCAATGGCTCTGATGTCAATCATGAGCATAGTACAAACAGCCAGCTTATGGACCTTCATCATGCTGGACTCACTGTTCAGTGCCCAAGGAATGAACGTATATTCATTTCTTTAGGTCAATTTTTCCTTTACTATTTTAATTTAAAAATTGTTAGCATGAAAAACTTTCTCCTGTCATGGAAATTTCTGTGATCATCTTTCTACTCAAGTTCCTCTGATTGTTTAGAATTTTACCAATCAGACAGCTACACGTGAACTAGAAAAGGAGAGCTGGGGAGAAAGTATAAAATATCAGAAAACTTCCATGGAAAATAAACGACTTCTTAACCTCCTTTGTGTGCTTCCCAGGTGGCACAGTGGTAAAAGAATCCACTGCCAATGCAGGAGATGCAAGAGACAGAGGTTCAGCCCCTGGGCTGGGAAGATCCCCTGCAGGAGGAAATGGACATGCGCTCTAGTATTCTTGCCTGGAAAATCTCATGGACAGAGGAGCCTGCTGGGCTTTAGTCCACAGGGTTGCAAAGAGTCAGACACGACTGAGCACGCACACACATGCACATAACCTCCTTTGTGAAGAAGAAAAGACACACACAGCAGGCAGCGCTGCCAACTCTTGGTTCTAATTGAAGCTTTCATCTTGTTCAATGAAGGTAAATGTGCACAGAGACTCCTAGTGTATGGTTTTTGCCATGTTAGCACAGAAAGAATACAGCAAGTTCCAGTGGCCGACTGCCTTAGTAACTTCCGAGAATTGCTAGTAACCTAGCAGAACTGGACTGGTGGGCCTTCTCTTTTATACCAGGTCGTCTTTGACTTGGTGACGGCTTCAACACATAACACGAAACCACGTATGACCACGTCATCCATCACCATCCAGAAGGCAGCTGTTACCAACTTCCCTGCATCATTAAAAAAAGGGCTGAGCGAACATTTTGTGCTTAGTCATACACAAAATACGTAACAAGAGTACCGCTTTCCTTAAACACAGTTCTCAGTCTAATGTTCTTTCCTTGTATCTCTACACAGTCCCAGCATCATTGGTTTTCTACAAGATTCTGGAATTGGTCACCTTCCCTTTTCCCTAAGCACCCCAAGCACCTTCCAAAATCCAGATGTTGCAATCTCTCAACCCTTTGATCCTTTTGGAATATAACTGCCAAATTAATTTCTTTAAGCGGTTTCCTTCCTTTCAACATGATCACTGTAATACATTAAAGGGATTTCCCAGGGGCTCAGTGGTAAAGAATCTACCTATCAACACAGGAGATGCGAGTTCGATCCTTGGCTTGGGAAGAGCCCTTGAAGGAGGGCATGGCAACCTACTCCAGTATTCTTGCCTGGAGAATCCCATGGACAGAGGAGCCTGGTGGGCTACAGTCCATGGGGTCCCAAAGAGTCAGACACGACTGAGCAACTAGACAAATATATTAAAGGTGGATGAAAATTCTCTACTCTTCCTTTAATTTAGAGGCAAAGTCAGATTTCCCTTCCCTTGAATCTGGCATCCCCTTAAATCAGTGACTTACTCAACCAATTCCAACCAGTAGAATGGAATTTCTGGGACTTCTGAGGCAAGATCATCAGAAACCTTTCAGCTTCTTCCTGAGTCTCTTGGAGGACTCTCTTGGTGCCCAAAGCTACCTAGTAGGAAGTATTACTCTCCAGAGACTGCCACACTATTAGAAACCTTAAACCCCATAAAGACCACATAGATGTACCCCAGTCCACAGCCCCAGCTGACAGCCAGGATCTACCCTAGCCATAGGAGAGCCATCTTGGATGTTAAGCCAGTCAACGCTAGTCAGGTACTATCTGACTACATACCCAGAAGGGGCACCAAAGGAAAACCTCGCAGCTGGGTCCCCTCAACCCACAGAAGCATAAGTGATAATAATACACTGCTGTTTTAAGTCACTTGAGTTTGTAGCACAATAACAGACCAGCAAAGCAATGGCCGCACTCAGGAAGGTGCCACGATTCTCCGTGGCCCGTCCTGAACCATGGCAAGTCAGCCCAGCCTGCGGCATCTCCCAGAATTAAAATGACACTGATTCCTTTTCTCCATCATCACCTCTGAACACTGCCTAGTCACAGAGTTCCTTAATATCTATCTCACCAGCAAATAAAGGAAAAATGAGAGGTATGAGATGGTCAAATAGGTTTAGCTTTAAATACACTATTTAGAGTAAGAGAAGTGGCTTATAATCTTGTACTTTTCAGCAAATGCTAACTGCAAGAATGATTTAGTTTCTAGTGTTGTTATTCTGTGATTTTCCAAGAAATAGTACAACCCGTGAGAAGTAAGCCTCTGTCAGCAAAGACACTTAGAAGAGTAAGACGAGGCCATGACTTCTGACATCAGAAGCAGAAGGAAAATCTGGGCAGACTCAAGAATGCCTAGTTGTTTAATCGTTTCCATAATTTCCAAAAATCATATTAACACTCACCTATTCCTTTCTCTTATCTTTTCTCAAAACAAACAATGTGGCAAAAACTTGGCAGCTGGTGAACTGCTGTCCAACAGTCACCCCTGTTCACTTTGCCCCCAGGAGAATGGAGCTGGGTCCAAGGGTTAGGAGATGAGGCCATAGGACCACAGAGGCCTTCTTTGCCTCTTGCATTCTTATTAGTAAGTCTCTAACTTAAGAGCTTTGATGGACGATGCTGAGCCATCCCAACTCTGGGATGGTTAGACCTACTGATGAGCTCAGCCTGTGGTCAAGAATACAGCTGGTATTGACCTCAGAGAAGGCCAGTGCCACGGAGCCCTGAGTCATCCCAAGAGTGACCATAGTAGAAGCCTATAATCTTGATTCCTCAATAACTGCGTGAAATATTCAGGATCCAGACTTGGGACCAGTTTTGGGCAGGAGACACAGAAGATTCCCTGAGTGTGACGTCTGTATGGGCACCAAAGATGCTTTCTTGTATTCCTCTAGATCCGTGCTACCCAATACATGTAGCCTCTAGAAGCATGAAGCTATTTTAAACATTAGTAATTGACATGAGTTTGAGCAAACTCCAGGAGATAGTGGAGGAGAAAGGAGCCTGGCATGCTGCAGCCCATGGGGTCACAAAGAGTAGGACATGACTGAACAACTGAACAACAACATAATTACTTTACATTCATAAATATAATGCTTTGTCCATAACTATTTCATATCTATATTTTTTATTTCTCTGGTAAATATAATATCTTCAGGGATTAGAACCATGTATTTTGGGAAGAGGATGGGGAATCTCTCTGCTCTCTGTCCCAAAACACTCATATCAACCGTATCACTACCCTGGATGTCAGAATTAGTCAACGTATAGGCTAAGGAACGTCTTCCCTGGTGGCTGAGATGGTAAAGAATCTGCCTGCAATCCAGGCCCATTGAATCATTCTTGGCTGGCAGCAGAATTCTGCTACAGTTTCTGCAAGTTCACAGATATGACAGTCAGCCATGAACATGCCTCAAATTCCTTAAACATCTCAAAAAAACTTTCTCTCAATTTTGGTTGGAAATGCTTTGAGAATATTTATAAAACATAGACCAGAAATAATGAATATTAGCCAAGATCAAGACTTTTGAGGAAACAAGTAGATTGTGAATGATGTCAAGTGAAAAACAGCCTGGCGATTGCCTGAGTCTTTCAGGTTCTAACAAGAAAAGCTCCCCAGGTTGTGAAGGTAGGAAGGAAAGTGAAGTGGGGGAGAGAAGGGGCGGCCTATGAATCCACTGTCTCCAGTCTTGCTGAGCCCAAGAATACTGAAGAAAGACTTATTAGCCATCACGATCACTTGAACACAAGCATCAGGAGGAAGATGTTTAGAGGAAATTGTACAAATGTTGACAAAAGATTGTTAAAGAATAAAAGATATTCTACATTAGTAGTTTTCAGGGGGCTTCCCTGGTGGCTCAGATGGTAAAGAATCCACCTGCAATTCAAGAGACCCTGGTTCGATCCCTGGGTTGGGAAGATCCCCTGCAGGAGGAAACGGGAACCCACACCTACTCCAGTATTTTTGTCTGCAGAATCCCCATGGACAGATGAGCCTGGTGGGCTACCGTGAAGCACACAGTGGTTCTCAAAGGTCCCTGAGACCCACCCAGGATGTCTACAAAGTCAAAGCTACTTTGATACTAATTCAAAGATAGCCTGTTCTTTTTCTGCACATGTCTTCTCACAAGAAGCTTTTGTTATCATTGTTCAGTCACCCAGTCATGTCTGACTCTTTGGGATCACATGGACTGCAGCACTATAGGCTTCCCTGTCCTTCACTATCTCCTGGAGTTTGCTCAAATTCATGTCCATGGAGTTGGTGATGCTACCTAACCATCTCATCCTCTGCCGCGCCCCCTCTCCTTCTCTTCCTGCCCTCAGTCTTTCCCAGTATCAGGGTTTCTTCCCAGTGAGTCAGCTCTTCACATCCAATGGCCAAAGTATTAGAGCTTCAGCTTCAGAACAGTCCTTCCAATGAATACTCAGGGTTGAATATCACAAGAAACCACATGACCTATAATATCTCAAAGACTAGTCACAGATACAAGAATTTGTCGTCTGCTGAGCCAAATATTAGTGAGATTTTCACAACAATGGAAACAGTATAAAATAATGCCAGAAAAAAATTCTATTTTTAAACTTTGTTTTAAAAATCTAATAATTTGACATTAGTCTCCAGTCCAGGTTTGAAGCACGATACTGGATGCTTGGGGCTGGTGCACTGGGACGACTCAGAGGGATGGTATGGGGAGGGAGGAGGGTTCAGGATGGGGAACACGTTTATACCTGTGGCAGATTCATGTTGATATATGACAAAATACAATACAATATTGTAAAGTTAAAAAATAAAAATAAAAATCTAATAATTTTTATAAAGGAGATGTGACTTATGGTAACAGGTAATGAAGTTACTATTTTCAATGATTAATAAAAATTCATTTTAATATTTAGTTTCATTTCTAGATCAATATCAATAGTTAATCCATGTAAACAGATCTTTTTAAGTTTAAAGTTTGCAATAATTTTTAAGAGTGAAAGGAGATCTTTAAATCACAAGTTTGAGAACTTCTCTTCTGCAAAAAGCTTGGGCAGGGCTTCTCTGGAGGCTCAGTGGTAAATAATCCACCTGCCAATGCAGGAGACATGGGTTCTATCACTAGTCCAGGAAGACCTCACATACTGTGCAGCAACTAAGCCTGTGTGCCACAACTACTAAGCCTGTGTTCTAGAACCCATGAGCCTCAACAAGAGAAGCCACCACAATGAGAAGCCTGCACACCACAACTACAGAAAAGCCTGTACAGCAGTGAAGACCCAAGACAGCCAAAAGTTAATTTTAAAAAGTTTGGGCAGCTCTATGGAGACCACCATGAAGTTCAAGGAAGCATCTTCCCAGAAGCAAGGATCAAGGGAAGATCAAGGGGTTAGAAGGGAGAACCACCCCAACAATGGCTGCTTCACCTGTTAGCCAGACTTTGAAATGAAACTGCACTAAACAGCAGCCCCTCTGAGCCTCCCTAAGAAACAGTGCCCTAGTTCATCAGTGTGATCTTAACGGTTCTCTTGGGTTACACAAGTCCCAGCCTGAGTTTCTCAAAGGGTGTGCAAGACAGGTGGTGTCATTTATAGCTTACCTCACCACTGGGTCCCTAACTGTTCATCTGACCCAAACCTCAGTTCAGTTCAGTTGCTCAGTCGTGTCTGACTCTTTGTGACCCCATGAACCACAGTACGCCAGGCCTCCCTGTCCATCACCATCTCCCGCAGTTCACTCAAACTCACATCCATTGAGTCGGTGATACCATCCAGCCATCTCATCCTGTCATGCCCTTTTCCTCCTGCCCCCAATCCCTCCCAGCATCAGAGTCTTTTCCAATGAGTCAATTCTTCACATGAGGATCTGATCCAAACCTAGTAACTGATTATACAGGAAGGACACACAAACATCAGGACATACACACATCTGACAATGAGTTAGATGCTTTCATAGAACATCCATTCAGAGTCTGTCATACAGAGAGAAGGAAGGAAGTCAGAAAAAGAAAAACAAATATCACATATTAACACATGTATGGAGAATCTAGAAAAATGGTACAGACGAGCCTATTTGCAGGACAGAAATAAAGATGCTTCCCTGGTGACTCAGCCGGTAAAGCCATTGCAGGTGGCTCATTCTTGCAATGCCAGAGACCCAGATTCAATCCCTGAGTTGGGAAGATCCCCTGGGAAGGGAATGGCTACCTACTCCAGTATTCTTGCCTGGAGAATCCCTTGGACAGAGGAGCCTGGCGGACTACAGTCCATGGGATCAGAAAGAGTCAGACCTGACTTAGTGATGAAACAACAACCCACTCAGGTTCTGTCAATCTATGGAAGGGTATAACATTCCTGCCCTGTTAACAGAGAAATTTCACAGGTAACTGGGAAACTTACAGATAATGAATGTATCTGAGAATATTTTTAACTGAATAGTACAGGAGTGGGCTGCCATTGCCTTCTCCAAATAATACTATCCAAAGCAGCAAATATTACTGAAGCTTTATGAGCCATAAACTTAATGTGATCTGATTTTGAAATAGGGATATTTCTGGTAATGAGTGGATCCATATTTCTGACTAAAAGGGTGTATACACTAGTATATACACCAGCCAATAAGTTTCTCATTCCAAAACACCAACCAAAGCCACAGCTAAAAAGTGGGGATTATCTGCACAAATACTCCAGTCTAGAGTAATCAGGGATGAAAGGTACAAATAGCTTGGTCTCAGGTGATAGGACACTAAATATAGTCAACATCACAAAAGACTCTCAGGAGCCGAAATCTAAACAGTACTCAAAGACCGTGAAGGGCTTCAAGGAAACAAAACGGTGGTTGGCAACCAGAAGTTTCTCAACCTTCCTCACGCAAACTCTGAAAGGTTAAGTGTTGCCGCAATGAAGTGGTTCTGTTTCTCTTCATTTTTCATTGTTAAAAAGCTTTGCCCAAATTTGAATCATTTCCTGTCTGAACAACTGCAATCTCTCTTTCCCGTCCTTCCTGCACAACTAAACGCCCTATCGCCTCTGCCAGAGAAATTCCCTCCTCATTGCCAAGTAAGCATCTCAAGCTGTGAGCGGGCAGGCGTGCACGCGCATGCGCACGCGCATGCGCACACACATTCCTGCACTGCTGAGCCTCTCCTGGCGCGTCAGAGCACGTGTTCGGCATCTCACTTACTGCACACGGTCCTTCATGATCTTGTCTACTCACCGTCTGTTTCTACTAGCATGTGTGCCCCCAGGAGGATGGGAATTTGGTTTGTTTTATTCACCATCGCATTATCATTATCTGGAAGAAAGCCTGATATGTGGTAGATGCACATCATGGAAAGTGAATATCATTGAACTCTGTACATTGAAAGCTCTTTTACTTGATTTCAGAGTTTTCTTTCTTTTTTTTTTTTTTTTTTTGTCCCTTCCATTCAATAATACTTTATCTTCTTTAAAGGGCTTTCCTGGTAGCTCAGATGTCAAAGAATATGCCTGCAAATGCAGGAGATTCAGGTTTGATGCTGGGGTTGGGAAGATCCCCTGGAGACGGGAATGGCAGCTCACTCCAGTACTCTTGCCTGGAGAACTCCATGGACAAGAAATCTGGCTGGCTACAGTCCATGGAGTCATGAAGAGTTGGACATGACTAGCATTTTTTATCTAACTTTTTATTTCGTATTGGAGTATAGCCAATTAACAATATTGTGATGGTTTCAGGTGGACAGCAGCAAAGAGTCTCAGCCATACGTACACATGTATCCATTCTCCCCCAAACTCCCCTCCCATCAAGGCTGCCACATAACACTGAGCAGTTTCCTGTGCTGTACAGTAGGTCCTTGTTGAATAATACTTCTTCTTCTTACCCAATTCTTTGTCACAGCCCTCGAGAGGCATCTTCAGCTGTCTTTGTTTCATCTCACCATGCACTGTTCATGAATATGCAGGCCTTGAGTTTGAGAACAATTTTCCTATACTGGGAGGGCTTCCCTGGTGTCTCAGATGGTAAAGAACCTGCCTGCAATGTGGGAGAACTGGGTTCGATCCCTGGGTTGGGAAGATTCCCTAGTGAAGGAAATGGCAACCCACTTCAGCATTCTTGCCTGGAGAATTCCATGGATACTAGAGTTCTTGGGGTTGCAAAGAGTCAAACATGACTGAGCAACTAACACTTTCCTATACTGGATCCTTCTGAATGAAGATGGAGACCTGACTCAGCCAATGGGACTCACAGGATGGAGCACAGTGTTTCTTGACTTTGACCCCGTGGGAAAGTGAGAAGAGGAGAGAAACCTGACGTTTGAATCAGCAGTCAGCCATTTCCAGGGCTGCTGCAGGCAAAGGCCCAGAGGAAGGATGTGTGCAGGAGCTCAGACCAGCGCTCCCAACCCTGGTTTTGCCTCCTGGGCTCACAAGTGGGCTGAGAAGAGAACTGACACTGTTGACGCTATTTACTGAAGCGCAGTGCCTTCAAACCCAGGGTAGACCCAGAGGGCCCCGTGCCTGGCTGTGCGCCAGAGTCTCCTAGACTTTCTACAGTCCTGTCTCCTGAGCAGACTCTACAGGGAGTGCCTGAGAATCTGGATGTTTTTTTATAAGGGCTTTTTGGGGTTTGTTTCTGTGGTTGTTTATGTGGCTGGGTTGGGTCTTAGTTGCAGCACAGCGGATCTTCATTGCATCCTGCGGGATCTTTTTCTTTTTTCTTCTAATGTGGCATCACCTATTCAGTGGACATGAACTTGGGCAGACACCTGAAGAAGGTGAGGGCCAGGGAAGCCTCGTGTGCTGCAGTCCATGGGGTTGCAAAGAGTCAGACAGGACTTAGTGACTGAACAACAACATGTACAAATGAATCACTGTGCTATACAGCAGAAACTGTACAGCATGGTAAATTAACTATACTTCAATCTTAAAAAATGGTTATAAACCTCTTATCTGGTCCCTTAGAACAAACCTACTAGTTGGAGAAGAAAGCATTGTTTTCTTTGGTTTGTCCTTGTTGTCTGCTTGTTCAACCCTTGACTTGATTCCATTTCTCATTCAAAATTTGTGACTTATCCAGTAATAAATCTTCCAGCAGAACTACTTCAAATGCCAAGTCTTGCAGCATCTCAAGCATCACAGGTTTGGTTTGTTTTTTTTTTTTTGCATGGATGGGCCCCCAGGAGACCCTCTTGGCTTTGCTCAGCTTTCCTTTAAAAGCACAGAGAATGTGAGCATTCTTTTTAGAACTTGTCTTTATGTATGTGAACTCTGCCTTGATATTTTACAGTCAAGACCACAAGAAGGGCTTGACACAACCACACTGGCTGACCTGGCTGGACAATAAGTACCACAATGGGGCTGGAAACACTTCATATTTAGTGCTTCTCCTTTGTAAACATCTTCCTTACTCCCGCCCCTCACCTGTATACCACTGTACACTCTGGCTGCGAAATGTGACGTAATTCTCGGCCCATCTTTGTGACTGCTCTCAACACACATCAGAAATCTTTCCCTTTACTTCCTGGGGATATTCTCATTCCAAGAAACAAAAATAAGGTTACCAAGACCTATGACCAAGGAGGACAGAGATACTGTTTGTGCCAGACAAAACCCCACCTAAGAATTATTCTTCATTGGGGACCTCCCTGGTGGTCGAGGGATTGAAACTTTGCCTTCCAATGCAGGCAAAGAGCCCTGGTTGGGATGCTAAGATCCCACATGCCTTGAGGCCAAAAAGCCAAAACATAAAACAGAGGGAAAATCATTACAAACTCAAAGGAGACTTTTTAAAAATGGTCCACATCATGGTACATATATACCATGGAATATTACTCAGCTATTTAAAACAATGAAATAAGGCCATTTGCAGCCACATGGATGGACCCAAAGAGAGTCATACTGACTGCAGTAAGCCAGAGAAGGAGAAATATATGACACCCCTTATATGTGGAATCTAAAAAGAAATGATATAAATGAACTTACTTACAAAATAAAGAGACTCACAGAAAATGAACTCATGGTTGCCAGGGAGAAGGGATAATTAAGGACTTTGGGAAGGTCATGTACACACTGCTATATTTAAAATGGATAACCAATAAAAACCTGTTGTACAGTGCATGGAATTCTGCTCAATGTTATGCTCCAGCCTGGATGGGAGGAGGGTTTGGGGGAGAATGGATACATATATATGTATGGCTGAGTCCCTTCACTGTTCACCTGAAACTACTATTGTTAATCAGCTATATCCAATACAAAATGCTTTTAGTGTTAAGAAAGATAAAAATAAAAAAATGTTTAAAGATTTTAAAAATGGTCCACATCAAAAAAAAAAAAAAAAGAAGAAGAAGAATTATCCTTCATGCAGAGATGATACAGGAAGTTGTAAGAGAAAATGCTCTAGTATGGTTTTCCCATCAAGTTGTTTGGCAGACAGAAGATACTACTACTACTACTATAGTCGTGTCCGACTCTGTGCAACCCTATAGACTGCAGCCCGCCAGGCTTCTCCGTCCATGGGATTCTCCAGGCAAGAACACTAGAGTGGGTTGCCATTTCCTTCTCCAATGCATGAAAGGGAAAAGTGAAAGTGAAGTCGCTCAGTTGTGTCTGACTCTTAGCAACCCCATGGACTGCAGCCTACCAGGCTCCTCCATCCATGGGATTTTCCTGGCAACAGTACTGGAGTGGGGTGCCATTGCCTTCTCCAGATAGAAGATAGCACCTGCTAAAAAACATGCACTGATCCTTCCAGATAGCTGGGGAGTAGCTAAGAAAGAGTCTCCCAGTCCTCATCCTCCAAAGCTATGAGGATGCCCCCCCCTCCCCCACGCCGTGTTCCTCTCCATCCTCAGCTAACCTTCCCCTGCCTCAGTAGTGGGGGCCATATCTGAGGTAGGGTTGTATTAAATAACTATATTCATTCTAGGTCACTCTTTCATTGTTTCTGGTTGCCTGGCAGCTTCCTATCTTTGAATGAGAGGCACCCATTACCTCAAGGAAAGGAAGACAAAAGCTGGAATAAAGAAGGTATTGCTCGTCTTTGAACGCCACAGTAGAGTTTAAGGCCGTGGCGAGGCTATAGCCCAGGCTAAAATGTCCTTAATTGTGATATGTGCAATAGGAAAGGAAAAAAAAATGCTGACAAGTAACTATGACATCATCTATTGCAAGATGTATCTTCAAATGTGGTGGGAAAGACTCCAGACTTTGTCAAGAGGCAAAAAGGAATTATTTGCAACTCTTCAAACTGGTCTTTACTTCTCAAGAATCAGGGAAGAAGAGTGGACCCACACACAAGAGAGTGAGCAGGACTGGACTAGGGTGGGGTGGACACAGCCAGTGGTTGTGGGAAGAGCCTGCAGAAAGTGGAAGAGGAGGAAGCGAGAGCTAAGCTCTGACGGTTAAGTCTGGAAGTGGGGCTAGAAACCTGTGGTCACTGGGTTGTGGTCTCTTCCCCTGGGGTGGCCTGGGAGATGGAAGTTCCCCAGAGAGGTGGGCTCAGAAAGAGACCTGGCTTCTAGCTGGGCACTTGGGTGGGGTGGGGGGGGCAGTCACAGAGCCAGGGAGCCACCACCAGCAGAGTGGGAGGAGCCACCAAGGATTTCTGGAACCAGGAGGCTGGAGTCCAGGGGCCTCATATCCGGGGGGCAATAGGAAGGCCCATGGCTGTTGGCACCAAGTGGCTTTTTGCCCTGCCCCTGATGAGACCTGTCACACCCGGCAGACACACGGGGCACCAGAGACCACAAGGACCCAAGGACAGGCTACCACCTGACCCAGAAGAATGAGACATCCCTGTGGGGTGTGTGAGCGGGGTCCCCCTCCACCACCCCTGCAGACGCGCACCCACCTGAGAGGACCAGAGGAAGCCTGAGCAGGATGCTCTGAAAGGCCATTTCCCAGGAGTTACTAAGAATAAAAATAGGCTCAGTGGCAGATATACTAATGCCTCCCACACTGGACTGAAAACCTTGACCTTGGACTCACATGCTGGAACTTACTGATCCTGACCTGTGCCCATTCAGTAAATATTTATGCAGCTCATGCTCCCTGCCGGGCAGTGTGCTAGGGATTTAGGATGGCTCAGAGAACAAATCAGAAACCCCCCACCATGGAGCCCACATCCTGCAGGGTGTGGGCAGACGGTGTGCTGTGAAGGGGATAAGGAAGGGACTTCCACAGATTGGAAGATGTGAAGCTGGAAAACTAGCGTCTGCCTCGAGGAGTCTGGGCCCAAGAGCAAAGCCGTGCTCAGTTACACAGCACTCATCCCCACTGTGCCCCTGCGCTGGTCTGCCCCAGCGCCACCTCCCTGTGAAGAACACAGAGGACAGAAGAGTCAGCACAACGCAGGTCCCATCCTCAGCGGCCTGCTGACTCAGCCAGGGCACCGGCACCCCCAGATTCACAGGGCAGGAACTTGGCTTTTCCGCCATCTCACAATTGTTTACCTGGCACTCAGGGAAGTGGCGCCAGGCACTGGGCAGGCACACAGCACGCTCACACGCACATGTGAAACACGCACAAAGTGCACACAAACCACAGAAAATATATGCACGCACACAAAATACAGAACAGTCACACAGCACACAGTCACACAACATACGATTACACACATAACACACACATTCATAACACATACACCAAACATCATGCAACAGATACCTACATACTCACACAATATACACAGGCATAACACACACAAAAGATACAACACAACACACACTCAAACAATACACCCTCACATAAAACACACAGAAAACAGCCACGCAACACACCATATACACATAAAACACATTTACACAACATATACAAAATAGTCACAACCGACAATACACACACAACACAGTCACACACTCATACAACATACACAAAACATACACACAGCAAACACAACCCCTCCCCACCCCCCACACACAACATACACACTCACACAACACACACATCCAAGTCTCCATGCTAAAATGTTTTCACATTAAATCCTCCGGACAGAGATGCAAGCGGACAAGGCCAACCAAGCAGACGAAGGTGAATGAAACGAAAACCCGGAAACCTGGGGGCAGGGGTGTCCCAGCTGTGCCTACACTTCAGGTCCCGAGTTCCCACAGGAGCCCCCACAGGGGGCTTATGAATGGTTTACGACCATGAGAGTGGTTTACAGCCAAGATTTCTGGGTCTGCTCTCGTTCTGCAATTTCTGCTAAGATGTTCCAGATTCTGTCCATGCCAAGGCTGAGAGGGTGTCTCTCAACACCTGGCACTTCAGGAAAGTTACAATCACATCATGCAACTGTGTCACTGGGTCTCCTTTCCAGAAGTTAGTCTGACGCAGTGATTTAAAACATTAACCCGCCGACTGCACGCAATTTATTTTCCAATTTTCAGCAGATCAAAGTAAGTGCAATATTTGTTTTTCTTTTATGTTGCCTATTCTTTAATCTGCTGAAACTTAGAAAATATTTTTTTTTTTGCTATTGCCAGGTTATTGTTTTAAATTTCTCTACATCAGACTAGCTTCTGGAAAGAAATCTCGATGACATATATCAATGCATATATGTGGAATCTAGAAAAATGATACAGATGAACCTATCTGCAGGGCGGAAATGGAGACGTAGAGAACAGACATATGGCCACAGCTGGGGGATGAACTGGGAGAGGAGCACTGGCAAGTTCACACTGCCATGTGTGAAATAGATGGCTAGTGGGAAGCTGCTGTGTTGCACAGGGAGCTTAGCTTGCTGCTCGGTGATGACCTGGAGGGGTGGGATGGGTGGGCGTGGGGAACTGGGAAGGAGTTCCAAGAGGGAGGGCACATATGTATACAGCTGATTCACTTCGTTGTATGGCAGAAACCAACGCAACTTTGTAAAGCAACTATACCCCAGTCTTTTTTTAAAAAGAAGTACCACACAAAAAAAGAAGGTGCAATTTGGTTTCCACAGTAAATATCCCAGCTTGGCATGACAGTACAAAGTGATTGAGAGGCTTCTGTGGTTAAAGGCATATCTTTGAAGTGCCATAAGGAGCTTATGTTTTAACTAGATATGCTTGAATTGTTGAAAGAAAGTTCTAACTGCAGCACCAAATTACAGCTTTTACCATTACCTTCTTATAAACATTTCCGTGGTACTGAGCTGTATACTTACTAGGAGCAGTTTCAAAAGATTTGTGTCTGTATTTCTTTTCATGATGTTAATACTTCCCAAACACATCCTTTACCATGACTATGATGAAAAACTCCCAGGAGGTAACAGTTTTAGCCCCTTTTCAAGGTCTCAATAAATGAGAGTAATTCTTGAAACTCAAGTGCTCAGGATGTTTTCTGCTCAGCTGTGCCCACCTGCCCCAACACATAGCAGTATTTCTGAGAAACCCACATCACACATCCCCAAGGGGCCATACAGACTTGGACAAACATTTCTACAAGCAACAAACTGCTTCAAGTCCTTTGTGGAACACAGCAAGATTCACCTAAAGAAATAAAGAAGCAGGGAACACACGAGAAGAATATTAGGATGGAGACTCGAAGACGGCTCTATGAGTGTGGAAGTGATGGAAGTAAGACAGTGGCAACTGTTTAAACATCTGGGATGTCGGAGGTAACCAATAGTAACATATGCAAGCATCGTGTTGCAATGTCCACAGGAGAACGAAGCCACAAATGTGCGTGGTGGGGATGCCGTAAACACTTCACACTGGAGGCTCAAGGTGCCTCCAGCTCTACTCTTTCCAACAGGGCTCTGTCAGCCTCAGTTTCCCATCAGTCACGTGGGGATAACAGGGCCCACCTGGCCAGGATGGTGGACATACAAGTAAAGTGCTTACTGCTGCAGCTGGCACATAGTGGGTGCTTTGTGCAGTTATTTTTGGTCCCAAAAGACAAGTGGGGAAAGTGTTATGATTTCAAGCATAAAGATGCCTTTCCAGTCCAAAACTGGACATGTGGTTTGATGAGAAAACACGAAGATATGGGAAACATTGCCCAAATATTTAAATATTTTAATATTTTATCCCTGACTTTGTTACATAGCTGAAGGCAATGGCACCCCACTCCAGTACTCTTGCCTGGAAAATCCCATGGATGGAGGAGCCTGGTAGGCTGCAGTCCATGGGGTCACTGAGAGTCGGACACGACTGAGTGACTTCACTTGCACTTTTCACTTTCCTACACTGGAGAAGGAAATGGCAGCCCACTCCAGTATTCTTGCCTGGAGAATCCCAGGGACGGGGGAGCCTGGTGGCTGCTGTCTATGCGGTCACACAGAGTCGGACACGACTGAAGTGACTTAGCAGTAGCAGTAGCAGCAATGATTCATATGCAAATAAGCCTTCCCTTTATAAAGTAATTTTTTCCCTTCCTCCTTTGTGATCAGATTCTTTCAAACTAGATCAAACACCTATTGCCATGGGATTATGAATTATACTATATACATATATGTATATGGATTATACATGAGAACAGTAAGAAGCAAAACTGACCAACTCTAGATATGCAAATTTATCTAGAAATATGTCAGCCTTGAAATACAGAAAACACTAGAAACAAGCATAGAAAGTCAGCTAATGTGATTTCACCACTTTCTTCTGCTAAGAGAAAAAGTGGACCCAAGAGATTTCAGGATGATTGTGTGTGGGGCTGGCGGAGGGGGAAGGGAGGAATTCTCCAATGTCTCGAACATGATGCAAATAAATATTCTTAAATTGAAATATGATTGACATCCTATGTTAGTTTCAGACGTACAACAAAATGACTGAATATTTGTATATATTACAAAATGATCACAAGCCTAGTGAATAACCATTGCTACCCACAGCTACAAATTTCTTTTCCTGTGATAAGATCTAATCTGTTAGCAATTTTCAAATGTGCAATATTCTTAACTATGGTCATTATGCTGTACGTGACATCCCAGAACTTATTTTATAACTGCAACTCTACATTTTGACCCCTTCACCCATTTTTATCCTCCCTACCCCCTGCCCCTGGTAATGACCAATCCGTTCTACCTCTGAGATGATTTAAAATCAGACTTAGACAAAGTTATCTCATTTATAGAGAAATCACTCCCTCTCTTTCTTCCCCTTTTGGACAGAATCACTAGCAACATTTTCTTATGAATAAAATTCTCAAAATACATTGATGAACTTCTAGAGGCAATAAAATTAATCCAGAACAGTCATTGGCAGAAGCATGTTGGCCGTTTGTGCCAAAACCTGACTGACCTTTCAATGTGATCGCTGTATTGTGAAAAGAATTTTTAAACAAGCAGTTACCATATTTACGTAAAAGTCAACATGGCCAAAAATGAAATAAACACTGTGCAAACCATCAGCTGGACTGTGAAGAAGGCTGAGCGCCAGAGAATTGATGCTTTTGAACTGTGGTGTTGGAGAAGACTCTTGAGAGTCCCTTGGACTGCAAGGAGAGCCAACCAGTCCATTCTGAAGGAGATCAGCTTTCTGGGATTTCTTTGGAAGGAATGATGCTAAAGCTGAAACTCCAGTATTTTGGCCACCTCATGCGAAGAGTTGACTCATTGGAGAAGACTCTGATGCTGGGAGGGATTGGGGGCAGGAGGAGAAGGGGACGACAGAGGACAGCTGGATGGCATCACTGACTCGATGGATGTGAGTCTGAGTGACCTCCGGGAGCTGGTGATGGACAGGGAGGCCTGGCGCGCTGCAGTTCATGGGGTTGCAAAGAGTCGGACACGACTGAGTGACTGATCTGATCTGAAACCATCAAACCTCTTAATGACTAGAGAATCTTTTTATTTTCAGTTTCACTGTTACTATTTGAGACAAGAGTACATGTGTGGGAAGCTCTTCAATTTCTCCCTCAGGAGGAGGACTAGGGAAGAAAAAAGTAAAGAAAAGGAGAGATGGATAAGGTAGTGACAAGGAGAAGTCTGACCCACCCTGATGCAAAACCCACCCACCTTGTGGCTGCAGAACAGACGTGCATGACCTAAATGAGCTTTTTTCTCATTTTGTCAAATAAGATGTTTATACCAAGACTTCTCTTCTAGAGCATCCAGATTAGCTGGATAAATAATGCTAGGCAAGCCCCGACTTGCCTGTTGCTCAGTCTTGGCAGTCAAACCCCACCCCCGCAAGGCGCTCCACTCCTCTGGATAAAGCCCAGAACCCTTGCTCTTGTTCCAGACCTGCCCTGCCTCCCTCGACTCCATCTTTCTGACAAAATCAGAAGCATCTGTTGCTAAGATGCTTCCAGGCTGAGGTCAAATCGCATACCAGTCTCCTTGCCAGTTTTCCCATTTCTCCCTCATTCCTTCTACCCAGAATGTCATCCTTTTTCCTCCTCCAGCTCAAGTCTCCCTCCTCCTCCTCCTCCTCCTCCTCCTCCTCTTCCCAGGCCCTTTGTCTATACCGTATGCTCCTTTCAGAGGGCATTCTAGGGTAGTTCCCACCCCTCCAACCAGGGGAAGCCAGGGTGACCATCTCCACCTCCTCTGAGCCCTTGGCTTCCCTTCTGCCTCCCCATAGCACCAGCACCCCAAATTCTATATGGCTGAGTTCTTCTCTCCCTGATACTCATCAGATGCTTAAAGATAAGCTCTTCCCCTGACTGGCCATAGCTAAAGCAGAACAGATGTTTACATCTTTGCCTGATGAATGAAAGCACTCCATTCACACTGCTTATACCCACAGTCCCTTAGAAAATTCAAACCACACCGACAGGACAGAGAGCCCGTGATCATGCCCAGGGATAAGCTTTCTGGGAAATGGACCTAAATTCCCCCAGCAGAGGGATTTAGCAATCATTCAGGACAACTCTTGTGCTAGCCAGCTTCTTGTTGACTTGGGCAATTTACAGAAATTACAGCTGTCTATTTCCCGGGTCAGTGGTTCTCAGCCTGCATTAGACCAGCTACCTCCAGAGAGTTTTTAAAAACAAATCACTCTTCCCAGGCTGTGTCTCAGTCTTATTCCATCAGAATCTCTCGGGGTGGGGCTGCTGCTGCTGCCGCTAAGTCACTTCAGTCGTGTCCGACTCTGTGCCACCCCATAGACGGCAGCCCACCAGGCTCCTGCGTCCCTGGGATTTTCCAGGCAAGAACACTGGAGTGGGTTGTCATTTCCTTCTCCAATGCATGAAAGTGAAAAGTGAAAGTGAAATCGCTCAGTCATGCCCGACTCTTAGCGACCCCATGGACTGCAGCCCACCAGGCTCCTCCATCCATGGAATTTTCCAGGCAAGAGTACTGGAGTGGGGTGCCATTGCCTTCTCTGGGGGTGCGGCTGAGGCACCGATATTTCTTAAGGCTCCCAGGTGATTCCAACAGGCAATCAAGAGGGACAAACACTGACCTACATCATAGAGGGTGATGTTTGTTCTATCTATATGTAGCTAAGTGGGTCCCCTAATGCAGCCACACCATTTTCTACACTGACTGGGCAGACAGGGGCCAGGCAGAGGAAGAGAGTCCAGCTCCAGGGGCTTATTCACACACAGAAGTTTTCCCAAGAACAACAGTTTATGATCCAGATATCAGTTCCAGACTAAAGGAAGTGTCTGTCTCCACCACCCCTCCTCCACCCCACCCCAGCATTTTTCACTTTCCTATGAACCTAGTTTCTATCCACCATGTCCCCATTACCTAAATTTCCTCAGTATTATAACTGGGGGCGGCGGGGAGTGGAATCTTAGAACTCTGATCTTGCAGTTAAGTAAATCTCAGAATTTGAGGTTGATGAGAAATATTTAAGCCTGGTGAGTGATGTGGGGTGCGATTTCCCACATCATTACAATAGCAAAAATGTAACCTCTCCTCCCTATGAGTCAGCTCAGTAACCCACTGTGTTCATCTAGAGAAGTGCTTAAACCTTGAGGGAAATGTGTTCAAAAGAGGTTGTCATGGCAAGTATCACATAAGATTTCAAGTCAAATAGATACCCATTCCATCACCTCTGAGAAGAATCATCATATTCTCTCTCCAGGAAAGAAATGCTGTAATTTTTTGTACATAATTTTACAGTTTATTACATTGCTTGTTTTCCAGCTTAATCAAGATACAATTTACATATTACATTTGTGTAAATTTAGGACTGTACAACGTGTCGATACATTTTAACACTGACGAATATGACCACCATATTGTCAACTAATACCTCCACCTCATCACATAATCACCACTTCTTTTTTTGTGTGGGTAGGAACCTTCAAAGTTTACTCTCTTAGCAATTTGTAAGTATAAAATGCATTAGCTACAATCAGCATGCTGTCCATTTGTGGGTGGTCAGTGGCTAAGTCATTTCTAACTCTCTGAGACCCCATGGACTGTAGCATGCTGTGCTTCCCTGTCCTTCACTGTTTCCAGAGTTTGCTCATCTTCTTCTTTGTCACCCCCTTCTTCTCCTGCCTGCAATCTTTCCCAGCATCACGGTCTTTTCCAATACTGCATATTGGATCCCCAAATTTGTTTCTTTTTTAAAGATTTTGTTTTCTTTTTTGATATGGAGCTCTTTTTAAGAGTCTTTACTGAATTTGTTACAATATTACTTCTGTTACATGTTTTGGTATTTTGGCCCCAAGGCATGTGGGATCTTAGCTTCCCAACTGGAGATCAAACCCACACCCCCTACATTGGAAGGCAAAAATCTTAACCACTGGGCCACCAGGGACATTCCCCAGACTTATTCATCTTGTAACTGGAAGTTTGTACCTTTTGACCAACATCTCCACAATTTCCTTACTCCCCAGCCCCTGGCAGTACCACTCTACTCTGTTTCTCTGAGTTCAGCATTTTTGGATTCCACATGCAAGTGATATCATACAGTATTTGTCTTTCTGTCTGGCTTATCTCATTTAGCTTAACGTCCTCAAGCTATGTTCTTGCCAAAGACAGGATTTCCTTTCTCATGGCTGAATAACATTGTATGTCCAGTATATACCACACCTTCTTTATCCATTTATCTACTGAAAAACAGTTTCCATTTCATGGCTATTATGAATAATGCTGCAATGGACATGGGAACATAGGTATCTCTTTGAGATACCAGTTTCATTTCCTTTGGATATATACCCAGAAGCAGAATTGCTGGATCACATGCTAGTTCAATTTTTAACTTTTTGAGGAATCTCCATACTGTTTTCCAAAGTGGCTGCACCCATTTACCTTCTAACCAACAGTGTACAAATGTTCCCTTTTCTCTACATACTCATTAACATTTGTCCTCTATTATCTTATTGGTGTACAAATTATTCATTAACAGAGAGATGGTATGATCTGTGAAACCAGGTTTCGCTCACCTGTTTCAGGCAGGGGGTGTTTAAACCTTCCAGAGAAATATCTATTGAGTTCCTACTATGATTGAATTTTTACTTTATTGCATGTATGGTATTGATTTCAGCCTAAAAATTATCAGCAGGTCATTTCAGAGGCTAGAAAATAACCCTGCACATAATGCCTTTTTAAAACTCTCTTCAGAAATGGTAGATAGGAGCCTTAATTATATTTCTCATGTGAACAAACTCTGACAGCTTCAGCACTTCTACAAATAGGAGTTCAAATACATTGCAAAAAGAGCCACTCACTGACTAGCACTTTGCCTCTTGGAGTCTCATTATCATGTCAACACAATGAAGCGTGAAGCTCAACTGGGAGCCCGATTGACGATGCTGCCATTCATCTGCCGTTGTCAGGAGGTGGTAGCCGCCTGTCCCTGCCAGTCCTGAGCCCCATCTCCCTTTGGACACATTGAAAATAGTAAAGCCTGTGTACAGAGCACAGGAGATGTCTGTAAAGCACCCAGATGTTGCCAGGAGGGGCAGGATGATGGCTGATCCTGGCTCATTCAGGAGCTGGAGGCTCTGTTGGCCCCTCCAGGACAGGATGACGAAAAATCAGCCCAGAGCAAAGAGATCAAAGAGCCAGCAAGTGAAATCCAGGTAATAAAAGGTCTGAGAAAAGTTGTCCCAGATTTCTGGTCAAGTCTGCCCTCTCACTAAGTCCAGGAATGAAATGAGGGAAACCACAACAACCTTTGGGGTCATAGTCATGGTTGTGGAATGTGTTGGCTCTGTGACCATGTTGGAATATGTTGTTGGCATAACTGACGGACTGGATACAGTCATGAAAGCAACGCCGCCAACCTCAACCATTGTCAAGAGACTCAGCATCTTTAGATAAAAGAGGATAATGTACAACTGTGTCTGTCCATTTCCAATCATTTTCCCTCAAATGATTTTAAAAAAGGCAAACTTCCACAAAACACACAATCACACCACCACCTAGTTCTCTAGCAGTATCATCATTCATTTGTTCTCTGATTCTGTAAATGTCTGAAGCCTTCAGACACCAAACTTGCTAATATTCTCACTGAAATGTCTGTCTTTAAAGCTGGTCATTTGTTGTTTTCCCTTGCTGCTTTTAATATTTGTTCTTTGTGTTTGATCTTTGTTAATTTGATCAATATGTGTCTTGGGGTATTTCGCCTTGGGTTTATCCAGCAAGGATCTCATTCAAATATGAAGGAGAAATCAAAAGCTTTGCAGACAAGCAAAAGCTGAGCAAATTCAGCACCACCAAACCAGCTCTCCAACAAATGCTAAAGGATCTTCTCTAGACAGGAAACACAAAAAGGGTGTATAAACTCAAACCCAAAAAATAAAGTAAATGGCAATGGGATCATACCTATAAATAATTACCTTAAATGTAAATGGGTTGAATGCTCCAACCAAAAGACAAAGACTGGCTGAATGGATACAAAAACAACACCCCTATATATGTGGTCTACAAGAGACCAACCTCAAAACAGGGGACACATACAGACTGAAAGTGAAGGGCTGGAAAAAGATATTCCATGCAAATAGAGACCAAAAGAAAA
Source organism: Tragelaphus eurycerus (assembly GCA_935064755.1). NCBI lineage: Eukaryota > Metazoa > Chordata > Mammalia > Artiodactyla > Bovidae > Tragelaphus > Tragelaphus eurycerus. The sequence goes on from CAKXYN010000016.1 coordinate 30,708,573, forward strand.
CAGGAGTAGCAATACTCATATCAGATAAAATAGACTTTATAACAAAGGCTGTGAAAAGAGACAAAGAAGGACACTACATAATGATCAAAGGATCAATCCAAGAAGAAGATATAACAAGTATAAATATATATGCACCCAACATAGGAGCACCACAATATGTAAGACAAATGCTAAGAAGTATGAAAGGGGAAATTAACAATAACATAATAATATTGGGAGACTTTTATACCCCACTTACACCTATGGATAGATCAACTAAACAGAAAATTAACAAGGAAACACAAACTTGAATTGATACAATAGACCAGTTAGACCTGGTCTAACCATTAGACCATTTTACCCCAAAACAATGAATTTCACCTTTTTCTCAAGCACACATGGAACCTTCAGGATAGATCATATCCTGGGCCATAAATCTAGCCTTGGTAAATTCAAAAAATTGAAATCATTCCAAGCATCTTTTATGACCACAATGCAGTAAGATTAGATCTCAATTACAGGAGAAAAACTATTAAAAATTGCAACATATGAAGGCTGAACAACATGCTTCTGAATAACCAAAAAATCATAGAAGAAATCAAAATATGCATAGAAATGAATGAAAATGAAAACACAACCCAAAACCTGTGGGATACTGTAAAAGCAGTCCTAAGGGGAAAGTTCATAGCAATACAGGCATACCTCAAGAAACAAGAAAAAAGTCAAATAACCTAACTCTACACCTAAAGCAACTAGAAAAGGAAGAAATTAAGAACCCCAGGGTTAGTAGAAGGAAAGAAATCTTAAAAATAAAGGCAGAAATAAATGCAAAAGAAACAAGAGAGACCATAGCAAAAATCAACAAAGCCAAAAGTTGGTTCTTTGAAAGGATAAATAAAATTGACAAACCATTAGCCAGACTCATCAAGAAACAAAGGGATAAAAATCAAATCAATAAAATTAGAAATGAAAATGGAGAGATCACAACAGATAACACAGAAATACAAAGGATCATAAGAGACTACTATCAGCAATTATATGCCAATAAAATGGACAACTTGGAAGAAACAGACAAATCCTTAGAAAAGTACAACTTTCCAAAACTGAACCAGGAAGAAATAGAAAATCTTAACAGACCCATCACAAGCACGAAAATTGAAACTGTAATCAGAAATCTTCCAGCAAACAAAAGCCCAGGTCCAGACGGCTTCACAGCTGAATTCTACCAAAAATTTAGAAAAGAGCTAACACCTATCCTACTCAAACTCTTCCAGAAAACTGCAGAGGAAGGTAAACTTCCAAACTCATTCTATGAGGCCACCATCACCCTAACACCAAAACCTGACAAAGATGCCACAAAAAAAGAAAACTACAGGCCAATATCACTGATGAACTTAGATGCAAAAATTCTTAAGAAAATTCTAGCAATCAGAATCCAACAACACATTAAAATGATCATACACCATGACCAAGTGGGCTTTATCCTAGGGATGCAAGGATTCTTCAATATCCACAAATCAATCAATGTAATACACATTAACAAATTGAAAAATAAAAGCCATATGATTATCTCAATAGATGCAGAGAAAGCCTTTGACAAAATATCAACATTTATGATAAAAACTCTCCAGAAAGCAGGAATAGAAGGAACATACCTCAACATAATAAAAGCTATATGTGACAAACCCACAGCAAACATTATCCTCAATGGTGAAAATTGAAAGCATTTCCCCTAAAGTCAGGAACAAGACACTTTCACCACTACTATTCAACATAGTTTTAGAAGTTTTGGCCACAGCAATCAGAGCAGAAAAAGAAAGAAAAGGAATCCAAATTGGAAAAGAAGAAGTGAAACTCTCACTGTTTGCAGATGACATGATCCTCTACATAGAAAACGCTAAAGACTCCACCAGAAAATTACTAGAGCTAATCCATGAACATAGTAAAGTTGCAGCATATAAAATCAACACACAAAAATCCCTTGCATTCCTATACACTAATACTGAGAAAATAGAAAGAGAAATTAAGGAAACAATTCCATTCACCATTGCAACGAAAAGAATGAAATACTAAGGAATATATCTACCTAAAGAAACTAAAGGCCTATATATAGAAAACTATAAAACACTGGTGAAAGAAATCAAAGAGGACATTAATAGATGGAGAAATATACCATGTTCATGGATTGGAAGAATCAATGTAGTGAAAACGAGTATACTACCCAAAGCAATCTATAGATTCAATGCAATCCCTATCAAGCTACCAATGGTATTTTTCACAGAGCTAGAACAAATAATTTCTCAATTTGTATGGAAATACAAAAAACCTCGAATAGCCAAAGCAATCTTAAGAAAGAAGAATGGAACTGGAGGAATCAACTTGCCCGACTTCAGGCTCTACTACAAAGCCACAGTCATCAAGACAGTATGGTACTGGCACAAAGAAATATAGATCAATGGAACAAAATAGAAAGCCAAGAGATAAATCCATGCACCTATGGACACCTTATCTTTGACAAAGGAGGCAAGAATATAAAATGGAGAAAAGACAATCTCTTTAACAAGTGGTGCTGGGAAAACTGGTCAACCACTTGTAAAAGAATGAAACTAGAACATTTTCTAACACCATACACAAAAATAAACTCAAAATGGATTAAGATCTAAATGTAGGACCAGAAACTATAAAACTCCTAGAGGAGAACATAGGCCAAACACTCTCCAACATAAATCACAGCAGGATCCTCTATGACCCACCTCCCAGAATACTGGAAGTAAAAGCAAAAATAAACAAATGGGACCTAATTAAACTTAAAAACTTCTGCACAACAAAGGAAACTATAAACAAGGTGAAAAGACAGCCTTCAGAATGGGAGAAAATAATAGCAAATGAAGCAACAAACAACTAATCTCAAAAATATACAAGCAACTCCTACAGCTCAATTCCAGAAAAATAAATGACCCAATCAAAAAAGGGCCAAAGGGCCAAAGAACTAGACATTTCTCCAAAGAAGACATATAGATGGCTAACAAACACATGAAAAGATGCTCAACATCACTCATTACCAGAGAAATGCAAATCAAAACCACAATGAGGTACAATTTCACGCCAGTCAGAATGGCTGCAATCCAAAAGTCTACAAGTAATAAATGCTGGAGAGGGTGTGGAGAAAAGGGAACCCTCTTACACTGTTGGTGGGAATGCAAACTAGTACAGCCACTATGGAGAACAGTGTGGAGATTCCTTAACAAATTGAAAATAGAACTGCCTTATGACCCAGCAATCCCACTGGTGGGCATACACACTGAGGAAACCAGAATTGAAAGAGACACATGTACCCCAATGTTCATTGCAGCACTGTTTATAATAGCCAGGACATGGAAGCAAACGATAAATCCATCAGCAGATGAATGGATAAGAAAGCTGTGGTACATATATACAATGGAGTATTACTCAGCCTTTAAAAAGAATACATTTGAATCAGTTCTAATGAGGGGGATAAAACTGGAGCCTGTTATACAGAGTGAAGTAAGCCAGAAAGAAAAACACCAATACAGTATACTAATGCATATATATGGAATTTAGAAAGATGGTAACGATAACCCTGTATGCGAGACAGCAAAAGAGACACAGATGTATAGAACAGTCTTTTGGACTCTGTGGGAGAGGGAGAGGGTGGGACGATTTGGGGGAATGGCACTGAAACATGTATAATATCATATAAGAAATGAATCGCCAGTCCAGGTTCAACACAGGATGCCTGGGGCTGGTGCACTAGGATGACTCAGAGGGATGGTACAGGGAGGGAGGTGGGAGGGGGGTTCAGGATGGGGAATATGCGTACACTGATGGCAGATTCCTGTTGATGTGTGGCAAAGCAATACAATATTGTAAAGTAAAAAATAAATAAATAAAGCAGTGAAGTTATTAAAAATAATAATAATAAATAAAAATTTAAAAAAATAATAAAGGCAATCTGAAAGGAAAAAAAAAAGCTGGTCATATTGTCATAGACAGATTGAACACAGATATCAGAAAAAGACTAAAAGTCTATGAATCCTAAAATAATGATTTCAATTAGTACAGATGCAGTTCCAGTTTTATAAATATGTTTCTGGACTTGTCCTTTGTATGCATTCCTTTGACTGCCACCATCTTTTACCTGGTGGCTCAGATAGTAAAGAATCTGCCTACAATGTGGGAGACCTGAGTTCTCTCCCTGGGTCAGAAAGATCTCCTGGAGAAGAAAATGGAAACCCCCTCTAGTATTCTTGCCTGGAGAATTCCATGGACAAAGGAGCCTGACAGGCTACAGTCCATGGGTTGCAAAGAGTCAGATACAATTGAGTGACTATTTAACACTTTATTACTAGACAGTCCCAGCCTCTGCCCCATGTTGTGTACGTTTGGGCCACTCTGTTCGGGTTAAGCACCTGGAATTCAACTGCAGAGTCCCTTCTAGGTAACAAACCCTGCCCTTCCCTCCCTAGACCAGGAGGCAAAGCTCCCTGAGATGTTAACTGATCTCCCAGCTGTCTTACTTCCTGCCCAGGTAGTCCTATCTCCATGGAAACCCGCATCTCTGAACACATCTTCTTAATCAGCAGTTCCTAAAGCCTTCATTCCAGACTCATCACCTACACACACACACTAATTCCCCCTCTGCTCTGGCCACAAATGACCAGTGTGCCCTAGAAAGGACCCCAAGAGCCCACCCAAAAACACCTGACCTCAGTTTCTTGTGTTTCTTCATAAGATGGAAGCATCTCTGAGCTTCGAGCCCTACCATCAGGCATTTGAGGGTGTGGTCCAGCCCTTCTGCAGGGTCCTGCCAACACTCCAAACTCAGAAACGGAGCAACCCCATAATAATGGAACCAAAGAGGCCAGAGTGAAAGAGCATGCAGGCTACAGAGAGAGAGCCCTCCTCCAGTGATGAGGCTGAGGGATTTTGATCTGTTTGGCACCCAGGGAGCTCAGTGTTAGGGGCCAGTCCCAGCTCCATCCTTGGCCTACCCCGTGGCCTTGAGGAAAGAGGCCTTTCTTCACCTCTAAAGACAGAAAGAACACATTACCTGTCCCTTCTCAGAAGGATGGAAGAGAAGCTCGAGCCCCTGCAAGCAACTCCCATGGTGCTCTGCAAGGCCTCCTGTCTTATCTGGAGCCAGAGTGGCTGGGCCCCTTCCCCACCCCCTCCTGCCTTCCTTCTGGCGTTGACATTCAATTCTGTCTTGAAGCTGCACTGGAAGCCACTGCTCACCGTCTTCCTCTCCGGGTTTTCCTGTCCTCCTCCTCCTCTCATCCCTAGAAGCACTGAGCACAAGGCTCAGTCTGGAACATTCAGAACCATTTCTTAAAACCCTTGGTTAATTTAGTAAAAGCTGAGATGCCAAGCAAGTCCCTGGTGCACAAGTTTTGTTCCTGGGAGGGTAGAGGGTGCTTCTGTGGAATGTCTGTGCCTTCAGGTTCAGGCAGAGCACCTGTTGCTTGTCACACACCCAGGAATTCAGGGCTGGGTGAGAGAGTGCCGTGTCCTGGGTGCCAGCCTGCCACTGTCTCTCATAAATACAACATCCTCCAGCACTTGCACAGAGGGACTGGGTCTGCCTAATGTCACACGGGTGAACACTTGTGGTCTGGGAGGTGAGACTGTGCACACGTGGGCACCATCTGAACTGGCAAGTTCAGAATGAAATCCAGGCTCTTCATCATGGCCCCACCACTGTCTGCACCACCATGATCTGGCCCCTGCCTCTGTCTCTAAGCTCCCTCCCATTCACTCAGCCCCCACATACTGAGCTTTCTCTCCCCTCCAAGGGGCTCAAATCCCACTGCCCCTCTGCCTCAGACCTCACCCCTCCTCATAAGGACTCCCCATCACCAGGTGACTCACACTCAGCCCTTCGCCACTGTCTCAGCAGCTGTCTGTGTCTTTCACGATGTTTATCACAACCTCAACTCAGGCTACTGCCCGGCCCCTCCATGTAAGCCTCGAAGGCTACAACCAGATTACTCTGCCCTACCGTAGTACCCCATGGGTGGACACCCACAAGGCTTAAAACACAACTGCTGTGATCACAGCTGGTTTTAAAACGATCTCAATGCCACTACACACATACTAGAATGACCAGTGGCAACTTGCTCCAGCATTCTTGCCTGGGAAATCCCATGGACAGAGGAGCCTGGTGGGCTATACAGTCCATGGAGTCACAAAAGGGTCAGATGCAACCTATCAGCTAAACAACAGAGCGACCAAAATCCACAACACTGACAACAGATCCCATCAGGGATGTGAAGCAACAGAAATTCTCAATCACAGCTGGTGAGAAGGCAAAAGGGTGCCACCACTTCGGAAGACAGTCTGACAGTTTCTTATAAAACTAAACACACTCTTACTGTAGGATCCTACAGCCACTCTCCTTGATGTTTACCTAAAGGGGCTGAAAACTTGCATCCACACAAACACCTGCACATGGACGTTTAATAGATACATTATTAATAATTGTCAAAACTTGCTAGCAGCCAAGATACCATTCGGGGTGAATGGATAAATTAAGTGTGGTCCATTTGGACAATGGAATGCTGTTCAGTGCTGAAGAGAAATGAGCTCTCAAGCTATGAAGAGACATGAAGAAATCGTCAATGCAAAATCCTAAGTGAAAGAAGTCCATCTGAAAAGGCTACATAACATTTACATTCTGAAGAGGCAAATGTGTGAAAACAGTGTTGGTCACTCAGTCGTGTCTGACTCTTTGTGACCCGTGAGCTTTGACTCATCAGTCTCCTCTCTTCTTGAAATTCACGGGACAAGAAAACTGGAGTAGGTTGCCATGGCCTTCTCCAGGAGATCTGCCTGACCCAGGAATCAAACCCGGATCTCCTGCATTGCAGGCATGTTCTTTACCTTCTGAGCAACCACGGAAGCCAAAACTAAGGAGGCAATAAACAGTTAAGTGGTTGCCAGGGGTTGGAAGGAGAGATGAACAGGTAAAGCACAGTGAAATGCCCTGTGTGATACTATAATGAGGGGTACATGTCATCCTGCTGCTGCTAAGTCGCTTCAGTCGTGTCCAACTCTGTGCGACCCCATGGACTGCAGCCCACCAGGCTCCTCCGTCCCTGGGATTCTCCAGGCAAGAACAATGGAGTGGGTTGCCATTTCCTCCTCCAATGCATGAAAGTGAAAAGTCAAAGTGAAGTCGCTCAGTCGTGTCCAAGTCTTAGCGACCCCATGGACTGCAGCCTACCAGGCTCATCCATCCATGGGATTTTCCAGGCAAGAGTACTGGAGTGGGGTGCCATTGCCTTCTCCACATGTCATCCTACATTTGTCTAAACACAGAATATACAACACCAAGAGTGGATCTTAAGGCAGACTATATGAACTTTGGGTGATAATGACGTGTTAGTGTAGGGTCATCAGTTGTAAGGAATGAACCCCTCTGGGAAGGGGGCATATGGACAATGGAGCAGGTTATACACATGTGGGGCAAGGGTTATATGGGAAATCTCTTTACCTTCCCCTCAATTTTGCTGTGAACTTAAAAGTGCTCTCACAAAATGAAGTCTAGGGTCTTCCCTGGCAGTCTAGTGGTTAAGACTTCACCTTCCAATGCAGGGTGTATGGGTTTGATCCCTGGCCAGGGAGTTAAGATCCCATATGCCTTGTGGCCAAAACCCCAAAAGGTAAAACAGAAGCAACATTGTAACAAATTCAATAAAAACTTTAAAAATGGTCCACAAAAAAAAAAAAAATCTTAAAAAAAATAAAGTCTAAAAATCCTCAGTTATATAAGATATCAAAAATTTAAAAACACTGAGTTAACTGCTTCCCCCATAAGATCACCAAAGCTGAAAAAAAAAAAAAAAAAACAAAGAAAAACAAAAACAGCCCCCAGTTTGCTAGTATACCTATTTTGGTAGGCACATGAGGAAATACTCTCTCAAATGTTCCTGGCAGGGGTGTTAATTGTTGCAACCTGTTGTAACAGGTGAGAAATCTTGAAATATACATCAAATCACAAACCCACTCAGCCTTTGACCTGGCAGTTCCACTTCTAGGAATGCAGCCAACAAATACTCTTGCTAGCACTTCTGCAAAATGACACAGACAGGGCTATTTCTTATTCATTGCAACATCAGTTGTAATAGCAAAAGACTGCAAACAACTTGAGTCAGCAAAAGGTTAAAAGCAAGCTTTTTTTTGATGATTTAGAACCAAGTACAGAAGAGCGTGGGCTTCCCTGGTGGCTCAGTGGAAAAGAATCCGCCTGCCAATGCAAGAGACCTGGGTCAGGATGATCCCCTGGAGGAGGGCATGGCAACCCACTCCGGTATTCTTTCCTGGAGCATCTCATAGACAAATGAGCCTGGTGGGCTATAGTCCATAGGATTGAAAAGAGTCAGACATGATTGAAGCAACTTAGCATGTACCCATGCACAGAAGAGTGTATGTCCTTAGTGTGTGATGGTTAGTTTTATGTGTCAACTGAAACGGGCCATGGCATGCCCAGATAGCTGGTGTGTCTGTGAGGGTGTTTCTGAAAGAGATTAGCACCTGAATTGGTGAACGGAGTAAAGCAAATAGCCCCCTTTCCACTGTGGGTGGGCTTCCTCTAATCCCTTGGGGACCTAAATAGAGCAAAAAGGCAGAGGAAGATTGAATTAACTCTGCCTGAAAACTTGATCAAGTTCGTCCATCTTCTCCTGCACTTGGCAATTCTGATTCTTAAGCCTTCGGACTGGACAGGAGTTTACACCATTGCTCTCTGGCCTTCTAACTATACCATCTGCTTTCCTGGGTCTACAGCTTATAGATGGCAGCTCCCAGGACTTCTCAAGCCTCCATAATAGCATGAGCCAATCCATACCTTATTATAAGAATCTTCCTGGCTGGGGGAAAGGCATAGTTAGGGAGCTGGAGATGGATGTGTACACACTGCTGTATTTAAAATGGATAACCAACAAGGACCTACTGTACTGCACAGGGAACTTTGCTCAGTGTTACGTGGCAGACTGGTGGGATGGAAGTTTGGGGGAGAACGGATACATATATATGTATGGCTGAGTCCCTTGGCTGTTCACTTGAAACTATCACCAAATAGTCAGCTATTAGTTGTTCAGTCAAGTAGTGTCCGATTCTTTTGCGACTCCATGGACTGTATGCCACCAAGCTCCATGGGTTTTCCTAGGCGAAGATGCTGGAGTGGGTTGCCATTTCCTTCTCCAGGGGATCTTCCCAACCCAGAGAAGGAACCCACATCTCCTGCATTGCCAGGAGGATTCCTTACCACTGAGCCACTGGGGAAGCCCATTAATCACCTATATTCAAATATAAAATAAAAAGTTAAAAAAGACTCTTCCTAGATAGATATAGACAGACACATATATAACCAACAGGAGACTGAAACAGCTATATCAATACCTGTATATTAATACATCTACATACATATCAATCCCCCATTGGTTCTCCAAAGAAAGAACAGATACAGTGAGAAAGAGGTGGAAGAGACTAGTAACAGTCACCTATTGATGAGAAAGACTTGGCTGAATAACCTTTTTAAAGCCTTTTAAATTGTGTGCTATTTGTTCAAAGGCACATGAACCATGTGTTTTTATTCATCATCCCTCAAGTCCAGCAGCCTGTGAACTCTAGAGTGAGGCTGTGTCATAAACCCCAGGCATGTACTAACTGATGTGACTTCAGGCAAATCACATCTCTGTGCTTCCATTTCTTAATCTGCAAAGTAAGATGATAATAAGGCCTCCCTCATACACAGGGCACTCAGAACCGGGGGTCGTACGTTAAGGAAGTGCTCTAATGGTTATTTGCCATCATTATTACTTATCTACTACGTTGCTGAACGTATACTTGACCCTGACTTTAACAGCCGACCACTGAGGTCAGAGTGAAATCCTGTATCCTCTATAAAGCCTTCCGTACTTGTGCCAAGTCCATGGGACTTGCACTCACTAAAGCCACCATCTCCATTCTCCTGGTTCTACCCCTGGTTAGAACGCATCCGCTTCACACCCATTCAGAGCTTTAAAGTTGCACTCAGTAGAAACAGAAACCAACCCACACTAAATTAAACAAAGAAAACAGTCAATGCGCCCCGGGAAAAAAGCTCCGTTTTTGAATCTTCCGTAATTCCTCTTGGGGGATATTCATTTCCCTGGAGAGTTGGGTTAAAATGTTCCTAGCTTGCTTCCGCTGATTCATTCAAAAAATGTTTATGCCCCCGCCTCAAAGGGTGTCAGACCCCAAGCCAGGTCCTGGAAAGAAAGGAACACATAAAACCAGGCTCTGCCTTTGAAAAGTTCTGACTGGGGATCAGAGCAGAGCAAGTGGATGGTGACCATGCGATGTGAGAAGACTAGCATGCAAATAAGCAAGCAATAAAATAACCCCATATGCAAATAAGCAAGCAATAAAATAAATCCATCTTCAATGTCGCTGTGCTACTGAATCTAAGAACAAAGAAATACGTTGAAGTTTAGAACTGTGAAGTTTAGAACTGTTAAATTTAGAACTATTTTAACAACATCATCAAAATTTCAGCATGCAGCTCTCTGAAAACTAGACACTTTATAAGGTGAGGCTATATATAAACTTCATATTAATAACAACAGTAATAGTACTATTTGGTATTTTTACATTTTTTCTATTTAAAGAACATTCCTCTAGCCTTTCCCTTTATGTCCCCAGTTCAGTCATGTGGTGGGGTGGACAGCCAGTCCTTATCTCTAAATTTAATAAATAAAAAGGAGATGAAAGATTGAGTTTGCTCTGGGTTGTTCAAATGGAAAAAAGTCAGCAAAAGCATTCAACTTCCCCACACACTCAGTGAGCTTACTAAGAGATTCAAATGAGGTCAAAGACCACAGAAATTAGATTGGCAAAAGCTACTCTGAGTGAAGATTGGTTTGATGATGACTAACCAAAAAAAGATAAGAAGCTGAACCCAAAAGGGCAGAATAGGAAGCCAGAGGTTTCACAAAAAGTTGTCCTTAAAGCAAATTAAGACAACAGAAGACTCCTTTCCAGTTATCAGATTAGAATACTTTAAAAAAAAAAAAAAAAAAGGTGAAAAACCCAATGCTGGTGAAAGTGTGAGAAAAAGGGTTCATACAGCGCTGGAAGGAGTGTACATGACCAGCACTTTCCTAGATTAACTGAGTAACAGAATCGAGAACTTTATGCTGATGCCATTGACCTCTGGGAATTATTCCAAGGAAAGAATAAGAGAGGTATACAATCCCCTACAAGCATGTTAGTTTGGGGGATGTTAATAATAGAAAAGAAAAAAAAATCAAATATACCAACATGATTTAATAACTCATCTATGTCATGTGATTAAAAAGCTTTTGTAGGAAGAAGTTCATTAGTAGGACAAGACCCTCACAACATACTGCTGAAAGGCAAGAGCAGGTGATAAAACAGCGTGGACAGTCCAAGCATGCTTTTTCCAAAATGTAAATGTGTTTTGAGAAAACCACACCCACCCAAACACTAACAGTATTTATCTCACAATGTTAGGTTTTTATGTTCTACCTTTTTAATTCATCTCTATATATTTTTTCAATTGTCCTTTTGACCATGAGCATGTGTTGTCTGTATATGTTTTTAAGATGATACTTAAGAAGTGGATCTTAGCCACTCCATGACCTTGCCTGAGAGTTTCTTTCCTCAGCAACTTAACAGTGCCCCTAAAGGTTTGTGTGTTAAAGAATAAAAGCTGAATAATAAAGAATAATAAAAAATAAAAACTGTTGAGTAGAGACAGTCCATAGGCTTCTTTTAAAATTCCTCACAGCTTGTCAACAGATGAATAGATAAAAAAGATTTGGCATATATATGGGTATACACAGAATAGAATTCTACTTAGCCATAAAAAGAATGAAATAATGCCATTTGTAGCCAAGTGGATGGATCTAGAGATCATACTAAGTGAAGTCAGAGAAAGACAAATACCATTTGATATCACTGATGTGGAATATAAAAATTATACAAGTGAACTTATTTATGGAACAGAATAGACTCACTTACATAGAAAACAAACTTATGGTTACCAAAGGGAAGGATGAATTGGGAATCTGGGATTAACATATACATACTACTATATATAAAATAACCACCAGGGACCTACTATATAGCACTGAGAACTCTACTCAATACTCTGTAATGAACTATATGAGAAAAAAAAATCTGAAAAAGAGCAGCTTTATATACAATTGATGCACTTTACTGAAGTTAACACAACATTGTCAATCAGCTATACACTAATAAAAAATTTTTTAAATAAAAAAATAAAATGTACTAATATCTAAGTTAACACTTAGGTTTAAAAAATGTGAAAAGTATTAAAAGTATAATGCTATGCTAAGTCACTTCAGTCGTGTCCAACTCTGTGTGACCCCAGAGACGGCAGCCCACCAGGTTCCCCCGTCCCTGGGATTCTCCAGACAAGAACACTGGAGTGGGTTGCCATTTCCTTCTCCAATGCATGAAAGTGAAAAGAGAAAGTGAAGTCGCTCAGTCGTGTCCGACTCTTAGCGACCCCACAGATCACAGCCTAACAGGCTCATCCGTCCATGGGACTTTCCAAGCAAGAGGACTGGAGTGGGGTGCCATTGCCTTCTCATATAAAGTAAATTAGAACTCCCTTATGATCCATCAATCCCACTGCTGGGCATATACACTGAGGAAACCAGAATTGAAAGAGACACATGTACCCCAGTGTTCATTGCAGCACTGTTTATAATAGCCAGGACATGGAAGCAACCTAGATGTCCATTAGCAGATGAATGAATAAGAAAGCTGTGGTACATATACACAATGGAGTATTACTTAGCCATTAAAAAGAATACATTTGAAGCAGTTCTAATGAGGTGGACGAAACTGGAGCCTACTATACAGAGTGAAGTAAGTCAGAAAGAAAAACACCAATACAGTATACTAACACATATATATGGAATTTAGAAAGATGGTAACGATAACCCTGTATGTGAGACAGCAAGAGACACTGATGTATAGAACAGTCTTTTGGACTCTGGGAGAGGGAGAGGGTGGGATGATTTGGGAGAATGGCATTGAAATATGTATAATATCATATATGAAACAAGTCCCCAGTCCAGGTTCGATGTGCAATACTGGATGCTTGGGGCTGGTGCACTGGGACGACCCAGAGGGATGGTTATGGGGAGGGAGAAGGGAAGAGGGTTCAGGATGGGGAACACATGTATACCTGTGGCACATTCATTTTGATGTATGGCAAAACCAATACAATATTGTTAAGTTAAATAAAATAAAGTAAAATTTAAAAAATAAATAAAAATGCATAGAAAATTTAAAAAAAGTAAATTAGGACAAATATTGAAGAAACTCTTAAAAAGTACATTTTCAAATAAAGAAAATTCATCACTGCAATCAGGAAGATCAAATTTAGAAATGTCAAGAAATGTCCCCAGTCCTTCCAAACAGCACACATCTCCTCTTTTCCCAGCAATCCGCCCACCTCCAGCGGAACACAGACTTCCCCCGCCCCCAGCACACACCAGGTGGCCCCCGGGCACCTGTGGGTGGACACAGTGATTCACCAGACCACCCAGTCACTCACTGCACCTTGTAAACTGTCCTTTCCACCATCTAGCCCTTCATACGCTCACAGCCACCATGGAAAGTCACATTTGGTGAAAGAGCAAGAGGGAGATTTAAATTGAATTGAAAAGTTAATCTCATTTTGTTTTCTTCTTTCCTTAAACTTCTCAAATTCTGACTGACCCAACAACACTATTATAGAGTATATGGAGGTCAAGGGTGTCCAATAAGGCTTCCCTGATAGCTCAGTTGGTCAAGAATCTGCCTGCAATGCAGAAGACCCCAGTTCAATTCCTGGGTTGGGAAGATCCCCTGGAGAAGGGATACGCTACCCACTCCAGTATTCTCGGGCTTCCCTTGTGGCTCAGCTGGTAAAGAATCCACCTGTAATGCAGGAGACCTGGGTTCAATCCCTGGGTTGGGAAGATCTGGAGAAGGGAAAGGCTACCCACTCCAGTACTCTGGCCTAGAGAATTCCATGGATCCACAGTCCACGGGGATCGCAAACAACTGGACACGGCTGAGCAACTCTCACTCACTCACTCAATAAGACAATATGGACCATCCCCTGAGAGCCTACAGTCTCCTTACAATTTCAGGTGTAATTATTTGCAACGCCTCTGAAAAAGCATACTCAATACAGTGTTCTTTGACCAGGACTCCCTGACCTACGCAGGCTTCTGCTCTGCGGGTAATGACCAGTCCTGGTATCTGAGTGATTCCTTGGGCCCAGCAAATGGACTCAATTTCCAGAGCCCAATAAAAATAAAAACCAATAAACAGCAACAACAACAAAAAACACATGCAAGTTTTCAAGATTCCATTGTAAGTCTTTATGGAAGGAAGCATGCACAAGTCTTGATAATACAATATATTATAATCTTAAATGCAATCAGTGATGTCAGTTTATAGTAATGCAATGCCCTCAGCCAAACACAGGCTGAGATGATGCCACTCTAGAGTCAGAGAAGCATAAAGGAAAGTCATAAAGTAAGTCTTAATTCTGCCATCAGCTACAGCATTCTAAAAGGACTTTACAGGGACTTCTCTTGTGGTTGAGTGGTTAAGATTTCATCTTCCCATGCAGGAGGTGTGTGTTCGATCCCTGGTCAAGAGGCTAGGATCCTGCATGCTTTCCAGGTGAAAAACCAAAGCATTAAGCAGAATCAATATTGTAACAATTTTAAAAACACTTTTTTTAAAAAAAGGACATTACAATATCCTTCACTTAAACCTCATGATGTATATGGCTGTGTGTGTTAGTCACTTAGTTATGTTCGACTCTTTGCAACCCCATGGACTGTAGCCCACTAGGCTCCTCTGTCCATGGAATTCCCCAGGCAAAAATACTGGAGTGGGTTGCCAGTTCCTTCTCCAGGAGATCTTCCCGACCGAGGGATGGAACCCAGGTCTCCTGCATTACAAGCAGACTCTTTACCATCTAAGCCACCAGAGAAGCCTTTGCTGGCTAAGAGGAAATATATAGTCATATATCTCCCACATATTTCTTAGTTAATCTTCCATAGAATAAAACATATGTAATCATAGATGGGGCTTCCCAGTGGTAAAGAACCTGCCTGCTAATGCAGGAGATGCAGGCTTGATCCCCTGGTCAGCAAGATCCCCTGGAGAAGGAAATAGGAACCCACTCCTGCATTCTTGCCTGGGAAACCCATGGACAGAGGAGCCTAGCGGGCTACAATCTGCGGGGTTGCAAAGAGTCGGACACATCTGAGCGACTATAACAACAGAAACAGTCACAGCTGATCTATTAGTAGGGCTCACAGGCACACTCAGGGTTTTAACTATGCCTACAGAGCCACATAACACTAAGAAATCCTTCAAATCTTGTTTTAAAAAACAGCACAATGCTGTCAGTTTTATCAGACTCCATTCCTCCTTCCTAAATACTTCAGTGTATAAGTAAGCAAAGGAAAAAGGAGGGGGAAAAATGCAGAAACAAAGCTAAAGTGCAAATCCATCATCTTACCCACTCCTTTCCTCGTGACTGGAGGCTGCGAGAACAGCTGGCCCCAGAGGAGGTAACTCAGGCTCAGCCCGCGGCGTTTCTTTTCCCACCTGTGAAGCCCGCTGAACCGACGGTGGTTATTAAAAACAAAAGTGCATCTCGAAAATCAGCCCTGAATGGGGTTGCTGATGGCGGTTTTCTTTTTCTAGAGAGCTCCAGGGCTGCTCAGCACACAGGAGGGCGAGGCCTCACAGCTTGTCAGAAGACCCAGCTGCGCAGAGGCTGGGCGAAAGGAGAAAGTGGGCTCCAATGACGCCTGTTAGGGCTTTAATCCTCAGCTGTGACACATGGAGGGAGCTATTAACAGGAAACTCAGAGCTGGGCAGCCAGCCAGAAACATTCAGAAAACGTGCCAAGCCCTTTCGAAACACCACACTCTCCACTGAACACTCACTGCTAACAGTTCACAGGCTGTCTCTCTTCTCAATTGACGGAGCCATAGACCCGGGCCGGGCTGGCCCGCAGACATCCAGTCTGTCAGAGTTCCCGTCATCAGAGTCTGGACCAGTCAAAGCCAGGCCTGGAGTCTCCCACCTCCTCCCTCTTCTCCTCCAGATCCTCCTCCTAACGACATCCGCAGATGTGAGCTCCCAGCGATACCGAAGGACCCTTCCTTCAAGCTTGTGTATGTTTCAGATGCAGGGTCTCTTCCTAAGGCACCCACTGCCCCTGCCACATGCCCTGGGGACCCTGCAGGGCTCTCTTGCAGCATCCAGGAGGGGAGGAGACCCACTGGTCATCCTTGGACTCAGGGGGATTAGGGAAGATGGGGTCCCAGCCCGAGCCTCTGGCTCCCACTAGGAGCTGCTTGATCCCATCCACGAGAGAGGGGGCTGCTGAACCCCTCCTCTGACTGTCTCTCAGGGGCCCCCTGCACCCCACACCTGGATTCATGTTCTCAACACAACCCAGGTCCCACCTATCAGAGCCCTACTCATAGTCTGAAAGACAAGGGCCAAACTGGCCAAAGCTTATATCCTGGTACCCAAGGCCCGCCCCTAGCAGGCTCTGCACACCTCTCCACCTTGTCCCCACTGCCCTACAAAAGAATTCTCTGTGCCCACTCAGATGGGCCACCACTGACTCCAGAGACAACGTTCAGGGACTTCCCTGGTGGTCCAATGGTTAAATACTTTGCCCCCCAGTGCAGGAGTGTGGGTTTGATCCCTGGTTAGGGAAATAAGACCCCACATGCGTTGTGGTCAAAAAGGCAACACATAAACAACAGAAGCAATATTGTAACAAATTTAATAAAGACTGTGAAAATGGTCCACATTAAAAAAAAAAAAAATCTCTTAAAAAAAGGCAACATTCAAATAGCATGGGTTCTGCAGCTACCCTCCTGACCCGACTCCCCTTCTCCTCTTGAATGTGATGCCCTTTCAGACACAACACTCCCCCTCCTCCTTGACCCCCTCTCCCCACATTTCCAGTCTTCACCAAGGTTCATGCAGGAGTACTCCCTTCCACATCTTGGGGTGATGCCCCATGCTCTGAACCCATGGTTCCACCCCCTAAAAATAACAGAGACGCCAAGAGTGGGCACTTACCATGCATCAGGTGCGTTTCTAGGAACGTTCAATTCTTTCACCCATTTTACAGATCAGGCAACTGAGACACAGAAAAGGCAAATGCTTTCCCTGAGATCCCTCAGCCAGGTAGGATGGAGTCTGGGTGGAATCCAATCTGGCCTCACTTTTTCTTTCCAGGCACCTGTGCTGTTTATTTGGGAACAGGGAGTATGTACTCAGAGAGGGTGCAATTTCCTCACCCTTCTCGATAGCCGTTCCAGAAGGGCTTCCAGGAATACTTTCCCAGGCTAGGTAATTACAAGTAGCTGTGATTAATTTAGTTTAATGAGCTTTAATTGAGAGACCAAATGGTCCACCTGAACTTCAGTGGACTGGGCTTTCAACATTAGGAAATAAACAGAATAGTCTTGAGGTTAAGGCAACATGCTTGTAGTCCAGGGGTCCCTAACCTCTGGGATCTAATGCCTGATGATCTGAGGTGTAGAAAAAGAGTGCACAAGAAATGTAATATGCTTGAATCTTCCTAAACCATCCCCTACAACCCACAGTTGGTGGAAAAATTGTCTTCCACAAAACCAGTCCCTACCCTGGTGCCAAAAAGGTTGGGGACCACTCCTGCAGAAGCTTCACTGACATTTTTAACCTATCTTAATGGGTGTATCCAGGCCTTGGACATCTGGTGCATCAGCGGACTGCTAAAGACATAACCTCACTGTAAGAGCTGAGATGCCCTGATGAGAAGAGCCGACTCATTGGAAACGACCCTAATGCTGGGAAAGATTGAGGGCAGGAAGAGAAGCGAACAGGGGACGAGATGGTTGGATAGCATCATTGACTCAATGAACATGAATCTGAGCAAACTCTGAGAGACAGTGGAGGAAAGGCAACTGTGGGGTGACAAAGAGTCAGGCACAACTAAAGGACTGAACAGCAACAACCCTCAAAGGTCTAGGGTGATGAGGGGCAGGGAGAAGCCCCCACCCTTCCTCCAATGTGGAGCAGCTGAGGTTTCGGGGACCTAATCCACCCCCAGCTCCAGAGGCAGCCCTACTGATCTGAGCCATTGATCTTCAGAAATACTCTAGTACCTTCTAGGCTGCTGGCCAGGTCCTATAAATGCTGGAGGTGAATGACTTCACTGAAGAGATGTTTCTGGCTCCCACTAGGGACAAGACCCTCCCTATGCTCTTTAGTAGAACAACAACAACAGAATCAGGAAGACCCAGCTTTTGTCCCTAAGAAACTTACTACCTAGCTGATGGGGAGGCCGTGGACGAGACACTAACAGGCTTAACCCACTGTAGGTATTGATATTTTCCTCCCAAAACAAGAGTTTATTTTCCCAATTTTTCCCTAATCAGTTCATCTTTATTCAACACTTAGTGGAGAGGAAAGATTTTTGTTTCCAGGATGTTTCTGATCCTGTTTTCCACCCCAGACAACATCTCCCTT
Source organism: Tragelaphus eurycerus (assembly GCA_935064755.1). Classification (NCBI taxonomy): domain Eukaryota; kingdom Metazoa; phylum Chordata; class Mammalia; order Artiodactyla; family Bovidae; genus Tragelaphus; species Tragelaphus eurycerus. The sequence continues at coordinate 30,727,161 of CAKXYN010000016.1, forward strand.
CCTCCTGCCCACTTCTCAGCAAAGAGACACACACACATGCACACACGCATACACACTCCCGACTGGGTTTTGTAAGTTGCTTAGTCCCTCCCCCACACAGAGTTCAGGGGGAAAAAATAGTCATACCGGGCAATAACAATCCAATACCAGAAGTTCATGGAAAATCCCCAAACTCCAGGATCCTTTATAAAGGCTGGAGCTCAGAACTCACTGAGCAAAACCTGGAGCTTTTACCATGAAAACTCTCGAAGACGCCACTAGGACACAATTTTATCAGCAACAAGGCCTTTGCAGAACTCTGGAACGCCCGTATTTCTACTTAATAGGTCAGAAATAACTCATGTCTTTCCCCAGAATACTTTTATGGAAAAGTTTACTCATTCAGAATGAATCTGCATTTAAGAATACCTTGAATGTGGCTATAATCCATGTGGTTCATGTGTTTCCTTAATCCATGTGTCGTCCACATGTTCCCTACACATCAAAATGGATGAGAACAGAGAGTGCAAAAAAGCATGGGAATGTGCGTGTGCATGCATGCACACGTGTGTGTGCCTGTGCAAGCATGTCCATACCTGGAATCTGACTTCACCTCTCCTGCCACGTACTACAGGTCCTTAAGAAAGGGTGGGAACCCTGTTTTACTAGGTTCAGCAATTTTATAGTTAATTTGATAATTAAACAGACACCTCCCTGGGCCCCAGGAGACCTGGTAAAAGGGCCTGCTTTAACTTCATGGGGGACTTAAGATGGTTCAGATGGTAAAGAATTTCCCCACAATGCAGGAGACCTAGGTTCAGTCCCTGGATAGGGAAGATCCCCTGGAGAAGAAAATGGCAACCCACTCCAGGATTCTTGCCTGGCGAATTCCACAGACAGAGGAGTCTGGCGGGCTACAGTCCATGGGTCGTAACAACTGAGCGACTGACACTTTTAATTTCATGAAGGTGGCTTTGAGAAGTCAATTTCACTTCCCTGGACTTCAGTTTCTACCTCTGGGAAAAAGTACAGCATAATCTAAATCCATGCTACACAAAGTGTGGCCACCGGCCAGGGCGGGCATGGTCAGGAAATATGCAAGCAATGCAGATTCACAGGCCCTGCCTCAGAACAACTGACTCAGAATTAGCATTGTAATAAGATTGCCACGTGACTTATGGGTGCACAGTAAAGTCTGAGCAGCACCAGTCCAAACGTTCTCTGAAGTGCCTTCCAGAGCCACATTTTGTCAGTTTAACCTTTGTCCCTTTCAGCTAGAGCATTAACATGCCAGGGCCAATGGCTGCCCGTGACCTTTGTGGTCAGGCCCTGGGAGGATCTGGTCAGAACCCTGCAGGCTGACTTCATTCCAGGCAACGACACACAAACAGTCAGATCATCTCCATGACTGTCCCAGACCGCTAAGTCACACTCTGTCTTCCAGCTTCCTACCAAGCCTCTTAGGAAAAGGCCACCCCTTCGTACTTCCTACCTCCAGACAGCTCCCACAGCCATCACTGGGTCTCAGGGGTTGTGCAAGCAAAGATTAGTGAACGGGAAAAATGCCAGATGAATTATTACAGCGATTGTCTTCAGCACTGAATGGAGCCATGATCACTAAGACGAAGAATGAGCCAAGCCTCAGGAAGCTCACCAAATCTCCTGTTTGATGGGGGCTATGATGAGGCGATTAGGCAAAGTGTGAATGTGTGTGTTAGTCACTCAATGTTGTCCAACTTTTTGAGATTCCATGAACTATAGCCCGCCAGGCTCCTCTGTCCATGGATTTCTCCAGGCAAGAGTACTGGAGTGGGTTGCCATTTCCTGGTCCAGGGGATCTTCCCCAACCAGGGATCCAACCTGGGTCTCCTGCATTGCAAGCAGATTCTTTAAGTCTGAGCTACCAGGGAAGACCATTAGGCAGAATACTGCAAATTTAATGAAGCAGGACTTCATGAAAGCATTTCAAACTCTTTCCTTTGAGCAAGATGAAGAATGCAGTTAGCAGAGTTGAATTCTTTCCTCAACACCCACACTCCGTGACACATGGGTTAATTTGAAGAGGGGTCACCAATGGAAAAACTCAGGCACTGCATTTGGTTCTTCTAATGAAAGCGGCTGCCAGGCTGGGTGTGGTCACCCTCCAGCTATAATAAGTCAACAGTGGAGATAGGGTGGATGGAAGGAATATATTTCACACACACACACACACACACACACACACACAAAGCAAATTCAAGATTAAAGAGCAAAGCTGAAATCTGAAATCAAAAAAGAAGAAAAAAAAAATTACCAAGTGAGCATTGGCCAAAAGAACCAGAGAGTGTGGAAGTGGATGTTGGTAACGTTCCTGGGGGTCATGAATGCAGACAAGAGAGGGCTACAGGGACCTCCCCAGTGGTTCAGTGGTTAAGAACCTGCCTTGCAATGCAGGGGACATGGGTTTGATTCCTGGTCAGGGAACTAAGAACCCACAGACTGCCAGCAACTAAACCTGCAAGTTGTAACTTCGGAAGCCCACATGCTTTAGAGCCCACGTGCCATGGCTGCTGAGCCCGTGCACCACAACTAGAGAGTCTGTGCTCTACAACAAACATCTCGCATGCCACAACTAAGACCCAATGCACCCAAATAAATAAATATTAAAACAAAATTAGAGAGCGAGGGAGCCACAAACCCAAGCCAGAGGTTGGGGAGGGAACTGGGAGCTGCAGAGCAAGTTCCTACAACATAAAGGCACTCTCACCACACAATGGGAGATGCAGACTTAAAATCTGAATTCACGGAGTGAGTGAATCAGGATCCCGAAGACCCCACGAAGATGGAACCAGAGGCCAAATCTAACAATATAAAATGTAACAGAGACAAATCTAAAGTCTTGTTCTTACTTCCCAAACCTAATTTTGTAAGTACAGGACAAGACACACAAAAAAGCAAAAGCACGGGTGGCAGACAAAACCAGACAGATGTCAGAGTCCTGGTTGACTGAACCCTTAGTTCAGTGGATCCTTTATTTTTTTTAAGTTCAGTTAACCCTTGGTTGGAGAAGGCAATGGCACTCCACTCCAGTGCTCTTGCCTGGAAAATCCCATGGACGGAGGAGCCTGGTGGGCCACAGTCCATGGGGTCGCTAAGAGTCGGACAAGACTCAGCGACTTCACTTTCACTTTTCACTTTCATGCATTGGAGAAAGAAATGGCAACCCACTCCAGTGTTCTTGCCTGGAGAATCCCAGGGATGGGGGAACCTCGTGGGCTGCCATCTATGGTGTCGCACAAAGTCGGACATGACTGAAGCGACGCAGCAGCAGCAGCAGCAACACTTGGTTGACTGAACCTCTTTGAACCCTTCGTGTGATGGGAGAAACAAGCTCAGCTGCCCTGGTGGAAGCATAACTTCTACTACAAGGGAGAGTGGTCACTCTTTGTGCCCCAGACCCTAACCCAGAGATGGAACTAAGACAATGGAACAGAACTTTCTGGAGGCCCATCTAAGACCCGATGCAATGTACCCATCTACTTTGTAACAACAGAACTCTCCGCAATGAAATGAGTCAATCCACAGAGGGTGTGCTGCACCATCCCGGAAGTGCTCAAGCAGAGGGCACCTGTGTGGTCAGGAGCATCTCACAGGAGCCACTCTGCCACCTCTACCTGGCCGTCTGATTTTACATTCAGCTTGTGGGTCGTTCTCTGTGATTTTGTTTTGCTCTCGTGGCAAATCAGCGTGCTGAGCCTGGCATTTTCTCATCGTTTACATGTTGAAATAGGAAACCAGGGCCAGCAGGGACAAATCCCAAACTAGAATTCAGATCTGGAGACCTTAAAACCTTTCCTGGTTACTCTCTCCCGGTGCCTGGTTATAATTTCTGTGCTTTTTTGGATGCAGTTTTTAGTTCTTCCAGTGAATGAGGAAGTCACTGCTATTAACAAGGTGAAATATTTACCATGTGTCAAGTTCTAAATATGAGTCACAGCCCAGCAAATGTGCCCAACTAATCGTACCATTAAATTTTATGAGAAAACACTCTCTTTGGTTCTTCTTTGACACAAGTTAACTAGTGTCATAGGTGTGTAGGAAGGTTCAGTCATTCCACTTAGTACAGATTTTTTAAACATTTTGTTATAAAAAAAATATAATCATGATACAGAAAATAAGAAGGAAAAAAGAGAAGACTCAAACATCCTTCATGATCTTGCTACCAAATTCTGATCACTGTTAGTTAACATTTTGGAATATTTCCATCTACTCCTTTTTTCTTCTAGGGATATATATCTTTGTAATCTCTTTTAATATTATACCACAAGTGGTTTTGTTTAATGTTATTACCTTTCATAACTATCATTGTTAGTGCCGCATACTACATGTCACCTCTTATTCTGACACTTTGCCCCTTTACCACAATCTTGATGGTCTCTATGGTTTTCATTTTACATTCAAGAAGAAAGAAGATTTTATCCACACATTGTGTTTTAAAAGTCTGGATGAGAAGGTAAGGGGGGAGGGATAAATTAGGAATTTGGGATTAACATATACACACTCATATATAAAATAGATCATCAAAAGGACTTGCTGCTGCTGCTGCTAAGTCATTTCAGTCATGTCCGACTCTGTGCGACCCCATAGACGGCAGCCCACCAGGCTCCCCCGTCCCTGGGATTTTCCAGGCAAGAACACTGGAGTGGGTTGCCATTTCTTTCTCCAATGCATGAAAGTGTAAAGTTAAAGTGAAGTCGCTCAGTCATGTCCAACTCTTAGCGACCCCATGGACTGCAGCCCACCAGGCTCCTCCATCCATGGGATTTTCCAGGCAAGAGTACTGGAGTGGGGTGCCATTGCCTGCTCCGTCAAAAGGACCTACTATATAGAAAAGGGAGCTCTATTAAATATTTTGTGATAACCTATAAGGGAAAAGACTCTGAAAAGGAATATATATGTATATATGTATAAATGCATCATTTTGCGGTACATTTGAAATTAACACATTATAAATAAATTATACTTCAGTAAAAGAATCATTTAAACAATAGATAAACAAGGACCTACTGTATAATAACATGGAACTTGACTCGATATCTTGTAATAATCTATAAGGGAAAATAGTTTGAAAAAGAGTATATATATACACATGGAATGATGCTAAAGCTGAAACTCCAGTACTTTGGCCACCTCATGCAAAGAGTTGACTCATTGGAGAAGACTCTGATGCTGGGAGGGATTGGGGGCAGGAGGAGAAGGGGACGACAGAGGATGAGATGGCTGGATGGCATCACTGACTCGATGGATGTGAGTCTCAGTGAACTCCAGAAGTTGGTTGTTGGACAGGGAGGCCTGGCGTGCTGTGATTCATGGGGTCGCAAAGAGTCGTACATGACTGATCTGATCTGATCTGATCTATGTATATACACACACACATACATACATACACGTATTAACTGAATCACTTTGCTATACATTTGAAACTAACACAACATTGTAAATTAACTATACTTCAATAAAAAGAGAGAAAATTAATAAATAAAAGTCCAAGTAGCATCTCCATGGCACTCACAGTGGTTGTTTAGAAAGGAGAGAATTGTAATAATACAGGCTTGATTTCATATTTATGTTTTTCTGGTGTGCTATAGATATTTTATTAAAAGTCTGCATATTTCCATGTAGAAACTTTAAAAATCTATAGACTATGATGTTACAGATTCAGTGACTACAAATGGAAACACTTATGCGCTCCTAACCCTTCTGTAGCTGCTACTGGAAATGTCCACAAGCACCACTGCATACAGTGCAAGGAAATCAACAGACCACACGGACTGCTTTAAATATTAACAGCCATCGTCAGCAAATGCATTAGGAGGTGTGCGTGCCTATGTGAGGCCAGACAGCATCATTTCCCGAGCTTGCTTGCCTGTGCCTGTCAGTCGTGTCTGACTCTTGGCAACCCCATGGACTGTAGCCTGCCAGGCTCCTCTGTCCATGGAATTCACCAGGTAAGAATCCTGGGGTGGGTTGCTATTTCCTACCCCGGGGGATCTTCCCAACTCAGGGATAGAACCCGGGTCTCCTGCATTGCAGGCAGATCCTTCACCCCTCAGCCACTAGGGAAGCCCTTTCCATGCTTATTAGACCTATATCCTCCTAGATAAAGATTTCAGGAGCAAAAACACATTAATTTTCCAGCTTACTACAAATATGGTTTCAATTATAGAAATCATAAAATGGTCTAAACATAGCTATAAGCTAACAAAAAGCTTGTGAGTCTACTCAGTTTTTAACTCAGCACCAAACCCTGTTCTTCAGAAGCAGGGCTCCTTGGAAGTCAGTTCATAATTTTTTTTTTCTTTTTTCTTGTCTAATTTTTTATTTTTTATTTTATGAAAGTATAGAGGAAAACAACAGAATGGGAAAGACTAGGGATCTCTTCAAGAAAATCAGAGATACCAAAGGAACATTTCATGCAAAGATGGGCACGATAAAGGACAGAGATGGTGTGGACCTAACAGAAGCAGAAGATATTAAGAAGAGGTGGCAAGAATACACAGAAGAACTGTACAAAAAAGAGTTTCAAGACCCAGATAATCATGATGGTGTGATCATTGACCTAGAACCAGACATCTTGGAATGTGAAGTCAAATGGGCCTTAGAAAGCATCACTACGAACAAAGCTAGTGGAGGTGATGGAATTCCAGTGGAGCTATTCCAAGTCCTGAAAGATGATGCTGTGAAAGTGCTGCACTCAATATGCCAGCAAATTTGGAAAACTCAGCAGTGGCCACAGGACTGGAAAAGGTCAGTTTTCATCCCAATCCCAAAGAAAGGCAATGCCAAAGAATGCTCAAACTACCGCACAATTGCACTCATCTCACACGCTAGTAAAGTAATGCTCAAAATTCTCCAAGCCAGGCTTCAGCAATATGTGAACCATGAACTTCCTGATGTTCAAGCTGGTTTTCGAAAAGGCAGAGGAACCAGAGATCAAATTGCCAACATCCGCTGGATCATGGAAAAAGCAAGAGAGTTCCAGAAAAACATCTATTTCTGCTTTATTGACTATGCCAAAGCCTTTGACTGTGTAGATCACAATAAACTATGGAAAATTCTGAAAGAGATGGGAATACCAGACCACCTGATCTGCCTCTTAAGAAATCTGTATGCAGGTCAGGAAGCAACAGTTAGAACTGGTCATGGAACAACAGACTGGTTCCAAATAGGAAAAGGAGTACGTCAAGGCTGCATATTGTCACCATGTTTATTTAACTTATATGCAGAGTACATCATGAGAAATGCTGGACTGGAAGAAACACAAGTTGGAATCAAGATTGCTGGGAGAAATATCAATAACCTCAGATATGCAGATGACACGACTCTTATGGCAGAAAGTGAAGAGGGGCTAAAAAGCCTCTTAATGAAAGTGAAAGTGGAGAGTGAAAAGGTTGGCTTAAAGCTCAACATCCAGAAAACAAAGATCATGGCATCTGGTCCCATCACTTCATGGGAAATAGATGGGGAAACAGTGGAAACAGTGTCAGACTTTGTTTTTCTGGGCTCCAAAATCACTGCAGATGGTGACTGCAGTCATGAAATTAAAAGACGCTTACTCCTTGGAAGGAAAGTTATGACCAACCTAGATAGCATATTCAAAAGCAGAGACATTACTTTGCCAACAAAGGTTCGCCTAGTCAAGGCTATGGTCTTTCCTGTGGTCATGTATGGATGTGAGAGCTGGACTGTGAAGAAGGCTGAGTGCCGAAGAATTGATGCTTTTGAACTGTGGTGTTGGAGAAGACTCTTGAGAGTCCCTTGGACTGCAAGAAGATCCAACCAGTCCATTCTGAAGGAGATCAATCCTGGAATTTCTTTAGAAGGAATGATGCTAAAGCTGAAACTCCAGTATTTTGGCCACCTCATGCAAAGGGTTGACTCATTGGAGAAGACTCTGATGCTGGGGGGGATTGGGGGCAGGAGGAGAAGGGGACGACAGAGGATGAGATGGCTGGATGGCATCACTGACTCGATGGGTATGAGTCTGGGTGACCTCCGGGAGCTGGTGATGGACAGGGAGGCCTGGCGTGCTGCGGTTCATGGGGTCGCGAAGAGTCGGACACGACTGAGCGACTGATCTGATCTGATGATAACATTTACAGGAGACTTAGAAAATACAGAACAAGGCTATATATTGTTTCACTACATCAATTCATAATTACTATTGTACAGCAGAAATTAACACATTGTAAAGCAATTATCCTCCAATTTAAAAAAGGACAAAAAAAATACTTTAAACAATGTAAATGACATGTGAACAGCTATAAACACAATATAAATGTAAATAGCTATGTAAATAGTTTCCAGTATGTAGCAAATTCAAATTTTCCTTTTTGGGTAAAACAAAGTCAGTTCAATCTCCTAACTATCCCCAGCCCCCTCACTGTTGAGGAATCCTTACTATTAATAATCATGTTCCCGAAAGCGAGGCTTCCTTTTCAGTTTCTCTTTCAGACACCCTTGCATCAGCTTCTCTAAGAAATCCGAGTGCTTGTTGTCTAGGGGTGGTTCTGCACAGCTATTCTCACCATATCCTCCCCTTTGTATTACCAAGAGAGGAGAGGAAAGGCCGTTACTGGAGAGAAGAATCTGGCGTCTGAGTCTGACACCAATGGCCATGTGCTGTCCACAGCGCTCCTCTCCCCACAACTACTACCCTGTGTTAAGGCAAGTACGGGGTGAAATGACCCAGAAGAGGTTCTGCGAAATTCAGAGACTATGATTCATTTACTTCTCAGTCTATGCTTAGAATGTGAGCTCACTGCTGAGGCTCAGCTCTCCCTTTGACCAGCTGTGTGGCCCTGAGCAAGTTTTCTAATCTCTCTGTTCCTTGGTTTTACATCTATAAAACAGCAACGAAATTTGTATGTTCTTCATGGCTGCTGCTGCTGCTGCCAAGTCACTTCAGTCGTGTCCGACTCTGTGTGACCCCATAGACGGCAGCCCACCAGGCTCCCCCGTCCCTGGGATTCTCCAGGCAAGAACACTGGAGTGGGTTGCCACTTCCTCCTCCAATGCATAAAAGTGAAAAGTGAAAGCGAAATCGCTCAGTCGTGTCCAACCCTCAGCGACCCCATGGACTGCAGCCTACCAGGCTCCTCCGTCCATGGGATTTTCCAGGCAGGAGTTCTTCACTGCACTATGGAGCATTTAAAGTGAAGTCATGTACACACTGCTATATTTAGGATGGATAGCCAACAAGGACCTACTGTATAAAATGTACATGGAACTCTGCTCAATATTACGCACCAGTCTGGACGGGAGCGGGGGTTAGGGGAGGATCAGTTCCGTTCAGTCTCTCAGTCACGTCCGACTCTTTGCGACCCCATGGACTGTAGCACACCAGGCTTCCCTGTCTGTCACCAATCCCCAGGCCTGCTCAAACTCATGTCCATCAAGTCAGTGATGCCATCCAACCATCTCATCCTCTGTCATTCCCTTCTTCCACCTTCAATCTTTCCCAGCATCAGGGCCTTTCCCAAGGAGTCAGCTCTTCGCATCAGGTGGCCATAGTATTGGAGTTTCAGTTTCAGCATCAGTCCTTCCAATGAATACTCAGGACTGATTTCGTTTAGGGTGGACTGGTTTGATATCCTTGCTGTCCAAGGAAATCTCAAGAGTCTTCTCCAATACCACAGTTCAAAAGGATCAATCCTTCTTTATTATCAGGCTTCCTTATGGCCCAAATCTCACATCCATACATGACTACTGGAAAAACCATAGCTTTGACTAGACAGACTTTTGTCAGCAAAGTGATGTCTCTGCTTTTTAATACGCTATCTAGGTTGGTCATAGCTTTTTTTGCAAGGAGCAAGCATCTTTTAATTTCATGAATGTGTAAGTATGGCTGAGCCCCTTTTTCTGTTCACCTGAAACTACCACAATGTTGTTAATTGGCTATACCCAATACAGAATGTTTTTGGTGTTAAAAACAAAATATCCCAAAGAAGTGAGATAATACACATAAAGCACTTAGAGTAGTAGCTGGTGTATGCAATTATTTAGTTATCTGTAATTTTCTTTGTTCTTTATTTAAAAAACAATGTGCCACAGAAATAAAATGAAAACAAAATTTTCCTTCAGGAGCATCTGACTCAGTGAACCATCTCCATCTACTCTGTAGCCCTTTCTTTCTGTCTCTCGGAGCCCTTCTGTATTCTGCATCCTCATTCTCTTCCTAACTTCTAGCTTCCAAGACTCCCAGGAATCACAGCTGCCAAGCCAAGTCAGGCTCTTCGTCCACCTCTTTGCCTCAACCCTCCCCCTCTGGAAGAATCAGTGTGACTGTATGATCAGCTGAGCCCTGTCCTAGCTGGAACAAGTTTACCCACCCACAGAGTACTTCCCCTGTGGTTGTTCAGCACTTCCCTATCGCAAACTTGTATCAAATACTGAACTGGCCTGAGAATACAGATTTGAAAACTCCACTTTCAGGAACCCTACAAAGACAGTAGGATGTGGGCCAGAGGGCTGTCCTGAGGATGTTCAGTTCAGTCGCTCAGTCATGTCTGACTCTTTGCGACCCCATGAATCGCAGCACGCCAGGCCTCCCTGTCCATCACCAACTCCCGGAGGTCACTCAGACTCACATCCATCGAGTCAGTGATGCCATCCAGCCATCTCATCCTTTGTCGTCCCCTTCTCCTCCTGCCCTCAATCTTTCCCAGCATCAGGGTCTTTTCAAATGAGTTGGTTCTTTGCATCAAGTGGCCAAAGTATTGGAGTTTCAGCTTCAGCGTCAGTCCTTCCAATGACTATTCAGGACTGATTTCCTTTAGGATGGACTGGTTGGACCTTCTTGCAGTCCAAGGGACTCTCAAGAGTCTTCTCCAACACCACAGTTCCAAAACATTAATTCTTTAGCATTCAGCTCTCTTTATGGTCCAGCTCTCACATCCATACATGACTACTGGAAAAATCATAGCCTTGACAGATGCACTTTTGTTGATAAAGTAATGTCTCTGCTTTTTAATATGCTGTCTAGGTTGGTCATAACTTTCTTTCCAAGGAGTAAGCGTCTTTTAATTTCATGGCTGCAGTCACCATCTGCAGTGATCTTGGAGCCCAGAAAAACAAAGTCAGCCACTGTTTCCACTGTGTCCCCATCTATTTGCCATGAAGTGATGGGACCAGATGCCATGATCTTAGTTTTCTGAACATTGAGCTTTAAGCCAACTTTTTCACTCTCCACTTTCACTTTCATCACGAGGCTCTTTAGTTCTTCTTCACCTTCTGCCATAAGGGTGGTGTCATCTGCATATCCAATGTGAGTAGGGGTGGGGGGCAATCAGCTCAAAATCAACTTGGCTATCTGAGCACCCCTTCCAACTCCCCCACAGGCTCACTCCACACCCACATGTCCCCGTAACTCTCACCATGAGGCACAATTATTAACACTCCCTCAGCCCATCTGTACAGGCATCATAATTCTTTTACTGTCTTTGTTTCTTCACATTTGATTCTTTAAATAACCAGTGAATACTGACTTGCTGTTAAGTCTCTTCAGTCATATCTGGCTCTTTTGCGACCCCATGGACTGTAGCCCACCAGGCTCCTCTGTCTCCGGGATTTTCCAGGCAAGAACACTGGAGTGGGTTGCCATTTCCTTCTCTAGGGGATCTTCCCAACCCAGGGATCGAACCCCGGTCTCATTATGTCTCCTGCATTGGCAAGCGGGTTCTTTACCACTAGTACCACCTGGGAAGCCCAAATATTGGCTTGGTTTTACCTTAAAAATCTTTCTTCTAGAGAGGTGGGAAGAAAAGAGACTATCTGTTCAGTCATCATTAACATTTTATACGACAGAAGGTTGATGCTATATATATATATATATATAATCATATATAAATTATATGCACATATAAAGTCAGAAACAACTGAAGTGACTTAGCACACATACAAATATTGATGTATTGAATGGCTTATATGAAAAGCCAATGACCAGAGAGTCCCACCAAATTGACTTAGGACCCCTTCTGCCAATAAACTAAGGACAAAGATTTCAACCACACAGGATGAAGAATAAGATGAAAAGCATAGCATCTCACACAAAAAGGTAGAACTCACAAAGGATTAAAACTTTCAAAAAGTATGAACTCATGAAAGATAACCCTAGAGGCAAAGAGCAGAGAAAACTGGCTGTCTCAGTCTTGTCTCTAGGTGATGGCTGACAAAGAACTGGCATCTCCCATGAAAATATGTGCCCTCTGACACAGCTTTGCAGTGGGTTAGAGCCTGAGTTTGGAGAAGGAAATGGCAACCCACTCTAGTGTTCTTGCCTGGAGAATCCCAGGGACAAAGGAGCCTAGTGGGCTGCCGTCTATGGGGTTGCACAGAGTCGGACACGACTGAAGCGACTTGGCGGCAGCAGCAGAGCCTGATTTTACACACTTTTATATGCTTTGGAAAGGCATAAGGCAATTTTAGTAGTCCTAACTCTCTTGGCTGAGGAAATTAAATAATCTCTGGAGGAAGACATTAGAAACAAGCCTCAAAAAACTTTCACTGATAGATGTCAAACAAACATGACTTCACAACTGAAAATTGAAACATAAAAGTACAGAAGCTTTTAAGCATTGACAGAAGAAAAAGAACCAGGCTGACAAAAGAAGAGAAGAACCTTCAACGATTGAATGATCAGACATGGAGTATAAAACACATATATTTATATATGGCCTTTCCTGGTGGTTCAGATGGTAAGGAATCTGCCTGCAGTGAAGGAGACGCTGGTTCAATCCCTGGGTTGAAAAGATCCTCTGGAGGAAGAAATGGCAACGCACTCCAGTATTCCTGCCTGGAGAATCCCAGGGACAGGGGAGCCTGGTGGGCTACAGTCCATGGCGTCACAAAGAGTCACACATGACTGAGCAACTAACACTTTGACTTTCATATGTATGTATGTATGTATGTATGTATGTGTGTGTGTGTGTGTGTGTGTATGTGTGTGTGTGTTAAAAACTGAAAGAGAATCAAAACATAGTAAGGGGCAAAAGAATATAAAAAACAGGCAGACTAAAAGAAGACACATGTACTATTTAATAAAACTGCTTCTGAAATGAGGCTGTAAGTTTAGAACAAATTTCAAATTATTGGTATCAGACACAGACCCCATTTTCTTTCTACAATGCAATTAAAGTTAGAATAACAAAGACACACATATTTGGAAATGTAAACACACACTTCTACCTAACTTATGGTAATAGCAGAAATTATAATACACTTAAAATTAAATCACACTTTTTAGAAACTATATATCAAAACTAACAGTATAAAGGGGCAATTTTTAACTTTAAGATTATATATTTGAAAAAAGGTTGAAAGTAGTAAACTCAAGCTGCCAGGTTTCTTTGTCCATGGAATTCTCCAGGCAAAAATACTGGAGTGTGTAGCCATTCCCTTCTTCAGGGGATCTTCTTGACCCAAGAGATCGATCCTGGGTCTTCTGCATTGCAGGCAGATTCTTTACCATCTGAGACACTAGGGAAGCCCCAAAATAACTTTTAAAGAATATTAAAAAAAGAAAATCAGATCAGGGCACTTGAATAAAACAGACACCTACACTTATTCTAAAGCCCCTGTAATTGAAGAATTGGTATGAGGGTACACAAACCAGGAATAGAAGAAAGGGCTCAGAAGGAGGCCCACACTGGGATGACAAGGCAGGGACAATTCATGCTCATTAAACATGTACATGCTCCCCAATTTCACGACCTCCCTTGTGGTAATGGCGGGGGCCAACTAACTAGCTCTGGACAAGTAGCTGTGAGCACAACTGACCTGTTGAAGAGTGCAGGTTTTTTAGCTTAAGTCCTTTATACGGTACCTTTATTCCATTATAAACTTCAAGTATTTTGCAATTTAAAAACAAAAACTCATCAGTGTCCCTCTCTTATCTTCTTGTTTTTGTGCTCAGTCACTAAGTCGTGTCTGACTCTTTGCAACCACATGGACTGTAGCCTTCCAGGCCCTTCTGTCTGTGGAATTTTCTTGCTTTCAAAGAAAAAGAAAACTATGTTGTAATGAAACATCATATGATAAAACAGAATTTATTTTAAAAAGTGGAATTTTTCTCCCTAATGGAGAAGTTGGCTTCCTTTCCTTTAACCTTTTTTTTAAAAATATTTATTCATTTGGCTGTGTCAGGTCTTAGTTACAGCATATAGGATCTTTGTTTCCACCCAAGGAATCTCCAGTTGTGGCTCCTGAGTTCAGTTGCTCCAAGGCATGGAGGATCTCATTTTCCCAACCAGGGATCAACCTACACCCCACGCATCGCAAGGCGGATTCTTAACCATTGGACCACAAGGAAATTCCCTCTTCCATTATCATCACAGTAACCTCTGTTTACAACCGAGGTCAGGTTGGGTGCTTTTCCCCCATGATCACTATAAAAAATGGCATCATCACTACCACTGTCCAAGAATTGTACCTAGGTGACTATCAGAAAAAGTACTTAGTTCGTGAGGCAGCAATACAAAGGGGTACTGCAGGGGAGGGAGAGTGTAAAGTTCAAAGGTTAAATTCTTGAGAAAATTCGAAGTGGAAAATTCTTCAAGTTTTGACATATATATATATAAGCCTGTAAGATCATCCCATAATCAAGAGAATGAATATATACATCACCTCTAAGACTGTCACACACCCATTTGTAATTCACCCCCCATTGTCGTACATATGGACCTTTATTTTTAATATTCTGTTCTAGTCCACTAACTTATTTGTGTATGTGTTCAGTTCAGTTGCTCAGTCATGCCTGACTCTCTGGGACCCCATGGACTGCAGCATGCCAGGCCTCCCTGTCCATCACCAACTCCCAGAGTTTACTCAAACTCATGCCCATTGATACCATCCAACCATCTCATTCTCTATCGTCTCCTTCTCCTTCTGCCTTCAATCTTTCCCAGCATCAGGGTCTTTTCCAATGAGTCAGTTCTTCCCATCAGGTGGCCAAAATATTGGAGTTTCAGCTTCACAGTCCTTCCAATGAATATTCAGGACTGATTTCCTTTAGGATGGACTGGTTGGATCTCTTTGCTGTCCAAGGGACTCCCAAGAGTCTTTTTCAACACCACAGTTCAAAAGCATCAATTTTTTGGTGCTCAGCTTTCTTTATGGTCCAACTCTCACATTCATGACTACTGGAAAAACCATAGCTCTGACTAGATAGACCTTTGTTGGCAAAGTAATGTCTCTGCTTTTCAATAAGCTGTCTAGGTTGGTCATAACTTTTCTTCCAAGGAACAAGAGTCTTTTAATTTCATGGCTGCAGTCACCATCTGCAGTGATTTTGGAACCCCCCAAAATAAAGTCTCTCACTGTTTCCATTGTTTCCCCATCTATTTTCCATGAAGTGATGGGACCAGATGCCATGATCTTAGTTTTCTGAACTAAGGCTGTATATTGTCACTCTGCTTATTTAACTTATATGCAAAGTACATCATGAGAAATGCTGGACTGGATGAAGCACAAGCTGGAATCAAGATTGCTGGGAGAAATATCAATAACCTCAGATATGCAGATGACACCACCCTTATGGCAGAAAGCAAAGAAGAACTAAACAGCCTCTTGATGAAAGTATATGTATTAGTGCATATGTTACTGTGTGTGCATCAGAGAACTGTCTGTTGTCACTTCACAAGATAAAATATTTATCCTAGGAAATAGACTTCTACATAGTTCCACTGACAGGCTTGTAGATTAATTTTTAGGAAATCAACCAAGTATAAAAGTGTCATCTTTATCATTCTAAGCATAAATGTAGCATCCCCTCACACACAGACACAACAACCCATGTTCATGGGCCAAGTCATATATTCTCAGCTCTGATATAGGAAATAGCAACTCACTCCAGTATTCTGGCCTGAAAAATCCCATGGACAGAGGAATCTGGTGGGCTACAGTCCATGTGGTTGCAAAGAATCAAACATGATTGAATGCCTGCACACACACGTGCGTGCATGCACACACAGACACTGAAATAGTAATGCACATTGTCATTTCCTGAATTCAATATCTGACAACATAGAACTTTCTCTTTTTTCAAAAATTATTTTATTTTTTGTATTAAAGGCAACTTGATGTACAGTGAAAAGGTTGGCTTAAAGCTCAACATTCAGAAAACGAAGATCATGGCATCTGGTCCCATCACTACATGGGAAATAGATGGAGAAACAGTGGAAACAGTGTCAGACTTTATTTTTCTGGGCTCCAAAATCACTGCAGATGGTGACTGCAGCCATGAAATTAAAAGACGCTTACTCCTTGGAAGAAAAGTTATGACCAACCTAGATAGCATATTCAAAAGCAGAGACATCACTTTGCCAACAAAGGTTTGCCTAGTCTGGGCTATGTTCTTTCCTGTGGTCATGTATGGATATGAGAGCTGAACTGTGAAGAAGGCTGAGCGCCGAAGAATTCATGCTTTTGAACTGTGGTGTTGGAGAAGACTCTTGAGAGTCCCTTGGACTGCAAGGAGATCCAGCCAGTCCATTCTGAAGGAGATCAGCCCTGGGATTTCTTTGGAAGGAATGATGCTAAAGCTGAAACTCCAGTATTTTGGCCACCTCATGCGAAGAGTTGACTCATTGGAGAAGACTCTGATGCTGGGAGGGATTGGGGGCAGGAGGAAGAGGGGACGACAGAGGGTGAGATGGCTGGATGGCATCACTGACTCGATGAATGTGAGTCTGAGTGACCTCCGAGAGCTGGTGATGGATAGGGAGGCCTGGCGTGCTGCAGTTCATGGGGTCGCAAAGAGTCGGACACGACTGAGCGACTGATCTGATCTGATCTGATCTGATCTGATGTACAGTGTTGTATTGGTTTCAGGTGTATAGCAAAGAGTCCAATTATTAATATATACATATATATTTTTGTTGTTGTTCAGTCACTAAGTTGTGTCTGACTCCTTGTGACCCCTTGGACCACAGCACATCAGGCTCCCGTGTCTTTTCATTGTGTCCTGGAGTCTGTTCAGATTCAGGTCCGTTGAGTCAGTGAGGCTACTGACCATCTCATCCTCTATGTGCTGTGCTCAGTCGCTCAGCTGTGTCTGACTCTTTGTGACCCCATGGCCTGTAGCCTGCCAGGTCCTCTGTCCATGGGATTCTCCAGGCAAGAGAACTTGGACTTCAATTTGCTCTTCTCCCCTCTCATCCACCCTGAAGCACAGATAAGCCCCACCTCTGATGAACAAGAGCTCTGCTTCTAGAGGAACTAGTGTTACAAAATTCTTCCCTGTGCTCTGTTCTCTGAGTTCATACGTTGTGTCCAAAGTAGAATTTTCAGTGTTATTTTTGGCATGGGCCACAGTGTTATTTATCTCATGAATGAGGAAATGAATGAGGAAAATTTAAAAAAAAAAAAAAAAAAAACTGGTTTAAGGAACCCTGAGAAACACGGGCTTATATAATCAGCTGGGGAAATGAAGATCAAGTTAAGACTAGCAAGAACTGCTTCTTCTGGGGAAGATGTACTAGACAAAACACAAGCTAGGTGTTGCTGTGACTGCTGGATAAATACAAATAAATTTAAGAAGCTTACTTTTAAAAAACATCAGAGACCTGTGAAAGCAATAAGGAGCAGGAAGACATTTTTTAGAAAAGAGAGAACAATTACATTACAAACTTATAATCATCAGCTATTTTTTTCTCTGATATTAACCAATCCTGACTGCAAGCTGAGAACAGAGCGTGGCTCAGATGTAGGATGTGCTTGGAAAAAGAGAAACCAGTGAAGTTTTTCATAGTCATGTGGGGCAACTCTGACAGCTTAGGAGCTCAGGGCTCCCAAATGCACGAAAGTGAAAGTCGTGCAGTCGTGTCCGACTCTTCGCGACCCTGTAACTGTACAGTCCATGGAATTCTCCAGGCCAGAATACTGGAGTGAGTAGCCATTCCCTTCTCCAGGGGCATCTTCCCAACTCAGGGATCAAACCCAGGTCTCCCACATTGCAGGTGGATTCTTTACCAGCTGAGCCACCAGGGAAGCCCATACACATGACAGGTTACAAAATAAGACATTTGCTGAGGCCTGAGTAGGATAGGTAGCTGGTGAAGAAGGCTGAAAAGCTTTTCAAATGCAGAAAGAGATCTCGTGAAGTCTTGAAGCAATCACAAGTCAAAACCTCCCCAGCAGACAGGGCCTGTCTCATGCCCATAACCTTTTCTTCCCTTCAAGATCAGATTTTTCATCTCTGGGGACTGGACACTGGAGAGAGAGCAGGATTGAGAGTCTCTGGGGGGCATGCCTGGATCTCACAATTTTTCAGAACTAGAGAAACAAGGCTGTATACAAAAAGCCCAGAAAAGTCTCAGTGATGACACAGGGGTACACCAGCATCCAGCTAGTCTTCAAAACTGCAAATCTGATGGGACTGAGTTTAAACATCTCATGTGCTTGAAGAATAACAGGGGACACACTTGACATGTAATAACATCATCTGAGCCTCTTCTGCACATTATCTGGCAAAAGTAAAAACTTTCTGGGATTTCCCTTGTTGTCCAGTGGTTAAGAATCTACCTGTCAATTCAGGGAACACGGATTCTATCCGTGGTCCAGGAAGCTCTCATGTGCCAAGATCCGACTAACTGCATGTGCCACGACTAGAGACATCCTTGCACTGCAACTGGAGGAATCTCCCTGAGCACCATACCCAGAGAAAGCCTGCACACTGCAATGAAGACCCAGTGTAGCCAAAAAAACTAAAAACTTACTGAGGAGGTGAGGGGAACAATAATCAAGTGGGACGAAAGCAGTGTTCTTTTCTACAAAAGAATCATTTCCACAATCAAATGGAAAAATTAAAGCCAGACCTCGAAACACCATCTAACACCATACGCAAGAATCAATAGTAGGTAAACTGCTGATCTAAATGTGAAAGGTAAAATAGCAAAGGATTTTAAGGAAAACATAAAAGGAAGTCCTCATGACTTGGGAGTAGACAAAGATTTATTCAACAGAACAGAAAATAATTCCAACCAAAAGTGAAGCAATATTGATAAATCAAGACTGTTCATCCAAAGACACTATTAGGAGAGTAAAAATCAATCCACAGAGTCGAAGGAGAAATTTGCAATTGACACATCTGACAAAGTATTCTTATCTGGAACATACTAAAAACTCCTGCAGGTCAATAAGAAAAAGACAAATGACTCAATAGAAATATGAGGGCTTCCTTGGTGGCTCAATGGTAAAGAATCCACCTGCCAATGCAGTGGACACAGGTTCCACCCCGGGTCTGGGAAGATCCGGTATGCTGAGGAGCCTGTGCACCACAACTATTGACCCCTACACGCCCTAGAGTCTGTGCTCCACAACAAGAGAAGCCACTGCAATGAGAAGCCCACGCACCGCAAGTAGAGAGTGGTGCCCCCACTTGACGCAATAGAGAAAAGCCCACACAGCAACAAATATGGGCACAGCCGAAAATAAATAATTTTTTAAAAAAATAGAAATAGGAACAAAAGACTGAAGAGATATTTACCAAAGAGAATATTCAAATAGATATTTTTTTTAAATGTTCAACTTTATTAGCCATCCAGGAAACTCAGTTTAAGCCAGAATGAGATACCAGGACACACCTACCAAAATGATGAAAAAGAAAGAAAATACCAGAGTAGAGGAAAACAGAGAAAATTATTGTAAAAATCTCAATAAATGGAATTCTCCAACATTCCTGCTGGGAGTACATATGAGTAAAACAGATTTAAGAAACTGTGAGGCAATATTTACTATTATCTAGCATCTTGCCTGGCAAATCCCATGGACAGAGGAGCCTGGTAGGCTACACTTCATGGGGTTGCTAGGAGTCAGACACGACTGAGTGACTTCATTTCCACTTTTCATTTCATGCATTGGAGAAGGAAATGGCAACCCACTCCAGTGTTCTTGCCTGGAGAATCCCAGGGACGAGGAAACCTGGTGGGCTGCCGTCTATGGGGTTGCACAGAGTCGGACACGACTGAAGCAACTTAGCAGCAGCAGCAGCAGCACAACTGATTCAATGGACATCAATCTGGGAACTCTCCAGGAGATAGTGAGGGACAGGGAGGCCTAGCTTGCTGCAGTCCTTGGGGTCACAAAGAGTTGGAAACTACTTAGCAACTAAACAATAGCAACAACCACCCAGAAACATATGCATATCCTCCAACCCAAGAATTTCATTCCCGGGCTTACAACCAACAGAAAAGTGTAGAAATGTCCATCAAGAGACAAAATATTCATAGCAGTTCTATATATAACAGCCCAAAACTAGAAACTACCTGGGTCCATCTGCAGTATATAGGATAAATAAATTATAGCATATTTCCAAATCTTGATTTTGTGAAGACTCACTGAGTTGTCAGTGGTAAGTTCACTTTTCTATAACATCAAAGGGATGTATTTAATTCAACTGGGCTTCACTTAACTGGGCTTTTCAGCTCAAGTTTTTACACGGCCTTTCTCATTTGAGCTTCATGTTACAAGAGCTAAATCCTAGTTTTGCCAACAAGGAAACTGAGATTTAGAGTCTCAAGGAGACCTTGACCAAGGCTACAGAGCTAAGTATCAAGGGCAAAACAAAATATTCATATATATGTGTATGCGTGCATAGTCAATTCAGTCATATCCAACTCTTTGTGAACCTATGGACTGTAGCCTGCCAGGCTCCTCTGTCCATGGGATTCTCCAGGCAATACTGGGTTGCCACTTCCTTCTCCACTGGCTCTTTCCAACCCAGAGATTGAACCTGGGTCTCCTGCATTGCAGGCAGACTCTTTACCGACTGAGCTACAAGGGAAGATAATATATATGTACATATCAGAAGGAAATGGCAACCCACTCCAGTATTCTTGCCTGGAGAATCCTATGGACAGAGGAGCCTGGCGGGCTACAATCCATGGGGTTGCAAGAGTCAGACATGACTTAGTGACTAAACCACCACCACCACCATATATATATATAATTGTATGTAATTAAAATTACATTAATTTAATATACTAATACTTAGCTAAAGTATAGGTTCATAGTCTCATTTTTACAAATCATTGGCCTATATTGTAGCTGTTTTTGGATAACAGGTACCTATAGTTAGGGTTAGGAAGATACCCTGGAGAAGGGAATGTCTACCTACTCCACAGTTCTTGGCTGGGAAATCCCATGGAGGAGCCTAGGCAAGTTATAGCCCACAGGTCACAGAGTTGGACATGACTGAGCGACTAACACTCATAGTCTTTGGTGCTTGAGGAAAAGCCTTAAATGCATCTTCAGCAGTGCTGAGATCTACTAAGCTGTTCTCATACTTGCATCAAACACTAGACCAGAACAGCCTGGGATGGATAAGCCAATGTCTACAGGTGTCAAGATTCTCTCGGGGTTACTCTTGACCACTCAGACCTTCCAATTATTTTATTAAAAAAAAAAAAAAGGAACCAGTAGGATGACACATAAGGTGATGATATCACCCTGTCCATGTGTGCCCCAGGATGTGTTTGGGGAACACAGCGCCCATCTGAGGGGAAGGTGGCTCCCCAAAACATTAGAAAAGATTCTAAGCTAGGTACAGTCAGTACCCGTCAACAGCACCTGATAGATGGGAAACTTACATCTATCTGCATTTTCTTTCTGAACACCCACTCAAAGAAAGTGTTCTCGAGAGTGTGGAAACAACTCAGCGTATGAAACTAACTCTCCTGGTGTGGCAGCCGAACTTCGTGGAGCCTAGAGTGGGGTGAGATGTGCCCAGCAGCCTGCTGGCGGTCGTCATCCAGGGCCGGCCCTGCAGAAGCCCACAGTCCCAGGAGAGGGCCCCTGCCAGCCTCCTGCTGCTCTGCCAGCACTCCTGTGCTGTCACAAAACTGGCCCAGATCCAAACCCCAACCTCAACCTCAGTTCCTGGGAGGAAGTCAGTCTTCACAGGCAAAGCCCCACTTTCATCATGGGGTGAGTTTTCAGAAAACATTGACAAACTCTCACCATCTCTGAAGGTACCCAGACAACCTCACAGTCTGGACTCAGCTCTCACTTGCACTGACCAGGCAGCTATTTTCAACATCCCCCAGCACTAAATGTCGCTACAAAGACAGCCCCAGGGATGGCACACTCACTTGAAGGAATTAAAGAGAGAGAGAGAAGGCATTGCACAGGTTCATTCTCTCCGTCTGCATCTCTATTCCTGCCCTGCAAGTAGGTTCATCAGTATTGTTATCTAGATTTCATATATACGTGTTAATATACCACATTTGTTTTTACTTTATAACTTACTACACTTTGTATTATAAGTTCTAGATCCATCCACACCACTACAAATGACTCAATTTTGTTTCTCTTCATGGCTGAATAACATTCCATTATATATGCGCACCTGAACATGAATTTGCACAAACTCTGGGAGGTAGTGGAGCACAGAGGAGCCTGGCATGCTGCAGTCCATGAGGTCGCAAAGAGTCAGACATGAACGAGAAACTGAACAACAATAACAACAAAACAAATACACATCCCACATCTTTCTTCACTCATCTGTTGATGGACATTTAGGTTGCTTCCATGTTCCTGCTGTTGTAAATAGGGTGGGAAGAATTGGAAGCATAACCCTGACATATACACTGACGTGTATACAGTAGCTAGCTCGTGGGAAGCTGTGCTGTAGCACAGAGCTCAGCTCAGTGCTCTGCGATGACCCAGAAGGGTGGGAAGGAGGCTCAGGAGGGAGAAGATACATGTGTACTTACAGCTGATTCATGCTGTAGTACAGCAGAAATGAATACAACACTGTAAAGCAATTATAGTCCAATTTTTTAAAACAGATAAATTAAAAAAATTTTTTAAGGAAAACCACTGTACAACTTTACAAGGAAAGCTAGGACTCTGTCCCCAGAGCCTCTTTTTGTCAGAGCAGTTCCAACAGGAAAAAGCAGGAAACCAACTCCTCTGTTATCATCTAACTTTAGCTGAGTAAGCAGAATACTCAGGGCGTCATTTCCAAGAAATAACTTTGACTTTACTCTGGTTCCAAAGTTTTTATATCAAGTAAATACACGATATCTGGAGAAAGAACATCCTTTGATCCAAAATATACCAGCTGCATGACACATCCTTAGCTTCGGGACAAACAAGACCATCATTTTTGAGAAGACACGATTAATATCTTCCTCTCTTGTGGGCAAAGTGCACCACATAAAAGAACATTTTCCAGGATGTTTAAATGAAAAGATTAGAATTAAAATGTCATGAAGACATTTAAATGAAAGGATTCAATTTACACGTTTAAATAAAAGGATGAGATTTAAAATGTCGTGAAGACAGTGTGCAGCCTGGGGAAACAGAGACAGAGGCCAGAGTAAAGCCAAAAAGAAATGGAAGAAAATTTAAAGAAAAGGAAAGAGAGGGGAAAAAAGAAAGTGTGTGGGAGGCTGGCAAGGCAGCGGGTAGGCTGGGCCACATCCACTGATTCACAAACTCCAGGGGTGGCACCCCAGCAATCTGTGCCCGTCAGTCACTCTGAGGCTGAGTCTGAGAAACACAGAATTGGAGCACCCTGTGACCCTTATCTCAGCTTCTGGAAAGATGGTACTGCATTTTCTCTGTTTGGAAGACACCCAAGTGTCACAGGAAAATGGACCATTAATAATGAATAGTCGGCTTTGTTGTTGTTCAGGTGCTAGGTCATGTCCAACTCTTTGCGACCCCATGAACTGCAGCGCATCAGACTCCTTTGCCCTTCAATATCTCCAGAATTTACTCAAATTCATGTTCACTGAGTCAGTGGTGTTATCTAACCATCTCATCCCCTGCCACCCCCTTCTCCTCCTTCTCTCAATCTTTCCCAACATCAGGGTCTTTACCAATGACTCACATCAGGTGGCCAAAGTATTAGAGCTTCAGCTTCAGTCCCTCCAATGAATATTCATGGCTGATTTCCTTTTTAATTTTTTAAATTTTATTTTTATTTAACTTTACAATATTGTATTGGTTTTGCCATGAATCAAAATGCATCTGCCACAGGTATACATGTGTTCCCCATCCTGAATCCTCCTCCCTCCTCCCTCCCCATCCCATCCCTCTGGGTCCTCCCAGTGCACCAGCCCCAGGCATCAAACATGGACTGGTGACTCGTTTCATATGATTCCCTTTCGAACTGAGTGGTTTGATCTCCTTGTAGTCCAAGGGACTCTCAAGAGTCTTCTCCAGCACCACAATTCAAAAGCATTAATTCTTCAGTGCTCAGCCTTCATTATGGTCCAATTCTCACATTGTACATGTCTACTGGAAAAACCATAGCTTTGACTATACAGACCTTTGTCAGCAAAGTGATGTCTCTGCTTTATAATGAATAGTAAATAATGAATAATTAATAATGGGCAGACATGTTATAGCCACTGGGATCACCAAGAGAGGAAGGAGCCTCTGGGCCACCCTGACCAATGAGCCCAATTCCATGAGCACTTGAGGCCACTGCAACCTCGGGGTTACCACCTACATCTAATTATCCCCTGGCTTCTAATCAGCAGCAACAGGATCTCTGGCTTTCTTCCCGGGCAGGAAACTGGGTTACTCACTGGCAGCTGAGGTGCTTCCCAAACTCCTGACCCAAGAATGGGCAGGAGCTGTTATTTCCTGTCTCTGGGTACAATTAGTCTAACTCAGTCCTCATCTTTATTCTATTATCACTTGATCATCTGCAGGGAAACGGCTGAAGCCATTGTGGAATCAGACGGATAGATGCTTTGGTGTGTTGCAGGTTCAAAGGAGTTATCTTCAGTTCTTGATAGACTGCCAGATAGCCCAATGGGTGTGGTTCCAATTTTCCCAGCCTCAGTCAGTTTCAACTAATTCAACATATTTCTATATGACTGTTTTAAATCTCTGCTTTTAGAAATAGGTACTCTCATATATTCTTAAGAAAGTCAAATGGATGGACCTAGAGATTGTCATACTGAGTGAAGTAAGTCACCGAAGGAGAAATATGGTATGACAGCCCTTCAATGTCGAATCTAAAAAGAAATGATACAAATGAACTTACTTACAAAACAGAAAGAGACTCACAGACTTAGAGAAGGAATTTACAGTTGCCTGTATGCATTGCTATATTTAAAATGGGAAACCAACAAGGACCTACTGTATAGCGCATAGAACTCTGCTCAGGGTTACATAGCAACCTGGATGAGATGGGAATTTGGGGAAGAACTTGTCTAGTCCCTAAGTCATGTCCAGCTCTTTTGTGACTCCATGGATTGCAGTTCGCTAGGCTCCTCTGCAATGGGACTCTCCAGGCAAGAATACTTGGATGAGTGGCTATTTCCTTCTCCAAGGAATCTTCCAGAACCAGGGGTCAAACCCAGGTCTCCTGCATTGGCAGGCGGATTCTTTACCACTGAGCCACCAGGGAAGCCCTGGGTAAGAATGGATACATGTATATGTATGACTGAGTCCCTTTGCTGTTCACCTGAAACTGTCATAACATTGTAAATCAGCTATATTTCAATAAAAAAAAAAAAGCTTTGAGATATAATTCAGTTCAATTCAGTCCCTTAGTCATGTCCAACTCTTTGCGACCCCGTGGTGTGCAGCATGCAGGCCTCCCTGTCCATCACCAACTCCCAGAGTTTACCCAAATTCATGTCCAGTGAGTCGGTTACGCCATCCAACCATCTCATTCTCTGTCATCCCCTTTTTGTCCCACCTTCAATCTTTCCCAGCATCAGGGTCTTTTCAAATGAGCCAGTTCTTCCCATCAGGTGGCCAAAATATCGGAGTTTCAGCTTCAGCATCAGTCCTTCCAATGAATATTCAGGATTGACTTCCTTTAGGGTAGACTGATTGGATCTCCTTGCTGTCCAAGGGACTCTCAAGAGTCTTCTCCAACACCACAGTTCAAAAGCATAAATTCTTCAGTGCTCAGTTTTCTTTATGGTCTAACTCTCACAACCTACATTACTACTGGAAAAACCATAGCTTTGATTAGATGGATCTTTGTTGACAAAGTACTGTCTCTGCTTTTTAATATGCTGTCTAGGTTGATCATAACTTTTCTTTCAAGGAGCAAGTGTCTTTTAATTTCATGGCTGCAGTCACCATCTGCAGTGATTTTGAAGCCCAGAAAAATAATCAGCCACTGTTTCCACTGTTTCCCCTTCTATTTGTGATAAAGTGATGGGACCAGATCCCATGATCTTAGTTTTCTGAATGTTGATCTTTATGCCAACTTTTTCACTCTCATCTTTCACTTTCATCAAGAGGCTCTTTAGTTCTTCACTTTTTGCCATAAAGGTGCTGTCATTTACATATCTGAGGTTATTGATATTTCTCCCAGCAGTCTTGATTTCAGCTTGTGTTTCATCCAGCCCAGCGTTTCTCATGATGTACTCTGCATATAAGTTAAATAAGCAGGGTAACAATATACAGCCTTGACATACTCCTTTCCCTATTTGGAACCAGTCTGTTGTTCCACGTCCAGTTCTAACTGTTGTTTTCTGACCTGCATATAGGTTTCTCAAGAGGCAGGTCAGGTGGTCTGGTATTCCTATCTCTTTCAGAATTTTCCACATTTTATTGTTATCCACACAGTCAAAGGCTTTGGCATAGTCAATAAAGCAAATGTAGATGTTTTTCTGGCTCTCTCTTGCTTTTTCGGTGACCCAACAGATGTTGACAATTTGATCTCTGGTTCCTCTGCCTTTTCTAAAACCATCTTGAACGTCTGGAAGTTCAGGGTTCAGTATTGCTAAAACCTGGCTTGGAGAATTTTGAGCATTACTTTACTAGTGTGTGAGATGAGTGCAATTGTGTGGTAGTTTGAGTATTCTTTGGCATTGCCTTTCTTTGGGATTGGAATGAAAACTGACCTTTTCCAGTCCTGTGGCTACTGCTGAGTTTTCCAAATTTGCTGGCATATTGAGTGCAGCACTTTCACAGCATCATCTTCCAGGATTTGAAAGAGCTCAACTGGAATTCCATCACCTCCGCTAGCTTTGTTCATAGTGATGCTTTCTAAGGCCCACTGGACTTCACATTCCAGGATGTCTGGCTCTAGGTGAGCAATCACACCATCATGGTTATTTGGGTCATGAAGATCTTTTTTGTACAGTTCTTCTGTGTATTCTTGCCATCTCTTCTTAATATCTTCTGCTTCTGTTAGGTCCCTACCATTTCTGTCCTTTATTGAGCCCATCTTTGCATGAAATTTTCCCTTGGTATCTCTGATTTTCTTGAAGAGATCCCTAGTCTTTCCCATTCTGTTGTTTCCCTCTTTTTCTTTGCATTGATCACTGAGGAAGGCTTTCTTATATCTCCTTGCAATTCTCTGAAACTCTGCATTCATATGCTTATATCTTTCCTTTTCTCCTTTGCTTGTCACTTCTCTGCTTTTCACAGCTATTTGTAAGGCCTCCTCAGACAGCCATTTTCCTTTTTTGCATTTCTTTTCCATGGGGATGGTCTTGATTCCTGTCTCCTGTACAATGTCACAAACCTCCGTCCATAGTTCATCAGGCATTCTGTATATCAGATCTAGTCCCTTAAATCTATTTCTCACTTCTACTGTATAATCATAAGGCATTTGATTTAGGTCATACCTGAATGGTCTAGTGGTTTTCTCCACTTTCTTCAATTTCAGTCTGAATTTGGCAATAAGGAGTTCATAATCTGAGCCACAGTCAGCTCCCAGTCTTGTTTATGCTGACTGTATAGAGCTTCTCCATCTTTGACTGCAAAGAATATAATCAACTTGATTTCGGTGTTGACCATCTGGTGATGTCCACGTGTAGAGTCTTGTCTTGTGTTGTTGGGAGAGGTTGTTTGCTATGACTGGTGCATTCTCTTAGCAGAACTCTATTAGCCTTTGTCCTGCTTCATTCTGTACTCCAAGGCCAAATTTGCCTGTTACTCCAGGTGTTTCTTGACTTCCTACTTTTGCGTTTCAATCGCCAGCTGTGACGAACCTCGCAGAAGCATGGCCGAGAGTAGCTACCCCACGTCCAAGGTCAGGGGCGGCGGCCAGGAGGAGCAACCCCATGTCCAAGGAGTGGTGGCTGCACGGGTGCAGGAGGGCCAAGAGGAGTTACCCCACATTCAAGGTCAGGAAGGGCGGTGGTGAGGAGATACCCCTCATCCAAGGTAAGGAGCAGCAGCTGCGCTTTGCTGGAGCAGCCATGAAGAGATACCCCACGTCCAATGTAAGAGAAACCCAAGTAAGATGGTAGGTGTTGCAAGAGGGCATCAGAGGGCAGACACACTGAAACCATACTCACAGAAAACTAGTCAGTCTAATCACACGGACCACAGTCTTGTCTAACCCAATGAAACTAAGTCATGCCCTGTAGGGCCACCCAAGATGGGTGGGTCATGGTGGAGAGGTCTGACAGAATGTGGTCCACTGGAGAAGGGAATGGCAAACCACTTCAGTATTCTTGCCTTGAGAACCCCATGAACAATATGAAAAGGCAAAATGATAGGATACTGAAAGAGGAACTCTCCAGGTCAGTAGGTGCCCAATATGCTACTGGGGATCAGTGGAGAAATAACTCCAGAAAGAATGAAGGAATAGAGCCAAAGCAAAAAGAATGCCCAGCTGTGGATGTGACTGGTGATAGAAGCAAGGTCCAATGCTGTAAAGAGCAATATGGCATAGGAACCTGGAATGTTAGGTCCATGAATCAAGGCAAATTGGAAGTGGTCAAACAAGAGATGACAAGAGTGAATGTCGACATTCTAGGAATCAGCGAACTCAAATGGACTGGAATGGGTGAATTTAACTCAGATGACCTACTATTTATCTACTATTTATCTACTATTGTGGGCAGGAATCCCTTAGAAGAAATGGAGTAGCCATCATGGTGAAAAAAAGAGTCTGAAATGCAGTACTTGGATGCAATCTCAAAAATGACAAAATGATCTCTGTTCATTTCCAAGGCAAACCATTCAATATCACAGTAATCCAAGCCTATGCCCCAACCAGTAACGCTGAAGAAGCTGAAGTTGAACGGTTCTATGAAGACCTACAAGACCTTTTAGAACTAACACCCAAAAAAGATGTCCTTTTCATTATAGGGGACTGGAATGCAAAAGTAGGAATTCAAGAAGCACCTGGCTGCTGCTGCTAAGTTGCTCCAGCCATGTCTGACTCTGTGCGACCCCATAAACGGCAGCCCACCAGGTTCCTCTGTCCCTGGGATTCTCCAGGCAAGAACACTGGAGTGGGTTGCCATTTCCTTCTCCAATGCATGAAAGTGAAAAATGAAAGCAAAGTCACTCAGTTGTGCCCAACTCTTAGCGACCCCATGGACTGCAGCCCACCAGGTTCCTCCGTCCATGGGATTTTCCAGGCAAGAGTACTGGAGTGGGATGCCATTGCCTTCTCCAGAAACACCTGGAATAACGCAAATTTGGCCTTGGAATACAGAATGAAGCAGGACAAAGGCTAATAGAGTTCTGCTAAGAGAATGCACCAGTCATAGCAAACAACCTCTCCCAACAACACAAGACAAGACTCTACACGTGGACATCACCAAATGGTCAACACCAAAATCAGATTGATTATATTCTTTGCAGCCAAAGATGGAGAAGCTCTATACAGTCAGCAAAAACAAGACCAGGAGCTGACTGTGGCTCAGATCATGAACTGCTTATTGCCAAATTCAGACTTAAATTGAAGAAAGTAGGGAAAACCACTAGACCATTCAGATATGACCTAAATCAAATCCCTTATGATTATACAGTGGAAGTGAGAAATAGATTTAAGGGCCTAGATCTGATAGATAGAGTGCTTGATGAACTATGGACAGAGGTTCGTGACATTGTACAGGAGGCAGGAATCAAGACCATCCCCATGGAAAAGAAATGCAAAAAAGAAAATGGCTGTCTGGGGAGGCCTTACAAATAGCTGTGAAAAGAAGAGAAGTGACAAGCAAAGGAGAAAAGGAAAGATATAAGCATCTGAATGCAGAGTTCCAAAGAATAGCAAGAAGAGATAAGAAAGCCTTCCTCAGCTATCAATGTAAAGAAATAGAGGAAAACAACAGAATGGGAAGGACTAGACATCTCTTCAAGAAAATCAGAGATACCAAGGGAAAATTTCATGCAAAGATGGGCTCAATAAAGGACAGAAATGGTAGGGACCTAACAGAAGCAGAAGATATTAAGAAGAGATGGCAAGAATACACAGAAGAACTGTACAAAAAAGATCTTCATGACCCAAATAACCATGATGGTGTGATTGCTCACCTAGAGCCAGACATCCTGGAATGTGAAGTCCAGTGGGCCTTAGAAAGCATCACTATGAACAAACCTAGCGGAGGTGATGGAATTCCAGTTGAGCTCTTTCAAATCCTGGAAGATGATGCTGTGAAAGTGCTGCACTCAATATGCCAGCAAATTTGGAAAACTCAGCAGTAGCCACAGGACTGGAAAAGGTCAGTTTTCATTCCAATCCCAAAGAAAGGCAATGCCAAAGAATACTCAAACTACCACACAATTGCACTCATCTCACACACTAGTAAAGTAATGCTCAAAATTCTCCAAGCCAGGTTTTAGCAATACTGAACCCTGAACTTCCAGATGTTCAAGCTGGTTTTAGAAAAGGCAGAGGAACCAGAGATCAAATTGTCAACATCTGTTGGGTCATCGAAAAAGCAGGAGAAAGCCAGAAAAACATCTACATTTGCTTTATTGACTATGCCAAAGCCTTTGACTGTGTGGATAACAATAAAATGTGGAAAATTCTGAAAGAGATAGGAATACCAGACCACCTGACCTGCCTCTTGAGAAACTTATATGCAGGTCAGGAAACAACAGTTAGAACTGGTCATGGAACAACAGACTGGTTCCAAATAAGAAAAGAAGTTCATCAAGGCTGTATATTGTTACCCTACTTATTTAAATTACATGCAGAGTACATCATGAGAAACGCTGGGCTGGAAGAAGCACAAGCTGAAATCAAGACTGCTGGGAGAAATATTAATAACCTCAGATATGCAGATGACACCACCCTTACAGCAAAAAGTGAAGAGGAACTAAAAAGCCTCTTGATGAGAGTGAAAGAGGAGAGTGAAAAAGATGACTTAAAGCTCAACATTCAGAAAACGAAGATCATGACATCTGGTCCCATCACTTCAGGGGAAATAGATGGGGAAACAGTGGAAACAGTGTCAGACTTTATTTTGGGGGCTCCAAAATCACTGCAGGTGGTGAGTGCAGCCATGAAATTAAAAGACGCTTACTCCTTGGAAGGAAAGTTATGACCAACCTAGATAGCATATTCAAAAGCAGAGACATTATTTTCCCAACAAAGTTCCATCTAGTCAAGGCTATGGTTTTTCCAGTATTTATGTATGGATGTAAGAGTTGGACTGTAAAGAAAGCTGAGCACCAAAGAACTGATGCTTTTGAACTGTGGTGTTGGACTCTTGAGAGTCCCTTGGACTGCAAGGAGATCCAACCAGTCCATTCTAAATGATATCAGTCCTGGGTGTTCTTTGGAAGGAATAATTTTAAAGCTGAAACTCCAGTATTTTGGCCATCTCATGTGAAGAGTTGACTCATTGGAAAAGACTCTGATGCTGGGAGGGATTGGGGGCAGGAGAAGGGGACGACAGAGGATGAGATGGCTGGATGGCATCACCGACTCAATGGACATGAGTTTGAGTGAACTCTGGCAGATGGTTATGGACAGGGAGACTTGGCGTGCTGTGATTCATGGGCTCGCAAAGTGTCAGGCATGACTGAGCAACTGAACTGAACTGTGTTCCCTCCCTACTATTTTCCTGGGACCAAACTATGGTGGAGGTAATGAAGATAACGGTGACCTCCTTCAAAAGGTCCCATGCATGCACTGCTACACTCAGTGCCCCCAACCCTGTAGCAGGCCACCACTGACCTATTCCTCCACCGGAAACTCCTGGACAGTCCTGGGAAAGTCTGGGTCTGTCTCTTGTGGGGTCACTGCTCCTTTCTCTTGGGTCCTGGTGCGCTCAGGGTTCTGTTCGTGCCCGCTAAGAGTCTGTTTGCCAGTCCTGTGTAAGTTCTGGCGGCTCTATGGTGGGGTTAATGGTGACCTTCTCCAACAGGGTTTATGCCATACCCAAGTCTGCTGCACCCAGAGTCCCCACCCCTGTGGCAGTCCACTGCTGACCCACACCTCCACAGGAAACACTCAAACACAGTTCTGCCTCAGTCTCTGTGGGGTCTCTGGGTCCTGGTGCACACAAGGTTTGTTTAAGCCTTCTGACCATCTCTGGCGGGTATGGGTTTTGATTCTAAAGATGATTTTGCCCCTCCTACCATCTTGCTGGGGCTTCTCCTTTGCTCTTGGACGTAGGGTATCTCCTCACATTCACTCCAGTGCCGCTTAGTGGCCATGAGATATCTCACACAACATCAAATTTTTCCTTTTAAAAATGTACAATTTGCCTGGGGCTGGTGCACTGGGACGACCCAGAGGGATGATATGGGGAGGGAGGAAGGAGGAGGGTTCAGGATGGGGAACACATGTATACTTGTGGCGGATTCATTTTGATGAATGGCAAAAGCAGTACAATAATGTAAAGTTAAGCAAAATAAATTTTTTTAAAAAATGTACAATTTGGTGAGTTTTAGTGTATGCATATAGTTGGCTATCCATCATTGCTAATTTCAGATCATTTTCATCACCCCAAAAAGAAACCTCATGCACAGTAATCATCACACTGCTTCCCTCCTTACCCTAGCCCTTGCAAACACTAAACTACTTTCTGTTTCTATGGATTTGCTTATGCAGAAATTCCACGTAAATTCCATGCAATATACAGCCGTTTGTGGCCAACCTCTTCTACTTAGCCTAAGGATTTCAAAGTTCATCCATGCTATAGTATATGTTGGTGGCGCTCCGTTCCTGAGGTCAAACAGTACTCCGTCGTGTGGCTACACTATACCTTGTCTGTCCAGTCATCAGTTCATAGATATTGGGTTGTTTCCACTTCTTAGCTATCATGAATAATGTTGCTCGAACACTGGTGTACAGGTTTTTGTGTTGTTCATTTTACTGGATATATATCCTGAGACTGGTATTGCTGAGTAATATGGTAATCGTAGGCTGAACATTTTGAAGAACTGCGAAACTATTTTACAAAGTGGCTGCACCATTTTAGATTTCTGCTAACAATGAATTAGTTTTCCAGGTTCTCCACATCCTCATCAGCATTTATTATTACCTGTGTTTTTTATTTTAGTGATCCTAGAGGATGTGAGGTGATATCTTACCATATTTTGATTTATATTCCCTAGTGACTAATAATGTTGTCATTTTTATGTGCTTATTGGCCATTTCTATATCTTTCTGGTATTTTCTGGTATTTCTTATAAGGGATAGTGGCTTTTATTTTACTTTTCTTATCAAGCCTTTTTCTAGTTTTAGTATCAGGGTAAAATTGGCTTCATAGAATGAATTGTCAAGTGTTCCTTTTATGAAAAGTTCATTAAATGATTGGTATATTAACTATTTTTCTTTCCAGGTGGCACTAGCAGTAAAGAACACACCTGCCAATGCAGGAGATATGCGTTTGATTCTTGTGTCGGGACAATACCCTGGAGAAGGAAATGGCAACCCACTCCAGTATTCTTGCCTGGGAAATCCCATGGACAGAGGAGCCTGGCGGGCTACAGTCCATGGGGTCGCAAAGAGTCAGACCCAGGTGAGCGACCAAGAAAAACATGTGGTCTATTCTAGAAAAAGTTTCATGTGCTGTTGAGAAGAATGTATATTTTGCTGTCGTTTGGTACAGTATTCTGTCACACAATAACACAGATTACAGAATTAAAAACCAAGAACATTAAAAGTTAATGTGACTGTAGTACTGTGTATGTTCAAGAAGATAGCAAGCATCTTGAGCAGAGACATAAAATACATTTTTTAAAAGATTCAAATTACACTTAATGAGATTTAAAACTACTGTTTGTTGAGATTTTTTTCTAATGGATGTGATTAAGGGCAGATTCAACATTACAAAAGAAAAGACTAGCAAACTAAGACACAGCAATAAAAACTATACAAAATGAAACAGGGACAAAAAGATGGATTAAAATGAGAGCATGTGCTATTTTAATCCATCTTTTTAATCCATCTTTTTGTCCTTGTTTTATTTTGGATAGTTTTTATCGCTGTGTCTTAAAGTTTATTAATCTTTTCTTTTGGGAAGGAAAGGGTAGGATGAATTGAGAGAATAGAACTATTATACAGAGTGAGGTAAGTCAGAAAGAAAAACACCAATACAGTATACTAACACATATATATGGAATTTAGAAAGATGGTAACGATGATCCTATATGCAAGACAACAAAAGAGACACAGATGTATAGAACAGTCTTTTGGACTCTGTGGGAGAGGGAGAGGGTGGGATGACTTGAGAGAATAGCATTGAGACATGTATATTACCATACATGAAATAGATCACCAGTCCAGGTTCGATGCATGAGACAGGGCGCTCAGGGCCGGTACACTGGGATGACCCTGAGGGATGGGATGGGGAGGGAGGTGGGAGGGGGGTTCAGGATGGGGAACACATGTACACCCATGGCTGATTCACATCAGTATATGGCAAAACCACTACAATATTGTAAAGTAATTAGCCTCCAATTAAAATAATTTTTTTTTAAAAAGAGAGAGTAGCACTGAAACATGTATATTACCATATGTAAAATAGATAGCTAACGGGAAGTTGTTGTATAACAGGGAGCTCAACCTGGGGCTCCGTGCGGAACTAGAGGGGTGGGATGGGGTGGGAGGAGGTGGGAGGTTCAAGAGGGAGGTGACATATGTCTACTTATAGCTGGTTCTCATTGGTATATGGCAGAAGCCAACGCAATATTGTAAAGTGATTATCCTCCAATTAAAAATAAATTTTACAAAATGAACAGAGCATTGATGAATTGTGGAACAACCTAAAGCACCAAATACACCTGTAATTGTAGTCCCCATAGTGGGAGGGCAGGGGGAAGAGGTGGTAGGGTGGTGATAGAAAACATATTTGAAGAAATAATGGCCCCAAATTTCTCCAATATAATAAAAACTATAAATTCACAGGTCAGAAATGCAACAAACCCCTAGCACAAGAAACATGAAAAAGATGAAACCAAGGTATATCGTAATTAAATTGCTAAAATCTGTGATAAAGTAGAAAATTCAAAAGCCAGTAGAGAACAGAGAAACAAATATAAGGGTGTCAAATTTCAGAGACAATGCAAGATAAAAGACGTTAGACCAATATCTTTAAAGCACTAAAAGAAATAACTGTCAACCTAAAATTCTTTATTCAGCAAAGATATCTTTCAAAAATGAAGAAGAAATGGTTGTTTTCAAACATAAAGGAACTGAAAGAATTCATCACCAGCTGACCTACAGAACATGAAATGTTAAAAGAAGTGCCCCAGGCAAAAGGAAAATTATGCCCCATAAAATCCTGAAACTATGCAAAGGACTGCAAAGCAGAAGAAATGGCAATTCCATGAGTATTTACCCAAGATTGCTTTTTATTATTTAAATCTCTTTAAAAGATAATTGCTTGAAGCCAAAATAATAATATATTGTGAGGCTTATAACAAGTAGGGGGAAAAAATGTGTGCCGCTAATATTAATTGAATAAAGGCCAGCAGGTATAGAAATGAAAGTGTTATAAGGTTCTTATACTATCCATGAAGTAATTTAACATAACTTGAAGTAATTTAACATCAGTGACATTTGATCCTTGAAGAGCAAGCGTTTGAACTGGTTGGGTCCACTGTACGTGGATCTTTATTTTTGGGCTGCATCAGGTTTTAGCTGTGGCATGTGGGCTCTTTGCTGGAGCACGTGGACTCTAGTTGTGGGGCGTGGGCTTAGTTACTCCATGGTATGTGGGATCTTAGTTCCCCAACCAGGCACTGAATGCATCCCCTGCATTGCAAGGAAGATTCTTAACCACCGGACCACCAGGGAAGTCCGCTACATGAGTCTTTTTTTTTTTTTTAAATAAACATAGTCATCCCTCAGCGTAGGTGGAGTCTGGCTCTCGGACCCAGTCATGGACCATGGATATTCATCCCATAGTCAGCTCTCCATATCCAGGGTTCAGTATCCATGGATTCAACCAACTGCAGACCATGTAGTATTTACTGAAAAACATCCATGTGTTTAGTGGACTGGCACAGTGCAAACTCACGTTGTTCAAGAGTCGACTGTACATTCAATACTACACAATCAGCAGTTGATTGGGTCCACAGATGAGTGACCACAGATATGTAGGGCTGACTCTGGGTCTTGGCCAGCCTTGAATTTTGGCATCCACGGCAGGTCCTAGAACCAATCCCCCATGGACATGACAGACAACTATGGATCATACCGAATTTCAAACATACTGGATACATCCCTCATGGCACAGATCATGGCTGATGTGGTTGGAAACCTCTGTCCTACACGGTCCGTAGTGCCCATAGATCGATCTTCTGAAAGTCAACGGTGCCACCATTTGCTGCTTGAAATGTAAATAAATGACTCCAGGTAGGCTCCTCCAGAAAATCTTTAAGTTAAAGTTCCCTGGTGGCTCGGTGGTAAAAAAAAAAAATCCGCCTATCAATGCAGGAGACACAGGTTTGCTTCCTGATTCAAGAAGATCACACGTGCCTTGGGTAAACTAACCCCATGCACACAACTATTGAACCTGTGCTCTAGAGGCTGGGAGCTGAAACTACTGAGCCCTCCAACTGCAACTGCTGAAGCCCATGCACCCTAGCACTGTGCATGGCACCCCATGCCAGTTATCCCTGCCTAGAGAAACCCATACTGAGGAGCCTAAAGGGCTACAGCCCATGGAGTTGCAAAGAGTTGGACAGGACTGAAGTGACAGTATGCACATGTATTCGTTCCTGTTTTATAGAAGTTTCTCATTTAATTTCCATCTCATCCTCTATAAAAGGGACTTTACAGTCTCTGAGTCTGTTGGCATCTTTCCCATAGTTATGACAACTGCATGTACTGAGTCCTAAGAGGGTTCAAGTCAAAAACTCCAGACTCTATTGACTAAATTCATTTGGGAAGACACAGGAAAACTGCAGGTAAAGGGAGGTTTATGCTCACATGTCCGGTTGACAACCAAGCCCCTCCTTGGCATCAGATCAGATCAGTCGCTCAGTTGTGTCCAACTCTTTGCAATCCCATGAATCGCAGCACACCAGGCCTCCTTGTCCAACACCAACTCCCGGAGTTCACTCAAACTCATGTCTATTGAGTCGGTGATGCCATCTAGCCATCTCATCTGCTGTCGTCCCCCTGTCCTCCTGCCCCCAATCCCTCCCAGCATCAGAGTCTTCTCCAATGAGTCAATTCTTTGCATGACGTGGCCAAAGTACTGGAGTTTCAGCTTTAGCATCATTCCTTCCAAAGAAATCCCAGGGCTGATCTCCTTCAGAATGGACTGGTTGGATCTCCTTGCAGTCCAAGGGACTCTCAAGAGTCTTCTCCAACACCACAGTTCAAAAGCATCAATTCTTCGGCGCTCAGCTTTCTTCACAGTCCAGCTCTCACATCCATACATGACCACAGGAAAAACCATAGCCTTGACTAGACAGACCCTTGTTGGCAAAGTAATGTCTCTGCTTTTGAATATGCTATCTAGGTTGGTCATAACTTTCCTTCCAAGGAGTAAGCGTCTTTTAATTTCATGGCTGCAGTCACCATCTGTAGTGATTTTGGAGCCCAGAAAAATAAAGTCTGACACTGTTTCCACTGTTTCCCCATCTATTTCCCATGAAGTGATGGGACCAAATGCCATCATCTTCATTTTCTGAATGTTGAGCTTTAAGCCAACTTTTTCACTTTCCACTTTCACTTTCATCAAGAGGCTTTTGAGTTCCTCTTCACTTTCTGCCATAAGAGTGGTGTCATCTGCATATCTATTTCTCCCGGCAATCTTGATTCCAGCTCTTGTTTTTTCCAGTCCAGTGTTTCTCATGATGTACTCTGCATATAAGTTAAATAAGCAGGGTGACAATATACAGCCTTGATGTACTCCTTTTCCTATTTGGAACCAGTCTGTTGTTCCATGTCCAGTTCTAACTGTTGCTTCCTGACCTGCATACAAATTTCTCAAGAGGCAGGTCAGGTGGTCTGGTATTCCCATCTCTTTCAGAATTTTCCACAGTTGATTGTGATCCACACAGTCAAAGGCTTTGGCATAGTCAATAAAGCAGATGTAGTTGTTTTTCTGGCTCTCTCTTGCTTTTCCCATGATCCAGTGGATGTTTGCAATTTGATCTCTGGTTCCTCTGCCTTTTCTAAAACCAGCTTGAACATCTGGAAGTCCACGGTTCACGTATTGCTAAGGCCTGGCTTGGAGAATTTTGAGCATTACTAGCATGTGAGACGGGGAAGGCCATGGCACCCCACCCCAGTACTTTTGCCTGGAAAATCCCATGGACGGAGGAGCCTGGTAGGTTCCAGTCTGTGGGGTCGCTAAGAGTCGGACACGACTGAGCGACTTCACTTTGACTTTTCACTTTCATGCATTGGAGAAGGAAATGGCAACCCACTCCAGTGTTCTTGCCTGGAGAATCCCAGGGACAGGGGAGCCTGGTGAGCTTCCGTCTATGGGGTCGCACAGCTTCGGACACGACTGAAGCGACTTAGCAGCAGCAGCAGCATGTGAGATGAGTGCAATTGTGTGGTAGTTTGAGTATTCTTTGGCATTGCCTTTCTTTGGGATTGGAATGAAAACTGACCTTTTCCAGTCCTGTGGCCACTGCTGAGTTTTCCAAATTTGCTGGCATATTGAGTGCAGCACTTTCACAGCATCATCTTTCAGGATTTGGAATAGCTCAACTGGAATTCCATCATGTCCAAGGAGCCGTGGCTGTGCGGGCGCAGGAGGGCCTAGAGGAGCTATCCCATGTTGAAGGTCAGGAAGGGTGGGAGTGAGGAGATACCCCTTGTCCAAGGTAAGGAGCAATGGCTGTGCTTTGCTGGAGCAGCCGTGAAGAGATATCCCACACCCAAGGTAAGAGAAACCCAAGTAAGACGGTAGGTGTTGCAAGAGGGCATCAGAGGGCAGACACACTGAAATCATAATCACAGAAAACTAGTCAATCTCCTTGGCATAGAAACAGGAAAAGAAACAGGAAATAGCAACAGGAAAAGAAAGGACAGCTTCATTAGAAAACGCCCACTTATTCTTATTCCTTCGGTTCCAAAGCAGTTTGGCATGCTGGATGGAAAAGAAGCTACAAACACAAACAGCTAAATGACAGCTCCTTGGCTGTTTCTACAGGCTGTAGCCAAAGAGAAAAGAGCCTGAAGGCTTCCCACAGCCTGAACAGAATCCAGCTGTACAGGGAAGCTGAGGATGAGATTGGAGTCAGACACTTAGAAGGAACACACTGGGGACACAGTGGTGATACTGGTCCCCAGCCCAAGGCTCCCTTGCAGCCCCCACCACACTGGGTGTCAGCAGCTTCCAGGCAGGCTCAGGGGGGCTGCAAGGTTCAGGGTGTTTGTGGGGCTGGGGGCAAGGGATCAACTCACACTGAGCTACCGACCTCGCAGAAGCCAGAAGCACCAGACCATCAGGACAAGGGGAAAAAAAGGATGAGATATGAAAAGAGAGGAGAGGACAAGAACCAAGTTTATAAACAAAGACAACAAACCCTGGCTTTTCCTTCCTTAGTGACCTTCTCAGAGAACACGCCATCAGTGTTCCCTGAAAACGTTGCTGAGAGGGAAAGGCAGGCAAATTAAACTGTTTAGCAGTGAGTTATCCTTGTTTAATGTGTGTATTACATTCTCCTTTTTATAGGCAGCTATGACCCTAGAGTGCCGTGATTTCTGCAAACCAGTTACATGTGCTGTATGTATGTTTATGTTTTTTAATGGTGTCTTGAAGTCAAGGAGTTAGAAACTGTCTATCTATATCTATACACACACATACAAAAAAAAATATCAGGTGATGAGCTCCCTACAAGTAGAAATCTTGTCTCCTTGACAGACTTGTTGCCAAGGGGGTGGGAGCGAGAGAGAGATGGATTGGGATTAGCAGATTAGTTAGGGATTAGCAGATGCAAACATATATAGGATGGATAAACAACAAGGTCCTTCTGTATACAACAGGGAATTATATTCCATATCCTGTAATAAATGATAATATAAAAGAATATTAACAAGAATGTGTTTATATGTATAACTGTATCACTTTGCTGTAGAGCCGAAATTAACACAACATGGTAAATCAGATATACATCAATAGAATAATTTTTTTATTCTTTCTTGTGCGGTTGTCTTGTGAATCGAATCCCTTAAGATTATACAGTGGATGTGAGAAATAGATTTAAGGGCCTAGATATGATAGATAGAGTGCTTGATGAACTATGGAATGAGGTTTGTGACATTGTACAGGAGACAGGAATCAAGACCATCCCCATGGAAAAGAAATGCAAAAAAAGCAAAATGGCTGGGGAGGCCTTACAAATAGCTGTGAAAAGAAAAGAAGTGAAAAGCAAAGGAGAAAAGGAAAGATATAAGCATCTGAATGCAGAGTTCCAAAGAACAGCAAGAAGAGATAAGAAAGCCTTCTTCAGCTATCAGTGCAAAGAAATAGAGGAAAACAACAGAATGGGAAAGACTAGAGATCTCTTCAAGAAAATTAGAGATACCAAGGGGACATTTCATGCAAAGAAGGGCTCGATAAAGGACAGAAATGCTATGGACCTAACAGAAGCAGAAGATATTAAGAAGAGGTGGCAAGAATACACAGAAGAACTGTACAAAAAAGATCTTCATGACCCAGATAATCAGGATGGTGTGATCGCTCACCTAGAGCCAGACATCCTGGAATGTGAAGTCAAGTGGGCTTTAGGAAGCATCACTATGAACAAAGCTAGTGGAAGTGATGGAATTCCAGTTGACCTATTTCAAATTCTGAAAGATGATGCTGTGAAAGTGCTGCACTCAATATGCCAGCAAATTTGGAAAACTCAGCAGTGGCCACAGGACTGGAAAAGGTCAGTTTTTATTCCAATCCCAAAGAAAGGCAATGCCAAAGAGTGCTCAAACTACCACACAATTGCACTCATCTCACATGCTAGTAATGCTCAAAATTCTCCAAGCCAGGCCTTAGCAATACATGAACCGTGAACTTCCAGATGTTCAAGCTGGTTTTAGAAAAGGCAGAGGAACCAGAGATCAAATTGCAAACATCCACTGGATCATGGGAAAAGCAAGAGAGAGCCAGAAAAACATCTACATCTGCTTTATTGACTATGCCAAAGCCTTTGACTGTGTGGATCACAATCAACTGTGGAAAATTCTGAAAGAGATGGGAATACCAGACCACCTGACCTGCCTCTTGAGAAATTTGTATGCAGGTCAGGAAGCAACAGTTAGAACTGGACATGGAACAACAGACTGGTTCCAAATAGGAAAAGGAGTATGTCAAGGCTGAATATTATCACCCTGCTTATTTAACTTATATGCAGAGTACATCATGAGAAAGTCTGGACTGGAAGAAACACGAGCTGGAATCAAGATTATCAGGAGAAATATCAATAACCTCAGATATGCAGATGACACCACCCTTATGGCAGAAAGTGAAGAGGAACTCAAAAGCCTCTTGATGAAAGTGAAAGTGGAGAGTGAAAAAGTTGGCTTAAAGCTCAACATTCAGAAAACAAAGATGATGGCATTTGGTCCCATCACTTCATGGGAAATAGATGGGGAAACAGTGGAAACATTGTTGGACTTTATTTTTCTGGGCTCCAAAATCACTGCAGATGGTGACTGCAGCCATGAAATTAAAAGACGCTTACTCCTTGGAAGGAAAGTTATGACCAACCTAGATAACATATTCAAAAGCAGAGACATTACTTTGCCAACAAAGGTCTGTCTAGTCAAAGCTATGGTTTTTCCTGTGGTCATGTATGGATGTGAGAGTTGGACTGTGAAGAAGGCTGAGAGCCAAAGTATTAATGCTTTTGAACTGTGGTGTTGGAGAAGACTCTTGAGAGTCCCTTGGACTGCAAGGAGATCCAACCAGTCCATTCTGAAGGAGATCAGCCCTGGGATTTCTTTGGAAGGAATGATGCTAAAGCTGAAACTCCAATACTTTAGCCACCTCATGCGAAGAGTTGACTCATTGGAGAAGACTCTGATGCTGGGAGGGATTGGGGGCAGGAGGAGAAGGGGACGACAGCAGATGAGATGGCTGGATGGCATCACTGACTCGATGGATGTGAGTCTGAGTGAACTCCGAGAGTTGGTGATGGACAGGGAGACCTGGCATGCTGCGATTCATGGGATTGCAAAGAGTTGGACACGACTGAGCAACTGAAATGAACTGAACTGTCTTGTGACCCACTAGAATCCAATAGCACCTTATCTGCAAATTAGTAGAATACATTTTTAAAATTTTTACTGAAGTAGATTTGATTTACAATGTTGTTTCAATAAAGGAAATTATAAAAATAAGAGAAATCTAGTCTCCTTGGAATGAAGAATTTATGCTTTCTTTTCAAGCTTATGGGGCTCACCTCTGCATTTTTGCAGCATTAAAATTTTCATCTCCATTTATCAGTATGTTTTCAACATTTGTTATAATTCTGTGCACCACTGTATCCACCCCCCACATGCTCATAGGCTCCTGAGGGTAGGATTCCTGTACCAAGAACCGCTCAGTGCCAACCCACCTAGGGCAGAGCCATTGTCATGACTTGCCCACCATACCTGTTTGTTGAACGAATACATATTTGCTTGTGTAACTGACCAACAGGGAAGATTTAGTAAAGAAGCTTCTGCTTGGATTGGATGGGATCAAGATTTGAAGCTGTCAGCTGACAGGGTCATTACAAGTCACCCAGTCAAACTCCCACCATCACCAATGTGTTTTACTTGCAAGTCCTGGGGAGGTTGCAACATCATGCAAGGTCACACGACTGGATAAGGAGAGTGCAAGGTAATCCAGGTTGATCACTGACTTGGCTACTGCTGCTAAGTCGTTTCAGTCATGTCTGACTCTGTGCGACCCCATAGACAGCAGCCCACCAGGCTCTTCCATCCCTGGGATTCTCCAGGTGAGAACACTGGAGTGGGTTGCCATTTCCTTCTCCATTGCGTGAAAGTGAAAAGTGAAAGTGAAGTCGCTCAGTCACGGCTGACTCGTAGTGACCCCATGGACTGCAGCCTACCAGGCTCCTTCATCCATGGGATTTTCCAGTCAAGAGTACTGGAGTGGCTTGCCATTGCCTTCTCTGACTTTACCAAGGTCCAAATAAAAAAGAAGTAAAAAATGTATGAAGCATTTGAGTCAGTTCTAATGAAATGGATGAACTATT
This sequence comes from Tragelaphus eurycerus, assembly GCA_935064755.1. Classification (NCBI taxonomy): domain Eukaryota; kingdom Metazoa; phylum Chordata; class Mammalia; order Artiodactyla; family Bovidae; genus Tragelaphus; species Tragelaphus eurycerus. Next base: position 30,770,472 of record CAKXYN010000016.1, read on the forward strand.
ATGGAGCCTATTATGCAGAGTGAAGTAAGTAAAAAAGAAAAAAACAGGTATTGTAATGCATATATATGGAGTCTAGAAAGATGGTGCTGATGAATCTACTCACAGGGCAGCAATCGAGACAGACATAGAGGACAGGCTGTGGACCTGGGGGGAGGGGGAAGGAAAGGGTGGCATGCATGGGGAGGGCAGCATGGGAACATACACCACCATACACAAAACAGAGCCAATGGGAATTGGCCGTGTGACGCACAGAACTCAAACCGGGGCTCTGCAACAACCCAAAGGGGTAGGATGGGGAGGGAGGTCAGAGGGAGGTTCAAAAGGAAGGGGACGCATGTATACCTATGACTGATTCATGTTGGTGTGTGGCAGAAACCAACGCAATATTGTAAATCAAGTATCCTTCAATTAAAAATAGATAACTTTAATTTTTAAAATGTATGAAGGATATGCATATTGTGAACACATATTCACACATATAGATATGCATATGGCTACCCGCTCCAGTATTCTTGCCTGGGAAATCCCATGGAGAGAAGAGCCTGGCGGACTACTGTCCATGGGGCCACAAGGAGTCAGACACGACTGAGTAAAGAACAACATATATATAATGGCAAATTGCACTGTTTCTGATAATAGAAAGGCTTCCCCAGTGGCTCAGTACTGAGTAAACAATCCACCTATGATGCAGAAGACATAGGTTCGATCCCTGGGTTGAGAAGATCCCCTAGAGAAGAGAATGGCAACCCACTCTAGCATTCTTGCCTGGATAATTCCATGGACTGAGGAGACTGGCAGGCTAGAGTCAACGGGGTCACGAAGAGTCAGACATGAACGACATGACTAAGCACTCATACACGCACACACTGATCACAGAAATGATATGCGGGAAGGCATTGAAAAAACTCATGAGATGCAGAAATGTTTAGAAAGAAGAAAACAAAAACCATCAAAAATTCTACCATCTGGAGCTGGCCATGTTTCACATGACAAATCTCTTCCTATGTTGCTTTACTTGTCTGAGTGCCATGGTGAAAACTAGTCCCACCTTTTTACTTGGCAGAACGTCCAGGAAAAAATGGGCCCTCCTAGACAGACACTGCCTGGATTAAACAAGGCTGCAGATTCTCTGTCACTCTCCCCTTTCAGAGGGTGGTCTGTTTCCCTTCCTTTTGAACCTGGCCTGGGCACATTACTCCTCAGGGGCAGAGAAAGCGGTGCCATGCCAGCTCTGGACCAGCACCTCACAAATGTCTAGCAGCTTCCACTCCTACAATCTGGAGAGTTCTGAATTCGTGTGCAAGAAATAGGCCACCCTGATGGAGAGGACATGAGCAAAGACCATGTGAAAGGCATCCCAGGTGCTCAGTGGTTAAGAATCCACCTGCCAATGCAGGAGACACAGGTTCAATTCCTGGCTGGAGAAGATCCCACATATCTCAGGGCCACTAAGCCCACAGGCTGCAACTACCGAGTCCACATGCCCCAAGTCCTGAGGCCCGTGAGCCCTGGAGCCTGTGCTCTGCAACAAGCAAATTCGCCGGTGGGAAGCCTGCGCACTGCAGCCAGAGAGCAGCCCCTGCTCACTGCAATGAGAGAAGAGCCCGGGCAGCCGCAAAGACCCAGCACAGCCAAGACTAAAAATAAATGACTTTTTTTAAAAGACCATGTGGAGACTCTGAGATGATGGCACAAGGGATGGGCTTTGCCATCTCAGCCTGCCAAGGGAGTCTGCCCTCCAACTGCCCTCACCAAGATGGCAGCCATGGGCAAGGACCATATGGACCCCTGCCAGCCCAGCTGACACCACACGGAGCAGGAGAGCTGCCTACATGATGCCAGCCAACTCTCAGAATCACAAGAGAAGATAACATGGTGGTTGTGTCCCTGGATTTCAGGGTAGAGGTGTGGAGAGGGGTGGGCGTGATGACAAAGCAATAGATAACTGAGACAGCTAGCAATAAACTTCCAACTCCTTTGAGAAGCATCAATACTAAATCTAAGAACTAAATCTGAAATTAAATTGCAAAGCTGCAGACCATGTGCTGTTCATCACCGATAAAATGAAAAGAACATGGACCTAAAGGGGGTACAGCCAGGTTTAAAGGGGCTTCCCTGGTGGTTCAGACAGTAAAGAATTTGCCTGCAATGCAGGAGACCTGGGTTTGATTCCTGGGTAGGGAAGATCCCCTGGAGAATGGAATAGCTACCCACTCGGGTATTCTAGCCCGGAGAATTCCAAGGACAGAGGAGCCTGGTGGGCCACAGTCCATGGGGTCACAAAGAGTCGGACATGACTGCTCAACTAACGCAACGGCAACCAGGTTTAGAACAGATTGAGCTACTTAGGAGCTGTTTAACCTCGAGAAGAAGTTGCTTGACCTGCTTGCTCCTCCAACCTCTATTGTAAAATAGGGTCATTGCTGATGTCAATTTCCGGGGCTTCTGAGAAAGGGCAGATGAAACCATGTAAGGAAAGATGCTTTTTACCCATAAGTAGGGTTGTTTTTGTCTCTTTTTTTTGAGCTTAGAGATTTGCTGATCATGAACAGTGACTTTTAAAAGAGAGCACTTTTCAGTTCTAATGAGGTGGATGAACCTAGAGTTATTATACAGAGTGATGTAAGTCAGAAAGAGAACAACATTGTCTATTAACGCATATATATGGAATCTATGAGAACGGCACCGATGAACCTGTTTGCAGGGCAACAATTGAGACGCGGACTAGAGAACATACTTGTAGACACGGTGAGGGAAGGAGGCGGGGGACGAAAGGAGAGAGTAGCGTGGAAACATCTACATGACCATATGTGAAACAGAAAGCCCGTGGGAATTTGCTGTACTACTCAGGGAGCTCAGACCTGGTGCTCTGTGATGATTAGAGGGGTGGGATGAGGCAGGAGGGAGTTTCAGGAGGGAGGGGATATATGTATACCTATGGCTGATTCATGTTGATATATTGCAGAAGCCAAGACAATATTATAAAGCAATTATCCTCCAATTAAAAATAATTTTTTTTAAAAAAAGAGAACCTTGTTTTCTCCTCTCTTGGAAAGACAAGAGGAGGCCAGACCTTGGTTATTGCAAAGTACCATTTTATCCACATGACATCCAAGAAAGGACTCCAAGGAAGGCCTCTATGTGTTCAGTACTTTAAGCCATTTCTCAAAGTTCTGTAGAAGAGGCCAGAGAGCTCGGTGGGGGCTCTTTCCTGTGAGCAGTGACCCTACTCACAAAGGCTGCATCTTAGGGTTCCCTGAGTCCCCACCTACTAATACCAGCATCTTTGGGAGCCAGGATTTCAACAAAATAATTAGTGGAGGCGGGGTTTGGGAACCACAGCAATGAATAAACATAGTCTCTGCATTCTGGACCCAGACCTGCCGCACCAGGAATGGGGCCTCAGAAATCTGCCTTTTATTAAGTTCTCCAAGTGCTTGATCTTCATGCATTCTTAAGACCCATCAGATCTTGCCTGGATCAAACAGGAACATTTAGAAAAAAGCAACGAGAGGGAAAAGATATCATGATATCCCAGGACCCAAGGAGAGAAGAAGTATTATATCCACCACCCCAGGAGGTGTTTCCCACAGACCACTCCACCCATTTGGCTCAAGCTCAGGACTGGCCGGAAGGCAGCTATGTGGTCCCCGTGCTGTGAAAACAGCCTTCCAGCAGCTCTTTGGCAGTGTTTCTTGGCTCACTGGGGGCTGGATGAAAATCCTGGTCTTGTCCTGACATGTAAAGCCCTGGAGTGAGTGGGAGGGAGGGAGGGAGGGAGGAAGGGAGTGTGTGTGTAGATGTGGCCCTGGGGTTACTTCCGTGCGAACACACGGCCAGCAGAGGAGAGAAACAGCACAGCTCTCTGTCCACAGACTAGGGCAGGGAGGCAAGGGTGGCTGGTGGGTCAGACAGACCAGGATTCAAACCCAACTTCTAATCGCACTCTTGACAACAAATACTGGGTTGGCCAAAAAGTTCTTTTGAGTCTTCCATAGGCTTTTAGCAGAAAACCTTGAACTTTCTGGCCAACTCAATACATCTTTGATAGTTCAGAGATAAAAATGAAAAAAAAAGAGGATTATTGTCATAATCCTCAACAAAAGGACTTCTCGGCATTGGGGACTTTCCTGGTGGCACAGTGGATAATAATCTGCCTGCCAAGGCAGGGGACGTGGGTTCAATCCCTGATCCGGGAAGACTGCATGTGCTGTGAACAACTCAGCCCTTGCACCACAACTACTGAGCCTATTTCCTGCATCTACTGGGCCCAAGTGCCTAGAGCCTGTGCTCTGCAACAGGAGAAGCCACCACAATGAGAAGCCCGTGCACTGCAACATAGAGCAGCCCTCACTTGCTGCAACTAGAGAAAACCCACACACAGCAATGAAGATCCAGCAGAGTCAAAAATAAATAATAATTTTAAAAAAATCTCAGAGGCTGTGAAGGAAATTAACTTAAAATGTCCGCTACAGGAAAGTGAAAATCTGTGGACATGAGGGGGAAAAGTAAAGGTTAACAACCAGATGAGAACTTGGGGGAAAGTGTTTGCAACCCAAGACTACCAACAAAGGATTAACACTCAGACTAAACTAACTACTCCCATAAATTCAAGCAAAAACTGGGCAAAGGATGTGAATAAACAGGCCACAGAAGAAGAAGAAAGACAGCCAATAAACAAGAAAACTATGTTCAGGATTACCAATAATCAAAGAAATATAACTTGGCATAATAGGGAGGTAACATGCTTTGATAGAGACTAACAGATGTCTAATAACCAAGGAAGTAAAATATACAGAAACAAGCACAGCTGTTAAAAGTGTAAATTGTTGAAATCTTTTTGGAAGGACAAAGTATCAGTATCTAGCAAAATATAAAAATTGCCCTCCACTTATCCCAGCAATTTTATAACTAGGAGTTTATCCCAAACTGGTCTTTGCGCAAATAAACAGCTCTGTGTGTACAGTACAAGGCTCATGTTTTAAACAGCATCTGTAATCCTGATGAATTTGGACTGAGATTAGGGGACCCCTGTGGAGGAGGTACGGCCCAGACGCTTCCATGAAAGATGACCCCTGACCAGTCGTTGGTCAAGGAGGGGACATATGCACAAAGGTGTCCAACTAGGGGGACTTCACTGGTGATCCAGTGATTGAGATTCTGCCTTCTGATGCAAGGGACTTGAGTTCCATCCCTTTTCTAGGAACTGGTATGCTACATTCCATGGGGCAACTAAGTCTGTGCATGGCAACTACTGAGCCTACAAGCTACAACTAAGACTCAACACAGCAAAAAATAAATAATTTTTTTAAAAAAAGTGGGGTCCAACCAACCAAGCAGTTTGGGCTCCAAAATCACTGCTGATGGTGGCTGCAGTCGCAAAATTAAAAGATGCTTACTCATTGTAAGAAAAGCTATGACAAACCTAGACATCGTATTAAAAAGCAGAGACATCACTTTGCTGACAAAGGTGCATATAGTCAAAGCTATGGTTTTTCCAGTCGTCATAAACAGATGTGAGAGTTGGACCATAAAGAAGGCTGAGTGCCAAATAATTGATGCTTTCGAACTGTGGTGCTGGAGAAGATTCTTGAGACTCCCTTGGACTGCAAGGAGATCACACCAATCTCTACAGGAAATCAGTCCTGAATATTCATTGGAAAGACTGATGCTGAAGCTCCAATACTTTGGCCACCTGATGTGAAGAGCTGAATCACTGGAAAAGACCCTGATGCTGGGAAAGACTGAAGGCAAAAGGAGAAGGGAGTGACAGAGGATGAGCTGGTTGGATGGCCTCATCGACTCAATGGACATGAGTCTGAGCAAACTCCAGGAGATAATGAAGGACGGGGAAGCCTAGTGTGCTGCAGTCCATAGGATCGTAAAAAGTCAGACACAACTTAGCAACTGAACAACAATAAATAACCAAGATGAACTGAACGATTCTTCCTTGCCATGTAAGGAGAAGTGTTTGTTTTTTTTCTCTTTCTGCTGTGAGGTTGTAAAGCCTAGTGTTGCTATAACAGGCATTTTGGCACCATGAGGGGGAAATTATCTTCTTAAGAAAACCAACATGTAGAGGAGGGCATATCACAGGGAAACAAATGGCAAAGGTAACAGAGAAACAACCAATGGAGCTAGCATCACTGGGTTAAGCCCATCCTGAAGCCACTATTTCTGTGAACTTCAGTTATAAAGCCAATAGCTTTCTTTATGAAGCCCAACTGATACTTGCAGCCAATGTTTCCTGATATAGCCAGCAGAAAAGAATTGGTTAAATAGATTATGATACAGCCATATAATAAAATACTGTGCATGGGATAAGAAATACAGGTGGCTGTATAAGCAGTATTCTGTACAGATTTCCATTAGCTATTGTTAATCAGGAAAATGCTGGGGACTCATAGGCATGACGTCACCCATTTAGATTAAAAAGTAAATTGAGCTCTAGATAGAGATACAAATTAGAATCATAAAGGAAGAAGAAGCTTTTATTTCTACCTGTACACATTTCTGATTTTTTTTAAAGTTTTAACAATAAGTATATAAAAAGCAGAGACATCATTTTGCCAACAAAGGTCCATATAGTCAAAGCTGTGGTGTTTCCAGTAGTCATGTACAGATGTGAGAGTTGGACTATAAGGAAAGCTGAGTGCCTAAGAATTGGTGCTTTCAATTCTGTGGTGCTGGAGAAGACTCTTGAGAGTCCCTTGGACTGCAAGGAGATCCAACCAGTCAATCCTAAAGGAAATCAATCCTGAATATTCATTGGAAAGACTGATGTTGAAGCTCCAATACTTTGGCCACATGATGAGAAGAGCTGACTCACTGGAAAAGACCCTGATGCTGGGAAAGATTGAGGGCAGGAGGAGAAGGGGGTGACAGAAGATGAAATGGTTGGATGGCCTCACCCATTCAAAGGACACAAGTTTGAGCAAACTCTGGGAGATAATGAAGGACAGGGAAATCTGTCTGTGTTGCAGTCCATGGGGTCACAAAGAGTTGTATACAAGTTAGTGAATGAACAACAACTTTTAATATATATGAATATGCATAAATATATATTTCAGTTTGGGAACTCTGAAGTGCTCTAGGTAACACTATTTTTTAAGTATGATATTAAAAATAGATATTAAACTGACATTTAAACAGAAAATTTTATTAACATAGTCTCCAAATGTCTTTTTTTTTTTTTTACATAAGATCAGTTTGTATAACCTGATGTTATTTCGCTTTTGATCACTTCCTCTGGTTTCTTATCTGTCTGGAAACAGAAGTGTGTCTTTTTTTTTTTTTTTTTTTTACAATGTGGACCATTTTTAAAGTTTACATTGAGTTTGTTACAATATTGCTTCTGATTAATGTTTTTCATTTTTTGTCCATGAGGCATGTGAGATCCTAGCTCTCTGACCAGGGATCAAACCCATATCCCCTGGATTGAAGGTGAAGTCGTAAGCACGGGACAATCAGGGAAGCCCCAGAATGTGTGTCTTGATCCCTAAAAGTAATAAAAATAAAAAGTGTCTCATGGGGCTGAAAATGAGTGATCAGTGCTAGTTCTGGTATTCAGTACTCTTCTGACGTTACATTTCCTCAAACGCCCTGGAAGCAGCACCCACCCATCCCCTGAGTCTGGCTCAGGGGCCATGCAGGGCTTCTGGATCCTGGAAACAGCATGGCTGTGAACACAGTCCCAGGGAAGCCAGGAAGGCCCTTTAAGGGAATCTCAGCCTCATCACCCAGCCCACTGATAAGGAGCCTCAGGAAAGTCATCTGGCTGCCCTATTCATTTTTCAGATGATTAATGAAGACAAATCACTTGGAATGTTCCTTAACTGGACATCACCACCCATTTTCAACATGAGAAAATGAAAGGGAGGAGCTGCCAGTGAGTGAAGTCCTGGACCACGCGCTACAGAACGCCCTGGGATAGGTTTCCTTCTTGCGGCAGGTGGGCGGGCGTGGTGGGACAGAGCCAGCCAGGGCTGCCGTCTCCCCCATGTCTGCAACTCGGTGGGGTCTGAGCCCCGATGTGGGGCCTTCTGACATCCCAGGTCCCAGCTCTCCAATGATGAATATTACACACATACACACACCACTCATACACACATCACACACACACCACACATGCCCACCACACACTCACACTTTGATTCTTTTTTAAAAGCCTTCAATAAAGTTTTAAATTGCTGTCCATTATTGTTGTCAATGACTGGGCTAGCAATTCTTCTAAGGAAAATGTTGAACAGGGCTGGTCTTTGACGTTAACCTGCCCGGTGGACACATTGCAGTATGCTGCTGCTGCTGCGTCGCTTCAGTCGTGTCCCACTCTGTGTGACCCCATAGATGGCAGCCCACCAGGCTTCCCATCCCTGGGATTCTCCAGGCAAGAACACTGGAGTGGCTTGCCATGTCCTTCTCCAATTCATGAAAGTGAAAAGTGAAAGTGAAGTCGCTCAGTTGTGTCTGACTCTAGCGACCCCATGAACTGCAGCCCACCAGGCTCCTCCGTCCATAGGATTCTCCAGGCAAGAGTATTGGAGTGGGGTGCCATTGCCTTCTCCGACATTGCAGTATACATACTTGCAACCTGAGAAAGATTCCTGTGAGATGGAGACATAGGAAAGGCATCTAACTCCTTGCAGAATTTTACTTTAAGGAGGACATTGTGTTATTTGAAGACATGATAAATTACAAAATAAACAGGCTTCATAAGTGGTGCAGTGGTAAAGAACCTGCCTGCCAACGCAGGAGACCTGGGTTCGATCCCTGGGTCAGAAAGATCCCCGGAAGTAGGAACTGGCAACCCTTTCCAGCATCCTTGCCTGGGAAATTCCACGGGCAGAGGAGCCTGGCAGGCTACAGTCCATGGGGTCACAAAGAGTTGGAAATGACTACGCATGCTCACACAAAAGAAACAGGAATTCATTAACCTCCCACCTGATGCACAGAGAGCGCTCAGGTATTTGTGGGATGACAGAAGGACTTTGCTGGTGACCTGACCCTAGTGACTTGCCTTTGTTGGGTGCAGGATTCCTCTCTGGGAATGCGGATAACCACTCCTACTCCATGGTGGGATGAAGGCTGAGGTGAAAGGCTTTATCAGGAAAGGCACACTGAATATCAGACGCTAGCGGTGGGGGCGCGTGGGTGCCAAGATTGGCAACCAACTGGGCCTCTCAGAAACCAGCGGGTGACCTGAGGCCAGCGTTTGAAAAAATCACCGCCCCCGCTCTTATCTCCCCTGGAACCACATCCTCCCCTGCAATCAGGCTGCCTTATCAGCATTTCCACACCCCAGGCTCAGCCAGCTTGGCACTTTTCAGACTCCTCTGGAACAAGTGTCCAGGCCCTCCACCCCCTTACTCTCTTTTTAAAGTTCAATCTCTTCTCCAAAGAAGATATACAGATGACTAATAAACACAAAAAAAAAAAAAAAAAAAAAAAAACCCTCAACATTGCTTATTATTAGAGAAAGGCAAATCAAAACTACAATGAAGTTCTCACCTCATACCAGTCAGAACAGCCATCGTTTAAAAAAGCTACAAACAATAAATGCTGGAGAGGATGTGGAGAGAAGGGAACCCTCTTGTACTGTTGGTGGGAATGTAAATGGATACAGCCATTGTGGAGTTTAGTATGGAGATTTCTTAAAGTTCAATCGCTCATCGCTCCAAGAAGCCTTCAAACTATCCTCCCGAGCTGCCCCTCTCTCCCGTCCCCCACCCTCCTAGTCTACCACCCTTGCTCAAAACATCAGGCAGCTCCCCCTGAACAACCCCCTATCAGAGAGAGGAGGTATGGAATGGAATCAAGATGCCAACATAACCATCACACTGATTTCCAAAAGGTTCCACTTAAAACCCTTGACATTTAAGTCTGGTCCTTGAGTCAGAATAAAAGGCCTTCCAAAGAAGGGCAATGCCAAAGAATGTTCAAACCATCACACAAGTGCTCTCATTTCAAGGCTAGCAAAGTAATGCTCAAAATCCTTCAAGCTAAGCTTCAACAGTACATGAACCAAGAACACCCAGTTGCTCAAGTTTTGTTTAGAAAAGGCAGAGGAACCAGAAATCAAACTGCTGACATCTGTTGGATCATAGAAAAAGCAAGGGAATTCCAGAAAAGCATCTGCTTCTACTTCATTGACTACTCTAAAGCCTTTGACTGTGTGGATCACAACCATCTGTGGAAAATTCTTAAAGAAATGGGAATACCAGACCACCCTATCTGTCTCCTGAGAAACCTGTATGCCCATCAAGAATCAACAGCTTGCTGGTTCAACAAAGGACTAGTTCAAAACTGGGAAAGGAGTATGTCAAGGCTGTATATTGTCACCCTGCTTATTTAACTTATATGCAGGGTACATCATGTGAAATGGTGAGCTGACTCAAGCTGGAATCAAGATTGCCGGGAGAAATATCAACCTCAGATATGCAGATGACACCACGCTTATGGCAGAAAGTGAAGAAGAACTAAAGAGTCTCTTGATGAAAGTGAAAGAGGAGAGTGAAAAAGTTGGCTTAAAATTCAACATTCAGAAAACTAAGATCATGGCATCTGGTCCATCACTTCATGGCAAATAGATGGGGAAAGAGTGGAAATAGTGGGAGACTTCATTTTGGGGGGGCTCCAAAATCACTGCAGATGGTGATTGCAGCCATGAAATTAAAAGACACTTGCTCCTTGGAAGAAACGTTATGACCAACCTAGACAGCACATTAAAAAGCAGAGACATTACTTTGCCAACAAAGGTCCATCTAGTCAAGGCTATGGTTTTTCCAGTAGTCATGTATGGATGTGAGAGTTGGACTATAAAGAAAGCTGAGTGCTGAAAAATTGATGTTTTTGAACTGTGGTGTTGGAGAAGACTCCCAAGAGTCCCTTGGACAGCAAGGAGATGCAACCAGTCCATCTTAAAGGAAATCAGTCCTGAATATTCATTGGAAGGACTGATGTTGAAACTGAAACTCAAATACTTTGGCCACCTGATGGGAAGAACTGACTCATTGGAAAAGACTCTGATGCTGGGAAAGATTGAAGGCAAAAGGAGAAGGGGGTGACAGAGGATGAGATGGTTGGATGGCATCACTGAATCAATGGACATGAGTCTGAGTAAACTTCAGGAGTTGGTGATGGATAGTGAGGCCTGGCGTGCTGCAATCCATGGGGTGTCAAAGAGTTGGACACGACTGAGTGACTGAACTGAGATGTTTTTCTGGAACTCTCTTGCTTTTTTGATGATTCAATGGATGTTGGCAATTTGATGTCTGGTTCCTCTGCCTTTTCTAAATCCAGCTTGAACATCTGGAAGTTCATGATTCACATACTGTTGAAACCTGGCTTGGAGAATTTTGTGAGATGAGTACAATTGTGTAGTAGTTTGAAAATTCTTTGGCATTGCCTTTCTTTGGGATTAGAATGAAAACTCACCTTTTCCAGTCCTGTGGCCACTGCTGAGTTTTCCAAATTTGCTGGCATATTGAGTGCAGCACTTTCACAGCATCATCTTTCAGGATTTGAAATAGCTCAACTGGAATTCCATCCCCTCCACTAGCTTTGTTTGTGGTGATGCTTCCTAAGGCCCACTTGACTTCAAATTCCAGGATGTCTGGCTCTAGGTGAGTGATCACACTAATTATCTGGGTCAAGATCTTTCTTGTATAGTTCTTCTATGTATTCTTACCACTTCTTCTTAATGTCTTCTGCTTCTGTTAGGTCCATACCATTTCTGTCCTTTATTGAGTCCACCTTTGCATGAAATGTTCCCTTGGTATCTCTAATTTTCTTGAAGAGATCGCTAGTCTTTCCCATTCTGTTGTTTTTCTCTATTTCTTTGCATTGATCACTGAGGAGGATGTTTTTATCTCTCCTTGCTATTCTTTGGAACTCTGTGTTCAGATGCTTTTATCTTTCCTTTTCTCCTTTGCCTTTAGCTTCTCTGCCTTTCTCAGCTATTTGTAAGGCCTCCTCTGACAACCATTTTGCCTTTCTTTTTCTTGGGGATGGTCTTCATCACTGCCTCCTGTACAATGTCAAGAACCTCCGTCCACAGTTCTTCTTCTTGAAGAGTTCCTCAGTCCCAGGCAAACCCAGACAGTTGGTGGCCCTACCTGGTACTAAGCAGCAGCATCCCAAGATGTCCCCATTTGATTTAAAGTGAACAAGGGTGGGATTTGATGCTATTCAGACTGTGCTCCTTCAACCAACAGAGGTGAATACAACTATTTCTGCACTGAAGTCTGATGGGGGAGAACTACTCTTTAAGGAATTATTAAAATACAAAGTGAAGTAAGTCAGACAGACAAAGACAGAGAGCATATCATATTACTCTTATGTGGAATCTAATTTTAAAAAATGATATAAATGATCTTGTTTATAGAACAGAAACAGACCCACAGATTTCAAAAACAAACTTAAGGTTACCAAAGGAGAAACATGGAGGGGAGGATAAATTAGGAGCTTGGGATGGACATGCGCACACTACTATATATAATATAGAAACTCAACAAGGATCTACTGTATAGCACAGGGAACTCTGCTCAATATTCTGGAATAACCTATAGGGTAAAAGAATCTGAAAAGATTAATATGTGTATATGTATAAGTGAAACTGAATCACTTCGCTGTACAGCTAAAAAACTAACACAACATTCTTAATTGCTGTTGTTATTTCGTTGCTAGGTCACATCTGCGACCCCATGGACTGCAGCATGCCAGGCCTCCCTGACCCTCACTGTCTCCTGGAGTTTGTCCAAGTTCATGTCCATTGAACTACATTTAACTATATGCCAAAAAAAAAAAAAAAAATTTAATACCGTATGTTAAGGGGAAAGGTGGGCTTCCCTGGTGGCTCAGATGGTAAAGAATCTGCCTGCAATGCAGGAGACCTGGGTTCAATCCCTGGGATGGGAAAATTCCATGGAGAAGGAAATGGCAACCCATTCCAGTATTGTTGCCTGGGAAATCCCACGGACAGAGGAGCAAGAATACTGGAGGGAGTCACCACGCCCTCCTCCAGGGAATCTTCCCGACCCAGGGCCTGAACCTGCATCTTTTCTGTCTCTTTCATTGGCAGGCAGGTTCTTTACCCCTAGTGCCACCTATGTCCTCTACAACATCACAAGGCTTTCCTTGGGGTCTGCAAGGGACATCTGCAATAGACTTGACTTCCCAGACACCGAACCTCCTCCCAAGGGCACCCTAATACCTACATGAGACCAGAAATGAGGTTTCAAATCCAGTGATGGAGGTGCCCCTGGGCAAGACAGCCTCTCACCAACCTACAGTTGCATCACCTGCCATGTGGTCGGCCCTAAGTTACTCCACCCACACGCTCTGCTCCGTAGACCTGGCTGATGCCTCTTGGCGGTAGTGTTCACTCACTCCATCGTGTCCAACCCCTTTGCGCCCCCATAGATCATAGCCCACCAGGCTTCTCTGTCCATGGGATTGCCCAGGCAACAATACTGGAGTGGCTAGATGGGAGGGGGGCTTGGGGGAGAATGGATGCATGTATATGTATGGCTGAGTCCCTTTGGTGTTCACCTGAAACCATCACAACACCGTTAATCGGCTATTCCCCAATACGAAATGCTTTGGTGTTAAAAAAAGAAGAAGAAATACAAATAAAATTAAAAACAAAAAAAGAATACTGGAGTGGGTTGCCATTTCCTCCTCCAGGGGATCTTCCTAACCCAGGGATTGAAGCTGCTTCTCTTGCATCTTCTGCATTGGCAGGCAGATTCTTTACCACTGAGCCACCTGGAAAGCCCATGCCTCTTATGAAATCCAATTAAAAGTACCCCCTTAGTGATAGGCAACAGGCGCTACGAGAAACCAGAAATCTGTAGGGTGCTGAACCACATGGCTCTTGCGTCAGGGTTTGTATAAATAAAACCTGGCAGGCTGAGGGTTTATGTAACCAGATCCTCCCAGCTTGGAGTTTCCTGGAAGCGGGTTCAGAGTTCAGCGGCTGCAAAGCTATTTCTCCATCACAACAAGCAAGGCTTCTTCTCAGGACCATGGAGAATTGATTAAAAAAAAAAAAAAAAGTTAGGGGACATGGATCATGCATGATTCCAGGGATGAATTCAGAGGCAAATTAAGCTCTGAGATGAGCTCATTGGTTTTGTCTGGGGAATGGACATGCACCCTGTTCATGTGGAAAATGATTCTTGAAGATGGGGTATCACTGGGATGAAGTTGCTGCCCATGGCGCTGTTCTCCTGAGCCTTGAATTCAGGGCTGCCTGAGTGTGTCAGCTGGGGTCGAGGTGTGCGGCTGACTCAGAGTTTCCCCAGTCTTCTCAGAAAGACGTGGCTCGTCCCCATCTGACTCAGCATTCCTCGATGCTGAGCAGCCCCCCTGGGTGCTCCTGACCCCCGGTCCTCAGACACCCTCCTCCCCAGCTGGCAGAGAGGCCCCATACCCCGGGAGCCTGTCCACAGCTTGTCTGGCTCCAGGCTGGGCCAGATTTCTTAACAGGAGGGAGGGCAGGTACCCGACCCTGGAGGCCTAGCCCTGCCCCTGAGATGTTTCTGCCTCCTTCCATCTTTCCCTGTGGTCAAATAAGCAGCTGGAAACAACCTGGAGAGACTCAGACCTACAAGGACGACATATCTACTGCCATGATCAGGACAACCCCAGGCCTGGGAATTAATTAATTTTCTAAATTGAGAATTGAAAGAAGGGGAAACTTCAGACTTTCTGTACCAGCAGTTGTATCTGTTGAAAAATAATTGCTGGGCTTATTCTGTCAAGAAGAGGAGAGCAAATAATTTCATAGGAAATTGAGGCTTATTTACTTAGCACACAATCCTTTTTTATTTTAAAAGTAATTACTGGCTTCCTGGACCGAACAGCTTGTGTGAAGCCAGAGATTCTCAGGGCAGCGGGCATAATGGGAGTCAGGAGGCAGCAAGTGACCAGATCTCAGACCCAGGTGGGAGCTGCCACTTCCTGAGGACCTTGCGCAAATGATTTAACCTCTCTGTGCCCCAATTTCTGCATCTGTACAAGAGGCAAATAATGATGGGACCTAAGGTTCCAGGGGTGCCATGGGGTCCGTCTGCTCCCAGGTCTATGAGCACCTCCTGTGGGCAGTCAGAGGTCAAGGTGATAGTGGTATGTCATCACACAAACAAACAGGGACAGGTTCTGGGCCTAATGAGGGAAAAAAACAGAAGGGGGTTCAGGGGGGTGGGGCCAGGAACAGGGAGAGGCCAGAAGGGACCCAGGATGCAAAACCGAAGATGGCTTGTATACTGCAGGCACTCACAGGGCCCCGACCATCAACGCCTCCCCAAAGGGTGCTCCCAGGCTGCTGGAGCCAGGCGCCAGGCAGGGGTGGTCCAGGCGGAAGGGGTGGTCCAGGCAGGTTTTGAGCCAGTAAAGCCTTAATAAATGCTAGCTGCTCTTAAGAGAAACAGAAAGAGGAAGCAGAAAAACCTTAAAGTGAAAATATAAATTCCCAAAAGTTTCAACAGAATGGGGTCATTTCATGTTGGAGCAAAGAGCTGGACATACCTTGAAGCACTGGTTTCCAGCTCTAACTGCATCTGGGAAAGGCCAGGGGTGGGGGCATAAGGAGGGGGGCAGACATAGATAAAAACAAATCAAGACAACAGTATTAATGCTAACGCAGGAGCAACTCCAGAGCTTTTGGTTCACTTGACCTTGCACGGGGCCCCAGCATCATGTTTTGAAGGCTCCTGCCAACCCACTTGAGAGTCTTTTGGACAGCAAGGAGATTAAACCAGTCAATCCTAAAGGAAATCAACCCTAAATATTCATTGGAAGGACTGATACTACAGCTGAAGCTCCAATATTTGGTCACTTGATGCAAAGAGCTGACTCATTGGAAAAGACCCTGATGCTGGGAAAGACTGAGGGCAGGAGGAGAAGGGAGCAACAGAGGAAGAGATGGGTGGATGGCATCACTGACTCAGTGGACATGAGTTTAAGCAAACTCTGGGAGATAGTGAAGGACAGGGAAGCCTGGTGTGCTGCAATCTATGGGGTTACAAAGAGTCAGACACAACTTAGCAACTAAATAACAACCCAACCCACTGCCAGAAAAATTCTATAGACAGAGGAACCTGGAGGGCTACAGTCCATGGTGTCGCAAAGATTTCTATACAACGAGCACACCAGGGGACTCTAGGGCACAGATGGGGGTGAAAACTGGTACCCCAGGATGAAAGGGTGTTTAAGTCACATCAGTCACCTTGTCTGGGCACACTGTGTGCCAATCAGTATACCAAAGCCTTTATGCAAATTATCTCAATTCCCCACAACACACTCGACTCTACAGGATCAGTAAAGCATCCCCATTTCACAGATGAGGA
Organism: Tragelaphus eurycerus; assembly: GCA_935064755.1. Lineage (NCBI taxonomy): Eukaryota > Metazoa > Chordata > Mammalia > Artiodactyla > Bovidae > Tragelaphus > Tragelaphus eurycerus. The sequence continues at coordinate 30,786,821 of CAKXYN010000016.1, forward strand.
AGCAGAAACTTCAAGGTGTTATGTCAATTTCTCAAACTCTCACAGCTGCCCACCACCTTGTTGTTGTTTTTCAGTCGCTCAGTCATGTCTGACTCATTGTGACCCCACGGATGCAGCACACCAGGCTTCCCTGTCCTTCACTATCTCCTGTGTAGTCACTTGAATGGGTTTACTATGCTATCATGGAGAGGTGCGGACAATGAGTTCTGCTTTAGAACACAAGGCGTGGTGTCATTTATAAAGATTAGCGTGCAAGATAGTTACAAATTTCCAAGGCCGGGAGTTCGGAGCAGGGAGCTCTGATTCCTGGAAAAGCCACTCCACAGCACATTCCTGCACGATGCTCGGTAAATGAGATGTGTCTGCCCCACAAAGGATGAGTCAGGGGCGGGCCAGAAGAAGGCAGGGGCTCGCGAGCTCTGACACACCAGAAACTGAACTGGGCAGCCTTAAGCACAGTGATCTCCTCCCTGGACCACAAGGTGAAGTTCAAGAGGAAAACCTGAGTTTCCGGGGGGAATTAGTCGAGTCACAAAGGAACCACTAAATCAGTGAGGCCACACAGGGATGAAAATGACGGAAACAGAAATTACTGGCCACAGTCTCCCAATGTGGGACCATGATAATTAAAAACCAGCCTTGGCAGCCGCCCCAGAGCAAATGCATGGTGGCGGGGGGACACACAGCTGCCCAGTAGTTCTGGAGGTGAGGGTGGTCCCTGGAGAAGCTGAAGTGGGGGCCACACACCATCAGTGTGGCCAGGGACCAACTTCCATTTTTTCCACTCTGTTCTCCTGCCAAACTGCCACTGCAAAATTCCCACTAGGCCACTTGTGAGCTGTGTGACCTTAGGCAAACTGCTTAACTTTCCTGAACCTCCACAAATGGTAGCTACTACTACTCTTTCCTGTGACTCAAAGTGGCTGAGTCTATATAGGATTATATAATGTACTGCCTGGTATCATATAGCATCAGGGTGGGCAAACTTTTCCTGTAAAATTACAGACAGTAAATATTTCAGATGTTGTGGGTCAAGAAAGTGAGAGTGAAAGTCACTCAGTCGTGTCCAACTCTTTGCAACACCATGGACTGTCCATGGAATTCTCCAGGCCAGAGCACTATAGTGGATAGCCTTTCCCTTCTCCAGGGGATCTTCCCAATCCAGGGATCAAACCCAGGTCTCCCAAATTGTGGGTGGATTCTTTACCAGCTGAGCCACAAGGGAAGCCCAAGAATACTGGAGTGGGTAGCCTATCCCTTCTCCAGTGGATCTTTCTGACCCAGGAATCAAATCAGGGTCTCCTGCATTGCAGGTAGATTCTTTACCAACTGAGCTATCAGGAAAGCCCGGCTGGACCCTCTGGGTCAAGAAGGAAATATAAATTTGCCCTTGGTAGTGGGCACCCTATGGGTTCAACTGCATTGGCTGGAGACCACCTCAAGAAGAACACCCTGCTGGGGGTGGGGGCCTGGCTGACCAGATCAGATGGATGGAGGTAGTTGATGGGGACTCAGCCCCTGCCATCAATTTCTCTTTGCCAATGACACCCAGACCTGTTCCTCCTGGAGGACCAATTGGTTCCCCCTGGAAAACTAACCAGAAGCAAAGTCAGTTTCTCCAATGCCTCTCCAACCCCCAGACTGGGAGTCCAGAGCTCAGGGTCCAGCAGGTGTTGGGAGCAGCGTGGGAAGCAGGGGTGGAGGGGACACCCCAGCTTGGGCTCGCGTTGCTCACCTTGTGCCCTGGGCCATGCATAAACAGGAGACAGGCTGCACTTGTCTGTGGATAGTGGTTTGCTGACCCCTGATATAACAGGAGAAGCCCATCATTAACTTTAGTGGGAGGGATGGGGAATGACCAGTGAGCACCCCCACCAGCCTTCTCCAGGGCACAACCTACTGATGAAAGAAATTCTCACAGATGGAGATATGATGAAGTTGCTCTGGCTTCTACATGAGTGAACTGGATGCTGACTAAAACAGTCTGTTTCTGGCTGACCGATCCTACAATGTGTCCATGCAGGAGGCCCAGGTTTGATTCCTGGTCAGGGAACCAGATCTCACATGCCGCCACTAAGAGTCTGCATGACACAACTAAAGACCTTGGCACAGCCAAATAAATAATTTAAAAAAACCCTACTTCGTGCCTCTGCTTTAATTATTACAGAAAAGGGTGCATCAGCCAGAAGTAAAGAAAATCCATGTTAAAAATAAAGATGAAATACCTCCCTTCCTGGGACACGAATGCTAGTTACTCCTTCCATGGTTACACTCACTTCCCAGGTGCGAAGGCCACACTGACTCCTGTGCACATGACGGTCTGTCTTTTTGAAACCTTGAAGGAATGAATCCCTGACATATTTCATGTTTTCTGTTCTGATAAAACACAAAAACTCACTGATGGGAGGGGAGCTGGAGGGAGGATGGACACAGGCGTATGCATGCCTAAGTCGCGCTGCTGTCCTCCTGAAACCATCACAGCATTGTTAGCTGGCTATAACCAAGCACAAAATAAAAAGTGGAAAAAAAAAAAACAACTGTACTGAAAGCCCTGCTTTTGCAGAGAAGCTCCTCAGAATTATCTGAGAGGTTGTCTACCAGGCTGAAGTCCTCGGTTTGGTTCAAATCAAACCCTTTTCTATTATTATATAGGTTGTTACAGAGGAGGTTTAGATGGTTTGCCCAAGGGCAGTCAAAGCGATGGTTTTTCTACTTGTCATGTATGGATGTGAGAAATGGACCAGAAAGAAGTCTGAGCACCAAAGAATTGATGCTTTTGAACTATGGTGCTTGAGAAGACTCTTTAGAGTCCCTTGGACTACAAGGAGATCAAACCAGTCCATCCTAAAGGAGATCAACTCTGAATATTCATTGGAAGGACTGATGCTGAAGCTGAAGCTCCAATACTTTGGCCACCTGATGCAAAGAGCCAACTCACTGGAAAAGACCCTGGTTCTGGGAAAGACTGAGGGCAGGAGGAGAAGGGGGAAACAGAGGATGAGATGGTTGGATGGCATCACTGACTCAACGGACATGAGTTTGAGCAAACTTTGGGAGACAGTTGAAGGACAGGGAAGCCTGGTGTGTGAAGTCCATGGTGTTGCAAAGAGTTGGACACAACTGAGCAACTGAACAACAGCTGATTATTTTCATCGACACTACCAATGGGCTGTAAAAACACTTCTTTGGGTCACTACCAGCATTTTTGTTTTAAATGAAACAAAGAGAATGAAATAAATTCGGGCTTGCAACTGTGTTCATACGTGCACAAACATGTGCTCTGGGCACAACGTCAAATGTCTCTAAGAGTACTTTTGGCTTCTGCCAACTTCAAAAGAGGTTTTCTCATCTAATCATCAAGGACTCGTGGAACATTCACCATGAAGATTTAATGCTAAGTTCTTTGAGGAAAATGCTCAAGTCATAACCCTCTGTTTACCTAAGACCTACCATCTTCTGTAGGAAATGGAAGGAAAAGGGAACCCACTAGTCTACAGCCAATGGATGTTCCCGGGAGGACCCTGGGGTGGGAGTGGGGTCTTTGCTAGCACACCTCCACCTCCCATGTGTCATACACCTACACAACCAGAACATCTTATAGGGTCTCCAACCCAGTGGTTTCTCGGACTGGGCTCTGAGGAACCCTAGGGTTCCTTAATGTGCCCAGGGTGTGACCAGGGGCTTCCCTGGGGCAGGGACAGATTCTTGCCTTCTCTCCCTGACTTTGCATTTTCTTTTCTATAATTCAAGACAGCTGAAGGGCTCCAATTCTAAAGCATCAAACAACACAAAGAGATGAAGGCCATCTAAGTCATCCGACTCATGTTATAGCTGGGGAAACCTGAATTACCCATGGAAAAGGTGGCAGCTTAGAAGGAAGACTGGCCTCCAGACCTCGGCCCCCACGCTGCTCAGTGGTCCTTATACCCCACTGGGACAGAGCCTAAGGAGAGGCCCAGCCTGTTCTGCGGTGACTCCCAGCAGCCACATCACAGTGCAACCAGACGATGCTGTAATACTGAGCTTGGAGTCAAGGAAAAGCCAGTAAGACACACATGGCTTCAAGCATGCATTGAGGGGTGTTACTCTTCGTCTTCCACTATCATTTATCACAGGTCTGGCACAGACTGGCTCCAGGGTCATGGACAAGTCAGTTCACATCTCCAGACTTTGGTTCTAAAGTCTTGTCTCTGTTCTAAGTCCTGACTTTAGAGAAAGGGGGTTCTCAGGGAAATCCCCCAGGTGACCATGATGTCTGATCCCCTTTATCTGCAAGGGTCACATTGCAGGACGCCCAGAGGATGCCTGAAATTTGGGGATTTCCTAAAGCCAAATACCTATAATAAACTTTAATTTATGAATCAGATATAGTAAGAGGTTTAAAGTGACTGTTAGTCACTCAGTGGTATCCGACTCTTTGTGACCCCATGGACTGTAGCCCACCAGGCTCCTTTATCCATGGAATTGTCCAGGCAGTAATACTGGAGTGGGTTGCCATTCCCTTCTCCACTGGATCTTCCTGACCCAGGGATTGAATCCGGGTCTCCTGCATTGTGGTCAGATTCTTTACCATGAGCCACCAGGGAAGCCAAGAACTAATAATAAAATAGAACAATTGTAATAATCTCTTATGATAAAAGTTGTGTGAATATGGTCTCTCAAAATATCATACTGTACATCAGATCAGATCAGTCGCTCAGTCGTGTCCGACTCTTTGCGACCCCATGAATTGCAGCACACCAGGCCTCCTTGTCCATCACCAACTCCCGGAGGTCACTCACGTCCATCAAGTCAGTGATGCCATCCAGCCATCTCATCCTCTGTTGTCCCCTTCTCCTCCTGCCCCCAATCCCTCCCAGCATCAGAGTCTTTTCCAATGAGTCAACTCTTCGCATGAGGTGGCCAAAATACTGGAGTTTCAGCTTTAGCATCATTCCTTCCAAAGAAATCCCAGGGCTGATCTCCTTCAGAATGGACTGGCTGGATCTTCTTGCAGTCCAAGGGACTCTCAAGAGTCTTCTCCAACACCACAGTTCAAAAGCATCAATTCTTCGGAGCTCAGCCTTCTTCACAGTCCAGCTCTCACATCCATACATGACCACGGGAAAGACCATAGCCTTGACTAGGCGAACCTTTGTTGGCAAAGTAATGTCCCTGCTTTTGAATATGCTATCTAGGTTGGTCATAACTTTCCTTCCAAGAAGTAGGTGTCTTTTAATTTCATGGCTGCAGTCACCATCTGCAGTGATTTTGGAGCCCAGAAAAACAAAGTCTGCCCCTGTTTCCACTGTTTCCCCATCTATTTCCCATGAAGTGATGGGACCAGATGCCATGATCTTCGTTTTCTGAATGTTCAGCTTTAAACCAACTTTTTCACTCTCCACTTTCACTTTCATCAAGAGGCTTTTTAGTTCCTCTTCACTTTCTGCCATAAGGGTGGTATCATCTGCATATCTGAGGTTATTGATATTTCTCCCGGCAATCTTATGTAATGCTTTTTCCTTCTTAACTAAGCACTTCTCATGCATTGTGGCTGTAACTTTTGCAGTTTGAAGTGTGACAGCAAAACCAACAAAAATTTATTTTTGCTTTTTCATAAATTCACAGATAGAGGATTCATTCTTATTCGATCTTAGCAACCTCAGCATGTAACTTTTTTCTGTCCTTACGAAGTGACGAACATTCATGTTTTCACTCAAGGAAGCACTTCAAGGCATTTCTTTGCCGTATGTGAATTGCCAGCACCACTCCTCTGCATGTTGGGGCTGCTATTAAGTAAAATGAGGGTCACTGAACACACGCATCATGGTAGCATGACAGGTGACCTGATAACCCAGTGGCTACCAAGTTACTGAGAGTCAGGACATGCTAAACAAACGGATGATTCACATCCTGGCAGCACGAGATTTCATCACACTCATCAGAATCGTGAGTGATTTACAACTGATGAATTGTTTATTTCTGGAATTTTCCATTTAGTATTTCAGACCATGGTTGACCCCGGGGTAATTGAAACCATGGAAAGTAGAGCCTTGAACAAGGGGGAGGACTGTATTAACGACACTGCTATGACGCACCCTGGGGGGTGGGGCGGTGGCCACACCGCCACCTACAGCCAGTCCAGGGGCAGGACACAGCCTCTCTGCGAGGCCCTGGAGCGGGAGACCGGGACTCAGACCCCTCCGCTCCAAGCTCAGCCCAGCCCGGCAGAGAACTCAGGGACACTGCACATTTGGGGGTTGGGAATATTGATTTCATCATCCTATTTCTCTTGTGTAGTTGAGGAGACCCAGAGATGTCTTATGATTGTCCAAGGGATGTAGAATTGTGCAAAGGAAGAGAGAGACAGGGAGGGGGAGGGGAGAAGGGGAAGGACTTGGGGTTTGAGGCTGAGAAATGTCCTTTATTATTTGTTGACTGTCCTCTGTGAAGGGATGTGACATACTTTATGAATCCTCATGAGAACCATACAATATAGATATGATAAACCCACTTTACAAAAGAGAAAAGGGAGACCCAGCGAGTACAGAAATGAGTCTGGTCACACAGCTCAGGGGTTGAACTATCATCTCCTGCATCGGCAGGTCGTGTCTTTACCATTACACCACCTGGGAAGCCCTATCAAGTAACAAGACCAGGAGCTGACTGTGGCTCAGACCATGAACTCCTTATTGCCAAATTCAGACTGAAATTGAAGAAAGTAGGGAAAACTACTAGACCATTCAGGTATGACCTAAATCAAGTCCCTTATGATTATACAGTGGAAGTGAGAAATAGATTTAAGGGCCTAGATCTGATAGATAGAGTGCCTGATGAACTATGGAATGAGGTTCGTGACATTGTACAGGAGACAGGGATCAAGACCATCTCCATGGAAAAGAAATGCAAAAAAGCAAAATGGCTGTCTGGGGATGCCTTACAAATAGCTGTGAAAAGAAGAGAAGCGAAAAGCAAAGGAGAAAAGGAAAGATATAAACATCTAAATGCAGAGTTCCAAAGAATAGCAAGAAGAGATAAGAAAGCCTTCTTCAGTGATCAATGCAAAGAAATAGAGGAAAACAACAGAATGGGAAAGACTAGGGATCACTTCAAGAAAATCAGAGATACCAAGGGAACATTTCATGCAAAGATGGGCACGATAAAGGACAGAGATGGTGTGGACCTAACAGAAGCAGAAGATATTAAGAAGAGGTGGCAAGAATACACAGAAGAACTGTACAAAAAAGAGTTTCAAGACCTAGATAATCATGATGATGTGATCACTGACCTAGAGCCAGACATCTTGGAATGTGAAGTCAAATGGGCCTTAGAAAGCATCACTACGAACAAAGCTAGTGGAGGTGATGGAATTCCAGTGGAGCTATTCCAAGTCCTGAAAGACGATGCTGTGAAAGTGCTGCACTCAATATGCCAGCAAATTTGGAAAACTCAGCAGTGGCCACAAGATTGGAAAAGGTCAGTTTTCATCCCAATCCCAAAGAAAGGCAATGCCAAAGAATGCTCAAACTACCGAACAATTGCACTCATCTCACACGCTAGTAAAGTAATGCTCAAAATTCTCCAAGCCAGGCTTCAGCAATATGTGAACCGTGAACTTCCAGATGTTCAAGCTGGTTTTAGAAAAGGCAGAGGAACCAGAGATCAAATTGCCAACATCCGCTGGATCATCGAAAAAGCAAGAGAGTTCCAGAAAAACATCTATTTCTGCTTTATTGACTATGCCAAAGCCTTTGACTGTGTAGATCACAATAAACTATGGAAAATTCTGAAAGAGATGGGAATACCAGACCACCTGATCTGCCTCTTGAGAAATCTGTATGCAGGTCAGGAAGCAACAGTTAGAACTGGTCATGGAACAACAGACTGGTTCCAAATAGGAAAAGGAGTACGTCAAGGCTGCATATTGTCACCATGTTTATTTAACTTATATGCAGAGTACATCATGAGAAATGCTGGACTGGAAGAAACACAAGTTGGAATCAAGATTGCTGGGAGAAATATCAATAACCTCAGATATGCAGATGACACCACCTCTTATGGCAGAAAGTGAAGAGGGGCTAAAAAGCCTCTTGATGAAAGTGAAAGTGGAAAGTAAAAAGGTTGGCTTAAAGCTCAACATTCAGAAAACGAAGATCATGGCATCTGGTCCCATCACTACATGGGAAATAGATGGGGAAACAGTGGAAACAGTGTCAGACTTTGTTTTTCTGGGCTCCAAAATCACTGCAGATGGTGACTGCAGTCATGAAATTAAAAGACACTTACTCCTTGGAAGGAAAGTTATGACCAACCTAGATAGCATATTCAAAAGCAGAGACATTACTTTACCAACAAAGATTCGCCTAGTCAAGGCTATGGTCTTTCCTGTGGTCATGTATGGATGTGAGAGCTGGACTGTGAAGAAGGCTGAGCGCCGAAGAATTGATGCTTTTGAACTGTGGTGTTGGAGAAGACTCTTGAGAGTCCCTTGGACTGCAAGAAGATCCAACCAGTCCATTCTGAAGGAGATCAATCCTGGAATTTCTTTGGAAGGAATGATGCTAAAGCTGAAACTCCAGTATTTTGGCCACCTCATGCGAAGAGTTGACTCATTGGAGAAGACTCTGATGCTGGGAGGGATTGAGGGCAGGAGGAGAAGGGGACGACAGAGGATGAGATGGCTGGATGGCATCACTGACTCGATGGGTATGAGTCTGGGTGACCTCCGGGAGCTGGTGATGGACAGGGAGGCCTGGTGTGCTGCGTTTCATGGGGTCGCAAAGAGTCGGACACGACTGAGCGACTGATCTGATCTGATCTGATCTCTGATCAAGTAACAGGTCTGGTCTTCCAACTGGTTTGTCTGATTTCCAAATGTTTGCTCTTCCCACTTGCTCATGACGCCTCAGGGCCAAGCTCAGCACGCCCAGAATATCCCCCACTTGGTGTCACACAGGCCAGGCCAGCAGAGAAGGTGCTCCTTATCACCACGTGGAGTGAAACCCACCACAAGGAGAGCCAAGCTCCAACCCAGCTGGAGCATCACCGCCTCCCTGGACTGCCTGCCTGGAGCACCTCCCTTCTGCCTCCCCGGCATCTTGTCTCAGATGCACCCATGAGGAAACCACGAAGATAAGGCTACAATTCAGTCCCTAACTCTGTACTCCAATTAGTTTAAAGGTACACATAGCCCTTTATATCTTTACAAACTCTTTGCCACTTGGGATAGTTTCCTACAGAACCCAAACATATGAATACGGTTACTTATAAAGAGCTTCCCGGGTGGTGCAGTGGTAAGGAATTTGCCTGTAATACAGGAGATACAGAAGACAGGGGTTTGACCCCTGAGTCAGAAAAATCTCCTGGAGGAGGAAACAGAAACCCACTCCAGTGGGTTCATGGACAATCCCACGAACAGAGGAGCCTGGTGGGCTACAGTTCATCAGGTCGCAAAGAGTAAGACATGACTGAGCACGCACGCATGCACCACCATAAGTGGGAAAAGGACAGGTTTGGAAAAAAGCTTCCTTTCCCTCTTGAACTTTGATCCTTCCTTGGCAAAAACAGGATAACCACGGGGACATCCACACAGGGTCAGGGTGAGGAGCAGATGTAGGCATGTGTCTGGATCTTGTAAGTCCCTGTACCACAGTGCGCTGGCTTTATGCCTGCAGGCAGCCCACCATGCAGCCTCCTCTCTTACATCTCCTGCATTAGCCAGCAGGTTCTTTACCACTACCACCACCTGGTTTATGCCCTAGTGTGAAGTCAAGTGGGCCTTAGAAAGCATCACTACGAACAAAGCTAGTGGAGGTGATGGAATTCCAGTGGAGCTATTCCAAATCCTGAAAGATGATGCTGTGAAAGTGCTGCACTTAATATGCCAGCAAATTTGGAAAACTCAGCAGTGGCCACAGGACTGGAAAAGGTCAGTTTTCATCCCAATCCCAAAGAAAGGCAATGCCAAAGAATACTCAAACTACCGCACAATTGCACTCATCTCACACGCTAGTATTAAAGTAATGCTCAAAATTCTCCAAGCCAGGCTTCAGCAATATGTGAACCGTGAACTTCCTGATGTTCAAGCTGGTTTTAGAAAAGGCAGAGGAACCAGAGATCAAATTGCCAACATCCGCTGGATCATGGAAAAAGCAAGAGAGTTCCAGAAAAACATCTATTTCTGCTTTATTGACTATGCCAAAGCCTTTGGCTGTGTAGATCACAATAAACTGTGGAAAATTCTGAAAGAGATGGGAATACCAGACCACCTGATCTGCCTCTTGAGAAATCTGTATGCAGGTCAGGAAGCAACAGTTAGAACTGGACATGAAACAACAGACTGGTTCCAAATAGGAAAAGGAGTACGTCAAGGCTGCATATTGTCACCATGTTTATTTAACTTATATGCAGAGTACATCATGAGAAACGCTGGACTGGAAGAAACACAAGTTGGAATCAAGATTGCTGGGAGAAATATCAATAACCTCAGATATGCAGATGACACAACCCTTATGGCAGAAAGTGAAGAGGAACTAAAAGCCTCTTGATGAAAGTGAAAGTGGAGAGTGAAAAGGTTGGCTTAAAGCTCAACATTAAAGCTTAAAGCTTCAGAAAATGAAGATCATGGCATCTAGTCCCATCACTTCATGGGAAATAGATGGGGAAACAGTGGAAACAGTGGCAGACTTTGTTTTTCTGGGCTGCAAAATCACTGCAGATGGTGACTGCAGCCATGAAATTAAAAGACGCTTACTCCTTGGAAGGAAAGTTATGACCAACCTAGATAGCATATTCAAAAGCAGGGACATTACTTTGCCAACAAAGGTTCGCCTAGTCAAGGCTATGGTCTTTCCTGTGGTCATGTATGGATGTGAGAGCTGGACTGTGAAGAAGGCTGAGCTCCGAAGAATTGATGCTTTTGAACTGTGGTGTTGGAGAAGACTCTTGAGAGTCCCTTGGACTACAAGGAGATCTAGCCAGTCCATTCTGAAGGAGATCAGCCCTGGGATTTCTTTGGAAGGAATGATGCTAAAGCTGAAACTCCAGTATTTTGGCCACCTCATGCGAAGAGTTGACTCATTGGAAAAGACTCTGATGCTGGGAGGGATTGGGGGCAGGAGGAGAAGGGGACAACAGAGGATGAGATGGCTGGATGGCATCACTGACTCGATGGATATGAGTCTGAGTGACCTCCGGGAGTTGGTGATGGACAGGGAGGCCTGGTGTGCTGCGATTCATGGGATCACAAAGAGTCAGACAGGATTGAGCAACTGATCTGATCTGATCTGAATTCCATTTCTAGGCATATACACAAGAGAACTGAATACACAGGTCCATACAAACCTTGTGCAAGAATGTTCACAGCAGCATCATTTGTAATAACCCAAAGGCAGGAACAACTCACTGTCCATTGATGAAAGAATTACAAAGCATGGGATATCCACACAATAGAGTGTTATTTGGTAGAAGAAAAAAACATGCAGTACTGATCCATGTCCCTTGTGCATGAACCTGGAAACATTCTGCTAAGTGAAAGAAATCATTTGCAAAACACATACTTTATGATCCCATTTATATGAAATGAATAAAATAGTTGGATCATAAACAAGGCTGAGCACCAAAGAACTGATGCTTTCAAACTGGTGCTGGAGAAGACTCTTGAGAGTCCCTTGGACTGCAAGGAGACCAAACCAGTCAATCCTAAAAGAAATCAACCATGAATATTCATTGAAAGGACTGAAGCTGAAGCTCCAAATACTATGACCACCTGATGTGAAGAGCCAACTCATTGGAAGAGACCCTGATGCTGAGAAAGATTGAAGGCAAAAGGAGAAGGGGACAGCAGAGGACGAGATGGTTGGATGGCATCATCACCTCATTGGACATGAATCTGAGCAAACTCCAGGAGATAGAGAAGGACAGGAAAGCCTGGCAGGTTGCCCAGAGCTGGGGATGATGGGAAAAGGGAATGATTGGTCATGGCTACAAATTTGTTTTTACTTTGTGGCGATAAAAAAATTTCAAGTGCGTTATAGTGATGATTGTACAACATGGTGACTGCACAGAAAAATCACCAAATTATAGACCTTAAATGAGTCTGTAATGCAATAAACCGTATGACATGCAATAAAGCTGTTTTAAAAATGAAAATAAAAATCCAAAGAGAGAGGAACACCTGGGGTTGGAAGAGAGGGTCAAAAAAGAAGAGTCTCCATTTTTTGTGAGTGGGAAAACATCCCAGACTGGACTGGGAACTCTGAGGTGTGGCTTTGGCCATTTCCCAGGGATCCTCGTGCAACAGCAAGAAGCCAAGGACCTCCCAATCCTCAGGTCCTCAGGCCACCTGCTCAAAGGCACGCGTCCTTGTGTGCACAGAGTTGCCCAGAGACCCACCTCCCATTGACCTTCCCGGAACTGCTCTGTGATCCCAGGGGAGGGGAGGCCTGGAAAGGGAAACTGATCAAGGTGCATCTGAGAAGAGGCCAAAGGACATTTGATAACAAGGGAAACAACTATTTGTTCTGCTGTAGGCACGCATTCCGGGACACAAACTCACCCAGAAGGACAATGCAGATAGTGGAGTGCAGTTCATTACACCGGTGGGCCCAAGGCTGGGTCTCCTCTTAGCCAAGGATCCCGACCAGTTTTTCTGAAGACCTCATATACCCTAAGTGTACGTGCCCAAACCCACCTCCCCAAATTCTCTGAAACTAGTCTGAATGAAGGAAAAGAAAGATACAATCAAAGTTAAGCCGTGATTCGTATGCCTTCAGCCTAGGTAGTTAACAGGGGACAATTATCAGTAGGCCGTGGTCATCCCCCAATGAGCATAATAGAATGTATGATTCTATTCGGTTACACAGATAATTAGGGTATTCTTTTAGGCAACAGAGAGTCTAGGTACAAGCCCTGGGTCTCTTCCTTCCGGGGGCTCTGGTTTTCCTGTTGGTATGTCGTTTCCATAGATACTGGGCATACAGCTCAAAGTCCACAGTCCGGCCCAGGATGGAGTCCTGCTCTCAAGATAGAGCCTGTTCTGTCTGTCTGCTCCTCCAGTTCCCAAGTACAGAGACGATGGTGACACAGAAGGTCCATTAAGGGATCACGTTTGAGGGAATAAAACTAAAGGTTCTTTGGCCTGGATGAGCTTTTAAAATTTTAGGATGTCGGGTACAAAGTCCTATTGATTTCGGAAGGCCTGTTTCCTAAGGAGGATATGGAATAAATTACCCTCAACTCACCCCCGAAGTGTGCCAGCGTGCCTGAGGAGGACTCAGGGCTCTAGGTGGACCCCAAGGAACGTGGGACCTTGGCCCGGAGGCTCAGATGACACCTCAGCTTCTCCTCCACAGACAGAGCATGTAGGCCTCTCCAAGTGGGAAAACCTGTTTGGGACATTGCAAGGCTTTCAAGAGTTATCATGTGATTCATTTTCACACCTCAATCACTTGTTTCAATGTCTTCAAGGAAAATCTCACAGAAAGGGGAATTTCAATTAACACCAAATCACTGAGCCCCCAGCATCGCCCCAAGGAACTGATGACTCATTCCAGTTCTCTGGGGCTTTCCTGCTGAGGGAGGGGACCCTGGTGATCCACCCTGGTTTCTGAAAAGGTAAAAAGAAGCCTTTCATACAGGACAAAGCATTCATCAGCATAGCGTGATGCTGAATACAGGTCAAATAATGCAAATTATTGCCCACATTCCATTTGAATGCACGAGCCTTTGAGGTGTTGGGATTTTTCTAGAATAAATCCCAAGCTTTTCATTTCAACCTGGTTTTCTCCTTGTGGTTCTGGGTACAATACTGTGCTGAGTCACTCAGTCACATCCAACTCTGCAACCCCATTGACTGCAGCCCACCAGGCTCCTCTGTCTCTGGGATTTCCCAGGCAAGAATACTGGAGTGGGTTGTCATGCCCTCCTCCAGGGGCTCTTCCTGACCCAAGGATCGAACCCGAGTCCCTTGTGTCTCCTGCATTGGCAGGCGGATTCTTACCACTAGTGCCACCTGGGAAACCCTCTGGGTGCAATAGTAGGAACTAAAAGGATCCAGAAAGCAGAAAGTCCTCCATAAATCAACCAGAGTCCCTCCTCCAGGAATCCTGTGGAGGGACAACCCATCTGAGCCTCTGACCAGCCAACATCTTGTTTACATTGCAGGCACCTGCATCCATCTTCCATTGGAATGCAGCACACAGCTGTCCCAGGCAATCAAGCACATTATGGAAGTGAAGTGAAAGTGAAGTCGCTCAGTCGTGTCCGACTCTAGCGACCCCATGGACTGGAGCCCACCAGGCTCCTCCATCCATGGGATTTTCCAGGCAAGAGTACTGGGGTGGGGTGCCATTGCCTTCCCCTTAAAAGAACTGCAGACCTATCCTATTCTTTTCAAAGTAAAATGTGGCCATCCTCTGCCAGGTAGTGTAGGTCCATATAGCACTGCAGCAAAAGCCTGTAAGTCACGGACCTTTTTTCCTCTAGGGAAGGTGTGTGCACCAGCTGTGTAACTGAGTACCCTGGGAGGGGTACGCCCTGAGGCTAGTGTCACAATACCCTACGAGAGAGTTCACATTAGAAGAGTGTTTCTTTGCATAAGTTGCCCCGCTGTTCTCTTAAGAGTTATTTTGAAAAGGTACTCTTATATTTAACTTTAGAGGTTAGTCGGTTTCAAAAAAAAAAAAAAAAAGCTCTTTTTACACTAAAGAAGGCACTGGTTTCAGCTGTGAGCTGGAAAGGCAGCAGAGAAAATTTCCACTATGATGGTAATCAACACAAGTATGTTTGCTGCCTGGACATTTGATTTGCAACCCATCCTTCTGTATAGATTTTGTTCCTACCGTAGTCCCCAGTACACAGCGGCCCTTGACAGGGGGTAGAACAATTGTCACAGTACACGTTGATAAGTTACGTAAAATCCACTTCTGATCCGGTGGAGGATCCCCGCCCAGTCTCCTCGCACAGCTGGTTTCGCGAGTGTAATCAGAATTAATACACTCAGGTTTCCCCAAGAATAAGTCCATGGGGTTCCCAGGCTACGCCGGTTTCGGGGGCACCCCTGAGGGTCGCTTCTGCCTGAAACCCAGTTGCACTTGGCGAGAGCGCGGCGTAGCCGCGGGTTCCGGTTGGTATTCCACCTGCTGCCAAAGCCGGCGGGCTACGTGGAAGTTGACCTTGCCCTGGGGCTGGAGGCTGCGGCCACCGCGGCCGTACGCAGTCCTCCGCGATCCCATGTTCCCCTGCGCCCAGGACACGTCCGGCGGCTCTGCAGGGCCTTTCTACACTATCACGGCGCCTCTCTATGATCCATAGACGCGTTCCTAGTGGGTGTCATGGCGGCCGGCGTCGAGTTGGCAGGAGTTGCCCACGGAACTAGGGAAAGTCACTGAAGCAGAAGAAGAAGTGGCCTAATCCGGATGGTGGGAAGTCGTGAGAATGAGCGGAGGCCCACGGGGGTGACTGTGTCACTGGAGGCAGGCCCCTGGTAAAGTCTCAGGCCAGGCCTTTGCGTTTCTAATCAGAGCCCGGCGGTTGGTGGGAGCCCCCGAAACCGGCGTGGACTGGGAACCATTCCCCAGTCGTGTTATCGATTCCTGAGTGTTGTGATTTGGACAGTCCTGCGGAGGGAGCGGTTCGAGGACATTGGCAGAGTAGTCCGACGACGCTGGCCGCTTTTCTCGGAGCAGAGCTGACCTTCTCTAACCTGCAGCGATGTCGTCCTGGCTTGGGGGCCTCGGCTCCGGCTTGGGCCAGTCCCTGGGTCAGGTCGGGGGCAGCCTGGCTTCCCTCACTGGCCAGATTTCAAACTTTACGAAGGATATGCTGATGGAGGGCATTATGGAAAGCAGTCATCAAATAACTGCCTACATGACAACATAAGAAATAAGCCAGAAGGATATTCTTCTCACTCTTCTTAGAAATGAGGAAACAGAATTACAAAGAGGCACACTGTTTGAGTAACACAGTGTTTGAGGACAGGCCACCCAGGCCTGCCTGATCGATTAGACAACACCATCCTCACGGCCACAGTGACGAGCACAGAGAGGAGTGCAAGACACATGCTGGGCAAGCCAGACTCTTGCTGGGGTTCTTTGAGCCAGAAATATTGGAAAGATCATCTTTTCTCTAGTGGGTTGCTGAGCAAATAAAAGGTACCCCTTGACCTACCAGTGGCTAAACATGCCTACCACAGGAAAAGAACCTGTTCAAGAGACACAAAGATAAGGCATCTTATTGGCCCCTGGATCCAGCCATGCCTGAAGCTGTTCTGTTCCTGGATTTTGTTTAACTTTACTGAATTAGGAGCTAATAGATATTTTCTCTCTCTCTCTTAGTCTCTCAGTTTCCCTCCCTCCATCTTTCTCTCTCTCATTTGTTACTTTAAGACTCACTGTCATTTGCAAATAAAACGTTTACCAATATAAGTTCTTAGTTATAAGAAGTCAGATAATTTATTAAAAGTTTTATACTTTTATTCATTTGTATATTTTGATCATATTCAGGGGGAAAACCCAAAAGTGGCCTAAAGAAATCCTGAAATATTACCTTTATAAATTTGTTGATGACAGAAATTGCCTAACCATTCCATCTAAACTTGAAGTTAGTCTTAGGTCAAATGTAGTCAAAACAGGGGCTTTCCAAATCCAGACCTATAATAGGATTTGCTGTTTTGAATGCCAGCCAAAGGAAATACTCATAAAAGAGAATGCTTGGTGGACCCCCTCAGCTCTTTAATTCAAGAAGAGAAAAAACGTTTATTGCTGTGAAGCTATAAAAACACTTCCAAGAAACTGAAGTCACATGTTTTCTGGAAAATCTAATTGCTGCTTTGCACTCACCAAGACATTTTATTAATAACAGGTCGTTAAAGCATGACTATAAGTTCTAGTCTGCTGTTACTTGTAGGTCAGAATTCTCAAGGCAGCCCTGTTCACTACAGAGGATGTTAGATGTTACCATACTCATAGGCGTCTGGTCATGAACACCATGAGCGCTGCTGCCGTAGACACAGCCCAAACTATGACCTTGCTCGTTCGCGCTCATGCTCGGTCACATCCGACTCTGTGACCCCGTGGACTGTAGCCTGCCAGACTCCTCTGTCCATGAGATTTCCCAGGCAAGAATACTGGAGTGGGTTGCCATGCCCTCCTCCAGGGGATCTTCCCAACCCAGGGATTGAACCTGTATCTCTTTATGTCTCCTGCATCGGCAGGTGGGTTCTTTACCAGTGGCGCCACCTGAGAAGCCTGTCAAAAAGTACACACTTCTATATTTACAGTAGATAACCAACGAGGACCTACTGTAGAGCACAGGGAACTCTGCTCAATATTATGTAACAACCTCAATGGGAAAAGAATTTGAAAACACAGTTTGAAAAAGAATAGATACGCAATAGAATATAACTGAATCACTCTTTGCTGTACACTTGAAACTAACACAACATTGTAAATCAACTACACTCCAATAGAAAATAAAAAGTTAAAAAAAAAAAAAAAACGCATCACGTGGGAGCCTATAATTGCTGGTGAAACTGGTAAAACCTCATAGCAAGTACTCGAAATGCTATTACTTCCTCTTCCCCATGGGCCCATTACACATGGAACTAAATGTGTTAATTAAAGAATTTGTTTTCCTCTTAAAAGAGCTCTCTGCAGGTAATTAGAACACTTAAAAAAGTGTTCTGGTACTTGATGTATGAGTGGCCTTGGGGGCTGGGTGGAAAAAGCCTTGAAAGTTCTCCTTCACTTGGCAGGTAAGGAGAGTTTTTGCTTAGATGTTCCCGCATCTTCGTAAGGGTTAAACTGGGGACAAAGCTAAGGATTCTGGGCATGCAGGGCATTGCTGCCCTGACACGCACACCCCACACACACCAAACCATCCTCTCCCAGGATCTAACTCAGGTGACCTACTAGTTCCTGGTGACTTCCTAGCTTTGTCAAAGCAGACTACTCTATGTTGTTGTTTGGCTGATAAGTCACATCTGACTCTTTGCGACCCTATGGACTGTAGCCCACCTTGCTCCTCTGTTCATGGGATTCTCCAGGCAAGAATACTGGGGTGGGTTGCCACTTCCTCCTCCAGGGGATCTTCCTGACCCAGGGATCAAACCAACATCTTATGTCTCCTGCACTGACAAGTGGATTCTTTACCACTGAGCACCAGGGAAGTCAATCTGGGGATTCCCTAACCCTAAAACTAAAGATCCCCTAGTATTCCCACACCTCATTTGTCTGACTCAGATTTCTAGACAGTTTCCAAACCATGGCTTCCCAGCAAAGGGATGGAGGAAGTACAATGATTCAGGGAACCTGCTCCTGCCTACATGCCCACTTTGGATGATAAGGAGCAGTCCACTTGGAACAAAAGTAGCAACCTTCTCGGGATGCCGAGAGCAAGCCTGTGATTTCTCCTTCCTGCACACAAACTTGGAGCTCTCCGCCCAGCATCCTCTGGCTCAGAGGGGTCCAGTTTGGTTCAAGCAACTTTCTTCCATAATTCCTTTTTGCTCTATTTTTGGCCAAACTTAAAAAAAAAAAAATTTTCTCATGAGACTGCGAATACATTTAAAGAGAAGTCTCTAGAGTTTTTGCTTATCCAGTACTCTTGGCTGGAAAATCCCATGGATGGAGGAGCCTGGTAGGCTGCAGTCCATGGGGTCACTAAGAGTCGGACACGACTGAGCGACTTCCCTTTCACTTTTCACTTTCATGCATTGGAGGAGGAAATGGCAACCCACTCCAGTGTTCTTGCCTGGAGGATCCCAGGGACAGGGGAGCCTGGTGGGCTGCCGTCTATGGGGTTGCACAGAGTCAGACGCGACTGAAGCAACTTAGCAGCTGGTCTAAAAACAGTGCTGAGGTCTTCCCTGGTGGTCCAGTGGTTAAGGCTTTGCCTTCCACTGCAGAGGATGCAGGTTTGATCCCTGGTCAAGGATCTAAAATTCCGCATCCGTTAAGGCCAAAAAAATCAAAACAGAAAAAATAAAAACAGTGCTGACTCCAGCCATACCTGCAAGATGCTTTTGTTCAAGGTTGGCTATGGATCCACCCCCTGTCCTAGACGTGATAGAATAGAGGGAAGGGACGAATCTGACAGTTGACCACTAAGATCCCTTCTAGCAGAGAGTCCACCCTGCACGATCCTTTAATACCCCTCCCTGGCAGTTCTTGGGCAGGAATTCTGCCCCTCATTCCTCGGCAGACCTTCCCAGGTGACACAGTGGTAAAGAATCCCCCTGCCAATGCAGGAGACATGGGTTTGATCCTTCAGTCAGGGAAATTCTCTGGAGAAGGGAATGGCAACCCACCCTGGTATTCTTGCCCAGGAAATCCCGTGGACAGAGGAGCTTGGTGGGCTGCAGTTCACGGGGTCACAGAGTCAGACAGGGCTTGACAATGGAAAAACAACTCTTACAGAAAAACGTTGCCAACCCCTGCTCTGGAGAATGACAATGACAAATAATTCTCCTTGCAGGCAGCATGCCCCTGGCACTGTTCTGCATGCTTCGCGTAGAGTCTCTCACTGAATCCTCACAGCAGAGCTGATAAAACTATACCAATCAGTTCCACAGAAGAGAGACAGAAAGCTCTAAGGTTCTCTCTTAGAACTGCTTTGGTTGATGTTTAGTCATTTCTGACCCCAGGCTCCTCTGTCCGTGGGAACTCCCAGGCAAGAATACTGGAGTGGGTTGCCATTTTCTTCTCCAGGAGATCTTCGCCACGCAGGGATGGAACCTGCATCTCCTGCACTGGAAGGCGGATTCTTTACTACTGAGCCACTTGGGAAGCTCTAGAGCTGCTTTTGCTGCATTTCAAATGTTATCCCACCCCAGAAAAGTGTTCCTTTTTTAATAATAATAAAATAATTTTTAAAAACAGAAAACATAAATGAAACTAAAAACTGATTCTTTATAAAGATATGAAATTGATAACCCTTCAGTCAAACTCAAGAAAAAAATCTCAAATCAATAAAATTAGAAATGAAAAAGGAGAAATTACAACCAAGACCACAGAACTACAAAGGACCATAAGAGACTAGCAACTCTATGCCAATGTCAGCGGCGTAACATGGGCAGGGAAAAGCCTCTTGATGAGGGTGGGAGAGGAGAGTGAAAAAGCTGACTTAAAACCCAACATTCAAAACACTAAGATCATGACATCCAGTCCCATTACTTCATGGCAAATAGAAGGGGCAAAAGTGGAAGCAGTGACAGATTTTATTTTCTCGGGCTCCAAAATCACTGCAGATGGTGATTGCAGCCGTGAAATTAAAAGACACTTGCTCCTTAGAAGGAAAGTTATGACAAATTTGACAGTATATTATAAAGCAGAGACATCATTTTGCTGACAAAGGTCCATATAGTCAAAGCTATAGTTTTCCAGCAGTCATGTACGGATGTAAGTTGGACCATATGCAAAGGAACTGATGCTTTCGAATTGTGACGCTGGATAAGACTCTTGAGAGTCCCTTGGACTGCAAGGAGATCAAACCAGTCAATCCCAAAGTAAATCAGCCCTGAATATTCATTGGAAGGACTGATACTGAAGCTCCAATACTTTGGCCACCTGATGTGATCAGAGCCACTGCACTGGAAAACACCCTGATGCTGGGAAAGACTGAAGGCAAAAGGAGAAGGGGTGGCCTAGGATGAGATGCTTAGATAGCAGCACTGACTCCGTGGACATTAATTTGAGCACTCCAGGCAATAGTGGAGGGCAGGCATGCTGCAATCCATGGGGTCTCAAAGAGTCAGAAATGACTTAGGGACTGAACAACAACAATGGTCTTTATTGGCCATACTTCACAGCCTCAACATTCCATCAGGCCTCCAATTCCCATGGAAATTGGCTTCCTGCTCCCCAAGCTGCCCTCGGGTCCTCAATTCAGCCCTCCAGTCAACTCCACAAGTCACTGGGAAGGGACATACCTACTATAATTAACAAACTGACACCCTGGAATTCATCAACCTCTTGAAATTGGTTAGAATGAGCCTACCTCAGTTTGAAAACTCCACAGGTCTCATCCACTCAAGAACAATAGCCCTAAGTCTTTCCTGACCTCCCCCTGGGCCCTTCAGAGGGGCCCCAACTGGCTCAATGTGGGGCTCCTGAAACCACAATCCTGGGAACAACCAAGCTTTGCCTTCATGAGCACACCTGCAGCCCTTTCTCATAAACGATCCATTAACAATAACCCTCCGTTAACTTCCACTGATGGAAGAAATGACTATTTATTTAAACTACTTGGCTTTGGTAGAACATGAATATTTTCATTATGCAAGTGTGTTTTGAAGAATGAAACCCAGCCATGGCTCAACAGTAGTCCTCAAAGCACTGGTTGGTATCCATGGTCAGCAAGAGGAGGCACTTGAGAACAAGGCTATCTGATGGGAGACCCCAGAATAATTCATGCAACTTGATCAAAGAGACTGCTGGCTTCCTTCAGCTGTTGGCCTGAAGCCCAGTTTCTGGCTTGACTTAAAAGGACTTAGTCCCACCCATCCTCACAAACAGGAAGATCTGTTGCATCCACTGGATCTCCTAGAAATGATACCGTCCCTTGATCTGCCCTTGTAATCCATCACCCACAGAGGGGAGTCAGTGATCTAGTGACCTGAGACCCCACGGACATTCTCCCAAATCTCTAACGCCCATGCCGTGTTGTCTACAACTCAATTGGTGCCATCACCTGTTTAAAGGTGAAGTGCCCTCTCCAATGACAATCCATGGCTTCATCAGCTAGTGAAACCTCAGCATGGGGCTTCCCAGGTGGCTCAGTGGTAAAGAACCCATCTGCCAATGCAGGAAATGCAGCTTCAATCACTGGGTTGGAAAGATCCCCTGGAAAAGCAAAGTGGTAACCCACTCCAGTATTCTTGCCTGGGAAATCCCACGGGCAGAGGAGCCTGGTGGGCTATAGTCCATGGAGTCGCAAAAGATTCAGACATGACTCAGCAACTAAACAATAACGAGAAAACCTCAGCACGCCTCAAGGTGGAGCTTACAGTAAAATGAAAAGAAGGACAAGAGCTGGGGATCTTTGTCTCCTAAACTACACCTCAGTCAAACGGGAGCAGTAAGTGTCGCCTGCCATTTCCACAAGCAGTGGCAAGGATGAATTGAGCTCAGTATAAATTACATAACAGTATGAGCTCACTGCTTTCTTGCCTAAAGCCAGACTAGAGGAAAGAAGAGAAGGAAAGACCAAAAACTGGAGGGCTTACCAGCTAGGCTAAGGTTCCAAGAACCAGGGGATGCTCAGAGATGAGGTGAGATAGCCAGGTGTGGGCTCATATGCAGTGGCTCCTGGCCGCAGCTTGAGACACCACGCTGATTGTTTTACCAGGGGGCAACCTGAAGGCTCAAGATGCTGAGCACATGTTGCCATGGCGCTCGCTCCCTGACTTCTAGATCCTTGGCAAAACCCCTCTTCACTCTGTACCACCTGTGTGGCAAGGTCTTCCTTGAGCTACCCTCCTGCTCTGTGGGTCATTCATCCTTTTAAAATCTTTCATGCGTCACAGGGTGTGTCCCGCCTTTCCTGCTCCAGAAATAAGTGGGTAAAGTCCATTTGCATTCTTAAAAATATCTTTCATAGTCATTTTACAGATGTGTATTCTGCAGGCTCTAAAATTCTAACCACTGACCTGCCCTCATGACACCCTCCCCAATCTGATCAGCACATTAAACCACCACTGGTTTGCAGTGAGTAACTGAGGTTATTGAAAGCAGGACTCGGGTCAGGGTAGCACACAACGGAAATTGTGTGCTAGCATCCGCTATGCCTGGAAATGGGCCATCAGGCTGGGCAGAAGTGGGGAGACAAGTGGAATGACAACTCCCCAGAAATCTAGGAAATCGGCCAGCAAACCAAGAGATCATTGTAATCTAAAAATTCCCACAACCTCGGCTTATGCTGCTTCTGCTAAGTCACTTCAGTCGTGTCCGACTCTGTGCAATCCCATAGATGGCAGCCCACCAGGCTTCCCCCATCCCTGGGATTCTCCAGGCAAGAACACTGGAGTGGGTTGCCATTTCCTGCTCCAATGCATGAAAGTGAAAAATGAAAGTGAAGTCATTCAGTCATGTCCGACTCTTAATGACCCCATGGACTGCGGCCTATCAGGCTCCTCCGTCCATGGGATTTTCCAGGCAAGAGTACTGGAGTGGGGTGCCAGTGCCTTCTCCATAACCTTGGCTTATACAGACCTACAATTGGAAATCGTTATCCATGTCACCTAATAATAGCAATCTAAGGAGCATTATTCTGGAGATAGTCGCCAGGTAGTGCCTTATTTAATTGACTTCCCAAAGCAACCTAGCGAAAGAGGCATTATTCTGCCAGTTTACGGAAATTTTAAGCAACTGTGGTCATACAGAGAGCTAAGGGCTTAGCTGGGATTTGAACCTGGGTTAGCCTGGTGCTTGGCTTCCCAGGTGGCGCTAGTGGTGAAGAACATGCCTGTCAGAGCAGGAGACACAAGGGACTGGAGTTCCATCCCTGAGTTGGGAAGATATCCTGGAGAAGAACAAGGCAATCTACTCCAGTATTCTTGCCTGGAGAACCCCATAGAGAAGCCTGGCAGGTTATAGTCCATGGGATGGCAGAGAGTCAGACATGACTGAAGGGACTTAGCTCGCATGCACGCACTCACAGCCTAATCTGGGAAAAGTGGTCTGGTGCACTTGGGAGAAAGTCAGGCTGGAGGTGTGTGATATTTTTGAGGCTAAAACTGCTGCCAGATTTTTTTTTAATATAAAATGAATTAAGGCAGCAAGAGGAACTGAGAAACAAACCTGAGCAAAGACTTAGTGGAGAGTCAACCGAGTCTCAACAGAACCTCAGCCTAACGCTCATTCTCACAGATGCTCTGGTCACTCTTGGTAAATGTGTGGTATAGACACTGCTACCAAGAAGAGTGTTTAAATTAATATTTTGTGTGCTCAGTCGCTCTGTTATTTCCAACTCTTTGAGACCCTGTGGACTGTAGTCTGCCAGGCTCCTCCGTCCATGAGATTCTCCAGGCAAAAATACTGGAATGGGTAGCCATGCCCTCCTCCAGGGGATCTTCCCAACCAGGGGTAGAATCTGGGTCTCTTGCATCAGCAAGTGGATTCTTTAGCACTGAGCCATCTGGGAAGTGCCTATACTACACTTTGATCTTAACCAAGTGGCTGAGTAAAGATTAACATTTTAATTAAAGTCAACAATCTGCACTTAAGTTCTCCTGGACTTTGAGGGACGTTTCCCTGGTCAGGTACAAATGTGTTGTTAGCTGTTTCTTTGTGGCTAAGAACCTGAAATGTTGACTCAGGAAGGACCTGCCTTACCAAATACTGTCCACCCTGGGCAGGCACGTGTCACAGAACCCTGGCACAGTATCCCCTTGGAGCCTCTTCCAAGGCTCCCCTCAGTCAAGCAGACCTCATTTCTAAACTCAGAGGCTGAGGGTTCCTTGGAGTTTGACAGCCTCAAATGGCGTCACAGCCACAGCTGTTCAATAGCGGGTTCCAAACAATGGTCATATTTACCTATGTCCATCTGTGTTTGATGTGAGAAAGCAAACACCAGAAATTGGGAGAAAATGATGTTATTCACTTCTCTTCCCAAACTGTGCATTCTGAAAAGCACTTACTGAATGAATTCCACTCCCTGGGCTTCGTGGCTCCTGACCTTGGATTTCTTTAGAAGAAAACTATCTTCTTAGCAACATCAAGGATGTGGAGAACGGGGAAGGACAAGAATGTTTATTGTGGCACTCTTTATATTAATTAAAAAATAGAAACCTGGAGACTGTCATACAGAGGGAAGTCAGAATAAGAAAAACTAATGTTGTATATTAACACATATGTGTGGACTCTAGAAAAACAGTACAGATGAACCTATTTGCAAAGTAGAAACAGAGACACATGTAGAGAACAAAGGTATGGCCAACAAGAGGGAAAAGAGGGTGGGATAAATTAGGAGATTGGGATTGACATATATATACTACTGATAATAAAACAGATAATTAATGAGAACCTTCTGTGTAGCAGAGGGGACCCTACTCTGTGGTGACCTACACAGGAATGAAATCCACAAAACAGGGATATATCTATACTTAAGCTGATTCACTTTGCTGTATAGCAGAAACTAACACGACGTAAAGCAACTATACACCAATAAAAAAAAAATTTAAATAGACAAAACCTAATGCCCACCAATAGAGATTGGTTAAACAGTTTTCAGTACAGGGAAACAAAGAAATATCATTCATACCATTAAATATTATCTTGTACAGACTGTGGGCTCCCAGGATTTGGGTTTACTCTCAAATTTTTTATCCCCACAATAAAGTTTGGTTTACTTAAGACTGTAGTTTGCCACAGTTTACAGCATTCATAAATTTTCAAATTATTAAAAATTAACTTACCCTCCCCCCGCCAAAAATTATCTTGTAGATATGTATTGACTGTTGAGGAAAGATGAGCTCAAACCCTACTTGAACCTTTGATATTTTAGGAGGTCCCACCTCTTCCTGAGGGCGTCCCAGGTGGCTCAGTGATAAAGGGTCTGCCTACAGACACAGGTTCGATCCCTGAGTCAAGAAGATCCCCTGGAGGAGGAAATGGCAACCCACTCCTGTGTTCTTGCCTAGGAAAATCTCATGGACAGAGGAACCCAGTGGGCTATAGGGGTCACAGAGTCAGACACCACTGAACACACACACACACACTTTTTCCTAAATGGCCCCCAGACGTTTCCGTAATGATATTTAAATATCCATTTCATTGTGTCCCTGTCAAACATCAGGTGACACCCTCTAGAACGTTCTAGAATGTTGGGTTAATCTGATTTTATATGCTTATTATGCCCACTTCTGACTTGAATGGAAATTCCAGGTTTTAATGAACTACCTGGGAATCATCACTCACCATGGCTTCTGATCTGACTTCAGACCTGCCCTAGATCTAAACTGATAACTTCAAAATACAGTCAGTAGAAAAGCCAGCATTTAGCAAGTCTAGACAGGAAATATGCGGGGGGCGGAGGGGAGGGGAAGGGGGCCAAAACAAACCTTAAAAATAAATGAATACTTCTACATGGTCTTAAAGGAGGGCATACACAGAGAAATCTCTAATTTTGCTGATGACTCTGAACTCCTCCAGATCATCAAACAGCAAGCTGAGAAACTTCCAAGAAACCCAACAAATGAGTAGTTGGCAGGAAATGAGAGCTGTAGTTCTCTGCAAGTATTTCATGATGACACTTTTCCCTAAAATGACTTCCAAAAAGTCACCTCTACTATCTTTATAAGACACACACCCAACCAATCCATTGTAACTACAAGAAGAGATGGGACACGGACCACTTCTTGATAACGTCTACCCATTGTCCCACCAGAGTCAAAGGACTCTGAAACCACTGTGTCAAAAGGAACTGCCATCCTGAGTTGATAAAAAGCTGAATTTCTGTTGTACTTAGGGAATTAGGTGAACTCTGGGTTACCACATCTTTTAAAAGACAGAATGAGACTCAGGGACGTTCTCAGAAGCACAAATGATTGATTGTGGAGATGTGTACATGGTGTGACATATAAACACTGGAGCAGACCCCAGGACTGGGGTGAAATCCCAACAGGGCACTGACTGTGGTGTGGCCAGGGCAGCCTTGCCTGTCTGAGCCCCTGCTCCCTGCCCAGCTAAGAGGGTTTGATTAGGAGCATTCAGAAAAGAGTGGGTGCTTCCAGCACTCAACATTCGGGGTGGCTGCAACATCCAGGGCTCAGCAAAGGACTTATTCTCCTTTCAGCAGGAGGCGTGCTATGAGAAGGTGGTCCAGAGGGGTAGCATCTTCACCCAGAAAAGGTGAAAGCGTGGGGGATATGGTCATGAAAACCAGAGGAGGGTACAGGATGAGACCTTTGCCCCCAGGATCCTTGAGAAACCAGTCAGGGCCCTCCCTCCCCCTCCTCCAGAGAGCCAGCACTTGGTGGAAAGCTCCCAAAGGACCCCAGAGTTCACACAGTGTCCCAAGATGAGAAAGCAGTGACCACCAGGAGGAAAAGGACAGCAGCCTGGCCAGAGCGGCCACCCTGGAGCCCACCAGGGCTCGCCCCTCCCTCTGGCCAGCCCAGCAGTCCCGAGGGGAGTTCAGGGGAGACCCGCCAGTCGGGGAGGTGATAGACTCAGCCTGACACACAGCACACAACACACTCATACACAAGCATACACACACACACACATAAAACACACTCATTCAGATAGATATGCATCACACGCACAACGCACTCACATACACATAAACACATATACAACACACACATAACACATACATACACATACACTAGCATACACACACAGAAAACATACTCATTCACATATATCTACATCATATGCACAACACACATACACATAAACACACAACACATACACACTCATACACTAGCATGCACATACATATAAAACACACTAATTCACACATATATACGTCATATGCACAACACACTCACATACACATAAACACATACACAATACATACACACTCATACACATACTATACACACATTCACATATGCAACACATTCTCATTCACATATATATACATCATATGCACAACACACTCACATACACAACACACAACACATACACACTCATACACTAGCATACACACATTCACATATAAAACACACTCATTCACACATATATACATCATCTACACAACACACACAAACACATACACACTCATACACATACTACACACACATTCACATATGCAACACATACTCATTCACATACATACAACACACACTCTCACACATACACCATACACATAACACATACACACACACATATAACACACTCATACACATATACATACATACAGAACACACACATTCCCATACATATACACAAGTATACAACACATATGTACACAACACATACACACTCATGCATATACATACATATACACACTCATGCTTATACACACATATGCAGCACACGTGTGCAAACACACCACAGGTGCTCATACATGTACACGTGTGCACAGCACATACATATATGTGTGTGCACAACACGCTCATACACATATATGCACATATACAACACACTCACATATACACATACACACAATACATACACATACACAACACACACATACTTACACACACTTATACAAACATCAGTCGTAAGAGTGGGTAAAAGAAACGCATCATGAGATTAAATGTTTACGCAAACAAAGTGAAGTCTTAGAAATAGAACCAGACAGTCCCAACAGCCCAGCACCACTGGGAAGCTATGGTGACGGACAGCAGCCACTGGGGGATCCCCAGCAGTGGGAAAGGAGCTGTCAGCACACAGCTGTGGCTACTGAAAAAATAAGTAAGACCATGTCAACCTTGGCCTCCCAAGAGGTGGGACACCTCACTGAATCAGTTACACAATTAGTGAAAAAAGATGCCTTTTTCCCCCAAAAATATATATTGAGGGCTGAGGTCACAAGGAGCTGAGAGGACGGCTCTGAACTCGTGTCCTGGGCCTCGCAGTGGTGTGGACACTGGCCCTTCCTGCCCACAACCTCCTCTGTCCTGAGCTGAGCTCTGCAAACCATCCCCCAGCCAGGCCTCCTCTGACTCCTGGCTGCTTTGACTACGGGCATCCTCCTATGCTTTTCCTGCACTTTCTGGATTACTTTCTCTCAGAAGCACAACCATAATCATTGCTTTGCCTACGATGCTATGCGCTCAGGGAAGCCTCCTCACACTGTGTGGATTCGCTACTGCTTTGCACGCTTATGTTTACAGACTGGCTCCTGGACTTCCATCCACATTTCAGGGCTGAGAACAGAACATGCTTTCACTCCTTGGGGGCAAATCCCTCAGATGTTTGATCCAAAATTCTACCCATGAATCACAGAAAGAAATAGAGAGGTGCCCAAATTCCCCCACTGACCTCTAAATATATATAGAACTTGGTCCAAATAGCTGAATTTCAACCTGCCATGTGGTGGGCTGCCGTCTCTGTGGTCGCACAGAGTCGGACACGACTGAAGCGACTTAGCAGCAGCAGCAGCAGCAGCAGCATGTGGGCCTAGATTTAATGATGGTACATATTCTTCTACGATATAGGTTTTCCCAGTGGCTTGGATGGTAAAGAATCTGCCTGCAATGTAA
The DNA here is from genome assembly GCA_935064755.1 of Tragelaphus eurycerus. Lineage (NCBI taxonomy): Eukaryota > Metazoa > Chordata > Mammalia > Artiodactyla > Bovidae > Tragelaphus > Tragelaphus eurycerus. Next base: position 30,815,952 of record CAKXYN010000016.1, read on the forward strand.
GAGACCCAAGTTTGATTCCTAGATAGTGAAAGTCCCCTGGAGAAGGAAATGGCAACCCATTCTAGTAATTCTTGCCTGGGAAATCCTATGGACAGAGGAGTTTGATGGGTTACAGTCCATGGGATTGCAAAGAGTCGGACACAACTAATATAACATAAAATTCTTCTACCAAGAGTAAGATTGCAGTGCCTACAGGAAATAGAAAGTAAAGCTCATGTTCCAGTTATCTCTAGCTGAGCAACAAAAAATTAAACTACCAAGGATGTTATTTCATCTCAGTTTTATAGGTCAGGAGTATGAGCAGCTGGGTGATTCATCTGTTCCATGTGGCATCAACAGAGCTTACCTGGTGGTACCAGCTGAAGGTGGCCTGGTCTGGTGGGTCTCTACCACATCTGGCACCTGGGCAGAGACACTGGTCAGCTGAACTCCTGAAACTCTCACCTGGACCTCTCATCTAGAACCTGTCCATCTCACCTGGACCACTCACCTGGGGCCTCTCTAGCATGGTGGCCTCAGGGTAGCTAGACAGCTCATATGGCAGCCCAGGACTCCAAGAGCAAGTGTCCCATTCAAACACCTCAGCTGGAAGTGGTAGGACCCCTGTGAGCAAACCTCTGGACTCCTAGAAGGTCATTTCTGCCTCATTTGACTGGTTGAACCAGTCACTGAGACCAGACCAGCTGTGGTGAGGAGAGATTTCAATTTCTCCCCTTGTTCTTTGCTACTTCTCAAAGAATGGGTGACCATTTTTGATCTACTATGGTGCTCAGTTGCTGGGTCATGTCTCTTTGCAACCCTCTAGACTGTAGCCCGCCAGGCTCCTCTGTCCATGGGATTCTCCAGGCAAGAATACTGGAGTGGGTTGCCATGCCCTCCTCCAGGGGATCTTCCCAACCCAGGGATCAAACCCACGTCTCTTGTGTCTCCTGCATTGGCAGGTGGATTCTTTACCACTGTGTACTTGGGATCCTCTTCAATCTACTAGAGACCATATTGACAACCCTTTCACTCTTGTACACTTGGGTTAAATCCTCATGGGTCAATTAGTCTGCTCTGTAGATCATGTGACATCATGCTTTACTATCCCCCAGGGAGGTGGTACCTCTTCTGCAGGTACTCTAGAATCACCAGAGGTTCAGCATCACCTCTAGGCCTGGGGAGACAGTGAATGTGAGAAAAATTTCACATCCCCAGGGAACTATATCAGTGTCCTGTGACAAACCAAAATGGAAAAGAATATTTAAAAAAGAATGTGTGTGTGTGTGTGTATGTATATATAATGGATTCACCTTGCTGTACAGCAGAAATTAACACAACATTGTTAAATCAGCTATGCGTGCATGCTAAGTCACCTAAGTCATGCCCGACTCTTAGTAATCCTATGGATTGTAGCCCACCAGGCTCCTCTGTCCATGGGATTCTCCAGGCAAGAATATTGGAGTGGGTTGCCATGCCCTCCTCCAAGGGATCTTCCTGACCCAGGGATCAAACCCCATAAATCAACTATACTTCAACTTAAAAATAAATAAAAAATATCACACCAACACTGACCTTCCTATCCATCTTAATTCACTGTATTCTTGATAATTATGTCCTTAATATACAGTGAAGAGGATGGTGGGGAGGGTAAGAACTTTGCAGTCACAGCCCACCATGGTGCAAATCCCTGCTCTATCATCTACTTGCTGTGAAAATTTGGGCAAGAGGCTAGCATTTTCTGGTCCTTATCTTTAAGATGCACATAACACCTGGAGCAGGTGTCTCCAGGGACCATCGTTACTGATCTGTGTCATTCTCCAGAGAAAAAACACAAACTGTGGGAGACCTTTCTTACACCTCTCAGGCAGCCCTAGGGGATGAGGGCCCCCTGGCCACAGCAGGTGACCCCCATAAATCACCTTTCGTGTGGTTTTTTAATTCTCTCTGGGTTCCCTGGCTCCTGTGCTCTGGAATCTGCTTCCTCATCAACTACCAGCACCCACTGTGTCTCAGAATTTATTTTCAGAAGAGCCAAAACTAAGGGACTCTCACCTCAGAGGACTGTTCTGAGCATAAACTCGACCTAGTTCAGAACATGAAGAACATCTGGCCCAGAGCCTGGTATCCTCTGCCCCAACCCCTGCTCATGCTCTGCCTTCTTTGGGGTCCAGGTCCCCCCAGCCTTGCTCATGGCCAGCCTGTTCTTCTATGGGGCCCTTCTTCCCCTTGCTGAAACCTCACTTGCCCTTGAACACCCGTCTCTGACCTCCTGAGTGGGTGAAACACCTAGTCCCTCATCTAGTCTCCTTTCTTATACTTGGCACAATTTCACATTTTACCTCGTTCACTTCGTGATCTTTGTCTTCTTCATGAGGCTTAAGCTCCCACAGGGCAGGAGACATGTCTGGCTAAAGAAGGAAAAGCTAAGATCCATTGAATGAATAAATAAATGGACTCAATGTTCTTTCTTCTATGACTCATGCACTGTCAGCCTCCCACCAACCAACATACAACCACCATGGGAGTCATTTCTCCTCTGTGTTCCCTCCGCTTGCTGTCCTAACACATGTCTGCCACACTCTAGTGTCTGGGACACCTCGTCCTCTTTGGCTCTGCCACACCAGCCTTCTGCCAACCCAGCCCGCAGAAACACTGTACCAGCTTCTTAGGAAACTGGGCTGTAATAGGTGAAAAAAAGAAAGGCTGCTGGTAGGGTTTTACTATTGTATAGTAGCAAACTGAGTGTGCAAGGCTGGGACATGGCATTCCAGTCTCCCCTGGGGCCAGGGAAGTCCATGGAGCCATTTTGATCAATGAGACCCAATGGAAGCCTGCAGGGAGCTCCATGTGTTTCCAGATGAAGGTAAATACAGAACTGAGGTGTCCCTTCCCTTCTCCTTGCCTAGAATGTAGGCACTATGTCTGGCGCTCCAGCAGTCATTTTGTGACCATGCTAACTGCTGCTAAGTTGCTTCAGTCGTGTCCAACTCTGTGCGACCCCATAGACAGCAGCCCACCAGGCTCCCCCGTCCCTGTGACCATGAGGAAAGGTCAAAAAGTCAAGAGTCACTGACCCTGACATCATTGAACTGCCCAATCTCTATACTTCTAGCAATATGGGAAAAAATAAACAACAGTTTTTATATAAACTATTCTGTTGTTTTTTCTGTTACTTGCAAGCAAAGGCATCCCTCAGTTCAGTTGAGTTCAGTCACTCAGTTGTATCCGACTCTCTGCTGCCTCATGAATCACAGCACACCAGGCCTCCCTGTCCATCACCAACTCCCAGACTTCACTCAGACTCACATCCATTGAGTCAGTGATGCTATCCAGCCATCTCATCCTCTGTTGTCCCCTTCTCCTCCTGCGCCCAATCCCTCCCAGCATCAGAGTCTTTTCCAATGAGTCAATTCTTCACATGAGGTGGCCAAAGTACTGGAGTTTCAGCTTCAGCATCATTCCTTCCAAAGAAATCCCAGGGCTGATCTCCTTCAGAATGGACTGGTTGGATCTTCTTGCAATCCAAGGGACTCTCAAGAGTCTTCTCCAACACCACAGTTCAAAAGCACCAATTCTTTGGTGCTCAGCTTTCTTTATAGTCCAACTCTCACATCCATACCGCCGGAAAAACCATAGCCTTGACTAGACGGACCTTTGTTGGCAAAGTAATGTCTCTGCTTTTGAATATGTTATCTAGGTTGGTCATAACTTTCCTTCCAAGGAGTAAGCGTCTTTTAATTTCATGGCTGCAGTCACCATCTGCAGTAGAGCTACAGAAGATTTTAGTTGCCATTCATGTGTACCCTTGCGCCAGTGGCTCCCAGGGCTTGTGTGGTCTGCGGCAGCAGGTACAAACTATGAAAATGTCATGCCTGCTCTGGCTGCACAAGCTCCAGGTGGACAAGGACATGCTGGGTCACTCCTTATGAGTTTCCCCCAAATCCTCACCTGTGTCAGCATTTACTCATGGTCGGTGTTTAACAGTTTTTTTTGTAAATAAATTGCTTCTAAGCAGGTAAAGAACTTGCCTGTCAATATAGGAGACACAAGAAATGAGGGTTCAGTCCCTGGGTTGGGAAGATCCTCTGGAGGAGGGCATGGCAGCCCTCTCCAGAACCCTTGTCTAGAGAGTCCCCTGGACAGAGGAGCCTCGTGTGCTATAGTCCATAGGGTCACAATGAGTTGGACATGACTGAAGTGACTTAGAACACAATCAGGAAGAAATAGAGAATCTGCTTTGGGCTATGGGAGAAAATTTGTAAGGTAAGAAATACTGGGGGTCAGTGAGCATGGAGAGGTCAAGCGGCTCATGGTCTCCCAACTCCCTTCCACTCACCCCCACCTTGGCCACCCAATGCTCTGTGAGCAGGGGACAGTGCAGCAGAGAATGGGAGGCTGAGGGTGGTGTCATCATAAATATTTTCCCCTGAAAGATTGTCATTTCAAGTGTGTTTAAGGAAATTTGTATTTAAAGAGAGGTGAACATAAAAAACCCTAAAGCACTGCCCGTGAGATAGCTCATCAGGACCCTTTCTCTCCAGGAGGTTCCTGAAATCAATCCCAGCTTCTGACTCTGAAGATAAGTCTCCTAAATTTCCTCAGGATGTGCCCGCTGAGCAAAAGCTTCTGAAAAAGGCCTGGCAGGTCCAAGTATTTACCAAAAACTGTGCGCTCAGCACTCGGCATAATTCCCAAAGGACTTTACTCTAAAAATATTTTTATTAGAGTCTAAAATAATTTAATCATAGGCATCTATTAGTCAGAGTCCAGAGTACCCTGTTGCCCGACAGCGATATCCTCCCAGACTTTAAAACAGGAAGCTCTATGTCCATGGCACAGAAAACATTCGGAACCCTGCCAGGGACTCTGAAAGTCGTCCTCCACCCTCACACAGAAGGTATGTCACACCTAAAACCAAAGAGGGGATTTGAGGATTCTTTTCACAGTGGGCTCAGGCTGAAGAGACAGAGCCTGGCAGAATTACCTCTTTCAAGAAACAGCCTCTCTGTTTATGGTTGCCAGAGAGAAGGATGGGGGAAAGGGACAGTTACGGAGTTTGGGATAGACCTCTACACACTGCTGTACTTAAAGTGGATAAACAAGAAGGACCTAATGCACAGCACAGGGAGCTCTGCTCAGTGTTATATAGCAGCCTGGATGGGAGCGGGGCTTGGGGGAGAACGGATACATGTATCTGTATGGCTGGGCCCCTTGGCTGTTCCCCTGAAACCACCACCGCATTGTTTGTTAATCAGCTATATTCTATACAGCTTAGCCACTATGGAGAACAGTATGGAGATTCCTCAAAAAACTGGGAATAGAACTGCCTTATGATCCAGCAATCCCACTGCTGGGCATCCACACTGAGAAGTCCAGAATTGAAAGAGACACGTGTACCCCAATGTTCATAGCAGCACTGTTTACAATAGCCAGGAAGTGGAAGCAACCTAGATGTCCATCCACAGATGAATGGATAAGCAAGCTGTGGTACATATACACAATGGAGTATTACTCAGCCATTAAAAAGAATGCATTTGAATCAGTTCTAATGAGATGGATGGAACTGGAGCCTATTATACAGAGTGAAGTAAGCCAGAAACAAAAACACAAATACAGTATACTAACACATATATATGGAATTTAGAAAGATGGTAAAAATAACCCTATTTACGAGACAGCAAAAGAGACACTGATGTATAGAACAGACTTTTGGACTCTGGGACCGGGAGAGGGTGGGATGATTGGGGAGAATAGCATTGAAATATGTATAATATCATATCTGAAACGAGTCAGTCCAGGTATGATGCCTTATAACAGATGCCTGGGACTGGAGCACTGGGATGACCTGGAGGGATGGTGTGGGAAGGGGGGAGGGAGGAGGGTTCAGGATGGGGAACACGTGTATACTGGTGGCGGATCCATCTCGATGTATAGTAAAAGCAATACAATATTGTAAAGTTAAGCAAAATAAAAAAATAAAATAAAATAAATAAAATAAAAAATAAAATAAAATACTTAAAAAAGAAAGACCCTCTCTGACCTCTGAATCCAGGAGGGAGTGATTCCTGGAATCAGGTTCTAACCTTCTCTTTGAATCACAGAAGAGAAACATCCTCGTTAGCCATCAGAACAAACCAACTCCCATGAACACCCAGCAGCCGGCATAGTCTGTTCATCGATTCATTTGATGTCTTTGAGAAATCTGTGGACCTCTGCTTTCTAAGTAACATTTATGACAATGGATTCATTTAAAGCATTGAGGTACACAGAGGAACAGACATAAATGGGCCCTTAAGGGAGAGCTGATTCTTAGACACTCCAGGAGTTAGGAGTGAGCTTCCTGGATTGACACGGAGGTGGGCAACAGGGGCTGTGCTTCACATGCCCAGAACCCTCACTCTGTCCTTCATTTATTCATTCACTCATTAACTCACCTAGTATTTAGTGGGTGTTTAATGTGTGCTAAGCCTAAGTCATTCATTACTTTGCCAACAAAGGTCCATCTAGTCAAGGCTATGGTTTTTCCTGTGGTCATGTATGGATGTGAGAGTTGGACTGTGAAGAAGGCTGAGCACCGAAGAATTGATGCTTTCGAACTGTGGTGTTGGAGAAGACTCTTGAGAGTCCCTTGGACTGCAAGGAGATCCAACCAGTCCATTCTGAAGGAGATCAGCCCTGGGATTTCTTTGGAGGGAATTATGCTAAAGCTGAAGCTCCAGTACTTTGGCCACCTCATGCGAAGAGTTGGTTCATTGGAAAAGACTCTGATGCTGGGAGGGATTGGGGGCAGGAGGAGAAGGGGACGACAGAGGATGAGATGGCTAGATGGCATCACTGACTCAATGGATGTGAGTCTGAGTGAACTCCGGGAGTTGGTGATGGACAGGGAGGCCTGGAGTGCTGTGATTCATGGGGTTGCAAAGAGTCAGACACGACTGAGAGACTGAACTGAACTGAACCCTGAGTCACCAGGGCAAAGCCAAGGTGTAGAAGGTAAAGACTCTACCCTCAGGGAGCTTAGGATCCATTTGAAAGCACAGACAAGGACACAGACAACTGCAGTGACTGGGGAAAGTCAAATTCAGAGGCTAAGGATGTGGCATCTGACTTAGAAAATTAAAGAGCTGAAACCAGGGCCCCAGGCGGGCCCTCATTAGACTCGCTCGCAGGGCCTCAGAGGCCCCAGGAGCCCCGACCATCAGCAGCAGGGCCCACGTGGTGAACTCAGAGGGCAGAGCACTGCCTTCCTCTCTCCAGATGGTCCTGTGAGCAGCCAAAGCTGGAACCTCCCGCTCACCTGGGCCACACATGCTTGAAGCAGGTCCTCCACATCAGAACCACGTGCATGAGAGAGCAAGGTTGCATGGGGTCCTGACCATTCATACATCAAGAGAACATCACCACACAGCCAGAGGGTCATCCTCATGGGCCCGAGGGCACAGGGGAGCCCACTGATCTTCTGAGGATGGTTCTGTAGCTTAAGTGGGGCAGGGAGAGAGTGCTTCCCTTGGAAAGGCCTAGAACATTCCTCTCACAGGCTTCCCTGGGGGCTCAGTGGTAAAGACTCCTCCTGCCAGTGCAGGAGACACGGGTTCAATCCCTGATCCAGGAAGACCCCACGTGTCTCGGAGAATCTAAGCTGATGCCCCACAACTACTGAGCCTGTGCTCTAAGAGCCCACACGCTGCAACTGCTGAAACCTGTGCTCTCAAGCCCGTGCTCAGCAACGAGAGAAGCCACTTCAGTGAGAAGCCCAGCACTGAAACAGAGTCGGCCGCCTCCCTACCCCACCCCACCCGCCACCCCCCCCCCAACTAGAGAAAGCCCGCGCAGAGCAATCAAGATAGAGGCAACTAAAACTAAAGAAATCAAGTATTTTTTTAAAATTGGTGATTCATTGCTTTGTTCCACTGAAGGTAAATCATGAAAATCAAAAGGAAGAAAAGAAAGTTCTGCTCAGGAGGCCGTGGTCCTCAGTATTCTGGCCCAGGATTGTCTGTGCCCAATGATAACATTCCTGGGGACAGTTTGTCACCAGAAAGGGCCCAAAACACATGACTTAGGGGAAAAGGCCCATTAAGAAGTTCTGAACATCCTGGTTAAGGAAGAAAGGCTGCAAAATGGCCCAGAGTCTGGGAGATGAGGGTGGAGGGAAAGACTACCCCTGGAAATGCCTGCATTAGTCATGAAAGCATCAGACGCTGAGCTACAACGCACAGGTTGGATTTCGCAGATGTGGTCACCATGGTGTTGTTGCTCACGCCTGTTGGAGGAACTGGCCCAACAGAACTCACATTCCCAGGCCATGGGTTCTAGACAGAACACAGCAGGACTCAGACCTTGAGGAGCACCAGACCACTCGAGAGGGCCCGTGAGCAATGGGTCCCGGGCCCAGCCCATCAGCAGCCCTGCCACTTCCGGTGAGTCCCTGGGATGCTGATGCTACTGGTCTGTGTTCCACGCTCTGTGCTGGCACCTGTCTTCGTTTCCTCCTCCAGGTACCCCTGAGGCTCTGCTGACACTCAGCACCTGGCTCTGGGAGCAGCATTTGCCTGGGAAATCTGCCCCAGAGACCAGTTTAGTTCAATTCAATTGCTCAGTCATGTCCGACTCTTTGCGACCTCATGAACTGCAGCACACCAGGCTTCCCTGTCCATCACCAACTCCCAGAACTTGCTCAAATTCATGTTCATGGAGTTGGTGATGCCATCCAACCATCTGATTCTCTGTCCTCCCCTTCTCCTCCTGCCTTCAATCTTTTCTATGAGTCAGTTCTTTGCATCAGATGGCCAAAGGATTGGAGTTTCAGCTTCAACATCAGTCCTTCCAATGAATATTCAGAGTTGACTTCCTTTAGGATTGACTGCTTTGATCTCCTTGCTGTCCAAAGTACTCTCAAGAGTCTTCTCCAGCACCACAATTCAAAAGCATCAATTCTTCGGCACTCAGCACTCCTTATTGTCCAACTCTAACATCCATACATGACTACAAAAAACCATAGGTTTGATTATATGAACCTTTGTTAGCAAAGTAATGTCTCTGCTTTTTAATATGCTGTCTAGGTTGATCATAGCTTTTCTTCCAAGGAGCAAGTGTCATTTAATTTTATGGCTGAAGTCACCATCTGCAATGATTTTGGAGGGCCCCAAAATAAAGTCTCTCAACGTTTCCACTGTTTCCCCATCTATTTACCATGAAGTGATGGGACCGGATGCCATGATCTTAGTTTTCTGAATGTTGAGTTTTAAGCCAACTTTTTCACTCTCCTCTTTCACTCTGATCGAGGCTCTTTTGTTCTTCGCTTTCTGCCATAAGGGTGGTGTTATCTGCATATCTGAGGTTATTAACATTTCTCCCAGCAATCTTGATTCCAGCTTGTGCTTCCTCCAGCCCAGCATTTCTCGTGATGTACTCTGCATATAAGTTAAATAAGCAGGGTGACAATATACAGCCTTGAGGTACTCCTTTACCAATTTGTAACCAGGCCATTGTTTCATGTCTGGTTCTAACCGTTGCTTCTTGACCTGCATACAGGTTTCTCAAGAGGCAGGTCAGGTGTTCTAGTATTCTTATCTCTTTAAGAGCTTCCCACAGTTTGTTGTGATCCACACAGTCAAAGGATTTAGCATAGTCAATAAAGCAGATGTAGATTTTTTTCTATAATTCTCTTGCTTTTTCTATGATCCAATGGATGTTGGCAATATGATCTCTGGTTCCTCTGCCTTTTCTAAATCCAGCTTGAACATCTGGAAGTTCACAGCTCATGTACTGTTGAAGCCTCACTTGGAGAATTTTGAACATTTCTTTGCTAACATGTAAAATGAGTGCAATTTTTCAGAAATTTGAATATTCCTTGGCATTGTCTTTCTTTGGGATTGGAATGAAAACTGACCTTTTCCAGTCCTGTGGCCACTGCTGAGTTTTCCAAATTTGCTGGCATATTGAGTGCAGCACTTTCACAGCATCATCTTTTAGGATTTGAAATCAGATCAGATCAGATCAGTCGCTCAGTCGTGTCCGACTCTTTGCGACCCCATGAACCGCAGCACGCCAGGCCTCCCTGTCCATCACCAGCTCCCGGAGGTCACCCAGACTCACGTCCATCAAGTCAGTGATGCCATCCAGCCATCTCATCCTCTGTCGTCCCCTTCTCCTCCTGCCCTCAATCCCTCCCAGCATCAGAGTCTTCTCCAATGAGTCAACTCTTCACATGAGGTGGCCAAAATACTGGAGTTTCAGCTTTAGCATCATTCCTTCTAAAGAAATCCCAGGATTGATCTCCTTCAGAATGGACTGGTTGGATCTTCTTGCAGTCCAAGGGACTCTCAAGAGTCTTCTCCAACACCACAGTTCAAAAGCATCAATTCTTCGGCACTCAGCCTTCTTCACAGTCCAGCTCTCACATCCATATATGACCACAGGAAAGACCATAGCCTTGACTAGGCGAACCTTTGTTGGTAAAGTAATATCTCTGCTTTTGAATATGCTATCTAGGTTGGTCATAACTTTCCTTCCAAGGAGTAAGTGTCTTTTAATTTCATGGCTGCAGTCACCATCTGCAGTGATTTTGGAGCCCAGAAAAACAAAGTCTGACACTGTTTCCACTGTTTCCCCATCTATTTCCCATGTAGTGATAGTTTAACTAAAATTCCATCACCTCCACTAGCTTTGTTTGTAGTCATGCTTCCTAAGGCCCACTTGACTTCATGTTCCAGGATGTCTGGCTCTGGGTGAGTGATCACACCATCATTGTTATCTGGGTCATTACGATCCTTTATGTATAGTTCTCTGTATTCTTGCCCCCTCTTCTTAATATCTTCTGCTTCTGTTAGGTCCATACCGTTTCTGTCCTTTATTGTGCCCATCTTTGCAAGAAATGTTCCCTTGGTATCACTACAATTTCTTGTAATTGGGCCCAGAGATGTGATAATGTTATACTAACATCAGGGTCATTTTTCAAGGGATGTGTAAAGTGAAGGCTGAACTAGTGGTAAAGAATTCACCTGCCAATGCACGTTAGATGCAAGAGACTTGGATTCTATCCCTGGTTGGGGAAGATCTCCTGGAAGGGGAAATGGCAGCCCACTCCAGTATTCTTGCCTGGAGAATCCCGTGGACAGAGGAGCCTGGCGGGCTGCAGTCCATAAGGTGGTACAGCGCTGGACATGACTGAAACAACTTAGCATGCACGCAAAGTGAGATAAGTCAGGTAGAGAAGGAGAAATATCATATGACATCCCTTGTGTGGAATTTAAAAAGAAATGATACAAATGAACTTACAAAACAGAAACGACTCACAGACTTAGAGAATGAACTTGTGGTGGCGGGTGGTGGGTGGGGCAGGGATAGGGAGTTTGGGATGGACATGTAGACATTGCTATGTTCAAAATGGATAACCAACAAGGACCCACTGTATAGCATAGGGAACTCTGTTCAGTGTTATGTGGCAGCCTGGATGGGAGAGGGGTTTAGGGGAGAAAGGATACATGTATATGTGCGGCTGAGTCCCTTGGCTGCTCACCTGAAACTATCACAACAGTGTTAATCGGCTATACTTTAACAGAAAAAGGTTTTTAGTTGTTTTGTTTTTTTTTTAAATAAAGGGGTGTGTGGGAGGTAAAGTCGATGACGCAGGCCCAAGGAGCCACACCCTTCCCTGCAGAAGACAAGGCGGCCTGGACTGTGGTCCCCTTCCCAGACAGAGCAGTCTCCCTGCTGGAACTGAGGAGGAGGGAATTGATGAAGAGGAAACACAGACCTTGATTTCAAAATTTGTGAGGTTTGGTTTTATTGTACTTCAATTTATAAGAGCAAAGTAACTTAATCTTTGGACTTTAATGTCTTCTCGGGAACTAGACCATGGGAAAAGGCTGAAAATCCAACTTGGGACTACAGGATAATTCCCTGTGTGTGTGTTTTGGATACTGTCAAAACCACAAACAAGAGGCTCCACTTACGTGCAGGGCTAGCTTTCAACTGCTAATGCTTGCCAGGTTTATGGTGACTGTTTTACTGGCTTGACTGTGCTTAACAAAGGCTGTTTCAGCCATGTGATCCAGCAGTCCCACTCCGGGGCATATATCCAGACAAAATTATAATTTAAAACAATATGTGTATCCCTATGTTCACAGCAGCACTATTCGCAATAGCCAAGGCATGCTATGCTATGCTATGCTAAGCTGCTTCAGTCATGACTGACTCTGTGCGACCCCATAGACGGCAGCCCACCAGGCTCCCCCGTCCCTGGGATTCTCCAGGCAAGAACACTGGAGTGGGCTGCCATTTCCTTCTCCAATGCATGAAAGTGAAAAGAGAAAGTGAAGTCGCTCAGTCATGTCCGACTCTTAGCAACCACATGGACTGCAGCCTACCAGGCTCCTCCGTCCATGGGATTTTCCAGGCAAGAGTACTGGAGTGGGGTGCCATTGCCTTCTCTAAGCCAAGGCATGGAAGCAGCCTAAATGTCCATCAGCAGATGAATGGGTAAAGAAAATGTGGTGCATGGACACAATGGAATATTACTCAGCCAAAAAAAAAGAACAAAATCATGCCATTTGCTGCAAGATGGATACAACCAGAGATTATCATACTAAGTGAAGTAAGTCAGAGGACGAATTTCATGACATCCTTATACGTGGAACCTAAAATATGATAGGAACGAACGTACATGTGAGACAGACTCACAGACAGAGAACAGACTTGTGGTTGCTGAGGGGGAGAGGGCTGGGGAAGGTGGAGAGAAGTCTGAGGTTAGCAGAGGCAACCTACCATACAGAAAGGATGGACAAACAAGGGCCTTCTGCACAGCACAGACTATATTCACTATCCTATGACAAAAGTGAGACAGTAAAGTCCCTCAGTTGTGTCCAACTCTTGGTGACCCCATGGACTGTAGCCTACAAGGCTCCGTCCGTGAGATTTTCCAGGCAAGAGTACTGGAGTGGGTTGCCATTAGCCTTCTCCAGGGCATGTTCCCGACTCAGGGATCTAACCCTATGATAAACCATAATGGAAAAGAACATTTTAAAAAGAATGTATACATATGTATAACAAAATCACTTTGCTGTACAGCAGAAATTAACATAAACATTATAAAAATCAGCTATACTTAAAATATTAAAACTGAAAAAAAAAGGATATTTGACCATCTCCTTGAAAAGAATAAAACTGGGAGGCTCTCTGTTGGGCTGGCACTTTACTTTTGGCCGTCTGATTTCCTTGCATATCACGTGATGCGCTATGTCAGACTAACTGGGCATAAATGTATTAACCACTTGTTTCTGAGGCTTTGATATCCAGGCCTCGCTTGCTCTGAAGGGACTTCCCCTCCCCAGGCTAGCCAATTCCCAGAGCATGTGTTTCGAACAGAGTCCACACGCCAAGCATCTCCTTTATCAGCTTTCACATTCTGGGCCACCCTTTACCTGCCCCAACCCACACACCAGACCACCAGGGACAGCCCCGTGCCCCAGAGCCCACTGAAATGATTCAGACGAGCTGCCACTAAGCCCACTTCCCCTGCCTCACCCATTCCTTCCACAGGAACCACAATAAGGGCTCTCTCCTCAGCCCCCTGACCCACACTGGTGCTTCCCCGTGTGACCCTACAAGGTACGGCACGCCCCTTCTCTTGGGATCTGTGAGTAACATGCCATCTTTCCAGTGACACTCATCTCTCGATCTGCTGGCCTCGCCAGCCCTGAATAATAATAAAACCTACATTTTCATGTGGTTACTGGGGACAGGAAACACAGTCAGGTGAGTTTCCAGCTCTGAGTAGAGCGTGGTTTTGCTGCTAATCTCATTCCCATCATGGTCTGAATCATTTCTGAGCCTTCTGGAGGCTAAATGAATGTTGTCCAACGGTAGGCTCAGAATAATCCGGAAAGTGCACCTGTATTTCCTGGACTGAGCAGGACTGTATTGGTGGGCTGCTCACCTCCATCCCCATGGGGTAAGCAGGGCCCTGGCTGGAGTCCCACGAGCCAGGAGAACAAGCCCCAGCGAAGGCGACAGGACCACTTGGCTCCCATGTCTGGGGTTTGGTGCTTCCTCCCATGTGGAGGGACCCCCATGAGTCACTCTGGTCCCCTCACAGATTCTAGATGAGTGGGGAGAGGAGCTGGATACACGTGGCTCAGCGCTTCTTGGCAGTCAGGCTATGCTCTGCACCCCCCACCAAAGACAAATATTTGCCCTGCCCCTTCCTCCCACGTTCTTGAAAAGAACTTGCCCCCAGCTGTTCTCAACTGTGCTGAGTTCTGGAATCCAGTCTTAGGCAACCCTTTGTGGCTGCACATCTAAGCCACCTTCTCTGGGAAATAATATTTAAACTCCTTGGTTTCCTCATCTCTCAAACACGAGTTACAGTATTCACCTTGAAGATTTTTTTTTTTTTTTTTTGAGGATTAAATTAGGTAAAACATAGAAAATCTTGCACATTTACAGACACTTAAATGTCTGCTTCCTCTTGTCTATTCTTGCTTTTTTTCTCCTCTCTCTCCCACATCAACAGTTTTTGTCTCCGAGTCCCTGCCTCTGGCCAAGCAGCTTCTGGCCCCGAGGAGCCCAAGTCCCGGGCCTCCCTCAGGGCTTGACAGCTGTGCCGTTTCTGAAGAAGCAGTGGTCAGCACCCCTGGGAGGCTCTCTGCAGGAGGGTTGATCTGGTTTTTCTCTGTCTGCCAAAGAATGAGGAAGTGGTTTGGGCAGGCAGCCAGGGAGGAGGAGGGTGGCTCCGTGGCCAGATCCATGGGAGAGAGGCTATCAGGCCACCAGCACCACCACTGTGATGCCTGGAACGGGGGTCCCTACAACAGTACGAGGCGGCTCCTGACACCATAGCTGACAGAGGCTGCAGCCCGAGGAGGGGGCAGCTGGGCTGCTTGCTCCCCAGTCAGGTCACCCCAGAACACTCTACAGGGTGACAGTGCTCTCAGAGGCCAGCAGCTGTAACAAGGGGCTCCGACAAGATGGTATGAGTGACCGATGCCAGTGGGGATGGAAGGGCGGACAAGAAGAGGTAAGAAACCACAAGAGCTCAAGACCCGTTTCATGTCGGAGTGAGCCATGGTGAGAGCCATGGAAACAACCACAGCGAGTTTGGGAGCAGGATCAGGAAAAGGGAAAATCGAACGGTCTCACTGAGGCCATCCCGCTTGTTCACACAGGCTCGCAAGTCCCCGGAGAACTCAGGTCTCACACCATTTATCCATCCCCCCAGCAGACACTTCCTCAGTGCCTGTGGGAGCTGGGGATACATCAGTGAGCAAGAACACCTCTGCCCCAGGGGGCCGTCATGGTAGACAGACAACCCCACCTTCTCTGAGAAGCACCTATCTGCTCCCGGAGCATATGAAATGCTTGAGACATCAAATTTCATTTCTCACGCATAAATTATTGTTGATACCTGGTCCAGGTGTCCACTGTCATCCTCAGGCAGTCCTTGGGCTGGTGGGATGGGATGACCTCGGGCTTGTTTTTCCTATGGGCAGCAGAGAAGTGCAAGGGGGTCAGATGCTATCTCCCCTCGCCTCCACATTTTGTAGGAGGAGGTGAAAAAATTCACCTTAAGAAAGTGAAACCAATGGAATCAAACTAAAATGGACGAGATCAGCCACATTAAGAAACCATCTTGTTTCTTTTTGTTTAATTTGGACTCAGGTGCTCAGAATTAGATTAATCAGAATCTTCGGTTCAGGGCATATACTCTTAAGCAGCCTGTTTCTTGACCTGTTTGATAAAAATAAAAGCCCACCACCCAGCATAAGAGCCAGGCACTCTTGGTGGCTCAATGATAAAGAATTCACTTGCAATGCAATGCAATGCAGGGACGTGGGTTTGATCCCTGGATCGCAAAGACCCTCTGGAGAAGGAAATGGCAACCCACTCCAGTATTTTTATCTGGTAAATCCCACAGACAGAGGAGCCTGGTGGGCTACAGTCCATGGGGCTGCAAGCAGTTGTACCTGACTTAGTGACTAAACAGTGTGACAGCCAGCACCTGAGGAAACTTACACCTCCCTCCATATCTCCACCCTGGTCCTACCTGTCACCTGATGACGTCACTATCCTGAAACTTACATTTCTCATCCTCCTGCTTTAAGTGTCCGTCACTCAGCCGTGTCCAACTCTGTGCGACCCCATGGACTGTAGCCTGCCAGGCTCCTCTGTCCATGGGATTCTCCAGGCCAGAATACTGGAGCGGGTTGCTATTCCCTTCTCCAGGGGATCTTCCCAACCCAGGGATCAAACCTGGGTCTCCCACATTGCAGGTGGATTCTTTACCAGCTGAGCCACCAGGGAAGCCTGCTTTCTTAAAAGTACAGGCAATTTTAAACCCTTCAAATCACATATATGCTCTTTAAATACAGATACATTCACATGCAGTTAAAATAGTTTTACCATGTGTGTTCAGATACAAATTTGAATGTATGTTAATATATGTGCATGTATGTATTTAGACTATGCCAAAGCCTTTGACTGTGTAGATCACAATAAACTGTGGAAAATTCTGAGAGAGATGGGAATACCAGACCACCTGATCTGCCTCTTGACAAATCTGTATGCAGGTCAGGAAGCAACAGTTAGAACTGGACATGGAACAACAGACTGGTTCCAAATAGGAAAAGGAGTACGTCAAGGCTGCATATTGTCACCATGTTTATTTAACTTATATGCAGAGTACATCATGAGAAGTGCTGGACTGGAAGAAACACAAGCTGGAATCAAGATTGCCAGGAGAAATATCAATAACCTCAGATATGCAGATGATACCACCCTTATGGCAGAAAGTGAAGAGGAACTAAAAAGCCTCTTGATGAAAGTGAAAGTGGAGAGTGAAAAGGTTGGCTTAAAGCTCAACATTCAGAAAATGAAGATCATGGCATCTGGTCCCATCACTACATGGGAAATAGATGGAGAAACAGTGGAAACAGTGTCAGACTTTTATTTTTCTGGGCTCCAAAATCACTGCAGATGGTGACTGCAGCCATGAAATTAAAAGACGCTTACTCCTTGGAAGGAAAGTTATGACCAACCTAGATAGCATATTCAAAAGCAGAGACATCACTTTGCCAACAAAGGTTCGCCTAGTCAAGGCTATGGTCTTTCCTGTGGTCATGTATGGATGTGAGAGCTGGACTGTGAAGAAGGCTAAGCGCCGAAGAATTGATGCTTTTGAACTGTGGTGTTGGAGAAGACTTTTGAGAGTCCCTTGGACTGCAAGGAGATCCAGCCAGTCCATTCTGAAGGAGATCAATCCTGGGATTTCTTTGGAAGGACTGATGTTAAAGCTGAAACTCCAGTATTTTGGCCACCTCATGCGAAGAGTTGACTCATTGGAAAAGACTCTGATGCTGGGAGAGATTGGGGGCAGGAGGAGAAGGGGATGACAGAGGATGAGATGGCTGGATGGCATCACTGACTCGATGGGTGTGAGTCTGAGTGACCTCCGAGAGCTGGTGATGGATAGGGAGGCCTGGCGTGCTGCGGTTCATGGGGTCGCAAAGAGTCGGATACGACTGAGCGACTGATCTGATCTGATCTGATGTATTTAGAGAGTTTAGTTTTAGTTGTTTTCCACTTGATGTAAAAGAATGTATGTGCGTGCTCGGTTGTGTCCAACTCTTCGCAACACCATGAAGTGTAGCCTGCCAGGCTCCTCTCTCCATGGGATTTCCCAGGCAAGGCTGCTGGAATTGCCATTTCCTTCTCCAGGTGATCTTCTCAACCCGGGGCTCAAATCTCAGGTATCCTGCATTGACAGGGGGGCTTCTTTACCACTGATCCACCAGGGAAGATCATATAAAAGGACATCATTCTATAAATCAATGTTTCTGGGATTTGCTATTTCTTCAAGAATATCTTTCTAAGATTCAACTGCACGTAGCTGTCATTTATTCATTTTCACCTTTGCAGAAGATTGCACTGTGCTATGACATCTCAGTTTATGTACCCATTGCCTTGTCTAGAGGGTATCTGCATTGCTTCTACGTGTTTTTGTTTTTTTTTTTAACTGCTCTGACAGAAACTTTTAAACATAGAGAGCTTGGTGTAAGGAATGTCCTCCACACATGACCGGTGTAAGCAATGGTCAGCACATGGCCAGTCTTATTCCACACGCATCACTCCCACTCCAGCGATAGACTGTGCATGCGTGCTAAGTCGCTTCTGTTGTGTCTCACTCTTTGTGACCCCATGGACTGTAGCCCACCAGGCTCCTCTGTCCAAAGGATTCTTTAGGCAAGAATACAGAGTGGGTTGCCATTTCCTCCTCCAGGGGATCTTCCCAACCCAGGGATCAAACCCACATCTCCTGAGTCTCCTGCTTGGGGACGCAGGTTCTTTGCCACTAAGGCCACCCGGGAAGCCCAGGTGTCCCACTTACCCCTTGATATTATCATAAATCAGTGCCCCAGACTCCCGAGTGTCTCCCACTTTCTCTGATGCCGTGACCCAGACTTCAAATCTTCAGAGAGGAGAGGAAATGCGTAAGGGAGCTGGCAGGTAGAGTCCAGTAGTGGTGGCTCTCCTGGCTGCAGACTGCTCCTTTTCTGGGTCGTGGCTGAAGCCGCCCAGATCTGAAGGTGGGGTGAAGAGCCCACGAGGAGGGGCCCCGGGAGGGAAGCAGGATGAATGCCACATGGCCCCCGAGCTGAAGACCCAGCAAAGGAGAAGCACCTGAAGCAGCCGTTCACAAGGCTCTCACCTGTCCGCCATCTCCAGCCTCACTTTCCACTCCTTCACGTGAAAGTTCCTGATGGATGCAAAAGACCTCTGCCTGCACCATCTCACTTCTCTCCCCTCACCAGCTTTGAAAACAGACAAAGAAGGGGAGAGAAGATAGTAACAGGGAATCTAAAATGAAGGGTCAAAACTGCCCATCATCTGCTTGTCTAAGCCAGCCATCTGCAAACCTTTTCTGTAAAGGGCCACAGGGTAAATTTTCCAGCCAGAGCTCCACTACTCAGCCCCACCTTCAAAGAGCCAGGGTAGCCGAGGACGGTGCATCCACAGACAGGCCCTCCTGTGTCCTGATAAAACTGAATTTATAGAAACAGAGGCCATGTTGGATTTGGCCAGAAAACTCATTTGCTGACCTTTGGTCTAAACAATACAACTATATTTACTTCTGTCTATTCCTAGGTTTGTTTTTGTTTTTGTTTGCCTTGCCACTCGGCTTGTAGGATCTTAGTTTCCCCAACCAGAGATGAAACCTGACCTCCACAGCAATGAAAGCCCTGGAGTCCTAACCATTGGACTGCCAGGGAATTCTCACTATGGTTTTTGATTATTAAAGAGCCAAAGACACACACACACACAAAAAAGATAAAAAGAGCGAAAGACTCTATTAAAGACTCCAGGGTCAGGCCTGTTACTATCCCCATTTTTCAGAAAAGAAGACTGACCTACCATGAAATGAAAGGACTCATGCGGGATCACGAAGGCAGCTTGACGTGAACCTAAGAAACATGTGTTCAAAGCCTCTGGGTTTTGTTTTTCTCCTTGTCTCAATGCAAACAAATTTTAACATCGCTGCAACCATTTAAATTGCATGGGCCCAGGATGCAAGAGTGGCTCTTCTCTTGCTCTCTGTGCATCCCACGCGGACTTCCCCTATGCCCACTCACACGAGAGTGCTCGCCCTCTGCTCCAGGCCCAAGATTGTTCTGATCCTCAGGCCAGAAGGGCTCCACCTGCTAGCTTATTAAGGGGAAATGTCTTTAACCTGAGGGCCTGTGAGGTCGGCCCAAAGCTGGTTTCTCGGGTAACCAATAAGCCAATCTGCATCAGTTCCCTTTAGAACCAGTAGCTTCCTGCTCTTCCCTGGTAGCTCAGCTTAAGGAATCTGCCTGCAATGCAGGAGACTCAGGTTCAACCCCCAGGTTGGAAAGATCCCCGCGAAGGAAGTGGCAACCCACTCCAGTATTCTTGCCTGGGAAATCCCATGGACAGAGGAGCCTGGCAGGCTGCAGTCCATGGGGTGGCCAAGAGTCGGAAACGACTGAGCAACTAACACTTCCTGCTCCCCCAGGAGTGAAGACTGCCACCCTGTGCTGCTAGCCAGCCACGGCAGGCTGGCTCCAGGCCACTTGACCCCATCCAACAAGCCACTCATGTCTCTGCCACTGTTTCCAAGCTTTCTTGGGTCTCCAGGCTGGGCAATTACAGGGCTTGCAGACCTGTGGGGTACAGTCCAACTGTATAAGACAATTTCGGTTTTGCATACAAACTTACCTTAATATTATAAACATCCTGGTCTCAGAATCTTGATAATTATCACTTATTACTGAGGCATAATGTTTCATTATCAGAGTGGTAAATTTCACTCAACGCTATCTCCTATTTTACTGAATCAGGTCCTAAGTTCCCAGGAATAGCAGTACTGGGCATCTCTATGGTCCTCATAGTGGGGTACTGCAGAGGGGAGACTTGTGGCATTTGCCAATTTCTGTGATGTAAATTCTCCCACCAGAGTTGGTTTTAAGCTACACTATGACATCACTGAACAGACAGGAGATGACACACTGGCTCTTTAAGAAGGTGCAAGCTGGTTTCAGGTGGTGCAGTGGTAAAGAACCTGCCTGCCAACAGGAGATGCGGGAGACTCTGTTTCGATCCCTGGGTCAGGAAGATCCCTTGGGATAGGAAATGACAACCCACTCCAGTAATCTTGCCTGGAAAATTCCATAGATGGAGGAGCCTGGAGGGCTACAGTCCACGGGGTCGCAAAGAGTCAGATGCAACTGAACCCACATGCACAGGACTGGAAGCTGGTCCCAGCACCCCACTGGCATCGCAGGTATACCTTGTCACCTCCCAGCGCCAATGTATACACAGTATCACAGGGTGTGAGGGTGACTATTTTGTAATGATCTTGGTATCACCTTTTAATACTGGATAGCAGAGGATGAGAGGGTTGCATGGCATCACCAACTCAATGGACATGAGTTTGAGCAAACTCCAGGAGATGATGAAGGACAGGGAAGCCTGGTGTGCTGCAGTCCATGGGGTCACAAAGAGTTAGACAGGACTTAGCAACTGAATGACAGCAAAAGTGTGTGAGTGCTTATTTAATTGATCTCTGATTATTACTGAAACCACAGTTCCTCGGTGCTTGTTTCCTCTGCAATTCTTTGCTCATGTTCTTTCATCTATTCAGTTCTGACACCTTTCTTAAAACCTTGAATCCCTCTACAAATTATAGTTATTAATGCCTTGATCTTGTTTGATGCAGTTTCTTTGACATTTTGCTTTTATTGTTCTATTATGCAGAAATCGTAACATAATGAATCCTGTCCATCTATTGCTATAAAGAGAATTCATCCTATTTTCTTCTATTCTACAAATTATTATTAAATGCCCAGTGAACAGCAGGCTTGCTTCTAGGTACTGGGAATATAGTTGAGACCAAAATAACATCTCTGCCCTCAAGGAGCTCCCATGCTGGTGGGGAAAACAGAGAGAAAATAAACAAGCAAATATAAAAGGAAGGTCCAGTGTGGGTAAGAGCGAAAATGACACAAAGCACAGCTGGTGGGGGACAGAGAAGACGGAAATAGGGGGGCTCTTGTTTAACTTATATGCAGAGGACATCATGGGAAATGCTGGGCTGGAAGAAGCACAAGCTGGAATCAAGATTGCCAGGAGAAATAATAATAACCTCAGATATGCAGATGACACCACCCTTATGGCAAAAAGTGAAGAGGAACTAAAGAGCCTCTTGATGAAAGTGAAAGAGGAGAGTGAAAAAGTTGGCTTAAAGCTCAACATTCAGAAAACTAAGATCATGGCATCTGTTCCCATCACTTCATGGGAAATAGATGGGGAAACAGTAGAAACAGTGTCAGACTTTATTTTTTTGGGCTCCAAAATCACTGCAGATGGTGATTGCAGCCATGAAATTAAAAGACGCTTACTCCTTGGAAGGAAAGTTATGACCAACATAGATAGCATATTCAAAAGCAGAGACATTACCTTGCCAACAAAGGTCCGTCTAGTCAAGGCTATGGTTTTTCCTGTGGTCATGTGTAGATGTGAGAGTTGAACTGTGAAGAAGGCTGAGTGCCGAAGAATTGATGCTTTTGAACTGTGGTGTTGGAGAAGACCCCTGAGAGTCCCTTGGACTGCAAGGAGATCCAACCAGTCCATTCTAAAGGAGATCGGTCCTGGGATTTCTTTGGAAGGACTGATGCTAAAGCTGAAAGTCCAATACTTTGGCCACCTCATGCAAAGAGTTGACTCATTGGAAAAGACTCTGATGCTGGGAGGGATTGGGGGCAGGAGGAGAAGGGGATGACAGAGGATGAGATGGCTGGATGGCATCACTGACTCCATGGACGTGAGTCTTAGTGACCTCCGGGAGTTGGTGATGGACAGGGAAGCCTGGTGTGCTGCAATTCATGGGGTCACAAAGAGTTGGACACAACTGAGCTACTGAACTGAACTGAACTATAAGGGCCTTTGGGAAGATCACATTTGAACAAAGACTTGAATAGGTAAAGGAGTGAGTCATACCAATTTTCTTGCAATTTGATTTTTAAATTTAACTCATTAACTTAGCAGGAATTTATATTTGGTATATTATATAAAAGAAGCTGTGATTTTTTTTTTCCACAATGTGTATAAATCATCTCAACACTCTTCCTCTTTATTTTCAGAAGTTTAATTATGAAAGCAGAATCCATTTCTCCATTTACTGGTACGTTACATATTTTTCAGATCATCTATTTGAAATTACCATTTTCTGGATCATCCTTTTAAAAACCATTTACCAATTCTTGAGGATTCGTCCTCTTTAGTATTTCTAAATCATCCTTTCCAGTTTCGAGATAAAATTCCACCTTTCCAAAAGGAAAACCATGCCTTCACTATTTTTGTATCTAGAACATCTGCCATAGAGTGTAGTCAACATAGAACTTTTAACACATTTTTATGAAATGAATAAATGAATTTCAAAACTCATTTCGATGTTTTCAAGTCTTATTCAAAGAGCTCCTCACACCCACCCACACACACACTGGTTCCCGTGATCTGGTTTCACAGTAAACATTATGCGGACATTTCAGTCTTTCACCACAAACCGACTATAAACACAGTAGCTTTGGTAAATAACTGAGGAAAAGAACAGCATCCTTCACAAAGCTGAGCCGCTTCTGTTGGAAAGGACATGGTTTGATTTGAACTATTTTATTTCCTTTACTTTACTCGGATAGGATTGCGAGTCTGGATGGCCAGTCTTTAACTCCATCAAACCATAGGCTTTTCCAGTTCTGCATTTGTACCGTCTGTGCATCCATATGCCCCCCAGAACCAAAATGATGAGGAACAGGGGGGCAAGCATGATCTCCCAGGAGAACGTGGCGGCTGTAGGAAGAACAGAGACACATGAGAGGTGAACAAGCTCCTGTGGCCAAATGGGACCCTGCCGTGCACTCTACAGAGAAAGAAACAGTGTTTGATTCTTCTGACAGATATGCACTGATTTTCAGAAGGTATGTCCCTTACACCCGGATCAAGGGTACTTGAGAATGATATTGGTGGCATTATGGAAACAAGGAAGGTAAACAGGGATTTCCTGGCAATCCAGTGGTTCACTAGAAAAGCCCCTGAAGCTGGGTGAGACTGAAGGCAAAAGGAGAAGGGGGTGGCAGACGATGAGTTGGTTGGATGGCAATACTGACTCAATGGACATGAATTTGAGCAAACTCTGGGAGATGATAGAGGACAGGGAAGCCTGGCGTGCTGCAGTCCATGAGGTCACAAAGAGTCAGACATGACTTAGTGACTGAACAACCAGTGGTTAAGACTCCAAGCTTCCAGTGTAGGGGGCACGGGTTTGACCCCTGCTTGGGGAAGATCCCATGTGCCCCACAGTGGGTAAAGAAATAAATAACAACAACAACAAAGTCAGGCAGAACAAATATCCAGCAGAGAGAAGCAGTGTGGATTTCGGCGGGGGGCGGGGCATGTGTCAAGGTCTAATTTTGTTCCACCTCTGGACTGTATGCAATAAGGGGTCTATCAAGGTCTTTGCTGGCTAACTGTGATGTGGCCCAGGGTATAATATGTCCTTTTCCAGGGAGCTTGGGTGTCAGAAGGAGTCAGTAAAGTAACAAAGGAAAAGAAAAATTTGGAATAAAGGAGCTTTAGGTGTCAAGATTATTGCCTGGATCCAGCTATTTTTCATTCTGCTCCTTTGCAGCTCTGTGTTATGAAAATATAGGAAGCAAGTGTTGATTAAAAGATGGTAACAATAACCCTGTATACGAGACAGCAAAAGAGACACTGATGTATAGAACAGTCTTTTGGACTCTGTGGGAAAGGGAGAGGGTGGGATGATTTGGGAGAATGGCATTGAAACGTGTATAATATCATATATGAAACGAGTCGCCAGTCCAGGTTCGATGCACGATACTGGATGCTTGGGGCTGGTGCACTGGGACCACCCAGAGGGATGGTACGGGGGAGGGAGGAGGGAGGAGGGTTCAGGATGGGGAACATGTGTATACCTGTGGTGGATTCATGTTGATATATGGCAAAACCAATACAATATATTGTAAAGTTAAAAAAGAGTTAAGTGGTACAGGAGAGGGATAAATTGGGAGGTTGGAATTGGCATATACACACTATATAAAATAGGTAACTAACAAAGACGTTCTGTGCGGCACAGGGAACTCTACTCAATACTCTGTAGTAACCCATATGGGAAAAGAACCCAGAAAAGAACAGATACATGTGTATGTCTAACTGAACCACTTAGCTGTATACCTGAAACTAATACAACATTGTAAACCAACTATACTCCAAAATATAATAAAAATTAAATTTTAGAAAGTTAACAAGTATATTTTAACACTTTAAATGGTGACTGTTGTGGTATGTGAATAATATCTCAATAAAATAAATACAAAAGCACAAAAAAGAGTAAAGATGGAATTAGAGAAGGTGTAGTTCAGATGTAGAGAACAAATGTATGGATACCAAGAGGGAACAGTAGGAGTGGGGGATGAACTGGGAAGCTGGGACTGACATATACACACGATTGACACTGTGTATAAAACATGATTAATGAGAATCTAGTACAGCACAGGAAACTCTACTCAGTGCTCCGTGGTGACCCAAATGGGAAGGAAATCCAAAAAAGAGGAAATAAATGTAACCATATAGCTGATTCACTTTGCTGTACAGCAGAAATTAATATACTGTAAAGCAAGTACGCTCCAATAAAAATTGATGAAAAGGTTAACAAGTATATTACTTGTTAGATTCACAAAAGAGGCTCTGATTATTGATCACACATGGATGAGGAAGCCAGAATTCCACATTGTTAAGCATCACTGACTCGATGGACGTGAATCTGGGTGAACTCCGGGAGTTGGTGATGGACAGGGAGGCCTGGCGTGCTGCAATTCATGGGGTCACAGAGAGTCGGACATGACTGAGCCACTGAACTGAACTGAAGCTACTATTTATCCTACTCTGTGCAGATTTGGGGGAAAAAACACATTCTCAGGCAATTTCTCCAGATGATTCTTGCATCTTAAAATTCCACAAACCGAGTGAGGCTTTCATTTTTGGAGCAACTATTGGGAGGCACCTCTGAGCCCCAGTGGAATCTTTCAGCTGTGAGCTCTGTGGTCAGTCACAGCCGACCCGAAAGACATGCAAGGTCAGGGCTCATGTCCTAGAAATGTGAGCAGGTTCCCAGCCTCAGGACCAGACACGCCACAGCTTCCTCTGGGTTACTACTCTGTAGCATGGCAGTGGATCCTCCATTTCTAAGTCTGTACCACCACCAGCTCATTCATGGAGAAATGATCTGAGACATCAGCCCTTGCTTGTGTCCTCCAACAACGGTTCTTAAAATACAGCATGAATGGAGCTTGCTAAAAGTCACTCTTTGGCCTCCCCCGGCAAAGAATTTCACTGGGTAGGTCTGGGAGTGAACCCAGGATTCTGCATTGTCAACCAGTGGCTCAAGCAGGGCATGCTGGTGTGTACAGAGAATGGTTGCAGAGAAGTTACATTGTGTGGTCATTCCTGCCCTGAGGCTTATCCAGATTCTCAACTGTCCATTAAAAGCTTGCCTGATGTTTCAAGTTAAGGAATTTAGCGCTTTTCTCTGTATGGGAAGATGCAAGAGTCTGGGCTAACTAAAACTGATCCTTTCCTATACATCTCAGCTTTCTGGGGCCAGTATCTGTTGGTTTTTCACATCCTCCCCACTCCACCCCCAGCTCCTCCATGGTCACTGTAGGAAGTGGGTGCAACTTGGTGGGGGCCTGGATCATAGGTATTGTTCTTTCTGGGTGCCCTCCAGAAATAACTGTCAACTTAAAAAAAAAAAAAACTCGTCCACAGCTGCCTTCTCTGCAAACACCCAAATGTAGGGGGGCTTGTGTTTATTGATTGTGCTGATGGCCCAGAAGTCAGGATAAGGCCCCCAGTGGGAATCACTTTGTCTCTTCCCTTCTTGTCCTTTGAACAGCTGACGGACTACATCACTCATACCTCCCTTTTCTGCTCAGCACTCAAACACTGAGAAGAAATCGATCTTTCAAAATGATTATTTTTTTATTTTGAAAGTTGCTCAGTTGTGTCCGACTCTGTGCAACCCCATGGACTATAAGAGTCCATGGAATTCTCCAGGCCAGAATACTGGAGTGGGTAGCCTTTCCCTTCTCCAAGGGATCTTCCCAACCCAGGGATCAAACCCAGGTCTCCCACGTTCCAGAAGGATTTTTTACCAGCTGAGCCATGTCAAAAGGATAAATCAGGTTTTTCTTTCCTCCTTGTTTCAATGTTCTTCCATGAGCAGTGAGTTGATCTGGCTACAGTCTTGCACTTTATTTCCTGATGTTGTTTAGTCACTCAGTTTTGTCCGATTCCTTGTGACCCAGTGGACTGTAGCCCGCCAGGCTCCTCTATCCATGGGATTTTCCAGGCAAGAATACTGGAGTGGGTTGCTGCGGGGGACTGACTCGGGAAGGGTTAAGTCCTGGGAGCTGCCTCGCTATGTGATTTCAGCTTGAGGCCCTCTTGCCTCGCTATGTGATTTCAGCTTGAGACCCCCCTTTTGCTCTCTGTCCCGCCTTCCTCAAGAATGTTTTTTACAATCTTAAGACTCCAGCGAGTCTGGCTTGAGGCTACACCTCAAGGAGCAAAAACCTTTTGTATTGTTAATGTAAAACCAGCCCTAGAGATAAGCAAGAGTCTTGTATGTCGAATGTCACGTACTACATGGTATAAATATGAGCATCAATAAAGACTGGGATCGGTCCAGTGTTGTCCGATCCTCTCAACCCCATCTTGCTTTCATTCTTTTCTTCTAAGCTCCTCAACAGCAGGGTTCCTGGGGGTTTCGCCTTACAAGCGCTGGCCGCAGCAGGTTGCCATTCCCTTCTCCAGGGGATCTGCCCAATCTAAGGATCATACCCCTTTCTCCTGCATCACAGGCAGATTCTTTACCACTAAACAACCAGAGAAGCCCTATTTCCTGGTGACTGATGGCTTTAACCCTAAAGCCACCTGAGCTCTGGTTACCTCACAATCCCCAGCCCTGAGAGGATGAAGTTTCTCAACCTCAGGATGAAGAACCTCCCACTCGCCTTGAGGGGTCAGGGAAGCACACTGGCCCTGCTGATCCGGCAGAACCACAGGAGACACAGGGTTTTGTTTTGCTTTTTAACCTATCACAGAACCATTTTGTCCTTTTTCCAAAAAATCAGCTTCCTCTTTAAATTTTGAGTATAATCTCCCAAAGCCAGCCTCCACCCTACCAAAAACATTCACAAATACGGAGAGATGTGTTTTCCGAGCTCCACTAACAGAAAACTCACAGATTCACCTAAGTAACCACCTGATGAACCAGGACCTTTATTTCACATCCACAGAGCACCCAACACTTGTCTTTCCCTTTCATGCCCCGCACCCTAAATCCATACCTTCTTTGACTGTGGTACGAAGCGTCTGGGAACTCATCGTATTACGGACAACACATTTAAAATCCGTGTACAAATCCTCTCTTCTGACAGGATCAAAAATCAGTGGCACTTCTATGTAGTTCTCATTGTTTTCTGAGTATGCCCTGAGTGAGAAAACAGTTCAACATCCGCTGTCAAACACTGCTTGTCTTTTCAATGCAGACACCTACACATCCTCAGAGCTCCTCTGGACTTAAACTGATGGCACAATTTACCAAGTGAAGGCCACTTGCCATTACAGTTGTTATTTACTCGGGAGACTTTCTAAACCTATTCCTGAAGATAAGCATAACTCTCAAGATACTGGTCGCTGTGATAGGATGCTTGTGACAATGCGAACTTACAGAAGCCAGCTTCTTTGGATAAACAGGGGGGTGGGGTGGGGGGGGTTCACTTTTTAAGGCTCTTGATGAACAATGAACCATTGGTGGGAACAGAAATGTCTAGTCTGGGGAAATTGGACTGCATGACCAGCCAATCATTTGCATATTGAAGGCAGGGCAGGAGTTTCCAGGAATCCCATCCTCCTCTGCGTCTGCTCTCATCACCATTCACTGTCAGCTCTCACTCTGGAAGTTCAAGTTCAGAACCAAGGGCAGCAGACGCGGGGGAGAGCCCTAGTCAACATCACTGCCGTTTGTAATGTTACAGGAATCCAAAGATGCCTCACATTATTTATTAGTACAAATAAAAATATCGTGGCTGTGGATCCACTAGGACTATTTTTTTTTTCATCTATGGGAGAAAAAAATAGGCTCCTTTAAGTAAATGGGTAGTATGAGCAAGCTGACACGTGGCATGTGAGTCCTGCCCAAACTTCTTGCAATGAGGATCCACAAGCAAAGGGTCGTGCTAATCACGCCTAATTTCTATCCACTAAACTGCATCTAGAAAGTTCATGTTGGATAGATCTTTCCAAAAAGACAAGAATTTGGCAGGCAAAAATTCAGGCAAATTCAGAGTACTGACACTACAATTTAAAAATCCTTTATAAAAAATAAATAAATAAAATTAGAAAATACATTAAAATCCTTTATAATTTGGAACATTGGAAGGGTCTGCCTTCCTCACACAAAAATGGTTCCCATTTACAAGGCCTGACTGTTCTGAGTTCAGAGTGAGAAAACGTTTTCCAGAGAGGAAGGCTTATGAGAATAGAGTTCTCGCTTTCTTTCATAGTACCCTTCCTTAGAGACTGTGGTAGCCCATGGTTCCCTGAGAAACAGGCGAGGCTCAGATCCGGCCACTACATCTCAGGGTCTCTTTAAGGGCTGTGAAAATGTTGGACTCCCAGGTTGCAAAGTCAGGAATGGACACATCTTAGCTCAAAGTATTTCTTTGAAAACTGCAACACTCAAGAGAAAAAGGTTTAATTAAACAACTAGAAGAGGCAACACCAACCAAGTATTAGGCTGCTACTCAACTCATAGCATTACAAGCCTTGATTCTCAAGAGTAGTTGGTACGTCGAAGGTGCTAAAAATCCAAAAGATTAGAATAAAAATATATATATAGGTTTGTACTATGGTGTGTGTGTGTATGTCACATAGGATAGGTGGGCTAGGACACTGTCTGTACAAGGAAGTGACGTCTGCAGAGGGTCACAACAGTTGTGCCCGGGGGACAAGGAAGATCCGCCCCATCACTTACTGGCGCTCGCCCTCCGTCACGCGGCCCCCGTGGTAGGCATCCTCTATGAAGGTGTTGTTGGCCGTCCACCACAGCAGAGTGGTTGTGTGTATGCCGGCTCCCAGAAACACCTTACATGGGATTGTCAGCCTTGACCCTGTGACAGCAAGACATAGCACATCAGACGTCAGAACCCAGCTGGCGGACAAGGGTCACGTGTCACGTGGAGTGAATAAGTCAGACAGAGAAGGAGAAATATTATATGACATCCGTTATATGTGGATGAGCAGTGGGCCTTTCCACTTCTTCTCAGACACCCTCACCGCACTATTATTTTTTCTTAGAAGAAGTGTTCGTTCCCTTAAGCTTTCACCTCGAGTGTCAGTATTTACTAAGCATCTCCAGCTCCTTCCTCATGGCAGATGGAAAGCCAGAGGCAAACAGCTTCCCAAGGCCACTGGGCTCCTCCAGAGCATTCTGAAGTCCCAGGCCACCTTCCTCCACAATTCATTCTCGCTGCCTCCAAAAATCCGGGTGTGTGTGTGCATTCTCTTTGCCCACTGCTGGTCTCGGCTCTCCTGTTTGCCCAGGGAGCTCTCCACCCAGGTCGTGCTCATCTGGGATTAACCCTTTCAAAGGTCACTGTGTTTTACATTCATGGTCCAAAAGGATGCACACACCTCAATGTTCACTGCAGCACCATTTACAATAGCCAGGACATGGAAGCAACCTAACTGTCCACAGAGGAATGGATAAAGAGGATGTGGTATATATATATATGTTATATATATATATATATATATATACACACAAGGGAATATTGTGTGTCTGTGTGTGTGTGTGAGTCGCTCAGTCGTGTCTGACTCTTTGCAACCCTACACACTGTAGTTCGCCAGGCTCCTCTGTTCATGGGACTCTCTAGGCAAGAATACCAGAGTGGGTTTCCATTCCCTTCTCCAGGGTAACCTTCCCGACCCAGGGATTGAATCTGCATTGCAGGCTGATTCTTTACCATCTGAGCCACCAGGGAAGCCCAAAGATGTGGCACATATATACAATTGCTATGCTGTTGCTAAGTCACTTCAGCCGTGTCCGACTCTGTGCGACCCCACAGACGGCAGCCCTCCAGGCTCCACCATCCCTGGGATTCTCCAGGCAAGAACACTGGAGTGGGTTGCCATTTCCTTCTCCAATATATACAATGGACTATCACTAAGCCATATAAAAGAACAAAATAATGGCATTTGCAGCAACGTGGATAGACCTGAAGATTGTCATGTGGAGTGAAGTGAGTCAGACAGAGAAGGAGGAATATTACATGACATCCCTTTATATGTGGAGTGTAAAAAGAAATGATACAAATGAACTTACAAAACGCAAACAGGCTCAGAGACTTAGAGACTGACCTTATGGTTGCCTGCAGGGAAGAAGCGGGGGAAGGGATAGTTAAGGAGTTTGGGATGAACATGTACACACTGTGATGTTTAAAATGGATCAAACAAGGACCTACTGTACAGCACAGGGAACTCTGCTCAATGTCATGTGGCATCCTGTGGGGGAGGGGAGTCTGGGGGAGAATGGACACATGTGTGTATGGCTGAGTCCCTTCGCTGTTCACCTGAAACTATCACAACATTGTTAATTGACTATACCCCAATACAAAATCAAAACTTCTTTCAAAAGAAAAAGCCACTGCGTTTTACATGAAGGGTGCCTTCTACAGTTTCGCAGCGTAATGGTCCTGAGTCCCTTGCCTCAATCACTCTAAGTTTTTTTTTTTTTTTTTCAGTCACCAAAGTGGGGAACAAAAGAAGAAATCCTTCCCATGCGTGTCTTCTTCGAGTGATGGGCCTCCCTGGGCCATGGCCTTTAGCCCCCCTGGCCCCACTTCAGGCTCAGAAAGCTTGCTTTTGTTCTTCCTGCACACCCCTCTGACCTTAAAAGATTTCTCAGGCAGAAGCAGCCCATTCAATCTGGCCACAAGTGACTCTGCCAGGCACATCCATGAGTGCAAAGCAACGGGGTGGGAGGTACAGTTTTGTGGGCTGGAGAACATGGAGGAGCCAGGGTCAGCACTGACCTGGGTCCCCACCTCCTCAGGCTTCCAGAAGGCTCTTCTGAGAGCCAAGATAGCCTTGGGAGCTGCAATTCAGGTGTCAGACCACAACCCCAGCATCTGCAAGAGCCCCCCTAGGCTCCATGGTCACCAATTAAAGTTTAAAATATAAATGCTAGTTGCCAGTTGTGTCCGACTCTGCAACCCCACAGACTGTAGCCCACCAGGCTCTTCCATGCCTGAGCTTCTCCAGGCAAGAACATTGGAGAATACGGTTGAACCACCAGGGAAGCTTCAAGAATACTGGAGGGGGTAGTCATTCCCTTCTCCAGGGCATCTTCCCAATCCAAAGATCAAACCCAGGTCTCCTGCATTGCAGGCAGTTTCTTTACTATCTGAGCCACCAGGAAAGCCCTTAAAATATGAGCCTAAGACCAAACAGAAGAGATAGGTAGGTAGATAGATGGGATGGATGGATGGATGGATGGATAGATAAATGATTGATGGATGTGATTGATAGATGGATAGATAGACAGACCTCTGCAGCCAGGGTTTAATAAACGAGCATAAGACCTAAAAAATGATTATATAAAAACAAACACACACAAAAGGTGCGGGCCTCACAGACACACAGGCCTGAGTCTGAACCCCAGCCAGACTCAACTGAGACTTTTTGACAGACACTGAGCCAAGGACCCCCACCACCCTCACCCCAGGCATCTTTTCTTTTGGAAAATGGGAGAAATAATACCGTCCCACAGGGTTGATGTTGGCATTGAAAGACATCTTATTAGACTTCACAGTGTTTGATAAGAAAGTGTGTGCTGGTCGGAACAGTGAAAAGGTGAAAAATGAAAACCTCTGACAAGTATTACCTCCCTTGACCCACTGACGTGATAGGAAGCGACAAGAAACTGTCTCCAGGGAGCCAGCAGGGCAGTCTGAGCCTTGGGCGTAATGCCAGCATTAGCCACATGTTGGTGAAGTGAATTATTAATATTTTAAGTACACCTCAGGTGCTGCCTGGGACATCATGCCATCAATTATTCCTTTCATGTAGTTAACAATGGCCACTAGAATGTTCTGATTTTTTACATTGAGTTTTTTTGTAGGTAGTTTTCAAGAAGTTAAATATGTATGCTTCCCAACAGTGCCATTTCTGTGAACATTTGACAAAGAGAAATGTTCCCTCACACTTGTTAATTCGAGCTGGGGTAACAACATTGTTATTTCTTGCAGGGAGGGTCTCCACCCGAGACGTGCATCCCCTAGGGCAGGCACGGTGGGTGACACAGGGGTCCCAGGGCCCCAGGTTTGAGATTGCAGGCACCCCCATGGGTCACATGGTCCTTACCCAGCGAGGCTGAGATGGTCTGGTGGGGAGAGATGATCACAGGAATGGTCTCCTCGTCTCTTTCTGAGAAAGACAGGCGGAAAGGAGATTCAATGAGGAAGCGCTTCATTGCGAGCTGAGGGTCAGGGTCTATTGTTTAGCTAATTAGCTAAATTCTCTTTTGCAGCAGAGCCAGACATTGTGAGACTCAGCTTTTGTCTGGCAAAGGAAACCAGCTAGCCACAAAATTGAGGCTCTTTGGCCAATGCTTTTCCCAGAAGAGAGATTACTGGAAGAAGCCGCAGTTATACACACATTCCTCTTGCAGATGTTCTATGCTCTGCGATAACAATTAACCATTCCACTCCCCAGCTTCCTCAATGAACCCTTAACAGGAATGTTCTCGATGTCCACGGAATGGGTGTTACTTCAAAGGCTCCTCACCCTAAAGTAGCCCCCTCCACACCTGCCACTAGAGTCCTGGAGTCACTTCTGAAAAATAAAAAAAGGCACAGGACATCCAGAACCACCTGTTTGTGATGCTAACCCCACGTGCGTGTGTGCTAAGTCGCTTCAGTTGTGTCAGACTTTGTGCGACTCTATGGACTGTAGCCCACCAGGTTCCTCTGTCCATGGAAGTTTTCAGGCAAGAATACTTGCCCTCCTCCAGGGGCTCTTCCTGACCCTGGGATCAAACCTGAGACTCCTGCATTGGCAGGTGGGTGCCACTGGGAACGGCCACCTGGGAAGCCTACTAACCCCACACTGAGAGAGAAATGGGGTAACCCAGCGTGGGCACCTGGGCTTGTAATTGAGGAAATTGACTCTTTGTGGAGGAATCAGAGCCCAGCTCCCCAAGAGGCAGTCCTCCCAGCAGCCTGAAGAAGCTGGGCATCTCAACTGGGGCAGAAAGGACAGCGAAGGGTGGATGAAGGGCTGCCCATGTCCACCACGGCTCCATCCTTATGTCTTCCACTAAAGAGCATCTGAAACCCCAGTGGGATAAGCTTTAGGCAGCATCCCCAGTGAGCCCAGAGAGCAGCCGGCTTCTCCACTGTGACCAAGATCATGACCAGGAGCCTGCGCCTCCCTCCAAGGTCACAGGGCTGCTTCAGGGAAGCAGAGCAGGGAGAAAGATGCCCCAAGGACGAGATACATCCGTGGGTCGAAACTCCAGGGCATGTCAGGATCACCTGGGAGCTTATTGAACATGGGCTGCTCATTGTTTCTTATTCAGTACGTCTGGGAGGCGGCCTGAGAGTCTGCGTATCTGATGAGTACCCAGGTGATGCTGCAGCTGGCGGAGGACCACCCTTGAAAAACGTATGAGACACAGTGTGGTCAAGCCACAGGATAATAGGTAGGTTGGCGCCCCCTCGTGTTCCTGTGCAGTATCACATGAACAGGATAACGGTGGACGGGGGCGGGATTCTAGGGGATCCCCTCTGCGGGGGAGCAAGGGGCTGATGCGATTGAATCCTCACCAGACACAGAGATTTCCATTCATGGAAGACTCGATTTCCCCTGTAATAAGACTGGATCTCTATATTCTCTGAAAGAAGAAAGTCTTTTCCCTTCGTAGACTAATTATATGCCTTAACATAGTTTCAAAGCTCTCTGAAATGTCCCTGTGTGTGTGTGTGTGTCTGCTCACTTGCTCAGTCATGCCCAACTCTTTGCAACCCCATGGACTGTAGCCCGCCAGGCTCCTCTGTTCATGGGATTCTCCAGGCAAGCACACTGTAGTGAGTTGCCAGTCTCTCCTCCAAGGGATCTTCCTGACCCAGGGATCGAACCCTCATCACATGCATCTCTTGCAGGCGGATTCTTTACCACTAGTGCCACCTGGGAAGCCCTGAAAAGACCCCGACTGCGTAGTTATTCAGTGTATAAAATTAAGAGAAGCACCATACTGTCCAGAGCAGGGGCCAGGACTTCACCGCTTGTGTGCCTCTGCACCAAGCTTGATGCCCAGCGCATAGGAGGCGTGGAATAAACAGTGAACAAACTTGACTTGCTAATTGGTGCTGTTCACACATGATTTTCAAGTAGAACTCATGTAAACCAATGCACGCCTTGCTATTTCAAATCCTGGTTTCAAGGGCCATGAGACACGCTTGTGTGTTAGTCACTCAAGTTTTCTCATTCATGCCTGACTCTTTGTGACACCCTGGGCTGTAGCCCACCAGGCTCCTCTGTCCATGGAATTCTCCAGGCAAGAATTCTGGAGTGGCTTGTCGTTTCAAAGTCCAGGGGACTTCCACAACCCAGGGATTGAACCTGGGTCTCCTGCACTGCAGGAAGATGGTTTACCGTCTGAGCCTTCAGGCTAGACATGCTTGGGGAAGATCAAAAAAGAGATTTTTTTCACCAGCTATACCAATATATAGACTTCTCATTGAAAACTCCAAAAAGTTCTAGTATCCTAGAATTAGGAGAACCCACTCCAGGATTCTTGCTTGGGAAATCCCATGGACAGAGGAGCCTGGTGGGCTACAGTTCATGGGGTCACAAAGAGTTGGACATGACCCACCAACTGAGCACGCATGCATATCCTAGAATTAGACACAAGTTATGGCAACTGGGTTCTGATGTCTGGCCCTCCAGATACAAGCCTTCCAAATGGACCTTGCAGAGGGACCTTCTAAGTGAACTCCTGTTTGGCTCCCTCTAGTGGTGTATATTTTACCTTCAGACTTAGAACCCTGTCAACACCCACTCCAGTGTTCTTGCCTGGAGAATCCTAGGGACGGGGGAGCCTGGTGGGCTTCCGTCTATGGGGTCGCACAGAGTCGGACACGACTGAAGCGACTTAGCAGTAGCAGCAACTCCCCAGGGATTCACTGTTCATAAACTCATCCAGCTTTCTATCCTTCCAAGTGTCTTATAAGCCTGGTGCCAAGAGATTTGCCATATCTGTTTTCCTCTCATACAAAAGACACTCAAAGAATTCTACGTGAAATCAAACCAATGTTGTAAAGCAATTTTCCTTCAATTAAAAATATTTCTTTAAAAAATCAATCAAGAAGTAACAACCTGAGGGTAAAAAAGAGTTCTACGTGTGCCCTCATTTTTCCTTCCATGTTTGTTGCTGAACCAGGGTACAGAGGTTTCTTGATGGCAAGTACTCACTCTTAACTTGGAGTTTGATATTCCTGGTGATGTTGTATAGCCTGCCTTTGTGGACATACGTCATGGCACAGGTATAGTAGCCTGCGTCCTCCATGGACACACTGTTTACGAGTAAGCGAGTTCCCCTCACACTGAGAAACTTCTGGTTGTCTTGATCCAAAGGGACAGAATCCTTAAGGGAAAATGGTTTTCAAAGTTACACTGTATCCTTGTATATGTATGGCTGAATCTCTTCATTGTCTACCTAAAGCTATCGCAGCATTGTTCATTGGCTATATTCCAACGCAAAATTAAAAGTTTTTTTAAAAAGTTAAACTATATTCTAACTGATATCTCAAAAGCTATGAACAGCATTGGTATTATGCATCACTATTGAATTTGCAACCCAAGAATCACCTTGGTATTTACTTCGCAAATATTGTCCTTTGAGGCGTGCTTTTATCTGTATTTTTAGGAGAGGGAGTTTGTTAGCATATAAAATAAAATGGCTAGATTGAAAAGAATGAAATAATGCCACTTGCAGCAACATGGATGGGGCTAGATATGGTCACACTGAGTGAACTAAGTCAGAAAGAGGAGAAATATCATACGACATTGCTTATATCGGGATTCTAAAAAGAAATGATACAAATGAACTTATTTACACAAATAGACTCACAGACCTAGAAAACAAACTTATAGTTGCTGGGGGGAAGGATGGGGGTAAGGATAGTTAGGGAGTGTGGGATGGACATGTGCACACAGATATATTTGAAATGGATAACCACCAAGGACCTACTATTTAACACAAGGAACTCTGCTCAATGTCATGTGGCAGCCTGGATGGGAGAGGCGTTTAGGGGAGAGTGGATACATGTTATGTATGGCTAAGTCCCTTCGATGCCCACATGAAACTATCACAAGATTTTTGTGAATTGGCTATACCCCAATACAAAATAAAAAGTTTGTAATAAATGACTGGGTCTGTTTAATCACAAGGTTTAAAGCACATTTGCTTTAGCACAATGGGAAAAAAAGAAACTATCTTCTTTGAAAAAGTAGGCCATTAAAATATAAATATATTTATGGCCTAACTGCTGCCTATAGGCCCTGGGAAACATCCAGAAAGGAGTGCTACGATGTAGTCATGGTGAATGCCCACAAGAGTTGATATTGCAGTAATCACATTAAGAATCATTTCTAGTTAAAGAGTCAGGAGAGATGGAGAAAATTTTGTAAGAGAAAACTGAGTTTGAGACATGAAGCCGCATTTTGGACAAAGGTACTGCAGAGTAGAGCAGAGGAAATATCTCAGGAGCACAAAATGTTCTCAGGAACATCTCTTTCAAAACCATGACAATTGCAATCGTCGAATAGAACCCTGAGTCATTTCACAGACTTATTCTGAATGAGAACATGGGCATAACTGTAAGAGTTTGTCAGCCACATGACTCATTAAGTCTAATTGAACAATATACTTAATTAAAAACAGAGATTTCATCATTCCCAACACATGTGATCAAATATGAACAAACCCAAACAGGGCTCAGATGGTAAAGAATCTGCCTGCAATATGGGAGACTGGTTTTGATCCCTGGGTCAGGAAGATCCCCTGGAGCAGGAACTGGCAGCCCACTCCAGTATTCTTGTCTGGAGAATTCCACAGGCAGAGGAGCCTGGCGGGCTAGAGTCCCATGGGGTCCCAAAGAGTTGGACACGACTGAGCGATTCACACACACACAGAGTGTGGGTTTCTGATTAGTGTACTTCAAATGCGAACAGTCTCTAGTGTGTTGATTAAGTTTAAAAAGTTAAAACAGGGCAGAGCCACATGGTTCTTCCAGGGTCTACAAGTCTCCAGGGTTCCCCGTGTGCCAGGGATGTGCGCATTCTGGCCTCCACGGTCAGAGGTCTGACTTCACCATCTTCCAGCTGAGTGACCTTGGGCACAGTACTCACATTTGTGTGTCTCCCTCTCCTAATCCATAAAATGGAGATGTTAACAGCCCCTACTGCACTGGGTTCATGTCAGGGAGCTGAGAACAGACTTGACACAGTGCATGCCCAGCGATGGTCAGCACTCTTAGGGCGGGAACCGACATCATTAAGAGCTACCAGGATGCCCCTGTCCACCCGCATTTACACACCAAGCACTGCCCAGCGTGTTTCACACACTTGCTCCATGTCAACTCGAAACAGTCCCAGGTGGTGGGAGGGATGAACTGCCCCCTTGCAGAGAAAACAGGTTAAAGAGGGGAAAAAAGCTGACCAAGGCTAGACAACAGGTCACTGAAGATGCAGGCTTTCCAATCCAGACTGGTCACCCCCAGAATCGGCACTCTTTCCTCTATGGTAAAATCTCTCACTTGACCTCTTTATGTTCTTACGAAACCAAGAGTTCCTCTATTGGGCGGACTAATTCATAAGAGCTGGCTACTTGCTGGGTTCATTAAAAAGGTCGTTCAGGCTTTGCCATGCCATCCGATACAAAAAACTGAACGGACTTTATGGCCAACTCAATATTTTCTCTGAAAATCACTTAAAAGTTTCCAGTATTAACTTGACATACTATGGCTATTTTGCAGTTAGAATGCTTGTCAATTGGTCAACCTATTTTTTTTTACTGAAGTGTTCATTTCTATCCATTTTTAAACAAGTAACTGTACTTTTCAGTATCAACTCACAGTCTATATCAAGGGTCAGCAAACTTTTTCTGTAAAGAGCCAGAAAGTAAATATTTTAGGCCACATATCTTCTGTCCAACTATTCAACTCAGTTGTCGCTGCCCCATAAAAACACAGAGTCAAATGACCACGTCTCAGTAAAACATAACTTACAGACACTGAGATTTGAGTTTTATATCATTTTCACAGGCCATGAAGTAATAGTTTTCTTTTAATTTTTTAAACCATTTAAAAATGTGAAAACGATCCTTAACTGGATAGTTAACATCCAAAAATGAGTAGTAGCTAATATTTAAAATGCATAATAACAAGGACCTACTGTAGAGTACGGGGAACCCTGCTCAATGTGACGTGGCGGCCTGGCGGGGAGGGGAGTTTGGAGGAGAATGGGCACATGTGTATGTATGGCTGAGCCCCTTTTGCTGTCCACCTGCAACTATCACAACATCATCAATTAAATATACTCCAATACAAAATAAAAAGTTAAAAGACAAGCAAAGGAGCGGCAGCTCACTGGCCCGCGGCTGTCTTTTGCCCACCCATGGTCTAT
Organism: Tragelaphus eurycerus; assembly: GCA_935064755.1. Lineage (NCBI taxonomy): Eukaryota > Metazoa > Chordata > Mammalia > Artiodactyla > Bovidae > Tragelaphus > Tragelaphus eurycerus. The sequence goes on from CAKXYN010000016.1 coordinate 30,855,279, forward strand.
ACAAGGGAGCTGACAACGGTATTTATCAAACAAGATAGGAAATCGTGTTTACACCAATATTCACTCCTTTAACCCAAAGGCTAACTTTCATGTGCTTTTACAAAAACTCTACTAACACGTATATAAAGTTGTTAAACAGCTCTTTCTAAATGTCTATAGACACAGCATAGAGTAAAAAGCTACTTTCTTCAGCTTTTATTTATTCTGCATTCATTTCACACTCTGTCTTTTCAAATCACTATCTGAGGATGCTTACTCAAGCCTTATAAAGATGCATAGAATATACTAGTCATGGTCCTTTTTAAAAAAATAGAAATAGAAGCGTGAACATATTGCCTTCAGAATGGGTATTTTATGTCTTTTCTATGGCTCTTCAAACATGTATTCATTAAATGGCCACTTTTAGAGACGTACCTTGTACCACTGAATCTTCACATCAGTTCTGTTCCCGATGAATTCGCTCAGATCAGGACAAACCAGTAGCCCAGAGGCTGACAAGGCTATAATTTGTGGGTAGAAGATAAGAGGCACAGAGGCGTCTGTGTTCTCGAAAACCCTGAGCTCAACGGACATTTTGTCACAGTAAGAGGCATTTCTGATTGAAAAGAGGAGAAAAGAATACTAAATGGCAAGGCAGAATGAACGTAAAATTAAATGAAATTAAGAATAACTTCCCCAATCTCAGTGAATACTTCATTCTGTATTTTTCTCATTAGTATTGTAGTATTTCTGTCCCTAGTCCTTTCAAATCTTTGGGGGGGCAAAAGAAGTACTGTGTCATAATTGTCATATAGGAATGGTGATGTATTCTGCATGTTTCTCAAAGGACCCTTCACAAGCCTGCTTTCAAAGCCATCGAGGCCACTAAGAAGAAATTCCAGTTTTTTAGTGGAGAAAGAAATGGCAACCCACTCCAGTATTCTTGCCTGGAGAATCCTGGGGACAGACGAGCCCAGCGGGCTACAATCCATGGGTTGCCAAGAGTCAGACACAACTGAAGTGACTTAGCACACGTACACAAGAAACTCCAAGTCCTCTTCAAAGGGGTCTACACCCTAGCAGGTTCTGAGGGGTGCTTCAGCACAGCCCCAGCATGCTCCAAATCCCTAGCCCAGGAAACCTTATCCAGATGGAGAGGCTGTTTCCGAAGAACCACTGTTTCCACAGAAAGAATATCCCCTTTACTTCTCTTGGAAATCATGTATCAACTGAAATCAAATATCAGGAAACTGTTAAGATCTTTAGATAAGATCTGTGAAGTATTTTTTTCAATACTGCATGGGGGAAATTAGCTTGGTAAGTTTGTTTGGGTTTTTGGTTGGTCTAACAATAATCTCAATATTATCATTCTATCAGGACCTTAGAACTAGGGGAGAGGCAGGGGCAAAATGGTGGTATTAATAGAAACAGAGAATTGGAAGGCTGCAATTGACACATATACGCTATTGATACTATGTGTAAAGTAGACAATTGATGGGAACACAGTGCATAGCACAGGAAGCATATTCAATGCAAAGCAGCTACATGTGCTTAGTGACTGTCATGTCCAACTCTTTGCAACCGTTTGAACTAGAGCCTACCAGGCCCCTCTGTCTGTGGGGATTTTCCAGTCAAGAATACTGGATTGGGTTGCCATTTCCTCCTCCAGGGGATCTTCCCGACCCAGGAATCGAACCCACGTCTCCTGTGTCTCCTGTACTGCAGGCAGGCTCTTTACCCACCGAGCCATCGGAGAAGCCCTAAAGCAACTACACTCCAGTTAAAATTTGGAAACAAATAAAAATAAATTCAGCTGAATATTAAAAAAAATTTTTTTTAAAAAGGTTAAAATGGTAAATGTTATATTATCCTTGTGTCGCCACAATTAAAGAGGAAAAAGCAGCAGGACAAAAAAGGGGGAACTAAGTCCCACGTCAGGAAATGCGGGTTCCAGCCTCAGCTCCACACCCACCACCTGGGAGAACTTTATGAGCCTGGCTCTCCCCGCCCCATAAGCATTTGGATTAACTGCTTCCTAAAGTCTCTCCCCCGTCTCCAATCCAACTCAGGGTTCTGCACGTATTCCTTAAGTCCTTGTGGATTCAACAGTGAACAAAACAAACCACGCCCCTGCGCTCCACAATGTATGTTCTAACGGGGTGGCTGCTAAATCACTTCAGTCACTTCAGTAGTGTCCGACTCTGTGCGACCCCATAGACGGCAGCCCACCAGGCTCCCCCGTCCCTGGGATTCTCCAGGCAAGAACACTGGAGTGGGTTGCCATTTCCTTCTCCAATGCATAAAAGTGAAAAGTCAAAGTGAAATCGTTCAGTTGTGTCTGACTCTTAGCGACCACGTGGACTGCAGCCCATCAGGCTCCTCCATCCATGGGATTTTCCAGGCAAGAGTACTGGAGTGGGGTGCCATTGCCTTCCCCGCTAACAGGGTGGATAAGTCCTTAAATACATCAGACCATTATGTGTGTGTCAGATGGAGACAAAGAACTACAGGTTCAGGAGAGAGAGTGACAGGAATCCTGCTCTAGACAAAGTAGCCAGGGACATCCTCTTCCTAGAGCTGACACTTAGACAAAGACTTCAGGAAGGGGAGAACGGGCACCATGAGGACGTCTGGGGACAGGCTCCCAGCTAGGAGGCATTTCAGGAACAGTGAGGCAGATGTAAAGTAGGTTCCCACCTACGGGCTGGATTTGGAAGTCCAGGTTGTTATGGCAATGCCATGCAAGCATCCGTTGTGGAAGAGCCCCCTCCCCTCTTCTCGTCCCCAAGGGGCTGACCTGACAGTGCAGATGTAGGTGCCGGAGTCTGCCCGGGAGGCTGGCACGATCCAGAGAGCTCCGTCTTGGACCCACATGCGTGACTCTTCTTCCCCTGGGACTGCCACGGCGGAGTCATTTCTATGCCAAGTCACGTTGACATGGGTGCTGGTAGACTCCCAGTGGAGAACCTGGGGGCACGTCAAGACCAAAGGCTCCCCTTCTACCTTGAACCTTGTTTTGGGGTGCCTGCCATGAAATCGGCAGCTTCCTGCAGCCACTGAAGGACAGAGAATCCACTGTCAGGTTTTGGGTCTCTCCAGGCACACTACATGCCCTGACGATGTGGGGCCCCACCAACAAAGCTGAGACCTCACAATGCTCTCAAAGCTCCCAGATAATGACATTAGGGCTGCTAACAAGGTCCATCTACATTTTGTAGGAAGAGTTAAATTAGGTTCACAAGATAACAAAAAAATTTTGGTCTTTTTTAAGAATTTTTTTTTTAATGTGGACCAGTTTTAAAGTCTTTACTGAATTTTTTACAATACTGTCTATGTTTTATGTCTTGGATTTTTGGCTGTGGGGCATGTGAGATCTTAGCTCCCTGACCAGGGACCAAACTCACAGACCTTGCATTGGAAGGCAAGCTCTTAACCTTACTGAGCCACTAGGGAAGTCTCAAGTTTGGCCTTATTTTTTATGTGATGACAGCTGACCATTCAAAGTCGATCCTGATTGAGTTTAGCTTAGTTCCAACACATTGGATGGTAAAAATCCAAAGGCACCTTTTATCAAGGGCAAAAGCACAGTCTCTTTGGTTTGTTCCTTTGGCAGGAGTGATTGACGCTCACAGCAAACTCATCCACCAGAGGAGACTGGCAAGAGAAGACTGTGTCTCCTACCAAGGCATGGATGGCCACACCTTGCTTCTCGATAACAACAAAATCCCCCTAGATAAAAGCAACTCCTATCCCCAGGTGGCTCAGTGGTAAAGAATACACCTGCCAATGCAGGAGACGTGGGTTTGATCCCTGGGTCAAGAAGATCCCCTGGAGAAGAAAATGGCAACCCACTCTGGTATTCTTGCCTGGAGAATCCTATGGACAGAGGAGCCCAGCGGGTTACAGTCTATGGGGTCGCCAAGAGTCAGCTTAGTGACTAAACAACATCCCCAGAGAAGCTGCAAGCAAGCCCCTCCAGCTGAGAGTCACTACTTACCCGTGTGCTCCTCAGACTGCAGGGTGAAGGTGGACACACCCATTATCAATACGGACAAGAGGAACATGGCTCCCAGAAACTTCTGGAGGACACAGGAAGGGGAGACTGCAAGTCCAGCACACCAGAGCCTAGAGGAGGAGACAGACGGAGCGGGTGTCACCAGGAGCCTCCCCACCAGAAGAGAGGACCCGTGAGGATGGTCCTGGGCTGGTCTCTGGAGCTTTTACCTGACAACAGAAACCTGGTAGCCTAAATTTTTTTAACAAGAAAACTCAAAAATTTTTAATCTGTTCTTCCTCTCTGGCAATTTTCACTTGAAATAGGAGTTTAGTACCCTAAGTCTGTCTCTCTCCTGAAAGGTGCCTTAACACTCCCGGCTCCTTGGCCCAAGAGGTTCTTTCCCCACCTAAGGCCACTGCTAGCGTCTTGCCTCAAACACCACTCTTCACAAGGTCTTCCCTGACCTTCCCGTAAAATTGCACCCGCTTCTGCCCCAACACTCCGTCTTTCCTTTCCAGCTCTATTGCTCTCTTGACATTTATCATCAACCTTGTCTCTTCTCACCAGCATGGAAGCTTCAGGCGCTCAGGATTCTAATTCATTTTGTTCAGAGCTGTTTCCTAACTCCTGTCTGTTGAGTGAGGGATGAGTGAATGAATCACAAAATCAAAAGGCCCTCATATTTAACTTGTCAGAGAACTTTTGCTATAGTCCTTATGGATTAACTCTTATTTTACACGCAATTCTGACATAACCTGAGGAATTCTATATAATCTGTGGTCTAGAGCATCCCAGAGGAAAAAGCAAAATGAGGGCCAAAAACTGAATATTTGTTCCTCCCCATCAACCTCCCCAAAGCTGGAGTATCAGATGCCCCCTGTACTTCCCCCCGGGCCCCCCACACCTCCCCCGTGGGACCCCCACACCTGCCCCCTGGACCATCCACATCTCCCTGGTCCCTCTCACACTCTATCACAGGTGCCTCTTGTATCACTAGCCACTGCCACAGCAATACTGCCAACAAGCCAGCCCCAAACCAATGCCATAGAACACCAGTCTTTCGTTCTCACTCACAGGTCTGTGGGTGAGATGGAGATTGGCCGACCTAGATTACGCTGGGTTAGGCTCAGCTCCAAGCTTCAGGTGGGACCCAAGTCAGCTCCATGGATGTCTCACTCTCCTTGGACCAGTGACTTTCTGGGAGGTGATGTTCTCATGTGATGGCAAAACATAAACAACGTGGGCAAAAGCACGCGAGGCCTTGCTTGCTCAGAACTAGCTCACTCTTGTTGGCCCACATTCCATTGGCCAAAGCAAGACACGTGGCCAAACCTGCCATCTGTGGGGCAGGTAAATACCCCTGCCTGTAGAGGGAGGAGTTTCCCCAGGAGGGAATGAAGTGGGCACCATCAGGCCTTGGACCACACCTGTGGACCCCAGGGGCGGGGACAGATTTGAGGACACAATACTCAGCGGCTCAGTGTCCCACTCTTTGTGACCCTATGGGTTGTAGCCTGTCAGGATCCTCTGTCCATGGGATTCTCCAGGCAAGAAAACTGGAGTGAGTAGCCATGCTCTCCCCCAGGGGATCTTCCCAACCCAGGGGAAGAGCGAACCCACATCTCCTGCATTGGCAGGCAGATTCTCTACCACTGAGCCACCTGGGAAGCCCATGAGGACACAGGCTCCATCTTATTCAGTTTTCATGGACTACATGGTGCCCACTCCCAGAAAGTACCAGGGAATGTGCACACCCGAAAGTCAGCTAGGGAGCTGGGCGTGAGGAATGAATCCAGACAGAAACACCCTTGCCAGCAGCCACCTTCATATTCTTGGAGGAGTTTGGCTTGTTCCCCATTCCTGGCACAGATATCATTCAGAATGGCTCACAGTAAATGGCTCACAGATGGCTCTCAGCTTGTCAGGGCAGTGTTGGCAGACAGAGGAAGTGACCCCTGAACTCTAGAAACCTCCCCCACCTCATCACTGGGCAACCAGAAGATGGGGGCTCAGAGCTGTGTCCTGAGCTCCCCTACTGGTGACATGGAGGACCTGAGACTTTCCCCTTAACTGGGTGTCCACTCTGGGCTGTCTCACCATCAGCTCTTTCTGCTTCTATTCCTGTAACTTCGCCTCTAACCCCACCCAAGTTTCACCAGGCCATTTACTTAGCATAAAGGTCACCCCAGCATTGACCATGTTGTTATCCTCTTTGGACAGGGACTTCCCTGGTGGCTCAGACGGTAAGGAATCTGCCCACAATGTGGGAGACCCAGGTTCAATCCCCAGGTTAGGAAGGTCCCCTGGAGAAGGAAATGGCAATCCACTCCAGTATTCTTGCCTGGGAAATCCTGTGGAGAGAGGAGCCTGGCAGGCTACAGTCAAAGGGGTCGCAAAGAGTCAGACACAACTGAGTGACTAACACAGGCAGCTAATCACATCCTAGTTGTCCTGGTCCTAGCCAGACTCATGAGATCTCTAGTGAGGACTGAAAGAAATAGGAATTAAACACACATACAATCAATACCAGTAGTCATGTACGGCTGTGAGAGCTGGACCATAAAGAAGGCTGAGCACTGAAGAATTGATGCTTTTGAACTGTGGAGCTAGAGAAGACTCTTGAGAATCCCTTGGACAGCAAGGAGATCAAACCAGTCAATCCTAAAGGAAAGCAACCCTGAACATTCATTGGAAGGACTGATGCTGAAACTGAAACTCCAATAGTCTGGCCACCCGATGTGAAGAGCTGACTCACTAGAAAAGACCCTGATGGTGGGAAAGATTGAGGGCATGAGGAGAAGGGGGTGACAGAGGATTAGATGGTCGGATGACATCATTGACTCAGTGGACATGAGTTTAAGCAAACTCCGGGAGATGGTGAAGGACAGGGGATCCTGGTGTGCTACAGTCTGTGGGGTTGCAAAGAGTCAGATACAACTTAGTAACTGAACAACAACAATCAATACCACACTCCTGAATAAATGAATGAAGTCAAAGATATTGACACAGAGACCAGGGGACCAGTGACGGCTGCTGTGCTAAATACTGAGTGTTGATTCTTTTGTTTTGCCCCTGTGATGTGAATATCACGCCAAATCCATGGATGATAGAGTAGAAGAGATTAAAGAGGTGAAGTAGCTTGGCCAATATCTCACAGCTAGTACACAGGGTTGATGTTTAAACCCAGGATTAGTGATTCCAAAGCCCTTAGTCTTCAGAAACAAAGTTTCTATGACAGATGCTGACTTCCTTCTCCAGGATCTGCTTCCCCAATAACAAACCCCCCCCCACAGCCCCGGCCCCCCGACTCTTAACTGAGCACCTCCCATCCCACACACAGACTACATTTCCCAGACTGCATTTCTCTCTTGCAACTAGGAGTGGCCACATGACAAAATCTGGGCCAATGAAATGTAAGTGGAAATGTATTATCCTCCCAGACGTCAACTTAAAAGTATCCGAAAAACTTAAGAGTCTCAGCTCCAAAGTCTGCCTTCTGCCAGCTCAGTGTGGATACCGTGACTGGATGGGGCCATGTGCAGACCATGTGCGGAAGGAGCTTGGTCCGCAGCACCTTCGTGGAGTTGCCCCCACCCCTACCTCGACTGCCCCCTTTGTTCAGGCTTCCTGTCACCCATACCCTGAACCCCTAATTTCAAGGAGCTCAGGGAAGGAGCCCCACAGGGATCTGTCACACATAACATTCTCGCTGCTCTTCTTTCTGAGACCTGACTCTTAAAAATAAAATGTTTCTGCCCTTTGACTGTAAAAAGTCATCTCAACTCTCCTGGGATGAAAGCACCCCCAAGGCTCAGGCTTAGCCTCCTCCGATGGGGAGGTTTGTAACCACTTTTAAAGTCACTCTGACCCCAGGAGTCAGGCTGCGTCCACTCTGGGGTGGCTGCCTGCTGAAGCCTTGGAGCTGGGAGGGGATCCAAGAAATCTCACACCATCACTTTCTCGTCAACCCTCCTCCCGAAACCACATCTGATGGGGGTGAGGAGTAGGGCTAACCCAACAAGGACACCCTGTTCCAGGGGAACAAAATTCTACACTGTTGCTCTCCTCCCAAACCAGCCCCTGCCCATGCATCCCTGACCCCGGTTGGACCCTCCAGTCCCACCTGGGTCGCCAATCCCCCACCTGGACCCTGAGCCACACCTGGGCCCCTGACCCCCTACCTAGACCCCCCGGTCCCATCTGGGTCCCCCAACCCCCACATCGACCCTAGGCCCTGCCTGGACTCCCAGCCCCACCATGGGTCCCCAAGCCACCACTAGGGCCCCCGTAGCCCCACCTCGTCCCACCCTCCATGTCACCTGGGCTCCCGACCCCCCGCCTGGACCCCTAGCCACCTCTGGGCCACAGATCCCCTCCTGGGCACCCAGCGCCACCAAGGCTCCCCAGTCCCTGGCTTGGACCCCCAGACCCGCCTGGCCCCCAGCCAAAGGCAGCTGTCTCCAGTCCTCTCTGTGGACTTTGGCAAAATAGCAGCATCCCTGTGACCTCTCCAGGAAGTGGCTTCAGACAATTAAACCACAAACACATAGCAGTGATCATTTTCAATCATCTAAACCTCAGAAGCAGGCTGGAACCGGAGCTGCTGCAGTGTGGGAAACATCGGTTTTTGGCAGCCCCGAGGAAGAAGAATTCACTTTGCAGCAAAATGCCGTTTTCCTGTCCTACTTTCTTTAAATGTGTCTTTAAATTACAGGCAATTTGACATTTCTGCTTGAATCTGAGATGACCTTCTTACTGGAAGAAAGAATTTATAAAGGCATTTTGTTCCAGTATTTGAGTTACAATTCTAGCTTTAGTTTTTTCTTCTGTCAAATGACCTGTTTTGCTGAACTCAGTGTAAAAGTAGAGAGGAATAGGAGGCAAAGCAGGGCCAGGCTCAGAAAATGACCAAAAATGTGGGGAAAATTGAAAAAAAGAAAAAGAATGAAGTAAGGTGGAAACTGTTGATGGTTCAACCTAAGCCAGGGGTGCCCAGGGAGGGGAAGGGGCAGGAAGGAGGGGGAGGCCTGAGCAGCGTCCACCACAGGCCCCCTGAGGCCCAGGTGACTGTTCCTGCCAGTGACCCTGGGCCTGACTCCTGCTCAAGGAGGGATGTGCAGCCTACGGCTGTGCAGGGGTTTACTTAGCCTTTTGCTTTAATTCTGAACAATCCCAACAGACTAAAAAGTTGCAGAAAGCAATTCCAACAGACTAAAAAGTTGCAGAAAGCAATTCCAACAGACTAAAAAGTTGCAGGAAGCTATATATACTAAAAAGTAGAACACTAGTATGTATCTTACCTTGTTATTATTGTTCAGTCGCTCAGTTGTGTCTGACTCTTTGAGACCCCGCAGACTGTAGCCCGCCAGGCTTATCCATCCATGGGATTCTCCAGGCAAGAATACTGGAGTGGGTTGCCACTGCCTTCTCCAGGGGATCTTCCTGACTCAGGAATCGAACCTGTGTCTCCTGCGTTGGCAGGTGGGTTCTTTACCACTGAGCCACCTGTGAGGCCCAATGTATCTTATTCAGAGTCACCAATTTTGGTTTATTCTCATCTTCTCTGTCTTTCTGTCTGTCTCTCTTTCTGGGCCCCTGACCCCTTCATGACCCCTCATGACCTCTGTGCTTCTCAGAAACTTAGATCCAAATAATTTTCATTTTGCTTCAGCTTTTAATTTAGATAAAATTTCCAAGCTTAATTTTGATGTAAATAGTAATTTCCCATAGTTTTCAGAAGTGGGGCCTGGGCCTCCAAACCCTGGCTGGACCCCCAGCCCTGCTTGGACCCACCCCAATCCCACCTGGGCCATACACATACACACACACACACACACACACACACACACACACATGCATACTTTCCCCTGAACACCTGAACGTTTATTGAGAGTAAATAAGCAAACGTTAGCTCCAGAGATAAATCCTCAGGCATTTAAAAGGAGGAAAAATGTTATTCTCTAGTATATTTGGGTATCTCTCTTAATTCACCTAGAAGATGAAACTTCTCTTTGTTTCTACCTTCACCTTGTTCCCGGAAAGTTTTAAGCCATTACGAGTGCTTCTATCTGTGAGTCAGGAAGTACAGTCACCCAGAACACAGACGAGGTGGCCGATCTTGACTATCAATGAAGTCAAATAGCTCTCCAGCCTCACGCCTACCACTGAGTCACGTCCAGTTTGCAAATTCCTAAAAATCTAAATAGGGTGTTTCAGGCATGTGATACAAAACCCCCTGAAACCTATGGGGAAATAAACATTTACATCAAAATTAAGCTTGGAAAAGCAATTACTAATTCAATGTCGAAGCCAAATAAAAAGTATTTGGAACTAGGTCTCTGGGAAGCACAGAATGTTAGGCATTTGAGATTCTCTAACTTCAGATGCAGAGAAAGAAAAGACATGTTGGTTCACAGCGGAATCCCTGAGAGATGTCCACACACTACTTTTGTCCTGTAGAAAAGAGAAGCTAGCAGCATTTCCCTCCCTCCTGGGATTAAGGGAATTTGGAGCAGACCGGGGCACTGCTTCAGGTCTGCGTGGCTGTGTCAGCAGCAAGTCTTGACCCTAATGGGGTCAGGGGGACAGATGCACTAACAGGAAGCCAGGGCACAGGAAGACCCATCTTTGGCAGAACCAGCCATTGGGCCACATTGGGCAGAATCTCAAAGGGGAGAACTTGGTAAGGCTCAGACTCAGCTCCACCATGGGCTACACACTCTCTATTTTACTGTCTACCCGTAAGTGTCTTTCTCTCTAAAATCACCCTTTCCCAGTGAATTTATTTGCAAAGCAGAAGTAGAGTTACAGATGGAGAAAACAAACTTATGGCTACCGGGGGGGAAAGAAGGGTGGAGGGATAACCTGGGAAATTATAAAACAGAGAACCAACAAAGACCTACTGCACAGCACAGGGAACTCTACTCAGTACTGTGTAATGACCTATATGGGAAAAGACTCTCAAAAATAAAAAGGAGCAAATATATGTGTGTGTATATATATATATATATATATAACTGATTCACTGTGCTACACATCTGAAACTAACACAACATTATAAATACACCAATAAAAAAATTTTTAACAAAAATAAATTTTAAAAATTAAATAAAAACATAAATAAAATCACTCATTCCCTGTCAAACTTTTTGAACTTTGACCAACATCTGCCCCAGGAACTATTACCCAAGAGATTTAGCAAATCAGCCCAGCTCATCCTGCCACTCAAATACTCCATTCACGTGCTTCATTCCCAGCAAGCCACAGTCATTCAGAGCCCCTGGGTTCTGGACCAGCAAGCAAAGACACTTCCTTCCTCCTGCATCAGCCCCTCCCACAGGCCAACCTTCAACAAGCCCTCCTCTAGCTCAGAATAGTCACCGGTAGTCAGCCAGCGGGACAGACATGGAAGCTGGACCCCTGAGGCCCTTGGCAGCCATAGTACAGGTCCACCAGGCTTCCAATTCTCCCAGCCCAAGGTTTGTGTAGAAGGGACTCTTTTCTATAGTTGTTCAGTACTCTGAACAACTCCACAGAGCAAAGCTCATGGGTCTGGTAAGAGTGTGTCATCCCCAGTGTATACATGAACAATGGCAACAGACTCAGATACATTAAGCAGGTTCCCCAAGGCCAGAGAGCTGATGGAGTGATGGAGTAGGATGTAACCCTCGACCTTCACGATCCTCATTCTTGGGACTGGATCTTGGCTCTGTGGAAGCACCAGCACCTGGAGCTGGAGGGGGTTCCAGGAGCCATCAAGCTTAGCAGCCCACCTACACCATCTCCCCAAACCAGCATCCTCCACAGATGGCCACGCTGGCACCTCGTAAGATGGGCACTTCAAGTCTTAGAAAGAACTCATCATCAGAAACATCTGTCATTTCAGGATGTAGGTTTGCCTACCCCTAAGCTCCACTCAATGGCCAGATTCTATCCTGGGGGCAGCTCAGAAGAAGTCCTTCTGTATCTTCCAAGAGCCTTGAAGGTCAGGGAAAGGTGACCAGATTGTTGAATGAGAAGCAGAGAAGAGGTTGTTGCTCATTTGCTAAGCTGTGTCCAACTCTTGTGACCCCATGAACTGCAGCATGCCAGACCTCCCTGTCCCTCACTGTCTCCCAGAGTTCACCCAAGTTCATGTCCACTGAATTGGTGATGCCATCCAACCATCTCATCCTCTGCTGCCCTCTTCTCCTCTTGCCCTCAATCTTTCCCAGCATCAAGGTCTTTTCCAATGAGTGCGATTCTTTGCATCAGGTGGCCAAAGTATTGGAGCTTCAATTTCAGTATCAGTCCTTCTAATGAATATTCAGGGTTGATTCCCCTTAGGATTGACTGGTTGGATCTCCTTGCAGTCTAAGGGACTCTCAAGAGTCTTCTTCAGCACCACATTTCAAGAGCATCAGTTCTTAGGTGCTCAGCCTTCTTTATGGTCCAACTCTCACATCCATACATGACTACTGGAAAGATCACAGATTTGACTACATGGACCTTTGTCAGCAAAGTGAAGTCTTTGCTTTTTAATACGCTATCTAGATTTGTCATAGCCTAGACATAGAGAAGAGGCAGCTCCTCAGGAAAAGAGGGAGGGCTGATGGAGGAAAACACACCCACAAAGATGCAGCAGCCGATTGCCCAATGACAGAGAAGAAAAACTAGCAAGAAGAGTGCAAGAACCAAACAGTACAACAGAGCCCCGTAAGAGCAGGCACAAATGTCCCCGTCCACCTCTCCATGCTTCATGACAGTATCTAGGTGTTCCAGCACAAAACAGTTGGTGTCTGTAATGACTTCCCCTGAATCATGAAGAACAGTTTAAATCCCACTCTCGGTCGTTAAAAAGAATGATATAATGCCATTTGCAGCAACATGGATGGACCTAGAGACTGTCTTACTGAGTGAGGTAAGTCCAACAGAGAAAGAGAAATCTCATATGATTCCTTATTGGTAAATCTAAAAAGAAATGATACAAATGAATGTATTTTCTCTGGACCTTCTTTCTCAAGCTCAGGAGGTGCATTATGCATGTGGTGGGGATAACAGCGAATTATCTTCCAGTGTATTTCCCTTTCCATTTCCTCTGAGTCTTCAGCCACAATGGCCCTAAAAGAGGGGGAGAGCAAAGGCTTGCTTGGTAAGGAGGGCAGGAAGTGGACACAACGTAGGGGATGTCCAAGTTGGGAAAGTGGGTCCTGCCCCCACTTTCAGGCTCAAAATCTGAGTGCAGAAGGACAGCTCTGCTTTCCAACTGGGTCCCTGGAGGAATTCCCACCAGGGTAAAGTAGGGAGCCCTGATCAAGATGGCAGCACCCAGGGAGGATGGAGACGTTGGCATGTTAAGGTGGAGGGAGGCAGGGTTAGTCACCTGTGAGTCTCAGTTCTTTGTTGATGGGGAGGAAATACAGCTCCCCCTGTGCTTCCAGTGAACTGGGGCAAGCTGAGATCTGAGCTGATATGGGGCTGCCGTGATGGAGGACAAGATGACCTAGAGGCTGCCGGACACTCAGTCCATAGGGAGCAGTACGGCTAATTATGCAAGCATGTCCCTGAGAATATGTGTGCTAAACTGCTTCAGTCATGTCTGACTCTTTGTGACTCCGTGGACAGTAGCCTGCCAGGCTCCTCTGTCTGTGGGACTCTCCTGGCAAGAATACTGGAGTGGGTTGCCATGCCTTCCTCCAAGGGATCTTCCCAACCCAGGGACCGAACCCATGTCTTTGCTGTCTCCTGCACTGGCAGGCAGGTTCTTGACCACTAGTGCCACCTGGGAAACCCAGAAACGTCCTGATCAGCTAGTAAATAACCACTTACTTAAGCCCTGAGCTCTCTACATTCTGCCTTTCCAGAGACGCACCCAAGAAACTCATGGTCCAAAACCTAGTGCGGCACCTACTCTGACTGTTCGGTGCTCCTGCCCTGCTAGTTGGTACGTGTTTTGGGTATCACCTGCACAGGTAGCCAGCCTAAGCCAGGGGAGAGCCAAGGCCATGGCTGGGGCACAGAAAACCATGGGACCATCAAGGGGCACAGTAGGGCCATGTCAGCCAATGCATTGGCTCTGACTCCCAGGCAAGACCAGACTCCGGGTTTCCCAGCCATGTACTTCAGCAGAAGATGTAGGTGGACACTGTGTGACCAGCCAGGTCCAGGAGCATCTTCATGGAAGCCAGTGAGGAGCCCCCGGGCCAGCAGATGGGGACCAGCCACCCTCCCCATCACACCCTGGGGACATGGCTTCCCCAGTTCTCAGACTCTGGTGCTGGGGAGAATTAGGTGGCAAGGTCAGAAACTCTAAAAGACTGAGCATCTACCCAAAGCATTAGTCACTCAGTCATGTCTGACTTCTGGCAACCCCATGGACTGTAGCTCGCCAGGCTCCTCTGTCCATGGGATTTCCTGGGCAAGAATACTGGAGTGGGTTGCCATTTCCTTCTCCAGGGGATCTTTCTGACCCAGAAATCGAATCTGGGTCTCCTGTATTGCAGGCCGATTCTTTGCCATCTGAGCCATATACCCAAAAGAGACTGAATAAAACCCAGAGAGGCAGAGTTGGACCAACCTAGAACAGAATAACATGAGCTGGCAGCTTAAATTCCCCTTTACTCATTAATAGGAGTGAGAAATGGAGTATTTCCTGCCATATTAGTAAACAAGGATGTCACAGTCATCAGCATTTCCAGCCCTTCAGGGCACTCAGGAAGAAGAACACCTTCGTGCCCTGGCAACTACTGGGGTGCAGCCACTCTCTATGGTGAGCCCTGAAGAACTCAGGATGTGAAAAGAACACAGGATACTGGGTGTGTGTTTTGAGATGCATATGAAAGGAATGATTTCAGTGAGCCCAGACTCTTGCATCTTCACATACACAGGAAAGCACTGGATTCCTTCATTTGAGATTGGTTTTCTGTAATTCACAAAAATACTTTTGATGTTCAGACTACCTACCCTTCATTGCAAACTCCTATACAACCTAACTCCTCTCCACCATCTCCTCAGAGTAATTCTCTCAGGGTGACTTGAGATGCTGTCTCCCAGGCCTGAAGTCCTAAAAAATTCCCATCAAATAAAACATAGCTCTCAACTTTCAGGTTGTGACTATTTTTTAAGTTGACAGAAGCCTCAGGAACCAAATGAGATTCTTATTAGAAAAATTATTAAAAGCTCATTTTTGTGACATCTGCTTGCAGTGAGTACAAGTATTCACCCCCATACATATATTTTAGAAATATTTCCTCCCCAAGTTATTAAGTGTCAGAACAGAGGAGATTTTTTCTTTTTATGCTTCAAAAGATCATCTCTTACTCCCTGGAAAATATGCCCACCCAGAATGGCTTGTCCCCTAAGGGTCACAGAAGGCACAATTTCCCCCCCAGCCCTGTGCCCAGCATAGACAAGAAAGCAGGTGAAAATCAAGCCAAAATAAACCAATCACGCTAGGAAACCCAAGCGATTCTGGTCTGTCGGGTGAGGGGAAAGTCCTTGGCACAAGAATCCCCAGTCATTAGCCTGAAGACAGCCCAGAACTGATTGGATTGTCCACCAACCCAGGAAGCCCCACCAAGAAAGTCTTTGCTCTCCTCTGGGCCCAGAGGGAGAGTTTCTGTTGGAGGGAAAAGGAAAAACGAGGAATGAGTTTTTCTCTTCTTTCCTGAGACCGAAGAAGATAAAGAGAACAGTGAGCAGGCCTGGCCACTCTTAGTTTTTCCTTTAATTGCTCCTAATCTGTAGTCTGTAACTAGGTTTGCGTTTCTGCCCCGCCCCCAACTCACATTTTGCACCTGTTATCCTTTGACTCTATGCTAATTACATCCTGTACCTGCTCACCTTTACAGCACTCTCCCCACAGATCACCCCTTGTAGCTTTTCTCTTTTTTACATTATAGAAAGAAAGTCCAGTACAACACACAAAAGACAGTAGACCCAACTACCAGGCTACCAGACTGCCGGCCTCAATCAACAGACTCCCTATGACTGTTTTTAAAACAATGCAAGAGAAAGAATACAGGATCCTTACACCTTCGTTCCTCATCACTAGCCCTGACTGTGAGCCCTCATCAAATATAAGCCCCCAGGTTCCTCATGGAAGGGGGACACAGTTCTTGAGGCACGAGCCTATCGTGTTCTCCTCCTCTGTCGGCTGAGGATTAAAGCTGCCTTTCTATTTCCTCCAAACTCTGTGTTTTTTTACTCCACTTCAGTGGGCAGAGAAAGCCAAGATTTGGCGGCATTCCCTTCACACACATGTGTTCCCTCTGGCTTCTCCCAGGCGGCCAGGACAGCCAGATCCATCCCTGGTGCAAGACAAGCATCCGGAAGCTGAGCTATCTGAAATTCTGCCTCCTCTCTGGCAACACAGGGGTTGACAGACTCAGGTTCCCAACATCTGGACCAGTGCTACCTTGAGGCGCACAAGGAATTTCACTTCTCTGTACCCTTGGAGTTAGGCATGGTCACAGGATTGGTTATCATAAGAAGGAAGCGGGAAGGACATGGGTCACCCCCAGGAGTTTTATTTCGGTTGCTTCCCCCACCCCAGCTCTTTCTTCTACCATGGTGAACCCTGAGCGCTTGTTGCTGGATGGTGGCCACCTAGGATAGTCAGGTCACCCTGATAGGAGGCTGAGGTTTACTTCTATCCATGGGTCCATTCCCTTGTTCCTGAGTCTGTTTTCCCTTTGGTCATGTACGGATGTGAGAGTTGAACCATACAAAGCGCTGAGTGCCGAAGAATTGATGCTTTCAAGTTGTGGTGCTAGAGAAGACTCTTGAGAGTCCCTTGGACAGCAAGGAGATCAAACCAGTCAATCCTAAAGTAAATAAATCCTGAATATTCATTGGAAGGACTAATGCTGAAGCTCCAATACTTTGGCCACCTATGTGAAGAGTCAACTCATTGGAAAAGACCCTGATGCTGGGAAGGATGGAGGGCAGGAGAAGGGGGTAACAGAGGATGAGATATTTGGATGGCATCACTGACTCAATGGCTATGAATTTGAGCAAACTCAGGGATAGTGAAGGATAGGGAAGCCTGGTGTGCTGCAGTCCATGGAGATGCAAAGAGTTGGCTACAACTTAGCAACTGAACAACAACAAATAGAAACACCAATTTTTCACCCCAGCACTTGTGTCGAGATAATCTGAGGCCGATGTCTAAAAAGTTCTCTTTAGGCACAGCAATCCACAAGAAGAATGAGGACATTGGATTTGCTTTCTATTGCCCTGGAGCAAAAGACCACAGACTCAGTGACGTGAAACCAGGCCCCATTATGAGCTCACATCACTGTGGGTCTGCCTGCTCAGATAGATTCTGTTCAGGGTCTCACAGTGAAGTGAAAGCCGCTCAGTTGTGTCCGACTCTTTGTGACCCCATGGATTATACAGTCCATGGAATTCTCTAGGCCAGAATACCAGAGTGGATAGCCTTTCCCTTCTCCAAGGGATCTTCCCAACCCAGGGAATGAACCCAGGTCTCCTGCATTGCAGGTGGATTCTTTACCAGCTGAGCCACCAGGGAAGCCTCACAGGCCGATATCAAAGCTTGGGGTCCTAGCCCACTTGCCTGGGGCTGTTGGCAGAATTCAGTTCCTTGCAACTCCACAGGTGGGGTCCCCACTTTCTTGCCGGCTGTCAGCCAAGGCCACTGTCAGCAACTAGAGGCTGCTGCCGCTTCCTGCCCCGGGGCCCTCTCCTCAACAGGACAGTTTGATTCCTCAGAGCCAAGGGACAATCTCGGTTCTACTTCACATCTCTCTTACTCTGGACTCTGATCCCAGATCTTCTTTTAAAGAACTAAGGGCTTCCCTGGTGGTCCAGCGGTTAAGAATCCACCTGCCAGTGCAGGGTACATGAGTTCAATCCCTGGTCTGGGAAGAAGCCACATGCTACAGGGCAACTAAGCCCGTGAACCACACACACTATAGGAGCCCAGACACCCTACAGCCCATGCTCCACAACAAGAGAAGCCCACACACCTCAACTAGAGAGTAGCCCCCACTCACCACATTGAGAGAAAGTCCATTCGCAGCAAGAAAAGCCCAGCACAGCCAAAAATAATAAGTAAGGAGCCCAGCTGGTTGTGCCAGGCTGGTCTTCCATTTGATTAACTTCAAGTCAATTGACTGGAGACCTAAAATACACCTGCAAAATTCCCTCTCCTTTGCTGCATATGGTCCCCTAACTGTGGGAAAGCCATTCCATAATGTTTGTATAACCCACTCTCATTCAAGGGGAGGGACTTAGACAAAGCATGATCAGTGAGGGGTGTCTTATAACTCTGCCAACCACGGGCAGTTAAGGAAACATTCTAATGACTATTAGCTCTAGAAAATTTAGGGCACATCCAAAGCCATACATTAACTTCCTTGCTCCAAGATAAGAAAACTTTGTCTCAAATATTCTAAAGCCTTCCTACTCAAGGTGTGGTCCCTGGACATACACCACTTACGAGAAATGCAAAATCTCCGGCCCCAGCCAAGACCTAGACAACCAGAATGGGCTGTGCTTCACCAAGACTCTCATGTGATTTGAGAAGCATTGATATTTAGGCCTGGCTTATCCTTAAATAAAGTAGGCAGATACCCACAGGAACTAAGAGCAGAGATAGTGCCAAGCCCCTGTGCCTCTGATCACGCCAGCCCTCTCAGAGTGGATTTTGAAGTTTTGAGGTCGGTGTCTCATAATCTGATGGTGATGAGGGTGAGGATGGTGATGGCAACTAACATTTCTTGAACACCCTCCATGTGCCAGGCACTGGGTGAAGTCTTGACATGTATGATTTCTTTTAACGTTCTCAGTACTTTACAAACTAGATATTATTGTTTTCCTTTTAAAGATAAAGACATTGAGGCTTACAGATGTTAAATAACACCTCCAAGGAAATACAAACAGAAGTGGTGGAGCCAGGATTTGGCCCTCATCCCTTTATCTTAAGGGTGATGTGATCCGATCGTCACAAGGTGTCAAAGCTACACTGGGAATCACAGACTGGGGGTCACAGGCCTGTTCAACATGTGGGTGTGTATCTTCCAGTCAGAGTGGTGGCGCTGTCTTCCATTAAATGTCTTTCCAAGGAACAGACTCATTGCATTGGGTCACAGGCCCTGTCACCAACAACCTCACAGATTTGACTTACTTCCTGGCCCCTGAACACACTCAGACTGCTGCTGCTGCTGCTGCTAAGTCACATCAGTGGTGTCCAACTCTGTGAGATCCCATAGACGGCAGCCCACCAGGCTCCCCTGTCCCCGGGATTCTCCAGGCAAGAACACTGGAGTGGGTTGCCGTTTCCTTCTCCAATTAGCAATCCCCAATTAAACCCAAGCACTCTTAAATTTCCTTTTGACGTGTCATGAAAAATTTGAGTGAAATGGGTACTATCCAAAACCATTTTTAAAATAACAAAAGAATCCCTGCTCTCTAATCCATCCATTTCATTGGAAGAATGAAACATCCAGAAACATAAAGTTATATGTCCAAGTCACATAGCAAGATAATATCCCAGTTTTAAATGGGGCTTTTTTGGTCCATAATTAAGTGCCATGATAACTGACCTCCTATGTTTAGGAAATTATTTATGTTTCATATGAGGTTCTTAACTCAAGTATGCTCCAGAAATGTTTCTATGGAGTTCCATACAGATTCTCAGATTTCTCTCTGTTTATGCTACTGGTGAATCAAATGCCCATTTATCTAATGAGAGTCAATCAGATACGTAACAGGTTCCGAACCAGGTTCTGAGGGGAGACTTAGATGTTTGTGAAAAAAGAAATGTAATTTTTTCCCATCTAAGTTCACAGACTCCCAGAATTCTAAGCCCTTCAGTGGACCCCACACTAAGAATGCCTCCTCTGGGACTTCCCTAGTGGGTCGGGGTAAGACTCCATGCCCCCAGTGCAGAGGGCCTGGGTGTGATCCCTGGTCAGGGAACCAGATCCAACATGTCACAACTAAGATCCAACATGCCGCAACTAAGGAGCTCACATGCCACAACTAAGGCCTGATGCAGGCAAATAAGTAAATAAATGTTAAAGAAAAAGAAGTCCCTAAACAACTAGTTTATACAAGTGTGGCAGTGAGGAACACAGCAGGTAGAACAGAGCAGTGGATATCGGCCTTGGCTACACATCAGGATAGCCTGGAAAGCTTTAAGAACTAAAGATGCCGAGCCCCACCACTCAAAGGTCCTGATGTAATTGGTTCCAGGTACAGAGTTTTGAAACCTCTCCAGGTGATTTTAATGCTCAACCAGGGCTAAGAACACTGGAGCAGGTATTCTGAGAAGCTAGAGAATCAACACCATCCTTATCACTATTTTTCTTGTGATCCCATCAACTGGAAACTTCCATATCCCTTTTATCTTTTCACTGTCCTCTTCCTCCCTCCTTCAAGCAATATGCCTTCATGAGTGGGGAACAAAATTGAGAGGAACCTGAGGTTTGGTTTTGACACTGTTATACTCACTTGTTCCATCTGATTCGCCTCTGGACATGAGATCTCTTAACCTCCTAAGGAAGTGGTTCTCCAGGTCCCCAGATCTCAGCACCACCTGGTAACTCAGGAGCAGTACAGGTCCTCAGCCCCCTCCCTCCCCTGCACCTGCTGAATCTAAAACCCCGAGTGGGCTCAGCCATCACTTTAGTAAAGTCCTTCAGGTGATGCTGAAGCAAGCTCAAGTTCGAGAACCTCTTGTCAAAGGCACTGTCATGATCAAGTATCCCCCATGTACAGAGCAGGTGATGGTGACATAAAAACACCACCTGGGGCTTCTCTGATAGTCCTAGTGGTTAAGAATGTGCCTTGCAATGCAGGGTTCGATCCCTGGTCGGGGAAGATCCCACATGCCACGGAGCAACTAAGCCCGTGTGCCAAAATCCCTGAGCCTGTGCTCTAGAGCTCGGAAGCTGCAACTACTGAAGCCCGTGTGCACAGTCTGTGCCCCACAGTGAGAAGCCACTGCAATGAGAAGCCTGCGTACTACGTACTGCATACTGCGTACTGAGTGCAACCCCATTAACACAAGTAGAGAAAGCCGGCATGCAGCAATGAAGACCCAGCACAGCCAAACATAATAAATCTTAAAAAAAAAAAAAAAAAGCTCATCTGAAGCTACACCGCATGCTTGCACTACTTCAGTTGTGCTATTGCTAGATGCCACCTCTCCCATCCTAGCTCTGAGCATTCCTGATCACCCAGGTGTTGACTGTCAAACAGCCTGGCTTTGAGAGGCTGGTGGGAGTAGAGACACTGGGGGGAGAGGGGGAAGGTCGGCTGGCAGCATGGAAAGGGGGGTCGCAGACCCGCTGAGAACAAATAGGGCAGTGACTGTCCTCACAGCCCCCTGCCCCATTCCACCTGAACTCCCTTCTTGCCCATTAGGATAACCAGACAGGTTAAAAAGTGGGAAATACAATTAAAATGGACAAGACTGTTATGAGGTTTGAAGGAAGGTACACTTTCTAGGATGCATGTGGGAGGAGCCCCCCTCACCACCCCTGCCTTGTTTGGAAGGCAGAGCTCAGGGAAGGGTGAACTGGGGGGCATGGAGGGACGCCCCATCACCCCACCACAGACAGCGAGCTGCAGGAGGAACTCCGACGGGCAAGTCACTCAACGGCCTCAGTTTACCAGAAACTCAGAAGGATGACAAGCCCTGACCCGGGATCACACAGCATTAGAGGCAGAGTGGGGCCAGGGGCTCCCGAGGGAGCTGGAAGCCAGGGAGAGGACAGGCTTCCAAAGTGGAGTTTGGCTATGAGAAGGAGGACGGTTAACACAGAGAGAAAAACATTCAGATGGCACCCCTGTGCCTGGCACTGCACCAAAGCTCCATGTGGGTTGGATTCATTTACTCTGCTGGGCTTCCCAGGTGGCACTAGTGGTAAAGAACCCACCTGCCAATGTAGGAGACGTAAGAGATGCAGGTTTAATCCCTGGGTTGGGAAGATCCCCTAAAGGAGGAAATGGTAACTCACTCTAGTATTCCTGCCTGGAGAATCCCATGGACAGAGGAGCCTGGCAGGCTACAGTCCAGGGCGTGGCAAAAGAGTCGGACACGGCTGAAGCCACTTGGCATGAATGCACACATCCTCACCACTAGCATTACGATTTACAGGTGGGGACACAGCAGGAGCCAGATGGGTAAAAATAAATTGCGTGGGTTACTTAATAATAACTGAAGGTAAAAATGACTTTATAGAAAATCATGCCCAGTTTTATCATTACACCACAGGAATAGAGCAAGGGATAAAGGTAAGCTTAACGTTCCCTGGCTGCAGATTACTGGTGAGCTGCTGGCCATTGGGTGGGCCATCTCTATTGATGGTACTCCTGATTCACTCAAGTACAAGGTTCTTAAAAAACAGTCACCATAGGAACACACACACGATGTCATACAGTTATAACAGGCACAGCCGGACTTGAACCTGGGCCCTTCAGCCTCTGGGACTGGCACTTAACCACACTCTGCCCGCTACTCTTCCAAGGCAGCCAGAAGGTTTGGGCCTCAGCCAACCCCAAGAGCTCAGATGTTAGAAAAGTTACTCATACTTTGGAAAAGAAAGCATCCCGTGATCTTGCCAAAGAGGAAAGCCTCTAAGCTCTGTGTAAGTCCCAGAGGCACAGCCTCCCCTGAGCCAGAGACAGACCCTCTCAGCCATTCCTCCCCTCTTCCTGATTCCATGGCGGTTTTGCCTGTCACTCCAATCACTGGGACAGTAAAGAATCTGCCTGCAATGCAGGAGACCTGGGATCGATCCCTGGGTCAGGAAGAGCCCCTGGAGGAGGGCATGGCAACCCACGCCAGTATTCTTGTGGAGAATCCCATGGACAGAGGAGCCTGGCGGGCTACAGCCCAAGGGGTCGTGCAAGAATCAGACAGGACTGGGCGACTTTCACTCAGTCACTCCAATCGTAGAAAGTCCTTGGAAACCCTCCGATCCAGCCCCTTTCTTGACAGATAGAGAAAATGAAACCACAAAAGGTCCAGGTCACCTTCCCATGGGTGGGGAAGGTCACAGAGAGAGGGGAGCCATCTGGAGGAGCCATCTGAGGTCTAGAGGCATCAGGGAAGCTTCCTGAGGTTCCCTGGAGAAATGATGGAGCCTAGGCGCCCAGATTCCCAGATTGAGCCCTCCCCCCTTACCTGCAGCTCTGCAGTGCTCACCTGGAGCTTGTCTCCTGGGAAGACTGCCAGGCCTTGCACCTCCAGTGGAAGCTCAGCGGTCGGGCAGGAATTTATATCCTCGTTGTCCAGGGATTTCCCAATCGGGCTTGCGTCCCTCCCCCGACTGGGTGGCTGTGAACACACCTTTTCCCTTCTCACTGAGAGTGCCCTCCGAGCTGCAGCTCTGGGTGTGTGATCACTCAAATGGGGAAGTGGCCAAGGAAACTCTGTGTGAGTTTCCCTATTTTTTGTGACTCGCTGAAACTTGCGTACTTCCAGCTGCGAGGTGATTTTACAGGGATGTGTATTTTGTTGGGCCACAGTCCTGTTCAAGAGGAAAAAGAGGACTTTGGAACTTCAACCAGGGACAGAGTTGCTGTTTCCCCCATGAAGTCCTTCTAGGGGTAGAGAACCCCCACCCCTCCATCTTATGTGATGTTTAACTGTTAGTGAAGGAAGAAGGTGGTTTTTCCAAATATTTATCAGAGCTTGTGGGATTTGGCTGAGTAATCTGTACCCTGGAGGTGGAAATTCATGTCTGTGCAAGACAGATGGCAGTAAATCTCCCCTTAGGAGCAGTCCCTGGAGCTAGAAAGGATGGAGTCCCGGGGAGAGGATGAGCCTGGACCCAGGCTGGTGCTGGGGGATGGAAAGGAAAAACACTCTTTCAAATGTCCTTAAAAATCCCTGTTACTATCCCAACAGATACTTTCTGTCTGATTTATTCAGATACTGATGTTCTTAAAAGTGAAAATGCAGAAACAGAAACCCTTGTAGAGAAATCTTAGGAATTTCATACCCAGAGCAAATGGTTCAGAGTCAAAAGCACCCACTGACCCTAGTTTTATTCTTCTGCTGACAAGGAAGGTAGGGCTTCCCTGGTGGAAAAGAATCTGCCTGACAATGCAGGAGATGTGAGTTTGATCCCTGGGTTGGGAAGATTCTGCTGGAGAAGGAAATGGAAACCCACTCCAGTATTCTTGCTTGGTAAGTCCCAAGGACAGAGGAGTCTGACATGGTCTTTTGAGACCATGGGGTCTCAAAAGAGTTGGACATGACTTAGCAACTGAACAACGACAAGGAAGGTAATTCTTGGGGGTCTCAACTCGGATGCATAAATAAAATCTGAAAAAAACACCATGTTGGAGCAAGATGGAGACTTTGAGATGGTCAAATCCATCCTCCAGTTTAAAGCAGAACAAACCGAGGTCCAGGCATATTAGGGGTACCACGGGTGAGCTTACTGGATTAATTTAGTGTTTGTATAACTTCATGATGAGGTTCTTATGGAAGCTGTCTGTTTGTGTGAGTTGCTCAGTCATGTCTGACTCTGCGACCCCATGGACTGTAGCCCGCCAGGTTCCTCTGACCATGGGATTTCCCAGGCAAGAATATTGGAGTGTTGCCATTTCCTTCTCCAGGGGATCTTTCCAACCCAAGGATTGAACTTGGGTCTCCAGGAGCTGGGGATACCCACCAAAAGAGTTTATTAGGCAAAGAGTAAATGTTACACTGTATCCCTGCTTAAACTTTTTTCAAGGACCAGTTGAAGAGGGAATATTTGTTCTGTCCCATAACTTTAACATGATAAGATCAAAAAGTATGCTATAAATTTGCAGTCCAGCCAAAGAAGTTCCAAGGGTGTACATTCACCCCAGCAGATAAATCTCACCAAACACCATCATTACCCCCGGATGAAAGGCATGTGGATAACTGAATCCTCTCCACACTGCCACTGCGGTCAGCCAAACACACGAGTCCAGCTGACCCACCTCTTCGGGACCCTAGTCACTGAAGAGCACAGGGCAGCCCACATGAATAGTGCCGAAGAGAGGAACTGAAATCACACCATGTGCCTTTGGCCAGGCTGCAGGATAACTGCTTATCTTATGATCCATAAAGAGGAATTTACACAACCTCAGTTTTTGCTATGGGAAACCATGATCCTCAAGCCACAAGAACTGTTTGAATAGTCCTTTTAAAAAACTAATACTTCAGGGAATTCCCTGGCAGTTGGGTGGTTAAGGGGCTTCCCTGGGGGCTCAGGTGGTAAAGAACCTGCGTGACTCCAGGCTCCCACTGCAAGGGAAAACAAGTTCAGTCCAAGGAAAGTAAGATCCTGCATGCCTTGTGGCCAAAAATTAAAAAAAAAAAACCAATGCCTCAGACTCCCAGCCATTCAAGCCAGTTTGCAGGGGCCCGGAGCAGTGCAGGTGGACCTCATTTTACTGGGCTTGGTTTTATTTAGCAGATACTGCATTTATTCGGAAAAGGCAATGGCACCCCACGCCAGTACTCTTGCCTGGAGAATCCCATGCGTGGAGGAGCCTGAAAGGCTGCAGTCCATGGGGTCGCTTAGGGTCGGATACCACTGAGCGACTTCACTTTCACTTCTCACTTTCATGCATTGGAGAAGGAAATGGCAACCCACTCCAGTGTTCTTGCCTGGAGACTCCCAGGGATGGCGGAGCCTGGTGGGCTTCTGTCTATGGGGTCGCACAGAGTCGGACACGATTGAAGCGACTTAGCAGCAGCAGCATTTATTACACATTGAAGGTTTGCAGCAACCTGGGTTCGAACACGTCTAGGGGTGCCACTTTTCCAATAGCATTTGCTCACTTGTGTCTGTTTCACATTTTGGCCGTTCTCCACAAGTATTTCACATTTTTCATTAGTATTATAGTTGTGATGGTGATCTTTGACAGGACTATTGCAAAAAAGGTGATGACCCACTGAAGGCTCACACGATGGTTAGCATTTTTTAGCAAGAAAGTATTTTTCAGTTAAGGGATGTACTTTTTTTCAGACATAATGTATTGCATGCTTAATAGGTTACAGTAGAGTGTATTACACTTTTATATACACTGTGAAACCAAAAAAAAAAAAAAAAAAATCCACGTGACTCACTTTATTGCGAGATTCACATCATTGCGGAGGTCTGGAACCCACCCTGCAGTACCTCCAGGACTTCATTTCTGCCTCCTCCTTCCCGTGCAGAGTTTCTCCACCAAGTGATGGGAAATAAACACGGCACAGCATGTTCTGTGCCATCTCGAAACCTCTGAGGTTTGAGGTGAAGGTTGCCCAGGATGTTTACTGCAAGGGTTGAAGCAATCAGTCTTCATCTCTTTAGACTCAGGAGGACTTTTCAAAGTCCATTCTGGTTCAGAAATCAGCAGCGTCCTCTGTAAACCCAGCAGCAAGATTCCGCCCCCCCACCCCCCACCTCCCTTTTCTTCCTTCCTTACAATGATATGGAGGCAGAGGTTGGGGTGATGAGAGGGGAGCTGGAGGCAAGGATGCTGTGGGTTGGCCACTGCGACGTGTATTACAACATGGGCTACTGGTCCCCAGTTTAATGTGACAGCCTCTGCCATAGTATCCCCATAAATCCGCTCATTCTTTTCTATATAATTTTATTTGTTTATTTTGGGTCGCGCTGGGTCTTCGGTGCTTTGTGAGGGCTTTCTCTAGTTGCAGCGAGCAGGGGCTCCGCTCCAGCTGTGGCGCACAGGCTTCTCATCGCAGTGGCTCCTCTTGTTGCAGAGCTTAGGCTCTCGGGTGCACAGGCTTCAGTGGTTGTGGGGCACGGGCTCACTAGCAGCAGTTCCCAGGATCTAGAGGACAAGTTCAATAGTTGTGGCACACAGGTTCGGTTGCTCCGCGGCATGTGGAATCTTCCTGGACCAGGGATGGAACCTATTTCCCCTGCATTGGCAGGCAGCTTCTTATGCACTGTACCACCAGGGGAGTCTCGCCCATTCTTATCAGATCAGAGTTCTTTCATTTTGACTCAAGAAAATATGGTCATCAAATCCACCGGATTGATTTAATAATCAGACCCCATAAAACTGAAAATTCTAAGGCCTGCTCTGGTCAGCCGGACCGTTACAGAAAAATAACTCTATGTCTTATTCACAGAGGCAGGAGATAAGTCATTCCCTTCCGATTAATACTTTACAAGTTAGCAAACTAAAAATGAAAATATATACTGCAAATGGGCTTCTGCCTCCTCCACTACAAAAAGAGAGGGCTGCGTTCAGTGAGCACTATATTAGTTTCCCTCGGCTGCTATACTGAGTCATCAGCAACAATTGCTAAAACAAAACCATCTGATCTTCTAACCGCTCTGAAGGTCAGAAGTCCTCGGTGGGCTCCAGGAGTTGGCAGTCAAGGGGTCAGCAGTGCCGCAGTCCTACTGAAGGCCCAGGGGACGCTCCTTCTCTCACCTTTCCCATCTTCTGGAGTGGTCTTCACTTCTCCCCAGCACATCACCGTCTCCTCCCTGCTCCCAGCAGCAGGTGGCCGTGTTTCTTGACCTTCTTCCCTCTCGCTTTTGAGGACTCTCTTGGCTCTATTTGTGTGTGCACGCTCAGTGGCTCAGTCGTGTCCAACTTTTGGCAACCCCATGGACTGTAGCCCTCCAGGCTCCTCTGTCTATGGGATTCTCCAGGCAAGAATACTGCAGTGGTTTGCCATTCCCTTCTCCAGGAGATCTCCCCAACCCAGGGATAGAACCCAAGTCTCCTGCATCTCCTATACTGGCAGGTGGGATCTCTACCACTGAGCCACCTGGGAAGCCCTGACTCTATTGGGGACCCACTGAAATAATCCAGGATAATCTTCCCACCTGAAAATCCACAACTTAATGACACTCATAAAATCCCTTTTGCTATAGAAGGTATCAAAATCACAGGTCCCAGGGAGGAGGATGCTGGCGTGTTTGGGGGACCATGGCTCACCGTCAACAAGCTCAAAGGTTCCTTTCCGTTCTCAGAGTCTGTGCCTAATGACGCTACACAGTGTGGGACACTGGTCTGCACACGTGTGGCCTGGAACAACGCAGTTCCCATCACACCTATGGGCCCAGATTGTCTAGATGGTGTGGCTTTAGGGACAACGCACAGAGCACTTGAGAGCTACAGGAGAGACTTTGTTTTGTATTCAGTTCAGAGGAGATCAGTCTTCATTGTGGAAAGGCCTGTTCTTCCCAGATTGTCCTTGGCTTCCTCCTCCTTGCCCCGGTTTCAGAGAGAGACACTCAACATGATGAGGACACGAAGGGCCGCTGCCCATTCTCCCCTCCAACCTGCCCATGGGGCCTGGAGCATGGACAGAGGCCAGCTGGACACTGGACCCATGTTACGCTGATGCTGCCTCCCCGGGGCGCCCAGCCCAGACCCCCCGGTCCTCCTTCCACAGACCAAGCCCGCCCCCTGCGCGGGCGCGGGAGGCTCCAGCAGGCCCCTCCTGTCCCATAACTGTACCCCTGCCTCCCTTAACCTTACCCTCCACCTTCAGGCCAGGGGCACGGGGCCAGCACTGGAGATGTGGGCGGGCCAGGAGAAGACTCCTAGAAGCCGAACCCCCAGGGCACTGCCAGGTCACTTGTGGAGGACGAGCCCTGCTCCCTGCTCAGGGGCAGGGGTAAAGAAGCACTCCATTGCCTTACAACCAGGAAGAGGAAGAGCTCATCACAGAGACTTGATTTCTGTAATGAGTGACACAGGATTATTCACAGTATGGGATTCCGCTACTGAGAATCAGCCAGGCATCCGCCCACCCAGGGTAGGGGGACGACGTGCCGCTGGCAGCCCTCCTGGCCTCCCAGTCTGGTCCAAATGGAAAGGGAAGTTTCCAGATCTTGCCTCACCATCCCATACCGCCCACCATCTTTGGCCTTGATCCCGTTGCAGTCTCCATAGTCCGCCCCCACCCCCGCTCCCGCTGCGTCATGGGACCCTCCTTTGCTTTCTAACAATCACAGTGACACACAGACACTTGCTCAGCTGATACCCAAGTGCCACGTTTCTGGGAAGCAGTGATGGCGGGGCCTGAGTCACCCTGCCGGGCCCCAGGTGCACCCACGGCCGCCTCATCCATGTGTCACGTTATATAAGAAACCCCACCTGGGCATGGCACCTGCCAGCCCTCCCAACAGGCATGCAGGCTTTGGGCTGAGCCAGCTTTGATTTGTCGTCTTCGGGACACTCCAGCCCCCCGAGGCAGGCTGTCACAGGCGGGCCCCGCAGGCTTTGGCAGCTGGAAGGAAGGCTCTGGTGCAGTGAGTCACATGAAGAGATTCCTGTGGCTTCTCCACATGGAAGGTACATGGAAGGTACCTTCCATGTGGCTCTGATCAACCCCCCTGCCCCAGCACACCCTGCGCTATTACACTTGTGCCCTGAGGGCTTGTAAGGGGTCTATGACCTCACACGGCAGCAGCTGGTCTCAGTCCATGAATCCTGAGCAAGGGACCCCCTTCCTCACCTAAAGAGGAAAAGGAAGCGGACACCCCTAACCTGGCATCAGAGAGACTGGCTGAGCTTGGAGGACAAGAGGCAGTGACACCCCAGCGCATAATTTATAGACTGGACAGTGCTTTTAGGAGAGAGACTTTAAAATGGATCTGAAGCTCAGAGCCAACACCAGTCCCCACTGCCCATTTCTCTGCGAACCATCCTGGATTAACCAAGTCTTACATTAACTAAGTCTGTGTTTTAGCTTTGACATCTGGGCCCTCTCTGACCCTTCTGTGGACTAGCCAGTTCCTAGAGGTTCCAACCACAAACCCACAAGTGTGCCTCTCAAATACAAACCAATCGGCCCAGAGCCCACACCCCAGCCACCCCCAAGTGTGTTCCCTGCCACGCGTTCAGTTCCCCCCTTTCTTGTTGTTGCCACTGTTCAGTCACCCAGTCATGCTGACTCTTTGCAACCCCAGGGACTGCAGCACGCCAGGCTTCCCTGTCCTTCGCCATCTCCTGAAGTTTGCTCAAACTCATGCCCATTGAGGCGACAAGGCCATCCAACCATCTCATCCTTTGTCGTCCCCTTCTCCTCTTGCCCTCAATCTTTCCTAGCATCAGGTCTTTTCCAGTGAGTCGGCTCTTCATATCAGGTGGCCAAAGTTTTGGAGTTTCAGCATCAGTCCTTCCAATGAATATTCAGGGTTGGTTCCCTATAGGATTGACTGGTTTGCTCTCCCTGCAGTCCAAGGGACTCTCAAGAGTCTTCTCCAGCACCACAGTTTGAAAGCATCGGTTCTTCAGGGAACCCATATCTCCCCCAGATAGAACGCCTTTTGAAGCATTCCCATCTCCTCCGGGTTGAGAAAAGCAGAGAAAAACACTTTTTTCTCTATCTTGTCAGGGCTAACCCAGAGCTCAGTGAAGGCCATACCAGTATAGAGGGCATAGCGAGTGCCCCAGCTGGAGGAAGGGGGACCAAGGGGCATGGCTAGGAAGCAGAGGGCACTGGCTCAGCAAGAATCAGGGAGGCCGTGACCGAGCCCTGGGGCAGGAGTTCTCAAAGTGTGGCCTGGACGACATCGGAGCATCCTGGGAGCTCGTGAGAAGTGCAGATTCTGGGGACTTCCCTGGTTGTCCAGTGGTCTGGACTCTGTGCTTCCATCGCAGGGCGCACAGGTTCAATCCCTGCTTAGGGAACTAAGATCCTGAAGGCCACGTGGCGAGATCAAAACGATAAATAATACCCTAATATCCAGGGAATGCAGATTCTGAGCCCCCACCTCAGAGCACTCAATCAGAAACTAGAGGAGGGGGCTTCCCAGGTGGCACAGTGGGGAAGAATCCGCCTGCCGATGCAGGAGACGCAGGAGACATGGGTTCGATCCCTGACATGGGACAATCCCACGTGCCACAAAGCAACTAAACTTTTGTGCCACAACTATTGCACTTGTGCTCTAGAGCTCAGGAACCGCAGCCACGGTGTCACAGCTGCCGAAGCCCACGTGCCTAGAGCGTGTGCTTGACAACGAGAAGCCGCCACACGGAAAAGCCCGTGTACCACTAGAGAGTAGCCCCCGCTCACTGCAACCAGAGAAAAGCCCTGCAGCAACAAAGATCCAGCGCAGCCAAAAAATAAATACATACAATTACTGTTCCAAAAAAGAAACTAGATAAGGGACTGAACAACGGGGGTTAGGGAAACACCCCCCAACCCCCAGACGATTCTGATGTGGACAAAACTTGAGACAAGCTATTCCAGGGGTTCTCATCTCTGCTGCCCATAAGAGGTGTTTGACGAATATCAACGCCAGGACACTTTCTCACGCATGAGACCTGGACAGGAGAGGGGGAGCTGGGCCAGGCAATACCTTCAAGTTCCCACGTGGTCTCTGTACCACCCGCCAGGGTTGAGAGCTGCTGCCTGAGGACTTGGACTGCTCACAACCACCAGGGCCATGTCTTTGGCTCCTGCAGGGGGCAAATACCAACAAGTAAGGAAATTCCAAGCATGATTCATGGAGCACAAGTCCTAAGAAAGACACAGGTGAGGCCGGGTTGCAAGGCTTGATCAGAGGGGTCTGGCAGACAGCTGAGCTTCCAGATCTAATGGCCAACCAGGGGGAGCAGATCTCAGTTCACAGCCACTGAGCTCAGAAAAGACCAAGGTTGGAAGGGGCAGCTCATTCATTCGTATTTGTTTTTCTAATATGTTTGTGAGCACCTGCCCCAAGTCAGGCATTATTTTCAGCCCCAAGAACTCACATTCTAGCAGAGGAAAATGACAATAATAAAGGAGTGAAAGCCTGGGACTGACATATGTACACTATTGACACTGCATACAATAGATAACTGAGAACCTACCGTGCAGCACACGGAGCTCTACTCAATGCTCTGCTGCTGCTGCTAAGTCACTTCAGCCGTGTCCGACTCTGTGAGACCCCATAGGCAGCAGCCCACCAGGCTCCCCCGATGCTGGGATTCTCCAGGCAAGACCCCTGGAGTGGGCTGCCATTTCCTTCTCCAGCGCATGAAAGTGAAAAGTGACAGTGAAGTCGCTCAGTCGTGTCCGACTCAATACTCTATGGTGATCTAAATGAGAAGGAAATCTCAAAAAGAGGGGATCCGTGTATACGTATGGCTGATTCACTTTGCTATACAGTAGAAACACAACATGGTAAAGCAATTATAATAAAAATTTTCTTAAAAAGATTTGCTGAAAGCTCCATTTTCTGGAAAAGTTGGCAGGTACTTGAGATGCTAACTGGAAAAAGAAAAATTAAAAAAACAAATTCTTTGTAAAGAAAATCTTTTGTTAATGGTTCACTTTATAACAAGCGAGATGCTGGGTCAATAATGACACTAAGGTCCTCTGAGCAAGACAGTTTCCTCCATGAGAATGATTCATATTCCAGTTCTCGCTGGATTCAGTCTGGCAGCTGGGATTCATGCATTCTCACCTGCAGAGTCTGCAGAGCCTCACCTTGGGGTGTCTCAGGCTTGATCTGGCTACACTAACCCAGTAAAGGTACTGGCACTTGAAACAGGACTCGGTGAAATGTATTCTGATTCCATCTGTACCAGAAAGGGTTGCTAAGTGAAAAATAAACAAAATTATAGAAAGTACACCTTGTATATGTTGGGAAAACAGCCACGTGCCATAAAATGAGGATGCATTGATGGCAAATCATAATCAATTCTTTCTTCAGAACACTCTGTTGGCCTGGATCTATTTCCAGAGTGAACCTAACAGGCTTCTAACACCCTTCAGTACACGCTTTTCCCCTCCACTTGGAGCTGGTGTGCTTCTCAAACCAAGGACTGAGAATCATTGGGCAGGAAATGGTCCCCTCCCTGAATCACAGGTTCATGCCTATCTTTCCAGCAGTTGGATGGGGGAGTAAGACTCCCTTCCCTAATACTCCAAGGAAGCAACCTTCACCCCACAGTGGCCAGGAAGACAATGTCTTAGGATCACACATGGGCAGACCTGTCCTTGGCTTGAATCCAGAGGAGTCGACCCAGGAAGGGGTGCCAAGAAATCCCACCTCCAGAGTCCACCATAGCCCTGGTTAAGGGATGGGGAAGAATCTGCCAGGTTCCGTGCGATTCAGCCAATCTGCTATTAATCCTCGGGAAACTGTAGCACCCCAGGGGTTCCCCACCCAGCCCCAAGTTTTGGCTTCTCCAGACCCTGAAGGACAGAAGGAGGCAGTGGATCCATTCTAACAAGCCTCAAGGAGCTGTCCAAGTTTGGGGCCACCTCCAAGTTCTAGTGGAACTAAGCAAACTGTTCATTAGGGCTTGTTTGGCCAGAATGCCTGGGGTTTTGTTCTTGTACTTGGAGATTCATAGACCCACAGGTTGTCAGAGTAGGAACAGGCTCAGTTGCCCCTGCCCAGGGAATCCCCGCCCCCGCCCCCCTCGCCTTTGTAGATGATAAAGCCCTGTTGGTGGAATTTCACCAGGTTGAAGACTGAGGACTGAAGCTCCCCTGGCTCTCTGAGGAGTATCCAAGCCTCACCAGCTTTGAAAACAATTCTTTGAAAAAGAACAAGAGAGTCAATTCCAGATCAGGCTCAGGGCTCTCTGGGTGCAGTCAGCCACACTGAAGCCCATGCCAGCCTCCCTCAGAGCCACCTCTGGGTCCTAATTCAACTTCACACCCTCGGCAAGCATCTACACCTCCTACAGGTCTGTGACTGTGAGGAGGGATCATGATAGGAGTTACTCTCTCTCCCAGGGCACCTACAAAGCTCCTAACTCTGTTCCAAGCACATTGTTTACATATTCACTTAGTTAATCATCCCAACAGCCCGGTGAGGTTAGTATTATGATGCACTGGGTTGTCCACAGAGTTCTTTCAGGTTTTCCTGTAAGATGGTACAGAAAAAAATCTGAACAAACTTCTTGGTCAACCCAATATTATCTGTTCTGCAGATAAAGAAAATGAAGTATGCAGATGTCAAGTAACTTGTCCAAAGTAGCTCAAGTTATGGGTCAAATTTTCTTCTTCCAAAAAGATATATTGGAACCCCACCCCCCAGAGTAGCTCAGAATGTGACCTTAACCAGAAATTGGGTCTTCAATGAGGCAATCAAGTTAAAGCGAGGATACTGCATGTCCGACTCTGCAATCCCATGGACTGCAGCCCACCAGGCTCCTCTGTCCATGGGACTCCCCAGGCAAGAATACTGGAGTGGGTTGCCATTTCCTCCTCTGAGATGAGGTCATTAGGGTGGGCCCTAATCTAATGTAGTTGGTGTCCTTGTAAAAAGAAGTGTGGACACAGAGATGGGCCCACCTGAGGGAAGACAAAGTGAAAACATAAGCAGGAGACGGCCGTGTGAGTGGAAGGACGCACCTTCCAGTCAAGGGAGGCCAAGGATGAGGGCCAGCGACACTGGAGGCCAGGAGAGGCAAAGAAGCACTGTCCCCTGGAGTCACACCAGAGGGAATTTGAGCCTGCGAGCACTTTGATCGCTGACTTCCAGGCACCAGAATGGAGACGCTCATTGCTGCAGCTCTAAACCACCCAGGAGAGTAGCTGGGGTTGGGGATGAGCTTCCACCTTGGGCCCTGTGGCTCTGGGGTCCACACTCCCATCCCCACCACCCAGGGGCTGTAGGGGGAGCTGCCAACGTATCACAGGACACAGTCTAGCCCTCATGCCTGGGGGTGGAGGTGGCAGCCGAGAACTACCGCTGAGAAGAGATGGGCCACGTGGCTCCGATGGGCATCCACAGCCTCAGAAGATTAACACACACCAAGAAAGACAGCAAACACCTCCAACAAGACTGAAACCACCCCCTCACTTCCCGGCGTGTAGCAACAGAACTGTTCACTCCAGAATGTCACATCCCTGCCAACACGGGAAGGGTTTGTTTACCATCTCCTTTTTGAAGTTGTATTTCACTCTGCCAGTTAAGCCTATCACATTCCATCAAGAAGCGAGCAGCTCTGCTGCTCCTCCCAAAGTGGAATGAGGCCAAAGGCACCATGCCTTCCTAAGTCGGGTGGGTGAGATACCCTCTCCACACTCACCCTCCTCAAGCCTGCTCGCCCCTCAGGGTTCAAGCCAGGTCCCACCTCAGCATAGCACAATGGTGGATGCCTGACGAAAGCCCAACCCCCTCCCTGCCCCTGGAGAAGAGTCTGTACCCTGACCCTTGACAGTCACCCAGAGACGAAGGCACGGATGCTCAAGTTGTATCAGTCACTAACCTTACCTAATGCACATTTAATAAGAGTTCAAGGAGCTGAACTCTTTCCTGATGGCTCAGCGGTTAAAGAAATCTGCCTGCAATGCAGAAGACACAGGAGATGCAGTTTGATCCCTGGGTCAGGAAGATCCCCTGGTGAAGGAAATGGCAACCCACTCCAGTATTCTTGCCTGGGAAATCCCAGGGACAGGGAAGCCTGGTGGGCTACAGTCCACGGGGTCGCAAAGAGTCAGACATGACTGAGCATACTACAGCTTTCTGCTGGTTAGTGGCCAGGCATGATTCCTAACCTCTCTGGGTCTGCTTTCCCCTCTGTACATCAGGACAATAACAGCATCTCGCCAGGGTTGTTGCAGGGTTAAGTTAGCTTGTAGCAAAGTACCGAGCACAAGCGAAACACCCAGCAAATGCCAACAAGCACACCAAAACTAAGCCCAACTCATGAGCATCCCAGGTGCGAGGAACCAGCCCGAAGTGCAGTGACTCAAGGGACCGAAAGACCCCTGGCAGGGGGTGAGATCCCCCTGGAAACTGTGTCCCTGGGGCTGAGGAAGTGCCTATCCGCCCCCAGCTCCTGGCCACACCCCCAGGGCTGGGACCTGCCTCCTGCAGATGGAGGGGATTTAGGGAGCCCGGGCACCTGGCTCAAGGTCGAGTCAGCCCTGCCAGGCCTCTGACCTGGTTCCTTCCAGGCCCTCCTGCCAGGTCAGGCTGGGACCTGCAGGCGCTGCTCCCTGGCTGCGCACAGGCGTTCAGGTTGTGGGTGGTAGTGGAGATAGGCCAGAGCCAGGAAAAACGGGGCAAGTGCTTGCAAGGCAGTGACCTTTGTGGAAGGCAAAGTGGGGGCTGGGAGGGGTGAGGTGGGCCCTGTTGGCCCAGCCACATCCCTGGGCACCTGCCAGAGTGACCCTGGTGCCTAGCCTGGCCTCTGGGGACAGGTCCACAGACCCCTTGTCCCGATGACACATGATCAGCTCCACCACCACCCTGGTTCCCATGAAAGGAGACAAAGAGCTGTTGTTTACGAAACCCATTTGGTGGTAGGACCGAAGGAACTTCCTAGAAGGTAACATTAGCCAGGACAACTCCAAAGACCGTGACGCCGGCAGCCCCCACCATAGCCAGCTACCAGGTTACAGTGAGAGCAAGTAGGACCAAATCTGCCTCACACACACACAGACGTTGTTGAACTGAACGCGTTCACTAGCCAGCAAGGACAAAGGATGTTCACAGATTCTACTCAGTAGGATCAAGAAAGTTCCAGTGTGCTGCAGACCACGCCTGGCGGGAACACCCATTCAAGTCAAGGCCAAGCCAGGGCTGGGTCACTGGAACCCACCTGTGATCTGGGATGGAGTCAGGTGAGCAGGCATCATCTCCGAGGGGAGTCCAATATCCTGTCTATCAGGAGTGGAGAATGTTCTTTACAACACGGGCCTTTCATCTCAGCAGCAAGAGTCCAGGACTCAGTCAACTGTTATCAAGAGGTCACTCAAAAGATCCATTCTGACATACATCAACAGGTCATTATTTTCCCCTCAAAGATCCATCCAGACATTCTGTTGGTTGTTGATTGCGACAGAGATGGGGCATGGCCTTTTCACTAGAAGGCCAACTGACCTTTGGCCTGAGCTCTCCCGACCAGAATGCATGCAGGCCCAGAGCACAGGTTTGTCTCAGAACCTCACCCAGACCCCCAGACGCCCATGTGGTTTCACAGTCAGGTACCTGAGGCATGAGAGGAGGTCGGCCTAACCCCAGGGGTTCCCACTAAAGGCATAAACCTGAATCCAACCCCAGGCAGACACCAGACAGAGAGCAGGAACCTTCCACAGACGCCCTCAGCCACACTCTCATAAAGAGTAAACAGCGTGAAACACAAAGAAAGTTGGAGAGCTGTGGAGAGCTCCTTCCACAGAAGGAGATACAAGAGGACAGCTAGATGCTATGAACGACTGCTCCATCAGGGGTCACTGGGACAAATGGGAGAACGGGCGTGAGGTCTACAATTGGATAAAAATATCACGCCAAGGCTTTACCAGGTAGCTCGGTGGCACAGAACCCACCTGCAATGCAGGAGACATAAGAGATGCGGGTTTGATCCCTGGGTCAAGACAATCCCCTGGGGAAGGAAATGGCAACCCACCCCACTTTTCTTGCCTGGAGAATCCCAAGGACACAGGAGCCTGGAAGACCACAGCCCATGGGGTCACAAAGAGTCAGACATGACTGAAGCGACTTAGCACACACGCACGCATCATGTGAAGGAGCTGGTTTTGATCACTGCACTGTGGTTATACAAAAGGATTCCTTGCTTTCAGGAAATAGACCCTAAAGTATTTAAGAATAAAAAGACATGCCCACAACTTGCACGGTTTTTGGTACCATAACTTTTTAAATCTTAGAATATTATATATATATATATATATATATTCTTATATTAGCATATAATAGCATCACCAAATCAATGGACATGAATCTGAGCAAACTCTGGGGAATAGTGAAAGACAGGGAAGCCTGGTATGTTGCAGGTCATGAGGTCACAAAGAGTCAAATAAGACAGAGACTGAACGACAAGAATTGTTCACAATTTTGGCAAAAATATTATTTCACATCAGTACACATCGATCTGGCTCATTTTTTACAACTGGCAGTGTTCTCTTAAATAGATGTGCCATACTGCTTCAGTCGTATTCATAGTGGACGCTGGGGGTGTGTTCTTCTTGGCTTTCACAAGCAATGCTGCAGGAAGAATTCATAAGGGAGACACGGTGCTCACTAGAGTATCGTCAGGTTCACTACCAATAGGAACTACATCTCAACCCAAGGACAAGTTACTGGTTATAAAACTATCTGGTCACCTCTTCCCAGGCTTCGTCAGCATTGCATCACACAACATACTCATAAATGGTTCAGGGAAAATGAACGCAAACATGCGTAAGCAAACACACACGCTCACAGGGGAGACAATGGAAAAGGATAAAACAAACACAATGAAATGATTTGGAGACTCTGGATGAATCATGTGGAAATTCTTCTTACTATGCTTGCAACTGTTTTTCTAAAGGCAAATTTATGCCAGATCATTTTTTGAAGTTAAAACTTGTAATTCTATCCACACCTGTAATTCTATCCACACCTGGCTGGTCTTCTCAGCTGCTAGTGGGCCTGGCCCTCCTCCTGCAGTCCTCGATCTTCCGCACGTACCTGGGGCCACCCCACTGTGGGCAGCCAGGAAGGCCCGTGCCAGGTTCTGGAGACTGCTGGCTCGAGCAAATGGCTTTCGAGGGCTTCCAGGTCTCTGAAATTCCCGGGAACGCAAAGTGACAGTCAGGAATCCCACTCAATTTTCTTTCTTTTTTTTTGGCTGCTCCACAACATGCGGTGGAGCACATAGCACCCCCACCAGGGACTGAACCCACGCCCCCTGCAGTGGAAGCATGGAATCTTAAAGCCCCCCACCCTCCTGAAACTTCCTCATCTCTCCCTGCCATCATGGCCCTGGGAAGTACCCAGTGAAACTATCCCTCAAGCCTTGGGTTGCGCCCCCACCCATCACCCCCAATCTCATCCCAACTCCAGGAATTGGGAGAAGTTCTGAGTCAGGAGTCCTCTGAGCTGGCCCTGCCCACTCTGTTTTAGGTCTGGCCGTTGATCAGATCCAAGCTTTTGTTTCCATAAACAAAGACCACTCAGATGAGAACAAGCCAGGGCTCTTTACTCACAGCTGGCTACAGCAGGGGAGTCAGCCTCCCTCGCTTGGTTTTGGCATAGACACGAAGGCAGGCGGAGGAGTGGGAAAGCTCTGTCTGTAATGGGGAAAGGGGAGCTCCAGGGATGCCCTGGCTGGAGGCTGTTGCCCCCTCACTAGAAGCTGGGCATCCTTTGTGGCTGGCCAGGCACGTGTATTTGGCTTTCCCTGGCCCTAATGGGAAGCACGGACAAAAATCAGGGCTGCTCAGACCCTCAGAAGCATTGACTCTTTGCGACCCCATGGACTGTAGCCCATCACACTCCTCTGTCCATGGGATTCTCCAGGTAAGAATACTGCAGTGGGTTCAGTTGTCAGTTATTAATCAAGCCCTGGCCATTTGGGGCCAATCGTTACAGGGGTTACAATTTGGCTGCCAGCTGGCTGCTACAGCAGTACTCTGACTTTCAACAAGGCTGACAGAGATAATAGGCTGGCTTCTGGTTGCTGCAGACTGTGGGTCCGTTTTGTTTTTATATTTACATATTAACTTGTATTTTATATTTATAATATGTATTCTGGACATGGTTCATGCATGCGTTCAGTCTCTCCATTTCCAAGATCAAAGGTGATTTAAATTCCAAATTTCAACTCATAGCTGGGAGATTTTTAAGGAGCTAGAATGACCAAGTCCCTGAAAGGTGCCCACAGCTGGGTTATCCAGCCAAAGACACTGCAGCGTGAGCCCCAGGAGCTCGGGGCTTCTCCTTAGCAGCAGTGTCTCTCAGCCCCCGGGAGGGGCTGTTGCCCGAGCATCTCCACTGAGCTCTGGAGCCAAGGTTCCAGCCCTCCCCGAGGTGGCAGGTCCTCCTCTCAAAATGCCCTCACTTCCTGGTGGCTCACTGTTCTCATCACTGTCAGCCCAGCCAGCCCACTCCCTGCCCATCACATTGGCCCAAGTCTCAGGAGTCAGGCCCAGGCTTGGGCAGGAAGGATGACCGTATCCTCACTCATGAGAGAGCCCTGCACACCCTTCTTTCTCCGGGAAGGGTTTCAGGTATGCGGAGTTCGATTCTGTCTTATTCTGGAAAGTTACTGTGTTGTGATGGTCGTGACTACTGCTTTTAGTAATTCAGAGTCTGAAATACTATCCTTAAACTCACCTTCCAGGCTCCTCCCTCCTTTCTGTTTTTTACTTTTCATTGTTTATCTTTTATACCTTTTGGGTTTTTTTTTACTTTTTACTTTAGATTGGCGCAGAGTTGATTAATGTTGTGTCAGTTTGAGATGCACAGCAAAGTGATCCAGTTATAGATGCACTTGAATCTATTCTGTGGGCTTCGTTGGTGGCTCAGTGGTAAAGAATCCATCTGCTAATGCAGGAGACACAAGAGACGTGGGCTTGATTCCTGGGTTGGCAAGATCCTCTGGAGAAGGAAATGGCAGCTCACTCCACGATTCTTGCCTGGAGAATCCCATGGACAGAGGAGCCTAGAGGGCTACAGTCCGTGCTGTTGAAGAAGAGTTGGACAAGACTGAAGCAACTAAACGACAACATGTATTCTTTATCAAATTCTTTTCCCATTTAGGTTGTTACATAATACTGAGCAGAGTTCCCTGTGCTATGCAGTAGGTCCTTGTTGGTTACCCATTTTAAATATGGCAGTATGCACACGTCCAACTGGAAAGCTGTCCCTTCCCTAGTAACCATTAATTCTTTCTCTTTAAGCCTGTGCGTCTGTTTCTGTTTTGTAAACAAGTTCATTTGTATCATTTTTCATTCTGCATAGAAGGATATCATATATTTATCTTTCTCTATGTGACTTACTTCACTTAGTGTGATAATCTCCAGATCCATCCATGTTGCTGCAAATGGCACTATTTCATTCTTTTTTGTGGCTGAATACTATTCCGTTGTACACCTGCACCACGTCTTCATCCGTTCCTCTGACGATGGACATTTAGGTTGCTACCGTGTGCTGGCTACTGTAAATAGCACTACAATGAACACTGGGGTGCATATATCCTCTGGACTATATAAGCCCAGGGGTGGGATTGCAGGATCATATGATAGCTCTGTTTTCAGTTTTTAAGGAACCTCCATATCAGTCATCTGCATACCACATCCCCAAACCTGTCGGACTTGTAGTGAATTTGTGGTGCAGACACCCGGCTGCACAGATGTTCCCAGCAAGTCCAGACCAGCCTCCAAGATCCAGCATCCAGGACACTTGCCTCATCAATCTTAGACGCAGGAAAGTTCACACTTCTCAAATTCTCCACACCAAATGACAGCTGGCCCTGAGTCTGCACCCCTGCCCCCAACCACAGACACACATACCTCAGTCAGAGCTGCTGAGAAATTCAATCTCAGTTGAGTCTGGGATCAAACAAGAATCCACAGGAAGGACCTCATTGCCGGTATCTTCACTCTGCCCCGAGGCCACATGAAAAACTTTCTCTCTGGACAGACAAATCCAGGCCCCAGAGCCCTTCATCACTTGCAAAGTCATACAGCTTCATACTTGGTATTCAGGGACACCTGGGGCCATCCATCTGGAGTGGGTAGCCATTCCCTTCTCCAGGGGATCTTCCTGACCCAGGAATCGAACCAGGGTTTCCTGCATTGCAGGTGGATTCTTTACCAGCTGAGCCACCAGGGAAGCCCACATATACAAACACCCAGCCTTAAAAGAAAAAGGTAAAACCATGACTCTCATACAAGTATACAAATATGTATTTAAAAGACATGAGGGAGGCATGCAGATTTTATAACAGGATCAAGGGAAAAGTCAAAACAACACAGTTGTGTGTGGAAAAGGCAATGATGGGATGAATTGTAAATGGAAACAAAACTGGTTTTTTTCCCCAAGAGGATAGGGGGAAGTTAGTTAGATCTCTACAGGACAGGAATTAATTCCCAGGTGACTGTAGCTGTGAAATTAAAAGACGCTTGCCCCTTGGAAGAAAAGGTATAACACACCTAGGCAGTATATTAGAAAGAATAGACATTACTTTACCGATGAAGGTCTGTATAGTCAAAGCTATGGTTTTTCCAGTAGACATGTACAGATGTGAGAGCTGAACCATAAAGAAGGCTGGATGCTAAAGAATTAATTGCTTTCTAATTGTGGTGTTGGAGAAGACTCTTGAGAGCCCCTTGGACTGCAAGGAGATCAAACCAGTCAATCCTAAAGGAAATCAACACTGAATATTCACTGGAAAGACTGATGCCAAAGCGGAAACTCCAATACTTTGGCCACATGATGCAAAGAGCCAACTCACTGGAAAAGACCCTGATGCTGGGAAAGATTGAGGGCAGGAAAAGGGGGTGACAGAGGATAAGATGGTTGGATGCATCACTGACTCGATGGACATGAGTTTGAGCACACTCCAGGAGATAGTGAAGGACAGGGAAGCCTGGCGTGCTGCAGTCTTTGGGGTCGCAGAGAGTTGGACACAAGTGAGCATCTGGGGGACTCTAGGGCACTAAAGGGGTTGAAAACTGGTACCCCAGGATGGAAGCGACTGAACAAAAACCAGTTTCCCGTTGAAACACAACTTGTTTTACTTCAACCAAATCGCACCAAGCTCCACCCTTGTATACTCATCCCTCCCACATCTGGATCAACCCAGATGAATCCTCTTAATGGGCTCAGATCTACTGGAGGAGGAAAGGCTGAGAGACTGAACAGACAGATAACCGCCAGACCATATACACAAATATTGGGTTGGCCAAAAGGCTCATCCAGATTTTCCTGTAACATCCTATGGAAAAACCCAAACGAACTTTCTGGCCAACCCAATGCCACCAGCCCCTGAGCTCCCAAGCCAGGATCTGGAGACCCCCAACCCTGCCAGCGCTCCCTGGGCTCTGGCTCCCCTGGTCTTTTCTGGGAACAGGAGTGAGCAGTCTCCTGTTTCAGGCACAGCCCTGCCACTCCCCAGCACATGGTCCTTGAGGAAATCACAGCCTCTCTGAGTCTCCTCCCTCGAAGAAAACACAGAAATACCTGTGTTCCTCGTCAGCTGACTCACCAGGCTGAGGTGGGGATCAGATCGCATCGAGTCTGTGAATGTTCTTTGAAAATGATTTTTAAAAAATAAACCTCAAAACACACCAACAAATAAATGAAACCAAAGTCATACACATGGAAGACACTCGTTCAGTTGCTAAGTTGTGTGCTAAGTCTTGGCAGCCCCATAGACTGCAGCACACCAGGCTCCTCTGTTCACCACCATCTCCTGGGGTTTGCTCAGATTCTTATCTGTTGAGTCAGTGATGCTGAGCCCACCCACTACAGTGCAGCCCTCAGGGGGCCCAGCAGGTGAGAAGAGACAGGCGGGCATCCCCGCTTCTGCTCTGCTTGCCTCTCCCTGCTCCAGGTTTCTGGCTGCTCCAGGGTCCACATTCCCTGACCCCTGTTCATCCCTTGGACAGCAGCCCTCCTGTCCAAGAAACACCTGGGACATACCTGGTTCCCCAGGGACTCTGGCTGGCACCAGGGGTCTGACCACGCCACCTGGCTGGAAGTAAACCTGCCTCTCCCTCTCAGCTCCAGCTGCTGGCATCTCACTGCCCAGGTGCGTGCCCTCCCACAGAGTTGTTCACAGCAGGGGGGAGCAGCGTGGACCTTCCTGGTCTGTGTGCTGCATCCTGTCTCCCACCACCCAGCACCAGCCACCCTGGCTGACATGGGTGACTCTCCTCCACCCCTCACGAGGTCGGACCTGGGGACTCAGCTGCTTGCGGACAGCAAGTTGGAAAGGGAGTCGGCAGAGTTAGGTGCTCCAAAGACATGAACCAGCTCGTTTTCTAGCATTCAGCAGGTTGTGTGCTTCAGTCACATCCAACTCTTTGAAACCCCATGGACTGTAGCCCGCCAGCCTCCTCTGTCCATAGGATTCTCCAGGCAAGAGTACTGGAGTGGATTGCTAAGCCCTCCTCCAAGTGATTTTTCCCAGCCCAGAGATCAAACCCAAGTCTCATGTCTCCTGTCTTGGCAGGAGTGGGGTTCTATACCACTAGCAC
Organism: Tragelaphus eurycerus; assembly: GCA_935064755.1. Taxonomy (NCBI): domain Eukaryota; kingdom Metazoa; phylum Chordata; class Mammalia; order Artiodactyla; family Bovidae; genus Tragelaphus; species Tragelaphus eurycerus. Next base: position 30,899,105 of record CAKXYN010000016.1, read on the forward strand.
CGCTTGGGAAGCCTGTGCTTCGAGCCCCATTTTAAAGATGGGGAGACTGAGACCCAGAGGGTGTGCAGTGACCTGACTGAGCCCCCACCAGGAAGCGGCCCAGTCTATCAGTTCTCTTGATGTCTCTGGGCCTTCAGAGTCAGGCTGGTCTTCGCTGACCGCATGTGAAGGGCTGAGATTTGGGACAAAAGCCAAAAACCACCGGGTTTCCTTTAGAGGCTGTTTCGACACAGGGGTTGCCTAACAGCATCATGCTTACAAAGAAGCGAAGCCCAGAACTTCTCTGCCCGATTGAGAAAGAGCGTGCAGATTATTCGACACAAAACAGAAACACGTTGTGAAATCCAAGAGCTAGAGCCCAGGTGGCCACCGTTTGTCCCCAGTTCCAGGGAAGAGGCTGCAGGACGGGTACTGGAAATGTTGCTTTAGGCCAAGCCATTACACGAGCCTTGGCCCAGAGGCCTCAGATTCCTTAGATTCTGAGGTCAGCTCACAGGCCCCCTGACACAAAGGGCCATGGCCGGGATTGGGGTGGGAGCCAGTTTCCAAGGAAACTGTCAGCCATTTTTCAGGAAGCTGTGTGTTCCCAGGATGGTGAGCAGACACTGTGACCTTCATCATGATCAGAAGGTGGCCTGTTCTACCATCTGTCCTTGAGCAAGTCACTTTGCCTCCCTGGGTTCTCACTTTCTCACATGCGAAAGGCACAGCCAGCAAGTCCTGCCCCCTCTGCCATGAAGGTGCTAGCATCCTTGGGAGTGTCCAGGTGGCTCCACATCACCTTGAGGCATAACAAAGCTGGAGATCACAGCATCTGCTCTTACAAATTGGTTTAAAAAAAAAAAAAAAAAAAGGCATCTCCCTTACAACCTTATTAGCTAGAAGCAAGATGCTGCTAGTCCCGGGGTTGTGGAGGAAATTCAGAGAATCAGAAGCCTTGGACACTAGCCCTTGCTCTGCAGGGCTCAATACATAACTTTGGACACAAGTATTCGTGTCTGACTCCTTGCAACCCCATGGGCTGTAGCCATGTACGAGCTATGTAGGCTCCTCTGTCCATGGGATTTTCCCAGGCAAGAATATTGGAGTGGGTTGCCATTCCTACTCCAGGGATCTTCCCAACCCAGGGATTGAACCCGAGGCTCCTGGGTCTCCTGCACTGCAGGTGGAGTTTGTACTGCTGAGCCCCTGGGAAGTCCCCAGTTATCAGTATAAATATTCTTTATAAGCTGAAGTAGATATTGCAAGAAATACTGTTAATGGACTCGCAGAGGCCCAGGACCAATCACATTATTTTTAAGATCATGGTGTTTGTACCCACCCCTGCCTTCCTGAACTGCAGCTCTAAATGCCTTTGTGGGACCTCCCTGCGGTCAAGTGGTTAAGACTCCACACTTCCAATGCAGGGGGCACAGGTCTGATCCCTGCTCAGGGAACTAAGATCCCACATGCCATGCATCATATCCAAAAAATAAAAGCCTTTTTTAGATGCAAATTAGGTCCCATCAATTAGATTCATTTCTTCATGGTTCTGAAGGAATAGAGTGCTATAGCTATAGTCCTATGGCTATGAGAAAACTAGACAGTGTATTAAAAAGCAGAGACATCACTTTGCCAACAAAGGTCCATACAGTCAAAGGTATGGTTTTTCCAGTGAGCATGTACAGATGTGAGAGGTGGACCATAAAGAAGGCTGAGTGCTAAAGAATTAATGCTTTCAAATTATGGGGCTAGAAAAGACTCTCGAGAGTCTCTTGGACTGCAAGGAGATCAAACCAGTCCATCCTAAAGGAAATTAACCCTGAATATTCATTGGAAGGTCTGATGCTGAAGCTGAAGCTCACTTTGGCCACCTGATGCGAAGAGCCAACTCACTGGAAAAGATCCTAGGAAAGGCTGAAGGCAGGAGGAGAAGGGGACAACAGAGGATGAGATGGTTAGATGGCATCATTGACTTGATGGACATGAGTTTGAGCAAACTCCAAGAGACAGTGAAGGACAGGGAAGCATGGGGTCCATGGGGTCACAAAGAGTCAGACATGACTGAGTGACTGAACAGCAAACAACAGCCATTGTCCAGTGTTGCTTCTGGCAAGTATGACCAAAGAGACATTGAATTTTTCTAAAAAGCATTCCAGGGACCACTCACAAGTGAGAGCTAGTTGCAGTGGCTACAGGGACAGCTTCCCAATTCCCAGATCAAACTGTGTGACAAGCCATTAACTCAAGGGTTCCAGGGCTGGTCTCCAGATTTTTCATACCTGCCTGACCATGGCAGAGGCAGTAGGCGCCCTGGTGGGCCAGTTCTACAGAGACGCTCTGGGAGTCAGAGATGGAGCTTCTCCTAGTGCCTGCTCCAGCCGTTCTACTGTACACACCCTGTATGTGCCAATGACCGAGCTGACACCATGGCCACGAAGAAAGGAGCCACTGAGCCAGGTGGAGAAAGACATGGAAAGAGACCAACAGGCCCTCTTCTCACTTCACTCCTCACTTTCTGCCCCGTGCCCATCTCTGCCTATTGAAATCCAACTCACCCTTCACAACTCAGCCAGATCTTATGTCCTCCAGGAAACCTTGCCCAGAGAGCTGGCAGCGCTCTCTCCTCTGTGACTCCTACCGCTTCATTTCAGTTTCTCTCTCTTAGCAGGTGGGACACACATCTGCCTTTGTAGCTATCCGCATTGCAGTCCCTTTTCTATGATGCTGACCTCCTTGAAAACAAGCACTTTATCTGTTCTTTTTGGTCTCTCCCAATACTTGACCTAATATGTAACACCTGGAGTCATCCCAATAAAGACTTTGATTGAATGATGCTCATTGAGGAGAGAAGACAGACAAAAAACACTGGAGAGAAGCCCATGGCGGGACATGTAAGGGCTGAGTTGAGTATCACCAACCAAGAATGGCAGGTGCCTCTTCCAACCCCAACAGTAAGGTGATTTCTTGACTTCCACACTCCCTTCTCCACCCGCAACCCGGCACACAGCAGAAAGAGGTATATTCACTGAGCAGGTTGAACCATGGAGGTGCCAGACTCTGGGATACTTCTTGTTGTTTAGTCGCTCAGTTGTGTCTGACTCTTTGGAACCCCATGGGCTGTAGCCCACAAGGCTCCTCTGTCCATGGGATTTCCCAGACAAGAATACTGGAGTGGGTTGCCATTTCCTTCTCCAGGGGATCTTCCTGACCCAGGGATCAAACCCACATCTCCTCTATTGCAGGCAGATTCTTTACCACTGAGCCACTAGGGAATCCCCTCTGGGATACTAACAGCAGTAAAAATTCAGGGCCAAAGATAAGAGAAGTAAATTTTAATCTAATCAAGACAAAATTCTATCTCCAGAATTCTCTTAGCCAAGTCTATACCACCTCCACCACCAGGAGTCAGAGGATTTGTAAGAAATTCAACACATCTCAAATCCCCCAGAGAAAGCATCTCCAGTTTTGAGGATTTTCTGATGAAAGTCCATCTGGTCACCTAACAAAACCACTCCAAAGTCCACATAAGGCAGGAGGCTCCTAATTGTCATCTCACACCCCCTTCTGAAACATGAATGGTTACTGATGAATCATCAAACATTTCAGGAAAGTGCCAACATGAAAAAGAGGAACCAGGAGAGACAAGCAACCTCACAGAAAATAAAAAAAAAGACCATCCTCCCCAAGCAGGAGAGACTCCTCCAGCTGATGCCTCCAGACTGTCTGCATCACCGGTTCTCCTGGGTCTCCAACCCTCCATTACTAGCCCACACTGCAGGTTGGGATTTACCCAGTTTTCATGGTCACAGGGCTCCTCTGGTGCCTCAGATGGCAAAGAATCTGTTTGCAACGTGGGAGACCTGGATTCGATCCCTGGGTCGGGAAGATCCCCTGGAGAAGGAAATGGCTACCCACTCCAGTATTCTTGCCTGGAAAACCCCAAGGGCAGAGGAGCCTGGAGGGCTACAGTCCATGGGGTCACACATGAGCCAATCCCTTACAATAAATCTTTCTCTGTACATGCACATCCTATTGGTTCTATTTCTTCAGAGTACCCTAACAAACACAATTGCTTAAAACACAGAATTATCATATGATCCAGCAAAAGTGAGAGTCTTTTGCTAAGTCATGTCTGATTCTTTGCAACCCCATGGACTGCAGCCCACTAGGCTCTTCTGCCCATGGAATTTTCCAGGCAAGAATACTGGAAGGGGTTACCATTTCCTCCTCCAGGGGATCTTCCCAACCCAGGGACTGAACCCTCACTTCCTGCACTGGCAGGCGGATTCTTTAGGTATATACCCATGATAAATGAAAACATGTCTACACAAAAACTTGTACAAATGTTCACAGCAGCTTTATTGACATGAGCCAGCAAGTGGAAACAACAATAGCTGAATGGACAAAGATGATGTGACAAATCCATACAGCAAAATATTATTCAACAAAGAGAGGAAGAAAGTACTGACGCATGTGATAACATGGGCGATTCTTCAAAGTATTATGCTAAGTGAAAAGAAGTCAGACACATAAAGGACCACATGCATGATCCTATTTACATGAAATGTTCAGAATAAGCAAATATACAGTGACAGGAAGTGGATTTAGTGGAGCATGGGTGAGGTGGGGATGAAGGCTAAAGAGTATGGGATTTCTTATTAGGAAACATTTGAAAAGGTTTTCAAGTGAGATAACGACAATAGTCGTACAATTGTGCGAATGTACTTTAAAATATGGAGTTAATGTATCATGGCATTCAGAAAGGTTAACGTCCAGTTATGACATTCCTGCCAAAGATGCATGAGCCACATCTAATCATGAGAAAATATCAGATGACTCAAATGGAGGACACTCTACTGGCCTGAACTCTTCAAAAACGTCAAGGTCAAGGGAAACAGTGAAGGGCCGAGGAAGTGTCCCAGGCTGAAGATGAAAGAGACAAGACAAATACACGCGATGTGGATCCTGAATTGGGTGGATCCTGGGTTGTATCCTAGACATTGAGTTTTTTATTGTTGTTGTGATAAAGGATATCAGTGGTCCAAAGGCTGCAGAAGAAGCAATAGTATTGTGCCAATGTTCCTTTCCCGACTTTGCAACTTGCACTGGGATTATGTAAAAGAATATCCTCATTTTTTTTTAAGAAACACATACTGAAATATTTAGGAAAAAGACAAAAAATCATGAAAAATTATTATACATCTACCCATAGAAAGAGAGAAAGTAAATGTGGTAAAAAGTTATTAACTGGAGAATGAGTGAAGGGGAATACAGGAATTCTTTGCATTACTTTTGCAACTTTACAGAAGGGTGCAATTTTTTCCACAGAAAAATGTAAAAAAAAAAAAAGAATACATCATGAGACAATCTTTCCTAGTCACTGGTATGGATCTAACTCATGTTTTCAGTTGCTGCATAACATTCCTTCAACTAAACAATGTTTATTCAAGCATTCTCTAACTGATAATAATTGATCTCATATCTAGTTTTCAGCCCAACTGATATATACATGAATCCTAACATGTTGGTGGTTTTCTTTAGATAGGATAGAGTCCCAAGAGTAAGGTCACTGGGAAGAGGTATGTGTCCTACTTTTTACTTTGGTAGTTATTGCTAGACTGCTTTTCTAAAAGGCTACGCAATTCATTTTTCCACCACTACCTGAGAGCTTTTCTCTAGTTCTTGTCAATAATGGTGTCACTCTTCTTATTTTTTGATAATCACATTATTCTGATTTGCATTTAGCTAAGTACTAATGAAGTTCTACTATTTTCTATGTTTATGAGTCTGTGGACTGCTCATTAATATATCTTGCCCATTTTTCTACACATTTGATCATTTTTTCTTAAATTTAAAAGCTTTTCTATAGCAATCTTTCAATGTATATTGAACATATCCACACACCACCACCCCCAACACACACACACAATTTTAGCATTATTATAAGTTGAGTCAATTTATAGTATAACTAGTCACTGCTGCTGCTGCTGCAAAATCACTTCAGTCGTGTCCAACTCCGTGTGACCCCATAGACGGCAGCCCACCAGGCTCCCCCGTCCCTGGGATTCTCCAGGCAAGAACACTGGAGTGGTTTGCCATTTCCTTCTCCAATGCATGAAAGTGAAAAGTGAAAGTGAAGTCGCTAGGAAAATTTTATATAATCAAACGTATCTATCTTTTCTAATACGCCTGTCAGATTTATTGTCTTGACTTAAAAACTCTCCCCCATCCTAAGGGTAAAACAATTACTTACATTCTCTTTCATGACTTTTGGTTAACTTATTTTTACATTCAGCATTTAAATTATCTGGAGTTTCTCTCTGCATATGGAGTAAGGAAGAAGTTTAAATTTATCTTCTTTCAATCAGTGGCTGGTGGTAATAAACTGCAAACCACAAAGAACTCAGAAGGCCAACATGGCATAGTGCTTAGAAGCCACACTCACTGATTTGGGGTTCCCACTCTGCCGTGTGCTGGCTGTGTGACCTTGGGTAAACTACTGACCCTCTCTGTTCCTCACTGCCTTCCTTTGTAAAACAGAATCATAACAGGCCCAACTTCATACAGGTGTGGTGATGACTCACTGAGCTAATGTAAGTGCTTAGCTCAGTCCCCAGACCACAGTTAGAGTAACATTTAGAACGAGGATTTTCCTGCTGCAAAGCCAGAGGGGACTCAGATGCCTAATCTGTTCCAGGTGGGACACCAGGGCGGGGAGACCAGCAGGCCGTCCCCAAAGACTCCCATTCACCAGCTATCATTGCCCCTCGGGGAGACCAAGCATCTCCACTCAAGAACTCTCTCCTTGCCCCAGACCCTCAGCCTGCCCAGTGGGAGAGAACCAAGCCCTGGCCCACCTCCCAGCTCTACTCAGGAGAGGAAGGAAGAGCCTGCAGCAGTGTGTGGGAAGGGAATGGGATCATCTTTCAAATTCCCCTTTCCTTCCAAACCTGAGCTCCTTCCTGGTTAGAAAGATCACCTGGCCTAGAAATGGTAGGGGTGAGTAAATCATTGGAGGTCATAAAACCTGGCAGTCATCTTCTAAGTTTTAATTTATAGTTTTAATTTATGATTCTGGCCAACTGGGTCCACTCTGCAGATGGCAACTGCTCAGATACCAAAATCAGGAAGATGAGGATGAGGGAAGGGTGTCACTCTTCTTTTTTTTTTTTTAATTAAAAAAATTTTTTTAACTTTTTTATTTTGTATTGGGATATAGCTAATTAACGGGCTTCCCTAGTGGCTCATCGGTAAAGAATCCATCTGCCACGCAGGGGACACAGGACAAGTGGGTTCGATCCCTGGGTTGGGAAGATCCCCTGGAGGAGGGCATGGCAACCACTCCAGTATTCTTGCCTGGAGAATCCCATGGACAGAGGAGCCAGGCAGGCTACAGTCCACAGCGTCGCAAAGAGTCAGACACGACTGAAGCGACTGAACACACACACAGGACACTGATTAACAATGTTGTGATAGTTTTAGTGAACAGTGAAGGGACTCAGCCACACATACACGTGTATCCATCCTCCCCCAAACTCCCCTCCGCTCCAGGCTGCCACATGACATTGAGCAGAGTCCCCTGTGCTACACAGTAGCTATCTGTTTTACATACAGCAGCGTGGACATGTCCATCCCAAACTCCTTAACTATCTCCCCATCCTTCCCACCCCAACCCCCAGCAACCATTAGCTCATTCTCTAAGTCTGTGAGTCTTTTTCTATTGTGCAAATTCATTTGTATCATTTCATTTTAGATTCTACATGTAAGGGATCCGATATTTCTCCTTCTCTGCCAGACTCACCTCACTCAGTATGACAATCTCTAGGTCTGTCCATGTTGCTGCAAATAGCATTATTTCATTGTTTTTAATGGCTGAGCAATATTCCATCGTAAATTTGTGCCACATCTTCTTCATCCATTCCTCTGTCAATGGACATGTAGGCTGGTTCCATGTCTTGGCTATTGTAAACCGTGCTGCAGTGAACAACAGATCATGTTTTTCTCCAGGTATGTGCCCAGGAATGGGATTACAGGGTCTTATGCTAGCTCTATTTTTAGATTTTTAAGGAACCTCCCTACGGTTCTCCACAGTGGCTGTACCAACTTCCATTCCTACCCACAGCACAGGAAGGTTCCCTTCTCTACAAGGGTGTTAAACTCTTCTAAAAGCCATGTCATGCATGCAGAGTTGGGGGAATGAAGTGAGTTACAGAAAGGACAGGGGTCCAGCCCCCACTGCCTCCATCCTCTCTTCCCATTCACAGGCTGGAAAGATGCCCCCTCTGTCCCTGTGCCGCCCCCCACGCTCAGAGGGAGCCTGGCCATCCTCACCTCTGACTGCACACCACAATCACCCAACAACCGCGCTGCACTCAGGCAGGCACGCTGTTTAAAGCCACCCGAGGGTTGAGGGCCTGGCTTCCACTGGCCTCCCAAGTGCCTGATGCCCCAACCACCCAGAAAGGCATTGTTGTCTTCTGGCCAGCGTCCAAAGAAGGAGATGATTTCTTCCTACCAGCCTCTGTGATGGGTCCTAATCAGAACGGCCCCCAGGCACATTAACACCTGGCTTCTTGGGGTTGTGGGAAGCCTTGGCCCATTAAGTGTCTCTGCATTTTCCTCCCAGTCACTGAGTTTTGGCTCCAGGCTGAGAGATCCAGGCAAGGGTCCACAGAGAAAGGATGACCCTCTCCTGCAGCCCAAAGGCGTGCACACAATCCTGTCTTCCTAGCCACCCAGCAAACAATTCCCACCAGTGACACTGGTCAAAAAGGGAGGGGGGCTCCATGCATGACACTACCCCACCTTTGCTCACCAACTAGCCTCTCCTGCAACTGGGTCAGTGGAAAGCTGGGGGCTTTTGCTCATTCGAAGGGCCCATCTGGAAGAACTTGCTCCAACATCAGGTCATTGTGCCCACTGAGTACCCCCTGGCTCTCTGTCATTGCCCTTGGAAAGCTGCTTTCATAAGCCCTGAGAGTTTTGCACCAGGGGGTCTAGCAGTTCTTCCTCACTAAGCATCACTTCCCAGACACGGTAGGCAGGTCCCTCACTCAGGGAATCCCCTTCCGACCACGAGCTGCCTGCTGGTGGGAAAATTCTGAGAACCTGTAAGCAATGCAATTCACATTGTTAAAAACGCATTTCTCGGTGAACATGATCTACTAGTTCTGAGAAGTGGGGATATTTCAAGATGTGACTTTCCTTCCTGAAGAAAGGGTGGGAAAAATATTTCTCCCCCAAACTTTACTTCCTGGATTCAAAAGGATTCATACCCTTTTCTGGAATGTTTGTTGTTTTTCAGTTGCTCAGTCGTATTCAACTCTTCGAGACCCCGTGGACTGTAGCCTGTCAGGCTCCTCTGTCCATGAGGATTTTCCATGCAAGAATACTGGAGTGGGTTGCCATTTCCAACTCCAGGGGATCTTCCTGACCCAGAGATCAAACCCGCATCTCCTTCAAATCTCCTGCATTGCAGGCAGATTCTTTACCACTGAACCACCAGCATTTGTGGGGAGGAGCTCATTTCATCTGAACCCATTGTCTTCCTGGGAGGGCAGGTATCCCCCTACCTGTCAATTTCCCTCCCCACATAGGTCACCTGAAACGTCTCCCAGACAAGAGAGAGCGGTGATGCTGTCAGGCCCATCACTCGTTCCTAGAAGCCCGGGATGGGTCCCAGCAGGAATACTGCCCAGCACAGCAATTTTCAAGATGCTTTCTCTTGTTCAGATTAAACAATGAAGCCCCTACATGGGTTAAGTGAAGTGAAGTGAAGTAAGCCCTCTGCTAATATCAGGATCTTTCAGAATTTGGTGGCAAAAACCAGTTGCCTAGGAGGCTAGACAAGCTCCAGAATTTGGACTCTGTCACAAACTAAAGTAACAGAAAAGGCAGAGGAACCAGAGATCAAATTGCCAACATCTGCCAGATTACAGAAAAAGCAAGGGAATTCCAGAAAAACATCTACTTCTGCTTCACTGACTATGCTAAAGACTTTGTGTGGATCACGACAAACTGTGGAAAATTCTTAAAGAGATGGGAATACCAGACCATTTTACCTGAGAAACCAGTATGCAGGACAAGAAGCACTGTTAGAATTAGACATGGAACAATAGACTGGTTCAAAATTGGGAAAGGAGTATGTCAAGGCTATAGATTGTCACCCTGATTATTTAACTTATATGCAGAGTACATCATGCGAAATGTATGATAAAGTACAGGCTGGAATGAAGGAAGGATGAAGTGCAAGCTGGAGTCAAGATTGCTGGGAGAAATATCAAAAACCTCAGATAACCTCTGCAGAAAGTGAAGAGGAACTAAAGAACCTCTTGATGAAAGAAGAGAGTGAAAAAGCTGGCTTATAACTCCATGTTCAAAAAACAAAGATCCTGGTATCCAGTCCCATCACTTCATGGCAAATAGATCAAGAAACAATAGAAACAGTGACAGACTTTTTCTTGGGCTCCAAAGTCACTGCAGATGGTGACTGCAGCCATGAAATTAAAATACGCTTGCTCCTTGGAAGAAGAGCTATGACCAACCTAGACAGCATGTTAAAAAGCAGAGGCATCACTTTGCCAACAAAGGTGCGTGCATAGACCTAGGCACTAGTGGGGAGGAAGAAGCGGGGGAGAGGACAGACGGGGTAGGGATTCAGAGGTACCAACTATTGGGTTGGCGAAAAAGTTCCTTCGGGTTTTTCCATAAGATATAATGGAAAAATCCAAAAGAATTTTTTGGCCAACCCAATACTATGCATAAATTAGCTACAAAGACATATTATGTAACACAGGGAATACAGCCAATAGTTCATAATAACTATAAACAGAATGTAACCTTCAAATACATGACTCAGTATGGTGCACACCTCAAACTTACATAATATACATCAACTATATCCCAGTAAAACATAAATAAAACAAGATTTTTTTTAAGCACTATGAACTAGCCATCTGTACGGTCCCCACTGACACTGAAATGCTAAGGTTCTAATTAACAAACCAAATAATTGGTGCGAGTGATCCCAACTTGGGTGACAAGTTAACAACAAGGTGTGTGATTAAATACAGAAGCAAACCTTTAATAACATAAATAGGAGAGCTTAATAAGAACACTATTAACTCGCATTTAGGGGACAAGATGCCACAGACCCACTTTTCCCTGCTCCTTCCATCTAAATACAGGACTTCCCTGGTGGCTCTGACAGTAAAGAATCCACCTGCAGTGTAGGAGACTTGGGTTTGATCGCTGGATTGGGAAAATTTCCCAGAGAAAGGAATAGCTAGCCACTCCAGTATTCTTGCCTGGAGAATCCCACAGACAGAGATGTCTGGCGGGCTACAGTCCATGGTGTTGCAAAGAGTAGGACATGACTGAGCAATTAAGCACCATTACTACTCTGTCTAAATACAATTAAATTCTCTGGACACAGATCAACTGCCAATCATCGAAGGATTATGAAACTTGGAAAGAAGGCAGCCTGAATGGAGGTCTTGGGGCGTTAGGAACACCACCATGGGGAGCTCCCTGACTTTTCATTTTTCTTTTTAATCTTCTATATATCTTCCAACTGGGCACTGGAGAGCCCTGCAACTCAGAACTGCCAAACAACAAAGACAAGAAAAAAAGAATAAAGATATGAAAATGCCATCAGATCAGATCAGATCAGTCGCTCAGTCGTGTCCGACTCTTTGTGACCCCATGAACCACAGCACGCCAGGCCTCCCTGTCCATCACCAGCTCCCAGAGGTCACTCAGACTCACATCCATCAAGTCAGTGATGCCATCCAGCCATCTCATCCTCTGTCGTCCCCTTCTCCTCCTGCCCTCAATCCCTCCCAGCATCAGAGTCTTCTCCAATGAGTCAACTCTTCGCATGAGGTGGCCAAAATACTGGAGTTTCAGCTTTAGCATCATTCCTTCCAAAGAAATTCCAGGGCTGATCTCCTTCAGAATGGACTGGCTGGATCTCCTTGCAGTCCAAGGGACTCTCAAGAGTCTTCTCCAACACCACAGTTCAAAAGCATCAATTCTTCGGCGCTCAGCCTTCTTCATAGTCCAGCTCTCACATCCATACATGACCACAGGAAAGACCATAGCCTTGACTAGGCAAACCTTTGTTGGCAAAGTGATGTCTCTGCTTTTTAATATGCTATCTAGGTTGGTCATAACTTTCCTTCCAAGGAGTAAGCGTCTTTTAATTTCATGGCTGCAGTCACCATCTGCAGTGATTGTGGAGCCCAGAAAAATAAATTCTGACACTGTTTCCATGCCATGGTCTCTGCCAAAGGCCCAGGAAAGGAGCAGCCCCACAGAGGTGTGGGTGGGAACACCAGAGGGAGTAGCAGGAGCCCTGACCTGCCTGCAGCAGGGCCCAGGCAGAGGGCCTATCCCCTCCCCAGGTGGGGGGAGGAGAGCCTGTCTGTACACACCAGGGGCACCAGCAGGCCCTGTCCTGCGTGTACACACTCAGTTGTGTGTGAGTCTTTGCCACCCCATGGACTGTAGTCCACCAGTCAACTCTGTCCATGGGATTCTCTTGGCAAGAATACTGGAGTGGGTGGCCAATCCCTTCTCCAGGAGATCTTTCTCTAACCTACCGATCAAACTTGGATCTCCTACATTGCAGGCAGATTCTTTACCAGCTGAGCCACCCGGGAAGCCCACAGCCGAGTGTCTTCCAAACTTCCACTGAGGGGCTGGCAGCATCTTAAACTCCATGGCTCTTGTCCTCCACCCAGTGGTAGAAGGTGGCCCAAGTGAGGCTTCCCTCCATAGCAACACCAGCAGAGTGAGGGCAAAGCCCCTTGGCACCAGGTCTATCAGATACAGCATGGCCCACCCCCACCTAACACCACCAGGCGGCCCCGGGAAGCAACGTCTACTCCCTGGGGCAGCACCAGCAGGGACTTAAACAGGAGCTCAAGTGGAGCCAGAAAAACAAAACAGACCAGAATAGCATTTAGAGGTTCAGCGACTAAGTCATCATTGGAATTACAGCCCATAAAATAAGACCAGAACCTAAACATTAAACCAAAGCATGATGACCAATTATAATAAAAATGTAAGTAGGATCAAGACTCTCCTAAGCGAAAGTTGCTCAGTCGTGTCTGACTCTTTGTGACTCCATGGGCTGTACAGTCCATGGAATTCTCCAGCCCAGAATATTGGAACGGGTAGCCTTTCCCTTCTCCAGGGATCTTCCAACCCAGAGATTGAACCCAGGTCTCCCACATTGCAGGTAGATTCTTTACCAGCTGAGCCACAAGGGAAGACTCTCCTAACATCACAGGTAAATGTCCAAGATAGAAGTGAAAAAGACTCCTGAGAATCCCTTGGACAGCAAGGAGATCAAGCCAGTCTATTATAAAGACAATCAACCCTGAATATTGGAAGGACTGATGCTGAAGCTGAGGCTCCAATACTTTGGCCACCTGATACGAAGAGCCAACTCATTGGAAAAGATCCTGATGCTGGGAAAGACTGAAGGCAGAAGGAGATGGGGATGACAGAGGATAAGATGGTTGGATGGCATCACTGACTCTATGGACATGAGTTTGAGCAAATTCCAGGAAACGGTGAAGGATAGGGAAGTCTGGTGTGGTTCAGCCCACAGGATGGTAAAAAGTTGGACATTATTTAGCGACTAAACAACAACAACATCACACCAAAACCCAGGTAAGCCATAACCTAAATGGAAATGGGAAATCAGGATTGATGGCAATGCTCAGATAGATGCTGAACTCATCTAACAAAGATGGAAAGCTGCCATCCTAAAATTGCCTCAGTAAGTAATTACAGATTCATTTGAAACAAATGAATAAATGTAAAATCTCAGCAAAGTAGAAGTTATAAAAATAATGAAGTGGAAATGATCTAAATGAAAAATGAAATAACTGAAATGAAAATCTCTCTGAATTGACTCAATAGTAGAGTGCAGTGACAAAAGATAGAATCAGCTAACTAGAGGAGAGATCAATGGAATTTATTCAGTCTGAACAACAGAGAAAATAGACTGAAAAAAAAAATGAACAAAGCCTCAGGAATCTGTGGGACAACAGCAAATGATCTAACATTTATGTTATCAGAGTCCTAGAAAGAAAGGAGCGAAAATGTGGAATTTTAAGGACTCGCCTGTCCTTAACCATGGAGTGGTTAAGACTCCACTCTTCCACTGCAGGGGTTGCAGGTTTGATACCTGGTCAGGCTGCCCAGATGGTGCAGTGGTAAAGAATCCGCCTGCAAATACAGGAGTCGTGAATTCCATCCCTGGGTCAGGAAGATCCCCGGGAGAAGGAGATGGCAATCCACTCCAGTATTCCTGCCTGGGAAATTCCATGGACAGAGGAGCCTGGTGGCCTACAGTGTATGGAGTCACAAAGAGTTGGATATAACTGAGCAATTGAGCATGCATGCAAACATACGGAACTCAGATTCTGCATACCTTGTGGCAGGACCAAAGTAAATAAATAAATAAAAGAAACACCTTTAAAAAATGTGGGATTTAAAAACTATTCAACAAAAATAGTGGCCGGACAGGTTCTTTACCACCAAGCCACCAGGGAAGCTGAAGATGCCCAGATATGGTGAAAGACAAATATCTTACAGATGTAGAAAGCTGACTGAATACGAAACAGGATAACCCTAAAGAAATCCATGTCAAGATATACTATAATTAAACTTCTAAAAACTGAAAATGTAGACAAAAGTTTTAAAGCAACCACAGAAACAGAGCACACGGGAAGGAAACAATGATTGGCGGGATGCAGAGTGCTCATCTGAAACCATGGACGCCAGAAGAACCGGCACATTTTGCAAGTGGGTCCTGAAAGAAAAGAACTGTCAACCAAGAACTACATCTAGCAAAACTGTTCTTCAAGAATGAAAGAGGAATAAAGATATCCTCAGACTAAGGAAAAGTAAGAGAACTTGTTTCTAGCAGAATTAGCCTCAAAGAATGAAGTTACCGCATTGTGGTTTTAATGGAATTTCCCTAATGACTAATGATGTTGAACATCTTTTCATACACTTTTGGGTATTTGTATATTATCTGGAGAAATATTTATTCAAGTCCTTTGCTCATTTTAATTTTTTTTCCTTCTTGTTAAATTTTAAGAGTTCTATATTCTAGACTTTTATCAGTTCCATAACTTGAAATATTTCTTAGGTTGTATTTTCATTTTCTTGATATACAGAAGTTTTTCATTTTGATACAGCCCAACTTAACTATTTTTCCTTTTGTTGCTTGTGGTTTTGGTGTCCTATCTATGAATTTTTAGCCAAACCCAAGGTCATAAAGATTTAACTTCATATTTTCTTATAAGAGCCCTATGGATTTAGCTCTTAAATTTAAGTCTTCAATCCATTTTACCAAATTTGTTCATCTTTTCAAGATTGTTTTGGCTATCACTGCTTTCCAGGTGGCTCAGTGGTAAAGAATCCACCTGCCAACGCAGGAGACATAAGGGATGCAGGTTCGATCCCTGAGTCAGGAAGATCCCTTGGAGGAGGGCATGATAACCCACTCCAGTATTCTTGCCTGGAGAATCAAATGGACAGAGGAACCTGGTGGACTACGGTCCACAGAGTCACAAAGAGTCAGACACGACTGAAGCCACTTAGCATGCACGCATGTTTTCCATGTGAACTGTGGGATCAGTTTTTCCATTTCTGAAGAAGAATAAAGAGGCCACTAGGACTCTGGTAGGAACTGCACTGAATCCTTAGGTCACTTTGGATAGTATTATCCCTTAACAATATTAAGTTTTCCAAGCCATGAATACAGGGTATTTTCCATTTGTTTAAGCATCCATTAACCTTTCAGCAATGTTCTGTCATTTTCTGTGTACAAGCCTTACACCTCCTTAGTTAAATTTATTCCTAAGTATTTTGTCCTTTTTGATGCTATTATAAATGTATGGTTTTTCCGGTGGTCATGTATGGATGTGAGAGTTGGACTGTGAAGAAAGCTGAGCGCCGAAAAATTGATGCTTTTGAACTGTGGTGTTGGAGAAGACTCTTGAGAGTCCCTTGGACTGCAAGGAGATCCAACCAGTCCATTCTGAAGGAGATCAGCCCTGGGATTTCTTTGGAAGGACTGATGCTAAAGCTGAAACTCCAGTATTTTGGCCACCTCATGCGAAGAGTTGACTCATTGGAGAAGATTCTGATGCTGGAGGGATTGAAGGAAAGAGGAGAAGAGGACGACAGAGGATGAAATGGCTTGATGGCATCACTGACTCGATGGACGTGAGTCTGAGTGAACTCCGAGAGTTGGTGATGGACAGGGAGGCCTGGCGTGCTGAGATTCATGGGGTCGCAAAGAGTCGGACACGACTGAGCGACTGAACTGAACTCAACTGAACTGATAAATAGAATTGTTTTCTTAATGTCTCATTTGCATCATTCATTTCTATCTAGAGAAATATAACTCAATTTTATATCCTGCTACTTTGCTGCATCAGTTTATTAGCTGCAAAAATTATTGTGGATTTTTTAAAGAATTTTCTATACTTTGCAATAGGTAATTGACTTGGAATCTTATATTTGTATGTAGGTGTTTACAGCTATATATTTCTCTGTGAGCTCTGCCTTCACTGTATCCCATAAATTTAAGTATGCTGACTCTTACTTTCCATTCTTCTCTTTGTCTAATTTCCCTTGTGTGGCTTAGAACAACAGAAAGTTACTGTTTCAGAGTTCTGGAGGCTAGAATCTGAAACCAAGGTGTTAGCCAGGCCAGACTTCCTCCAAAGTCTCTGGGGAAAGATCTTCCCTTTTTCAGCTTCTGGTGGATACAGATGTCCTTTGGCTTGTGGCAGCATAAATAGACCACTCTGCCTCCATTTATCCACGGTGTTCGCCCTTTGCATCTTCACCTGCCCATCTTTGTGCAAGGACGCCAGTCATACCGGACCAGGCCCATACAAGTCCCGTGTGGCCTTAACTAATTACATCTACAATGACTCCATTTCTATATAAGGTCTCCTTCTGAAGCACGGGTGGTTAGGACTTCAACACTTCTTTCTGTAGGGACACGATTCAACTCATTTTAAGAACTTAGTGGGATTTCCATGATGGTCTAGTGATTCAGAGTCCATCTTGCAATGCAGAAGATGTGGGATTGAACCCATGACCAGGGAACTAAGATCCAACATGCTGCAGAGCAACTAAGCCCGTGTGAGTTAGAGCCCTAGCGCTACAACTAGAGTCCTTATGCAGCCGATAAATAAACAAATATTAAAAAAAGAAATTAGTAATGGAACAAAAATATCAGACCACAAAGAGCTGGAAGAGGAAATTAATATTGGTAAGGGCTAAAATCTATGTAATAAAAATATACAAATCCAGAAGCATTTCATTGAAAAGACCAATAACAATGATGATCTTCTTGTGAGACTGATAAAGACAAAAAGAAACACAGCAAAAGTATGCATGAGTAGAATGAGAATATCAGATAATCACAGACTAGGGACCAGTGAATCCGCTGTAAAACAACACTACTACAAGCTGCTGGCAACATACGTGGACGCAGATGGTTTCCTTTCAAAATGTAAAAACGACCAGAACTAAACCAAGAAAAGGCAGCCTTGAATAAATCAACTGTTACAGATGAACCTGAAAAGGCAATTAAAACTTCACTACTGAAAACAGTACCTGGGACTAGATGGTTTCAGAATGGAGTCCCAATCCTCAGGTAATATTCATGATTTGATCTATTTCCACCATAAACTGTTCACTTGTACCATATTATACAATGTTTGGGTTTATCCCTCGTATATCCCATGATTTAATGTCCTGCATAAAATGGTTTAACTCCATATGAACTCTAGGGAGCAGACTAATAAAATACCTAAGAATAAACCTACCTAAGAAGGCAAAAAGACTGAGAACTATGACACTGATGAGAGATATTGAAGAAGACACAAGCAGATAGAAAGATATACCATGTTCTTGGATTAGAAGAATCAATACTGTCAATTAAAATGACTAAACTACTCAAGGGAATCTACAGATTCAATGCAATCCCTGTCAAATGACCAATGACATTTTTCACAGAAATAGAACAACAACAACAAAAATTTAATTTAATTTGCAAAAACACAAAGACCCCCAAATAGCCAAAACAATCTTGAGAAAAAAGTGTAGAGCTGGAGGAATCATTGTCCTTGACTTTAGACTATGCTACAAAGCTACAGTCATCAAAACATACAGTAGCAGCAGATGCATAGGCCAACGGAATAGGACAGAAAGCCCAGAAATAAACCCATGCACTTATGGCCAGTTAATCTGTCCTTATTTGTCACTGAAGACTTCAGTTCTGAATGGTCTTCTTCCTTCCTTGCTAACCCTCCCCCATCTGCCAGGATTATGCATTGTCACTTTAGAGTTAACTGAAGATACTTCCTAAGAACACCTCAACGTGCGTGCCATGTGTGGTAATATGTGCAAGGGAAGCCTAGAGAAACAGTCCCCCACCCGACAGAGGATGAGTTTGTATTTTGAATAAAACAAGGCTATGTGTTTGCCAAGGGAGAGAGAGGTGGGAGAGAGAAGGATTGAGAGTTTGGGATTAGCAGGTAGAAACAATTATATTAATATATAGGATAGATAAACAATAAGGTCCTACTGTGTAGCACAGGGAACTATATTCAATATTCTGTGATAAACCATAATGTAAAAGAATAAGAATGTGTGTTTATATATACACATTCTTATTCATATTCTTTTATATATATAAATAATTCACTTTGTTGTAAAGCAGAAATTAACACAAATTGTAAATCAACTCTACTTTAAAAAATAAAATAAAACAAAACCAGTCTAAATGATCCCTTTAGTTAAATGTAGTCCATGTTCCCCTATGAAATGGAAATATAAAATTATCACTTCTAAGGGTTTTCCTTTTTGCCATCAAATACATCACCAGGGCACAAGAACATGGGAGTGATTATTTTTTACAGCCAACTATTTTCTCCCAGTGGAAACGCACATAAAGCTGAAGTCTGAATAACCAGTCACCATGTGTTATTAGATGATGATTGTCTTGCTGGATGGGTATATGATCATATATTAACAAAATGTCATAGTTTGGTCAGGTAACCTTAACTGTTCCTAAAATGTGTTTGAGAGGGCTCTCCAAAGGACGCAGTAACAGGGTTAAATAAAATCAAAACAATAAGAACATGGAAAGAGGAAGGAAGTATGTTAATCACAGAGCCTGATAGCTTCACAAACACTAAATATCAAGTCTGACTCAGAGCTTCCTTGAGCAAAAAGGGGAACAGAAGTTACACAGCTCTGCTCATCAGAAAGAAAAAAGCACCCGCTCCCACCCACTCATCTGCAAAATTCAGAAAGATGCTGGTTTTGTGGAGTGTTTTGGACAGTAAGTATCACAGGAGATGATTCTTTTTTCCAGCAGCATTGCATAACAAATGGAGAAGTGATTTCCTGTGTGTGCTTCTGGTAAAACCCCCAGGAAAGGTCCCTAGTCAGATACTGTGGGGAATAGCCAGTTTAAACCAAGTTAAAACAGGTTGGTTCCTGTGGGGGCTCTCCTTTCAGAGTCTTCAGTGTGCATTTGGTTAATCATGGGACTTTGGTCCATGAAGACCTCCTAGCAGAAGGCAGAACAGGTGTCCTGAAGAACAGCCTTTGGGAAACTCACTTTAGACATTCTTGCTTTCTATTTTTTTTTAAATTCAGTATTTTTATTAATTGTCTCACAAATCAAGGTAACATAAGTCCATTCATATTTATCTCAAATGTGTGTGTGCGCGTGCTCAGTTGTGTCTGACTCTTTTGAAATCCCAGAGACTGTAGCCCACCAGGCTCCTCTGTCCATGGAAGTGTTCAGGCAAGAACTCTGGAGTGGGTTGCCATTTCCTACTCCAAGGGATTTTCCCAACCCAGGGATCAAATGTGAGTCTCCTGCACTGGCAGGCGGATTCTTTACCATTAGCGCCATCTGGGAAGCCCATCTCAAAATGTGTACAGTTTATCTTTTTTAATTGGAGGAAAACTACTTTACAATGTTGTGCTGGTTCCTGCTGTACAACAATGTGGATCAGCTCTATGTATCCCTTCCCTCTTGAACCTCCCTCCTAGCCCTCCATCCCAACCCTCTAGGGCATCACAGAGCACCGAGCTGAGATCTCTGTGCTGTAGAGCAGGTTCCCCCTAGCTGCCTATTTTACACATGGTAGTGTATATGTATTGGAGAGGGAAATGGCAACCCACTCCATTCTTGCCTGGAGAATCCCAGGAACGGGGGAGCCTGGTGGGCTGCTGTCTATGGGGTCGCACAGAGTCGGACACGACTGAAGTGACTTAGCAGCAGTGCATATATAGCAATCCTACTCTAGATGTTCTTTTTAAAGATATCTTCCTCAGCCTGGATATCAATCAGAGTGGCCAAACTGGCAGGCAGAGATTAGATTCTGTGAGACAAGTCAGGTTTCTGCGTTTCCATGTGGCCGAAGGCAGAGTCAGATGGAGAGAAGTGCTAAGCAACTAAGTGACTTGGTGCTCTTCTGTGAAAGTTCTGAAGCCTAACCAGGCTTCCTGCCTTACAGAGAATTGAGTAGCAGTGAACAGAACATGAATTTTTCTTGAACCAGTTTTAGATTCACTTTACCACCTGGGAAAAGTATTCATGGATCAGGATTTCACATCCTGGAGCCTGAGAACAACAGGAAGCCTAAGGTATGCTACTGAAATATGTAGAACAATCAAAAAGTCTACAAGTGGACGTGCTGACCTGGTTTTCTGGGGTCATCCTTCGCATGATCCCCTCACAACTATATATAACACTGTTTCTAAATATATGTTCTGTTTGCATGTTATTAAGATTCTACCGACTTGATGAACTTGAGTTTGAGCAAGCTCTGGGAGTTGGTGATGGACAGGGAAGCCTGGTGTGCTGCAGTCCATGGGGTCGCAAAGAATCGGACACAACAGAGCGACTGAACTGAACTGAAGATACTATATTGGGCTTCCCTTGTGGCTCAGTGGTAAAGAACCCTCGTGCCAAGGCAAGAGATGTGGGTTCAATCCCTGGGCTGGGAAGATCCACTAGAGAAGGAAATGGCAACCCACTCCAGTATTCTTGCCTAGAGAATTCCATGTACAGAGGAGCCTGGTGGGCTGCAGTTCATGGGGTCACAAAGAGTTGGACACGACAGAGTGGCTAAAAAACAACAACAACAACAAGATACTATGTCCAGGTCAAGTTGGCAAACACTAGGTTAGGCTAGGTAAAGGAAGGATAAGTTAGAAGGTTCTGTTTTAAGAGGGTAGATTGAAAACACGTTTTTCTCCACTTGTCACCAATAAAGAACAACAATGATAATTAAATAAATAGAAGGGGTCTTCAGTGGATGAGAGATTTTAATATATTACTAGAGAGAAGGAAAGTGGATGAAGGTATGATGGTGAAGTTATAATGAGGAAGCCAGAAAGAAGGCTGTATTTAAAAAAAGGGCTAAAGGGAGCCAGGGAAGAGATTCTTCCTGGAGAGATTCAGACCCAAAGATGGTGAGGTTCCAAAGGATGGCAGTCCAGTGTTTCCCACCAAGCAAAGAAGTCAAAGAGATTTGTGGACCTGGTTGGGTGGGGATGGGCTAGTGGTTTAGGAAATCTGAAATTTTGGAGATTCCCAGCCAAAGGGCTGTCCATTCAGCCATGTACCCTGAGCTCCCCATCAGCCTTCTCATTCAGACCTAATGAGGAAACAAATCTGCTTACACAACAGCAGAGAAAACTTACATCAGTCACCTATAAGCAATCTACTCCGAGGAAAACTTAGAATCATCAGACATACGTGGACACCAGGAATGTGAAAAAGTAAACAAGCAAAAAAACTGAAATTGGAAAATCAAGAAGTTAAAAATTCTAACTTCTATCACCATGGAGAAGACATTATATCCATAGAACAAGAAAAGAATAAAATCCATACAGAGCTCAAGAAAACAATATACACTGCTCTTTGTATCTCGCTGTAGAAGTCTTTACCTTTGCATGTAGAACAACAATCATCTAGAAATGATTTTGTGTACTGTTTGGGGTGTGGATGAATACTTATTTTCTCATGTGTGAAATACAAAAGTGATCCAATTCTATTTGAAAAGGACTTTCTTTTGCAAATATTCTGTACTGTCATAAACTTCAGGGTGCATATATGTGAGTTTATTTCTGAACTTTTACTTTATAGGTCTATTTGCTTATTCTTGTATCAATATCACATTGTCACTCTGTAATAAGTGGGTGGTGGTGATTTCGTTGCTAAGTCGTGTCCGACTCTTGCGACCCCATGGACAGAGGAGCCTGGCAGGCTACAGTCCGTGGGATTCTCCAGGCAAGAATACTGGAGCGGGTTGCCTTTCCTTCTCCAGGGGATCTTCCTGATCCAGGAATCGAACCTGGGTCTCCTGCGTTGTAGGTGCATTCTTTACCAACTGAGCTACAAGGGAAGCCCCTGTAATAAGTGGAAGAGAAGTGGAAATACTACAAGTTTTCTCCTTCCATCACCGTCTTGAATACATCGACCATTTGCATTTCAATATGCATTTTAGAGTCAGTTAGTTACTTCCACATACACACACAAAAAAAGAGAAAAAACTGGGATTTTTATTTTGACTGTATTAAATCCATGTAATTTAGGATTTTTTTCATTCTTTGATCAACAAGCACAGCATATTACTTCATTTATGTAGTTTTCTAAAATTCTTTAAAAAGTTTTCTGTGTAGAGGACATGCATGTTTTTCACTGGAACTATTGGCACTTGAATGAAGTTAGGAGTTTAATTTTTTAAGCTATTGAAAATACTATATTCGTTTCCTCTCAGTTTAGAATTTCTGCTGCTAAATAGAAACATAATTGATGTTTTAAACCTTTTTGTTTTTAAACAATGATGGCACTATAAGTATAGTACTTTCATAAGAAGATGTGAAAATAGCACAGGTTCCAGGTTAGTCTTTTTCAACGATAGCACCTTACCTAATTATAATGCAATATCAAAACTGGGAAATCAGATTTCCATGCACTTATTTATGTGTGTGTTGAAAGTTCTATGTGTTTTATCACGTGTGCAGATTCACATAATCACCACCACAATCAAGATGCAAGGACTGAATTATCACCACAAAGATGCCCCTTGAGTGGGTCCTCTATCATCATGCGCACTCACCTCTCACATCCTTAAACACCAGCAACTACTATTCTGCTATTTCTAAATTTTGTCATATTAAATAAATACTGAGAAGGCAATGGCACCCCATTCTAGTACTCTTGCCTGGAAAATCCCATGGGCGGAGGAGCCTGGTAGGCTGCAGTCCACGGGGTCGCTAGAGTTGGACATGACTGAGTGACTTCATTTTCACTTTTCACTTTCATGCATTGGAGAAGGAAATGGCAATCCACTCCAGTGTTCTTGCCTGGAGAATCCCAAGGACGGCGGAGCCTAGTGGGCTGCCGTCTATGGGGTCGCATAGAAGTGACTTAGCAGCAGCAGCAGCAAATAAATATTGAACTGTGTAATATTTTGAGTGAAATGCCCCTGAAATCCATACAAGTTGTTGCCTGAATCCATAGTTTCTTCCTTTTCATTGCTGAGAAGTATTCCATGGGATGTATCAGAGTTCAACCATTCACTCACTCAAGGACATATGTATTGTTTCCTATTTTTATCTATTATAAACAAAGTTCAGATCAATGGAACATGTTAGAAATATAGATCAATGGAACACGGAGAAAACCCAGAAACGAAAGCACACACTTCTGGTCAATTAGTCTATGATAAAGGAGGCAAGAATATACACTAGGGAAAGACAGTCTCTTCAATAAATGGCGCTGGGAAAACCGGACAGCTATAAGTAAAAAATAAAACTGGAACATTCTCTAATACCTATACAAAAATAAACTCAAATAGACTAATGACCTAAATGTAAGACCAGATATTATAAAATTCCCAGAGGAAAACATAAGCAGAATACTCTTTGACATAAATAACAGCAAAAATTTTTTGGATCCATCTCCTAGAGTAATGGAAATAAAACCAAAAATAAACAAATGGGACCTAATTAAACTTACAAGCTTTTCCACAGCAAAACCATAAACAAAATGAAAAGACAAGCTATGGAAAGGGATAAAATATTTGGAACCAATAAGATTAATTTTCAAAATGCCCAGACAACTCACTATTAAAAAAAACAAACAACCCAATCAAAAACTGGCCAGAAGACCTAAATAGACATCTCTCCAGAGAAGAAACACAGATGCACAGCAGGCACATGAAGAAATGTTCAACATCACCAATTCCTAGAGAAACGCACATCAAAACTGCAATGAGGCACGACTCACACCAGCAGAATGGCCATCATCAAAAGCCTACAGATACATGCTGGAGAGGGTGTGAAAAAAACGAACCCTCCTACACTACTGGTGAGAATGTAAATCTGTGCCGCAGCCACAATGGACAACAGTGTGGAGGTTCCTTAAAAAACTAAAAATAGAGTCACCATGTGATCTTGCAATCCCACTCCTAGGCATATATCCAGAGAAAAGAAAGTGAAAATGAAGCCGCTCAGTCGTGTCTGACTCTTTGTGACCCCATGGACTGTAGCCTACCAGGCTTCTCCATCCATGGGATTTTCCAGGCAAGAGTATTGGGGTGGGTTGCCATTGCCTTCTCCAGATCTTCCCGACCCAGGGATTGAACCCGGGTCTTCTGCATTGTAGGCAGATGCTTTACTTTCTGAGCCACCAGGAAAATTAGATTTACTTTTTTTTCCAGAGAAAAAATTCAAAAAGACAAAAAGATCATAATTCAAAAAGACACATGCATCCCAATGTTCACAGCACCACTATTTACAATAGACAAGACATGGAAGTAACCTAAATGTCTATCAACAGATGAATGGATAAAGAAGATGTGGTGTATATACACAGAAGAATACTGCTCAGCCATAAAAAAAGAATGAAATAATATCATCTGCAGCAATATGGATGGGCTTAGAAAATATCATACTAAGTGAAGGAAGTCAGACACAGACAAATATCTAAAAATATGAAACAAATGAAATTATTTACAAAACAGAAATAGACTCAGAAAACAAACTTATGGTGACAAAAGGGGAAAGAGAATAGGGGAAGGATAAATTAGGAGCTTGAGATTAAAATTTAAGGTTATGTATAGAACAGTCTTTTGGACTCTGTGGGAGAGGGAGAGGGTGGGATGATTTGGGAGAATGGCATTGAAACATGTATAATATCATATAAGAAACGAATCACCAGTCCAGGTTCAATGCAGGATACAGGATGCTTGGGGCTTGTGCACTGGGATGACCCAGAGGGATGGTACAGGGAGGGAGGTGGGAGGGGGTTTCGGGATGGGGAACACATGTACACCCGTGGTGGATTCATGTTGATGTATGGCAAAACCAATACAATATTGTAAAGTAATTAACCTCCAATTACAATAAATAAATATATATTAAAAAAATTCAGGATTAAAATATACACATTACTATATACAAAATGGTTAACGAACAAGAACCTATTGTAAAGTACAGGGAACTACACTTGGTATCTTGTAATAACATACAATGGGAAAGAATCTAGAAAAGTATATATATTTGCATCACTTTGCTATATACCTGAAACTAACACAACAACTTAAATCAACTATATTTCAATAAATAGTTTTCAACAAAATAAAGCAAAAAGCTATGTTATGTCCAGGTCTCCTTGTGCACCTAAGTTTTTATTTCCCCAGAATAAGGAAGTGCAAGTGTTAGGTCATATTGGTTTGTTTTTTTTTTTTTTTTTTTTTACAAAGTGGCCAAGTTCTTTTCCTAAGTGGTTACAATCTTTTTACAGTCTTATCAGTCACATAGGAGAGACTGTTTATCCACATGCTCACCAGCTTCTGGTGTTTTCATTATTTTGTATTTTAGCTATAATAAGTTCATTTACAATGATCTTTCATTTTCGTTTTGTGCCTCCTAGTGGCTATTGATGCTGAAAATAACTACAAGTACTTATTTGCTCTCTCTCCTCTTCGATGAAGTGTCTCTTCATGTCTTTGTCCATTTTCTAACTGAATGGTATGTGTTTTTATTGCTGAGAATGCTTTATGCATTCTAGATATGAGTCCTTTGTCTATAAGATTTGCAATCTCTTATTCTGAAGCTTATATTTTCATCCTCTGAAGAGGGTCTTTTGCAGAGCAGAAGTTTTTAATATTGAAGACATTTAATCAATGAATTCTTTTTTTTTCAAAACGTGCTGGATATTAGACTAAGAACTCTTCATCTAGTCCTAAATGCCAAATGTTGTCTCCTTCATTTTCTTACAAAAGTGTTATTTCTTACGTTTCACATGAAAGCTCATGGTACATGTTGAGTTGAATTTTGTACAACTAGTGTGGGTTGCCCTTTCCTTCTCCAGGTCTCCTGCATTACAGCAGTTTTAATTTGCAAGTGCCAATAATTGGAAGCAATCCAAATGCCCCTCAATAGGTGACTGGATAAAGAAACCATGGTAAATTCATTCAATGAAAAATTTTCCCACAAAAAAATGTCATCAAGCCAAAGACAGACATGGGAGAATCTTAAACTGCTAAGTGAAAGAAGCCAGTCTTACAAGGGTTTGTGCCCTATGATTCCAATTGCATGAGATTCTGGAAAAGGCAAAACTATGCTGACAGTAAAAAAGCCTAGTCATGAGGTTCGGGGTGTTGGGGAGGCTCAGCGTTTTTGATCCTACGTGTATGTCTCTGAAAACACCAGGAGAGTTCATTTTTGAGGTTACAAATGAATTTTAGCTATTAGGCAAGTTCATAAAGATGCATACTGAAAATAATGAGCATGGGCTGTAATTTGTCTTCCACCTGCTTTTAAGATTTCCTCTTCATCTGGTTTTTAGCAGGTTTATAATGATGCATCTAGGTGTGCTTTTCTCCCTGCCAGAATCCGCGGGATGGGGGAACCTGGTGGGCTGCCGTCTGTGGGGTCGCACAGAATCAGACACGACTGAAGTGACTTAGCAGCAGTAGCAGCAGCAGGGATATGGAGCTTCTTCAATTAGTCACTTAATGTCTTTTTATAAACTTGGCAACATTGTTACCTGTCATCTCTTCAAATACTGCTTCATTTTTACTTTCCTCTTCTTCTGGGACTCCAGTCTACATATTTAGATTTTTACACTGCACTTCATATGTCCCTTGCACTCTTTTCTATACTTCCCATGCTTTTCCTCTCTGTGATTCTTTCTGGATATTTCCTATTGATCTATTTTCCAGATCACAAATCTTGTATTTTGCTGTCTCTAACCTACTGTTAAACTCATTTGTGGAGTTACTTTGCCTCTGTATTTTTTGCAATGATTTTGTATTTTAAAAAATATGACAAAATTGACCATCTTAACCACTCTAAGTGTACAGATCAGTAGGGTTAAGTACGTTCACACTGCTGTGCAGTCAATCTCCATCTTGCAAAACCGAAGTTCTGTGTGTGACACAGTAACTTCCTATTCTACCTCCACCCCCGGCTGCAGCTCCTGGAAACCACCATTCTGCTTTCTGCCTCTTTGAACCTGGCTCAGCTACATACCACACAATAACTGAATCATGTAATACATGTCTTTGGGGGCTATTCACTTAGCTCAATGTCCTTAAAAGTTCATCCGTGTCATAACAGGTGTCAGAATTTCCTTTTTAAGGCTGAGTCATTATCTAGCATATTAGAGACCACATTTCCTTATCAATTCATCCACTAATGGACACTGGGTTGCTTCCACCTTTTAGCTGTCAGGAATTATATCACTATAAACATAGGTATGCAAATATCTCTTCAAGACCTTGCTTTTTATTTTTGGGGGGTGTATACCAGAGTTGGTGATGGACAGGGAGGCTTGGTGTGCTGCAATTCATGGGGTCACAAAGAGTTGGACACGACTGAGTGACTGAACTGAACTGACACAGAAGTGGAAGTGCTGGATTATATGGTTCAGTTCAGTTCAGTTTAGGTCACTCAGTCATGTCCGACTCTTTGTGACCCCATGGACTGCAGTACACCAGGCTTCCCTGTCCATCACCAATTCCTGGAGCTTACTCAAACTCATGTCCATTGAGTTGGTGATGCCACCCAACCATCTAATCCTCTGTCAGTCCCTTCTCCTCCTGCCTTCAATCTTTCCCAGCATCAGAGTGTTTTCCAATTAGTCAACTCTTTGCATCAGGTGGCCAAAGTATTGGAGTTTCAGCTTCAGCATCAGCCCTTCCAATGAATATTCAGGACTGATCTCCTTTAGAATTGACTGGTTTGATCTCCTTGCAATCCAAGGTACTCTCAAGAGTCTTCTGCAACACCACAGTTCAAAAGCGCCAATTCTTTGGTGCTCAGCTTTCTTTATAGTCCAACTCTCACATCCATACATGACCACTGGAAAAACCATACCCTTGACTAGATGGACCTTTGTTGGCAAAGTAATGTCTCTGCTTTTTAATATGCTGTCTAGGTTGGTCATAGCTTTTCTTCCAAGGAGCAAGTGTCTTTTAATTTCATGGCTGCAATCACCATCTGCAGTGATTTTGGAGCCCAGGAAAAGAAAGTCTCGCACTGTTTCCACTCTTTCCCCATCTATTTGCCATGAAGTGATGGGACTGAATGCCATGATCTTAGTTTTCTGAATGTTGAGTTTTAAGGCAACTTTTTCACTCTCCTCTTTCATTTTCAAGAGGCTCTTTAGTTCTTCTTCACTTTCTATCATAAGGGTGGTGTCACCTGCATATCTGAAGTTATTGATATTTCTCCCAGCAATCTTGATTTCAGCTTGTGCTTCCTCCAGCCCAGCATTTTGCATGATATGCTCTGGATCATATGGTAATTCATTTTCATTTTGGGGAGGAACCCTTATACTGTTTTCCAGAGCATCTGCATCATTCTACATTCCCACCAACAGCGCACAAGGGTTCGTTTCTCTACATCTTTGCCAAGCCTTGTTATTTTTCAGGGTTGTTTGGTTGTTGTTTTTAAATAATAGCCATCCTAATAGCTGTAAAGTGGCATTTTGTGGTTTGACTTGCAATTCCCTGATGAATAGCAATGTTGACCATCTTTTTATGCATTTATTGGCCACTTGAGTATATTCTTTGGAGAAATATCTACTCAAGATTTTGCTCACTTTTTAACTGAGGTTTTCTTTAAAAAACTGTTGAGTTAAACAAGTTCTTTACATATTCTGGATATATAAAGCATATCAGATAATAATATTATCTCCTATCATTATCAGATAAATGATTTGCAAACATTTTTTCACATTCCATAGGTTGCCTTCTCATGTCCATGGGGATTCTGACAGTGGTTTCTGTTATTGAAACTTTGATTCTACTTCCTTGTTTCCAGTTCTCTGCAGAAATTTTCACTTTCTTCATCTATTAAACACATGATCCAATGTAACTTGGAAACTCGAGAGGAAGCCTCGTGGGTCGTGCCACATTCTGAAAGACTCTGATTGCCCTGTCCACTCAAGAGAAGTCCCAATGTCTGGGCACCTCTTCGAATGGAACTCCGAGGATGAAGTCACAAGACCAAGAGGCACTAACCCCCTGGGTGCATCTTCCCGAAAAAGCCGCTGGTTCCAAGTACAACTCGACAAGTTGCCTGACACCCCATGAAAAACTCGAGAGGCAAGCGGAGTTGCATGCCTCCTTTTCAAATACATTTTCCCCCCTAGTTTGTTAAACTTTTTGCTATTTCTTGGAATGTCTGATAATTTTTTATTGCATGCTGGACATAGTGTATAAGTAGACATACTTGGAGAAGGCAATGGCACTCCACTCCAGAACTCTTGCCTGGAAAATCCCATGGATGGAGGAGCCTGGAAAGCTGCGGTCCATGGGGTCGCTGAAGGTCGGAAACGACTGACTTCACTTTCACTTTTCACTCTCATGCATTGGAGAAGGAAATGGCAACCCACTCCAGTGTTCTTGCTTGCAGAACCCCAGGGATGGGGGAGCCTGGTGGGCTGCTGTCTATGGGGTCGCACAGAGTCAGACACGACTGAAGTGGCTTAGCAGCAGCAGACATACTTGAGGTTCACTAGTGTTACGTTCCTCCACAAATTACATATTTTCTGGCAGGCAGTAAAAGTAGAGGCATACCACCTTACCCAGCATGGTTTGCTCTTATATCAAGTGTAGCCCTCCCACAGCATCAGCAGGAAGCCTGGGGGTATTCACCAAGGCTTTTCCTACTTACCAGGCAATTAACTGAAATTTCTGACTCCCCAGACTCATGCAACTGCCAAAAGCTCTGCTCAGGTTCCTAGCTTCTTAGTTGTTTGCACCCCTGCTGCTTCTGAATCAACAAATGTGTGAAGGGAACAGTGGAACAAAATGTTGAGCTCAGCTTGATGTAGCTGCTTTTTTCCTCCTCTGGGATTTTAGATTGTGAGGTCTTGGCTGTTTTCATAGCCCCAACATTTATATTTTGTCTCTTCAGTTACTAGGAGATTGCCAAAAAGTTTGACTCCATTTCCCAGTCTCTTAGCTGCTATTTTCTACTCTTGGACACGTTGTTCTTGTTCAGTTGCTAAGTCGTGTCTGACTCTTTTCGATTCCATGGACTGCAGCACTCCAGGCTTCCCTGTCCTTCACTATCTCCTGGAATTTGTTCAAACTCACGTCCACTGAGTCGGTGATTCCATCCAACCATCTCATCCTCTGTCACCCTCTTCTCCTACCCTCAATCTTGGACCCATGTGACTTTTTAATTAGTAAATCCCTCAAAGTAATCCCTCAAGGGTAGAAGCAATGAATATTGGGCTTACCTGTATGCAACTCAATCTATAGCATTATGGTCCTTTACGTCCTGCCTGCATTAATAGCTCTCCAGTGGTTTTGAACTCATTTGATTTGTATTCTTTTATGGCACTTGTCGGGGAAGGCAATGGCACCCCACCCCAGTACTTTTGCCTGGAAAATCCCATGGATGGGGGATCCTGGTAGGCTCCAGTCCATGGGGTCGCTAAGAGTCGGACACGACTGAGCGACTTCACTTTCACTTTTCACTTTCATGCATTGGAGAAGGAAATGGCAACCCACTCCAGTGTTCTTGCCTGGAGAATCCCAGGGATGGGGGAGCCTGGTGAGCTTCCGTCTATGGGGTTGCACAGAGTCGGACACGACTGAAGCGACTTAGCAGCAGCATGGCACTTGTAGTTGTTCTCAGCGGTCTAGAATACGCTTTTCTGCCATTACCTAATGTCTTCACCTTCACTTTAAAATAACACCATGATTTCTAAAATTAAAAAAAAAAAAATCAGTACACAGGCTGAAAGCTAAGGTCAAGAAAAATTGATAAGTAAGCTGAAAGACAATGCTAAAATCTTTAATAAAAAAGGGGAAAATGAGTCAATCCAACAGGCAGAACATCCAGCTCATAGGCGCCCCTTTGATGTCAGAGCTAGTGAAAGTGCGGGGAAAACTGGGAAAAAAAGGCCCAGTGTCAAAGCAAGTCACCAGACTTCAGACTGAAAGGCACCACTAAAGGAGTAACTGGGAAAAAATCCATAAAGGAAAGAAGACTCATGAATATTCAGAATACCAAAAAGAAAAATTCTAGATGCTTCCAGAAGGAGAAACTTTCAAGTATCAAAGAATGAGAATCATACTAAAAACAAGTCCTCACACCTCCAACAATCAAATAATATAAGACCATGGAAAAATACCTTTATAAGTCTGAGGGAAGTTTATGTTAATATAGCATTTTATTCCCAAGAAAGCTATCAATCAAATAATAGAGATGGAATGATCACAGACATTTCCAGAAAGACAAAGACCTAAAATTTTCCTCCCACATACCCTTTCTGAGAAAGT
This sequence comes from Tragelaphus eurycerus, assembly GCA_935064755.1. Classification (NCBI taxonomy): domain Eukaryota; kingdom Metazoa; phylum Chordata; class Mammalia; order Artiodactyla; family Bovidae; genus Tragelaphus; species Tragelaphus eurycerus. Next base: position 30,930,970 of record CAKXYN010000016.1, read on the forward strand.
TACTCAAGGATATCAAGAAAATAAGGAAGGAAAACAAGAAATAGAAGGAAATGAAATCCAGAAAACAGTAGAACCCAGGTAGGGGGAGGGGCAGTGATCAGTAAAGGGAAGTCTCAGAATGAAAAATGGCCAGCTGTCCTAGACAGCAACAGGCCCAGGCTAGAGCAGGAAGTGGGATGTCTCTCACTTGGAACAGTGGATTGTATTCTGTAGGTGATTATCAACCAAAGTCTGGAAGATTTGACAGTTACAATGAAGATATCTTTCTTTAAAAGTATTTGGGGATTCTAGGGGGGAAAATCTATGTAGGAAAACCATGGCCAAAATAAGAACCACAGTTGGAGCAATTAATAGAGTATGGGAAAAGATCATCAATTTGATTCAGATATAAGAAATATCTTCCCTTCAGTGGAAGAGAGGTCATAACATTTGACTGTAAGGAGGGAAAAGTAGTTCTAGCAACTCCTTGACTAGGTAGAGAATAGCATTTAGAGTTGAACTGATGTATACACTACACATCCATTTTCAAATTTCATGATCAACCCATAGAAGAATGTTACCAAGCATGAAAATGTTAAAAAAAAAGTAGTAAAGCAAAATTTGAGAGGTAGGAAATAGCAAAATGGGCTTCCCTGGTGGCTTAGTGGCACAGAATCCACTGCCAGTGCAGGAGTCACAGGTCCAGTCTCCGACCTGCAAAGATCCCACAGGGCCGAGGAGCAAGTAGCCCAAGCACCACTACTGAGCCTGCTCTCTAGAGCCGGGGAGCCACAACTACTGAAGCGCATGCACCTTAGAGGCTAGAATTTTACAATTAATTCTCGTTTTAGAACTTAAAATATTAAAAAATATTTTAGAATTAAATCTGCCTTTAGAAATATACTTTAGAATTAAAATATAACAGAAGAATAAAAATGTGTAATTCTGAAAAGCTGGAGAAAAGAGTGAGAAAGGGGGAGTAAATTAGGCAAAGTCTTGTTTTTCTTAATAAGGAGTTATACATTTACAAGGCTTTCCAGGAGGCTCGGTGGTAAAGAATCCACCTGCCAATGCAGCAGACATAGGTTCAATCCCTGGGTTGGGAAGATCCCCTGGAGAAGGGAATGGAAACCCACTCCAGTATTCCTGCCTGGGAAATCTCATGGACACGTCTGGCAGGCTACAGTCCATGGGGTTGCAAAAGAGTTGAACACTACTTAGCAATTTAACAACAAATAAACCTTTACAGTTGATAAATCAAGAGGCATTTTAAAAAATTATAAAGTCTCTACCATAAAGGGTGTAGCATTTGCGCATAAGTAGACTAATGGAACAAAACTGAAGATCCATAGTCCCAATTACACACACAACTCCATCCAGCCTGAAGTGCAAACCCATCACTGACCCTGGAGGGAAGTGAGAGGCAGACACCCGGCTGCCTCGAGGTGAGAAGACCAATACAAGCCCTTGCAGGATTTCTATTTCAAGAGCAAAACATCCATTGTATCGATAAATGTGCATATGCCAAGTAAACCACCAGGGTGTCAGCCCCTTGATTCCTTCTCATTAAGAACTTTCTTAAAAGGGATTAAGAAAAACACGGGCAAGTGATGGCCCATCTCCCCTCTGGGTGCTCTCTGTACTTACTTCTCTCTGACCGTGGAACTTGGCTCAAGTAACTGTGCTAACCTTATGCATTTTTCACTGTCCTTACTTTTCTTGTTTTTACTAACTTCTATAGAAGGGGGGTTCTTAAGTGTAGTCCCAGACCAGCACCAGAAGCCCCTGAAATTCTCTGGCTCCACCTCAGAGCTCTTGAACCCGAAACTCTGGGCTTGGAATTTGCAATGGGTTCCAACAAGTCCTCCAGGAGATGTGACACATGCTAGGAATTTGCTACAGGACTTAGGTGTCTACACCTGCAACCTTATGGGTCCTTCTTCCCTCCTGAGCCCCACCCTGTCCTCAGGGTGCCTCGGGGTGCTCCACTGTCAGGGAAAGCACACTGACTGAAACCACCCACCCCAGTCAGGCCCTTTAGTAACCATTCACCTGAGTTGTTTTATGACAGGAGACCCTGATAAGGAATGTGGAACTAATAAGCCACCACCAACCAGAAGAGTTCAGGAAAGGTCTAAAGGAGACACCGTGTGTCCGTCCACTTCCCAGAATTCCTCTCGCCGGCATCCATCTTGGCTGAGCGATGCCATGTGCCACCAGGAAATACTGAATTAGAATGATTGGCCAAAGACCACCTGGAAACTAATCCCATCACCATAAAACCTGAGATTGCAAGCCACGTGGCAGAGCAGTTCTCCTGGGTTCCCTTACCCTACTGCTCTCCACCCGGGTGCCCTTTCCCAATAAAATCTCTTGCGTTGTCAGCACACGTGTCTCCTCGGACAATTCATTTCCGAGTGTTAGACAAGAGCCCAGTTTGGGGCCCTGGCAGGGGTCCCCCTTCCTGCAACACCACGGCTGCAGGGTGGCCAGCATCTCTTTTCAATTCCTTACATCAGACTTCCTTTTGGAGTCTGAGCCACAACTGGATCCTCTCCCTTCATGTTATACAATAAGCTCAGGAGCAACACAGTGGCTCAAAGAATGGTGCTTCAGAAGCACTGACCGAAAGGATCAACTGTTGTGTGTGTAAAGCGAGTTATTTTTATGCAGATACTTCATGTTCAGTTTTATGGAGTCTACAAATATGCTCTCAGTCGAACTTGATGAACTGATCTTGGGGAACTATCTTCTAAGACAAGAGTTTGGCCCTCCACAAGAAGCCCTCACTTCCAGCAGATTTCAGGAGCACTGACTCAGGCTATACCCGGTTCACAACCACAATGGCTTCAACATAAACGTTGTGCTGGAATGACTGCATCTCATCTTTCAAAATGGTATCAAGGTATTTGTTGTCCTGTCCGACTCTTGGCGACCCCAAGGACTCCTCTGTCCATAGGATTTCCCAGGCAAGGATAGCGGAGCAGGTTGCCATTTCCTCCTCCAGGGGATCTTCCCAACCCAGGAATTGAACACACACAGGGATCTCCTGCGTCTCCTGTATTGGCAAGTGAATTGTTTACCACTGAGCCACCTGGGAAGCCCATCAAAGCATCAGGAGTTTAACAAGAAGGTTGTACTTCAACAAAAGGGAGATTACAACCTGAACTCTTGGCAACAGTTACCTGCCCCACCCTGCATTCCAGCCACAGGACGGGGAGTAAGGAGGAATGGAACAGTTTGCTCTTGTTAGTCACTGGGTCATACACGAATGTGCCGTGATGCAGTGTTATAGTTACTGTGTTTCTCAGCTTCTGCACGGGCTGCGTGCTTGTGTGAATCACACAGTGGCAGGAATCAGAGCCTGGACACAAAGGTGGAATGGAGAACTTAGGAAGCAACTCGGAACTGAGATGTGCTGGGTGAAATCACCATTTCAGTCTTGGTGTGGGAAAAAAAAAAGTAAATGAATTTCTCTGCTCTCAGTGAGGTGGTCCCTTGATCCTAAGGCTGAAAGAAGGCAACAATAGCAACTATGATGAACTGAGGATGCCAAAACAAAGGAAGACAGACACAGAGGAAGAAACGAAGCATGCACTACAACGGGGTGCAGCTCCAGATGTCCTGAGAAGCTGAAGGAGCCAGCGACAAACGAGTGACGTGGAACGTTCAAGAGATGCGCCCACATCATGAGAGGGTGGAGGACAGACTGCGTGGCATTCAGGGACATGGGAGGGGGAGGACCAAAGGATGGCGGCAGAGGGGTACAGGCTGCCTTCCTGGGGTGATAACCATGTTTAAAGATGGATTGTGGGGATATATACGCAACTCTGAAGGACTAAAGGCCACTGAGTTACATGCATTTTTTTAATGGTGAATTGTGTGGTATGGATCACCTCAATAAAGTTGTCAATAAACTAATCAAAGGCAGTATTTAATATAGTTTATTGTAGAAAAGCTGTTTAATACCAGTTTCCAGGTAAGGAACTAGCAGCGCTGCTTGGCTGATGCTCCATCCACGTCATCTCTCTGCAGCAGGACTTCTGAGGGGAGAAGCTGCCAGAACTGTATAATTCAGACCATAATAAAAACAATAATCTTGTGCCGGACCATCAAATTCAAATTTCCTGTAACCAAGGAAACTAGGAGATAAGACCTAGGCATCGAGGTCCCACTGTCTTCACAAGAAGCCAAGATGCAGCCAATAGGGCTGGTGGTCTGCTCCAGGACTGGGTGGTCCATGCCTGGAGTAGGCGGGGCTCGCAGCCCTCCTGGGGCCTAGCTGCCCCAGGGCGCTTCCTTACAAGCCCCATGCCACACAGGGGCCTGGCTTCCTCTTCAGATGAACATCAGAGGTTTCATTTCAAGCTACTAAAGAGAACAAGAAGGAAATCAGAGTAGCAAACCAGTGAGAATCAATTGGCAGCTCAAATGCATGCTGGGTGACTCAGTCACTTCGGACTCTTTGCGACCCCATGGACTGCAGCCCCACCCCCGGCTCCTCTGTCCATGGGATTTGCCAGAATACTGTCATATGCTGGGTGTGTATACAGATACAAAGAGAATGAAAAGGTAACATCGGGCCGTCATCAGGGAATCAGAGAGGAGAAGTGAGGTGAACTACGAGCACAAGGAAGTGAGGTCAGACAGAAGCAGAGGTGGAGGAGTGCCAGGCAGATTCTGAAACGCACATACCACAGATATGAGCGTCTCATAGTGAAGGGCGGGGCGGACCAGATGTGAGCATCTCCGACCTGAACACCTGTTACTTCCCTCCTGAGAAAATGACTTAATTCCTTGGTGATTTTACTTTGCAAAACGCAGCACCTACTTCTGATAAAGCGAAGCATTGGCATTGTTTAAGTCTAGATGGCAGAGAGCAGCAGTGTCACCAAGTCATCCTTAGAGGGGATGACTTGACCCACTGGACCTCCTGTGAAACCCCCACCAATGGAGGGAAGCTGAACAAGGGCTTAACAACAGACCACCGGAGGTTTATTCCCTGTCACCCACACCGGCTGCAACAGATGAGGAGGAAGGTAACTCGTTCATTTGGTGGCCTAGGTATTTCCAGGTTTATTTTCACCTTAGAGCAGGAACGTGTTTCTCTGCTTCTTGCATGAAGCAGAGAGGACCTAGTTGACCAACACACGTAATTGATGATGAAGCTGCATGGCTGCTCCTCCCCAGCTCGGGGGCTCCAGCAAAGTGCTGACACCCACGGCTGACCTGGGATGTACCCAGTGTGGAATGTTCCTGCCCAGCTGTGGGGTGGGGGTGTACAGGTATTGACGGAGCACATCCACGGCAGGGCCATGATGACTTTGCACTGGAGGAGCTCCAATGATCAGGCTTAGGTTCTTGCTTACGCATCAATATGAGAAAGGGTTCCTTCCAACGTCCAATTAGCTACAGAACAGATAGCATGCACTTTACTTCTTGATTCAATTCAGGCTTGGAAAAACAAGCCGGTTTCTTCCTAAGAAGCTTTATTTTTGCTTTTGGCTTCAGGAACATGGCCATCAAGAGCTCACTATCAACTTCATTTTAAGATTTAAATAAAGTATTTATTTATTTAGCTGTGTCGGTTCGCAGCTGCCCTTGTGGCACAAGCGCTTCCTTCGAGTGGCTTGCTCCAGCTCTGCAGTTGAGGCACAGGGGCTTAGTCAACTCGCAGCAAGTGGAATCTTCCTGGACCAGGAATCGAACCCATGTCCCCTTCAAGGGAGGTGGATTCTTAACTACTGGACCCCTAGAGTAAAGTCCCTCATTCTAAGATCTCTGAACAAATGTTTGCCACTTTTGTAACTTGTGCCTGGGAATCCCCCGGGCCACCCCTTTCAGGGAGGTGGCAAAATCTGGGAGCTGCTCACTCGGGCCTTGGGGTGGCACCGGGGAAGGAGGATCCTTATAGAAAGTGAACATTCTGCAGGAACAGAATATATTTGAAACTCATGCCACATGAAACAGGTGTCACTTTTACTTTATTTAAGGACAAAAAAAAGGGGAGAAGAGGGACAACAGTCATTTTCAAAATACACAGAAGACAAGTTAGCACTGAAAAAAGAAGGCTGTGTACTTGCCACCAGTCTGCTTCGCAGTTCTGATTAGTAAACTTAATGCAGCTTGTCATTTGGATTACCGTTTAGCAAATTTATAATTGGCAAAATTAGGGATTATGAACCATCATTTAAGTGGACTACAACTAAAACAAAAGCCTAAATAACCCATAAAAAATCACTTAAAAATAGACCATAAATATGTGATGCCCATTAGTGTAACAAAACTATTTTTTGTAAACATTTTCTTCAACACAACATGTGCATGAGAAAAAGTAAAAAAAAAAACAACCAAAAAACTGCACTCGATATAGAGACTCCGTTTTTAAATACAGAAAAGTATCACTTATTAAAGCTTCAACTAAACCTAGAGCCATACTGGTATTTTGTTTGGAAGAGCTGTCATGGTTTTCTAGGTTCCATATTTAGTGGTATCGGCACAACACTAAATTCTCCTGCTAATTCTGCCATCTCGGCACTTGAGTGAAGTCACTACCCTGTTAGCAATGAAATGGAGAGAGCCTGCCATCTTCCATGGAGAAAGCTAACCCGGCGTCTGCTTGAAGTTGTAGCAACCGAAGCTGGTCTGCACGGCGGGAAGGCCAAGGAAGGAGGGACACCCCAGACAAGGAAGCAGACCACAGGCACCCGACCAGGGGACCAGTGGCTGGCTGACCTCGGTCAGCCAAGCCCAGTGATGGATTCAATCACGTTCAACTCCCACACCACCAGCTGCTGCCCAGGTAGGACAGGCCCACGCTGACCTGAGCTCGGAGCCCATCATCCTTATCAGAAGTTTAGTATTTTTTTGAAAGACACCTGCCCAACTTGGCCTTTCGCTGAAGTCATGGGAGGAGCTACAACTGACTCAACTATGCAGTCCGTTCTCCTCCCGGTACACGTGCTTGCTGGGGTACATTTCGTCTCCCATCAAAAGCCAACCCGAGAAGGGAATCACCAGCAGTGATGTGGCAAGGACTGCAGCCCTGCAGTGATTGGTCTGGCCAGTCTCAGAACTCCTGCCAAGGGTGGGATTAGTGCCCAGATCTTCTCTCCTTTAAGTACAAATGACAGGAACAGAACTGGTTCTTTCTGCCTTAGACACCAGCACTACGCTTAAGTCAACAGCATGGAAAGCCTGTTTCCCCAGCCTGAATCCTTCTAGCATGGAGACAGGTTTTCTCAGCGGGTGCTGCTGTGGTGGGTGTATGTGACCAGCAGATGCCAAATGGGATGCGGCTTCGGGGGTGGGGGGTGGGGGCAGACTCAGCAAACAGGTGCAAGTGATTGTTAATTTCTCAGGGTGGAAAACCTCCGCTTTGATGTCATAAAAGCAAATTCACCACGGAGGAGAAATAAGCCTAGGCCACACCAAGCTTTCGTTTGGTGAGTGAGATTCCCATCAGAACTCTGCCAGAGGACAGGCCGACGGCTGAGCCACCCCTTAACAAGTAATCAATATAACAAACATGCTCAGAGGAAGCCAGTGACCAGAAGCCATGAAACCAATTATTACCCAAGACATTTATTACAAATGTCATGAACATATTCATAAAGTAAAACTGGTTTAAAAAACAGAGCGCGCAGAGAGAGTGAGCAAGAGAGAGCACTCGAGAAGCCAGGGCTCTGATATCACACCCGAAACGCAGGAAGATGCCATCTTATGAATGAGCAGTATTAACTACATTCTTAAAATAGTTTTAGTGCATTGCATTTTTAGAAAAAGGGAAACCCCCCCGACCCCAAGGAAAGGTTCCGGCAACACTGTCAACAGTTTGTGGGGTTGTCCCCCATATGACCACCTGTCTGCAAACTCCGAGCTGAGAACAGCGAGGCCCCGTGTGCTGTGGGCAACAGCCGCCTGTCCATCCACCACCACCCCTGATGAATCTGGTGGAAAACGACGTGATCTGCTTTCTCAGCTCAGAAAGCAGACGTGCCCATCAGCGGACAAGCCCCATGGCTGTTTCCCTCCTTCGGGGACAATTTCTCTTGTGCCTACTGAGACGTGACAAAATAACAGTCAAACTTCAATTGGATCGTTTTGGTATTAAGGTTAAACATTAATGTTTTCCTCCAAAGACATAGAAACTAAACCACCTCTTAATGCATTAAAAACAATGAGGTAGGCGAAAAAACAAACACGTGGTTGAAAAAGATTTTTTTTCCCCTCTGCAAGTGCCGACCGTGGTGAAACTGTTGTTGCATTTCCAGGTTTAAACAAAAATTAAACCTTTGACCGAGGCAGCGCTAATACTGTCACATAACAAGGTTCTGGGCAGGATACAAATGCACACCCTTTCTTTTTCCTTTTTTTTAAAAGAATCATCTGCACGTGATTTTAGGCAAAACTTGGTACACAGAAAAACGACTGAGTTCTTGGCCAAAAAAAAAATATTCCCAAGAAACCAAATGGGTCCCTAAACCCACCCACCCACCTCCCAAGCCCCACCCACAAAAAAGTTATCCTAGTAACTGTGTCTTTCACATTTTATAAATATTAACTTCTTAAACCTGCACCTTCTTCTTTGTCCACATATGGTCACATTACAAAAAAAAAAAAAAAAGAAATGTCAATTAAATACGTTGTTAATGTTACTATATTAAATCTGCTCTTGGCTTCAGCGACCTGCTCCTCCGAGCGCACGTTTACACCTGCCAACCCCCCGCCGGCGTCTGGTCTCCACCCGCAGACGCCCCAGCATGGAGCCACAGACAAGGAACACTGGAGCTGGAAGGGATGCACATGCGTTCTGCCCGCCGCTCCATCCCAGCACGGATAGCACCTGATGGCAGTCTCAACAGCACCAGCTGCGATGCAGCCTCGATTTATTTCGAACAGGACAAGAAGAGAATGGGGATGAACTGGTAAGAGCGGGTGGGGGCGGGGAGGAGATCCCTGCCCACGCGGCCCGGGCAGCTCCGCGCTCCAGTTGCCAGGATCTCCGGGTTCTCGTGGTCGACACCTCCGGGGCCGCAGCCTAGCCCGCCACTCCTACCAGCTCAGAAGAGAGGTCCTGCCGAGAGTCATGAAGTAAACCTGGCTGCTGCCCCCAGACCGGACCGAGGCAAAGAACACCTGCAGGGGAGAGTGGGGAGAAAGGTGAGGGCGACCCGGAAAGCCTGGAGGCCCCTCCCAAAGGAAATCTGGGGTGATGCCATTCATCAGCAAGGAGCCAGTTTTCATTTCCACTAGGAGGGTTTCTCTGAGGGCTCAGACAGTAAAGCATCTGCCAGCAATGCAGGGAGCCCGGGGCAGGAAGATTCCCTGGAGTAGGAACGGCAACCCACTCCAGTATTCTTGCCTGGAGAATTTCATGGACACAGTAGCCTGGTGGGCCTACAGCCCAGGGAGGGAGTCACAAGGAGCTGGAGGAGGCTGAGTGACCAACATTTTCTTAACTTAGGAAGACTCCTTAGCCAAGGGGTGATTCTGTGCACCCCATGCCCTATTGTGAGAACACAGAGGAAACAAGGGGATGTTCCCCAAACTGGATCATCTGTGCTCACCTCCACCCTTAACACCTTCCAAAAGATCAACGTGTTTGGCAAACTCAGTGATCAGTGGGGAGGCGGCTCAGCGCCTTGTTTTTCTCTTTTAAAAAATGAAACTGAAATGTCTTGGTTATTTCATAGGACTCTACTGTCAAAAAATATATATAATTTAGTTTTGTGCCTTTTATTAATAAACCCTGATGGGCGTGACATCATGAATGATTTAAAAAAAAAAAATTAAATGCCTGAAGTTCAAAGAATACTGTGGTTATGGTTCCACTGAACATACTTAAGAAAATGTAAAGCCGAAAGCTGGTAAAATCCTCGGTTAGCTCTGAGGTTGGGTGGATTTCCAAGGTAAAAGATTTGGGAGATATGCAGGTTAAGTGCACCGGCGAATGAGCCAGAGGACTGGACTACGGAGGAAGTGGGCCGGGGGGATGCGGATGGAGTGGAGCACCTGGCTGGGCGGGAGGCCCACCTGCCAAGGAGAGATGGCAGCTCCTCCTCATCTGAGAAGTCAGCCTGAGGTCTGGTGACTGGAAGGCTTAATGTATTTCAGTGTGAAGCAAGAGGTGGGAATGTTTCTAAGGCTGTAGGGGGCTGCCTCAGGTAGTCATATTTTCATCCAAGTGACAGAAGAGAGAGAAATCTAAGCTTAGAAAAGGCCAGAGGGGTCCACACCCTTGGCCAGCTGTCTGCTCCCCTCCAAGGCTGGTTTGGGGAGGAAGGGTGTCCTGGAGAAGAAAACAATGTGCCCAGTTTGGAAAAGCAAAATTTTAACTTGGGTTTTGATGCTCTGGGGTCTCACAGGTCTCACCTGTAGGCAGCACTCCGGCTTTTGCATAAAATAATTTCTCCTCTTAGGCACTTATGCCAGGAAAACAATGCAGTGATGTCAATACTCGAAAGACAGACTAACAAGTGGTGTGTTTCAAGCATGAATCAGGGGAAGGAAAACTTCCCCTATTAAATGTGAACAAGGGTTCTTTCTAATCATAAAAGAGTTCCATCCATCTAAACTGGGAGCTTTAACCTTTTCTATCCCTAAACCAAACACAGCCCAGACAGGTTACCTAATGGGGAAAAAAAAACAAACCCTCAAAAGACAACAAAAACCCAACACAGAATGATTTCTACAGAGATAAACATGCCCACCCCCTCAACAAAAATAAAATAAAATATATCCTGACCTCCATTAATGGGTCTAAAAAGTCACTACTGAAAAGTTCCTTGATAAAGTTATTTCAGAATCTATCAAAATGCCAAGGAAAGGCTTCACCAAACTCCGTGGAAAATAAACCACTGCTGAAAGATAACATCTAAAAAGAATCCCTAAGGAGACTGTTACCTTGTCATTGCGTTCACACAGGAACTTCAGCCTTTGAGCCCTTTTGTGCATAAACACACCATCCAAGTGGCCAGTTTCCACAGATCGGATCTCTATGGCCTTTTCTCCCCAGCCCATCGTCTGATTGGATCGAATATAAGCTTTTTGAGAGAGGAAAACACATATTGTTAAAGATGAGGAAACAGCCATGGAAAGAAGCTGCTCAGGTTTCACACACACACACCCCACCCCTCTAACAGCTGGCATTTGGAGGTTTTTATAAGACAGGGGTCCCCGACCTCCCGAATCTAATGGCTGATGATCGGAGGTGGAGCTGATATAACAACAGAAATAAAGCACACAATAAATATAACGTGCTTGACTCATCCCCAAACCATCCCTCCTCTCCTACGGCTTCCACGAAACTGGTCCCTGGCGCCAAGAAGGACGGGGACCACTGATGTAAGGAACTCTACACGCGCATCCTTGTGAGTCATCCTGCAAGGTGATGTTTTAAATTATCAGCTGAGTCTGTTGATGCCTCCGAGGAGGACATGCTGGAGCATTACCCCCAGTCCCTGTCCATAGTTTGGCTTATTATTTTCCTCACACCAATTACCAGGGAGAAGAAAAGGCAAGTGGACACAGCCAGAGACTTCACTGCTATAAAACCAAAGTAGTTTGGGGAAATAAACTCGAAGCCAACAGGGTTCTAGACGTCAGTCTTTAGGACGTGCGCAGGGAAGGTCAGAGGCTGTGTGTGGACTAAGGCAGGCCATGAGACCGCCACAGCATCACTCACCTTCCTGCTCCCCATGCCTTCCACCCATTAGTCACAACTACATCTGTCTTACTGTCCCTGGCTGCCTTGGATTAAATGGAGGACTGTGAAGACAGAGCTTTCAGAAATGATTACTTGGGGCTTCTCTGGTGGCTCAGTGGTAAAGAATCTGCCTGCCAATGCAGGAGACATGGGTTCGATCCCTGATCTGGGAAGATCCCACATGCCGTGGAGCAGCTAAGCCTGTGAGCCACAACTAGAGAAGCCACCACAAAGAGAAGCCTGCACATCACAAGCAGAGAGTAGCTCCTACTCGCCACAACTAGAGAAAAACCCATGCAGCAAAAAAGACCCAGCACAGCCAAAAAGAAAGAAAAAAAAACATGCGAAGAGCCAACTCATTAGAAAAGACCCTGATGCTGGGAAAGATTGAGGGCCGGAGGAGAAGGGGGGCAACAGAGGATGAGATGGTTGGATGGCATCACTGACTCAATGGACATGAGTCTGAGCAAGCTCCAGGAGATTGTAAAGGACAGGGAAGCCTGGGGTGCTGCAGCCCATGTGGTCACCAACAGCTGGACATAACTTAGTGACTAAATACCAAAATAAATGAATGGATTAAAAAAAAAATCTATTAAGAGTTTGTCCTAACATAAGACTATGACGCATCACAGTATACAATCCACCTTTCCCAACACCTACTGCCAACCACTGTGTTAAATGGTCAAACGGTCTGAACACCATGTAACACCAGTATCTGAAACACACACCTCCTCAGCAAAGGCCCTACTTTAACAAACAGGACCGCTTCTGCTCAGGGACACATACCTACAGACGTCGGCATCTCTCCCCACTGCAGAACCACATCCTTGGTGATCCTCCCGTACGTGTTCACATAAACCCCTTCATCTTCATAGCACACCAGGAGCTCCATGCCGTCCGTGTTGGGGAGGATGATGATCGCGTGGGGTTTGATGCTACACTGGATCTGGAGAAGGGGGACAAAGCACAGGGAAGCACGTCGGTGGCCACCTCTATTCCTGCACACGGGCTTAATAAAAGAGTGTCTTATGCAAAGGTCCTGGCTCAGGTTCCTGGTGATAAATACAGCAACTGGACACCACTGTGGAGAACCCACGTGATGTCAGATCTATCTGAAAGTCTACCTCTGGTACGCCCTATACGTTACTCATTCACATCTCCCGAGGCCCCTGGAATATATTTGGACTATGGGCTCCATTTAATACATTACATTCCTCTAACCAGTCCCACCCCATGGCTGTCCTGACCTGCCAGCAGCTGCCCCCTCCCATCCCGTGTTAGTGAAAGCAGGGCTAGGCGGGTCTCGGGAGGGCTTCAGAGACAGGAGCAGAGAGCTACTGAAGAGGGCACGTCACTGAAATACTCACCCCCACTGCAAAGGGGAAGCGAGGAGACCCTGCCCGTGTTAGTGCACTGAGCAGAGCAAAGAGAAAAGTCAAAACAAAATGAAGCCAGTCAACCAACCATAGAGTGTGGGTTCTTTCTTACGTGTGTTGGTAGGTAAATGTCATAGACCGATCCTGAGTCCACATCGACAGCATGGAATCCAGCACAGGATCCATATATCACTTTCAGCCTCTGGCCTTCCTCAACAGTGAGATCCACCAGCAACGGCTTGTGCACCAGCTCACCAAACGACTGCAAAGAAGCAGGCGAGAAGCAGCGGTGAGATGAGCAGAACTCATGTCTGATGGTTCCAACCCGAGAAGCCAGACCCAGGCACTCAGTTACTCAGTGACTGAACCACCCTGGCAGAAACCATAAGCAAAAATACGGTGAGTCTTTATTTTGCTTTTATCAGTTAGCACCAACTACTCTAATGCAGATGATGCAGAGAGAGAGGGGCGGTGCAAGAAACACATATGGAGACTTTTATCAGTGTGGTCATCACAGTCTCTACAGAGCTATTCAAACTTCAACTCTCCAACTCGTTTAATAATAGTAATGAGAGGCTACCACGCACTGTAACAGCCTGGGTGGCCTTCAGCGTCAATACCTATAGCTCATGAGACAGATCCGAATAAGCTATTTATTTATAAAACAACGAGTACAGTACTTGGTCCATGAAGGTGATTAAGATCAGATCTCAAAAGATAATTGTAACTTTACAATCAGTTGCTTTTAGTCAATAATATGTGGCTTTATTTTAAAGCAAGTATGATAACCCCACTTACCTTGCTTTACTGGAGAATCAAATAATAAGCCATCTAAATATGTCAATTTTCCAGATAATGGAGGCCTACCCTTAATATGTCAAAACTATTTTAAAAAATAAGTAAATAATCATTGTAGATTAAAAAAAAAAATTCTTAATTTCTCACCCTGCACTAAAATAGGCCCAGGAGTGATGCCTAAAGTTTTGTGTCTAATATCAGAAATGTTTATTAAGCGATTTATAATATCTAGTGTCATAGTAATATCATTTTTAACTATAAAGTTTATAAAATTTGTACCTAGTGCAGTCTATAATTACAAAAACATATTAAAAACACCCACAAAATAACAGCCAGTATTTTTCTACAGTATTTTTCTTGAAACAAAAAATAGTATACTATACATATTTTAATAGTCTATTTAATATATAATATATATCACTATGTCATTAAGAATTTCTGTAACTTCACTCTTAATTAGTCTTCTGTTGAACAGATCTGCCTGGAAGCTGCCTACTGCTGATTAAAAAATTGAAAGTGAAAGTTACTCAGTCGTGTCCAACTCTTTGTGACCCCAAGGACTATATATATAGTCCATGGAATTCTTCAGGCCAGAATACTGGAGTGGGTAGCCATTCCCTTCTCCAAGGGATCTTCCCAACCCAGGGATCGAACCTAGGGCTCCTGCCTTGCAGGTGGATTCTTTATACGATCTGAGCCATCAGGGAAGCCCATGAATACGGAAGTGGGTAGCCTATCCCTTCTCCAGGGGATCTTCCCAACCCAGGAATTGAATAGGGGTCTCCTGCACTGTAGGAGGATTCTTTCCCAGCTGAGCTACCAGGGAAGCCCATGGTATCACAGACATACACATATATTTCAATTTTGATTCCTTGGCTTGTTGTCCCCCTGCTAACAGAACAGTTTTAAATAAATGATCAGCCAGCTTATTCCCTGACTCTTGGTCACAGTGTGCATGGCTGATACTATTTTTAAGGGCACTTGTCATTTTTACCTTAAAGGCCATGAATTTGTGATATGGCTTGGGTGCCCACGCGTAGACTTCCACAGAGCTCTTCAATGCAATGACCAGAAATTTGATCCTTTCATATTTTACTGAAACAGTAAGAAGAGCACAGGTCAGTATCACGGTGGACCTCTCAGTCCCTTCTGCAGCCTTCAGCAAACTCTGCAAATATGCCCTTCCCTGTTGATCCATCCAAACCAGTGAGAGAACAATGCTGACAGGCCAGGCACTGGTTCACTTTTCAGATTCCTGAATATACATTCAGGCTGTCTCCATCCTCCTCAATGTTATGCTGGACTCCACTCCATACCCTGGTTACTATCAATGAGCAATTTCCATGCTGCTCCTACCGTTCTTAGTATTTAATAATAAAGGACAGCATCGACCTTTCCACCCTGTTGTCCAGAGGACTCAGCATTAATTCCAAAGGATAATGATGTGATTTATCAGTCAAGAGACTCCTGAATACCAGCAAGAGGTCCACGTGGAGCTCACAGACAGAAGAACTATGACAAAAGACTCATCAACTGAACGTGAATTCTGTTTCTGTGTATAACACCAAGTACACTTTACAGCACCTCCAGCTATAGAGAGAGTAGTAATTGGTAGGATTCTACATACAATTCTACATCCTATAGCAAAAGTAAAGAAAATCTCTCTGTAACTTTATACTTATATATGCAGCCCTTCTTTACACAGCTATCTCAGTTCTCTAACAGCCAGCATGTCTGCTAAGAGCAGATACCCAGATGGCCCTGGCCATATCTGACTTATTGGCTGGTGTAGACCCCAGTGTCTGCACAGCCACTCTAAACCACAGCACTACTTGATCCTGACTTTGACTGTGAGACTCAGCTTGTTGACTTGATAACTCTCCTTGTTAAATTCCACATGTTGTCACTATTCAAATGAATCACAGGACTATGATGATACAAACGATTCCAAGAGGCCATCCAGTGCTGATGGGACAGTTTTCCGTGACGGTGGAAAGGTTTTATGTTACACGGGGCTATTGGACACTTGGAATGTACTAGTGTCACTGAGGATCAAAACATTAAAGTTTACTTCACGTTAATTAATTTACAAATAAATTCAAATACCCACTCCCACCTTCCCTGTTCTTGATGGCAACCATACTACACAGCACACGTCTGGGTCAACTGAATAATACTTTGACCACCTGATGCGAAGAGCCGACTCATTGGAAAAGACACTGATGCTGCAAAACTTGGAAGGCAGGAGAAGGCGGCAGCAGAGGTTGGATGGCATCACCAACAAAATGGACATGAGTCTGAGCAAATTCCGGGAGCTGGTGAAAGACAGGGAAGCCTGGCATGCTGCAGCCCATGCTGTTGCAAATGGCTGGACATGACTGAGCGACTGAACAACAACAGAAGTCTAAACATAATAAATTAATGCTTGTGATTCATCCTATATGAACGACGGGCCTGAGTGAGGGTGGACATTCTGTCCTGGGAAAAAGTCCAGCTCAGTCTAACGCATCTGCCCTCGCTCCCCTGTGGGATCATCTGTTTAGGGACATTTCAGCTGTTATGAACCAGTTAATTACATTCAGCCTTAGATGATTCCAGCTACCACTCTCAACAAAGAAAAACGTTACAGAAAACCACAACACAGAAAATCCTAAGCCCCAAACCTACACCAAGGGGCTAGAGCCCTGCAGGATCACTCAGAATCACTCTAATATGGGGGTGGCATTCACTCTCATTAGTAACCAGTGAGCTGAGGGCTGCAAACAGATTACATCAACAAGATGACACCACCAAGGACTGGAATATCCCCGAGAGCAGAAGCACTGACCACAGCATGTAGTTTCATAAACCCAGAGAACAGAAAACACACAAGCAGAAACCAACATCCAATAGGCTGCTCACATCCTCAGTCTTAAATATATAGAGACACTGGTTGCTCATCTTCTCAACTTTCCATTTCAAATGCAATTAGAACACATCATCTCACCCATAAAACTGTAATTGGGCTAAGCACCATCATTCCTCCTTAATTTCCAATGTTAGAGCCAGTATTTTGATTTTTTTTCCCAACACACACAAAAAATGTATTTTGGTTTTGTTCTTGTGAAATCTTATGAGAAGCAGGGCATGAATGTTGCAGAGAAAAGAACAAAAATGTTGCCACAAAATGCTGCCAGGCCAGCAAGATAACTTCCTCAGTGATGAGCACAGTAGCTGTGCACAGCGCATTTTATTCAAACCAAAAGGCCAAAACTCTTTAGGCAAACTCTCAAACATTCCATCAGTGACTGCCAAGGACCCACAGTGCTTCAAGTGAGAACCAGCTTGCAGGGCCAAGGAAGAATCCAAGGGGCCTGGCGTTCTTCAGGCAATGCTTCCTTAACGAGGTTCCTCTGAACCCCATCTTACAGAGAAGAATGTGGACTGTCCAAGGTCAGGGTGATGGAGGTCAGGGATGGCTGAAGTGAACCTATTATGATTCAAACGGAGCCCTGCGGACCTCAGGATTAGAAGGTGCTTCAAATGAGCTAGGAGTATCAGAGACAGGTTTCTCACTAAAAGCTTCAAAAACACATAAATTTTAAACAAAAGATGAACTGAACCTCTGAAAAGCAGAGCCCTTGCAGCCATGGCGGACTTACCAACTTTATAATGCACACAGCCTTCCAGGTCCCCAACTGTTGTCCAGCCCTGCTTCTTCTCAACCTCTGGGTCGTTGTGAAGTATTTTATTTCTTAACCAGGACAAATAGTAGACACGTAACTTATCCTTTTTGCCTAGCAAAACAAATAATCAGTACTTTACATGCATATTCAAAATTAGGTATCTTTGTTAACAACAGTAATCAAAATAAACTGCAATAAACAATAAATACCATCCTCTCCCCCCACCGCAAGGGAATTGTTTTAAACAAATAATCGGTACTTTACATGCATATTCAAAATTAGGTATCTTTGTTAACAACAGTAATCAAAATAAACTGCAATAAACAATAAATACCATCCTCTCCCCCCACCGCAAGGGAATTGTTTTTATCAGTTTCACTAGAAACTCAATTCAAGCTATTAGGTCATCTGATTCTTAAAACTTGGATTAACTACGGTTTCCCATTTAAGAGCACAAAAGGGTTTCACAGATCACCCAACTTGGGGACTTCAGTCCAGCAAAAGACAAGTCATAAACCAATGGACACAGCACAGAGCTAACAGAAGACTCCGACCCAGAACATGCGAAGCACTCCTATATGTCAGTTAGAAGAGAGAGAACCTAGCAAGCAAGAAGATCAAACAAGTCAATCCTAAAGAAAATCAACCCTGAATATTCACTGGAAGGACTGATGCTGAAGCTCCAATACTTTGGCCACCTGATGCAAAGAGTTCACTCACTAGAAAAGACCCTGATGCTGGGAAAGACTGAAGGTAAAAGAAGCGGGCAGCAGAGGATGCGATGGTTGGATATCATCACCAACTCAGTGGACATGTGTGCACGCAATGCTAAGTAATTTCATTTTAAGCAAACTCTGGGAGATAGTGAAGGACAGGGAAGCCTGGCATGCTGCAGTCCATGGCGTCGCAGAGAGTCAGATATGACTTAGCGACTGAACCACAACAAACCTAGCAGAAATATTGAGCAAGCACCCAGAACAGACAAAAGAAGTCATCACATTGATTCATAAAAAGGCACTTGCTCTCAGTTGTCTGAAAAGGCTACACACTGCATGAGCCCCCCTAGGGCATTCTGGAAAAGGTAACAGAGCAAAAAAGGTCAGGTGTCGCCATGGGCTTTGAGGAAGGGATGGAGCACAGGGGATTTTTAGGGTGATGCAACTCATCTGTATGACACTGTAAAGGTGGATAAAATTATGCATGTGTTCAACCCAGAGGACACACACAGAGAGAGAACTGAAACTGTGGATTTCAGCTAACAATGATGCATTAATACTGGTCCATCCACTGTAACAAGTGTCAGAGGAGAGGGGGAACTGGAGGGGGCCAATATAAGACTGTCTATACTTTCTGCTCACTTTCTCCGTAAACATAAAACTCTCTAGAAAAAACAGTGAGACACAAAAGAAGTATTTTTGCCATTTATTTGAGTTCAGTTCAATGAAGGCAAAAAAAAAGACATCAAACCATACCTAGTTCATACTAAGGTGTTCAAAGTCAGGACAG